>CM067854.1:94798800-96091418 GCA_034642435.1 Megalocaria dilatata | reverse complement strand
AACACAATCAATTTAATTCTGACTACGAGGGTTCCGCCGAAAAGGAAACATCAACAAACTGAAACAGCCACAATATTTCTGAAATCTTACAAGCTTTTGTGGATCAATCAGTGAGAGGTAGAAGGATTTTTCATTTTGCAGTAACCACTTTTTTAAGGACCTTTTGAAAGCATATTTTGTTCTCGCGTCTCGCAAGTGGTCAGGCAGAATATTAAGTATTCTTGGGGCTATATAGGCGAATGAACGCTGTCCAATAGATTTGTTCGCTCTTGGAGCGAAAGCTGGGCACTTTGAATTTCCGCGCGTATTGTATGGACGTTCTAGCTTATTCAGCTAAAAACCATCTTTATTCACAAATATTATCATCGCTCTCACGAACATATGACGTATATCCAAAATATTCAATTCACGATACAATCGGTCAGAATCATATGTAAGTGGCCTGAACGAAATGATCTTTAATAATTTCTTCTGCATTATCATCAAGGGCTCCAGTAATGTTCTTCTTGCCCCACCCCATCCAATGATTCCAAAGAGCAAAAGCGACTCCTCCAAAGCACAATAGACAACCTTCAGCCCTAATAGCGGCAGCACATAGCGTATCTGATAGAACCTGAACAGTAGAGAACGGATCTTTTTCTTGAGGTTTACAACGTGCATATCCTATCTCAAATATGAATCGATTTGAATTCCTAAATAACGAACGTTGTCAGCAAAACCGACACTTTTTCCATCGAAGCATATACGATCATAGGGCGGCATAATCGCACTATTAGACGTAAACGGCAAAATTTTCGTCTTTGCTACGTTAACAACCAACGAGTTATCTCTAAACCAGTCATTCACCCTCTTTAAATCATGCTCCGCCTTTCGCCTAACCTCAGTCCAGGAGTCCGCATGATACAAAAAGACCTTGTCATTCGCAAACGAAAAAACCACATCAGAGGTGCTCGAGGTAAGCAAACTGTTCAAGTTAACTTCGAACAACACGGGCCCGAGAACAGTACCCTGTGGAATACCACATCTTACTTCCCTGGGAAGGATAGGTGGGTTAATTTCCAAAATGTGAGGATCAGCCTTGAGTGCGAAAATGAACATGCTATATTTCTAATGAAAAAAAAGTAAAAGAACTAAGGACTTGAAATGTGATATATTGAGGATAGGTTTGAGACGTAACTATATCTTTCAGAATTAAATATAAAAAAAATTGGCTGAATTTTTATGGGGTTTTTAGTATTTGAAATTCAACTTTCACAATTTTTTCGAAACTACCAATAGAATATAGTTTAAATTCTGTATTTGGATTTCCTGAAATATGTTCAGGAAAGAAATTATGATAATTTCTTCAACTCAAATACATAAGAGATGAACTTTGAAAACATCAAATAATAAATGCAGAAGGAAACCGGATAAGCTACCAACCGCATAGGTTAAAGCCTTGGACTGTAGTATTTGCCAATGCAATACATCTCTACTGTGTGTTAGAACCCTGGACCTGAGTTATGATTGAATTGAATAAATGATCCGTATTGTTTTTATTTAGCATTCAAAATAACTTCCAGAAGAATATGGGTAAATATTTATGATACCCTTTCAGGAGAATGACCAATCTATTTTTTCAAGAAGAAAATGAAGACCTTTCTTTATATTGTGATCGAATTGGTTATTCCTGAATATCTAATCGAAACAAATTTGTCTTAGATGATGGATGTAAATTATTGGGATCACTACTTTATTTCTTCTTTTTGGTACTATATTGGTTAACTGCTGTTCATATGTGATGGTTAGTCTTTATGTCTATAAAATGAAACAGTTCTTCTGAGGAATTCCATTCATTTTAAGATTGAGAAGTATTCATGAGATTTTATAGTTAAATGAATGCAGTATACGATCGACGCAAGGTGAAACATTATAACAGTTTAATTTTAAAAAATTCACACAGTTTTTATGTTTCACAGTTAAAATTGTTATGTTTCATAGTTTTAATTGTAAAACAACAAAATTGTTTCACAGTTGAAACTGTGAAACATAAAAACTGCTTGATTTTTTTTTAAATAAGATTCTATAGATACTGAATTGTTTCAGCGCTTACTATTTGGTTGTTGGTCATAATTAAAACAAATTGTAGAAATTACTATGTTTCACTACCAAAAAATATATTTTACACATTTTCTTGTGACTCGAGTTTCGGGAAGTGAACTATCCCATCATCAGACAACTGAAGACCTAACAGTGGTACAGTGGTATTCAAACAGAAGTGATAAATATTTTGAATATTTCAACAGATTCTCGGTAACACCTAATAGTGGTACAAAGGTTTACAATCGAAACGTGATAAAAAACCGGGTTAAAAAAGAGGGGCCTTCTAACAGATATCAGAATGTCGGCAATCGACAAAGAAGGTTGTTGAACAGATGGTACCCATTTAAATATCTCAAATAATTTTTGGTGTTACATAGCTCCGTACAGTCATTGATTATTTTTACATTATTTTGTTGTATATCTCAAATATTTGGATTTGCAAAACTCCATACAGTCATTCAATATTCTTTACATTATTTTATTGTGAACGAATTTAAAAATTTCAATAATCAAGTTTCTTTTCTTTTGAATCTACATGTAAAATTTTCTTGAGATTTTCTTTCTTCGAAAGAAATTACTGTTTTATCTAAAATAGCTATGAGCCTAATTTATGCCATCATAAAAACCGAAGAAAATAAAAAATTCATTTCTCTGTCGTACTTTGGTAGCATAAGTCAAAAAGTGGCCAATTAAAATCAGATGTCAATATTGCCTTCAAAACGCAAAACAAATTGTCATGGCTATTATTTAACGCAAAGGACCCTACTCCCAACATACACAAATCAGGAGTTTATGAGTTATCTTGTTCCACGTGCAGTAATAAATATAAAGGACAAACAGGACGTTCCTTCAAGACGAGGTTCAACGAACATGAAATGAGTTTCAGGAAAAATAAAGAAAATTCTTCTTTTGCCACTCATTGTCTAGAAAACGGTCATTCCTTTTCCACAATAGATAATCTTAAAATTTTACAAGTAGAATTAAAAGGGGAGAAACTCGATTATCTAGAATCTGTTGAAATTTTCAAATTAGTTCACAATAACAATAACGTAAAAACAATGAATGACTGTACGGAGCTATGTGAATAGAAAATATTTGAGATATTTAAAAATTAACATCTGTTTAAAACCTTTTTCAACGAACATAAAATGAATTTAATGAAAAGTAAACAAAAATTCAACTTTTGCCATTCATTCTTTAGAATACAGTAATTTTTTTCGACAAAAGAAAATCTTAAGATAATTTTACATGTAGATTCAAAAGAAAAGGAACATGATTATTGAAATTTTCAAATTCGTTCACAATAAAAATAATGTAAAAAATAATGAATGACTGTATGGGGCTTTGTGAATCCAAATATTTGAGATATACAACAAAATAATGTAAAAATAATGAATGACTGTACGGAGCTATGTAACCCCAAAAATTATTTGAGATATTTAAATGGGTACCATCTGTTCAACAACCTTCTTTGTAGATTGCCGACATTCCGATATCTGTTAGAAGGCCCTTTTTTTTAACCTGGTTTTTTATCACGTTCCGATTGTAAACCTCTGTACCACTATAAGGTGTTACCGAGAATCTGTTGAAATATTCAAAATATTTATCACTTTTGTTTAAATACCACTGTACCACTGTTAGGTCTTCAGTTGTCTGATGATGGAATAGTTCATTTCCCGAAAGTCGAGTCACAAGAAAATGTGTAACATATATTATTTGGTATTAAAACATAGTAATTTCTACAATTTGTTTTAATTGAGATTTTATAGGTTAAATCTGTGAAACTTTTTGAGAATTAATCCAGCTATTGTCTGTTAGATCATCGGATTGTTGCAATAAGCATTGAATCTAGGGATAAGATTTATAATTGTTGTCGTGAAGTTTGTTCGAATCAACGCTCATGAATATTATATAATTTCAACTTTAAATTATGTACTTCAACTTCGTGTATTAGGAGGAATTTTTTCACGGTGAGGAATTCTAAATGAATAACTATTACCTTAAAATGAATTACCATATATGAGATTATAAACTGTTCTAGTATCAAGTTACTCAGTAAGCATGTTTTTTGTTCCTAGGAATAAAAAGTAATTCTGACATTCTACCTATTATCCAGTACGGATAATAATATTGAACACATGCCTTTTATCCAGGTTAACTTCTATAAATTAACAAGTTTCCTATTAATTTAAATGGAAAAACTTCAAATGCTGTATACACAAACAAAAAACGAATTAAGTTACTTCGAATGTGTCAGGAGGAATGTTCGGAATCTACATATCTTTGAAATTATATCAGTTTTATAATAGCATTCCATATAATGTCGAACCACTCGTTCATTCAACAGAAAGATTATCTTCGCTCTGAAAATAATTCTTTAAGAGATAGTTTGTAACTATTTCAGAAAAATCTCCGGAGGACAAGTAGAAAAATTTCCTGAAATTTCTCTACCGAGTACCGAACTCTCGCAATTTTTAAAACAAATTTACTTATTGGAAAGGAGCTCCTATGTAAACTCAACTTGTTTAAAATGATTAAATCCACCAAAACTGGGGTAAATTTTCACAATTTCGGAATATTTCTCAAAGAAAAACATACACATAATATTTTGACAATTTCCATTATGAATATAAAAAGGTATTCCGGAAGAAACGAATGATATATATGAAATTGGACACACAAAAAAAGTTCTCTCATGTAAAACCTGGCATATGTAAATTTCTTTGAAAATGACGATTTTTGTTTACATCAGTTTGCTTTTCAGTTGAATACCACCACACATGAATTGAATTTCCCAATTTTTCGATGTTATAATATTCTTCATGGATAACATGTATAGATACTCGATGAATCGTATAGGCACTAGTTTCGTAGAAAAAATCCTAATTTTAATTTTCATCATAAGATAAGTTATCCAATTTATTCTTTTTGTAGAAGATTGAACATACGTGCCTGAAAAAATTCGTGTTCAACATCGATTGCCGACATTTCGATATCTGTTAGAAGGCCCCCTCTTTTTTAACCGGTTTTTTATCACGTTCCGCTTGTAAACCTCTGTATCACTATTAGGTGTTATCTATTGAAATATTTAAAATATTTATCACTTTTGTTTAAATACCTCTGTACCACTGTTAGGTCTTTAGTTGTCTGATGATGGGATAGTTCATTTCCCGAAACTCGAGTCACAAGAAAATGTGTAAAATATATTTTTATTGGTAGTAAAACATAGTAATTTCTACAATTTGTTCAAGTTATGATCAACTATCAAATACTAATGGCTGAAACAATTCAGTATATGGATTTTAAAATAGTGAAATACTACTCCATAATTCATGTTAACACGAGGTTTTTGGTATTATTTTGCAGAGTAAGTAAATTCTACCGAATAACAGCAGGTATTAACTTTCAATAATTTCATTCCTTAAACTGTTCCTTATTAAAAGGGCTTCATGAAAAAGAACGCAACACGACAACGTCCTTGTTATATATTGAACATGGATGTATTAAAAAGGTCCTAATTGTTCATTAATTGCTCATTATTCAACTGGTCAGTTGTAAGCACTTCTACGTCCAATGTTTCAAAATTATTTATTTGATAATTTAAATCTTTTGCTTCAATTCAAGTCTCATAATATCATTAACCTATTCGCTCCAATCATAAGGTTTTCAAAGTTATAGCTTGATATTTTTATATTATCAAATAAATTTCCTGGAATGATCAATAAAACTTACGGGCATTTTTATTTCATGATACACAAGAAATTTTTTGTTAACAAGTGGCTACCTGTGAAGTAAATGACCCAATCACGTTAGTTTGTATCCCCCCTATAGACGTATTGGATACCACGTTGTAATGACGGTTTTCCCTTTCCGTCGAATATTCCTGAGTTTGAATATTTATTTTGAGGTTGAAGCAGTTAAGGGAATATTTAGTTATAATTTGTGGAAAATATGTTTCGTCAATGTGAAATATGTAGAAATAATTTGACTTTCCATTGTAATTTATCTTGATAGGATCCACATATCATACACCCATAGCGTTAAGTTCTGCTATATTCGTCTTTATCCAAACAATCGGAATAGTGGCCTCACAATGAATAAGATTTTTCCTTAGAATAAGAATTCTATGATTGTACACATCAAAATAAACGTTTTAACTATCTGCCACTGACTCTGATACATGGACGAGATCAAAGAATAAAAGTTCACTTAAAAGAACGCCGATTACACTTTTCAGAAGTTTTTTCAAGTATCTTCCTGGACACTGTTATGTATTTTTTTACAAATTTCTGGTCGACTTCTTATTTTTCACAACCTCAGTAAAAAAGGTTCAACGGATTCAATTCGATAGCTCAGTAGTTCACCGTTGTATTAGAAACCGAAAAGTATGCGTTCAAGTTCCGCCTGGGTAGAAAAAAATTTTGAGTCGGATAGTTTCGACCACTGCTGGGTTGAAAATTCTCCATACTAATAGCAGTTACCTTGTATTCGTTATGAGGATGTGGTATATTACCTTAAAATCAGTATCGATTACAGGCCTTTGTATATTTTCTTTACATCTCATGGCCTTAAACTTCCACAAAAATTAGTAATTATTGATTTCATGATGAAAGTTTGAATTGAGGCTTCTTTCCAAGAAATTACAATAGCTTATATAGGGTAGGTCTCAACTTTGAATTGAAACAAAAATTCTAGAAATGCATTGACGTGGAGTCAGAAGGGAATTACATAACAATTCGCTACGCTGGTGCTTAATCCGTCGATATATTTTCCGCAACTACCGGATACCATATACACAATCGATCTTCATTTCTAATTAAATGAACAAACTGAAATTAGTCATAAGACTGTGATTATGTTGGATCCGAAAATCAAATCTCATTAAATGCAACCAAACTGAAATATACATTTATCATTATGAGTTTACTTAAAATGTATAATTTTTTGATTATTAATACACTGAACTTATACTTAATTTTTATTCAATATCTAATTGTTATCACTACAAGATGATAAATAAATTCATTATAAAATTGAAAATTCTGCAATTTCTTAATTTTCATCAAGTTAATGCATTAGTTATATGAAGTCACTAAATCGCTGTGAAAAAATGTATTGCACTTCTTGAATTCGCTGGATACTCTATGCCATCGTGCGACGTTTTCATGCGGCATTGTGAAACTGTGTTCCAGGCTTTATGTCACTCGAAGAGAATAAATTATTTATGACTTTGATTTTATTGAAGTGACCTTCCTCATATGGAATTCTGCTCTGCTCTACTTCCCGGCGTAGCTTATAGAGCACCCGACTAGTCTTAGCAATACCTGACTGGCCGTTCCCGCCGAGTTCAAGTAGGGCAAAAACACAGTGTTCGACGACCGTTCCGACGTGGAACACAAGGTTACTAACTTCACAGGCAGACATGCGCACCACACCTGTCTGAAGAATTCAGGTGCGCATGCTCTCAAATTAAGAGGTAGAAGCTCCCTCATAACACCCGCATTCACCTCAGAGATATATCTGATAAAAATCCCAGAAATTGTTTCATTAAAATAGTAACATTCCTGGTATTTTATCAGATGTTGTTTATCTTAAGGCAGGTGCGTTTCAGGCAATGATGAGTAAATGATGAAATGATGATAAGATTACTACAATCATCCGTGATAAACTTTATCTGCATTCTTTATGCTAATTTGTAAAAAACTTATGAATTTGCGAGTCTATAACTAGAAAAACAGTGGATGCAGGAGAAAATTATAATCGCAGAATGTGTAACAGTTATAAGAACTTACCACTAAGATAAATTTCGTTCTGAATAACGATATCAAAGCTACAAAAAACTGATTTTTTTGGAATTTCAACCGCATGTATCTTAGACTTCAGCAAAATCTGGGAAAATGTTAAATGAAAAAAGCGTTTCATTGCATGAGATTGAATATATGGGTAAATTATTGTACAATTCAAAGATTCATCCTTAACACACAATTATATGACTGATCTGCCAACGCATCTATTTCACCTAATATCTAATAGTCTAACTACACTACAGGCTATCAATTCTGATAGAAAATCCTCCTCAGACGCTCAGAGTTCATCCACACCTTCACACAAGTGACCATAGATTTGCCGTAATAGGTTTATTTAACGCTAGAGTATAAAGGATGTAAAGGTCAGGACGTCAAAAATATTGGTCTAAGCATTCACCTTGCAACTACTAACAAACATTTTGTTTGAAGAACGGTAAAGATTGAAAAAATCATTTGAACATAGGCTTATTTCACACTCGTGTGGCAATTCGAATCCAGTTAGTTGCGCAAATATGTTCTTTACATTATCAAATAGAAATCAGTAAAATTGGTCATTATATTATGTGCTTTCCTGATAAGAGTAAAATGAAACGAATTTTATTTTTAATTTTCAATAAAGAACTTTATTTGAACGAGGAACACATATTCAATGTTTAATTCAAAGATATAACTTATTTGCCATATAACAATTGAAATATAAATGAGTAGAGAATTTGTACAAGATGCAATGAGGGTAATATATTCCCAAAAGAAAATGAAAGTGCTACAGAACAGTATAAACCATAATTGAGAAAGTGCACTTTTTTGATCTACTCCACTGTCCAAAAGTACATTTCAAAACAAATTTGTCACTTATTTTTAAGTACATATGTTGAATGAATAAATTTATATTTATATAAATTTTTCGTGTTACAAATGTCTTCTACAATTTTAATCTCAGAAAAATTTTTATTCAAAAAACCTTTAGAATTAAATTAATGTCTACAATAAGCACCGCTAATATTTAATAGACCTATATAATCAAAACTCAATATACAATGTCAAATGGAATAAATAAACCAACCAATATAAAAAAAGCAATTAAAATTAATACATAAATATTTGAAGGAGACAAAATTTTGTTTCTGATCTTAGCATAATGAAACCAATTCCTTTTCAAAAACATAAAACACAACTTGAGAATTCCACAAAAAATATAATTTATTGGAAATATTCAATATATTTGAATATTCAAATAAGTTAATTCAGAAATCTCTCAAAACATGCAATATATCTTCAAAAAACAATGAGAATACGGATAATCTCTTCATCGGCCCTAGATAATATTTAAAATATCTAAATCAACTAACAATCAGTATATCATACCTTAGAGTGTAACACGGAACTTGTTTGAAACAGACTAACTTTAAAATCCAGGTAGTCAGTTGGTCACAAAATCACAGAAATCAGCAAGGTATTAATTATATGGTTTTCTTCAAACCATTGACATTCCAGAATGAGAATTATTCATGCCTACATATAATTATATATTATGTATAAAATAAAATAGAAAAAGGCTTTTTACTTGATAGAAGAAATATAACAAAATTTGAATATCAAAACAGATTTAATCTGTTAGTCTTCTATACTTTTAATTTCAAAAAAATTTTTTTTCAAAATAGTGACATTGTGTATTGAGTTTTGATTATATACGTCTATTAGATATAAGCGGTGCTTATTGTTGACATTAATTTAATTCTAAAAGATTTTTGAATAAAAAATTTTTTAAAACTAAAATTGTAGAAGACTAACAGATTAAATCTGTTTTGATATGCAATTTTTTTTTTATTTAAAACATTTTTAATTATTTTGTGAAGGGTATATAATACCTGAAACATGGATGTAACATGTAGATTGTCGAAAAAATTTAGATCAAGCATTCAGTGGAAATAAGATGCTACAAAATTCTTGCAGCATTTCTTGTAACATCCTACGATTGCTCAATTCTTTCCTTCTGTGAACTTGAAAATAAATCAATTGTTCTGACACATTCATAGCTGAGCAACTAATTATAACAGAAAAGAGTTAGAGCTTTAATGAAAATTTTGTGTGAGACTATAAGAAATGCTTTAAGTATATTTGTAGCTTTGTGAAAATTTCTGGTGAATATAAATCAGAAGTGTTTAGTTATAGAATATATCATAATACTCCAATCTAAAAAATTTCGAACATAGCATGAGTGTTTGCATACATAAAGCCATCTTGGATTTGAATAACTTTTTCATTTATTGCCTCATATTCCGTGACTGATTTTCATAGTTCTTATATATTTTTCCACTTAATTTGTGCAATATTTATCAATCTATTATCTCGATCCGTTTGAAAACTTTCAGTGCTTTGAGGGATGCATCTAAATGTGAACAAACTTATTTCATTGTTGCGCTTGTTCATATGAATTGCTTCTCAAAAAAGCTGCATTTAATGAATAAAAAGAAAGAATCATGTCTTCTGTGATCTTAGTTGCAAAGAAACTTGATTTATTGCAATTTTAACACTGTTTTAAAGAATATGATTTGAAGTAAAACACTTTATTTCCGCAATATTGCTATGAACAATAAATATAAGCGGTAATAAAGTGTTTTACTTCGAATCCTATACGATGAATTTCCGTCAAGTAGAGACCGAAACAATCAAGAATTTATTTTGAAGAAGCTCAAAGTCTCATAAAAATTAAAAATACATTGCCAAAAGATCTATCCTTCTCCTTTTTCGCTATATCTTCAAGAAACGGCTAAAAAGAGTGTAGAAATGTTATATTGAACTCAACTTCATATTTTTTCCTGAGATCAGAAAAAAATACATTCACGTAATTTACCTTCGCGAAATTATACATCATTATTATCATTATTTCAATCAGAGTGCTAAATTTTAACTCGATTGTACGACTGTTGCTATGGTTTCCGTAGCCTCAACCCTATTCTGCAAAAAAATATTCAATTCTGTTTTGTATCTTGTAATTACACGATAGTTGTAAAATTTCGCACAATCATTTGAATTATGCTTCTTCCTAGCACCAAATTTAAGATCGATCATATTTGTTGTTTGGAGAATATTGACGAAAACGACATTAAAATTTAAATGAGAATAACTGGGAAACTATCAAAACAGTCCTGCTCATTAATGAGCTCAACTGAGATACAATGGCCACAAACTCACCCTCCAAGTTTTGTAGCTCTCTTAGTTCGAAAGTTAGAGTGTTCAAAGTAGTGCTCAAAACTGCTGGGCTCTCGAAATGCATGTGTTTCTTAATTTATAATTATACTATCCTCACGATATTTTGTATCAGTGTTCATGTCGATATTAAATATTGTATTCAAAGTCGACCTTAGGACTGTTGCTATGGTTCTGGTAGAGCACGAAGCTGCTCCGCTTCAAAATTTTTGCTTTGTTTTGAATCTTGTGTTCATACGATCCTCATAAAATTCTGCACAAACATGTGTGTTATTATTCTACTGTTAATTACAAGTTTCAGATCGATAAGAAAAATATATTTGGAGAGTGTCGAGAAAAATGGGAGGAAATTTCAATTGTGAATAAATGCAAAATCATCCAACCGATTATGCCAATTAACAAACTTTGTTGGGATATTCAAGCCATAAACTCACTCAGAAAGTATGGAGTTTCTATCTTTTTTCTTTCGAAAGTAAAAGTGTTCAAAGTAGTAGTGAACGTTGCTGCGCTCACAAAATATGTTTTTTTGAATCTTCTTTCTGATCATACAATCCGCACAAAATTTCGTATCAGCTTTTATGTCGTTATTTTCAATCTGAATGCGTATTTGAAACCCGATCATAGGACTGGTGCTATGATATCGGTAGCGCTATACACTGATTCGCTAACAAAATATTAATTTTTTTTTTGTGTCTTGCAATGACATCGTGCTCACGAAATTTTTCACGAACAGATGTGTTGCCACTCTCTTAATACCAAATTTCAGGTAAATCACAGGTGTCGTTTCAAAACTATTGAAAAAAATGAGACAACATTCCGAATGTGAATAACCGGGAAACCATCAGACTGATTCTGACCATTGACAAACTTTGGGGACATTCAAGTCCCAAACCTACTCTTATGCTGGATTTCAAGAAGATTCGATGATCACTGGATCAACAGAGATACTCTTGTCAAATTGGACAAACGGATCAAAAAATTTGGATTTCACAAGACAAGCTCAGGTAGTTGATCACGTAGATCAGTTAATCCGAGAGAACAATCTGACAACAACGCACTTTCTAAATTTAACGCTACACCATAGAAATAGAAAGAAGGAAATTAAGAATGAATATATTTCTGTGGTGGCGCTGTTAATATGGGCTTAGAATATACAAACTTATTGTTATTGTGTATATGCTTGTAATCCCATATTACTACGAACTACGTTATTAATATTACATGTGTATGGGCAAAATGGAAGGCGGTTTCAAACGAATAATTTCAACTGATATCCTTTTAACAATTCTGCATACCGATGATTTTGTTGATATGCTTTCCTATCGTCATTTGGAAACCACCAGTTGCATAAAATCATAGACAAACTGATAATTGTAATCTCGCATCGATCTTGAAAACAAATTTCAATACTTTAATTGAAGAATACACATTTTGACTTCTATTTATTATTGTAATTTGCTCAGCTGACGCGTTTTGTTTACAAAATAATTTCTTCAAATGCTTATAAGCAATTAGTTGTTTACATGACGTATTTCGTTTACATAATAAAGCACAGTAAGCAGTTGAAAAATGTATTATGTTGAAGCTCTGAAGTGAATGGGATGTTATGAGAGAGCTTCTACCTCTTAATTAAGAGGTGGCGTTTTCTTCGAACTAGCGTATCTGAACATTTCCGATAGGCGTGGTGCGCAAGTCTGAAAGAAGATACTATGTGAACCAAACGCGTCATGTGAGCATAATAATAAATATAATTCAACAAGTATATTATTCAATCAATATGTACAATGGATTTCTATCAAGTAAAGGCCAACACTATTCGAAATTTAAATAACTTAATTCGTTTTATTTGAAAGTTATCAGCCGGCCTCTTGAAAGGACGTTTGGTATTAAACTTGAATAAGAATTATTCATCTAGAGGCTAAGCGTCACAAAACAAACATGTAGCTCAACAATCCGTGTCTTCATAAGCGATAGTGTCTTATAAAAAGATCCCAACTCGAATGCTATGAAAATTGTACAACATACCTAGTAATATTATTTAAATATTTCAATATTTACAGATATATTCTGTTAGCCTTCTACATATTTAATTTCAAAAACTTATATTTAATATTATAACTTCAAAAATTCAAAGTACCACTTATATCAAACGACATATAAAATAAACATTCATTATAAGAAATCCAAATGATATAACAAAATCCAATAAATATAATCTGTTAACAAAAATCCTATAAATTAAATATTTTGAGTAGACAAAATTTTGTTTCTACTCATCCCTCTTATGAAAACAAATATCTTTCAAAAACGTATAACATAATCTTAAGAATTTCGTCATAAATCTATCTTACTTAGAATATTCAATATTATTGGATATCTAACTACGATTGAGTACTGACGAAGCGAAGTCTCTCTTAAAACTTGTTTTTGAGTAATGTTTTTACATATCTTGAGATTTTCTAAAAAGTAACTTAGATATCCAATTATATTGAATATCCTAAGTAAGATAGTTTTATGATGAAATTCTTAAGATTTTGTTGAACATTTTTGAAAGATATTTGTTTTTATAAGAGTGATGAGCAGAAACAAAATTTTGTCTTTTGAAAATATTTAATTTATAGGATTTTTGTTAACAATTTATATTTATTGGATTTTGTTATATCATTTGGATTTCTTATAATGAATATTTATTTTATATATCATTTGATGTAAATGATACTTATATGACATTAATTTAATTTCTGAAGTTATAATATTAAGTATAATTTTTCGAAATTAAATATGTAGAAGGCTAACTGAATATATCTCTAAATATTAAAATATTTAAATACTTTTATATAGCTTCTATCAAGTAGAAATCTCTATTTATTTTATTTCATTCATAATATTTTATTATTTGTTTTCCTTGCCATTCTTTATACAGATGGTCCTTGTGTTATAACAGAGGCCGTTAAATTGCCTTTAAATCTTTAAGATCAATCGTAAACCACAGAACTAGTTTTTTCGAGCCACATTAGACTCCACTTAAATATTCAGTATTGAT
Source organism: Megalocaria dilatata (assembly GCA_034642435.1). Classification (NCBI taxonomy): domain Eukaryota; kingdom Metazoa; phylum Arthropoda; class Insecta; order Coleoptera; family Coccinellidae; genus Megalocaria; species Megalocaria dilatata. The sequence continues at coordinate 96,077,276 of CM067854.1, read as the reverse complement.
TCACCAAAAATCTTTCTGGATTAAAGAAAAGTAAATACTTTTTGTTGATTGATGTTATATTTTATTGTATACGATTGAGTACTGAAGAAGCAAAGTCTCTCTTAAATCCTATTTTTTAGTAATGTTTTTACATATCTTGAGATTTTCTGAAAAGTAACTTAGTTAGATATCCAATAATATTGAATATTCTAAGTAAGATAGTTTTATGATGACATTCTTAGGATTATGTTAATCATTTTTAAAAGATATTTGTATTCATAAGAGGGATGAGCAGAAACAAAATTTTGTCTATTCAAAATATTCAATTTATGGGATTTTTGTTTACAATTTATGTTTATTGGATTTTGTTATATTATTTGTATTTAATTCTTGGAGTTATAATAATAAATATAATTTTTTTAAATTAAATATGTAGAAGGCTAACAGAAAATGTTTAAATATTGAAATATTTGAATAATTTTATATACCTTATATCAAGTAGAAACCTCCATTCATTTTATACCAAGTAATGATTTGGATAGCCCTAGCGATGGTGTTTCTCTGGACTTTCGAATGAAACCATGTTCATTTATGTATTTTTGTATATTGAATGTTGAAACATTATGGTCATATATATATAGATTTTCAGCAGATACTAAACAAATCATTGAATAAATGATCGTACAGAGAGGAAGCTATTACGTAAACAAAGGAAGGAAACTCTATATTTATAAAGGCAAATCATTCAACCCAACAGCACGCGTCTGAAAAGTCTTTCATCATCCTTTCGATCTGATAAAATTTGTTGCTTTCACTGTATAATGAGAAATACTTTTTTCGTGTCACACGCACTTTGATATGAGGTGTCAAGAAAGCTATCTTGAAATCGTATATCTCTCTAACGTGAGGTCATAATTATTATTTATCTTCCATTCTCTTTATTCATGGTGTCGAATGGAATGGTAGATTAAACGCTTCTTATGAATGGGCGAGGAGAGTATGGCGAAGGGTAAGATATTTTATCCACGATGTGCTTCAGTGTTACTTGAATTGAGTTGACGCTTTAAGGGCAGAGTCTTTCAGTTTTCGAGATAAATAACCTATGATATTGAAAATAATTAAAAACAAAGAATTTCTCTGCACTGTTATTTTTTCATAAGTATTAATTAAATCATGTTCATAACGAAAAAGGAAGAAATTTTAGACGCAAAGCGGTAGGCGTTTATTGTGCCTTCTACCTACTACAATGTATTGTAGCAGCTAGATTGTAGATTTTTTGTATAATTGACTAATTTTAAACATACACCGAATAGTTAAGTTTTCTGTCTTTTCTACGTATAAAATTTTTTAAATGACCTTTCTGAGAGTGAAAATTTATTTTACGTTCATTAAATCTAGTTTTGAATAAATGTTCGATATCTGTCTATATCTTTACTATTGAAAATATGTTGAACATGTAAATTCACGAACTGCGGATTTATTTATATTTGGGGTTGGATCACTCGCATTTAAATAATGAAGTTTTGTTTTGCGATTTAAAAGCAATATTATTAGCTTATTCGCCGAAGTCAAATGAAGAGATTATTTTTCAGTTTTTTTTTGAGTTTTCAATGGGATATATATGTAATTTCTCATTGTTTGAAATTATTTCTAGTTCATTTATTTCTCTTTTATGTTATAATATTTCGCATATATTGATTTAAGAGTTTCATTTTCAATTTCATGGCTATTTTTGAGAAGGGTAATGAGAAAGCTTTACGAATCCATTATCGATATGATTTAATTTTTTGTGGATGTGGATGATTGGAATCTATAGGAATTATTTTAGTGAATAAAAGCGTTAATAGTTTTATTCTATTACTTAAATATGATATTGACAATTCTAAGAATTTACATTTCATTTTATTTCTTTTCAAAGTAAATTTCATTCCATAATGATTTGAATTTAATAGAATACAATTTAGAAAGTAACCTAGTTGCAAGTGTCTGTATTAAAAGTGGATTTTCAAAACTTATTTTATTTTTATGATTATATGAATTATGAATTCTTCGTAAACTTGGTGAATGTTTTAAAAAACTTACTAAATATATATATAGTAATGATTAGCATATTTCAAGTGTATGAAGAAATAAATAACAAACCGAATCATTTGAGAATAAGGTGGTCAAACCTGGGTCAAAATTTTCATATCTAGTTCCAAACAGAATGAAAGACACCCTAGCATCCACTCGAGGTATTGGTTTTTCGATACTTAATATAAATTGGAAAATTTTCAAGAAAACAAGAGACTCAAAATACAAAGAAATTCGACCTTCGTCAATTTTACCTACATATGTTTTCCGTAAATAAGATAATGCAATGAAGTTTAATATATCAAATGATTCGTGAATATACAATGGGCAATGAGTGCCGACAGCTAAGTGGTAGAACATAGGGCTCGTAACCGGAAGATCGTGGGTTCGAATCCTGTTCAGGTAGGAAATGAATTTACTTATTGGATGGGTGTCGGCCACCATTTTACTGTTGGGTCGAAAATTAACAATGCTGTGATCTAAAGTGGCGCAAGATGGTAGTTACAAAGCCTACCCAGAAAACAACTGAATTCCTAACTGCACAAGCTGAAAAAGCTTCTGAGGGATCTTCACAGATGATTTAGGAATATCAAGATAATAATAAAATAATTAAAAAAAATTAAAGCAGTAAACAAGACTAATTCTCCAGGCTGAAGGACCTGAAGTCGATAGCCATTTGTATGTATACATGTAATAAAGATCTGTTATTATTGTCGTTGTTTAGTGAAAATGAATGAAGAAAATAAATGCGTCAAATGTAATAAGAAATTCTGAATATCGGAATACAAAATATCATGCAGTGGATCCTGTAAAAAATGGTTTTGTGAAGAATATTCAACATTGAAACGTGAAGAAATCAAATTATTTCGAAGATCAGATAGCAGTTGTCCCAATTGCAGTACCGTCGGTAGAAGGTAGATTTTAAGGAACCAACGCGCAAAATGAAGGAAAAAGGCTTCAACCTCTGATTTAATGAATAAGAACGAGTCAGAATATTACAACGAGAAGTATGCAATCATTCAAGAAATGAATACAAGAGTAGCTTCAGTTCATTTCAGACTCCTTCAAAGAGATTAGGGAGGAAAATGCAGAAATGAAGAAAGAGTCCCGGGAGAATACAAGAGATTTCATGGATGCAATGTCGAAGAATAAGGTATCCTGACAGAAATTTGGAAGAAGTTGAACAAGAAAAGCGCCGTTCTTGTGAATGTACTCAACCAATTCCAAGAAAGTACAAGTAATTTGGTGAGAAACATTGTAGAAAAGGTCGGAGTGAAAGCGACCACCTATGATTTCCAGGCGGTTCGAGTTTCAAAGAAGGACAACACTCCACTATTGGTCAAATTCAAGGAAGAAAGACAAAAAACTATCATTATCGAAAATGAGTATGGAACTGAGAATACTGTGGGTTTCTAGGGGAAAATATAATTTATTTTAACGAAGATTTGTCTCAACGAAAACAGGGATTGTTAACGTCGGTGCCGAAATTCAAACAAGATAAGAACTATAGATTTGTATGGATAAAAATGGAAGTAAGTTTATTTATCAGTAAAGATCAAGATACAAAATCTATGAGGATTGAGTCAGAGGATGACTTCGGAAACTCAGAATAAAAAAAGTTTGGTGTGAGTTTCGTAATATTTTATGAATAGGTATATTGAGAATTTTCAAATAACTCAATATACCTACAGTTGGGTTAATAGATGGAAATGAACTAAATTATTTTGTGGATGATTGTCATAACTATTTCACAGTTTTATATAATAATATCAGGAGTTTAAGTAGAGATTCTGATGAATTTAGAGTTTTTATTCATGACAGTTTCGGTAAAGTAGATTTCATCATACAGAAACTTTTAAAATTCATGATTTGGATTTATACTAAATATAATAATACTATAAATAATCTACAATTCACACAGTAGCAGTTCAAATGTAGAATATGATTGAGTCACAGAGTGGCGAAACAATTGTCATTCAACACTAAAAATTTTGTGGAAATTGAATTTCATTTATCACCAGTCCAATATAAGGAAATTGAGTAAGGATGCTAGGGTTCAAATTTATGTAAAGGATAACATTGATTTTTCTTATGAAATAATTAATATAGGTTATGTTAGAGCAATAAATTCACAACAAGAATTGTGTACATTCAACATTCGGATAACTTCAATGTACAGATCTCCCTCAGCGGATGTTCACGAATTTGTCATGAACTTGTAAAGAATTTTTCAATACAATCGTTGTGGCTAGGGCACTGCGTTGATGATTGAGGATATAAAAATAGATTTATCAGGTGATAAAAACGTTAGAGAGAAATGCCTCAGTGTAATGGCAGAGGCTGTCTTTCGCCCATCAATAAATCTACTGACTAGACTGAATTCATGTATAGATCATGTATTTACGAAAAAACCAAATTCATGATTTTCAATAGTTTCGCTCATAAACTTCTAGGATTTACTATGCTCAACATTAACTTAAATAATACAGAACTAGGAATTAATGTTATGGACACAATAAAATATTTAGGATTCCACTCAGATAGCCATCTTCATTGGAATATTCATGCAGCAAAGCTAATCCATAAATCACTAATCCTAAAGATAAAGTTGTGTAGTAGATCCTTTTATAATGACCTCTAGATGAAATTAATTTATAATCTTATGCAGTCATCTGTTATACGTTAATATAACCTGGGGAGGAATTTATGATTTTTTCTTTTAAAAGATAGAGAGAGCTCAAAAATGGATTCTTAAAGTAATGTTTCGGAAGGGCTATCGACTGTCAACTGATCAACTATTTAGAGAATGAGAAGTTTTTGACATGACACAATTGTATTCTCAATCTGTGTGTATTTATCAGTTCAAATATATTAAAGATTAATTTGGGTGAAGTGAGAAAATATCGAATGTTTTTTTGGAGTGATAGAATTTTCGCTAGGGATAACTGTAATTTGACAGAAGGTAGAAGCCATGTTGTTTGGACATTTCAGTTCAGTAAGCATTTAAACAATTTCATGGAAAGACTGCTTTACAAATTGTTGAAGTTTATTTTCAAAATCAGTGTTCTATTCGCCAAACTTATAGAGCACTTTATAAAATTTATGGTTTACATAATCGTCCATCAGAGCAGCTTATTCGTCGAACTATAGATAGATTTCCGACAACATTTTCTCTACCCGATGCAACAACAACAACAAGAGAAAGAAATGTACGTAGAGAAGGAAATATCGCTGCTGTAAGTCATAGTGTTAATGATGATCCAGATTTGTCTATTCGTCGAAGTTCACAACAAGTTGGACTCTGTGCATCCACCACATGGAAAATTTTGTGTAAAGATCTGGGTCTACACCCATACAAGATCCAACTGGTTCAAGAACTAAAGCCATTTGACCATAATAAAAGTCGTTTGTTTGCTGATTGGGCCCTAGAACAGCTTTAGGTTGATCCAGTTTTTTATCGTAAAATTGTTTGGTGATAAAGCTCATTTCTGGTTGAACGACAAAGTAAAGAAGCAAAATTGCTGTATATGGGATTAAAACAATCCTCAAGAAGTTCTGCAGGTTCCATTGCATCCTGAAAAATGCACTGTATGGTGTGCTTTACACGCTTTAGGCATAATCGGTCCATATTTCTTCAAAAACGATGCTGGAGCTAATGTTACAGTAAATGGTGCTCGTTACAGATCGATGATCAATGATTATTTGTTTCAAAATTTGAATGGTATCGACCCAGAAGTGTTTTGGTTTCAACAAGATGGTGCTACACCTCATGCTGTTACCGTAACAATTGATTTATTGAAAGAAAGATTTGGCCATAATATTATTTCGAGAAATGGTCCAATTTATTGGCCTCCAAGATCATGTGACATAACTCCACGGGATTATTTTCTTTGGGGTTATGTAAAGTTATTGGTTTATCCTGATAAACCAGAAACAATAGACACTTTGGAAGCCAACAAAACTCGTGTTAGTGATAAAATAAGGCCAGAATTACTCGAAAAAGTGGTCCAAAATTGGTCTGGTAGAATGCGGTTCCTCAGAGCTAGTCGTAGTGGACATATGCCGTAAATTATTTCTTAAACATAAATGTCATAAAATTGTCTTTCAAAAAAAATTTGGCTTCAATCTTAGTGTAAGTTTTATTTAAATTTAAAGTTATATCACTCTATAAGAAAACACCCGATACATATGGTGCACTACAAGAAGATTGCAGAGTAAAACCTATGATAAAATTTATGAAACGATCGGTCAAAGATCTTTCGTTTTTTTGGGTCTTCCTTTAATCAATGAACTGCCGAAAAAAATAGAAACAAAAATTCAAGAAATATGTTAAAAAAAATTGTCCTGAAGCATTTGATCGAGGTAGGTCGTAGAGCTGTTAGGGATAGGTTAGGTTATTTTTTTGCCTTGAATATGCTCAGAACTTACATTTTAATTTTGTTCACGGGCGGAAACTTTCTTGTTGGACTATTATTATATGTTTATTAAGCTCAAGTAAGAAAATTATGATGTACTTGTATATTTATGGCAATGAATATTTATTATTATTATTATTTCCAGTTGTTGTTAGGTTACTCTTCCTGGTATATTGACGAAGTACGGGCATGAAAAATACCAAGCACTATCGCCTATTCTTGGCTCAAGAAACTTTCGATCCGTGCTGTGTTCAGGATCACGGCCTCCTGAAGGAATTGGAAAAGGTATCTTTTCAGATGTAATCCCACATCTTCGACATTTGTCGTTCTGTATAGTTGGGTCTTTCATGATGTATTTCAGGTAGTTTTTTGTTTTAACTACCTGATCCTCGATGGCTACTATGAACCCCATGTTTCGGGAAACAATTCTCCTCGCATTAAGCAGGCGTTCGACGCTACACTATCGACATATGTCTGTACAAGAGGGTGGGGATGTCGTCAGTGGAAAACCTTGCTCTGCTATTCAGTATGCTTCTCTTGAGGTCGTTTTGCATCCATTTTATGATTTAAGCTGTAAGTTATGACAGGGATGGCAAAAATATTCACAGATTTTAACAGATTTTTTTCATGAAGTTTGGATTTTAAAAGTTTACAAAGGCGGCTTTCAATTCGTTTCGGAGTCTTCGTTTCATTTCCGCCTGTGCTATTTGTCTACTCTGCATCATCTTTCCCAGATATTTATAGAGCTAGTCAGTTTTCATTCCATGTATTGACATAGGTTTCGGTTCTGTTGGGTTCATAATTTTAGCACCTTGAATTTCAAGTGTCCTGCATTTTTCAATTCGTCTGCAACTTTGATATCAATTTCTCCAAAAGAATGCAGTCAAATGCCTCGGATAAATCCAGGAATATTCCAATTGAGAGGTTGTTGTTGTCGAAGGACTCAGTTATTTTTCTCATGAACTGAAAAATTGCTGTATTTACTGATATAAAATAGGAAGGCTTTTTACTTGATAGAAGAAATATAACAAAATTTGAATATCAAAACAAATTAAAATATGTTTGTCTTCTATAATTTTAATTTCAAAAAACTTTTAGAATTAAATTAATGTCCAAAATAAGCACCGCTTACGTTTAGTAGACGTATATAATCAAAACTCAATATATAATGTCAAATGGAATAAATAAACCAGCAGATATACGAAAGTCATTAAAATTAATAAATAAATATTCAAAGGAAATAAACTTTTGTTTCTGGTCTTACCTTTAAGAAAACCAATTGCCTTTTAAAAACATGAACACACCTTAAGGACTTCTCAAAGAATATAATTCATTTGAAATATTTAATATATTTAAATATTCGAATAAGTTAATTCAGAAATCTCTGGAAATATGTACTATATCTTCAAAAAACAAATATAATTCTAAATAATCCCTTCTTCGGTCCTAGATCAATGTCAATGTATTTAAATAAGCCTCAAAAATAACTTACACTGTTCTTTGACTTTGTTAGAACATAGATCACTCTTGAATTATAAAGTTGATGTGTTTTGAAACATTCATTTCTTTGCACGTATGCGTTGTTGATATAGGTTAGTTTTTTGATTTTGATATTTGGAATATTATCTAGGACCGAAGAAGGGATTATTTAGAATTATATTCGTTTCTTGAAGATATAGTACATGTTTTGAGAGATTTCTGATTTAACTTATTCGAATATTTAAATATATTAAATATTTCAGATAAATTATATTCTTTGAGAAGTCCTTAAGCTGTGTTCATGTTTTTAAAAGGCAATTGGTGTTCTTAAAGGTAAGACCAGAAACAAAATTTTGTCTCCTTCAAATATTTATTCATTAAATTTAATGACTTTCGTATATCTGTTGGTTTATTTATTCCATTTGACATTATATATTGAGTTTTGATTATATACGTCTATTAAACGTGAGAGTTATTTTAGACATTAATTTAATTCTAAAAGTTTTTTGAATAAAAATTTTTTTGAAATTAAAATTGTAGAAGACGAACATATTTTAATTTGTTTTGATATTCAAATTTTGCTGTATATACGGATTTTTCCATAAGTTATCCGTGTTGATTATCTGATATTATTTTGGTGTTCAAAAGAAACTCCATTACTCGACTACAGAAGGCCATTTCAAATATCTTTGATAGCGATGGTCATATGCTGACTGTTTTGTATATCCCATAATAATTTTTATTCCCCTTTTTATAAATTGGCTTGACAATTACCATTTTTAATTTGTCTGGAAATATTCTCTGTTTCAGTGAGTTAGTTGTTCACAATGGTCTGTAGTGGTACTAAGATTTCATCTGAAGTGTTTTCAACTATGTTGTTCGATATTTTATCAATCCCAGAAGAGTGTTTATCATAGATCCAATTATAAATTTCAAAAAATTATGAATAAAAAACAATATTCTATTTCGCTTATATTTTATTCAACTACAATCGTTTCATCATACCATGAATTTTTCAGGTGGGTACTACTGGATTCTGTACAGTATCCGAAACGATTGTAGTAAAATAAAATATTAGCGGCAATGAAATATTGTTTTTTATTCATAACATCAAGATGAATTTCTGTCAACTAAAGATCGAAACAATCATAGATTATAAATTTCAGTTCACCCAGATTAATAGCTCTCAAATTTATGATAGGGCCGTTGCTTGGTAGAAATCAGTTGTAATTGTCATTATAAAATAAAACACTTGTTTACATTTTCTACTTTATTTTTGGTATTGACGTACGTTTCGTCTTTGCTAGAAAGACTTCATCAGAATACGAAGTAACAGTTGTTGTACAATGAATTTATAAGTTGTACAGAAGGTGTACATGTGTTTTTAATTGTTCGTCGGGTTGGTTTTCTCAAAGAATATTCCCTTCAGAATCGTGTTCACTCGATCCCTTGTAAATATTGAATAGAGGGGTGTAATAAAAATCTATTTGTTCATTTACTAGGTTATTGCTGTTTTTATGTTTATTTATTTCGTAAATTTCCCATAAGTTCAATTTTAGACCTCTATTTTCAACATGTAGAATTTCTATTTCTTTTGTGAAAGAATGGTTATTTTCAAGAAGGTGTTTAGCATAATGTGAATCTTTTTTATTTTTATCGAAACTTCTTTTATGTTCTGTTAGGCGTGTACCGAAATTTCTACCTGTTCTACCAATATAAATCTTTGGGCAATCTGGGCAAGTGAGTTTGTATACACCTGATAATTGAAGTTTATCCATACTGTTTTTATTGTTTTTGATGTATTTGCTAATAGGATTGTTTGTCTTGAAAGAGACTTTAATATTTTCTTTTTTGAGTAGGTTTTTTAGTTGAATACTAATGTTTCCGAGATATGTGAGGCTAACGTATTTGTGTTCAGATAGATCAGATGTTACTGGATAAATTTCTTTTATTTTGTTTTTGTGTATACGTTGGTTAATTAAATTATCTATTAGAGATGTATTATATCCATTGTTGTAAGCTATTTGTTTAATTATACATTTTTCTTTTTGGAAATTGACTTGGTTTAGTGGAATGTTCAATAAACGGTATATCATACTATGGAGAGCTGCTAGTTTGTGTTGGAATGGATGAAAAGAATTACGGTGTATAATGGTATCTGTTTGTGATGGTTTATGATAAATTGCGAAGTTATGTTTATTGTTTTCTCTAGTTATCGTGAGGTCAAGAAAGTTGATGGATTCATTATGTTCTATTTCTGAAGTGAAAACTATTTTTGGGTGGAGATTATTTATAAAATTCTCAAATGTTGATATTTGTCTGTTAGTACCTACGAAACATGCAATGTGCATGTTTCGTAGGTATGTGGATGATATAATTGCATGTTTCGTAGGTACTAACAGACAAATATCAACATTTAAGAATTTTATAAATAATCTCCACCCAAAAATAGTTTTCACTTCAGAAATAGAACATAATGAATCCATCAACTTTCTTGACCTCACGATAACTAGAGAAAACAATAAACATAACTTCGCAATTTATCATAAACCATCACAAACAGATACCATTATACACCGTAATTCTTTTCATCCATTCCAACACAAACTAGCAGCTCTCCATAGTATGATATACCGTTTATTGAACATTTCACTAAACCAAGTCAATTTCCAAAAAGAAAAATGTATAATTAAACAAATAGCTTACAACAATGGATATAATACATCTCTAATAGATAATTTAATTAACCAACGTATACACAAAAACAAAATAAAAGAAATTTATCCAGTAACATCTGATCTATCTGAACACAAATACGTTAGCCTCACATATCTCGGAAACATTAGTATTCAACTAAAAAACCTACTCAAAAAAGAAAATATTAAAGTCTCTTTCAAGACAAACAATCCTATTAGCAAATACATCAAAAACAATAAAAACAGTATGGATAAACTTCAATTATCAGGTGTATACAAACTCACTTGCCCAGATTGCCCAAAGATTTATATTGGTAGAACAGGTAGAAATTTCGGTACACGCCTAACAGAACATAAAAGAAGTTTCGATAAAAATAAAAAAGATTCACATTATGCTAAACACCTTCTTGAAAATAACCATTCTTTCACAAAAGAAATAGAAATTCTACATGTTGAAAATAGAGGTCTAAAATTGAACTTATGGGAAATTTACGAAATAAATAAACATAAAAACAGCAATAACCTAGTAAATGAACAAATAGATTTTTATTACACCCCTCTATTCAATATTTACAAGGGATCGAGTGAACACGATTCTGAAGGGAATATTCTTTGAGAAAACCAACCCGACGAACAATTAAAAACACATGTACACCTTCTGTAAAACTTATAAATTAATTGTACAACAACTGTTACTTCGTATTCTGATGAAGTCTTTCTAGCAAAGACGAAACGTACGTCAATACCAAAAATAAAGTAGAAAATGTAAACAAGTGTTTTATTTTATAATGACAATAATAGCTCTCAAATATAAAGATTTGTTCATGGAGATTTTATCCTTAGTACTGATATTTGTAGCGTTCTACACGTCGAATTTGTTCGCTGGTATCTCTATTTTATCGAGAAGACCGATGAATGAAGAACTTGGGATATCTGTTCGTCCATGTATCGTCATATGCACGTTGATATGGAGGAATTATTTCTTTCCGGTTCACGATTGCAGAGTAAAGTTGTTTGAAATCTCATTTTCATAAAATTTATTTTCTCGGGAATTAATTTTTCTTGAAGATTAGAAGTGAAGACCCTTATAGATGGATTTTTTTTGGATTATCTTTTCCTGGATTTCTCTTTTGGATTATTTTTTCTGGATTTCTCTTGTTTTATTTTTCCTGGATTTCTCTTCTATTATTTTTCCTGTTATTTGTTCCAGGAGTTTGTAAGTGTTCTTGATGTGGAATAGTTATACGTACATTGTTTGCCTGAAGACGTTAAAGCTATTGAGTTCAAAGAACCACATAACATCGGCCTGCTTGAAACGACCTAAAAAACCACCAGCTATTTTGATTGGTAAGACATCAGCCTGCATTCTAAACTAACCAGGGAAGTAACATTGAGAAACTCTAAATTTTCTCTATATTCATATCACTTTGACACTCTAAATTTTGTATATATTAATAATAACATTGAGAAACTCTAACTTTCTGTATATTATTCAACTTTTATCGGTAATAATATTATTCAAACCCACTCTAATGTCAGATAGTAAATTGAATATTTCCTTTAAATGTATATATGTAATTTGTAGGAAAAATCACTTGTGGTAAATGAAACAAGTGACTTGTTTGTCCGGGAGTTGTGTCTTTTCATTTTGTGGAATTGTGACGTCCGGCTCACGATTCAGTTAAACCAACTGGTCTCGGACATTTCAAAATTATAATTGTAGCCGAATTGGTACATATTATGTAGAATATTTTTAGTCAGTTTAGGAGCACCATTAAGAAAATATCTATTCAACTCAACTGTTGTAGATCACCTTCTGTTGGGAAATTTTGTTCATTCACTTGGTTGTTCAAAGATTTTATAATTAACCAGGTTGTTTTATTCTTATTCTCCGAACTTTCTATTATTTTTTGGAATGAATACTTTTTCTGGTCAATAAGTTATTTGTCATATTCCTGTTTTACTTGTTGGTATTCATTATGAAATTCTACATCCTTTTTACTCAGAACTAGTAGTATTATATATATATATATCTGTTTCTGATTTCTTGTAGGTCATATTCATCGGATTCTCTCAAGATGATGAAATTGAAATCAAAATTCGCTAACCCATCACAGCGAAGGCTATGATAAAAAGATATGGAACTAAAATGCTCTAGCTTGAGCTAACGATTTTGTTCGTCCCCACTTGAAACATCCCACTTCGCAAAATGCCTCATAGTGCGCCAAGGAAATGATATTATATTAAACTTGTCTTTCCTGAATGAATCCCAAATTGATAGTGAAAATGCAAACTCCTACTCCCTATCTATTTATTTCAACTTCTCAATTAAAATGGTGGGTCTTATTTGCAATATAATACAGTTTTACAATAATCCTGAGATCCGAGATTCACGTAAGGACTTATCTTTGAGGTTATTCCCTCCAAGGTGTCGAAATGATAGTGCTTTCTACAAGAATAGTTCCTATTCTGCATGTAATCAGCATTGTTCCAAATGCCAGTAGAGCGTCCGGAACCAAGTTGGTGCGGTAATAAGATACTCTAAACCGACACAAGGAAGATTATTTAAATATTTTAATATTAGCCTTTTAATATATAATAATATAATATTAATATTTTAGATCAAGGGTAAACCACAGAAATATTTACATATAGTTAACCGTTACACTACATTTGAAGATTTTTCAGTCTACCAGATGTTTTCTAAATGGTTGAAAGGTAAGTAAATATTTCTTGTCGATTGATGTTATATTTATTGAATATGAATATTTTGTCTATTAAAAATATTTAATTTATGGGATTTTGGTTAACAATTTTTATTTATTGGATTTTGTTATACCATTTGGATGTCTTACAATGAATGTTTATTTTATATGTCATTTGATATAAGTGGTACTTATATGACATTATTTTAATTTATTTTCAGAAATTATAACCATTACATATAATCTTTTGGAATTAAATATGTAGAAGGCTAATATTAAAATGTTTAAATAATTTTATATACCTTCTATCAAGAATTAACCTCTATTTATGTTACAAGGAAGATTGTCTGGTATTTAGATAATCCAGGAAAAAAGGCACTCCAGTAAGATTGTTCAATTCTAAGAACATCAGGTACTAAAATCTCCGGTACTAAGATCTCCGGTACTAAGATCTCCAGTACAAAGATCTCCGGTACAAAGATCTCCGGTACAAAGATCTCCGGTGCTAAGATCTCCAGTGCTGGGATCTCCGGTACAAAGATCCCTAGTACAAAGACTGAAAAATTTAAATCGATAAGACAGTGCCTGTGCACGAGATCCCACTCCAAGTGACTCTGGATATTATTAAAATTATTTACGAATTAAAAAAAAACATAAGATGAAATATCTAGAACACAGGAATAAGAACATGTTGTTCTATCATGAGCATGAGAAGGGAAATTGAATGCATAATATCATATAAAGCAACATGTTAACCTGTGTAACCTGCAGAGAATTAAATAAATCAAAAATAATAAATGCCATTTACAAAAGCAGAAAATATTTTATCGGGATCTACATATTACTTACCGCTTTTTGATCAGACGTCTTATAAGAAACACTAAAAATTCAATATTCCACGATTTTCATGAATTAGGTAGTTAATTCGATAAAAATACCACAATGTGTGTGTTCTTGTAATCCCACAATACGAATGAATGAAATCTGGGAAATTCCACGCTTCTTGAAAACAATGCTTCTCTACAGCGCATGCGATAACAACGTCTACTTTCGTTGCAGTAAGTCCAACCTTCTTAATGGTCTTAGTGAAATCACATCATTGGAGCATTTTTTAGCGATTGTAATTCAAATCAACAGTGGAGCGTTTTTTAACGTTACAAAATATCATATTACATCTTCGAATAAGCAACATTAAAAAAAAGAATATCAAAATATAAAAAAAATCCAAGGACTCCCTACTTCGTTGGCCAGCAGAGGCTAGCTACTCTCTCTCAGCATTGTGACCTAGGTGTTACCGTCACGGATGACTTAAGTTGGTCTGCTCACATTTCGACTGTTGTGTCTAAGGCGAGACAATTCACCTACCAGCTGTCTAAAACATTTGCAAGATGCGATGTAGCCACAAGCAGGACTCTCTACACAACCTATGTGCGTCCTATTCTGGAATATGCGGGCCCTGTTTGGTGGGCCAATCTGAGGGGTGATCGGGATCTTTTGGAATCTGCCCAGCGGTGGAACACCCGTCTTCCATTTGGCACAATCCGCCCTGACTACCAATCGAGGCTGCGGTTGTTTGAGTTGCGCTCCTTCTCGGATCGTAGAAGAAGGGGAGATCTGATAACCACCTATCGAGCACTTCACTCCCTCTTCGGTACGGATATGTCTCACCTCTTTCCACTTAACCATTATCGAGCCTTAAGAGGACACCGTTTAAAGCTTGCCAAGGAGAATTTCAGGACGACACCAAGGAGCCAGTTTCTTCCCAACAGAGTGTTCGAGGCGTGGAATCGACTCCCTGCTGAAGTTGTGTCATCGCCATCGGTGAATTCTTTCAAGAACGCTCTGGATGGATGGTCTACACGGGTTCAATAATTAATTCAATTACATTGCATTCACCACTCAATTGTTTCACTTCTAGAGTGCTTTCTCAGTTTCATTTTATTTTTGTTTTTTGAGTTTATAGGTTTACCTTCACTCTTATCACTTATGTAATAATAATAATAATAATATTAATTGAACGATGGAATATGAACACTATTATTTTATGTACTTATTGTTATTGTAAGTGACAAATCATATTGAGTATGGAAACCACTTATGAAATAAATTCATATCGAAGGAGTATTAAATGTATGAATCTGCATTCATTTTGTTGGAAATAACCTAACGTGTAAAAATATGATTCTCCTATCGTTGTAGGTTTCTCAAAGAAGAAACAGAAAATTTCAAAAGAAAGTTATATTTTGCGTCCTACATGTAATATGAAAAACAAATTTGTTCTGCAAAATTGGATCAAAAGACTTACAATTTCAATTCAAAACTCACTAGAACAAGAAGTCTTCATATTTTGATTTTAAGTTTAAGTTAAGAGTTAGTGTCTGTATAATTAGGAAATGAGCAGAAATCATGTACGAATGATTCAACATAAAATTAGAATCCTTCGATTGCCTCGGTATTTACATGACGGAAATTCATCTAAAAATGTAAACTTAAAAAATGGTGAAAAACAGAGACGTGAAATCGCAAACTTTTTCGCGCTTGTTCAACAATCCCTTAATTTTGAAATCTGTGAATTACTCCTTAGTAAAGCTACATATCATTAGTACAAACACATAACTCTGTAACCGAAAGTGAAATAAATGACTTTTATTCCAATTTCAGCAACGGAAAAACTCATGAAAATGAAATAAATATACATTGTTTAAAAGACCCATCCTTCTCCCTTCGATCTATATTATTTCATATTGGCAAGAAAGAATAGTAAAAATGATATATTGAACAAATCTTCATATACTTTTCGTACATTTTACCTAAAACAGGTAAGAAAAAATTTTGAAAAATCACGCTGCGGCTTAATTTAAACAATGGTTCGAAATTTTGTTGTAAGATCCGTAAGCCATCCGGCTGAGCCATTAGAATTTGTCGGCTTCTTGATAGATATGTCTGCATATGTTTTTGAATATTCGAAAGTTGAAAAACTTTTTATAATATGTTTTCATGAATATATACATGAGCTGATATGTCATTAGTTTACATCTAAATACTAAATTTGAACTCGATAGCATTTGTACTATCAAAAAAATACAATGAAAAATATTTCAAATGAGAATAACTCAAGAATGTTGAGCTAACTGTAGGAAAATTGCGGAAATGTTTCAAATACCAACAAATGCGGAACTATTAGACCAATTTCATTCATTAAAAACAAAACCGAGATATTTGAGGTCTAAACCTACCCTGGAAATTTCAAGCTCTTCTTTACGTTCACAAGTTAGGAGGTTGACATGCGGATCGGCAGACATTATTATTGTTGACCTCGGGTTCCTCATCAGTGAATTAGTCCAATCTAGTCCTTCGAGACCATCTTCAAAATTCGAAAATTACAAACATTTAGGCAAAACGATAGCACGCTATTCTGTAGAATACGTGCTCGAAAAAATTTTAACGCTAATTTCAAATATCTAAAAAACAATTGTTTTATAAGGTGAGTTATTGAACTGACAATTCAAAATAAGTATTCGTAAATACCAAATTGGTTTAAAAAATAGAGGAGTGAAGAGAAAATAGATCACAATTATTAGAGAATATTACTCAAATATAGTCCGTCTAGAAACTATCCGGAAAAAACGAAGCTCACCTGTAATTATTCAGTATATATTTTTAATTCTTGAATTGAAAAATTATAACAAAATATTCATCCTATTTACTTACACGACCTCCAGTTACCTATAACTACTTTACTAAACGTCGAGGTACACCCGAAACTAGATCACCTCCATAATGTTCAGTGATGGTAATCCAGGACTGTAAAACTGACTGAATTGAATTATCTTTATTTCATGGAGCTGCTCGTTCAACTTCAATATTCATTAGTCACCATATGTTTTCAATGGGACTAAGGTCTGGTGAAGCTGCTGACCACGAAATGGTTGTCACTTGGTGTTCTTGTATACAAGCTTGAGTATAGGCATCTTGCATTATTCTGCTGAAAACGCCACCCCTCTGCATATAAAGCATGCGCCGTTTCAAGAAGAAAATGTTTTAGAATGCTACAATAATTTTCACTATTACTATATTTATATACTATATACAACTATTCAGAGAGGCGTAGCACCACTCTGAGATATTGCGCCCCAAACTATTATTTTTGTGTAAAATTTGGAAATTTGAACGGTAGCAAGTTGTTTTGAACAGGTTTTTAAGTGATTTCCACCATGTTGGAAACAGCTTTCATCAGATATAGACATTATTGAAATTACCTTCTTGAAAATGTTGGCAAAATTCTATATAGAATAAAACGATAAGATGCGGTTTTTTACTTGATAGAAGGATAATTACAAACTTTGAATATCAAAACAGATTTAATCTGTCAGTCTTCTACAATTTTGATTTCAAGAAAATTGAAAAAAAAAATTTTTTGAATTAAATTAATGTCTAATAATAAGCACTGCTTATATATAATAGACGTATAAAAATCAAAATTCACTATACAATATCAAATGGAATAAAAAAAACCAAAAAATAAATTATTAATTAAAATTGAAAATAGTAATATCGAATGTTTCGTTCCAAACATACGCACCTGAACTCGTCAGAAAGGCCGTGGTACGTATGTTATGCCTTTGACAAATATTTGAAAAAATGTTCAGTTTCTGGTCTTATATTCATGAAAACTAAATCTTTCTTCAAAAATACATAACATAATTTTAAGAACTTCTCCAAAACTAATTTATTTGAAATATTTAATATGTTTAAATATTTCAAAAACTTTGGAAAACATGAAGCACATCCTTAAAAACATTTAAAAATTCGGATAAGGTCAGTTCAACTTTATATTTATAATATAAATTCAATTAAAAATAAATAAACTTGTAATCTTACCAAACAATTTTTTGAAAATCTGTGAATGCAATTAAACTAGGTAGGTACACCTTGATATTCAAAGTTTGTAATTATCCTTCTGTCAAGTAAAAAACCGCATCTTATTATTTTATTTTATGTATAATATATAATGATATTAGGTTCTTGAATTATGAAATTTGTTATACAGTTTCCAGTGGTTTAATGAAGGACATAAAATGCCTTACAAACTTTGTGTGATTTCTGTGCTTAGCATAGAACATAGATTACCTTGGATATTGGATGTACCTACCTAGTTTAATTAAATTCACAGATTTTCCACAATTTGTTTGGTAAGATTACAAATTTATTTATTTTTATTTGAATTTATATTATAAATGTAAAGATGAACGGCCTTATCTGAATTTTTAATTGTTTTTAAGGATGTGCTACATGTTTTTGAGAGTTCTTAAAGTAACTCATTTAAATATTTAAACATAATAAATATTTCAAATAAATTAGTTTTGGAGAAGTTCTTAAAATTATGTTATGTATTTTTGAAAAAAGATTTAGTTTTCATGAATATAAGACCAGAAACTGAACATGTTTTCAAATGTTTGTCAAAGGCAAAACATACGTACGCCGTCCTTTCTGACGACTTCAGGTGCGTATGTTTGGAACGAAACATTCGATATTACTTATTTTTAATTTTAATTAGTTATTTATTTTTTGGGTGTTTTGATTCCATTTGATATTGTATAGTGAATTTTGATTTTTATACGTCTATTAAATGTAGGCAGTGCTTATTATTAGACATTAATTTAATTCTAAAAGTTTTTTTTTTATTTTTTTGAAATTAAAATTGTAGAAGACTAACAGAGTAAATCTGTTTTGATATTCAAAGTTTAAAATTCTATATTTTATTTCTTTTGTAAAGGTGTCATTATAGGGATTTTTTTGGTTTTCTCGATATGTAACCTTGTCTTTTCAGTGACATACGGACGGATTCTGGGCATAATTTTATATTTCGTGGACTTCCAAATCTGTTAGCCAACTCGCGAAACCCCAGGCGCGAATTGTATCGTCCTAAGGCCCATAAAGCGTTTAAATTGTTTCCTTTAATCTTACTCGGTCTCCTGGATTCAGGTGCTTTTCACTTTTTTAATTGTACCTATTGATGAAACGAACGTCAGACACACATTTTCACTATATTCATTAATAGAATTATGAAACTTTCAAACTGGTATTTCACTCGAAGCCTATTGCTTTTTTAGATTTTCAAGTAGGTTGCCACTGAGCTTAGGAGATGGTCGTACACTCAAGAATTTTCAATCAAAAGATGTCACCCTGTAAATAAACATTGACTAATCTCAGGGTTCTCAGAAAATATCGTGCATAACATCAGCATTTTGTTTCTACTCAGAGCTCTGGTCATTCAATCTTGCTGAGAGACTAATCAGCTTCCTCCGAACCCACTATTCATTTCACAATATGCAGGATAAAAATAAACCAGCTTTCTGATATGTCAGAAAATTTATCGTATCTTACCACATGGGATGGCGATAATATGATATAATTAATTTATAATTGAAACAAGTTTATCGAAATACCCATATTTAACTTCCGATCAATTTAGACAATTGTCTCGAGACGAAGTAAAACTTTGAAACTGTATTCACAGAAATGTGTACACATCAACTTTTAAGAAGTAGAACAAAATTATTTTTGAAAACTTGTTTTGGTTAGTTATATCTGAAAAATTCATCATTAGTATATGTATTCAGCAAAAACATTTGAAAATTAAATATGAATATGATAAACAAACAAATAAATAAGGACCTCCTGGAAATTCTCCACAATGGTTCTTTTATATCCTGTTTTCCAAAGAAAATACCATTCAGGATTTTATAGAGCACACAATCTTCAAGATCAAGTGCTAGTTTCTACATCCATAACTCAAAGAGTATGGGAGTAAGGAAACGGAAGTAAGAATGAGTTTCCATTCGTATCTGGAGTCTATTCATTATTAATCGATGTTTTATTGGGTCAGTTTGCTTCATATAACCCAGCCTCCGGACTATCGACAGTGGTCATATATTAAGTTGGCAGGCAACATTCCGCACATATAACATTAGCCGACACCTTAACTGCAGAGCATCCTTAATCCTCGCCGGCTGGCTTTTGCATATGCGAACTTAGTTTAGAATGCACAGAGCGTTTTTTTCTTTTAGACTAGCTTTGCAATTTCTCCATGTTAAAGGGCAAAATTCAGCGTTTAAGATGTCAACATAGAAAGAAAAATAGTTGATATTATACTAGGGTTTTTGTTTTAGTGTTAGTAATGGATATTTATTCTATGGAATTCTGAAACTTCTGAAATTTGGTGATAAACATATTTTTTTATTTGAATATCAATTCCGACGTATTCAGAATTGAAAATTATATGAATATTCTGATCTTCACATGGGTTTTCATCCGACAATATTAGAAAAAAATTGTTTCAATGAATTTAGTACAGAAGTCCCTAAGGGTCACAAAAGACGACAATTACCACCTATTGTTAGAAATTTATCTTCAAAATAAATTACTCATTTGAAAACCATATTATCAAAGATACTAACTCAATGGAAAAACACCAATATCACGTAGAAAATAAAATTGGAGCACAATAATTATAAATATACTCAACAGTGAAAATTTACAGAAAATTTGTCATGGATCAAAATTGTCGAATTGTGAAGTCAGCATTAATAAAACTAATGAAAAGCTTTCACCAGACAATACCCCGAAATACCAGTAACATAGCAAGAAATTGCACACCAACGAAGAGCAATAGTACAAAAACCATACTTATCACATGAGATACTCCAACAAATGCAAGACGAAATACTACAATCCCTAAACCAGAAAGACACGAAAACGCCTCATCAGGATATTCCTCCACCAAATCTGCAGAACCTCAAAAGCAAAACGACCCTGAAACAACGGAAAGGAAGCAGCGAAATGATAGAACAACACCAGAGCTACAAGAGCAAAACAACAGAGAAATGACTGAACGCCTGAACGCACTGATCAGAGAGTTAGAAAAATTTCCAGGAGTATACCCTACGAAGAGACTATGGCTACCACAACAGAAGACATCTAGAAATTTTGCACAGATTGTGCACATCGTAATTACCGATGTACTACCACCCATCCTAGATGTCGAAACGTTCAATGAGCTCCATGATATCATCTACTCTGCAGCATATACTGTCACCGAAGCTAACGGAGCAAAAATAAATGAGCGAACACCAAAAAATGTAGAGAGAAACGAAACTCCACCATGCAAGAAAAGGTTTATGAGACAAATACAAACAAAAGCGAGCAGAAATAGCAAGACTGATTGAATACAATAATGGAAACCCGAATAACTGGCTACAGAGAGAAGTTCAAGAAATACTAGAGAAATACAGGATCCACACATCAAGAGACGTACGAACACCGTACCTAATGACTTTCTTTACACCCTCCAACAAAAACTGACCATGTGAAGCACGAGACTCAGAAGATACTCAAAATACGAAAAGAATACGCTACATAACAGAGAGTTTAACAACAGCTAAATGAAGTTCTAAAGAAAACTAAAAGATGAACCGGCAGGAGAGTGCAATGAATGAATGACAGAAAACCTACTAAGCCCAGACCAACTATCAACCTACTGAGCCCAGATGTGGAACCCAGGAAGTGCCAAGCTGACTCAAACTGGGTACGCAAAGAAAAAAAAAGTAAATGGAAGAACTGGTGATCACAGAAACTATAGTAAGTGAAGTCATCCGAAACACCCATAGTTCGAAAAGCTCAGGAAGTGACAAATATACAACTATTGTTACAAGATAATCACAGCCTACATCACCAGACTCCTGAACAAGCACATAGAAGAGTAAGGAATAATGGCATAAAAACAAAATGGATGCGGCAACAATGGAACTACTAGTCATAAACTCGATAGTGCTCAACGAAGTGAAACAGAAGAACCGCAATCTGTCGTGTTACTATATCGATTACTAGAAGGCGTACGACTTCACACCGCATCTAGTCAGGGTACTACAGATATAAAAATTCCAACCAATACTTGTATCATTCCTAAGGAGCACCATGGAAAAATGGAGAACTGAAATCCAACTAAAAGCGAACCCGACGCATGTCATAACACCTGAAATCAACGTCACCAGGGAAATCTACGAAGGGGACTCGTTGAGCGCATTTTGGTTCTGCATAGTGCTTAACCCGCTATCTTAGCATCTGAACAGAATAGGAATAGGATACACTTTGAAATAGAACCAGAGGGAGCACACCATTTCACACCTATTGTACGATCTCAAACTTTATGCACCATCACAAGAGAAATTAAAAGAACTAATTATGAACGTAGAGGATCTCTTAAAAGATAGCGGTATGACTTTTAGCCTAGACAAATGCAGGACAATACACATCAGGACAGGAAGTGTAGGACTCGAAGACGGAGGCCTGATAGTCGATGGACCAAGAAGACATGTACAAGAACCTAGGATATCTACAGGCAAGAACAATCAAGGACAGAAAGATCAGAGAAAACATGAAAAAATAATACATAAGCAGAGTGAATAAAGAATGCAAAATCAAATTGAACAGCCGAAACCTATTCAAAGCGATGAACACACGGGCTATCCCCATCCTAACCTACTTGTTTGGAGTAATAAACTGGACAAAAACTAAATTGGCCAATATCACAAAGAAAACAAGGACAGCACTAACAGCACACAGAAAAAACCACTCCAAAGCCAGCAAACTGAGAATGACAAAACCATCGAAAGAAGGAGGCCGAGGATTGATAGACATCAAGAACCTACACAACATATAAATCAAATTTCTGAGAAAGTACTTACACGAAAGAGGAGAAATGTAATCCTTACACTAACTCGCATGCCTGAGAGATAAAAAACACACACCATTGAACCTATCCAGGACAGAAACGCAAAGCAGCTAGACCATAGTGAGCACAGAAGAGAAGTACCAAGAGTGGAGAAGTAAGGAGCTCCATGGGAGGCATCCCACGATCATCACCAACCACACGTCGACAAGCAAGTGTCGAACTAGTTGTTGAGAATGGACGAACTATTCCAAGAAATGGAGGGGCTTTCTGCTTGCAATCCAAGATCAGGTGGTACATAGTAAAAACTAACCGAAATATATCATAAAGAAACCAGGAATGACAGACGACAAATGTAGGACATGCAAGGAGAAAACGGAAACCATACAACACATCACGGCAGCATGCAGCAAGTTATCGCAAAACGACTGCTTACACCGTTACAAGCAAGTCATAGCTATCATCCACCAGGAAATTTGCCACAAGCTGAGAATGCTGAGCGAAACACGGGAAACATCATACTGTGAATACGACCTATCCATCATCACAGACCGAACCATCACCTGTAACAAACCAGACATAGTAGTAAGAGACAGAAGACAGAAGGAAGCCTACATTATAGATATAGCCGCCCCTAATCCACACAACCTAATGAAAACCATAGCAGAAAAGAAAAGGAAATACATCGAACTTACAG
This sequence comes from Megalocaria dilatata, assembly GCA_034642435.1. Lineage (NCBI taxonomy): Eukaryota > Metazoa > Arthropoda > Insecta > Coleoptera > Coccinellidae > Megalocaria > Megalocaria dilatata. The sequence goes on along the minus strand of CM067854.1, from coordinate 96,053,502 downwards.
ACGAAATGAAGTACCTATGGAACCTCAACAAGGTAACTGTTGTACCCACTGTTCTCTCCACCACTGGAATCATCCCAAAAGACATTCACAGAAGCCCCAACAGCCTAGCACTAAATGACAACCTCTATAAACTCCTGCAGAATGCGGCTGTTCTTCTCGAGAAAAGAAAAGATTTTGTGATGATATGTATTCTAACTGAGCCACGGACTTCTTATCTCAAAAAACATAATTTGTGTCTGTCACTTTGACATTCGTCAGCAAGACCGTCTATGGCTCAGTTAGAATGCATATTATCATAAAATAACTTCTTTCTTGAAAATGGTACTCCGTAATACTTTGAACGAAGGGTACCTTTTTTCTTCAACGATGTATGGAAGGCTATTTCTTTAATTAAAATTACAATTTGTTCACTCAGTCAAAAATACGAAGTGATTTTATGAAAGACTCCCTATTAGCTCCGCTACTGACAAGAATTAGTAAGTTTTTTAATCACCAGACGATTCAGTTCATCCAAAAACTTCCATGTACTGAATTTCATTTGAATCCACCAAATTTAGAAAAAGACATCGCTGATTTATTGCTCTAACATTGTTGGAGTGCATATTATGACCTTAGTTGATATAAAATTTTCTTCATATTTTGAACTCTAGAATCATCTCCTGAAATATATGAACGTTAAATCCGGACATCCGGTATATATGCTTCGTTATGTTTCAATTTTAAGGTTTACTTTTTTTTCAATTCTGATTGTTTTTTCGGGACAATTCTTTTTTCTTTTTTTTTTAATAAAATTAATTTTTGATTTTCATTTTTTTTATATACGGAGGAAATATTTCTTTTACGAAAATTGTCGGTACAGTTGTTTCGTTTTCATGGCCAGCATACAAGATATTCTTGCAGTTACTCTGTCGATTCCGATCCATAAAAAAGAAATCCGTCCAGATGGGACGGATCTGACGGAAAGACGGGAACAGTTGATTACGAGAATCACCGATACGTACATGTATACTTACTCATTTTGCACACAATAGCTTGAATTTCGTTACTGAACGAATACTAGTGAAAACAAAAGAAGATTGAAAGTGTCAACAGAGAAGGTTACAACCGTCTCGGACTAGTTGGTGCTCCAAATGACCGCCTAATTTCCTTATCTATCAAGGGTAAATCAAGATATCTTGTATCCCTATCATTGAAATTATCTACTCACTATTACATTTCACTATTTAGAAATTTTCGTTAATATGGAACCCACAATATTGTGGTAGAAATAGAATCAGGTTCTCCAAGAAATAGAATACAGTCCACTCCTTCAATACAAAACAATACATTATTATGAAATCAATAAATGGAATTTCTGATTTCTATTACTATTACTTATTAGCCTCACGTTGGTAGACCCAATTTATTATTAGATAAATAATAGGAAATTTTAATTATTAAATACTTATTTTGTTAGGAAATTCACTTTTGAAATTTTTAATATGAATTCTTGTAGGATCACCCTTCTATATAGTTAAATGTATTGTGTTTTGCCGGCTAACTTGTAATTGAAAATCTAAATATTATTAATTCTGATTAAGTTTAGCAGGGAGGGTTCAATTTGAATTTTTAATTATTTGATTTTGAATATATATTGATGTAAGTTATCTGAATTATAAATCTGTGAACTTTATACTAATCAAATGTAAACAAGACATGTTGAAATTGAACTGGACAGATTTACAGAAATAAACTTATTTCTACCTTCATAAATTTATCAATGTTCCTTTTATAATAGCCTTTCTCTATTACAGAAATTTGTATTGGATTCTTGGAGAATTTTTTGAAAAATTCCGAATTCTCAGGGAACTTCGTCGATTTTCTTCTTTTAGATTTAAGTTGTTTGATTCTTGAATTACATGATGAATATTTCCATTCAAAAAATTTGGGCAACGTATTTCTTGATATCAATTCAATTCACAATACTAAGGTTATCTTCTTTTTAGGTTGTAGAACTGGATTCTTGAAGAGTAATTAAATTTTTTTAATTGGAGCGACGTGTATGGACTCTTGTGTATTTTAGTAATGATTGACATTTCAGCTGCCATGCCTTTTTATAGTTTTCTCGAACAATTGAATTCCAAAGCTTACTAGCATTTCTCAAACTTATTGAAAAATGATGCTTCAGATGATTTCACAAAATTTACATTATTTCTTGGTTTGAAATTATTGCTAAAAATTAACCTATTTTTTATCTCCAATTTTGTGTCAGTTTTATGCCAAACAGAACAGTGAAAGTCTTTTCTTCCATCCGTAAAGTGTTTCAAGTGTCAAAATTTACCAAAGTTTAACTTCTAATGCTTCTTACTCATAAATTACTTAAAATTACCTATAAAATTGACTACATTTCTTCAGCTTATATTACTATTCAACTTTATCTATGCATAAGCATCTTCAAGGATAATTCTTAGATACTTATTTTCGAAATTTCTGACGTAGAAACTATGTTTCTTTGAATTAATTGATTTGTGATTCATTTTGCCCAATTTACACTATTTCGGTGAGTTAGATTTCATTCCGCATGTTACTCTGTCAACAATTTCACTAAAGTTCATATATGGTTCATGATAGTAACAAATCTTTTCAACCCTTTCTTCACCAATTTCAAACAAGATATCTAAATTCAAATCACCTCTATTTATTGCAACTTTGGCTGTTTTTATATTGAATAATTGTGAATTGAAATCTCTCTGTGAGTTCTATTTGAAAAGTTTCGAAAGGATTTTTGATTTTTGACTATCGTTTTAAGAATTTTCACTCGACAAGTGATTATGTAATCTAAATATGCTTTTTCTTTATGATTTTGGCTTGTGAGTATCTTCAAGAATTGAATTATTAATATTTCTATCAGAAATGATCTTATTTAATTGATTTTTATCTAATTACACTCTAACGAGTCGACTCATATACATCGGTGAGTCTTTTCCTTAATATTTTTGTACGATTATTTATTTTAACTGTAAATTCTATAACAATATATTTTATGATATTAATGATTAATTTTTTTTAAATTATTATTCAGTAGAAGAATTAATTAGAAAAGTTTTGTTCGATCACCCTTTTAAGAGTTAATTTTTATTATGGAACTAATTCACCTTTTGAATTTGTTGGTTCAAATATTTATTTGATCATCCTTGTATATTATTGAATGTATCGTGTGTTGTCGGCTAGCTGGTAATATTTTATTTTGTAATTGAAAATTAAAATTTGCCTTTGGTAAGTTGGTTTATCACTTTCAATACTTAAGTGTCCTATCTCTGTTTCAGAAATTTGTATTGGATTCTTGGAGAACGATATTTTTTGAAGGTTCTGATATTCACTGGTAGCTACCTTCGTCACTTTATTCTTAGCATTTAAAATGTTTGATACCAGATTTTCATGTTGATTACACAGACATCACCTTATATATATATATATATATATATATATATATATATATATATATATATATATATATATATATATATATATATATATATAAGGTGATGTCTGTCACCATCACCACAAAAAGTTCAATATATAATGCAAAAAGTCCTTTTTATATTTTCTTTTTTTAAAGAATTCTGCAACAGCACATTCTCCAGAGAAATAACCTGATAAATTCAGACCCAAAATCTCTTTAGTAAGGAGTTATTTGAATAAACAAAATAATAATTAAAAAAAATATAAAAATATCTTATTGTCGCATGGCATTTCTGCAACAGCTAACCAATTTTTGGATAAGCAAGGCCTATACAAAAATTAAGATATATCACAGAAATATACAATGAAAGAATATACTACTTAGACTCTGCATTAGATAACCGCCACGTGCATGTGATATAATACAAAAAAATTTCTCAATTATTAATATATATATTGTTATGGAATGTAATTTATTAAATGTAATTTTTTAATATTAGTAATTATTACTTATAAGAATTAATTGGAAGAGCCAATCTATTATGGAATTCTATTAAGTTCAAGTATTAATACTTTTTAGATCACCCTTGTATCTGGTTGCATGTATTGAGTATTGCCAACTAACTCTAAATATTATAATTTTGTAATCGAAATTTTAAATATTATTAATTTCTATTTGTTTTCATAGGGAGGGTTCAATTTGAATTTTCAATGAGTTAATTTTTAAAATATATGTTAATTCAAAGTTATCTGAAATATAAATCTGTGACAACTAAACTAATCTAATGTCTATGTTCCTAAGCTAGCCTATCCTTATCTATAAATATCGTAATAATAATGTAAACAAAATATGATTTCCGAAATTTCACTTAAAAGATTACAAGATTTAATTAGTTCTACCTAGAGTGAGTTTGTTTTTCAGTCTCAATGTTCCGTTTTAATTGTCATTGATCTCTTTCAGGAAAACTGCTTTGGTTTAATGTCGAACGATATTTCTGGAATATTCCAAGCTCACAGCCAATTTAGTTGATATTCTTTTAACGTTCTAATTTTTTATTTATACTTGATTTCTATGATGAATATTTCCATCTAATACATTCAGGTTACGTGTTTCTTGATATCAATTACAATTATGTTATTTTTCTTTTCAGGTTAAATAGCAATACTTGGAAGCAAATATTTCACTTCTTGAAACAAAAGGACGTGGTTTCTGCTCTGGACAATTTCAAACTGAATGACATTTCCTCTGCTTCTTCCTTTTATAGATTTCTCGAAATTGAAATTGAATTCCAAAGCTTACTAGCTTTGTTAAAATTATTGAAAAAATTATGCTTTCACTGACTATCCAGAAATTACATCATTTCGTGGCTTGAAAGTATTCTAGAAAATTAGCTCAATTTTCGATGAACATTTGTTACCACTCTTCTGAAAATTGATGGAGTTTAAATAATTATTTTAATATGAAGAGTTTTACAAATGTCAAAAAGTTTAAACTCTAATGCTTTCTACTGAATATTTACTGAATACTACTCATGGAATTGGTTGAATTTCTTTAGCTCATAGGCTATTAAAACTTTATACATGCATAAGCATCTTCTAGAATATCTCTTACATTCATAAGTTCAGAATTTCTGACGTAGATACTGTGTTTTCTCTAATTACTTGAATTTTGATCAAATTTGTCTTATTTACATCATTCTGGTAAGTTAGATTCATTAAAATTGTTAATTGTTAAAATTTCAATACAGTTTATAGCGGAATTATGAAAATAACAAATTTTTCCAACATTTTCTTTACCAATGTCAAACTAGATATCTATATTCAAATTACTTCTATTTCTTGCAACTTTGGCTACCTTTACATTGAATATTTATGAATTAAAAGCTCCCTATGAATTCTATTTAAGATTTTCAACAGGATTTTTGATTTTTTTACTATCGTTTAAAGAATTTTCACTCGACTAGAGGTTATAAATTCTGAAAATGCTTTTTCAAAATTTTGGGTTGTGAGTATGATTATGATTTGAATTATCAATATTTTGGTCTGAATTGATCCAATTTAATTATATTTGGTGTGATTACACTCTAACGAGTCAACATATATACACGGGTGAATCTTTTCCTTGAATCTTATTAATTTTTTTATATGACTTTTTAAATAATGATTATTTATAACTCGTTCACATGATGTAATTCACAAAATCTATGGCAATATATATATATATATATATATATATATATATATATATATATATATATATATATATATATATATATATATGTATATTTTTAATTCTAAATGTTTTCATAAGATTCATTTAAATTAAACTCTGTTGGGGTTCTGGAGAATCGATTTCAGATATATATATATATATATATATATATATATATATCAAAAATTACTATGAAGATCTATTTGCATATTACAGATAATAGCTGAAATGGATTCTCCAGAACCTCAACAGAGTTTAAATTAAATTAATATCATGAAAACATTTAGAATTAAATTTTAAAACATGCCCTAGATACACTGTTTCACTTTATAGACATACAGAGTGATCCAACGAAAACTCAACAGCTCGATTTTCTGACTTTAAAATGAAAATGTGGAAAATCGCTCAGAATAACCTCTCTTCTTTTTTCAATCCCAAACGGGGGTGAGCAAAACCCCTTGATTTTGAATAGGGAAGAGGGGTTTTGTGACAACTAATTTTGAAGATCGTATCGTACTATCTGCCCCTAAAATTTCGCTTCAAAATATTCATCGATAATGAAATAACAGCGAAAATAGTGAAAGAGGCAATGTGAAATTCATCTCGAGAATATTATTCGTATTCGACATATTTCAAAGAAATTTAGTAGTTATATTGTTAATTGTTTGTCCAAAGAAGTATTAATTTCTTGCTCAAAAAAGTAGACGGACCATGTCTTAGATTTTACCTTAGTCTATGGTGAATTTTTAAGAACGTTACAATTGTGTCAAAGCGACTGTAAATTTGTAGTAAAATTTAAATGGTGTATTCCATAGAAGAAACGGTGGAAATTATAAAATTATTTCTCAGAAATAGCGACTCTATGCGAGCAAAAGCCGCTTTATTTCACGAACGACATCCTGGAAAAAATGTATCCGCTGCTAACGTTGTGCAACCGGTTGCCAAATTTGACCTGCTGGCTCAGTCGGACACAAAAGGAGGGTGCATGAAAGGACGAAGCGAGAGACGTGGCTGTTTTAGGTCATATAGCAATGGATCCGACTTTACGATTGGTTCAGGAAATGAATGAGGATGATGCTGATCATCGACTTCAGTTTGGCCAGTGAAATGATTAACGGCAATCAAACTATATGTTCGATATCTGTTTTTCGGACGTGTGTTCATTTTTCCTTAACGGCATTGTTAACCGGTATAACTGTCGGTATTGGTCAGCTGAAAATCCAATATTATTTCGTGAGGTGACTACTCAGCATCCCCAAAAATGAAATGTTTGGGCGGGTATTTATGGAAATCACATAAGCGACTTTTTTATACCTTGTACTCTCACTGGCCAAATTTATTTTGATCTATTGGAGAACGCTATTCATCTAGCCCTCGTGCAAGTATTGGTGAATGCAGAATGCACCCTGCTAACAGTTATAAATAATCATTATTCAAAAGCTCATATAATGAAAATCAATAAAATTCTAGAAAAAAACTCACCGTTGTATATATGTTGACTCGTTAGAGTGTAGTCAGACAAAAACCAATTAAGTTAGATCAATTCATTCAGGAATATAGATAATTCAATTCATAAACATAAGCACAAGCCAAAATTTTGAAGAAAAAGCATATTTAGCATACATCACCTCTAGTCGAGTGAAAATTCTTCGAACAATAGTAAAAAATAAAAAAATCCTTTCGATAATATCAAATATATCTCACTGGGAGCGTTCAATTGATAAATATTAAATGGTTAAGAATGCCATAATTGCAATAAATAGAAGTAATTTGAATTTAAATATATTGTTTGAAATTGGTGAAGACAGTGTTGAAAAGATTTGTTACTATCATGAATTATATATAAACTTGAGAATAAGCTGAACTAAATCTAACTATAATATTATATAAATTATTATGTAAATAGGACAAATTTGATCGAAATTCAATTAATCAGGGAAAATATAGTGTCAGAAATTCTGAAATTAATAATATAGGAGATATCCTTCAAGATGTTTAGGCATCAATTGAATTGTGAAAACATCTAAGGTAAAGAAGTTTATATTTGATAGATTCGGTCTTTACTTGGTGGAAACTCATTTAAAAAAAAATGTATATGAGACAGTAATTTATTTCCACAAAAATGTTTGTACTACTAAAACAATTGTTTCACCACGATGTGGCTTCTTCAGTTATTACATTGTACACTCTGACTCTTATGAAATTTAATCAATTTCATAAGAAGTATTCAGTAAATATTCAGTAAAAAGCATTAGAAGTTAAATTATATAAACTTTTTGACATTTGGAAAACACTTCATATAAAAAAATGTATTTAAACTTAACCAATTTTTATAAAACTGATACCAAATTATTCACAGAAATTTGGATTAATTATTTAAAATAATTTTAAATCTAGAAAGAGAGCAAATTTTCTAAAATCAGTTAAAGCATAATTTTTCAATAATTTTGACAGAAGCTTTGAAATTCAATATTTCGTGAAAACTATAAAAGGAGAAGGCACAGAAAAAGTGAATCAGTATGATATTTTTGATTGCAGAGATTACGTCTCTCTGAGTAAAGATCTTTTCTCTTCAATTAACCAGTTCCAAAAACTAAAAAGAAATTAATATTATTATTGTAAATGGAAATATGATCAACAAATACGTTACCTTAGTGTTGCGAATGGAAACATCCCACATATCAATCAAGAATTCAACAATTTGAATCCAAAAAGAAGCAATCAACGAAGTGGGCTGGGAAATCAGAATATTCCAGAAACTTTCTTCAAGAATCAAAAAAAAATCCCGAAAACGAAGCCAACATAAAAGGATATTGTTAATAGATGATCAAATTTACCACAGGTAGAAATAAGTTTATTTCTGTTATTCTTTCCAATTTAATTTCGAAAGTTAATCATTGCTTGTTCACGATAGTACAATAAATTGAACTAAATTTAGTAGGTTTGAACAAAGAATTTGGACATTTAGATTATAAGCAACTGATTTTTATATTTCAAATTATTTTGATTCAATATATATTTTAAAAATTAACTTATTAAAAATTCAAATTGAACCCTTCCTAATAGATCAAATCAAAATTAATAATATTTAAATTTCAATTATTCAGTAACAAAATTATAATCTTAAGAGTTAACTGGCAACATCTTTCGAGTTACCTATAAAATGACTCGAAATCTTCGTCGTTGATTAAACGATGTTCGTTAATTTTGTATAATTAATATTCGATTTAGTATCATCGGGAATTGTTCTAATCGGGAATCATTTTTATCGGCACAGATATGACCACAGCTATTGCTCAATAAGAACTGCAATTTTTCAACTATAATAAGTGGGATAATAAGTTTCCTTGATGAGTAAAGATTCAACTACGGCCTCTGATAATCATTTCGATGGAGAATAGAGTAGCATAAAGTAATGTTCCACGATAAAGTTGTGACAATGATGAAAAGGAACTCGACAAATTCAAATCGCGCAGAATTAGCACTGAGTGAAATAATGGATTAAAGTTAACAATAAGATGATGTTTCAGAAGAATGATTGCTTTAAGCTAAATTAATATCTTGCAACTTTCTCGTATTGCAATATTTTCCGAGAATCTCTATAGATAGTTTGTTTCAGCAGTTCCAGTTGTTCAGGCATTAATTTAAACAAATGAATTCGTACTCATATGAAAATCTGAATTAGAATGTTAATTACATTTATCAGTAGATGAACAATATACTGAATTGAAAACCTCGGATAATTTCATTAATTCATATCGATAGTTTACTATGGAAATTTTTCGGTATATATAAATGAGAATTTTCGTCTCTGAGTTATTGACTTAAGATATTTTGGGATAGGTTGAATGAGAGATTCAGTGTGTAGGGTAACATAATGAAAATATTGGTATCATCTTATTTTACACAAGTGCCAATTTGCACGAATGTCTTCGTTATTAAAGCTGGCATCCCTAATGATATTAAATGGTAACAATGGATACTCATATTTAAAAAAAAATAAATCGAAAAATTAAATTCCTTGCTGGTGAATTTTTTTTTTTTGATACTAAGTTATTAGCAATGGCATCTCTATGTACCAACTTTCAAATAAAACAAGGGAAAAAACAATAAAAATAACTGAAGATTGAAAGCAATGAGACTGGAAATATGTACAGCTTATGTCCTGACTATTTAGAATTTTCTGAGCTTTGAACAGCAAGTTCCGATTCGAAGAATCGATGTTGCCATAGTTCGTAGTAAAAAAATGAGATTAAAAATATCGGCTGGCTATATTTATATTCTTGTATTTTACGGGAATATCCATGAAGATTCCATATCATATATGACGATTACTATATCATAAAACTTCTCTTGACATTTTATTTATATTTGCGAAAATGAACGGTTTTCTACATCGAAATTGAATAATAACTAAGAAAAACGGGAAACAGACATTAAAAAAGACATTCTTGCAATGGCTGAGGCACGTGTTGAAGTTATTAAGTAATCGAAGGATTGTTCATGCTCCGAACGTGCCGCAGGTTAAGGTATGGTCCAGGTTGAAAAAAATTGGCTCTCAAACTTGGTATACTTCGAAACGCAGACTCTGTACCAACAGTGAAACCTTTGCTACAGAGTAAGCGTTATTGGGATGAGACTCTTATAAATGATAGAGGTATGGTGCACCATAGACCAGATATTGCACTCTTCTATGCTTATCAGGTAGCCTACTTCCTGCTTTATTTCATCATCCGCCTCCAAGGAATTATAGCTGGAGGCACTTGTCTTGACTAGGACCCTAGTTTCATCCTGTTGAAATGGATGGTTAAGTCTTGATGCCTAAAGTAATGCCATTTGCGCCACTCACTGGACCAGTGTGGTGGAAGATCGACCGAATGGGGCCCTAATTTTACCGTAAAGGTGGAATGAAGGGCTAAACCGCGTTGATCAACTCAGTGACAAGGGAACCCGTCGAAGCACAGGGCCTCTTCCTTAAAACTAACATACTCCACCCTATTGCAGTAAATCTCCGGATTTTTCTGTCAAATGACTGAGTACGTTAAATAGCATACTGCGTTACCTCGAGAGGGTGGAGACCCTCGGGAAGTATTCGTACGACCTGGCCACCCAATTGGTGTTGGACTGGAGGGGGCAGTGGTTGAAAGTCCGCATGCTGGACTAGAAGGGTATTCCTTCTATCTGTTCGCAGACACTCATTTTCAGGATATTTCGAGAAATGCTTCAGGGTTTAGCAAGACTTGACGATTCAACCGACTTCGTTCTGAACCAGGATCGATTGCGACACGTTTCTGGGGTTTGTGGATCTCCACGATACGTTTAGTCCGTTGGTGCTTGAAGCCTGGATCAATTGAAAGACTTCACAAGGTTTCGTGGGTCTTGACGTACAGGCCGGACGGTGCTCGTACCAAAACAATTGAGGCATCAATCTTTAGACTATGTAAGTTCACGGGACTGCGTTCGGATGTATGGATAAGAAGCCCCTTCGACGTGTGAGTTGCATCCCAAAAAACTCGGGTACTGATCATGTAGAGACAGTAGAGGTTGAATAGTACTTTGCTGCTACCAGTAATACGGTTTTAGGTTTTCGAACTGAAGCCCAAACTGGAATCTGGTTAGTTCAGCTCCTCGGACTGGCTCTCGCCATGCGCGATGATAAGGCGTAATCCTTGTCACACTTTCTGCCTCTTGCCACAGACTGCAGAGACTGCTAACTACTCAATTAGTGAAAAGGTACGCTCACATGCAAATACACTAAATGGTAGAATTCACGTGTATTGCACCATCCCAGCAGATGATAACATCTCTAGGGCCTATACGGAAGGAATAATGAAGTATGCTCTCTTGGCCTTGCAGTTCCGTGAGTTATACTAACTAAACGCAATTGGTGTTCTCCCGATAATTATCTCGGTGAATGGACTAATTGCTTGAGAGGCACTTGATTGAAAATACGCAGAGATTATGCTTAGACTGTGATATCATCTACGCATCGCAGAAGCATATTATTCTGAGTGCAACCAGAATTGTGGGAAAGTTCTTACAGATTTATTTTTTTTATGGTTAAGAACTTTTTTAATACATTCCAAATATTGTTAGCAAAAATTAATTCAGTCCGTTTTTCAGCTCAGAAAATGCATTTATTCCAAGAAATAATGAATTAACAGTTTCTGATTTTGCAGTTTTCAAAAATTTTTGAAAACTTTTGACAAACGTTGTCATGCAAAAGAATAACTTTATCATGTCATGTCATGTATATTCCGGTCGTTTTTCTCATAATGAACGGTTCAAATCAAGTAATTGCAAACTGTTCCGATCACCCGTTATGGAATCACTAGTTTTCAGCAGCTAGAACTCGTAATACAAAACACCCCCTTATTCCTACCGGATACACAGCATAACTTTAGAATCATGAATGTTAGGCTTGGTGTTGATGTTCGATAGCAACGATTGGCCGGGCAGAGCGTAGTTTTATTTTTCTTGGGGTTGTCGTAGGAGATCCACTTTCCGTCATCAGTCACCACCCGGTGTGAAAACCCTTTTTTACCTTTGAAGCCGCTGCTCACAAGAAAATAATTACCTTTCAAGATCTCTTAGTTTCAATACATCAGGACCCTATTGTTTTGATTTTGAATCAGAATCATACATTTCAAACATACACACTGCCTGTTGCGTCACCCCCAACGTGAGTACATAATTATTTCGCGTTAAACTCGGATCTTCATCGAGTAATGTTTTTAATTTATCGTCTTGAAATTTTTTGACTGATCTAAGCGAGGACTACCTTGAACGCAGAAATCACCACTTTTGAAACGCCGAAACAATTCCCTACATGACGTGTTAGTTGAAGCATTGTCACCGTAAACTGCCACAAGCATACTATGAGCTTCAACAGCATTTTTTTTCGAAAACATGAAAAATTAAAAGATTTTCGCAAATGCCATTTGGTTATCAATGAATCTGACATTCTCATTAGCGTAACAAAAAACGTTTTGTATTAAACGCAAACCAATTCGAACTAGATGTCATCGACAGATGTTCCATCTATCTAAAACTACGGTAATCAGCTGTTACTATTTGAAATTATAATATTTTCACAGCCATCCCCGAATTGATTGTTATCCCAAAATGTGGACCGCATATCTGACAAAATCTTGTCAGGTTACAATCTCGTTGATTATTTCGTTTGGGGCTATTTGAAATCATTAGTGTGTTTGTTTGGAATGAAAAATGGAAATACCCTTGAGGAGTCGCTTACGATATGATCCGTAATAATAATCTTAATTTCATGTAGCAATTAGAATTTACATAATTCCGTACATAACCTATCTGTAAAAGAATGACATTGACCAAATGTAATTTATATCTGAGAATATATTCATTTTTTTTTTATCTCCACTGTTAAAAACACATGCATGTAGGGTAGAAAGATCTTCAGATGAGGTTAATTAATAAATGTTTCTCTATACATGAATTCCACTTATTTTTCCGTTAATGTTAATCTATGTAGAGATTTTGGGCAAAACAATAGTAGGTTTTTGCCCTAGAATCACCGTGCCGAAACGGGGGAATTAATCGATATTCGTTAAAAAATTTCAACGAAGAATAAATTGAACAGATGACAATGATTCAATATTTCACTTCGGTAAATCAAAATGACCTATTCAATTGTATTCAGAAGACACCAGCAACTCTTTGCCACGATATAAAATATATTTCAGTAAATCTACCAAATAAACTCAGAAAAAAGCGCTTAGTGGATAATTAACGTAAACCAGAAAATTTTATAGTTATAAAAAATTGGTTATTTTGCCTAGAAAATATATCAGAAGTTTATGGATGAACCTTGGATATTTTTCAGAGAGAACAATAAAAACTTTTAATTTTTTTCATTTAATATTATTCAGTAAATATATTGAAATACATTGACCCTAGTTCATAATTTACTTTTCCCCATTAAAATGCTTTACACTGCTATGTAATGTCAGCCAAGATAAATAGACTGATAAAAGTTAAGGATTGTTACGACCTAATCCCAAAAACTACTTGCGATGTTGTCGGTGCAATTTAGATCAATAAAAGAAAAGAATATGGCGATTTTGTAACGTCTTCAATATGGGTTACACAATAGGAAATTTCGATTGGATAGATGTGAAATTTTCAATTTGCCAATAGTTCAAGCCATTAGGGGAATTTTTTAAAGAACTTAAGAATACATATATTTGAATATCAAAACAGATTTGATCTGTTAGTCTTCTACAATTTTAATTTCAAAAAATTTATTTAAGAAACTTTAAGAATTAAATTAATGCCTTAAGAAGCACTGCTCATATTTAATATACGATAAAATCAAAACTCATTTTACAATATCAAATGGAATTAAAAAAGACCCAACGAATGTAATATAAACCCAACGAATATAATATAAAATAAGCAATATTTTTTGTTTCGTTCCAGGCATGCGTACTGAACTCTTCAGACAAACTTACGAGCTCTGTTTGTTACAAAATGTATTGTTTTGTGATCTTATATTTATAATATGAAAACTGAATCTTTCTCAAAAATATACAACATAATTTTAAGAACTTCTCAAAAACCAATTTATTTGAAATATTTAATATATTTGAATAAATTACTTCAAAAAATCTTAAAACATGTAGCACAACCTCAAAAAATAATTATAATTCAGATAAGACCAGTTCAACTTTACATATGAAAAAAATAATAAAATCAATTAACAATAAATAGACTTACCGAGTGCGATCTCTAGGAATATGTGATTAGTTGAACATTCACATAGGTACATCTAATATCCAAGGTACTCTATGTTCTATGCTCACAACAAAATTACACAAAGTTTATAAGGCACTTTCATGGTCTTAGCTGAAAACATTCAACAGTATAAAATGAATGTCTTTATTTGAAAATCTATTATAATTTATATATATATTATATATGAAATGAAATAATAAGAAATGGTTTTTTACTTGATAGAAGGATAATTACAAAATTTGAATAGCAAAACAGATTTAATCTCTTAGTCTTCTACAATTTTAATTTAAAAAAATTCATTTAGGAAACTTCGAGAATTGAATTAATGTCTTTATAAGCACTGCTCATAGTTTTTTTTGAGAAATTCTTAAAATTATAATGTATATTTTTGAAAAAGAGTTTTCATAAATATAAGATCAAAAAACAATACATTTTGTATTAAACAGGGCTCGTACGTTTGTCTGAAGAGTTCATTACGCATGCCTGGAACGAAACAAAAAATATAAACTAATTCGTTAATTTTTAATTGACAATTTATATTCATTGGGTTTTTCTTAATTCCATTCGATATTGTATAATGAATTTCGATTTTATACGTCTATTGAATATGAGCAGTGCTTATAAAGACATAAATTTAATTCTTAGAGTTTCTTACATAAATTTTTTTAAACTAAAATTGTAGAAGACTATTTGATTAAATCTGTTTTGATATTCAATTTTTTTAATAATCCTTCATCAAGTAAAAAACCGTTTCTTATTATTTTATTTTAATACATAAATTGTCCGAAAATGCCGAAAAGAAAGCACACAACGTTGAATCTATAGCTTAAGTGCGAAGAAATTTTTTTAATGAGTTAGGTGAAAGCGTCAGGAAAGTTGCTAAGAAATTTAACGTTGAAAAATCCACGATATTTGATATCTGCAACAATGAAGACAATAAAAAGAGCTATGAAACCGAAGAGAAAAATTTGGAAAAAAGAACTCTTCGAGTTAGTCAAGATCCAGCAATGGGTTTATATGCTTGGTTTGTTAGGAAAAGAAGTAGAGGGACTCCCATATCTGGTGATATCGTACGCGAAAAAGCAAAAGTTTTTTTATCAAGAGTTGAACTTAATCGAAGACTTCAAAGCAAGAAGTGGACGGTTACAAAAATTCAAAGAAAGAAATGGTATCCAGCAGTTGATGACTACTGGTGAAATTCTCTCAAGCAATGACGATGCATTGGAAGCAGTTAAAGAACAGCTGTACTCTAAAATCACAGATATGGATTTTCAACTTGATCAGGTATATAATGCTGATGAAAGTGGTCTCTTTTGGAGAGTCTTGCCTAATAAAACCTCGGCACATGGATATGAAAAATTGGAGCCCGGTCGAAAACTTTCCAAAGAAAGCATTACCTTTATGCCATGCGCTGACGCTACATGATATCACAAACTGAGAATGTCTGTCGTTCGTTGATAAATCTGCAAAATTAAAAGCTTTTCGCAATTCATACATTCCCGTGTCCTATAAAGGTAAAAAAAAAGATGGGTAACAAAACTTTTATTCAGTGAATGATTTCATATGGAGTTCGTTTCGTCAGTAAAAAAAAATTAACAGAACTAAATTTTCAACCAAAAGCTCTCTCAATATTAGCTAATGCACCAGGGTAACCAACAGATCTTAAAAGTGTCGACAACAGTGTTATATATCTACCAGTTGAAATAATGTATACCATTATTTCAACCAATGGATCAACACGTTATCCAAGCAGTAAAACTGTTTTATAGGAAAGATCTAGTAAAAAAAGTTTGAGACTGACATTCAAACAACTTTGAAAAGCATAAATCTCAAAGATATTGTGATTTCATTAGATGGAGCATGGCACAAAGTAAATCCTTATGAGAAAATAATGGAGGCCATTATTGAACAACTTCTTTTCACCTTTAGATGATGAAGATGATAATATTCCTTTGATATACCTTGCAAAGAAAAGGACAGAATTTAAGGAACTCCTGCAAGAAAAGAATGAGGTAAAAAGAAGAAAATTCAACTCCAGAATTGGAGGAATGTATTAAGGGAAATTTTAATGAGAGAAATACTCCCACTAACTGACAAAGATATTGTGGAAGACACAAGAAATTACTAACTGTCTACTGTCGATGATAATCTCAACGGTCACAAAAGTGAAGAATGAAGATGCAGTGATTGCATTCAATAAATGCATTCGATGGGCATCACAAAACAAAATTTCAGACGAGAATATGAAGCTCCTGTTCAAACTGAAAAATATAGGAGTGAATAATGAAGTTGACTATAAAGTTCAAATCAAACTTTCAGATTATTTTAAAGTAGAAAATAAATAAACAGATAAACTTAAATGTGAAATATTGTTTGGAAAATGAGAATTCAATTTATGTTTTCTGTTACCTCTTTGAATATTATATTTCATTCGATAAAGAAATTGAAAGAATAATGAATAGATACGTTAAATTGTGATCTTTTCTATTTGAGGATTTGAATTAATATAATGTATTTTGTTACCATTATGACTAATATATTTTATTCAATAAACAACCTATAAGAATAATTCCGTTTTTCTATAATCCGGATAAATCGAAAATTCCGGATAACTACCTTGCCATTACTTATCCGAATTAAATAGGTTATACTGTATTCATTATTGAATACGAAAACCATTAGTTCAATAAATTAGAGAAACATTGGACGTACTCATACTAAAAACCAATTTCTTCAATAAACTTTAAGTTGAAGTTTAGTCAATTATTAGAGGACATATATTTCCACCTATTCTTCTCGTCTTCCCCTATCAATTACTATTATAAATTAAATTAAATTGAAAGTTAAATATATTTGCCGTTGTTACCAAAAATCCATGCCTCAAACAACCAATCTCTGAGTTTAGGCATGTAAGGATATATAATTAATTCATTCCTGTATTAAATAATTTGAAATAAGGTTATTCTGATTTTCACAAATTTTTATTGTTAAACTCACAACAATTGTTTCGCTATCACAGTAGCATCATCAGGCAAGATCACATTTTGAATAACTAAGCTTGTTTCCGAAATCCGTGGCTATTTATATTACAGTAAGTACAATAAATTTTTATTGAGCACTAAAACCCAAAAAAGGGTCCCTGCAAATTCCAGCTTATCTGAATATATTTAACAGAGATGAGCTATTTAAATCTATTTGTTCGTTAAGTAATATTCCAATTTTATTATGTTTATTTATCTCTAGGGATTCTAACAGATTTAAGGCATAACTTTTGCTTTCTATATGTAGAATTTCAAAGTTATGGTTGAAAGTATGTCCTGTTTCTAACAAATGGTTGGAATATGTAGAATTGCTTTTATTATTGAGGAAACTCTTCAAATGTTCACACATCCTATGACGGAAAGTTCTTCCAGTCTGACCTATGTAAACTTTAGGGCAATCACCGCAGGTTAACTTATAAACCCCAGATTTATCATCTTTATGTGTGTAGTCTTTATTATTTTTGATAAATTTACTCAAGTTGAATTAGTTTTAAATGAAGTTCTCAAATTATATTTATTTTTGAGGTATGTAGCAATTTTCTCAGAAATACCTTTAGTGTATTTTAAAGATATGTATTTACAATTTTCTTTTATATTAGGAAACATCATATTTAAAGCTATTTTATTATTTTTATTCATCGATAATTTGTCTATCAACTTTGGATCATAGTCATTATTAATAGCTATTTGTTTAATTCAGTTAAGTTCTGAAATATAATTTTCTCGATTCATGGAAATATCAACTAATCTATGGATAATACAATTGAATACTGATAATTTTTGATTTAGAGTATGATTTGATTTATTGTGTATAATAGAATCCGTATAGGTTGGTTTGTGAAATATTGAAAAATCATGTGAATTATTTATTCGAGTAACAGTTAAATCAAGAAAATAAATAGAATTATTAAGTTTGGTTTCCATAGTGAATTTAATTGAAGGATGTATTTCATTGATGAATAGAAAGAATTTTTCCAAAAGTCTGTCTGTACCTGTGAAGCAACAGACAATATCGTCTACATATCTATACCAATATAAAAAGTATTTCTTAAGGGGATTTTGGTGAATTTCAGTTTCAATATTGTCCATGAATGTTTCTGCTAATAAAGGACTTAAGTAATTTCCCATAATCAAATCGTTTTCAGAATTATCAATTTTATTTTTAAATTGAAAATAATTTTGTTTAGTGCAAATATCTAGACATTCTAGATATTTTAAAATGTCTAGATATTTGCACTAAACAAAATTATTTTCAATTTAAAAATAAAATTGATAAATCTGAAAACGGTTTGATTATGGGAAATCCTTTAAGTCCTTTATTAGCAGAAATATTCATGGACAATATTGAAACTAAAATTCACCAAAATTCCCTTAAGAAATACTTTTTATATTGGTATAGATATGTAGACGATATTTTCTGTTGCTTCACAGGTACAGACAGACTTTTGAAAAAATTCTTTTTATTCATCAATGAAATACATCCTTCAATTAAATTCACCGAAACCGAACTTAATAATTCTATTAATTTTTTTGATTTAACTGTTACTCAAATAAATAATTCACATGATTTTTCAATATTTCACAAACCAACCTATACGGATTCTGTTATACACAATAAATCAAATCATCCTCTAAATCAAAAATTATCAGTATTTAATTGTATGATCCATAGATTAGTTAATATTTCCATGAATCGAGAAAATTATATTTCAGAACTTAACTTAATTAAACAAATAGCTATTAATAATGACTATGATCCAAAGTTGATAGACAAATTATCGATGAATAAAAATAATAAAATAGCTTTAAACATGGTGTTTCCTAATATAAAAGAAAATTTTAAATACATTTCTTTAAAATACACTAAAGGTATTTTTGAGAAAATTGCTACATACCTCAAAAATAAATATAATTTGAGAACTTCATTTAAAACTAATTCAAACTTGAGTAAATTTATCAAATATAATAAAGACTACACACATAAAGACGATAAATCTGGGGTTTATAAGTTAACCTGTGGTGATTGCCCTAAAGTTTACATAGGTCAGACTGGAAGAACTTTCCGTCATAGGATGTGTGAACATTTGAAGAGTTTCCTCAATAATAAAAGCAATTCTACATATTCCAACCATTTGTTAGAAACAGGACATACTTTCAACCATAACTTTATAATTCTACATATAGAAAGCAAAATTTATGCCTTAAATCTGTTAGAATCCCTAGAGATAAATAAAAATAATAAAATTGGAATATTACTTAACGAACAAATAGATTTAAATAGCTCACCTCTGTTAAATATATTCAGATAAGCTGGAATTTGCAGGGACCCTTTTTTGGGTTTTAGTGCTCAATAAAAATTATTACTTACTGTAATATAAATAGCCACGGATTTTGGAAAGAAGCTTAGATATTCAAAATGTGATCTTGCCTGATGATGCTACTGTGATAGCGAAACAATTGTTGTGAGTTTAACAATAAAAGTTTGTGAAAATCAGAATAACCTTATTTCAAATGATTTAATATGGATTTTCACCAAGTAAGGACTGATACAATTCAACATTCCTGTATTTATATTATATGGATCCTTCTTCTTATTTCACACAACATACTATTCACTACAACTTCCACTGATCATAAATGTTTCTCTAGCAACCAACCACCTCTTGACCATTTCAATTTTCACGAGTGTATATCTCGATTTTGCCTGACATAAATGTGCAACGTCAAATGATAAGAGCGCATAAATTCCCACAGATTGTTATGGATATTTCCTGGATCAAGAACGTTGGAAATATATCATGAAAATACATATTTATGTGCGAAAAACTAGGGTGATTTTTTATTTATCTCGGCACTTCGACCAAAGTCGTATCATTTCAGATTCCATGTTATTTGTTGAAGTTAATTCAGAGTTATAGTTATGGCATGACAAATATTAGTCGCTCACTTTATGATTTGAAGTTGAAGTATAAAAATAAGTGAGACAACTCTTTTCTGAATGAAAATGACAAAATTGAATTTATTATGCACAGGATTCCAAAAAGTCGTCTTCATGCTTTAATATGATTATTTAAATTGCGATAAAACTTTAGAGTATTTTATGATACAAAAAGGGAACTTTGCAATTTTAAATCTATGATCGAATCTTATATATCATATTTCATACTGCGGAAAGGCTACTTGAACATAGCTATTATATTTAGAGTCTAAACTAAACCTGAATAAAATAACATAAATAGAGGTTAATTCTTGATAGAAGGTATATAAAATTATTTAAATATTTTAATATTAGCCTTCTACATATTTAATTTCAAAAAATTATATTTAATGATTATAACTTCTGAAAATAAATTAAAATAATGTCATATAAGTACCACTTATATCAATTGACATATAAAATAAACATTCATTATAAGACATCCGAATGGTATAACAAAATCCAATAAATAAAAATTATTAACCAAAATCCAATAAATTAAATATTTTGAATAGACAAAATTTTGTTTCTACTGATCAATCTTATGAAAACCAATATCTTTCAAAAATATCCAACATAATCTTAAGAATTTCATCATAAAACTATCTTACCTAGACTATTCAATATTATTGGAAATCTAACTAAGGTACTTTATATAAAAACTCAAGATATGTAAAACATTACTGAAAAACAAGTTTTAAGAGAGACTTTGCTTCTTCAGTATTCAAATAATTCATATTCAATAAATATAATATCAATCAACAACAAATATTTACTTACTCTTCAATCTTCTAGAAAATAATTCTTCCGAAATGAAACCTTTTAATGTAGAGAGAACGGTTCACTACACACAAAAATATTTCTGTGGTTGACCCCTGATCTAGAAGATTGAAAGACAATTTAACGGCCTCTGCTATAGCACAAGGACTATCTGTATAAAGAATGTTAAGGAAACCAAATAATTATATATTATGAATAAAATAACATAAATAGAGGTTAATTCTTGATAGAAGGTATATAAAATTATTTAAATATTTTAATATTAGCCTTCTACATATTTAATTTCAAAAAATTATATTTAATGATTATAACTTCTGAAAATAAATTAAAATTATGTCATATAAGTACCACTTATGTCAATTGACATATAAAATAAACATTCATTATAAGACATCCGAATGGTATACCAGAATCCAATAAATAAAAATTATTAACCAAAATCCTATAAATTAAATATTTTGAATAGACAAAATTTTGTTTCTGCTGATCAATCTTATGAAAACCAATATCTTTCAAAAATATCCAACATAAGAATTTCATCAAAAAACTATCTTACTTAGACTATTCAATATTATTGGATATCTAACTAAGGTACTTTATATAAAAACTCAAGATATGTAAAACATTACTGAAAAACAAGTTTTAAGAGAGACTTTGCTTCTTCAGTATTCAAATAATTCATATTCAATAAATATAATATCAATCAACAAGAAATATTTACTTACCCTTCAAGAAGTTATAATCATTAAATATAATTTTTTGAAATTAAATATGTAGAAGGCTAATATTAAAATATTTAAATAATCAACCTGAATATTTTAAGTCTCAAGACTTCATCGTTCACTAATTGACAATTTTATCTCTAGTCGTCCGTCTGAATGGTAGATCGTTCCAAAATTTGGCCTAAATTTTAGTGTTCTTATTATACAGCCAATTAACGAATTTTATTTCGAATGGATCAGTAATTTCATAATTCAAATACAATATGTAAACTAAATAGTTATCAAATGAATTAATTCGGCTGCTCTGTAACAAATATCGATAATAAGGAGAATGATCTATGTTAATAAATTTTTCTACAAATCCAGACAGTGTAACATACATCTGTATAACAATTCTAAACTCAAACAAGCTCTATTTGATTGTTGGGACAGACATACGCACATTTTGGAAGTTGTTGCTTTCTTGTCAGTGCCCTGTAATGTCCAACGATTATAAATCTGTCAGGAACCTGTATCCGCTATGCACTGGAACACTAAGGTTTTGATCATACACTAGCGTCATCCAGTGCGCGCGAATATACAAATGCGACAAAACTTAGCGAGTCAATTTAAATAAAGAACTGTATTCCCGATTTTTTTTTAAGTTACAAACGCAGATCTTATTACACCGTGATACCCATAATTTGCATATTCAAATTCAAATAAATTAATTCGGCTGATCTGTACCAACCTTCTGTAGGTCGCAATCTTATTCTTGTAGAAAAGCTGTCGCAACGTATCAAAATGTTACATCTAACTTTGACTTAAAATGACAGTAAAAGCAATGGTTCTTGTGTTAAGCTCGGTTGTAGATAACACTAAATAACTCATTATGCTGCCCCTTTTTTGTTTGTGTAAATACATTGTTATCACAAGAAAAACTATTTCTGTAATTTCCCAAAGACGTGACTTACGGGTGAAAAATTATTGACAGCAACGGTCGCAATGTATTTGTTTGATACATGATTATAAAACTAACTAATACAAAGTCAGATATGCAGTGATTTTAAATTGTGTTTTTTATTATTTTTATAATTAATTTTTTGGTATGAGTTGAAACATTTATATATTATCAAAAAATGGTAACTTACATAGAAATATAACCTAAATACTGGAATAAAATGATATTATTTCTTTAATTATAGACTGGTAACAAAAATAAAATGTTGCCTTTCTAGGTAACACAACATAAAAGATATTTTCTAATAAACATATCAAATAAAAAAAATTTTCTCTTCATTGCATGTGGCGATTTCTCACTTGAAGAGTATTCTTGTTCTTGTAACCTTAAGTGACTTGGTGTGCACACTGATGTTGTATGCTTGCTACAAATATATCATAATTCTTGCAAATGCTTTTGGTCAACCTGGTCGTTCGTGATGCGTAACACAAAGCACAGCGACGACGCTTTGTTGGAGCTACTATATCTTCTGCAGCCACTGTTTCAGCTTCTTCATCGGGTTCTTCCGTTGGTCTGAATCTTCTGACACCTTCAGAAAAAGAACGTGACATGCCTTGTGTCATAAGACTTCATTTCTGTAGTTGTGGTAAGGCTAATTCATGTCCCAGTTTCCGAAGAAAAAGTCAACGCCGCATATTCTCCTGCCCATTTCAGATTGAAATCACTTGGACATTGATACCAGCAACGTTCAACATAGAAAAAAAGACGACCATTGGCCAACGACGTGTGTGTCTTGCAACGTTGTAGAAAGCGCAGAGCCTATCGACAACGTCGAAACCTGTCTTGGTTTTATTATAATATGTGATCATTTCTGGTTTGGTAGCTTGTTCCGACTCCTTCTGATCTATGGAATCATCGTAACGCTGAAAAGATATAAAAAGAACATTTCGATTCTTTTCTGGTACGAAGGAAACAATAGTTGAATGTTTTCCATAACTAAACCTGTTTGACTGTAGTGATCGCCCCTTTATATTCACCAGATCTACTAGCAGTTCCTTTTTTTTATCGTGCCAACATATGATAGTATATTACTTTTTACCTCAGTAATAAGTTGCACATCAGTAAACCAATTATCCGCCGTTATATTCCGTCATGTTCCATAAATAGGTTGTGCCAAGCTTCTAATGACATCAGATGTTTTACTACTTCGATCATAGGGTCCCTGGGATTGCCTCTCAGAATATATTTCCAGGTTATAAGTATATAAAGTAACTGCATCACAGATAGATTTGGATAGTTTTGAGGGGATATATTGTTTGAACTTGGAACGTCCCCTAAAAGACTCCAATTTTTCGTCAATGATAACACAATTTCCTAGTGAATAGCTATGTTTACAATTGTGAACAAAATCGTCGAAGAGATCACGAATCAGCGCAATGTTGTCAACAGTCTTCAGGTCTTGTGATGCAGTCATCGAAACGCAGGCATCTCAAGAAACTTGAACCTTCTGAGACTCATAACGAGCCGAAATATTTTCACGCCTTGATCCTCCAAAATCATTCTATTGGCGTGTTAAGTTCCTGCCAGATATAAAAGGCCTATGAAGGCCTTTAGTTCTGTGATGTCCGTGTCATTTGCATCACATTGTCGGCCAAACCGATCCCCTACTTGAAGTTGAATGTACTGTTTTGTGAACTTGACTATTCTTTGTAGTATTTCATCAGAAAATATATGACTCCAACATTCTATAGGTAACATAGCTAGTCGTGCTTCATGTATTACTTCTGGGAGGCATGTAACAATGTTTTGTAGCTCAGTGCGTCGCTTCTTCGCGTGCGGTAGTTTCATCCATCTTGTGGTTTTTGTCTTTTTCAACGTAAAATAAATTTTCGTGTAATTGAGGTTCTTTCTCTGTCCCACTTTCATCAGTATCAGAGTCGCCAACTCTTTCTGCCGCAGGCATCTGTATCCGGATCATCCTCGAACTCTTCCACTTGGTTAGGAAGATCTTCATCTTCATCATTCTCTAACATAAGCTTTCGCAAATATTCTACATCATTCGGATTATCAAGGTTGTACTTCCGCTTTGCCTTCATTATACTAAAAACAAAAATATCAAATAACACTCGCCTATAAATAACTAGGCCGAAAAAAGCCTATTATGACCAAAGTAAAACAACACTTACATGTTACAATAGGCTCGTAACTAAGCACATTCAATCTCCACAATGCGAATAAGACTGAAAGGTAGACTAAAGCGGCAAGGGAAGATGCTATGAGGGCAGGATTTCCCCACTCTAGGGTTCTATAATGGCATTCAAAAATTGGCGAGCTTGTATCATTTTGATACCCATGCGACCTACGGAAGGATAAGGAGAATGTGCTACGTAAAAAGCGAAATACTGTAACATATATTTATATATACAACAATTCTAAACTCGAACAAACCTTTTCTATCACCATAGCTCATTCTCCTTAGTAATGATAAAAAGTTATAGGATAATTCCAAATACAATTTCGAAATCTACTCACATTTCTAAGATTTTCATCACTAAAGGAATTATACAAAATTGATTAAAACAAGGCACAAATACTAATATATATCTCATTTAACTCAATTTTCTGTTTTATTCATGACAACTAGATATTTAAATGAATTGCAGAATGCAGTGCACAGATTCTTTCCTCAAGCCAATGGGGCAATTAATCGATTAATCGATTTGTCGGTTTCTTGCTACATATATTTATTATTATTGAACTACAAAAAGAGTGGAGTGAAGGTACTCAAAAAGTAGGAAATAAGCGTTTTGTCAGTTTTTAAAGTTTCAGAAACTAAATTCTCAAAATCCTCACGAAATTTTGTATCAGCGTTTTTATCATTACTTAGCATCTAAATTATAAATTTGAACCAAATCGTACGTAGTTTTGAAACCGTTTGGCGCTGCCTCTCAAAATACTATTTATTATACAAATACTAATATATATCTCATTTAACTCAATTTTCTGTTTTATTCATGACAACTAGATATTTAAATGAATTGCCGAATGCATCGCAGAATGCAGTGCACAGATTCTTTCCTCAAGCCAATGGGGCAATTAATCGATTAATCGATTTGTCGGTTTCTTGCTACATATATTTATTATTATTGAACTACAAAAAGAGTGGAGTGAAGGTACTCAAAAAGTAAGGAAATAAGCGTTTTGTCAGTTTTTAAAGTTTCAGAAACTAAATTCTCAAAATCCTCACGAAATTTTGTATCAGCCTTTTTATCATTACTTAGCATCTAAATTATAAATTTGAACCAAATCGTACGTAGTTTTGGTAGCGTTTGGCGCTGCCTCTCAAAATATATATTTTTTCAATCTTCTGATTATACAATCCTCGCGTTACTTTTTTAGGCTTTCTGCCAATGTTCTACATTAAAATGATGAATTTCATTTCAATCCTAAATTTTGCATCAGCCCTTTCATCATTACTGAACATCTAAATCATAAATTTGAATCAAATCGTACGTTGTTTCGGTTGCGTTTGACGCTGCTTTCCTCTCAAAATATATATTTTTTCAATCTTCTGATTATACAATTCTCGCGTTACTTTTTTTAGGCTTTCTGCCGGTGTTCTACACAAAAATGATGAACTTTATTTCAATCCAACAATTTTTGTTATGTTTTCGGTAGCAGTTAACATTATTCTGCTCACAAAATGTTTATTTTCTTGATCTTCTCATTATACGATTTTCACGAAACTTTTTAGTCGCCTTTGAGTAGTTATTCACATCTGAATGCTGAATTTAGACTCAATCGTAGGTAGCACTATTGCTACGGTTTCAGCAGCGCTCAACACTACTTCGCTAACAAAATATTTATTATTTTGAATCTTGTAATCGTACAATACTCAGCAAACTCTGCACGAATATATGCAGAATGAAATGCTGAATTTCAGATCAATCTTATTCGTTATTTAGGGAATATTCAGAAAATGATATCCTATTTCAAATTAGAATGAAAGCGAAAACATAAGATCAATTTTGCTAATTAACAAACCCAACTGGGATGCTAAGGCCACAAACTCACTTTGACAGTCTCCAATCTCCACTCCGTCATGCTCACAAGTTTTTCTAAACTTCTAATCATAAGATCCTCAGGATATTTCATAACAGCCTTTATGCCATTATTTAAGATCCAAATATTAAATTTAAACCCGTTCGTAAGACTATTTCGATATCGTTCAACGCTGCTCCGCTAACAAAATTATTTTTGTTTCGAATTTTTTTTTCACACAAGTATGTGTGCTATTATTCTTCTTCTAAATACCAAATTTCGGATCGATCATATTTGTTGTTCTGAAAATATTGAGAAAACTGAGAAAAAATTTTCGAATAAATAATAGTGAAACAATTGAACCGATTCTGCCCATTAACAAAATTAAGTGGGTTATTTAGGCCCCAAACGTACCCTGTGAGTTTTCAAGACTTTATTTCTTTCCGTTCGAAAGTGTTATAGTATTTGAAATAGCGTTCAATGCTGATCCGTTCACAATTTTCTTCTTTTCAACTATTTACCATAAAATTCTCCTGGAATTTTTCACGATTATATTTCTTCCAAATGCCGAATTTCAAATCGACCACACCTGTTATTCAGAAAACATTGAGAGGAATAGGGGACATTTTTGAATGCGAAACTATCGATTTTGTTCATTAACGAGCATCAAGAAATTGTAGCCTTAAATATTTCCTGAAAATTTCAACGCTCTAGCTCTTTCCGTTCTGAAGTTAGAGTGTTTATGGACGGACCGGCCGGACAGAATTACATTTGGCTACGAATTATTCCTCAATGAGTCCAACTTAGTAGTTGAAAATCATTTTCCTCTCAGAATTTACAAATTAAAGATATTTGGGCGAAATTATGGCACGCTGTTTCCTGAAACAAGCGCACAGAAATTATTTTTTTTATTTCTAATTATTTTTAAAGGACACAAAATGAAGTGAATATTGCTATCGAATAGTGAGAATGGAGACAAAGAGGCCCTAAGCCTGGGTTTCAATGAAATTTTATGAAAACATGCTAGGGTGGATCAAATATAAACCGGACTTACGTAAAAGAGAAATACATTTGAATGTACAATATTCAATTCAATCGGTCCTTACTTAATAGAAATTCATTTTAATTAAATAAAATACTATAGGTTATTTTATTTAATTGGATGATTATAAAAAAGACTTGATAAATTTTATTTTTCTGCATAGATTTCACTCTTATCCATACATTTTCCCTCAAGAATATTAAGTTGTCATCATCGAATGCAGTCATATCTTCAACCAATTGACTCCTTGGTAATCGTGAAAACGGCGTCCTTCCAATTATTCTTTGAGTGGATTAAGCAATTGATAGTCACACAGTTCAAGCTGTAGAGCCGATAATCGAGTATTTCCTAATGAAATTTCTTCAATTTTTCTTGGGTCAAAGCTATTGTGTATGGTCGAGCGTTATCATGAAGAAGAATAACATCTTTTTCTTCAATATGCCAGCTTCACCTCATCAGGGAGCTTCCAATAATGATTCAGCATTGATCGTACGTTCTCCATGAAGGAAATCAATAAGAAGTACGTTTTTGCTATCCCATAAAAAGAACAAGAGCTTTTCCCGCAGACAGACGAGTTTGTGTCTTTCTAGTTGAGGTTTCTCAAGATTATTTCCATTCTATGCTTGCCTATGTTCTGAAGTGCTGAGTCTCATTTCAAGTGGCAATGTGACTAAAAAAATAATTTCCCTCTTCTCGATATCGCGTCAAGAGCCTTTCACACACAGCAAGACGGTAGGCATCCTGCCGACAGTTTTCAATAACCCAACTCATTAGAAATGATTGATTGATAAAAGGTATTCCTACTTCTCCAGTAATTTCGTGTACTGAAAGTTATCGGTAACCTTCAATCAGATCACGGATCGCGCTAATGTTTGTGTCAGTAAAACTTGTTTGTGGCCAGCAAGCATGATCCATATTTTTTAGTGCTGGACGGCCCTTTAAAAAGTTTTGTGCTATTTATAGAATGAGTTCCTGAATGCATCTTCTTAGCGAATTGTGAAGTCAATCGTAACAAAATTTCGGAAGGCGCACTTCGCCTTCCTGCATTGAAAATGTTATAATGATGCAGTGCTCAACGGACGAATGTTCTTCTTACTCAGACATGATGTTACTGACATCAAATCAACTGTAGTTAGTTAGTACCGTAGTCTTGTCCTAGGAAATTCTTTCAACACTTTGCATACCACCACGCGCATCACCTTACGCAGCGACCAGTAAAAAAAGTCCGGTTCACATTTGATTCATCCTCCACTACAGGGGTGATTTACAATTTCTCCTTATATAGCAACTGTATTTTCAAAATTTCTGTTTGGTAAAGTAAAGTTATAATTTCCACTCTTGTAAAATGAATATTTCATATACCTTAAGTCATAAAGATTCCAAATGAAGAATCCAATTTCGTGAAGTGATTACAGCGAGAATAATTGAAGACTCTACATTCATCCATTAAAAGCATCTGTTTGTCCGACGAATTCCCGTTTATTATGACTGAACAGGCCAATAAATAGAATTGCAGGAACAGGTGTGATGAAAATCCCCAGGAGAAAGATATTCATAACCCTCAGAAACAAAATGTCTGGGTCGGTATTTTGGGAAACCAATTGATGGTCTAGAGAACTTATACTTAATGAGGGCTCTTACTTTCAACACGTTGATGTGTTTTCTCATTTTGTACTATTTATCGGAAATTGTCCTAACTGGCACGCAGATACCATGAAGAACTATTAGAATGGCTTCCTACATTACCTGATTAACCTAATTAGATTTTCATTTATAGGAACACGTTAGTTTTATCAGACTCCACCAAAGTCTTTATAGATACGAAATGAAGTATGCTGGAATGTAACACTAGAAACTCTCGAAAAAATGGGTAGATAATGTGAGAATTGCTTTCATTATTGACTCCAAAATAATTGAGACTTTGAACGAATAAAAGATTAAACAAATAACTCAGATTACACTTTCTGAATTTTCAGATGTATAAAAACATTTCGTCTAACAAAATTATTCTGAGAGGAACTCCTTAAAAAGATGATGATTCATAGAGAAATTTCAAAACAAATTGCCTCAACCGTACCGATTAATTCAACAGTATGTTGTTTGATGACTGAGTAGAGGGCAGCACGTCGAAACAAGAAAAATTTGGGTTTTTCATGGAAATTATAAAAAATTGTTCAGTTTAAAATTGATTTTATATAACATTTTTCCTCCCGTACGAAGGAGATTTTTATCAAAATTAGAAACACATTTGAATCTAGATAATATTGGCACAATCATTCTGATAATCAAAAAATCTTTCAAAGAAGTTATCATATAGTGTCATTTACGATTTCGAAATAAAAAAGGCTACCAAAGAAATGGATCTGGGAAGGCTGAAAGTACGTTATTTTGGTTTCCCTTTTGAGCCTTTGAAACGGGTCCATCTTTATTTTTGTATCAATTATTTAAATGAATGGACTATGCGGCTGGCTAAAGGTGAAACATAATAACAATTTTATTTAAAGAAATCAAATACTAGGCTTCTTAAATCTGTGTTGATATTCAAATTTAACTAGGCTTTTTACTTGATAAAAGGTATATAACAAAATTTGAATATCAAGTAAAAAGCTTCTTCCCATTATTTTATTTCATACATAATATATAATTATATTTGGGCTTGAATAAAAATCTCATTATGAAATATCAAGTAGCTTAAAGAAGACCTTATAATACCTTGGATTTCAAAGTTAGTTGTTCAAAGCGATGATTCCAGAAGGACCTTCAGGCGAATTATATTTGTTGTTGGTTGATTTTATTTTTCAACTATGAAGTAGGACCGATGAAGATCTTATCGGAATTCTAATTGTTTTTCGAAGAAATAATGCATGTTTTGAGAGATTTTTGAAGTAACATATTTAAATATATTAAATATTTCAAATAAATTATATGTTTGATTGTATCGGTCTTTACTTGTCGGAAATACGTCTTGATGATTGAAAGTAAACCAACTTAATTTCCGCTAATTCATTCAATATCACAACAATTGTTCCGGCATGACAACATGACTTAGTCAGGTGAGTATGGTACTAACTACATATTTGAGATTAAGTTCTTTAAATATTCGAAATATACAGAAAAGAAGGTGCTGGAAATTTACAGTAATTTGTTTTTTTATAATTGTACAAAGTTTCAGAAAAGGTTAAGTAAGGGGGATTTATTGAGGTCCGTCTGGTCGTTTAGGAGAATCTGTTTTTATTGTATCTGTTAATTTCGAGGGCTTCTAGGTAATTCAACCTGAGGTTCTTATTTTCTAGGTGTAGGATTTTATAGTTACTGTCAAAATCATGTCCTGTCTCCAAAAGGTAATCAGCATAAGTTAAATTTCCGTATTTACGAAGATATACTCTCTGGTAGACTGCGGTACTTGCCCATGTGTATACGTTAGTCTGACAGGTAGCTCTTTCGGCACTAGGATACGTGAACACCAGAAAGCATATTTTACACCTAAAAAATAAAAACCTCAGGTTGAACAACCTAGAAGCCCTCGAAATTAACCGATAATATAAAAAATAGATTCTCCTAAACGACCAGACGGACCTCAATAAATCCCCCTTACTTAACCTTTTCTGAAACTTTCTAAAAAAACAAATTACTATAAATTCCCACTACCTTCTTTTCTGTATATTTTGAATGTTTAAAGAACTTAATCTCAAATATGTACTTACCTGACCTATTCATGTTGTCATGACGAAACAATTGTTGGGAAATTAAATAAATTAGCGGAAATTAAGTTGTTATACTTTTAATCATTAAATAAATTATATTTTCGGAGAAGTCTTTGGATTATATTTTTGAAAAGGAATTAGTTTTCATAACTGAAGATCAGAAACAAAATTTTCGTCTCCTTCAAATATTTATTTATTAATTTTAATTGACAATTTATATTTGTTGCTTAATTTATTCCATTTGATATTGTATATTGAGTTTTGATGTGCTTATAAGACATTAATTCAATTCTAAATGTTTTTTTAATGGAATTTTTTTTTAAATTAAAATTGTAGAATACTGACAAATTAGATCTGTTTCGATATTAAATAAAGTGGTATCAATTATTAACTTTCTTGGCAGAAGTTGAAAATATAACATAAATTTTCATGAATAAATCCTCTGTGTGTCTTTAGAAAATTCCTTTCAGTTACTGCACTTCAGCAATATAACCTATTGACAAAAACTTTTACTTTACTTTTTTCCACAACGCCTTAAAATGTGCAATGAGTGCGAGAGATCTCCGAAAAGAATATATATTCCATATCTTATATGTGGAATAGCGCAGAGAGGAAAGAAGCGAAGTAAATATTTACTTTTGGTATAAGGAATTGGTTAGGTACATATTCCAGTATAGAACGAGTAAACAGATTTGGAATATTTTCTTTTCGCGATCGATACATTTTATGTTTACGTTGTGTCGTCCAATTCAAAAGATAGGTTGGTAAAATGAACATTCAACGTTAAATATACAAGGTGGGACAGAAATAGTGAGCTGTGTTTTGATGGAAAAAAAATAAAATATAGATATGTAATGCAATATTATTATGGACCTGAATATATATATATATATATATATATATATATATATATATATATATATATATTGTTATGGTATTATATTAATGAATTTTTAGTAATGAATACATATTTAAATACTTATTAGAATTTTGTGAATAAATATTAATTAGATCACCCTTGTATCTAGTAACTGTATTCTATTCTATGATTCCGGCTAGCTCTTAATATTATAATTTAGAATAATTGAAATTTAAATATTACTAAATTTGATTAATATTTGAGGGAGGATTCAATTTGAATTCTCTAAAAAGATTGAATTTTTAAATTATATTTTATGGAAGTAATTTGAAATATTATAATCAGTGAACAATAAGCTAAATCTAATTCTATGTTAACCTAACCTCATCTAAATAACCTAACGTAATTCTAATGTAAACAATGATTGCTATTTCTAATTTTCTTGTGGAAATATTAACAGGATTGAATTTGAATACCTTTGGTAAGTTTGTTCATCAATTTAGGATTGTTCTTTTTTTATTGTCTCTTCTTTCAGGAATAACGCTGGTTTCGTTGGAAACAACACTTCTAGAACGTTCTGAAATTCACAGGCTACTTGTTGATTTTCTTCAATATGTCCAATTCGTTTGAAACTTGATTTCTATGTGATATTTTTCCATTCACATTCAGGTAATGTATTTTCTGGATTCAATTTCCATTCACAATAACCAAATAATCTTCTTTTTTCAGATGATGATACTTTTTTGGCACTTTTTTAATTATGGACCGACATGGATTCTGCTCTGCATATCATTGGAGACTGCCGACTTTTTCTGTGTCTGCCCTATTTATAGTTTTCAAGAAAAGTTGAATATCAAAGCTTACTAGCTTCTGTCAAAATTATATAAAAATGATGCTTTTGATGATTTTACAAAGTTTACAATATTTCCTGGTTTGAAATTACTTTTGAAAATTAGCTTATTTTTTTAACTACATTTTGATGTATGTTTCATGTTAAACAGAACAGTGAAAGTCTTGCTTTTCGTTCGTAAAGTATTTCAAGTGTCAAAATTTAACAAATTTTAACTTCTAATGCTTATAACTTATAAAATACTTAATATTACTTATGAAATTGATTAAAATTCTTTAGCTTAGATGCTATTACAATACTATTGATGCCTAAACATCTTGAAGGATCTCTCTTACATTAATCATTTGAAAATATCTGACGTAGATGCTATCTTTCATTGAATTAATTGATTTTTGATCAAATTTGTCCCATTTACATAATTCTGGTGAGTTATATTTAATTTATCTTGTTTTTTGTCAACAATTTCACTAAAGTTTATATGTGATTCATTATAATAACAAATCTTTTCAACAAATTCTTCATCAATTTCAAATTGGATCTCTAAATTCAAATTACTTTTATTTATTGCAACTTTGGCTGGTTTTATATTGTATAATTGTGAATTGAAATCTCCCTGTGAATTCTATTTATTAACTGTCAACAAGATTATTGTGTTTTGATTATCGTTCAAAGAATTTTAATTTGACTAGTCGTTATGTATCCTGAATATGCTTTTTCTTCATAATTTTCAGCTTGTGAGTATTTTAATGAGTTGAATTATTAATATTTGTGTCAGAATGGATATTATTTAATGAATTTTGCTCTGGTTATACTCTAACGAGTCAACTTATATACAAAGGTGAGTCTTTTCCTTAATATATTTATGTAATTATTTATTTTAACTGTAAATACCATGACAATATATATATATATATATATATATATATATATATATATATATATATATATATATATAGTCAGGTGCATAATAATATTGCTTTATATATCTATATTTTATTTTTTTCCATCAGAACACAGCAGTATATATATATATATATATATATATATATATATATATATATTATCTACATGATTGATAACTAATCGTTAAAAAGCAAAATAATACATTGATAAATTATGATTTTATGAAAAAAAAATTTAGTAGTCCAACAAAATGAAGTTATTCTCAATATTCAAGTGATAAATTTTTCGATCAAGTGTAATCATGTGTAACAGGAAAAAAAACTGATAAATTACTGTTGAATTTACCTTCAACGTCGAATAACTTTGGAAGAAGTGAACTTAATTGAAAATGTTACGAAACTTTTTTTGTATTCATTAAATTTCCTTCAACAATAAGTATTTTGAACCATAAAAATATTGATATTTCGGGTAGTTACGAAAATGCAAAGTCGAAACGCAAAATTGAAAAAATAAATCAATGTTCAAGCATGATTACAAGCAAACGGCTAGGTTTACATAAATTCACAAGGGAATTTGATTTCCTTTAAGAATACGCATCGCTCGGATTTTTCAGCTTGATAATTGACGAGTTTTGAGTAAAAAAATGCGATTACTGTTAAAAAACCAATAATCGTAACGATACACCCCTTAATACTATTATTAAGGGCTCAAACTTACACGATAATTTTTTTTTATCATCACGAATGATATTTTCATAGTATCGTTAAAAAAATTGACTTTATTTTTTGGCCCAGACTACTATATATATATATATATATATATATATATATATATATATATATATATATATACATCTTGTGCGAAATCTGATAACCTAACTTTAATTTGAGAGTGTATCTAGGATCTGTCGTCTGAACATTCTACTCAGTTTTACAACAAAATTGAGTATCAAAACTATTGAGTCTACTGCTGTA
The DNA here is from genome assembly GCA_034642435.1 of Megalocaria dilatata. NCBI lineage: Eukaryota > Metazoa > Arthropoda > Insecta > Coleoptera > Coccinellidae > Megalocaria > Megalocaria dilatata. Next base: position 96,018,247 of record CM067854.1, on the reverse strand, counting down.
GTTAATTTTCCTTTCAGTATATTCATCAATATACCTTACATTTTATTTTCTTTTCATGATGCATAAATATTCAAAAAATTTAGTTTTTCATTTGTGATTATTCACTAAAATTATTGACCTGAAGTCAGAAGCTATTGCACACTTGTTCAAGTGTCCATTTTTCCAGAAAATTTCAATTATGTGAATTATTTCTCAAAACAATTAGACATAGATTAGAGTTATGTGTTATCATCCGGAGGTCAAATAAAAGTCGTTTTATTCAATCCTTGAACTATTCTCATAAAGAAATGAAATATCTAATGAAAATGGCTAAAATACTCCATCCATCTCTTTCATACTCGCATTGTTACATATTAGCAAGAAAAATTATAAATCAAAACTCAAATTACTTTTCCTAAGTTTTTCCATATGAATGAAATGAAAAAACATTAAGGAAATTCTCCTGATATGGCTTCACAAATTTATTCATGAGACGTGTAATTATTGTATATCTAAATGGTGAATTTGAATAGGATCAGATAGGTTTCTTCGAAAACATTTGAAAATATCATTTCAAATGAGAATAACTCAAGGACCATTGAATTCATTCCGCCTTTTCTTAGACATAGCAAATATAATTCGACCTCGAACCCATTCTGAAAATTTCAAGTCTCACGCTGTTTTTGTTCTGAAAAATAGCATTTTTATCTCCAGTCGTCCGCCCGGATGACTGATCCTCACGAAATTCAGCGTAAACCTTATTTTTATGATAAATTAAAATATTTTTTTTTATTTTGATCAAATATCAGTTCGAAGATGTCTTGTCAACTCTGTGTAACTGCGGAACCATAGAACCGATTTTGCCCATTAATGAAACTAACATTCTGAAAGTTTCAAGTCTCTAGCTTCTTCTGTTTGAAAGTTAGAGTGGTTATTATTTATATTACATTTATGATTTCAGTAGCAGTGTACTCAAGTTTATAGAGCCTTATCTGGGCAAGAGAATTCAGAGAGTTTATTAGAATTGTGTTACTTCCTCAGAAAAAGATGCATGTCAAGGGGTACCCTAGGGAACTATCTTGGGACCCATACTTTTTCTGATTCACATCAACAACTTGAACATTATAAACACCAATTGTTTGTGCTTGTGGGATGACGCATCCTTAATTGTGTATTCGAAATACCAGGATGATTTCCATGAAAGAATATAACTCGCCCTGGTAGAATGTGATGAAATAGCTCAAACTGAACTCTATCAAACTCTCCAGTTGCATTTGTAGGCAGAGATAATCAAGCGACTGCAATTTTTATAGGAATTATCTCGGAAAATGAATTCAATTGGGCGACGCCAGTCGATAATGTCTTATGTCTGTGGAACGTTGTCCAAAACCCTCTATCTCTTGAGGGAATTGAAGAGATGTGGTTTTGCTGAGATGAGAAAAACAGCATATTTTTCAAACTTCTAGAATGTGATTTTAGATGGTAACTTATGTGAGGAAGTGCCTCGGTCGCTACGGAAGTTTTGATCCTACAAAAGAAATGAGTATTATAAATAGAGTGACAAGAAAAGATTCGTGTTGATAATTTTTTGTGACACATTTTTCAATCCTAATTCATAAGATAATGTCTGAAATTCATATATCGAAATAAAAACAAGAGGTCAATAAAAAAAACTTGCCACTTATTTAACACTCCTTGCTCCATTACGTAGAAAAAAGAACCCGCAGAATATCTCGAACTACTGGAGCATTAAAGTTTTCAACAGGCTACTCTTCCAACTAAGGCGCATTTTTTCTTTAGAGGATTTTTTTGTTGAAATATGGCATGAGATGGTTGAGAATGTAAATATTTGAGATACAAACCATGTTATATTATTGGTAAATATGCAGAAAAAGTTAAAAGCAGACAATTACATACATCTTGAAAATATGAATAAAAACAATATTCTAATTTCCGCTAATATTTTATTAACACTACGATCGTTACGTCATACCATGACTTCTTCAGGTGAGTATTACAAGATACTGAGTATACCATGAACAAGAAATTCATTTTATAGTACATGGATATAACAAAAATAGAGGGGGTGAAGAGAGTTTTACAATTCTTTTGGAAATCTGAAAAATGATTCAAAAAAGATTCTCAACAAAGGAGAGTTACTTAATTCTGTTTGGTTATTCAATAATATTTTTTTATGATATATATTAATTTCTAAAGTTTCTAACAAGTTTAATCTAAATCTTTTGTTTTCTGAGTGTATAATTTCAAAGTTACTATTAAAACTATGTCCTGTGTCTAGAAGGTGCTCTGCGTAGGTTGAATTTCCCTTTTTGTTACAATAACATTTTTCATGTTCCCTAAGTCTCGTCTGGAACGATCTTCCTGTCTGACCAACATATACAAAATGGCAAATACCGCAAGTTAACTTATAAACACCTGATTTCTTGTTCTTAGATGTTTCATCTTTATTATTTTTTATTAGTTTTCCTAGGGAGTTATTCGTTTTATAAGAAATTCTAAAATTGTGGTTCTTCTGTAAATATCTAGCTACCTTTTCTGTTTTTGGTCCCAAGTATGTCAGCGAAATGTATTTACTTTCAATTGGATCATTATTTATGGGATATACTAATTTCAAAGCCAGTTTTATTTTTATTTTTGTGAAAAGATTCTCAATAATCGGGACGTTGAAACCGTTGTTCAACGCAATCTGTTTGATAATGTTATATTCTTTGTCAAAATTCTTACTGGACATGGGTATGTTGGCTAATCTATATAACATACTATTGTATGCTGCTAATTTTTGTGAGTATGGGTGGTTTGATGTGAAGTGAATTGTGCTATATGTATGGGTTGGTTTCCGATATATTGAAAAAACGTGTTTATTATTAATTTTTGTGATAGTTAAGTCTAAAAAGTTTGAAGCAAAATGATCTATAAAGAATACATACCATTTGGTGAATAACATAAAAGATGTACGTGTTCCAGATAATGCAAATATATCGTTTGATGTAAAGAATTTATTTCCGTCCATACCAGTCAAGGAAACCATAAAGTTAGTAGATAACCCCCTACTCCGAAAAAGAACCAATTCGGTAATAAAGCAAGAAATAGTGGATGTTTTGACAGTTTGCTTGCAACAAAATTATTTCACGTTCAACGGCAAGATTTACATAGATAACGATGGCCTCACTAAGGAAAATCCTTTGAGTCCGTTACTATCCGAAATTTTTAAGGATTCCTTAGAAACTAGAATAATGAATAGCCCTTTTTTTAAATGTTTCATTCATTGGTACAGATATGTAGACGACGTTCTATGTTTATTCAATGGCACTGATCGACAGTTTTCTTTGTTTGTGGATTTCATAAACAAATTTTTCCTAACCATACAATTCACTTATGAATGGCAAAAAAACAATAGTATAAACTTTCTAGACTTAACTATCACAAAAATTAATAATAAATACGTTTTTTCAATATACCGGAAACCAACCCATACAGATAGCACAATTCACTTCACATCAAACCACCCATACTCACAAAAATTAGCAGCATACAATAGTATGTTATATAGATTAGCCAACATACCCATGTCCAGTAAGAATTTTGACAAAGAATATAACATTATCAAACAGATTGCGTTGAACAACGGTTTCAACGTCCCGATTATTGAGAATCTTTTCACAAAAATACAATTAAAGCTGGCTTTGAAATTAGTATACCCCATAAACAATGATCCAATTGAAAGTAAATACATTTCGTTGACATACTTGGGACCAAAAACAGAAAAGGTAGCTGGAAATTTACAGAAGAACCACAATTTTAGAATTTCTTATAAAACGAATAACTCCCTAGGAAAACTAATAAAAAATAATAAAGATAAAACATCTAAGAACAAGAAATCAGGTGTTTATAAGTTAACTTGCGGTACTTGCCATTTTGTATATGTTGGTCAGACAGAAATATCGTTCCAGACGAGACTTAGGGAACATGAAAATTGTTATTGTAACAAAAAGGGAAATTAAACCTACGCAGAGCACCTTCTAGACACAGGACATAGTTTTAATAGTTACTTTGAAATTTTACACTCAGAAAACAAAAGTTTTAGATTAAACTTGTTAGAAACTTCAGAAATTAATAGATATCATAAAAGAAAAATATTATTGAATAACCAAACAGAATCAAGTAACTCCCCTTTGTTGAATCTTTTTTGAATTATTTTTCAGACTTCCAAAAGAATTGTAAAACTCTCTTCACCCCCTCTATTTTTGTTATATTCATGTACTATAAAATTAATTTCTTCTTCATGGTATACTCAGTATCTTGTAATACTCACCTGAAGAAGTTATGGTATGACGTAACGATCGTAGTGTTAATAAAATATTAGCGGAAATTAGAACATTGTTTTTATTCATATTTTCAAGATGAATTTTCGTCAAGTAAAGACCGAAACAATCATAAATTACATACATACCTACTCACCAATATTTTATAATTGAGTTCTTCTTACCAAAACGTCTCGAGTTATTATGTTTACTTCCTATTTCCTAGCTTGAAAGAATTCGGTTTTGCTTTAACGTTTTGAATTTTGTCAGCACATAATAGTCTACTGAACATATAAAAATCTTGCTAAGCGTCTACGATACAAAAACGTTTAGAAAAATCTGCTCTGATTCCGTGATAGTGTCTTTTCGAATGCATCTATTAAATCTTAGATTGTTACATGAAATTATGAATGAAATGAAAAAGAAAAAGCGAAGGTTGCGATTCAGAAAAATGAATGACCGAAATTAATGATAACCATTCACTTAAAAAAAAATTGGAATTATCTTTTCTTCTGGTTTTTTCACCCATTATTTCCACATACTCGTGTATGATTCACAAATAAATCAGCAGAACACGAGTGGCACATAGCAAATCTATTATGACAATTCCTTCCGTAATATATTCGAACGTCGGAAGCATTCAGAATAATAAGAAATATAAAACACGTGATCGATATTCGTACGTGAAGTAGGCAGGCAGGTATATAATGTTGGAGTATTTCTGTTGCTATGTAGAATGCAGAGTGACACATTTCCAGGAAAAATAACCTATCCTAAAGATATTTTTCTTCGAGATTCGTGATTCCAAGTTGAGTTTCTCCTGGAAATCTATTATAATTCATACTGAATATGACCTCGAATTCCGGTATATGTGCGTTAGGGTCGACATTTATTTTCTGGTTACTCTCAACAAACGAACGTATGTATTTGTTTTCAAAATTGATCATTGAAGTATGTTGATTCAATAAAATTTCGTCCATTTGACGAAATGTTTCAGTGTTTAGATAGTTTTGATAAAATTAATGCTAGTATTGCTCTCAACCGTTTGTGTTTTCTTATCAGAAAGTATCAGAAAACACCATTATTTCATTTTTTATTGAGTTTCAGAAATCTCGTTACTGGCCTATGAGAGATCAACTACTCAGCAATTTTTTCCATTCATGTATTTTCTCACAGGAAAATGAGTCAACTACATTCTGGTTGAAAAATTTTCATTAGGCCTTGCGATTTTATTGATCTTTAAGCATGTTTATTTGTGACAATTTGAGACATATGTTCTTTTTCAGTAGGTTAATATTACGGTGTATTATATTCCTTTTTTTTAAATTTCCTTTTTTATCTTTAGATGGATGCATTTAAAGAAGCTGAAGAAGTCAGTATTTGTGCTAGGTGATCAGACAAGTGAAGTTCTATCGTTGTATCGGGTGTTTTTGTTTTAGAGTGATAAAACTTTCGATAGGGATAACTGTGATTTGACAAAAGGAAGAAGCCATGCTGTTTTGACATTTCTGTTCAGTAAGCATTGACAAATTATCATGGAAAGACTCACGGCGCAACAACATTTACAAATTATTGAAATTTATTTTCAAAATCAGTGTTCTATTCGCCAAACTTACAGAGTACTTCGTGAAATTTATGGTCTACATAATCGTCCATCAGAGCAGCTTATTCGTCGAACGATCGATAGTATTCGGACATTTTCTCTTCTCGATTCAGCAGCAACAGCAAGACAAAGAACTGTACGTACAGAAGAAAATGTTGCTGCTCTAAGACATAGTGTTAATGATGATCCAGATTTACCTGTTCGTCAATATTCACAAGTTGGACTCTGTGCACATGAGAAATTTTGCGTAAAGATCTTGGTCTACACCCATACAAGATCCAACTGGTTCAAGAACTAAAGCCACTCGACCATAATAAGAGTCGTTTTTTTGCTGATTGGGCCCAAGAACAGCTTGAAGTTGATCCACTTTTTCATCGTAAAATTGTGTTTAGTGATGAAGCTCATTTCTGGTTGAACGGCTATGTAAACAAACAAAATAGCCGTATATGGAGTGTAAACAATCCTCAAGAAGTTCTGCAGGTTCCATTGCATCCTGAAAAATGCATTGTATGGTGTGCTTTACACTATGGAGGCATCATCGTTCCATATTTCTTTGAAAACGATGCTGGAGCTAATGTTACAGTGAACAGTGCTCGTTACAGATCGATATTCAATGATTATTTGTTTCAAAATTTGAATGGTATCGATCCAGAAATGTTTTGGTCCAACAAGATGGTTGTACCTCTCATGCTGCTACTGTAACAATTGATTTATTGAAAGAAATATTTGGCGATAATATTATTATTATCCTGATTGTTATTATTGTCCTGATACTCCCATATCTTTTGTGAAGATCCCTCAGAAGCTTTTTCAGCTTTTGCGAGTTACGAGTTCAGTTTTGTTCTGGGTAGGCTTTGTTACTGCGATCTTGCGTCTTTTTAGGTCACAGCACTGTTAATTTTTGACCCAATAGTGAAATGGTGGCAGACAACCGTCCAAATAGAAAGTTTCTTTTCCACCTGAACAGGATTCGAACCCGGACCTTCCGGTCACGAGCCAGATGTCCTCCCGCTGAGTCTATCCACACTCATTATTTCGAGAGATGGTCCGATTAATTGGCCTTCAAGATCATGCGACATGAAAAGTTCTATCACTCTAAAAATAATACCCGATACATTCCTCATGTCCTCAGTTGATAAATATCGGGTTTTTTCTAGAGTGATAAAACTTTGAATTGAAGTAACACACATTTAAATTGGGATTGAAACCAATATGTTTTTATTTGAGAGACAATTTTATGACATTTTTGTTTCAGAAATAATTTCCGGTCCACCACGACTAGCTATGAAGGACCGCATTCGACCAGACCAATTTTGGACCACTTTTTCATGTCGCATGATCTTGGAGGCTAATTACTTGGACCATTTTTCGAAATAATGTTATCGCCAAATCTTTCTTTCAATAAATCAATTGTCACAGTAGCAGCATGAGATGTATCACCATCTGTAACGAGCACCATTCACTGTAACATTAGCCACAGCATTGTTTTTAAATAAATATGGACCGATGATGTCTCCAGCATGTAAAGCAAACCATACACTTTTCAGGGTGCAATGGAACCTGCAGAACTTCTTGATTATTGTTTTCACTCCATATGCGGCAATTTAGCTTGTTCAAAAAGCCGTTCAACCAGAAATGAGCTTCATCCCTAAACACAATTTCACGATAAAAGAGTGAATCAACTTCAAGCTGTTCTAGGCCAAATCAGCAAACAAACAACTCTTATTGTGGTCAAGTTCTAGAACCAGTTGGATGTTGTATGGGTGTAGATCAAGATCTTTACGCAAAATTTTCCATGTGGTGGATTCACAGAGTCCAACTTGATGTGAACGTCGACGAATAGACAAATCTGGATCATCATTAACACTATAACATTCATCAGCGATATTTTCTTCTGTACGTACAGTTTGTCTTGTTGTTGTTGTTGCATCGAGTAGCGAAAATGTTGTCCAAAATCTATCAATTGTTCGACGAATAAGCTGCTCTGATGGACCATTATGTAAACCATAAATTTCATGAAGTGCTCTATAAGTGGCTTCAACCTTCTGTCCAATCACAGTTATCCCTATCGAAAGTTCTATCACTCTGAAAAAACAACCGATACATAATCGATTCAAGTTGTTGTTTTATTGCTCATGCTTGAACCTCCAAAGAAACTGCCCTTAAAACTAGAGGTTTCAAACAAATTTTCAGTTGAGTTTTGAATTTTACTATCCATTAGATAATTTATTTTGAAATCCCCAGTAACCATTTTTCTCTTTCCATGAAATTTTCTATTCGGACAAAGCAGAAGTTTTGACTTCTTTCCAAAAATACCACTGCTGAACTAGTTGGATATCTGTAAAATCTCAAGACAATGGTATTGATATTTCCTAATAAATGTCCACAAATTTAGAGTCTTTTCAACACACCTCCGTCCCTCTTATTTCTACTAATGTAAACGCTTCCCAATTTAATCTTGTCCCATCTTTCTTTATTTCCCTACAAAAATTAGACTTTGTACTGTAATTATGTGAAATTATGCACTTTTATTGATCTTTCCGCAGTGAGGTTCCGGAATATCTATTTTGTGTTCAGTCAATTGTAAGTTGAGTTTTCAGCTTTGTTGTGAAGGGATTTCACATTATAGTTCAATAGCGGAGCAGCATTCTGAATAATATATTTTTTCTTGCATTGAATAAGGACATTCGAATCAATTAGACTTATTCCTATTTGAATCAAATCTTTGTAATTCTTCCACCTAAAACTCTTCATTCGGGAGCAAAAAATTCACTTATTTGGTAGGATCAAAGTCTTTTGTAACCTTATAATCTTCCCCAATTCCAGACTTCACTGTTTCTTATATAACGCTTCTATTTACTTTAATTTCCTCCGGTTGACTCACATTATTTCCCGTTTTGTTGAGATTACCTTCAACTTTCTTATCTGCCACTGGTGGCACCATAGAATGATTGACAATTGTGTTTTCTATAATGGCTGTGATAGATTTTAAATCTTGACCCATTCGTGAAAGATAATAGTCCTAAACATTTTATTATATTCCATAGATTCAGGGATGTTTAAATGCACACTGTCCCTTACAGGCGTAGCGCATCCTCTTGCACTGAAGTAACATGCATGTAACTTCTTCCAGCAGCTATCAAACGATCATAGTGATACATATAGTAAAATAACACTGTCCCACACTGACCCTTAAAGGCCTAGCGCATCTTCTTGCACTGAAGTAACATGCATGTAACTTCTTCCAGCAGCTATCAAATGATCATAGTGATACATATAGTAAAATAATGATATAAAATCGAATCATATGAATAACCTTCAGCAGCTTGCCTTAATGTGTTTATTCTGTCAGGACTAGTTACGCATTTGAGCATATTTTGTGGCAGATTCTTATCCTTCTGCATATGTATACGCTGCCGATTCATTCACTAAACTTAAGACAGCCTTCATGTCTCCAGTGTATTGATTAATCAAGTTTCCTTTTTTCTTTTAGGTGTAATATTAATGCTGCACATAATTAGCATTCATATTCAAATGAACCAAAACGGCTGGTATCATTTTACAAAGATAATTAAATAATAAGCTTTGTTGGCGGAAAGTTCTTTGAATCTAGACTGGGCCACTTACATCTGTGCCGTAGTTCAAAACTCAAATCAACTCAAAGAGCCATCGTCTATCGTCGGGAAATAAGCAGCAAACATACGCATTTTCGAAACTTATTGGACATTGCCAGCAGGCATGTACATGCTTATTGGCTTTAACGTGAGTGCCAACTGTAATACCTTATGAAATGCAGCCACCCACCTATATTCACCCCGCATAGAATTGTCGCCTCATCTATTTAGAAATTTTTGGTTGAAATAAATTGAAACGCAATGAGTAAATTATATGGAAGTGGATTAATAGTTTGGTGATTAAGACCAAATTAAGTACGACGCGGCATCAAAATTCAAACTGAATTTGTCATTCTCAGTATAGTCGTGTTGTGTGCACGAATTCCAGACAAGCTGTACCTATTTTAAGATAATAATATACATGTGACAATTTTACCAACAATAGCTCTCCGTTGCACATCATACTGTGTTGAGGTATCGTCATGTCTGTTCTACGCGAGTACTAGCTCTAGTTATACTGCGTACTAGCTCGCTCTCCAGGATTCACATTAATCTCATATTCAGAGAACTTTCTTATAACACTAGACTCTTACGTACAAACATTTATTTTCTACCATTGGTAATACCCCCGTAGAGGAAAGAACGACTAATCATCAAGCAACATTAGAAATGCCTCTTCTTGTATGACTTCCTATTGACATAGAGTCAAATCCAAGATGACTCCTTCCTGACTAATCAAAAAATTTTGTTTTGAGTTCTTCAGTCTAATCCATAGAAAATTATTCGTTTCATCCTTCCTGTTTTCCGTAGAAATGTTCTCACTGTTAATTGGTTGGTGAACGAAAACAATCCGAAGAATAAGAGTAGACGCTACTTACTAGATCCCAAGGAAAATCAAGCTGCTTCACTGTTCTACGCAAGTGGTCCGAACTTAAACGACTCTTCTGTTTATAAAAAAAATCAAGTAAAAATTTGAGATACGTTAGTAGCTAACTCAAGGAATTTACTCATAACAGTAGTTCACAGAGGAATTAATATCGTAGTATCTAATGAGAGATAAAGTTGATTTTTTCATTTCATGAAAATTCATCAAAAATGAGAAATAAACCACTTTCATCATATTTGCACTGAACATCGTTAATCAATAATTTCTCTAAATGTGATATTTTCAAGAGCTTTCGTCTATTTTCTACCATTTCAATTGAAACAATAATATTATTTGTTAATTTTGAACTAAAAAGAATATCAAAATATTGCATTTAAACTGAATAAAAAATAACGTGATCAAATTCAATATTCTTCGCCCGCCCGCCTGTGAGTTTTCAAACGCCATGGGTAGAATCTATTTGAGGAACTCAAAGATATACCTGGTAGAAATTATTCGAATATATTAATTCGGCTGATCTGTTGCAAATGTCATTAATAAGAAATGTTAGCTATGGTAATGGAAAGTTCTACAAATAAAGACAGTGTAAAATAACAATTCCATACTGAAACAGACTCGATAAGGTTTTGTCGATCAAAGGGGAACTTGCAGACATGTGCACGTTTCAAACTGGTTGGTTTTCATCAGTACAACGTATGCCAGTGACAACAAATTTTCAAGTATCTCCATATTCGCTATACACAGAGACATGAAGGTATTAATCATACACTAGCGCCATTTATAGTATGCATACATACAAGACAAACATTTGCGAGCTGATTCAAGTAAAGAAATGTATTATCGATATTTTCACGTTACAAACGCAGAAGTAATGCTCATAATTATCATATTCATATTCGAATGAATTATTTCGGCTGATGATGTCTGATTTATTTCTAAGTGCCTCTGTGTATAACGGATATAGATACTTGATAGATCTGTAGTCACTGGCATACATTGTACTGATGAAAAGCAACCAGTTTGATACCTGTGCATGTCTGCAATTTGCCCCTTTGATCAACAAAACCTTATCGAGTTTGTTTTAGTGTGGAATTGTAATACAGATGTATGTTACACTGTCTCGATTTGTAGAACTTTCTATTACCATAACTCACACCTTATTAATGACAGGAAGCATTTCCTCGTGATGTGACTCCGTGCTGCTCTGAAGTCATAAAAGAAGAGTCAAGCAGAGTAAGAAAATAACATTAAAAAAGGAATAGTAAAGCCGATATCATTTCGTGGATTCGGAAAGCGAATTCAGAGTGAAATATTTGTATTAATGAAGATACAATCTCTCGGGATTTAACTTTATGCTGATCAGAAGTCACACAAGGAGTGTCATTGCCACTGTTGCTCTCTGGTTAGTCTTATTCCATCGTACTGAGGTCAATTCCCATTAAATTAATACATTCCTTCTTTTTTGTAGTAAAACATAATGATATATGAAATTTTTTTCAATATTTAACTATTTTCTTTCTTATGACTAATAAACAACTATTCACTGACGAACCGTACGAAACCATATTGTACCATCGGTCACACTCATTCATACTAAAATAAATCTCGATGAAAACGTTCACAAGGAGTTATTATCTTACAGATATTGCCGCTTCTGAGTGATATCAGCTGACAACTTCGAAGACTGCACACTGATCGCAGATATACAGTTGAAGTGCAACGACGAAATGTCATTGAATTAATTGTTTCGGTATCTATGAGTACTTAACAGAAATTCATCGTATTTGATTTAAAGTAAAAAACTCTATTTCCGCTAATATATCAGCGGAAGTTTTTTTTCTTTGTTATTCACGAGTGTTAGAAGTATTAAGGCTCAGCAGTGACGCTGGATTCGAAACCTGATACCACAGCGCCCATCTATGTTCACTATGCGACCGAGATCCCCAAACGGAATTATGAAACAATGATTCAAAGTAAAAGTAAATATAGTGAAACAATTCATTTCCTCTAATGTATAAGCAGAAATAAAGTGTTCCACTATTAAAATAAATTAATTCGGCTGATATGTACCTTTACTTGAATTAACTCGCAAAGGTATGTCTGGTATGTATTTTTCATACTCTAGATGGCGCTAGTGTATTATTAATATCTCAGAGTCCCTGTGTATAGCGAATATAGATACTTGACAGATTTGGAGTCACTAGCATACATTGCACTGACGAAAACCAATCAGTTTGAAACGTGCGCATGTCTACAATTTGCCTCTGTGATCTACAAAACCTTGTCGAGTTTGTTTGAGTATAGAATTGTTATACAGATGTATGTTACACTGTCTCGATTTCTAGAACTTTCTATTACCATAGCTCGTACTCCTTATTAAAGTGTTTTACTTTAAATGATATAAATGTCATTGACTTTTCAGATACTGAATTGTTTCAGCCGTTACTATTTGGTAGTTGATCATAATTAAAACAAATTGTAGGAATTACTATGTTTTACTACCAATAAAAATATATTTTACACATTTTCTTGTGACTCGAGTTTCGGTAAATGAACTATCCCATCATCAGACAACTGAAGACCTAACAGTGATACAGAGGTATTTAAACAAAAGTGATAAATATTTTGAATATTTCAATAGATAACACCTAATAGTGGTACAGAGGTTTACAAGCAGAACGTGATAAAAACCGGTTAAAAAAGAGGGGCCTTCTAACAGATATCGGAATGTCGGCAATCGACAAAGAAGGTTATTAAACAGATGGTACCCAAATATCTCAAATAATTTTTTGGGGGTTACATAGCTCCGTACAGTTATTCATTATTTTTACGTTATTTTGTTGTACATCTCAAATATTTGGATTTACGTAGCTCCATACAGTCATTCATTATTTTTTAAATTATTTTTATTGTGAACGAATTTGAAAATTTTAATAATCAAGTTTCTTTTCATTCATCACTATTAGGTGTTATCTATTGGAATATTCAAAATATTTATCACTTTTGTTTAAATACCTCTGTACCACTGTTAGGTCTTCAGTTGTCTGATGATGGGATAGTTCATTTCCCGAAACTCGAGTCACAAGAAAATGTGTAAAATATATTTTTATTGGTAGTAAAACATAGTAATTTCTACAATTTGTTTTAATTTTTTTAGTCATTGACTTTACTATCTTGAATTTGGAATTTTATAATTTCTGTTGTCGCAAAATTAAACATGAAGGAGTTTCTATGGTGCCTATTGACCTATCATATACACATAAAATCACTATTACGTAAGATGATATATTTTTGGTTTATCATACAGATCGAGCCAGAAATACAGAATTATTATCTTTGTTGAAATGCACTAACCTCGAAAAAGATCATGAATATGTTCTGTCGATCTCACGTTTAGTCCAAAAGTAATAGTGGTTTCAGTAAAACAAATTTTGTTATTCTTAAAACAAAAATAAAATATTCGTATGTTGATGAGACATTATTTTTTAATGGAGAAAATTCCGTTGAAATTAAATCTTGGCTTCGTAAGTGACTAAACTGTTTCAGCTGTTACTATATGGTAGTTGATCATAATTAAAACAAGTTGTAGAAATTACAATGTTTCACTACCAATAAACTGATATTATACACATTTAATTGTGACTCGAGTTTCGAGAATTAACTATCCCATCTTTAGTATATATAGATATATAGTGAATTCCCGAAACTCGAGTCACCATTGAATGTGTAAAATATCAATTTATTGGTAGTAAAACATAGAAATTTGTACAAGTTGTTTAAATTGGTGACTCTAGACCAATAGGTTCGACCCATTCTGACTGGTTTGGTGAATTTTAATATGGTTGTACTACACAGCAGAAAGAAAAATCAGAATCTAAAAATCTCATAATAACTCTTTCGAAAGAATCCATATAAAATCTTTTAGAATTTCGTGGGTGAATATAATCATGGGCATGAAAAAGCTAAGTAAAAATCAGTTCGATCAACAGAGTTTCAGGTTCGGAAATTGAGATTAATCTCTTCAAATAATCTCTGAAATTCATAGAATTTATACGAAATCAAATAAATTCCACATAAGTTGATGAAGTTCACAAATTCTCAATCTATTTTTTTTTCTATTGAATCAGTCTTTACTTAATTCATTGTATTTTTTTGATTGCCTCGGTCTTTACTTGACGGAAATTCATCTCCAATATAAAAAAACAAATGTTAACTTCCGCTATTTGATTGATTTACACGACAATTGTTTCGTCATACCATGACTTCATCAGGTGAGTATTCAAACTGAGGTATACAATGCAAAACATGACCTTAAATACACAGCTCTGGTACAAAAAATAGAGGGGTGGAAAGAGATGGTTTACAATTAACGAAAAATATTAAGTAGGGGGGATCTGTTCAAATCTATTTGATCATTCAATAAAATTTGTCTTTCATTATATCTATTGATCTCTAAAGTTTCTAACAGATTTAGTTTCTGACCTTTGTTTGTGATGTAATATTTCATAGTTCATATTAAAATTATGGCCAGTCTCTAACAAATGGTTGGCATAAGTTGAATTCGGTTAATTATTAATATGACATTTTTCTTGTTCTCGTATTCTTGTTTGGAATTAACGGCCTGTCTGTCCCACATATACACATGGGCAATCAATACATGTTAACTTGTGAACTCCTGATTTTTTGTTTTTAGAAATGACGTCTTTATTATTTTTTATTAAGCTGCCTAAAGAATTAATGGTTTTAAAAGAGATGTTATATTTTTCTTTTTTCTTTAAATAACTAGCAATCTTTTCAGATTTTTGGGCTATGTAAGTTAATGAAATAAATTTGGTTTCGTTTGAATTTTGAAGTTCTGGATTTACAAGTGTTATTGCTTTCTTGTAATTTATTTTATCAAGTAAATTGTCTACAATTTACGGATTAAAATCATTATTGAAAGCCTTTTGTTTAATGGTTTTATACTCTTTGTCAAAATTTTCTTTCGTCATGGGTATAATAACCAATCTACAAAGCATACTATTATAAGCTGACAATTTTTGTGAAAATGGATGGTTTGAAGTATAATGAATCGTACCATCTATATTTGTAGGTTTTCTGTATATGGAAAAGTCGCGTCTATTATTAATTTTGGTAATTTTTAAATCTAAGAAATTGATGCTATTTTTTACTTCATCTTCCTGTGTGAATTCAATTGTTGGATATAATTCATTGATATATTCCAAAAATGAACAAAGTTGTCTATTTGTGCCATTAAATAAACTAATTATGTCATCTACCTCTATGTAGATGACATAATATGTAGATTTAAAAATCACCAAAATTAATAATAGACACGACTTTATACAGAAAACCTGCACAAATAGATGATACGATTCATTATACTTCAAACCATCCATTTTCACAAAAATTGTCGGCTTATAATAGTATGCTGTATAGATTGGTTAACATACTCATGACGAAAGAAAATTTTGACAAAGAGTATAAAACCATTAAAAAAACAGCTTTCAATAATGATTTTAATCCGTTAATTGTAGACAATTTACTTCATAAAATAAATTACAAGAAAGCAATATCACTTGTATATCCTAAACTTCAAAATGAAAACGAAAGCAAATTTATTTCATTAACTTACATAGGCAAAAAATCTGCAAAGATTGCTAGATATTTAAAGAAAAAAGAAAAATGTAACATTTCTTTTAATACCAATAATTCTTTAGGCAGCTTGATAAAAAATAATAAAGAACTATGAAATATTACATATCGAAAACAAAAGTCAGAATCTAAATCTGTTAGAAACATTAGAGATCAATAGACATATAATAATAAAAGACAAATTTTATTGAATGATCAAATAGATTTAAACAGATCCCCCTACTTAATATTTTTCATTAATTGTAAACCATCTCTTTCCACTCCTCTATTTTTTGTACCAGAGCTGTGTATTTAAGGTCATGTTTTGCATTGTATACCTCAGTTTAAATACTCACCTGATGAAGTCATGGTATGACGAAACAATATTTAAGAATGATTCAACAATTCATCAATGAACTTAAATTGTTTCGGTTACATTGTTACATTGTGGCTTCGTCAGGTTTATGAGCAACTGCAACTGGCTCTCAAAAAGTCAAACATATTTTTAAATTTCGAGTTTTCTAACAAATGTGTAATTTAAGATACTGAAAATATAAGCCCATTTTGAGGCCTAGAACAAAATGATGAAATAGCTACGTAAGGTGACTATGTTAATGAGAGAAAACAATATATTTTTACCGTATTCTCACGAGACTTAGTGATATGTCATTACAAGAAACACCAAAAGACAGATTCGGTACATTTGGAATAGGAAATAGTAAAACTTTATATAATAAATACCTGCAGCGTTTTTTTAAGGGGGTCTTTTGTTATCCATTCACCGTTTGCATAAAATAACAGTAGGAAACAATTCCAATATTTTATCCGGTATAGTGAAACATTATTCTTCGTAACACGTAAATGGAAGAAGAAAAATATCCTTGACAAAGTCCACAGCGTGAATGTATCACATGTCAGAATTTTTTCCTGGGAAGTTGCGACAATACGTCCGAATTATGCTATGATATTAGATATATTATTCCTACATAAAAATGTGCGAAAAACTCTTTGCGTACAAGTTATGTATGTGAAATGTGATGCCCTTAATATATCCGAAAGATAATTTTTGTAACAATGTAACCGTCACAAAAATTATTTTCCTTTAAATAAATATAGTGTTTCTTTATGGGTATTTATGTAATGATTCCAAATGTTTAACATCAATGTGATATCCTCCAAGGCAATACTAATTTTTTATTCTAACTTAAGACAATTCAGGACAGGCTATTAAAATTCAATTGACATTTGAATATTACTACTGAGAACTTTATTGATAAAGCCCAGTCTTTGAGTTTATTGAAAATAATGTGTATTAAGTATAAAAAATATATTGACCAAACTAACTTCTGAAATTGGATACCCTGAAGGTGGGTTTAGATATATCCGTATTTAGAAATAATTGAATACTTGGGTTTCTAGAAATCAGAGGAAATTTTTGACATAAAGTTATACAACAATTTCTTGCCAACAATTAATGCTTAAATGAGAACTGATATCAAAAATATTTAAGGAATAACTTTTATAATTCAAAGCATATATTAATATCATAACCTGATAATTTGTAATTTTGTTCACTTAGAAATCAGTGTTGTACCAAAAACTAAAACTCAACTTTGGAATACTAACTAACTTACTGCATCTCATATTCATAACGAGAGCTTAATATCATTAAAATAAGTAGCATGACCTATGGAAATAAAGTGCTACAAATCGGGGCAGTGTAACATACATCTGTATAGCAATTCTAAACTCAAACAAGCCCCGATTAGATTTTGTTGGTCACTGAGACATAAGAACCAGATATGCGCACGTTTCGAATTTCTTGGTTCTCATGAGTGCCCTGTGATGTTCAACGATTACAAATGAGCAAAGGGCCTTTTTTTAACTTTAACACTAAGGTATTAATCATATACTAGCGCCATCTAGAGCATGCAAATATACATACATGACATACCCTAGCAGATGATATTCAGTACAGATTGTCAGCCAAATTAATTAATTTGAATATAAATATGCTAACTATTAGCATCATGGCGTAAAAACGATCTGATTTGAGCATGGGGAAAGTTTTCTTGATTTGTAACGTTGAAAAAACCGGTAATGCAGTTCTTTGCTTAAATTGGCTTGCTAGGGTATATCCTGTATTTATATTTGTGTGCCCTAAATAGCGCTAGTGTGGGATCAATACTTCAGTGTTCCTCTGCAGAGGGAATATAGATACTTGGCAGATTTGTTATCATTGGACATAAGGGCACTGACGAGAACCAATAAGTTCGAAACGTGCGCATGCCTGCTACTTATGTCCCATTCATCAACAAATCCTAATCGGGCTTTTTTGAGTTTAGAATTTTCGTACGGATGCCTGTTCTTATTGATGATATTTGGTACAGATTGTCAGCCGAATAAATTTATTTGAGTTAATAGTTCGATCAGGTAGAATTGATTCGTGGTAGCTATTTCAATGATATATGCGATAAGAAAATTCAGGGAAATTGTAAATAAAATAAATTACTGTTAGTATTCTTCAAAACTTTTTCATCTCCTTCAAAATAATATCCATTTGAAGGGATATATTCATACTGGTGCTTGATCCAATCATCCAGGCACTTCCTGATAGGCCCCTGAAAGAATGGTCTTCAGTTTCCTCTTCAAGAAATAATTTACAGAATTTGAATTTTCAGGGGAAATTGAGCGCTCAAAAGCTTTCGACTTCTCGTCGGCGCTTTTCACAATTCCTCCGCGCTTGTTTCAGGGAGCAACATGGTACTTTTTCTCGCAAATGTTTACTATTTCAGAATTTTTGGTCGAAAATAGTCCTAAACGACTAGTTTGAGCTCACTGATGAAGAATTCGAGGTCAAAGATAATAACATCCGACTGGTCCCGCCGGCCGTCCGTAAAAACGGTAACTTTCGAAATGGAAAATGCTAAACGACTTGAAACTTCCAGTGTAGGTTTGTAGCTTGAACATTTTTGCTGAGTTTGTTAATATGTGAAATCTGTGTATTGACTTCGCAGTTATTTACATTTCAACCTTTTTCTATTCTCTTAATAGTTCCGAAAATACTCATCCGTTAGATCTAAAACTTAATATTTCGATAAATATTAATGACATGTAAGTGCAATTTTTCGTGAGGATCGTACGCTGAAAATTTCGAAAACATCTTTTGTGCAGAACACCGTTGAGACCTTTCTTTAACACCCTTATTTGAAACGGAAGAAGCCAGAGACTTGAAACTACCAGAGTAGGTTTGGGGTTGAGTTTGTTAATGGGCTAAAGTTCATCAAGGTGATTTTTCAGATATTCACATTTGAAATTTTGTCTTACTTTTTCCATTATTTTTTGAATTGCAAATCCAATCGATCAAAAATTCGGCAATTAAGAGCAAAGTAATGACACGCTTATTGATGCAAATTTTCATGGGGATTTTCTGGTCAGAAGAGACAAATCAAAATAAAAGTTTGATAGCGAAGCAGCGTTGAGCGCTAACGAAACCATAGCAACGATCCTACTATTGAGTTTAAAGTAAGCTTCTAGATGTAAATAACAGCAAGAAGGCTAATACAAATTGCGAGAAGATCGTGGGTTATTTGAACAAGCGTACAGAAGCTTCTGACCCTTTGTCACCAACTTCACTCTTCTCTAGTTCATCTTTACCTTCAAATGTATATAGCTTTACTTAAGTTTGCCCTCAATAAATCCTTCAATTCAGCCTTAATCTTTTTTTCTGCATAAATAAACATTTTTCTGGAGAATATAAGCGGAATATGGGCAGTTAATCTGTGAAATCCACTAAAAAGTATTCGGACAATATCTCTTTACTATTCCTGAACTTTATTTTTTATTGTCTCGGTCTCTACTTGACCTCAAGCTTTAGTACCTCGACCAACCATTTACACACAAATTATCAGCTTATAACAGTACGTTTTATACATTGGTTAGCATACCTACGACAAAAAAAAATTTTGACAAAAAATATAATACCGTTAAACATATAACATTCAAAAATGATTTTAATCCGTTAATTATAGATTATGCACTCGATAGAATGACTTACAAGCAAGCAATAACACTTGTACGTCCCAAACTTCAAAATTCAAACGAAATAGAATATATTTCATTAATATATCGGGTGTTTTTTTTAGAGTGATAGAACTTTCGATAGGGATAACTGTGATTTGACAGAAGGTAGAAGCCATGATGATTTGACATTTCTGTTCAGTAAGCATTGACAAATTATCATGGAAAGACTCACGCAGCAACAACGTTTACAAATTGTTGAAATTTATTTTGAAAATCAGTGTTCTATTCGCTGCATCGCCCCACATGGAAAATTTTGCGTAAAGATCTTGGTCTATACCCATGCAAGATCCAACTGGTTCAAGAACTAAAACCATTTGACCAAAACACGCGTTCTTTGTTTGCTTGTTTGCCCTAGAACAGCTTGAAGTTGATCCACTTTTTTATCGTAAAATTGTGTTTAGTGATGAAGCTCATTTCTGGTTGAACGGCTATGTAAACAAGCAAAATTGCTCTACATGGAGTGAAAACAATCCTCAAGAAGTTCTGCAGGTTCCATTGCATTCTGAAAAATGCACTGTATGGTGTGCTTTACACGCTGTAGGCATAATCGGTCCATACTTCTTTTAAAACGATGCTGGAGCTAATGTTGCAGTGAATGGTGCTCGTTACAGATCGATGATCAATGATTATTTGTTTCAAAATTTTAATTGTATCGGCCCAGAACTGTTTTGGTTTCATTAATATGGTGCTACAACACATGCTGATACCGTAAAAATTGATTTATTGAAAGAAAGATTTGGCGATAACATTATTCCGAAAAATGGTCCAATTAATTGGCCTCCAAGATCATGCGATATAACTCACCTGGATTATTTTTTTATGGGTTTATGCTGATAAACTTGAAACAGTAGACGCATTGGAAGCCAACATAACTCGTGTTATTGATGAAATAAGGCCTGAGTTACGCCATAAAGTTGTCCAAAATTGGTCTGGTCGAATGCGGTTCCTCAGAGCTAGTTGTGGTGGACATATGCCGAAAATTATTCTTAAAACATGAATGTCCTGAATTATCCTGCAATTAAAAAAGTAGTTGGCTTCAATCTTAATTTAAATGTGTTTTATTTCAGTTTAAAGTTCTATCACTCTGAAAAAACATAGGACAAAAAACTTGGAAAAATTGATAGATATTGAAATAGAAAAGAAAACTATAACATATCTTATAGAACTATTAATTCATTAGGCAATTTAATAAAAAATAATAAAGACGTCATTTTTAATAACAAAAAATCAGGACAAGTTGACATATCGTAATTGCTCATGTGTGTATGTGTGAATTCTACCATTTAGTGTAATGTCATGTGAGCCTAGCTCTTTCACCAAGTGACTAGTTAGCAGTCTCGTCAGTCTGCCTCAAGAGGCAGAAAGTGTGATAAGGGTTACGGCTTATAATCGCGCGTAGCGAGAACCGCTCCGAAGAGCTGAAGAACTTCCAGTTTAGGCTTCAGTTCGAGAACCTACAACTGTATGACTGGTAGCAGCAAAGTTCTATCAAATCTCTACTGGCTCTGCAGTGTCAGTACCCGAGTTATTGGGGATGCAATTTACACGCCGAAGGGGCTTCTTATCCATCCACCCGAACTCTGTCCCATGAATCAAGATAGTCTCAAGATTGATGCCTAAATCGACCCTG
The DNA here is from genome assembly GCA_034642435.1 of Megalocaria dilatata. Lineage (NCBI taxonomy): Eukaryota > Metazoa > Arthropoda > Insecta > Coleoptera > Coccinellidae > Megalocaria > Megalocaria dilatata. Next base: position 95,996,496 of record CM067854.1, on the reverse strand, counting down.
GTACTATCACCGTCAATCCGGCATGTACGTCAAGACCTACGAATCCTTGTGAAGTCTTTCAATTGATCTTGGCTTCAAGCACTAACGGTCTAGCCGTTTCGTCGAGATCCACAAACTCCAGAAACCGCGGAGGGCGTTCCCATGTGTGTATGTGGAATAGTCAGAATATTCATTCCAAACAAAGATACGTCAACATGAAAAATGTTACATTAATAAAATACAAAATTCAACTTATGCCAACTATTTGTTAGAGACAGGCCTTACTTTTAATACAAACAATGAAATATTACATCTTGAAAATAATAGTTATAAACTGAATCTATTCGAAATTTTAGAAATCAATAGGTATGATGAAGGACAAATTTTATTAAATGATCAAAAAGACAGAGAACAGATCCCCCTACTTAACATTTTTTGATGATAGTCAACTAACTCATGTCACCCTTCCATGTTTTGTACCAGAGCAATGTATTTAAGGACATGTTTTGAATTGTATACCTCAGTTTAAATACTCACCTGATGAAGGCATGATATGACGAAACAATTGTTGTGAAAATCAATAAAATAGCAGAAGTTAATATATGTTTTTCTTATATTCCTGATCTTTAGTTTCTGAAAATTGTCCAAAGAAGAAATATTGCTAATTATTGAATCCGCACTTCAATGAAATATATTATTGATAAGTGAAACAAAATTCTTAGCTCCAAGGATTGCAAGCTTATAGTTATATGTATATTGATTGCAAAAGAAGTTACGTAATAAACGTAGAGAGTTACCCATAGCAATTTGCGCAGCGGGTTTGGTTATCTTTAAAGCGTGTTCTTGAAAGTGAATAATAATAATAACGCCTGAATTGTCCCAAATTAATTTTGTTACAACTTAGTTCAAATTCTTATGTGAACAAATAATAAAAGTAAGTATATTCTCACAAAAGTATTAACATATACTATTATAGTAGTTATCTTGTCTCCTTCTTTCTTTAACCCGTCATTCAATCTTCCTCCCTGTCCTCTTTCCATCCCAATGTATCTCCCCAAAAAAAAGTCCTCTTATTTAAGAATTTAACAAATTCCGCCCTTCCTCGTTCCCATATTCCAATGTCTTGTCATTCTCTTAAATATAGGCAGTGATCTGCTATTTCTCATTTTGCGAGGCATTTTCAGAGTTCTTCCTCTCAAGTTGTATTCAGTCACTTTCTCACTTTCAGGCCGCTCGCTTATTCGTTTGAACTGATCCAGGAGCAAAGTCCGAGCGTAGAGCTGACGCAAAGAGACTTCTGCCAAATCCGACAGTTCTTCTGTTGGAAACGTAAGTTCCTTCCTAAAAATTATCTTAAGACCCCATTTTTGAACTATTTCTACATGTTTGTAGTAACAGTCAGATAGACTTCCCCATACAAGTACTCCATATGTCAAATGTGGCTGCACCAATCCATAGTAAATTATTTTTAGTTCATTTAGTTCATTTTTAAATATAATTGCCCCTTTTTTCTTGAAATTATTTGGGTGATATGATGAAGGTTCGGTCCAGAGCGCTCATGTTAATCAATGGACGTTCCATACATTTTTGTTCGTTCTGCTCTAAATCCAAACGGAAAAAATAAATGAAATCTGGTTATCTATACTCAGGCTTTGTGTGATTTCTGTGTTTAACATAGAACAGTCTTTCCCAAAGTGGGCGATAACCCCCCCCTTGTGGGCGCTGCAGGTCTCAAGGGGGGCGGTAAGAGACCCAGAAGAAAATGGAGGCGTTGTGTAGAGGCGGGCGGGCGGGGGGTGATTTGTAACTTTATTTAGCTAAAAGGCCTTTTAAACAACAACTGCAAGAGGTCTCGACTCTCAACAACAACTTGTGAACATCAACTAATATGAATTAAAAGATTGCTCAAACTCGGTTCTATATTTCTCTTCGCGTAGTTCATATATCTGTCCTATTTTATTGAATATAGAAAAAATTAATATTTATTAGTACTCGTAAATATCTATCTTGTTTTAACAAATTTTTGTTAAATAACCCGAATTGTGCATTCCTGTATAAGTCGGCTGGTTCATTGAATGCTTGTTCGGACTTGTTGAGTACGATTGAGCGTCGAATGAGATAAACGAGTTTATGCATGTTTGTTTTATTCCTGTCGGTGCGTGCTGCTTAAGCATTCCTATATAAACAAGGTAATATTTATTTTATTTTCATTTGTGGTCTCGCGCGCAATAGATGAGCAGTACTTACGCCTCCTCTACTCGCGAAGTTGAACGTATTTCTCAAAGCAGAGCAATGTCGGAAGTAAAAAAGAAGAGACGGCAATACTCTGCGGAATATATTAAATTCGGATTTATTGAAAATCCCACAAACCGATCGTCGCCTTTGTGTCTTCTATGTCTAAAAACATTTTCGAATGAAGCAATGAAGCCTTCAAGGCTGCAAGATCATTTGAATAAAATGCATCCAGATAAGAAAGACAAGAATGTAGCATATTTTCAAGACCTAGAGAAGAAGCATAATACTCAGCCAAGTGTAGTAAAACTATTTTCGGCGGCTGCTAAGCAAGATGACGAGGGACTTCGAGCTTCGTACAATATCTCTTTGTTAATTGCTCAAAAAGGCAAACCACATAACATCGGAGAAGAGTTAATATTGCCAGCAATAAATGAAGTAATAACTACTGTGCTTCATAAACCGGCCGCAGATATTATCCGAAAAATTCCTTTGAGTAATAATACTGTGCAAAGACAAATTGATGAAATGGCTGAAAACATTGGGGAATCATTGTGCGATCACCTGAGGACAAGTCAATTCTCAATTCAGCTCGATGAGTCCACTTTACCAACTAATGAAGCATTGTTGTTGTCTTACGTGAGGTTTATTAAAGATGAGAAAATATGTGAAGAACTATTATTTGCTAGAAATTTAGAGACCGATACAAAAGGTGAAACCATATTCAATACATTGGAAAAGTTTTGCGATGAGGAAGAGATTCCTTTGAAAAATATTATTTCAGTTGCTACGGATGGCGCTCCGGCTATGACAGGGTGCCATAAAGGCTTCATAGCGTACTTAAAAAATAAAATTCCAGATGTCCTTGGTGTACATTGCGTTATTCATAGACAACATTTAGTTGCTAGAAACTTAAGTGAAAAACTATTTCAATCACTGTAATATGTCATCAAAGGAGTCAATAAAATCCGCAACAGCTCTTTGAATGATAGATTATTTCATCAGCTTTGTGTTACTAATGACGAGGATTTCAACGGTTTGTTGTTTCATACTGAAGTTCGTTGGCTATCAAGAGGCAATTGTCTGACTCGATTTTACAACCTGTTTGACTCTGTTATAGAGTTCTTGGAAATTAAAGATACAGAATTGCACGACAAGCTCATAACATCAAAGAATCATATAGCTTACATGACAGACCTGTATAAATTGTTCAACGACATAAATCTCCAACTGCAAGGCGATAAACTAAATTTAATTAAAACAAAAAATGTCGTTGCTGCTTTCGCAGCCAAACTGATTCTACACAAAAAGAATCTGGGCAGACGTGAGTTTCACAATTTTCCAAATTTATCAGTATCATGCAGTAACGACGAATTGTTTGCCTTCTGCCAACATTTGGAAAACCTCCACATTGACTTCACCGAACGATACCAGGACATTTTGAACTTGGAAATACCAGACTGGGTGTTGGATCCGTTTTCAAATGTCAACACAGCAATGTTACCTCAACTGGAAAAAGAACTTATAGAATTGACAACAAACGAGGAAATAAAAATCAAGTTCAAAAATGGTTACCAAGAATTTTGGCTTCAAAAACCGATCCCTCAATTGTACCCTGGATTGTGGTCAATCGTTCAACGATTCTTGATAGCATTCCCATCGTCATATTTGTGTGAACGTGGATTTAGTGCTGTGACAACACTGCTTACTAAAAAGAGAAATCGTTTGCTTGTTACCGAACGCGGCGACTTGCGACTGTTCTTGAGTAAATTGGAACCTGATATCAACAAACTTATTAAACAGCATCAGATTCATCCTTCACATTAGTTTTTATATAAGGATTGATTATTTTAGTTATATTTTAATAAAAGATACTCTGTTTTAATACTATAAAGTTGCGTTTCAATAATCATTCTTATTGGCAGGTGGAGCCCGTAAGAGTTAACTTGAGACCTAAGCGCCGTTGTATGTTACCTAGTGCGCTCAGGTTTCAAGTTGCGGGTTATAGTAAAAGTTTCGTTTAGAATTCTCTGTTAATATACAGATATAGGTCACAATAATTAATTAATTTAATTTGAAGTTATAGTGGTTTTTAAATAGGTGAAAAAATGGGGGCGCTAAAAAATATTTATTCTCAAAGTGGGCAGTAGACAAAATAAGTTTGGAAACCACTGGCATAGAACATTACCTTGGATATTAGATGTACCTATGTAGTTTAATTGAATTCACAGATTTTCCAGAAATTGTGTGGTAAGATTACAAGTTTATTTATTTTTAATCGAATTTATAATATAAATGTAAAGTTGAACTGATCTTATCTGAATTTTAATTGTTTTTGAGGGTGTGCTACATATTTTGTAGAGTTTTTGAAGTAACTCATTTAAATATTTAAACATATTAAATATTTCAGATAAATTAGTTTTGGAGAAGTTCTCAAAATTATATTGTGTATTTTTGAAGAAGATTTTTTTTCTTAAATATGAGACCAGAAACTGAACATGTTTTCAAATGTTTGTCAAAGGCAGAACATACCTACCATGGCCTTTCTGACGAGTTCAGGTGCGTATGTTTGGAACGAAACATTCGATATTACTTATTTTTAATTTTAAATAATAATTTCTTTCTTGGGTTTTTTTATTACATTCGATATTGTATAGTGAATTTTGATTTTTATACGTCTATTAAATATGATCAGTGCTTATTGCTGGACATTAATTCAATTCTGAAAGTTTTTTCAAAAAACTTTCTGAAATTAAAATTGGAGAAGATGAACAGATTAAATCTGTTTTGATATTCAAAGTTTAAAATGAATATATTATATAATATTTGTTAACAGAGGAACTCGGATCAATATGTTTGCTTGAAACCAAAATATTTCCAATAGGTTGAGTACAGTTGATTAATTGTAATATTCAATTACATACGGTTGCTTCTTGAAGTATATTTCATTTAGTATAACATTTTAAAAGGGTTTTCGCCAAGTACACACCGTCTCAATTAGATATCAATGAAATTTGTTCAATTATTATATTAATTCACGAAAAAATTCAGGTTTCCTATTGAAACTCTCCAAGAACATATGAATGGCTTGTATACAAAATTCGAATAACCCTGATTTGAGCAAAATTTTTTCGATTTGCTTTAATTTTCATTCATTTTCGTTGACTAAACGTCCAATAATTCCTTATCATACATAAAGGTACTTAGTTCCAAACGCCACCAGTGAGATTTTATTGATTACCAGAAAGAAAAGTTTGTTTTGCGTGTTACCTATTCAAAAGTGAATTATCGATCGATGATTGAGGTTGGGAAAGGTTCAACCTGCTATGATTAGTCACGCAATCTGGTCGCCATTGTATTTTATATTAATTACATACAATGAATAGAACATACCTTTTTTAAGTATGAATCTCAGTATGAATCCATCGTTCATTAGGAACATTCTTGATTAATTAATTCCTTAGTTCTGATTGAAGTTCAATCAAAAATTGCCTTGTACTTGCACACAAACAGGTTCTAACTTACTGTATACAGTGTTTATATTTTCGTGAATATTATAGAAGGAGGGTCATTAGTAGACTTTCTCAATTTTTGTCGTTATATTTTTTTTTGGAATAGTAAACCTTTGTTATCAAAAATTATGGCATTAAATATATAAAATTTGCACAATTTATGTTTTGAATATGAAAATAATTCTGTCCGTTCGCCTTCCAGAACTCTATTTCAAATCAGCTGAAGGGTAAATAAATAATTTTCAGAACAAGCCTACGTACACCTTCATGAATTGGCTTTTAGCTTTGAAACTATTTCTTTGTTAAATTTTTTGAATTTCCGTAATATACAATATAAGAAAAACAAATGTCAACTTCGGCTTTGAAAAAGCGGAAGTTAACATTTGTTCTTCTTGTATTGAAGATGAATTTCCGTCAAGTAAAGACCGAGACAATAAAAAATCGTAATATACGATTGTACTCATTTCAAGAAAATTATAATAATAATATAATATAATAATAATAATAATAATAAAAATAATAATAATTATAATAATAATAATAATAATAATAATAATAATAATAATAATAATAATAATAATAATAATAATAATAATAATAATAATAATAATAATAATAATAATAATAATAATAATAATAATAATAATAATAATAATAATAATAATAATAATAATAATAATAATAATAATATATTAATATAATAATAATATAATAATAAAAAAAAATAATAACTTTATTTCTGCAACATTTACTTCTGATTTTTGTATATAGATATAGTTTCTAATAGAGCCAGGAATGAAGCAGCAAAAACTCTGGAAGTGAATACATGCTTGTTTTGAGCTATTTGCTGTACAATTTCATAATTTAACACAAACAAAATGGACTATTTTTCTTGTTTGGCAGTTAATTTAAACATTCCTACTTAAACGTTAGTAATCATTAGAGGAAATCCTTAAGATAACATTGAAAATAACGAAGGAACCCGAATACGCCTATCAGATATGAGAACGGGTGCACCCATACATTTTACAATGTTAAACGCCTAGTTTCTATCAGATCGTGAATTCTCTATTTAGGCACTGACAACATGAATCTTTTTATTTCTCTTTTATAACTACATATAATTTTGAGCATTTTTATTGATTTTGGAATTGTTTATATATCACACCCATTAGATTCGGAAATATAGATAAGGATAATTATGTGAAAAAAGGATAGAAGTAACCATAAAACATATTACGGCCAATTGTTGGACATATCGGACACTAACTGATAAGAATCTGAAACAGATCTGACATCTATTGAATCTCGTTGAAAGAACCCTTAAATTATTCCCAGAGGTTCTCCTACCTACTTATTTCTACTGCCTTTACTAATGTGAGTCTGGAACTTTTAATAATGCATAATGTCGTAGTTATTGTTGAAATTATGTCCAAATTCTTTCAAATATGTTGGATATGAGCTACGTTACCCAATTAATGGATCATGCTGGGATATCCTGCCACTTTCTGATCAATTGGATGGTCCGATGTGTGATAAATAGTCATTTCAATAAATGGGAGCTTACGAAATATACTAAAGTCATGCAAATCGCCATTTTTCAGAATTTTAAGATCAAGAAAATTTATATTACAATTCTTTCTTTTCTCAGAGTTGAATTAAATATTTGAATGAATTTTATTAGCTAACTTATTGAAATTTCATAGTTGCCTATTTATTTCTCCAAAGCAACAAATGGTATAATCTACATAACTGAACAAATAACGAAAATATTTTTTCAATGAATTCAACAACATATGACAGTAATTTGAAAGAATTTCACATAATTCAGACAACAATCACGAAATTATCGAAACTATCAAGTATTACGTAAGCACTATGGGGGGGCGGAGGGGTCTTTGCTTTGCTTATTTTGGATCATATGGGGGCTAGGGGGATCTAGATGATGATTACGTCATCGGCAGTTATTTACTTTTTAACACAAATGGCAAACCTCACTTTGTCTTTGTTTGAAAATTAATCGCATTTTCTGGGATTCCCGCAAATAATTCATATGTTCAGACACTCGCTTAGAACCGAGCAGGGGAATTATAGAAGTTGTTTAACGAAGTGTGGCGAAATTATAAATTACAAATAAAGTCCAACAAGGAACTATATATTATTATATCTAAGAAAATTGAAGAAGAATTGCAAGCAGCGACTAAGAATAAATCCAATCTACTACATTTTTTCTCCTGGGTGAGTGACGAAATCATTTTAGGTACCTGTGAGTACTAGAAGTATCAGAAATCGCCAAAAACTTTCTCTTTACATTTTGTAAATGAAACACTAATTTAGACGTTTTATGATTAGAAGATATTATGGCCTATTTCAAAGTATCGAGGTTATATTCATTGTATAGATTAATTTTTTTATGATTAAAAAATTTGAAAATCAAAACAGATTTAATATGTTGTCTTCTACAATTTTAATTTCAAAAAATTCTTTGAAAAAACTTTAAGAATTAAATTAATGTCTTTATAAGCACTGCTCATATTTAATAGACGTCAAAATTCATCACACAATATCAAACGGAATTAAGAAAAACCAACGAATATAAACTGTCAATTGAAATTAAAATATAAATAAGTGAACATTTTTTGTTTCGTTCCAGGCATGCGTAATGAACTCTTCAGACAAACTTACGAAGCCCTGTTTGTTACAAAATGTATTGTTTTCCGATCCCATATGAATGAAAAATAACTCTTTCTCAAAAATATAAAACATAATTTCAAGAACTTCTCAAAAACTAATTTATTTGAAATATTCAATATATTTAAATAAATTACTTCAAAAAATCTCAAAACATGTAGCACATTCTCAAGAAATAATTAAAGTTACGATAAGATCAGTTCAACTTTACATATAAAAAATAATAAAATCAATTAAACAATGTATAGACTTACTCAGTGAATCTTAGGAATACACGGTCCTCAACAGACATATAAGTAAACACCTTTATATATCCAAGGTACTTATGTTCCATGTTCACAGAAAATCATACAAAGCTTATAAGGCACTTGGCCTCAGTTAAAACCATTCAACACTGTATAATGAATTTCTTTATTTAAAAAACCTAATATAATTATATATTATATATAAAATAAAATAAGAAGGAACGGTTTTTTACTTGATAGAAGGATTATTACAAAATTTGAAAATCAAAACAGATTTAATCTGTTGTCTTCTACAATTTTAATTTCAAAAAATTCTTTGAAGAAACTTTAAGAATTAAATTAATGTCTTTATAAGCACTGCTCATATTTAATAGACGTCAAAATTCATCACACAATATCAAACGGAATTAAGAAAAACCAACGAATATAAACTGTCAATTGAAATTAAAATATAAATAAGTGAACATTTTTTGTTTCGTTCCAGGCATGCGTAATGAACTCTTCAGACAAACTTACGAAGCCCTGTTTGTTACAAAATGTATTGTTTTCCGATCCCATATGAATGAAAAATAACTCTTTCTCAAAAATATAAAACATAATTTCAAGAACTTCTCAAAAACTAATTTATTTGAAATATTCAATATATTTAAATAAATTACTTCAAAAAATCTCAAAACATGTAGCACATTCTCAAGAAATAATTAAAGTTACGATAAGATCAGTTCAACTTTACATATAAAAAATAATAAAATCAATTAAACAATGTATAGACTTACTCAGTGAATCTTAGGAATACACGGTCCTCAACAGACATATAAGTAAACACCTTTATATAACCAAGGTACTTATGTTCCATGTTCACAGAAAATCATACAAAGCTTATAAGGCACTTGGCCTCAGTTAAAACCATTCAACACTGTATAATGAATTTCTTTATTTAAAAAACCTAATATAATTATATATTATATATAAAATAAAATAAGAAGGAACGGTTTTTTACTTGATAGAAGGATTATTACAAAATTTGAAAATCAAAACAGATTTAATCTGTTGTCTTCTACAATTTTAATTTCAAAAAATTCTTTGAAGAAACTTTAAGAATTAAATTAATGTCTTTATAAGCACTGCTCATATTTAATAGACGTCAATTTTCTGTGAACATGGAACATAAGTACCTTGGATATATAAAGGTGTTTACTTATATGTCTGTTGAGGACCGTGTATTCCTAAGATTCACTGAGTAAGTCTATACATTGTTTAATTGATTTTATTATTTTTTATATGTAAAGTTGAACTGATCTTATCGTAACTTTAATTATTTCTTGAGAATGTGCTACATGTTTTGAGATTTTTTGAAGTAATTTATTTAAATATATTGAATATTTCAAATAAATTAGTTTTTGAGAAGTTCTTGAAATTATGTTTTATATTTTTGAGAAAGAGTTATTTTTCATTCATATGGGATCGGAAAACAATACATTTTGTAACAAACAGGGCTTCGTAAGTTTGTCTGAAGAGTTCATTACGCATGCCTGGAACGAAACAAAAAATGTTCACTTATTTATATTTTAATTTCAATTGACAGTTTATATTCGTTGGCTTTTCTTAATTCCGTTCGATATTGTGTGATGAATTTTGACGTCTATTAAATATGAGCAGTGCCTATAAAGACATTAATTTAATTCTTAAAGTTTCTTCAAAGAATTTTTTGAAATTAAAATTGTAGAAGACAACAGATTAAATCTGTTTTGATTTTCAAATTTTGTAATAATCCTTCTATCGAGTAAAAAACCGTTCCTTCTTATTTAATTTTTTATGATTGACTCCGTCAATTCATCACAAAATACAGAGTGTTTGTTTTCTGTATGGGTTCGATTCTCAGCTATGGCTTTAAATAATCTTTAAATGCAGTTTTCAATAATGTATACTTTGTATTTACTAGTTTAATCAAAAATTCTTTAGCAGTACCCATAAAATGTATTAATTTTTAGGCAACGACTACCTGTAAGCCTGCAGAAAAAGCACAAAATATACAGCCAGCTTCAAATATTGAAAAACAAGAAGATGACTTAATAAAACCCGGTGTTGAATCACAACAACAATGCGAAAAGAATGAAAATGCATATAAACAGAGAGCAAAACCTTCTCAGGAAGCTATGAAAAATAAAATTGCTCTGCTCGAAAATAATTTCAATGCTTTTTATTCTGCCAGGGATACTATACCAAGCCGTGCTGAAGTTGATAAACAGATCATTAGGTTGCGCGAGGAAATAAAAACAACAAAACAGTATTTAAACAGGAAGATTCAAAACACAGTTGTCGAGAAGAAACACAGGGATGGTATGAAAAGATAGTTAGAAGATATTTGTCATGAAAATCCAGAAAGGAAAAAAGACTATCCCTGAGGGATTCAGTGGGACGTCCTAGCCTAGAAAACAATCAAACATCACTATTGAAAACAATTGCGGATATAGCTTTATTTGGGATTGCGCCGGATGATAGCAGGCGAACGGAATCTAGTCGTAGTGTAAAAACTCTTGATGAACTCACACAAGAATTACGTAAAATAGGATTTGACATTAGTCGCAGTGGGACATATTTTCGTTTGATTCCCAGAAAATATAATTCTGCAGAGGGACGAAGACATGTATCGACAGTCCCTGTTAAGCTCATTCAGGCTCACACTGATCACCACAAAAGCCACTTAGATAGCAAATTCGCTGAAACATCAATCCATTATTTAGATAACATAGCATCCATACTTGGACCAAATCAAGTATTTTTCATATCTCAAGATGATAAAGCTCGGGTAACTATTAGCGTAACTGCGGCAAATAAGCAAGCACCTCTTTTAATACACATGGAATATACAATCAAATTGTCTTGTCACGATTGGGTAATCACTGAGCGACTTAAATTGATACCATCTGTTTATGCTGGTATCAAAATTACTTTCAGTATGCTAGGACAACCGCAAGCCGTTGGATAGTCTGGACCAAAATACATCGCTATTCGCAGTGGAAAGCATAGTTCATCTACTGCTAATACTTATGCTCAGGATTTAGAGACGCTTCTCGAACTTGAAGAGTTTCGACCATTAGCTAAAACTGACCATGGATTAGTAAAACCAGTGGTAATCATGATGGTTGATGGAGGGCCAGATGAAAATCCGAGTTATCAGAAAGTCATAAGGTTTGCTATACAACACTTTAAGCGACATGATCTTGATCAATTGGTTTCAGCTACCAATGCTCCTGAAAGAAGTGCGTATAACAGAGTAGAGCGCAGAATGGCTCCTCATAGTCGGGAACTGGCTGGTTTGATATTGCCTCATTACTATTTTGGGTCTCATTTAGATGAACGTGGCGTTACAATTAATGAACATTTAAAAAGATCTAATTTCGAATTTGCAGGAAATATGTCAGCTGAAGTATGGAGTTCAATAGAAATTGATGGCTATCATGTTACTGCAAAATATGTTGGGGCAGGTGAACAAGACATCAAATGGTATTCAGAACATGTGCGCGAAAGCCAATACTTGCTTCGAATTGTAAAATGTAGAAATACAGAATGCTGTCGTCCAAGGAGTGGCCTATTTAGATTACTAGACAACAGGTCTCTTCCACCACCTGTTAAAGTAAAACAAACGTATGATGACTTGGTTTTGGATAAAGGAGGGCAATTATCTTCCAGTCAATTAAGCTCTCTTAAGATTTCTTGAAAATGCCCTACGATTATTTTTGTCCGACGGTAAAATTGAGGTTATCAACTCGGACATGCAAAACGTGCAGTCTTTATCATGCTTCCGTCAAATCACTAGATCGTCACATCGAGAAGATTCATAAAAAGTAAACACGCACACTGATAGGAAAGTAAGACCTGTAAGTGTCGCTGCTCGTCGTTCTAATGATCTGATGTGCACTATTCAAAATTTAGAGCACCATGATGTTGAATGGCTCGATGTAAACATTCCAAAATTGGATGAAAGTGAGCAGACTCACAACACTGAGCAGCAAACATTCAGTGTCATCGGAAACTTAGAATCATGGTCGGATATCATGGACTGAAGACTGTTAATTCGAATTAATATGTATACCAAAATTTTAAATAAGTTGTTATGTTCGTAAAATTACTTAATATTATGATATTTTTGTACCTTACCCTATGTTGAATACCGTATCAGTAAAATCTAATCTCTACCCTAAATCTATTTTCTTATTTTTGGAATTATAACTTCTGCTCATGAATTATTGAAAAAATCAATATATTAATGGAAAAATGTTTACGTAAGCATGGGGGGAGGGGGTAAGAGCTTTGCTTACTTTTGCTGAAAAGGGGGATGGAGGGCTAAATAATTGTATTAAATCTGCTTTCGTAATACTTGAATGACCCCAAAGAGAAATCAAAAGTATCAAACTATTAGAAGCAGTAGAAACTAACAGGAACAATAACTCAACGAGCAAACACATGTAGTCAGATCTCCCTTGTTGAATATTTTTACTTAGTGAGATATTTTCTATAATTGACCTCAATATATTTTATGGTTGTTTGTATACCTTTTCGAACATTTTTCTTTATCTTTATTTCCGAGAATCGATAGTAATTTTTACCCTTTCCTTTTTCCCAATTTTTTGTGTAACCCATAGCTATATAAGGAGTGGAGGTGTAATTTTTAGAGTAGGTTGAAAATGTGAACCTGAAGAAGTAATGGCGAGAATAAATGTTGTGAATTAATGAAGAGACCGACTTAATTGAATTCTGTTGGCGAAACAGTTACACAAATTGTAAAAATATCCTTCTATATTCCAATTCATTAAAATGAATTACCATCAAGTAAGGATAGATTCAACTAAATTCTCTTTCTGTAGGATTTGACCTTTTCCATGAAAACTGAAGAAAATATCTCACTCGTCTCAAAGAAAAATAACTTCCACCGTTTTTTCAAACTGAAGTTTGTTGTCGATCATAAAAATGATTCCTTCGACCAGCATTCAATTTTGAATCTCCTGTATAAAAAAAACATCCTGATACAAACCTGAAAGGTAACCAGAGAAGTGCCTATTTTGATTTGGCTCGATTTTAGTCTGAATCCTCGCTGTCTGCGCAAGGAAAAGAAAATAAAATTTAATACCTAGCTGCTCATCCATTATTTGTCAGTTAGGGGAGCTTAAAAATTATTGTGGGAAAATATCAATTTCTCTGTTTTGAATAAAAGTGTAATTTTCGTGTTATTCCTAAGATTTAAAATCCTGAGGGTAAAAGAGTGTATTGTATCCAACGTTCTTTTCATACGACATTATGTTCTATCTGAAATGGCCGGCAACAAATATTTGCTGGTTTCAAAACAGCGGGCATCAAACGGCAGGATATCGGAGATTGATTTACTCTAATCGTCGATATTGCCGAGTTGGTCCGAAAACGAATGTTCGTAGATATCAAGCAGAGAGATAGATATATACATAGGATTTTCTGTCTTATAGATGTTTTTCATTAATTTTAAGCTGTGAATAAGGATAAAGGCGAGTTGGCGAACAATTCAATTAAATTGATACTGTAAATCAATAATCAATGGAAAAATTCAAGATTGTTCAAGCTGACATTGGTAAGTACGATGAATTGCGGGGGAGCATTTTATAAACTTTAAATCTGCAGGATATATTTCCAGTCAACACAAAATGATCAGGTTCACGAAGGGAAAAATCCAAATAGTTCATTCGAAATTACAATTTTAAAATTTTGAGAAACTTAATATAATTATAGATTTCAGAATGACAGTGATTTATTTAAATAACTGACAGGTGAGCGGAGGATCCTCTTCGGTGTGAGTTCCCACCTTGGCGAGGCAAAACATCTCCCTGCTAGATGGTCGGCGACCATTTTACTGTTGGGTCAAAAATCAGCAGTCGTACTCTGCCTAATATGGATTGAGGATACAATAACAAAGCCGGTCCAAAACACAATCAAATTGATCTCTTGACACTCAAAATCTGCTTAAATATGATGCACCATACGTTTTGATTGCTATATTATCAAGTTTTCAATCTTGATAATATTCAAATCGTAGTGAATAAATCGAAAAATCTTATGGAATTTATTGCTTTATTCTCCATCATGCAATGGATATAGGTAAAGAGCCTCCATAGAATATCTAGAAGTGGCAGGCTTATATTGGTATCGATACAGCAAGGAGATATGATATATCTTATTTGCTATACAGCATAAAACACTTATCTGCAGAATAACTTTCCGCCGTACGGAACCCAATTTCCTTGTTTATGAATCATTCCTAATGATTTTAAACGGGCTGAGACTGCTTGCTGAGTGACTTCTAATGTTAGAGCAAGTTTTTTTTGTGTTTGAGATGAATCTTCCTCCAATAATTCCTCCAATTCTGCATCCTCGTAAAGTTTTGGCCTTCCACTGCGATCTTTGTCTTCTACGTCGAAATCACCGTTTTTAAACTTTTGAAACCACTCTCGACACGTTCTCTCACTCAAAGCACCCTCACCATATGCTTCTACGAGCAATTGATGCGCCTCAGCAGCAGATTTCTTTAAATTAAAGAAGTAAACTAATATTTCCCGCAAATGACGCTAATTAAATAACTTTTTTTGACGCATTAAATAACTTTAATGTCGACAGAATTTTCAATATCAAGGCGAAGATGTTCTATGAACATAGGCCCATGAACGTTTCATAATCTAGCTACAGAGTATTCAGAGTTCAGTTCCAACTTGGATAATGATGTATGTTTTGGAGTTTAAATGAAATAGTGATCGAATTATTTTTGTGAATATTTATAGGAAGGTTTTTTCTTCCTTCTATAGGGAAATTCTTCACTCTTTCTCGATGTTATTTTTTACAGAGAACTCATTTAACAATTGGCGGAATTCTTGGCTGACAAGGACATATATATATATATATATATACATATATATATATATATATATATATATATACATATATATATATATATATATATATATATATATATATATATATATATATATATATATATATGTCCTTGTCAGCCACGAATTCCGCCAATTGTTAAATGAGTTCTCTGTAAACGAACTAGATACGGCTTGTACGTAGTTGGTAAGTAGAAAATGCATTTCCATTGTAGAAATACGAAAACAAAAATATTAATACATGCAATGTTGAAAAAGACAATAACAATGAGAGAAAAATTACGATATACTTGTCACTGATTCAATATAACTCATGAAATAGAACAAATACTGAATTATTCATTAGACATCCAAAGCTCACTGCTTTCTTTAAGTTGAGGTCAACATGTGAGATTAATTCAGAAACAAGAAAAAAACTTACTGATTTTATTATGAATGCAAGCGTATAAAAAATAACATCGAGAAAGAGTGAAGAATCCCCCTATAGAAGGAAGAAAAAATCATCCAATAAATATTCACAAAAATTCGATCACTATTTCATTTAAACTCCAAAACATACATCATTCTCCAAGTTGGAACTGAATTCTGAATACTCTGTAGCTAGATTATGAAACGTTCATGGGCCTATGTTCATAGAACATCTTCGCCTTGATATTGAACATTTTGTCGACATTAAAGTTATTTTTTAGTTGAATGAAACTCATAGATATGTAAATTTCTATTTATTCTCAAGATAATAAATAGAAATCTACATATATATGTATACGATGGACTTCTATCAAGTTAAGGCCAGCACGACACGAAGATTAAAGTTATTATGCAGATAAGTGTGTTATGCTGTATAGCAAATAATATATATCATATCTCCTTGCTGTATCGATACCAATATAAGCCTGCCACGTCTAGATATTCTATGGAAGCTCTTTACCTATATCCATTGTATGATGGAGAATAAAGCAATAAATTCCATAAGATTTTTCGATTTATTCACTACGATTTTGAATTTTATCAAGATTGAAAACTTGATAATATAGCAATCAAAACGCATCACATTAGAGCTAATTTTGAGTGTCAAGAGATCAATTTGATTGTGTTTTGGATCGGCTTTGTTATTGTATCCTCACTCCATATTAGGCAGAGTACGACTGCTGATTTTTGACCCAACAGTAAAATGGTCGCCGACCATCTAGCAGGGAGATGTTTTGCCTCGCCAAGGTGGGAGCTCACACCGAAGAGGATACGTCACTCACCTGTCAGTTATTTAAATAAATCACTGTCATTCTGAAATCTATAATTATATTAAGTTTCTCAAAATTTTAAAATTGTAATTTCGAATGAACTATTTGGATTTTTCCCTCCGTGAACCTGTTTATTTTGTGTTGACTGGAAGTATATCCTGCAGATTTAAAGTCTATAAAATGCTCCCCCGCAATTCATCGTACTTACAAATATCAGCTTGAACAATCTTGAATTTTTCATTGGTTATTAATTTACAGGATCAATTTAATTGAATTGTTCTCCAGCTCGCCTTTATCCTTATTTACGGCTTAAAATTAATGAAAAACATCTATAAGACAGAAAATCCTATGTATATATCTATCTCTCTGCTTGATATCTACGAACATTCGTTTTCGGACCAACTCGGCAATATCGACGATTAGAGTAAATCAATCTCCGATATCCTGCCGTTTGATGCCCGCTGTTTTGAAACCAGCAAATATTTGTTGCCGGCCATTTCAGATAAAACATAATGTCGTATGAAAAGAACGTGGGATACAATACACTCTTTTACCCTCAGGAATTTAAATCTTAGGAATAACACGAAAATTACACTTTTATTCAAAACAGAGAAATTGATATTTTCCCACAATAATTTTTAAGCTCTCCTAACTGACAAGTAATGGATGAGACAGCGAGGATTCAGACTAAAATCGAGCCAAATCAAAATAGGCACTTCTCTGGTTACCTTTCAGGTTTGTATCAGGATGTTTTTTTTATACAGGAGATTCAAAATTCAATCTCTCTATACTGAAAATTTCCAACGATCGAGATAAATACATGGTTTCATGTTATTCAACACTAGAAATTCATAATGGGTAACATTTTTCGACACACACAAATCTATTAACACTACTCTTTAAGCGGAAGCGAATCACAGAGCCGTCCGCTCGAAGTATCTGGGGTCGTTCCGGAGCTTACGTGCGCCAGGTAATCCATCGACACATGACTGATATATAATTTCAAGTATTTAAACACTTGAGCCTGGAAAGTCTCACACGTACGAACGTGGATGAAGTGTGGAACCCATGAAGAATTCCAGTTATTACTGCATTCATGGATTGATAAACGCTGGGATATATTTTTACTATATGCAATGTGTTTATGTTCCATTGGTCCTATTTCATTACCAGAAGAGCTCCATGAGTTGAAGTTGAGTTATTAAAATTTTTTGTGGTCACAGCAAGAATGAAAACAGATAATTGAAGTAAAATTACATTTTTCTCGGTTTCATTGTTGCAACGCATATGTATCACTTGTTTTTTTTATTCAAAATTGTGAGGCAGTAACTATGAACACTAAGGGAAAAGAGTTTGGGTAAAAAAATACTCATCCGAAAATATCCTTTCGAATGGAAATTTTAGGTTAGAGGAGTTACAAAGAAATTGATTATGAAAACAATTATGAAGGGTGACGTGTTCAAGTTGAAAGTATCATAGTATAAAATTCAATCTGACATTTATGATAATTATGATAAACCCAGCAGACATTAGCCAATAACAAATTTTTTTTATCATATTATTTAAATATTTTAATATTAGCCTTCTACATATTTAATTTCAAAAAATTATATTTAATAAATATAAAATAGAAAGGCCTTTTACTTGATAGAAGAAATATAACAAAATTTGAATATTAAAACAAATTGAAATATGTTTATCTTCTACAATTTTAATTTCAAAAAAATTTTTATTCAAATAACTTTTAGAAATAAATTTATGTCTACACAAGCACCGCTTACATTTAATAGACGTATATAATCAAAACTCAATATATAATGTCAAATGGAATAAATAACCCAACAAATATACGAAAGTAATTAAAATTATTAAATAAATATTTAAAGGAGACAAAATTTTGTTTCTGGTCTTACCTTTAAGAACACCAATTGCCTTTTAAAAACATCGAAGCTTAAGTCTTTTAACACTTGAGAGATATAGGTTAGGTTTTTGATTTTGATATTTGTAATATTAAATGAGGACTGAAGACGGGATTGTCTAGAATTATATTTGTTTTTTGAAGATATAGTGCACATTTTTTAGATATTTTTGAAATAATTTATTCGAATATTTAAATATATTACATATTTCAAATAAATTATATTCTTTGAGAAGTCCTTCAACTGTGTTCATGTTTTTAAAAGGCAATTGGTGTTCTTAAAGGTAAGACCAGAAACAAAATTTTGTCTCCTTTAGATATTTATTTATTAATTTTAATTACTTTCGTATATCTGTTGGGTTATTTATTCCATTTGACATTATATATTGAGTTTTGATTTTATACGTCTA
The DNA here is from genome assembly GCA_034642435.1 of Megalocaria dilatata. NCBI lineage: Eukaryota > Metazoa > Arthropoda > Insecta > Coleoptera > Coccinellidae > Megalocaria > Megalocaria dilatata. The sequence goes on along the minus strand of CM067854.1, from coordinate 95,977,360 downwards.
TTAAATGTTAGCGGTGCTTGTGTAGACATACATTTATTTCTAAAAGTTTTTTGAATAAAAATTTTTTTGAAATTAAAATTGTAGAAGATAAACATATTTCAGTTTGTTTTAATATTCAAATTTTGTTATATTTCTTCTATCAAGTAAAAAGCCTTTCTATTTTAATTTATATATAATATATAATTATATTTTGGCTTCAATAAATCTCATTATAGAATGTCAATGAATTTAAATAAACCTTAAAATAACTCACACTGTTCTTTGATTTTGTTAGAACATAGATCAATCTTGAATTATATAGTTGATCTGTATTTCGAAGCTCAAGTCTTTTAGCACGTGAGAGATATAGGTTATGTTTTTGATTTTGATATTTGGAATATTAAATGGGGACTGAAGACGGGATTGTCTAGAATTATATTTGGTTTTTGAAGATATAGTGTACATTTTTTAGATATTTTTGAAATAATTTATTCGATTATTTAAATATATTACATATTTCAAATAAATTATATTCTTTGAGAAGTCCTTTAAGTGCGTTCATGTTTTTAAAAGGCAAATGGTGTTTTTAAAGGTAAGACCAGAAACAAAATTTTGTCTCCTTTAAATATTTATTTATTAATTTTAATTACTTTCGTATATCTGTTGGGTTATTTATTTCATTCGACATTATATATTGAGTTTTGATTATATACGTCTATCAAATGTTAGCGGTGCTTGTGTAGACATAAATTTATTTCTAAAAGTTTTTTGAATAAAAATTTTTTTGAAATTAAAATTGTAGAAGATAAACAAATTTCAATTTGTTTTAATATTCAAATTTTATTATATTTCTTCTATCAAGTAAAAGGCCTTCCTATTTTATTTTATATATAATATATAATTATATTTTGGCTTCAATAAATCTCATTATAGAATGTCAATGAATTTAAATAAACCTTAAAATAACTCACACTGTTCTTTGATTTTGTTAGAACATAGATCAATCTTGAATTATATAGTTGATCTGTATTTTGAAGCTTAAGTCTTTTAACACGTGAGAGATATAGGTAAGGTTTTTGATTTTGATATTTGGAATATTAAATGAGGACTGAAGACGGGATTGTCTAGAATTATATTTGTTTTTTGAAGATATAGTGCACATTTTTTAGAGATTTTTGAAATAATTTATTCGAATATTTAAATATATTAAATATTTCAAATGAATTATATTCTTTGAGAAGTCCTTTAAGTGTGTTCATGTTTTTAAAAGGCAATTGGGTGTTCTTAAACGTAAGACCAGAAACAAAATTTTGTCTCTTTTAAATATTTATTTATTAATTTTGATTACTTTCGTATATCTGTTGGGTTATTTATTCCATTTGACATTATATATTGAGTTTTGATTATATACGTCTATTAAATGTAAGCGGTGCTTGTGTAGACATAAATTTATTTCTAAAAGTTTTTTGAAATTAAAATTGTAGAAGATAAACATATTTCAATTTGTTTAAATTTTTTTTTTAATTTAACTTCAGGAATTAAATTAAAATAATGTAATATAAGTACCACTTACATCAAATGACATATAAAATAAACATTCATTATAAGACATCCAAATGATATAACAAAATCCAATAAATAAAAATTGTTAACCCAAATCCTATAAATTATATATTTTGTATAGACAAAATTTTGTTTCTGCTGATCAATCTTATGAAAACAAATATCTTTCAAAAATGTCTAACATAATCCTAAGAATTTCATCATAAAACTATCTTACTTAGAATATTCAATATTATTGGATATCTAACTAAGTTACTTTCTATAAAAACTCAAGATATGTAAAAACATTATTGAAAAACAAGTTTTAAGAGAGACTTTGCTTCGTCAGTATTCAAATAATTCATATTCAATAAAATATAACATCAATCAACAACAAATATTTACTCACCCTGCAACAATTTAGAAAACTTCTGGTGAATTAATACTGAAAAATTTAAATGTAGTTATTTGATAGATTCGGTCTTTACTTGGTGGAAACTCATTTTAATTAAGAAAATGTATATGAGACACTAATTTATTTCCACAAAAATGTATTTTTGTGGAAATAAATTACTGTCTCATATACATTTTTTTAGTTTAAATGTAGTGTACGGTTAACTATAAATAAATAATTCTGTGGTTTACCCTTGATCTAAAAGATTGAAAGACAATTTAACGGCCTCTCTTATAGCACACAAGGACTATCTGTATAAAGAATGTTAAGGAAACCAAATAATTATATATTATGAATAAAATAACATAAATAGAGGTTAATTTTTGATAGAAGGTATATAAAATTATTTAAATTTATAATATATTATTATAAATATATATTATATTTATAAAATTGAATAATTTTATATACCTTCTATCAAGAATTAACCTCTATTTCTGTTATTTTTTTATCATAATTGATTATCCTATAAGCTAGCATAACTTCTGATCAAAATATAGCAACGATTACATTTTACAGTGTTCGAATGAAAATCAATATGAATGTGATTTTGTTTATTTTTGCAGTTAATTTTGTCTCATGACATTTATATTTACCATTACCCAAATAATCTCCTTTTCAAAATTTCGATTAGGCACTCGCTTCTGTCTCTTTAGAATTTTTTTCATTCAAGAGAAAACCGCAGTTGGAATAATATTATTCAATATTCAGTCATCTCTTCACATGTTTCCGACAAATCTATGGAGTCTTCAAGAAAATACATCACGAAGGTGGGGTGTGAGTAATGCTGACAATTAGTGCTGGTAGATTGCATAAATTGCTCACTCGCACTCATCCGAAGTAGGGTAGGGTACGCCTAGATTCCAGATAAAGCGGCAGTTAGGACTTAATTTTCAGTTACGTGTTAATCGAGGTGGAAATTTCTTGATAACTGAGCACTGATAATGCTGGTCGTGAATTCAAGAATAGCCAGAAAGAGTGCAAGATATCAGATGAAATATACCGGGTCGATTTTATTTCTATTTCAATACCAAAGACATGATTCAGGAAATTATATTCCTCTTCATTTTTTTAGAGAAAAGATATTTAAGTATCAGATATTTCATCAACATTACTGTACTTTCATCTGGAAATCTCCGCAATGTAGAGAATTCAAATTTATAATATAATTACATGCTCTTAGCAAGAGGCATAATACAGCGTGTCCAAAATGCGTATCCAGTATTTGTTTTGGCGCTGTATTTGAAACTGAGCCACGGAGGAGAGTGGGGACGGGGATCATGGTGTCCGCCATTTTGGGGAGTTTTAGTCACGATGGAGCAGTACTCAGAAACACAACGAGAATTTTGCTTACGAGCATATTATCGCAACGTTCATTCTTCTTCTCACCGTTTGTATCGGGCGGAATATCGTACACGCCAGGCTCCAAGTGACGACCGCATTAGAAAATGGATCCGGATGTTCGAGAATACAGGTGTGCTAGTAAAAATTCAACACTCTGGCCGTCCTCGTTCAGAACACTCTGGCCATCCTCGTTCAGTCCGCGATGAAGGTACAATTCGAGAAGTTGAGGTGTCAGTTCGTCAAAGTCCATTTTTATTCATCCGAAAGTAGGGCCACTCATTAAACATCAAAATATCGTCCTTTTATTTGATTTTGAAGATTTGCATTTAAAACCCCATAAAATTCAATTGGTTCAAGAATTGAAGGTTACAAACTATGATAGTCAATTGACTTTTGCCAACGAAATGTTACGGCGGTTCAACAATTTTGATAACATACTCTTCAGTGATGAAGCAAACTTTCATCTGAACGGTCATGTCAATAAACCGAATTGTCGGTACCGGGCAGAGGAAAATCCGAGACGAAAGCATGGATGACGTTGTATGGGTCTCTATGTCTGCTACAGGCATAATCGGTCCTTATTTTCAAGAAGAATGACTAGGCCGAACACTCAATGTGTATAGTGACCATTATCGCGATATGCTGGGAAACTTTTTGGCTCCAGAGGTACAGAAATTTCAAGGTTTCAACTCAAAAACGTGGTTTCGACAAGATGGAGCTACTTGCTATACATTAAATCAAACAATGGAAGCTATTAACGAATTATTTCCTCAGAAATGGCAGAATTTTCGAGAGCTTGGTTTCAGCATGTAATCGCCAATCTTCGTTCCCAATTAGAAGTGTTTCAGCAGCGTAACAGTCCCATTTAGATAAAATCATCATTTCCAAATAATTTTCCACTCTATATTGTAATAATTAACAATAATCTTTTTTTTAATTTTGAGTTGTTTTTGTTTTATCGAAGTAACAATTACCCGATAGTCTTTTTGAACGCCTTGAATATGTCAATTTAAAAATATATGTTCAGTATCCAACAGTTTATAATTTCAATATATTATTTCAATAATCTAAATACATTACAAATAGTATCTAGTATACGGCTTAACTATTGATTAGAATATTTGACAAGAAGTCTAACGAACGTACACAACATTTATTTATTCATTGGAATTTAGAGGAGAATCATCTCTAAAAAAAACCTTCTTATGAATTGATTGTAGATATATATATATATATATATATATATATATATATATATATCCAATGATATCACGATTTATGTATAATATTTATGTATTTAAAATTTCATTACTATGTTATACTACCAACAATTTTCAGACTAGTTTCGAACTTTCGTTCATCTTCAGGCAACTGACACCTAAGCACATGGTACAGGGTATTTATTTTATGTAGATTCAGGTACATCGTAGTGATAATAAAAAAAGTTTTAATTATCACTACGTTGTACCTGAATATAAATTAAATACCCTGTACCATGTGCTTAGGGGTCAGTTGCCTGAACATGAGCGAACGTTCGAAACTAGTTGCAAAAATGTAAAACTTACATATTGTAAAACATCTGAAAATTGTTGGTAGTAAAACATAGTAATAAAAAATTTGCTTTTAATTATGATCAACTACCAAATAGTAACGGCTGAAACAGTTCAATATTTATATATTTATTTTTCAGTACTTGCATGTCTGTACCTTTCGTCTTATTTTTACAGAATCGCTACAAAAAGGTGTACCTGAACGCTCCTCTATTCTGAGCAGGTTTTGTTTACATAATTTATAATTCTGAATTGTTTTAAGCTATTTTTTATATCATTAACTATTACATGTTCACAATCATCACTAAATATGTGAAATTTTTTTCACAACAATGATGAATGTTGAGAAAAATATCATATTCTTAGGCCACCTTAAGCAAAACACAATTAAATAATATTTATATAAGGTTATTCTGATTTGCACAAATTTTTATCGTTATGTTTACAACAATCGTTTCACAGTAGCATCATTAGGCAAGATTACATTTTGAATAACTAAGCTTGTTACCGAAATCCGTTGCTATTTATATTACAGTAAGTACTATAAATTTTTATTGAGCACTAAAACCAAAAAAAGGGTCTCTGAAAATTCCAGCTTATCTGAATTTATTTAACAGAGGTGAGTTATTTAAATCTATTTATTCGTTAAGTAATATTCCAATTTTATTATGTTCATTTATCTCTAGGTATTCTAACAGATTGAAGGCATAATTTTTGCTTTATATATGTAGAATTTCAAAGTTATGGTTGAAAGTATGTCCTGTTTCTAACAAACGGTTGGAATATGTAGAATTACTTTTATTATTGAGGAAACTCTTCAAATGTTCACAAATTCTATGACGGAAAGTTCTTCCAGTCTGTCCTATGTAAACTTTAGGGCAATCACCGCAGGTTAACTTATAAACCCCCGATTTATCATCTTTATGTGTACAGTCTTTATTATTTTCAATAAATTTACTCAAGTTTTAAATGAAGTTCTCAAATTATATTTATTTTTGAGGTATGTAGCAATTTTCTCAGAAATACATTCAGTGTGTTTTGAGGAAATGTATTTAAAATATTCTTTTATGTTAGGAAACACCATATTTAAAGCTCTTTTATTATTTTTATTCATCAACAATTTGTCTATAAACTTAGGATCATAGTCATTATTAATAGCTATATGTTTAATTATGTTAAGTTGTGAAATATAATTTTCTCGATTCATGGGAATATTAACTAATCTACGGATTATACAATTAAATGCTGATAATTTTTTATTTAAAGGATGATTTGATTTATTGTGTATAATAGAATCCGTATAGATTGGTTTGTGAAATATTGAAAAATCATGTGAGGGAGACCTGGACCGAATATCTGGAAACACTCTATAAAAAAGAAGAAGATACCATCGAACGCAACAACACACCAGCAATAGTTACCAGTGACAATATAGAAGTAGAGCATGCAGACGTAGAATTGGCACTCCGACAGCTGAGGAATAGAAAAAGCTCCGGACTAGATGGCATCCCAAATGAATTGCTCAAGTATGGGGGGCAGCATCTGGTTAAACAGTTGACCCTGCTGACTAAGGCCATCTTCTACCATCACAGAATACCGGACCATTGGCGAACAAGTATAGCCATCCTCATGTTTAAAAAGGGAGACAAGAAAAAACCAGAGAACTACAGGAGTATAAATCTACTCAGTACAACATTAAAATTAATAACTAAAATAATCACCAATAAGATCAATAATATTATTTCCCTGTCCGATGAACAGCAAGGCTTCAGATCAGGGAGTTCATGTAATGATGCAGTATTTGTTGTGAGACAGATCGTTGAGAAATCTATTGAATATAACCGGCCCGCATATATGTGCTTTGTAGATCTTCAGAAAGCATTTGTTCGAATTCAAATACAAGATGTCGTACACCCTCTCTACAAAAGACAGATACCGCACAACTTAATTAAAGTAATTGAAGATATATATAGCTCCAACAAAATACAGGCTAAAATCGATGGAGAACTTACCAGACCTATATCAGTGGAGAAGGGAATTCGACAGGGTGATTCTTTGAGCCCATTTCTTTTCAACCTGATCATGGATGAAATAATAAAGAAAGTTCGCCGTCCCAGGGGGTATAAAATGGGCAATAAAAATATTTCGATTCTTTGTTACGCTGATGACGCAGTGCTGATTGCAGAGAACGAGGACGACCTGCAGAGGCTTCTGTATCTCTTCAGTCCCATAGCAAAATCCCTGAATATGGTTATATCTGTCACAAAAACAAAATGTTTGACTACATCCAAATATCCTCTCAGATGTAAACTCGTCGTCGATGACCAAATCATACAGCAAGAGATGACGTTCAGATACTTGGGAATAGAGCTTTGTGGTTTTGGGGATGTAGAGTCTGAGGTGAGACAACAGGAAAATAAGGCAATGAGAACAGCTGGATGCATGAACGACACCATATGGGTAACAAACACTTGCGAACCGAGACAAAGGCAAGAATCTACGAAGCTACCATAAGACCAATAATGACGTACACGGCAGAAACACGACCAGACACAACAAAAACTAGGAGGTTGTTGGAAACATGCGAAATGAAAGTCCTAAGGAAAATAGCTGGAAAAACGCTATTAGATAGAGACAACATAAGAAAAATGTGCGGGGTGGAAGAGGTGAATGAGTGGATCCTGGGAAGAAAGCACGAGTGGAATGCACACATAGACCGAATGGATCATGAGAGAGTGGTCAGAATCGCACGTGGAGAAGTATAGGAAGACCGCGAAAAAGGTGGAGCGATAAGTTGACTGCCAGCTGAATACCGGACAAGTTACGAAGAAGAAACAGGCAAAAATGCCTATAATGAAGAAGGAGGAAGAAGAAGAAGAAAAACATAGCATAACTTGAAAACTAACATCTCACCCAAAATTCAGTGTACACCGTTGCAAAGAGCGGAAAATTACTTACTCAACATAGAGTGATTAAAGGAAAAAGTGTATAAAATTTTTTTCAGCCATAATTTGTTGTCAACGTTTACTTTTAAGTCTGCTCCGTGAACCTCCACAGAAATTTTGTGTAAAATCTACCTTATTTATAAGGCATTTCAAAGACGTTTAATATACTGAAATTTTTAGTGATGAATTAAATCCAAAAACCATGAAAAATTATTTCGGATATTTCAAATGAATATAGTAGTAGACTTTTCGAAAATTTATTTTAATTCTGTATGAATGAAATATTTGCAAGCATTTCTTCAATAACTCTTTAGAATACCTGACCTCATTTGTGAATCCTCCTTTTCATTAAAACAATAACGTGTCCGCCGGGTCTGAGTGGATGCCTACCTACACATTCATTCATCACGTTTTTTTTGCTTAAGTACAGATTGTAAATATCAGTTGTATTTTTGCACGTATTATGACTCGTTTGGAACGAGGAGATTGTCAGAAAATGAAAGATAACTAAAATTTTTGAATAACTTGTCCTCGAATGAACATTTGTTAATTATACATTCTGTCAAGAAAGTACCGGGAATTATCGATTTTAATCTGGCGGGGCAATGAGGCAGGTAAAAATTTCTAGGTTGGTTATCACTGTCCTCAATTACTATGCCAAGCTTGAGCGGGATCTGTCAACTAGTGTGTTTGCAACAGCTGATTAAGTCAGTCGATGTCAGAGTGCGTGCCGACTTTTACTATGGGTGATTACGTTGAGCAAAGAATTTGTTTAAAGTTTTGTGTTGCAAATGAATTTTCGTGTGCCGATGCATTGAAAATGTTGCAAAAGGACTTTGGTGATAATGCTCTATCGAAAACTCGTGCATATCAGTGGAACGGAGCCTTCAAGGATGGTCGTGAAGTGGTCGCCCATCGACGGCTTCGATCGAAGATAACGTCGATAAAATTAAGGAAAGGGTGCTGGAAAACCGTCGTACCAGCTTGAGAGAGATAGCACATGATCTTAAGATATCCCACGAGTCCGCACGTACGATTTTGATTGATATTTTGGGCATGAGAAAGGTGGCCGCACGACTCGTACCGAAAGACCTGAGTTTTCTTCAAAAACGTCATCGCGAACAGGTTGCTTCAGACATGCTGGATCGCTGTAATTCCGATTCTATGTTCATGGAACGCATTATGACTGGTGATGAGACCTGGGTCTACGAGTACGATATGCAAACAAGCCAGCAATCATCGGAATGGGTGGCAAAAAATGAGCCGAAACTGAAAAAACCACGCCAAAGCCGCTCGAAAATGAAGGTGATGCTCAGTGTTTTCTTCGATATCCGTGGCGTGGTGCACTACGAATTCATTCCAGAGGGTCAGACGGTAAACAAGGAGTATTACCTAGGCGTTATGAAACGTTTGCGTGAGCGTATCCGTAAGAAGCGGCCAAATTTGTGGGCGAACAACTCATGGATTTTGCATGACGATAACGCGCCTTCTCACCGAGCTACGATTGTGACTGACTTTCTCGCCAAAAACTCAACAAACGTGCTTCAGCCACCACCGTATTCGCCGGATTTGGCTCCCTGCGACTTTTTTCTCTTCCCAAAACTAAAATTGCCCCTTCGTGGCATCCGTTTTGAGTCGATTGAAGCCATAAAACAAAATTCGGCGCGAGAGCTAAAGTCCATCCCGGAAAGCGCCTATAAAAAATGTTTCGATAATTGGAAGTGCCGTTGGCATAGATGTATTGGAGCAAATGGAGCCTATTTTGAAGGCGACCCAATAAATTTTGACGATTAAATGTAAAAATGTTGTTTTAATTGAAAATTTCCGGTACTTTCTTGACAGAGTAGTATATCAAAGAACTCCAATCTCGTAAGTACTCTTCAAAATATCTTCAAATGAAGGGTACCACTATATTTGATTTTCGTTTTGCAATTGGAAACACTCGTAAAGCTCGTAATCGAAGTTTACCAAATAAACGAATTTTTTGTGATCTTTATGCAAGAACTGGAAGAACGGAAAATCTACAAAGTATTACAGAACGTGAAAATCATCATCCCAATGAGGAGCAAATAGGAGCTGCTACATTCATAAAAATCTGAAAAGGAATCATCTTCAGCCATTCCACCTTACCCCTGTTCCAGATTTGTTAGAATCAGATTATGAATGCAGAGTTCAATTTTGTAGATAGATAGTTGGGGACATAGCTAAATATTCTGGACCGACGCGGCGACCTTTACACGCTCGGGAATATTTAATTTCATCATTAATAATACACACGCAATTGTTACCACTCGTTACCACTACGAGTTCAGCGTTAATGTAGGAGGGGCTTTCAATGTATTCTCGATATAAGCATGAAGGAAAACTCAGAAAATTTTGAAAAAATTATATTTTTCAATGAATTTCCCTGGAATTTCAATACATTTGTTAGATCGATGAAAGAGCTGCTTTAAGCCTTGTAAAAAATATTCTCATGACTTCTCCTCAAAATAGGTATTAATTCCTATTCATCATCGGAAAATCGCTTTCCATGAAGATAATTTTTCTCGTTTGGAAATAGAAAGTAGTCACTGAGGCCCAAGTCTGGAGTGTAGGGAGGACGAATAATTTCTTCAAAGCCACATTCAGCACAGCAGCCTTCGCCACGCGGTCCTTGTGAACACGCGTTGTTGTAAAGCAGCCACACGCCTGCTGTGAGTTTTCATCGTCTTTTTCCTGTAATTGCTTCTCTTAAATTACGCTAAATGGTTACGTATGATCCTGCTGTGATGCCTTCACCATTTTCAGTGTATTCTAACAATAAAATATTTTTAGAAACCCAAAAACCCGTAGCCATTATAAAGATCGTGGGGTGACTTGTCTGAGGGCTCTGCACCCTTTTCAATCCACTGCATGGACTCTTGTTTAGTCTCAGGGTCAAAGTAATGAACCCACGTCTCATCCCCAGTAACCACCCGGTTGAAAATAGTCGATGAGTTTTCCCCACTGTGCTCTAAGAACGCCTTACAGCACTCGACTCGCAATTTCTTCTGATAGTCCAAGAGCCCAGAGCTAGTGTGTTTGCAACAGCTGATTAAGTCAGTCGATGTCAGAGTGCGTGCCGATTTTTACTATGGGTTATTACGTTGAGCAAAGAATTTGTTTAAAGTTTTGTGTTGCAAATGAATTTTCGTGTGCCGATGCATTGAAAATGTTACAAAAGGCCTTTGGTGATAATGCTCTATCGAAAACTCGTGCATATCAGTCGTACAGAGCCTTCAAGGACGGTCGTGAAGTGGTCGCCCATCGACGGCTTCGATCGAAGATAACGTCGATAAAATTGAGGAAAGGGTGCTGGAAAACCTCCGTACCAGCTTGAGAGAGATAGCACATGATCTTAAGATATCCCACGAGTCCGCACGTACGATTTTGATTGATATTTATGGCATGAGAAAGGTGGCCGCACGACTCGTACCGAAAGACCTGAATTTTCTTCAAAAACGTCATCGCGAACAGGTTGCTTCAGACATGCTGGATCGCTGTAATTCCGATTCTACATTCATGGAACGCATTATAACTTGTGATGAGACCTGGATCTACGAGTACGATATGCAAACAAGCCAGCAATCATCGGAATGTGTGCAAAAAATGAGCCGAAACCGAAAAAACCACGCCAAAATGAAGGTGATGCTCATTGTTTTCTTCGATATCCGTGGCGTGATGCACTACGAATTCGTTCCAGAGGGTCAGACGGTAAACAATGAGTATTACCTAGGCGTTATGAAACGTTTGCGTGAGCGTATCCGTAAGAAGCGGCCAAATTTGTGGGTGAACAACTCATGGATTTTGCATGACGATAACGCGCCTTCTCACCGAGCTACGATTGTGACTGACTTTTTCGCCAAAAACTCAACAAACGTGCTCCAGCAACCACCGTATTCGTCGGATTTGGCTCCCTGCGACTTTTTCCTCTTCCCAAAACTAAAATTGCCCCTTCATGGCACCCGTTTTAAGTCGATTGAAGCCATAAAACAAAATTCGGCGCGAGAGCTAAAGTCCATCCCGGAAAGCGCCTATAAAAAATGTTTCGATAATTGAAAGTGCCGTTGGAATAGATGTATTGGAGCAAATGGAGCCTATTTTGAAGGCGACCCAATAAATTTTGACGATTAAATGTAAAAATGTTGTTTTAATTGAAAATTCCTGGTACTTTCTTGACAGAGTAGTATCTTTGGTTATTTCCGGTGCCTGCGTTTAACCATACATTCGAATCATCATTTTTCAAGTTATGCATATGTCCTAGCCTAATTATCGCAATGTCAGTATCAGAGCATCTGATAACGAAATTTGCTTGAACGTCTGTATTACAAACATGAAAAACAATTTTAGTATCGGCTTCTTCATGCTCTGGACACGACAAACTATCAGCCACATTTGATACAATTTTATTATTATCAACGTTGTAAGAACAACATTGTTTGAAATTAATTAATATTCGTTTATTTTCATTAAATGGTATCATTTCATAAGATGCCCAGTGTTGAATAAAAAAATCAACAAGGGCCTGTTTAAAATTGATATTTTTAGGTTCTTTTAAAAAATCTGACGGTCGAACTTGATCGGGGCCTGTGATGTTGAAATCTAGTTGCGTAAACTCTCTGCTATGAAAAGGATCTTCATCTCTTTCATAGTCTTTGATCGAAGGAGAGAAATATTGATCAAAAATAACGTCGTCTCTTGTCGCTTTGAGCTGCGTTACCATCAGAATCATTTTTTTTGAGATTGCTCCAAAAGTTTTCGGTATATTTTTCATGCAACTGCATTGTATACTATAGGTTACACGCAAAAGGCACAGTGTCGAGTGGAGCAGATGGAGAGTTTATTAAGAAGGGCAACCCAGTTGCTGGGGACGTTTCATTCGCTCTGAAATGCAGGCATAGTAGTGCTCTCGTGCTCGCACTCTCGACTGAATAATTTTTGTGTGTAGAGGATGTTTGGTCACTCGAATTTGTCCGACTGATAAAATATAACTTTGTAATAGTTACTTTAATATCATATTTAAAAATCAGACATGTAAAAATAAGTAGACTTTATGAAACTAGTTTAGAATAATATTCTACAAAATATACTACTCTGTCAAGAAAGTACCAGGAATTTTCAATTAAAAAATTTTATTGGGTCGCCTTCAAAATAGGCTCCATTTGCTCCAATACATCTATGCCAACATCACTTCCAATTATCGAAACATTTTTTATAGGCGCTTTCCGGGATGGACTTTAGCTGTCGCGCCGAATTTTGTTTTATGGCTTCAATCGACTCAAAACGGGTGCCACGAAGGGGCAATTTTAGTTTTGGGAAGAGGAAAAAGTCGCAGGGAGCCAAATCCGGCGAATACGGTGGTTGCTGAAGCACGTTTGTTGAGTTTTTGGCCAGAAAGTCAGTCACAATCGTAGCTCGGTGAGAAGGCGCGTTATCGTCATGCAAAATCCATTAGTTGTTCGCCCACAAATTTGGCCGCTTCTTACGGATACGCTCACACAAACGTTTCATAACGCCTAGGTAATACTCCTTGTTTACCGCCTGACCCTCTGGAACGAATTCGTAGTGCACCACGCCACGGATATCGAAGAAAACAATGAGCATCACCTTCATTTTCGAACGGCTTTGGCGTGGTTTTTTCGGTTTCGGCTCATTTTTTGCCACCCATTCCGATGATTGCTGGCTTGTTTGCATATCGTACTCGTAGACGCAGGTCTCATCACCAGTTATAATGCGTTCCATGAATGTAGAATCGGAATTACAGCGATCCAGCATGTCTGAAGCAACCTGTTCGCGATGACGTTTTTGAAGAAAATTCAGGTCTTTCGGTCGAGTCGTGCGGCCACCTTTCTCATGCCCAAAATATCAATCAAAATCGTACGTGCGGACTCGTGGGATATCTTAAGATCATGTGCTATCTCTCTCAGGCTGGTACGACGGTTTTACAGCACCCTTTCCTTAATTTTATCGACGTTATCTTCGATCGAAGCCGTCGATGGGCGACCACTTCACGACCGTCCTTGAAGGCTCTGTACCACTGATATGCACGAGTTTTCGATAGAGCATTATCAGCAAAGGCATTTTGCAACATTTTCAATGCATCGGCACACGAAAATTCATTTGCAACACAAAACTTTAAACAAATTCTTTGCTCAACGTAATCACCCATAGTAAAAATCGGCACGCACTCTGACATCGACTGACTTAATCAGCTGTTGCAAACACACTAGTTGACAGATCCCGCTCAAGCTTGGCATAGTAATTAAGGACAGTGGTACCAACCTAGGAAAAAAAATTTTTACCTGCCTCATTGCCCCGCCAGATTTAAATCGATAATTCCCGATACTTTCTAGACAGAATGTATATAAAGATCAGCCATACAAATTTAAGTTAGATAACTCTTATATTTAGTTACCTTTCTCATCTGGTACCTGCCCAGGTGTCACAGGGCAAGCTCCACAAGCACGCAGGTATTAAAATTACACTAGACGCTACTGAGTACTTAAGGTTTCATCCATGTGATAATCAGTTATGTCTGATCGCTCTGGGCTCTTACTCTATGAGGTGCGGTGAGTATTCTCGGTGCCCATTTCGCACTGACCTTTGAGAGGTAAAGGATAGCATGTATGGAGCCCATGGATAAGTTCAGCATCTCTGCTAACATCTTGATTTTTATTCTGGTATCTTTAAGTACCAGTTTTTCCACTTTTTTCACATTATTTTCAGTGGTGCCGCTTACGGGCCTGTCCGAGCGAGGTAGTTTTCAATGCTTCTTTGCCTCTTTTGAAATCATTTTACCACCTTTAAACGGATATTGACGGGGAAAAGTGTTGGTGAACAGTAACCATTTGTTCATGAACGATATTTTGACTTCTTTCCTGCTTAGTGAGGAACTCTATAATGGCGCGATACTGGATTTTCTTCATAATTGTGGCGTCGGTCATTCTGGTCGTCTTTCACTGAGGATACCTAGAAAACTAATGATCGTAAATTATTGAAATTTTATATTTATACCCTCAGATAGTGTCATTAGAGCTGAGATAATTAGATTACTCATATTATTAGCAAATCACCCCTATATCGAGAATACATTGAACACTTCTCGAATGGCTTACAATGACTAGATATGAAATTTTTGGGCCTACAATAATTCCAGTAATTCTTCAATTTCAGAAATGTTTTGAAAAATTAAATTTTTAACATGCCTCTGAACAAACATCTGCAAATTTGGTTTCAAATGGACGGTTGTTCGGCATGCAATAGTAATAAAGTTGCAGTAAGGATGAAGTATAATTTCGAGGGAAAATGGATAGGAAGATTCGGACCGATCAGATGACCTGCTGGAAGTCCTAACCTTATACCTTCAGACTTCTTCCTTTGGGGTGTTTTAAAAGATACGCATGCTACTCGATTTTCTACCCTTGACTAGCTTATAGAAATAATATATGACTTTTGCAACATGCTAAGGCAATGACAAAGGCAGTTACGAAAGGCTGTGGATTCTATCCGAAAACGATATGGGCTCTGCATTAGAGAAGGTGGCAGGCATTTTCAGAATTTTTTGTCATAAGTTTCAACCTTGTATGAATAATAAAGAATATTGTGAATAATCATTTTTCCTCAGATGGTGTATATCGTTTGTGATTTCACAGTTTCACATCTATTGTCCAATGAAAATGAAGATTAAATAGAATGTGTTATACCTCGTAGAAAAACTATATAGATAAGGTAGTTTCTGCACGTAATTTGCATGGGGGTGTAAGCGGCGAAATTCAGAGTAATCTCTGACCTTAAATCATGGCGTAAAAAAATTTATAATCACTGACCACTCTGTTATAAGTACATATTTCACAGAAATGTTCATGAAACTACTCATGCCTAAGTAAAATTTTCTGCTCTTCCCCGAAGTGTACGCTGAATTCTGATTGAGATGATAGTTTTCAAATTATGCTTTGTTTTTAGTGGAAAAATTATGAAGCAGTAAAATTTTGAATAACTTCACAATGAGAGATAATTGGACCATACTCTATACTCATTCTGTGTTGCAAATTACCGTAGAATCATCTTCTGCAATTTTGCCAGAGTTAATTTGGGTGCCGTGTATAATGTATAAGATATACATTCTGTCAAGAAAGTACCAGGAATTATCGATTTAAATCTGGCGGGGCAATGAGGCAGGTAAAAATTTTTTCCTAGGTTGGTACCACTGTCCTTAATTACTATGCCAAGTTTGAGCGAGATCTGTCAACTAGTGTGTTTGCAACAGCTGATTAAGTCAGTCGATTTCAGAGTGCGTGCCGATTTTTACTATGGGTGATTACGTTGAGCAAAGAATTTGTTTAAAGTTTTGTGTTGCAAATGAATGTTCGTGTGCCGATACATTGAAAATGTTGCGAAAGGCCTTTGGTGATAATGCTCTATCGAAAACTCCT
Source organism: Megalocaria dilatata (assembly GCA_034642435.1). Lineage (NCBI taxonomy): Eukaryota > Metazoa > Arthropoda > Insecta > Coleoptera > Coccinellidae > Megalocaria > Megalocaria dilatata. Next base: position 95,961,096 of record CM067854.1, on the reverse strand, counting down.
GCATATCAGTGGTACAGAGCCTTCATGGACGGTCGTGAAGTGGTCGCCCATCGACGGCTTCGATCGAAGATAGCGTCGATAAAATTGAGGAAAGGATGCTGGAAAACCGTCGTACCAGCTTGAGAGAGATAGCATATGATCTTAAGATATCCCACGACTCGTACCGAAAGACCTGAATTTTCTTCAAAAACGTCATCGCGAACAGGTTGCTTCAGACATGCTGAATCGCTGTAATTCCGATTCTACATTCATGGAACGCATTATAACTGGTGATGAGACCTGGGTTTACGAGTACGATATGCAAACAAGCCAGTAATCATCGGAATGGGTGGCAAAAAATGAGCCGAAACCGAGAAAACCACGCCAAAGCCGCTCGAAAATGAAGGTGATGCTCATTGTTTTCTTCGATATCCGTGACGTGGTGCACTACGAATTCGTTCCAGAGGGTCAGACGGTAAATAAGGAGTATTACCTAGGCGTTATGGAACGTTTGCGTGAGCGTATCCGTAAGAAGCGGCCAAATTTGTGGGCGAACAACTCATGGATTTTGCATGACGATAACGCGCCTTCTCACCGAGCTACGATTGTGACTGACTTTCTCGCCAAAAACTCAACAAACGTGCTTCAGCAACCACCGTATTCGCCGGATTTGGCTCCCTGCGACTTTTTCCTCTTCCCAAAACTAAAATTGCCCCTTCGTGGCACCCGTTTTGAGTCGATTGAAGCCATAAAACAAAATTCGGCGCGAGAGCTGAAGTCCATCCCGGAAAGCGCCTATGAAAAATGTTTCGATAATTGGAAGTGCCGTTGGCATAGATGTATTGGAGCAAATGGAGCCTATTTTGAAGGCGACCCAATAAATTTTGACGATTAAATGTAAAAATGTTGTTTTAATTGAAAATTCCCGGTACTTTCTTGACAGATTAGTATAATAAGAAAATATAGTGGATAAACGTATGATAGAAAATGGCTGAAATAAGTCTGACTTGAACTACAATTCCGTAAAGTTATACAAGGTTTCTAAGGGATCTTCACAGGAGATCGAGGAATGTCAGGACTATCATATCAAATCGCATTCTAATCGTTTCCCAGAGGGAATGTCTTCGTGTAAATCCTACGTTCGAGCAGGACAGGCTTTTGGCAGCTGCCGACTTTCTGATCGAGTCTACCGGTCTACGACTTGTAAAATATAAAAAGTCGAACAGCACTTATACTCAAATTTTTTCTAATAGTCATCTTATACCGCAGTTAGACGATCTGATTTTGAACGAATTATCAAAGTGAAAATTTCCACTTGAAATGATAATAAATTTATGTGCTGGTGAAAATAAATGAATTTTTAATGCGAAACAAAGTGAAAAATGTTGAAATCTATCATCACAGTAGAACTACTAAAAACGAGTGTATTACGACTATGAAAATTTTACGAAAGGTTTTTCTGCCGCGATGAGCATACTGAAACTGCCATTTAACAACTATAAGAACTGCTATAAAAAATTGTGGAACGGACTGCTTTATTTGCCACGATGAAAATTGTATAACTGAATGTCTTTTTTCCTCGATAAATATTGCCAAAAGACCGGTATGTTTAAAACTAACACAACTACACAAATACTTTATACCACGGAGTTCATAACATGAATCCCTCATATACACCGGCGAAAACACTAAAACAGATTAATCACTCCTATGGAAATTATAAGTACGGTCCCCAGTCGCGTGTTTCCCTTTGTAATATCTTACATTCCCCCAAAGATCACTTGATAGAACATTCCAGCAATTTTCGGTTCAAAGTGGGAATAGACGTTATCTAATTGAACCGTTCTTAAACTTACTAGCGAGAATAAAATTGAACACTTCAGAGCCTCAAATTCTATGTCCCGTTCTTGCATATTTCGATCTTACAATTACTTCGATAATATACATTCTGTCAAGAAAGTACCGGGAATTATCGATTTAATCTCTGGCGGGGCAATGAGGCAGGTAAAAATTTTTTTTCCTAGGTTGGTACCACTGTCCTTAATTACTGTGCCAAGCTTGAGCGTGATCTGTCAACTAGTGTGTTTGCAACAACTGATTAAGTCAGTCGATGTCAGAGTGCGTGCCGATTTTTACTATGGGTGATTACGTTGAGCAAAGAATTTGTTTAAAGTTTTGTGTTGCAAATGAATTTTCGTGTGCCGATGCATTGAAAATGTTGCAAAAGGCCTTTGGTGATAATGCTCTATCGAAAACTCGTGCATATCAGTGGTACAGAGCCTTCAAGGACGATCGTGAAGTGGTCGCCCATCGACGGCTTCGATCGAAGATAACGTCGATAAAATTAAGGAAAGGGTGCTGGAAAACCGTCGTACCAGCTTGAGAGAGATAGCACATGATCTTAAGATATCCCACGAGTCCGCACGTACAATTTTGATTGATATTTTGGGCATGAGAAAGGTGGCCGCACGACTCGTACCGAAAGACCTGAATTTTCTTCAAAAACAGGTTGCTTCAGACATGCTGGATCGCTGTAATTCCGATTCTACATTCATGGAACGCATTGTAACTGGTGATGAGACCTGGGTCTACGAGTACGATATGCAAACAAGCCAGCAATCATCGGAATGGGTGGCAAAAAATGAGCCGAAACCGAAAAAACCACGCCAAAGCCGCTCGAAAATGAAGGTGATGCTCATTGTTTTCTTCGATATCCGTGGCGTGGTGCACTACGAATTCGTTCCAGAGGGTCAGACGATAAACAAGGAGTATTACCCAGGCGATATGAAACGTTTGCGTGAGCGTATCCGTAGGAAGTGGCCAAATTTGTGGGCGAACAACTCATGGATTTTGCATGACGATAACGCGCCTTCTCACCGAGCTACGATTGTGACTGACTTTCTCGCCAAAAACTCAACAAACGTGCTTCAGCAACCACCGTATTCGCCGGATTTGGAACCCTGCGACTTTTTCCTCTTCGCAAAACTAAAATTGCCCCTTCGTGGCACCCGTTTTGAGTAGATTGAAGCCATAAAACAAAATTCGGCGCGAGAGCTGAAGTCCATCCCGGAAAGCGCCTATGAAAAATGTTTCGATAATTGGAAGTGCCGTTGGCATAGATGTATTGGAGCAAATGGAGCCTATTTTGAAGGCGATCTAATAAATTTTGACGATTAAATGTAAAAATGTTGTTTTAAATGAAAATTCCTGGTACTTTCTTGACAGAGTAGTATGCTGAAAAATATTTTTACCCATCAATTCCCTGCATCCTGCATTTTTCTACGAAGATTCTAAATAAACGGAATGAATTAAATGAATGAATGAATTAAATTTATCGAATGGATCTCTACTGGATATGTATTTGAATAGGAAAATTCACGACAAATCACTTCCTTGCAATGTATGGAAAGGAAAAGATCTTATCAAATTTATCATTGTTCCAATGAATGTTTAACTTACTGGAAGCTATAATAGTAAACCAGAAGCTCCTTGTAATAAATTGAAATCTCTGCTGAGAGCCTTTAATTAATACTGGTAGCTGATAAAATGTTAGATTCTGCATTTTCTGTGAGCGAGGGACCTTGCATCTTGCATCTACTAAATCAGGTTTAGTCCACTTGCTACGATTCTTTCGGTTAATTCCTTTAATTTTTCTTCTTCTTTCAACAGTCCTTCGCAGTTTACCCCTGGACATAGGCCTCCCTTGCCAGTCTCTATGCTTCTTTGTCTTGTGCTACCTGATGCTCTGACCAACGCTCTCCCTGACATCATTCAGCCAAATTTTTTGAGGTCTACCAACACTTCTCTTGTGCAGTCGTGGTCTCTATTCTACTATGCGTTTTGTCCACCTTGATTCATCCTGACTGGCGAATTTTCTAACAAGTCCTCTCCAAACATCATTCGTTCAATGGCCCTTTGCGTTGTTCTAAGTGCATTAGCTGATTTGATACTGAGCGAAGTTGTTTCCATTCCGTAAGTCATAACGGGGAGTATACAGGTATTGAATATTGACTTCTCAAGTTAATCGGGATGTTTTTATCATTTAGAATATGCGACAGTTTACCTGTAGCTGCCCATGTTTGTCGGATTCGTCTGTTAGTTTCAGCGGTTTGATTTTTCTTACCCAATTTAATAATGTGTCCCAGATAGACGTAATCTTCAACCTTTTCCATGACCTGATTCCCGAAGCGCAAAACTATATCATCAACTGCAGTTATAATTTTTGTTTTACTTGGGTTCATAGTTAGCCCTATTTTTTCTAATGCCATTTTGAGTCCTTTCAACATTTCCCGTAATTCACCGATATCCTGATTAATAAGCACAGCATCATCTGCAAAGCGAAGATGGTTCAGATATTTCCCGTCAATTCTTATGCCCTTTCTCTCCCATTCCAGTGTCTTAAAAACGTCTTCTAATGCAAGAGTGATCAACTTTGGAGAAATGGTGTCACCCTGCCTAACTCCCCTTTTTATTGGAATTCTATTAGTTTCTATATCTTCTGCTATTTTTATTATTGACGTTGTGTTGTTATATACATTCTGTCAAGAAAGTACCGGGAATTATCGATTTAAATCTGGGGGGGCAATGAGGCAGGTAAAATTTTTTTTTCCTAAGTTGGTACCACTGTCCTTAATTACTATGCCAAGCTTGAGCGAGATCTGTCAATTAGTGTGTTTGCAACAACTGATTAAGTCAGTCGATGTCAGAGTGCGTGCCGATTTTTACTATGGGTGATTACGTTGAGCAAAGAATTCATTTAAAGTTTTGTGTTGCAAATGAATTTTCGTGTGCCGATGCATTGAAAATGTTGCAAAAGGCCTTTGGTGATAATGCTCTATCGAAAACTCGTGCATATCAGTGGTACAGAGCCTTCAAGGACGGTCGTGAAGTGGTCGCCCATCGACGGCTTCGATCGAAGATAACGTCGATAAAATTAAGGAAAGGGTGCTGGAAAACCGTCGTACCAGCTTGAAAGAGATAGCACATGATCTTAAGATATCCCACGAGTCCGCACGTACGATTTTGATTGATATTTTGGGCATGAGAAAGGTGGCCGCACGACTCGTACCGAAAGACCTGAATTTTCTTCAAAAACGTCATCGCGAACAGGTTGCTTCAGACATGCTGGATCGCTGTAATTCCGATTCTACATTCATGGAACGCATTATAACTGGTGATGAGACCTGGGTCTACGAGTACGATATGCAAACAAGCCAGCAATCATCGGAATGGGTGGCAAAAAATGAGCCGAAACCGAAAAAACCACGCCAAAGCCGCTCGAAAATGAAGGTGATGCTCATTGTTTTCTTCGATATCCGTGGCGTGGTGAACTACGAATTCGTTCTAGAGGGTCAGACGGTAAGCAAGGAGTATTGCCTAGGCGTTATGAAACGTTTGCGTGAGCGTATCCGTAAGAAGCGGCCAAATTTGTGGGCGAACAACTCATGGATTTTGCATGACGATAACGCGCCTTCTCACCGAGCTACGATTGTGACTGACTTTCTCGCCAAAAACTCAACAAGCGTGCTTCAGCAACCACCGTATTTGCCGGATTTGGCTCCCTGCGACTTTTTTCTCTTCCCAAAACTAAAATTGCCCCTTCGTGGCACCCATTTTGAGTCGATTGAAGCCATAAAACAAAATTCGGCGCGAGAGCTAAAGTCCATCCCGGAGAGCGCCTATAAAAAATGTTTCGATAATTGGAAGATGTATTGGAGCAAATGGAGCCCATTTTGAAGGCGACCCAATAAATTTTGACGATTAAATGTAAAAATGTTGTTTTAATTGAAAATTCCCGGTACTTTCTTGACAGAGTAGTATATTTTTCAATAGATCTTCATATCTCGAATCTACTCTTGCATTGTGTTACATGTTTACGAGGCTAAAAAAATAATCATTAAATTTGTTTTGGGGTTCTCACCAAACCTTTCAGTATGTTGAAACTGAGAATTTTTGTCTTTGCGGTAGTCAGTAAATGTTCTGTACGAGTTCAACGGAGCACATACGCAGCTTAGATTTTATCCTGATGACCAAGTCTAACATCAAAATGTCCGAGATAAGCTCTCTCTGTAGAGTAAGTAACAGATTTTTCTCTTTTGCTTCAACATATATTCTCCACATATGTAACGAAACACATCAGCTGATTACACAACTCCTACTACAGGGCTTTGAACTCATATTAAATCTATTCAAAGACACTTTCCCAAAAGGAAATATCAAGCTCAACTCTAATCTAAACATGATACAGTAAAATCGCAATAACTAACTTTTTGCATCATCTAGCAAGCAGGTTTCTGTTCTGTGTATATGGAATCGGATGGAGAAAAGATTGGGCGCTGGCTTTGTTGACGCATTAAGAAGCTCTCTAATCAGCCTAAAAGTATCTTATTCAAGGGCGGACTAACAATAAATTGATGTAAGGTCGGCTAAAAATTTATCATCACATTATATTCATTGTTTTGGTAGAGTTTTATACCCAATTTATTTCAGGTTTGCCTGTCAAGAGGGGAAATTTGGGATTTTTATGGCTGGAGGGATGATTCGGGTTTTACTGTAGTTCCAAGGCCCGCAGCATTCTTGGATCATTGTGGGATAATAATTTTTATTGTACTTGAATAAGTATTGATCTGAAAAGTATCAACAGATCAAGTATAGCGTAAATCAGTTGCAAATTCTTCCATAACAAGAAAAAAAATTCTAGGCTTGTGTGATCAATCAATTCGATTTGTTGATTTATGTGAAAAAAAAAGAATAATTTAAAATGTTTCCACTCATTAAGGATTAATTCCTGACAAATGAAGGACATGGAATAAAATTACATACCATAACAACGGTAACAGCTGTCCAGCGGAATGGACGTGTGCCGGTACTGCTCCGACAACTTTATTGTCAATACGAAAACCGTTAAGTGTGATATTTGTGAACTGAAATTCCATGCGAATTGTGCATCAATCAAAGATGCGTGGATTAAAATTCTTCTTGAAAGTCCAAATTTGAAATGGTTTTGCAACTTGTGCATCGAGAAGCTGCCTTCGCAATGGTGCGATGTGACAGTTACTAAATCTCAAAACGACACCAGTGATATTCAACTTAAAAAGGAGATTGATTGTTTGAATCGAGAGAAAGCCCTACTATTGAAATCTGTACGGGATCTTGATTACACTGTAAGTCTTCAAAAATCAATCATTGAGTCCTCAAAAAATGATTCCGTATTTAACAATCAACATAAAATAGAAAAAAATGTAACATCTAATCGGAATGTAAACAGTTCTGATTCATCATTAATCACCCGGTCTAATCACGATGCAGATGAACAACCTAAGGATGTTCCGAAGAAATTCAAGGTCCCATATGCACGGAATGAAAATGCCAGCAACCAATCTAAACAAGATAATGTTTCTAACCGCAATTTGGTGAACAACAAAATTTCCACTGATGGAAAATCAATAATGCCTGCTCAAAAGTGGTCTTCAATGAAAGAACTTCCACATGACATTACTGGTGAAAATTCCGACTTCAATTCAAAAAGTGTAAACAATACAAACTATGAATGGCAAACTGTAAAAAAACGAAACAAACCCAGAAATAGAAAATTCGTTATGGGTAGTGGTGGGACTAATTCGGAAATCAAAACAGTCCCTAAATATACGTATCTTCATGTATCAAGACTTCATCCCAGTACTAAACCAGCCGATCTGCAGAGGTTGTTGGTGACAACGTTTCCAGAAGTGCAGTGCGAATTACTGCAATCTAAACACCCTCTCATTTACTCGTCAATCAAGGTTTCCATCCATCAGGAAAGTTTTGAAAAAGCGTGGTGCAGGGATATATGGCCGGATGGAGCTCTAGTTTCACGATATTTTTTATTCAAGAAGGAACCTCCCCAGTTGGATGGTGGCCCAAAGCAAAAAGATATGAATGTAGGGACAGTAGTAATGTAATCAGCATACTTCACATTAATCTACAAAGTATCTCTACTTCTTTCAACGGTCTACAACAACTTGCTGCAGATGGAGATTATGACTTCATGGCCTTCACAGAGCACTGGCAAAGTACTGAACAATTATCTTTTTACTCTATTCTTGATTTTACTCAGATTACAAGTTTCTGTCGTCCAATTAATAGACATGGGGGGAGTGTACTCTATGTTCGAAAAAATATTGAAAACTGTATTATTAGAACAGATATTAACAACCTATGTGTTCAGTATGCATTTGAATGCTGTGCAGTCCAATATCCTATTGGTGATAATGTTAAATTAAATCTAATTTGTGTATATAGATCTAATCATCCTACTCTAAGTGATGTGGACTTATTCTTCGAGAAGATGACAGCCCTGCTTGATATTCTCACCAGAGAGAAAAAGAGCAAATATATAATAATTGGGGATTTCAATGTTGATTTTCTCGAACCGCAAGTTAATGTCTGTCAAAATTTGTTGAATGTTTTAGGAGCGTTTGGAGCCGAGGTCATATTTCATCGACCTACTCGTGTAACTCACAATTCTTCTTCCTGTTTGGATAATGTTTTCACTAATATAGTAGATGGGAGGGGGGAGATGTTTCAACCCCATCTCTCGGATCACAAAGCCATCTCGTTTAGTTTCAGTGTGTGTGGATCCATCAACAATTGTCCAAGAAGAGTTGTAAAGCACCGTAATTTTAGTCTATGTAATATTAGGAAATTTGTTGCTTTGCTTTCTGATATGAATTGGTCTACATTGTACTCATTTGACAGGGATGAGATTGATGATATGTGGAACTATTTTTTTCATAATTTTGAAATACTGTTTAAGAATTCTTTTCCTAAAGTTCTGAATAGATATAGGAAATCAGTTGGAACCCTTCGGAATGATCCCCAACTTTTGAAGATCAAAAATGAGTTGGATATCTTGTATATCATGTCTAGAACGAACGCGCAACACTTACTGCTCTATAGATCAAAAAAACATGAATATGACAAACTAATAACTAAACTTAGACAAGGACATTATGGTAATTTAATCTCAACCTCTACAAATAAATCTAAGACTACTTGGTCACTGATAAGAGAACTTAACGGTGGTGGAGGCGCTAAGGTATCAAAGTTTCCTACTGGCAATCCTAAAATATTAACTGACAAATTTAACAACTACTTTGTTAATGCTGGAAGCATATCTGTCACGCCGATCAATGATGATACTTTTCATGTTTTGACCAGGTGCCCAAGGTCATTCTTCATGTTTGAAGTAACTCCTTCTGAATTATTGAATATTGTGTCAAAACTAAATAACTCGTTATCTCACGGTTATGATGAAATTCCTATGAAGATCCTGAAAAAGTGTATACATGAAATTGCTGAGCCCTTAAGTTTCATAATAAACAATTCATTCACATCAGGTTTATTTCCCGATTCGCTGAAAATATCAATAGTGAAACCAATTTATAAAAAAGGATCTCATGAACAATTGGAAAATTACCGTCCTATTACCTTGTTAACATCGTTCTCTAAAATTTTTGAAAAGGTTTTATCTGTTCGACTGATCTCTTTCTTTTCTAGGTTTGAAATATTCAGTAAATGTCAGCATGGGTTCGTACCACACAAATCCACTGAGACAGCCATATTTGAAGCGATAAATGAAATTCTTATAGCCTTTGAAAACGGCAATATTCCCATAGGAATGTTTCTTGACCTATCGAAGGCCTTTGACAGTATCAATCATGAAAGACTGCTGTCAAAATTGGAGGCATGCGGCATTCGTGATAATCAGCTCAAACTCATCCAGAGCTATTTGAGTGGTCGCAGGCAGAGAGTTGAATTGGTGAAGGATGGCGATGTCTTCTACTCTGAGGACCTCTTAGTTTTGATGGGCATTCCGCAGGGTAGCATCTTGGGGCCCCTGCTCTTTTTAGTTTATATTAACGACATGCCAGATCTGATCAGTCTTCTTTTCGGGATTATTCTCTTTGCAGATGATACTAATGTCATTGTCTCTGATCCTTCCATAGCTACAGTCATTCAAAAAGTAAACATTGCGTTCGAATCCATTACCTCTTGGTGTAATAATAACCATCTCCGATTGAACGTGAACAAGACCGACCTAGTTTTCTTCCACACTGATCGATCACGCCTCTCATTCCCAGAGTCGATCAGAGTCGGTAACACTGCCCTTTCCGTGGGTGAATCAACCAAGTTCTTAGGTATCTACCTGGATGCCTCCCTAAAATGGGATCTTCAGGTAGAATATTTGAGTAAGAAATTACTCTCCGTGCTGTATTCCATAAATGTTTTGAAACGTCAGGTAACAATCGACGTTTTGAAGGTGGTTTACTTTGCAAATTTCGAAACATTGATCTCATATGGTATTATCTTTTGGGGAAGCAGCCCACATGCACGACGTCTTTTCATCATCCAGAAAATGACTTTAAGATCCATCTTACGACTTCCTTACAGAGAATCGTGTAGAGGTTTATTCAGAAAGAACAACATCCTGACACTGCCAGGTTTGTTTGTATTTAGGACATTGTGTTTTAATCGCAAGAATCCTGATCTCTTTGCACGGTTCTCTAATTCCAACAATACGAGAAGGACGATGCCTTACCTCCTACCCAAATGCTCACTTACTCTTACGCAGCAAAGTTGCCAATATAGCTGTATGAGATTTTTTAATGCTCTACCGAGATCACTTCAACAGACCAACAATATGCGGTTATTTAAAATAAAGGTACGCAAGTTTATACTTAATATGGAACCCTACAGTGTAGAGGAATTTTATAATTATTGTCGGTCAACTAGTGACTAATTGAATCGGTTTGACTTGTTTCAGTTTCATCACTGTATTATGTATATGTATATATGTGATAATTTTTGAAATAAATGTGTGTTATTATTATTATTATTATCACTAGAAATAAACTAATAACTCAGGAGCGTGAACCAACGACTACTGTCTGATTCTGCTTTCACAGCGAACCCGTCAAATCATGGTTAAAAAATTGTTTCCTCAATCAATAAACAATCATTGATTTCAATTTTAATTTGAAAGAAAAATATTTTGTATTCAATAACTTCAAGAAACTGTCACTGATTAATGCATGATTTCAGAAAATATTTAAATATATTATTGAAAATGTTTTGATGAAATCGATATTTTTTAAAGGCCAAAATATGAGGACTTGAAATACCTTGCTACCTATACGATCTTTGGATATATATATATATATATATATATATATATATATATATATATATATATATATATATTAAAAAAACAATACTCGTCTAATCTAAAACACTTAAATAATGGAACATGAAATATCATCAGGTTCTCATTCGAAAAATCTATATAATGAATTTCCTTGTATTATTTTAATACTGTCTTGGGTTAATTTTCATGGGGTGAGTTCGATCTTACATGGTTTTAAAGTAAGGAGGAAAATGCGCCATCAAAATTTTTCAGGATTTCTGTCCAATATTTGATTTTCTTGGTCACGTAATACATCGATAAATATTGATGTATAGAAGGTTTAAATTGAATAATGAAGTCATACTAATGTGTTTTGAATACATGCAATGGAACGCAGAAAAATTCTGGGTATTTTATATGTTTTACTTCGTGGATAAAATGTTACGCCTTCAGATGATTGATTTATATTGATGTTTTATTCAACGATAGAGTAACCTGAAAACATGCGATGTTCAAATTAGGAGTTACCGACCATAATTCATAGGTAACATATTATTACGTACTTAGAATGTCTTGTCATAAGCTTGTCATTTTGAATATATGCGAAAGATAGGAATATTGAATCCCGCTTTGAAATTTAATATTTCTGCGGTAATTTAACGCATTTCCTGATATAATTACCATCTTCATTAATGTTGTCCAATACCAGTTAGAATAAGCCATCTGAAACCATTATTCTAGCTTAAAACTTTTTTATTCGAGATCGACCGTGAACTGATCAATAGTAAATATCGAAATTTAAAAATGGAGTGATTAAAATTCGGGATTCTATTCCTTAAAAAAGTAAACATGATTACGTTTTCTTATAGTTTATCGGGCTTTGAATTTCACCAGATGGCTCTGAAGAAATATCTTCAATTCTTCCTGGAAAACTGTATGAATCTTATGATTTTTCTGCAGGATTTGCCATCGGTTTTTGAGGGTATCGGAATCAACTTCATAAGAAAATGAAAGCTCTTTATACCTATACATCAGCCTTATATATACATATTCTACAGAATATGGTAGAATGTTTTTGCACCTACTTAATCTGCACTTTTACCGTCAGAATATTGAAGGTTCAATTTGTGATTAATTTCTGATACTGACCTAGTATGTAGCATCGTCCTTTCAAATTAAACAAGTAAGTTCTATTTGATACAGATAGAATTATAGAATTTTTTCATTATTTGGTGTTAAAATATAAGAATTGACAACACGCTATGGTTTTCTTGACGGAACTGAAGGTTTATTGTATATTTTACATGAATGGAATAGGGAATTCCTTCACACAATCTATTTATTCATAATCATAATATAATTTATTATATGTAAAATAGTTTTCTAAGAATTCACAATTATATATTCTCTGAAGAATATAAAATTCGGGTATATGAAGATTATCACATCTCTAAATTCCACAATGGATTTGATGATTATTCTTATTGAATAATTGACACACAGTATTGTTCTTCATATTACGTAAGTAATTTCAAAATGATTTTCTGCCTATTTGACCAGAAGACCTATTACAACACTACCTAAAAGATGGATAGTCTGGAATTTCAATATCTCATCAAACGGACGATTAAGTTGGGGAACACAGGGTGGTAGCCTATAACAAGAGGAAGAAAACGAAGGAGAAATATCAGGTTCAGTATCGATCAAATACAGAAATACTTGGAAATTTCTGAAATGCATAAATATATTAATATTCAGCAAACGAAAAATTTAGAAAAAAAAATTTAAATAAACACACTTAAGGGATAGGAAAAATGCTATAAACCTAAACCATGCTAAGTGATAGGAAATAAATATCTGCAACACCAAGCTTGGCTCGATTATTTATTAGGTTAGCTCGGGATTATTGACACGACTAAGAAAGAGATATGGCCACTGGATCAAAAAACGCGAAAATTATTAAAAGCGAACAAAATATTGTGTCTACGAGTAAACAGCCATCGACTATACATGCTAATATTTGAGTTGCTGGAAGCCACGAACCAGAATACTACGAAGGAATTGAAGGTCATCGAAAGGCGTATCGAAAGTGCATGGATGACTGAATAAGTGTGACATCTTAGATGGTTCTTACTTTGATGAAGATGAAATGAATTTGGAAGAAGATGAATACAATTTTTTTTATTTACAATTTTCTAGTTGCTTCTGCTCATAGTAGTATATGTTGCTAGCAGATAGTAAGAGACCAGCGACCAACATACTACTCTGTCAAGAAAGTACCGGGAATTTTCAATTAAAGCAACATTTTTACATTTAATCGTCAAAATTTATTGGGTCGCCTTCAAAATAGGCTCCATTTGCTCTAATATATCTATGCCAACGGCACTTCCAATTATCGAAACATTTTTTATAGGCGCTTTCAGGGATGGACTTTAGCTCTCGCGCCGAATTTTGTTTTATGGCTTCAATCGACTCAAAACGGGTGCCACGAAGGGGCAATTTTAGTTTTGGGAAGAGGAAAAAGTCGCAGGGAGCCAAATCCGGCGAATACGGTGGTTGCTGAAGCACGTTTGTTGAGTTTTTAGCGAGAAAGTCAGTCACAATCGTATCTCGGTGAGAAGGCGCATTATCGTCATGCAAAATCCATGAGTTGTTCGCCCACAAATTTGGCCGCTTCTTACGGATACGCTCACGCAAACGTTTCATAACGCCTAGGTAATACTCCTTGTTTACCGTCTGACCCTCTGGAACGAATTCGTAGTGCACCACGCCACGGATATCGAAGAAAACAATGAGCATCACCTTCATTTTCGAGCGGCTTTGGCGTGGTTTTTTCGGTTTCGGCTCATTTTTTGCCACCCATTCCGATGATTGCTGGCTTGTTTGCATATCGTACTCGTAGACCCAGGTCTCATCACCAGTTATAATGCGTTCCATGAATGTAGAATCGGAATTACAGCGATCCAGCATGTTTGAAGCAACCTGTTCGCGATGACGTTTTTGAAGAAAATTCAGGTCTTTCGGTACGAGTCGTGCGGCCACTTTTCTCATGCCCAAAATATCAATCAAAATCATACGTGCGGACTCGTGGGATATCTTAAGATCATGTGCTATCTCTCTCAAGCTGGTACGATGGTTTTCCAGCACCCTTTCCCTAATTTTATCGACGTTATCTTCAATCGAAGCCGTCCACTTCACGACCGTCCTTGAGGCTCTGTACCACTGATATGCACGAGTTTTCGATAGAGCATTATCACCAAAGGCCTTTTGCAACATTTTCAATGCATCGGCACACGAAAATTCATTTGCAACACAAAACTTTAAACAAATTCTTTGCTCAACGTAATCACCCATAGTAAAAATCGGCACGCACTCTGACATCGACTGACTTGATCAGCTGTTGCAAACACACTACTTGACAGATCCCGCTCAAGCTTGGCATAGTAATTAAGGACAGTGGTACCAACCAAATTTTACCTGCCTCATTGCCCCGCCAGATTTAAATCGATAATTCCCGGTACTTTCTTGACAGAATGTATGAATGACCTCCAGAAAGATGATGTCCTATATTGTGGAGGTGTGAACAATTCCCGATGACGCAGATTCATAGTGAACATCTGATTTTAGCGTATTTTATTTGTTAGGTAAAAAATATGTTTCAATAAGCATTCGAAACATGTAAGCAACATGTAATTTTCTGTGGTGTTTCATGGAGAGCCAATAAATATCTGTTTATTTATGATTTATGTTTTCACATACGGAGGGAATTCCATAGATGAAGTTCAAGCAGGATTTCTAGATACTTTAGTTTCTATTCTCGATTCAACTGGAATCGAGAGAGGATCTATACATAACATCTGCAAAACCAAAATAAGACAATACCAAGGAATCAGTCAGTGTTTTCTTTCGCGGTATAGATACTAGTCATATATGCGAAAACAGTTTTGTCAAATTACTGTATACTACTTCAATACACCTGCTGACATGCTTCTTTGAAACGCAAATTATTATCAATAAGAAAAAATCAACTCCTCCGAATTAACATTATGTTTCATAGTCCTACGAAGTACATCACGTTTCTTTTCGAATATTAAAAATGTTGAACAAATATGAATTTCAAATTACAATATGAAAATATTATAGACAATAACTGGATAAATTCACCGAATCTTCTACAAATTTAATCCAAGAAATCTCTTGAAAACTTTTCTGAAATTGAATTGAATAAAATGTCATAGAAACATCGTTTCACTCCATAAACATATCGAATTATCAATATACGAGTATATGTGCGACAGTTTACTAATAAAATATCAAAATAAAATGTAAAACACTGACCGTGATGATGCAGAAACCAATTTAAACAAATTGTGGAATTTACTATGTTTTACTACCAATAAAAATATTTTTTTTTACACATTTTCTTCATCAGATAACTCGACAACTCGAGTTGTCTGATGATGGGATAGTTCATTTCCCGAAACTCGAGTCACAAGAAAATGTGTAAAATATATTTTTATTGATAGTAAAAGATAGTAAATTCTACAATTTGTTTTAATTATGATCAACTACCAAATAGTAACGGCTGAAACAATTCAGTATCCAGAAACCATATCTCAAAACATCCTGTTAGGACTGGTTCTTCAGAATTAACAAATTCAATTACCAAAAAATGCACCACGTGGAATTTCAAAAGGCCTTTTTCTTTTTTGTTAACAACATGGCATATTCTTACCATTCTTACCAGTATTTTCTTCAATTATTTGGATGCTAAGTAATTTTCCTGGAGAATGTGCTATATGTTCAACAAAACAAGCAAAAAATAAGAAAGACTCCTCTTAATTCTATTTTTAGCATTTATCGGTAGTTAATGTGAATTGTTATTTTCGAATACCTAATGGAAAGAGGCTGTCTTGGATGATGGTTTCCGGATAATTACAATCAGTTTTACACAATTTCTTTTGATTTTTTATTAGTTCAATGCCTCACAAAATCATCGAATAAAAACATATTTTTATTTATTTTTCTGTGGAATGCAAGACTTATGAACTTAAATTCAAACTGCTATGCGTATCAACATCCTCAAATTGATCACAACTGGATGAGGTGTTGACTACAATAGGGTAATAACAAAATAATTGTCACTCGATAAGGCAATATAATCCAGAAATGGTTCTTGGTCTGATTGTTGATCAGCACGACATCTCCATCTCTTATCGAAATTCTTCTATCAGTCACACTTGCGAAAATTTTTCCAACCATTGTCCAAATATTCTCCGTGCTAAACATTTCTTTTGCGAAAGGCATTAATTCTTATCTTATTTAAGTCAACTGCTCTATCCATCCCATTTTATTTCCCTTCTGTTTTTTTTCTGCTGAAATACCTCATTGCAATCTTTGAGGATATCAAAATGCACAAATTTTGGTGATTTCCTGAAATTTTTAATTAACCTAATACTATTACAGAATACGTGTGAGATGCTAGTAATTCCAAATTCTTGTGGAAATAGATCAGACACTTCTTTTTCAACTGTCCCTCGTGACTTTGGTAATCCTATAGACCATGAATTCAAATATATATAGAAATTTATATATATATATATATATATAGAAGAAATAGCATTGTTTTTGATTTCTTCCAGGTTAGTAAGCTATTTAGCTATTTTTTATTTCCTGGTATTTTTTTCTATGTTATTATTTTTTTTTGAGTATGTTGTTCTGGTATATTTTAAACTAAAGAAAATAAATTCTTTCAGAATTATGACAACAAATCGTCTATTTCTTCAATTATAAAAATAAGAATTGATTACATTCTTATATATGTAATCAATTCTTATTTTTATAATTGAAGATTTGTTTGTCATAATTCTGAAATAATTCATTTTCTTTAGTTTAAAATATACCAGAATAACATACTCAAAAAAAAAATAATAACATAGAAAGAAATACCAGGAAATAAAAAATAGCTTACTAACCTGGAAGAAATCAAAAACAATGCTATTTCTTCGGGTTTCTGAATTCACATTTCTAACAGCTAACTAAATATAACATGTGACAGTTTTAGGTTAAAATCTCAGACATAGAGCATAGATCATAGAATATAGAACATAGAAGTTACAAATTTGTTTTCCCTTAAAATAACTGTTTTATTTTTACATCCACCCACACAAAGTATGCACCCTCATTAGATGTTTGCGTTTTCACATGGGAGCAACTTAGTTACATGAAAATAGTTATTGTTCTTTCTTTTATTTCCAATATCTATCTCATATATAGTGTTTGAAATTTTTTTTCACTATTGGAAGAGATCATATTCTCATTTCATCAAGTTTTTTTCTATTCAATTTTGATTTATTTTCAACGTAATCATAGTCTCCAATTCTTTAATCATAATGTTTCCTATACTTGTCGATCAGTCTTTTATTGTATTCATGATATTATATATTTTGGTAAATTTCTCTCTTCAATAAGTTCTTCTGGAACAATGCCATCAGTTCTGCCACAAAGTAAATATTCTGGGCTCTATCCAGTTGTAGAATGGTCTGTTCTATTGTATTCTTCAATACTGAATTTTTCCGCATTTATTCCTGGGTATTGATTAGTTAATGGTGTTTTCATTTAATTCCACCAAATTAACTGTTCTTATACATTCGTCCATATTCTCCGTTTCTTCCAGCACTGATTTTCTAGATAGGTAATCTGCTTCTACATTTCCTTTTGCTGGTTCATCTCAAAATCGAATTGTGATAGAAAATTCATCATTTCACCCAGCTCTTCATCTGGTCTTGTACGAAATTCTTTCCCTTCTAATGGCTTATGATCAGTAACAGCAATGAATTTATGTCCTATTAACCAATATTTCCAAAATTTAATTGCCTCTCTAATTGCCAGACATTCTAGGAATATTGCTTTCTTGTTCTTTTGATATTTATCTAGTTTTTTAGAAAAATGCGCTACGGGTTTCATTCCACCATTAATCTGTTTTTGTTTAAGAACACCTCCTACTCCTTGAATACTGGCATCAGTATTCGTAGAAGTATAGGCACTTGGGTCAAAAGTGGCAAGAATTGGCTCAAAACAAAGGTGTGCTTAACCTTATTACCAGCTTCCTGACAAGCCAATGACCAATTGAATTTTACATCTTTTCTCAGTAAATTATGCAACGATTCTAATAATCTAGCTGAATCTTTTATATATTGGTGATAAAAATTAACTTTACCCAAATATTGCCTTATCTTCTTTCGAGTTTCTGGTGGAGAAAAATTCCTAATGGAAATTGAATTGTCATTTAAAGCTCGTACTGTATTGTTTCCTACAATATGTCCTAAATATTTGACTTCTTCTTCTGCAAAATTACACTCGGTAAATTCAAGTCTGAATCCTTCATTACATATTGCTTTCAATAGGCTCTCCAAATGTTCTATATGTTGGTCAAATGTTGAAGAAAATATTAGAATATCATCAATATAATTTAGGCAGTATAAATTCAGATTATATTTTCTGATAATATTATTCAATATACGTTGAAATATGGCCGGGGATGTTTTAAGTCCAAAAGGTAAACATTTCCATTACCAGTGACCATTCTGTGTCACAAAAGCAGTCTTATATCTATCTTTGATACGAATAGGAATCGACCAAAAGGCAAAATTTACATCTAATGAAGTACAGAATTTTGCATTTCGGGTCTTGGCTAAGATTTCATCAATTAATGGGAAAGGCTGTAGTTCGGGAACAATTAATTTATTGAGTTAACGAAAATCGACATATAATCTGGTTTTAGACCATTCATCTCTCTTATATGCTAAAGTGACTAGTGATGCAAAAGGTGAGGAGGACTCCTGAATCAGATTCGCTTTCAACAATCTTCCTATTTGGAATTCTATCTCTTTTTGGTCCTCCATTGAGAATCTGTATGGTTTTTCTGCTATAAATTTGTGTTCTAAAATTTTTATATGTGCCTCATTATTTTGCACCTGACCAATATCAAACTTGTGTTTTGCAAAATTATGGTCATATTTATTTATTAAAACTTCAATAGTATTTCTCTGATTTGTTTCCAAATGTTCTTATTTTGGCTTCGAAAAGTTCTGTTGGTATCCCTTCATTGAAATTGATGGTGCAATCACTGTTATCATTATTATTATTATGAACACAATCGATCTTTCTCTCTTCATTCATATCTAATCTTTGATAAATATTCAAATCAGAATCTTGTTTTGATTGAAAATTGGAACTAGAATCTAGTCCGAGTAGAATATCATACTCAAAATTTTTCTCATTAAGTACAAAAAGTAAAACTTCTTTCTTGATATTAATGATTTTCATTTTTCTAATTATTTTTCCTGAAAAATTTGTCCTCCACTGACTGTTTTGAATGTGTTCCTATTATTTTGAATGTGTAGACATAACTTTTCTGCTATTTTAGAATTCAGAGGACTAACATTTAAGCCCGAATCATAAATTCCACATAATTCATTATTATTTATAAACACCTTCAATTTTATCAGTGGCAGCAGTCTTAGTTTTTTTTGGTTTGAAATGGTCTCATTTAATTCATCCTGTACACCAACATTGTTCACCGGTCTTATGTTACCGGGTACGTTCTTTTGTTCAAAATTAATGGATTTATTCCTTAGCCGACATAAAATCTCCGGATGAAATCTACTTGAGAAACCATTCTTCTCACAAATTGAGCATAGTAACTTCGTAACTGGTTTTATATTTGTTTGTGAATAGGAAGGAATTGGTTCGGCAGATTTATTCGTTTTATGGTTTTTTTTATTTAGATCGTTGTCATATTTTTTTGAACTTTCTAGCTTTCGCAACTCACCCAATAATTTCTCGAAAGTTATTACATTTGATCGATCAATTCTACCTTGTAAAGTATTTGGCAAACTTGTCACAATCAAATCAATTAATATGTCATTTGGAAAATTATTTCGGAGATTTAACAACAAATTTTCTTTCCTAACAGAGTAGTCAACTGAACTTCCTCCTAAGTACCTAAATGAATAGGCCTCTATATATTGATGCCAACTCATTTCACAAAAACTCTCTAAGCAGTTATCTTTCCATATTTGAAAACTTTTGTCTAAACCTAATGTAATCAATTTAGAATCAAACCATTATTTCGCTATTCCATCCAGAAACAGTCGTAAAATCAAAATTTTGTCTCTATCTTCTTTTACTTCACAACGCGTGTATTCCTTCTCGAATTTTTTTACCATAAACTCACAGAAACACTCTACCATCTTTTTTCACACACATTTCCGCAATAACTTATAACGAATTTTTGGATAAGCATAGCCTATACGAAAATTAGGTTATATTATAGAAATATACAATGAAAGAAAATACGACTTAGACTCGGCATTAGATAACTGCCACGTGCATGTGATGGAACTTGTGACTCTTTAACATCCAATCGAAACATGTATGTATAAGATGATGTCTAGATAATTTGGTCATTATTTTATATTTATTTCGGTTCTTTATTACCACCACATGTGATGATTATATATATATATATATATATATATATATATATATATATATATATATATATATATATAAAGTGATACAGTGTTATCTAGGACATGTTATCAGAAATTTAATTTCTGAATGTTTTCATGAGATTCATTTAGATTTAAATGTGTATAGGTTCCGGAGAATCGATTCCAGCTATTATCTGTAATACACAAATTCCAAGTTGATTAGTTTACCAATCCGAGATATCTTGTTCATCTCTATTGGATCCATTCTACTAGTAGATTTAACAAAAGTAATAAAAAACTTTATTGAACCCTTGTCTGAAAACAGGAAGTATTAAAATATTTAATAATATGTTACCGAATGTTTTACTTACAGTTGTTTATAAGAATTTGAAGAAATTATTATGTTACGATTCATGGGAGCAACTCACAAGAATAACTAGGAATCAACATGTATATGCGTATTAAATAATTGAAGTGTACAATGGATTTCCATCAAGTGAAGCCCAACACGATTTGAAGTTTAAAACGAAGTTTTTATAAGTTAGCATATTCTCCTACCAAAACTTTAAAAGTTCACCCTTTTTCTGTGACTCCAGTTGAAAGGTTTTTACCTCATCTTGAGACAGCGTTTATCTGAACATGGAGTGAAATCTTGAAACTCGAATAATAAAAAGGGTGGGCTCTGAATGTTTTGGTAGTTAAACATAGTTGTCGATAATATTAAATTTTTTTTTAGTTTGTCAATCTTTATACACATAGATTCGATTCATCTCATTTATTATTGATTGATGATTACCGCTGTTAGTTGTGGGTCTAAATTTAATTCAAGATTAGAATTATTCGTAGAGGAAAGAATTGTTAATATTTTTTATGCATGAAATTATTATATATGTATCAGAAGGTTTAATAAAAATGAAAAATTGGTGTTTTTGTTCAATCTATAATAGTTATTGTTAAATTCATATAATTTGATTATTCATCAGTTTCTACTTCCATTGTGAACTCACTCTACTTTACTTTTATGTAATGGGTAAGGTAATAGAGGAAAATATCAAGCCGTCTCCTAATACCCTCTGAGCATACGATTATGTTATTCACTTATTCCTACAAAAATCAACCACGTTAGTTCCATTTTTATCTTCATGAATAGTTTTTTCAAAACTACTCTTGAAAATTCCAACTAGAGTTATACTCGAAGGACTCCCCATAACTAAGTATTGTTGTAGAATTTACTATTGAAACTAAAGTATATTTGATTCAAACAAATTTTCAGTAATCGAATAATATCCGAATTTATTACACAATTAACTTCATTTTCGATTAGCATTTAATCTATAAGTGTTCTTACAACTCAAAATTATTTTCCTTCGATGTAGTAAATTTTTATCCGAATATATCTTAATGATATCATAGCCATTATTAATATTTCTCCCATATTGTTATTCGAAATTGAAGTGAATTTTGTAATGAAATCAGAGAAATGTCCATTTGATCAAATTTAATTATTCTTTAGTTTTAATGGTTAAATCTTCAGTTCACATAAATATGGGGGCTTTATTGAGCCAACGTTTAGCTGAAAATCGAAGGGACGAAAAAGATTGTTTATTGTTACAGATATGGGTACCACTTAGTTATAAGGTTGTCATTAGACAGCTTGAAGATTTTCTCCATTACTTAAGTTAATTACATAAATGTATTGAGTTTACAATGAAAGTAGAAACTGATTACTTCTTGAATTATTTGGATTTAACAACAACTAGATCCAATAAAAAACATTATTTTGATACCTCTTTTCATACAGATATAACAATCCGCAAAAATTCGTTTCATTCAGTTCAATATAAGTTATCAGCATATCAAATTCCAATCATGAATTGGGTTTAATCATATGAATATCAACCAATAACGTTTACACCCTATCAATGATAGATAGTATGATTGCCAAAGACTGTATTGAAATGCTACTTACGAATTATAAGAGTACCTTGAGTTAAAAACCGAAATATCATTTGATTCTCCCAGCTACCATGATGAAGCATCCATACGAATAAAGTTTTTCGCAGTTACATAGACATTTACATATTCTTAAGCAATAATTCTTTGAGAAAAATTTCGAAAACCCTCAACTTGAAATGAGTGAATCAAAGTTATCAGGTTTTTATTTGACCAAAAACTTATATTGGACAAAGTGAAAAATCTTTTGATAATCCAATTAGTCGATCTTTCCTCAATAATGAGTTATATTCTATGTATACAGAACATCTAATAACACGGGATTTTGAATAGCGTTTTAAGGTGGTATAAGGAATATAAAGTCCCTTAGCTGAAATTGTTGAAAAGCTTGGAAATAAACCAATTGAGAAATCCTGGAAGTTCATTGAATAACCTGAGCGAGTTATCTTATTCTTCCTTATTTGTTTTATCTTTATAGGGAACCCGAGGACTTTTCCAAAATAACGAGAGCTTTATCTGAACTGAATCCATTGAATAATTTATATTACCAAATTTTTATTACTTATTTGAAAGATTTTGTAGAAATTAAAATAGAACATGGGGCATGCATTCAGCTTTTAAATGAGCAGAAATAAACATTTATGCATATTATGTAATTAAAGGTATTTATAAAATATCTATTGCTTATTCAATATAATTATTGTAACAAATTCCATAACCAAATAGTATTCTATGGTAAAAAAGTACCAAGAGCAGTGTTTACTTTTCACATAATTAATAATTTTTCTTCTGCGTAAAGATAATTTCTTCATTAAATCCTTTCGGAAGAAAAATATTGTGGGTATTGCATCATGCTTTTGAATTTTTTATGTATAATCGGCTTTCTTTGTTGGAAATATGCATTGCAAAGTGCAAAGTTGCAAAGTTTTGATGGAATCCAATTTTTTCTTCGAAATGCTTTGATCCTTAGTTCCAGTATCTTAAGGAGTTTGAATGGAAAACAATTTTCATTGTAAAATTAAAATCAATAATAGAAAACAAAGCAAAGCAAAACCAAACTAAGAACATAAAAATAATTGTGTTTACCTATAGAAGAAAATTTAATTCGGTGATCTTCCTATCCCATTCATGTCAAAAAACTTGAAAACGAATTCTACCTAGTTTTGTCCAACTGAAATGTAGGAAAAAACGGAAATAATGGAAAAGAAGGAAAAGGCAAAAGTGATATTTTATCCTTAACAAAAATATGAATATCGGCAGAAAGAAACTTAGTATTACTACATGTGCTAGAACAGAGATGCAGAGGTGTCAATCACGATGTATACATGTGTTTCCTTGACTACACAAAGGCCTTCGACCGAGTTAAGCATGATAAATTGATCAGCATATTTAGGAAGAATAGTAGAATCATATACAACCTCTATTGGAAACAGCGAAAATCAAGATTCGAGATGAATACACCACTGACGATGTTGAGACACAGTTCGATAGGGCTGCGTTCTCTCGCCTACATTGTTCAACATCTACTGCAGTGAAATATTCTATTGGAACTCCTAGGAATGAAAAGCGGGATCAACGTAAATCGTGAACTAATAAATAACATTAGATTTGCTGATGACACGGTGGTATTACCAAGTACTCTATTTTTATTTTTTATGGTTTATCATATTCTTGTGAATATGATAAACCAGGTCAGTGAAAATTTTAGATTGAAGCTAACACTTCAAAAACAAAATATATGATTGTTCGCAAAAATACTCCACCATCTTGTACGCTAACTGAAGGAGCAAATTCTATTGAATCCGGCTAAAAATATAATTACCTGGGCACCTCGGATAATGCTAATTGGAAGAAAACTATGGAAATCCGCAGTCGAATAGAAAAAGCTCGATCAGCGTTCATAAAACTGAGGATCTTGATTTTGAATAGAGAACTGAGCCTATCCGAGAAGATCCGTATACTGCGTTGTTATGTTTTCTGGGTTCTGTTCTACGGCATGGAAGCTTGGACGCTCACTGATGTACTGCTTCAGAGGTTGGAAGCTTTCGAGATGTGGACCTAACGCAGAATTCTTCGAATATCATGGACATACCACATTTCTGATATAGAATTATTAAGGAGGATGAAAAAGAGCAAAAACGTTGTATTCACCATCAAACAGCGAAAGTTCCAATACTTTGGACATACCATGAGGAATAGCTCTCAGAAAGTGGTTTGGACTCGTGAATTCTACCAGTTAGTGTTTTGGCATGTGAGCATAGCTCTTTCGCCAAGTGACTAGGTAGGAGTCTCCACAATTTACCTCAAGAGGCGTGTTTACGCTTTATCATCGCGCATGGTGAGAACCACTCCGAAGATCTGAATCTACCAGCTTCCAGTTTGGGCTTCAGTTCAAGAACCTACAACCGTATGATTGGTAGCAGCGAAGCACTATCCAACCTCTACTGGCTCTGCATGGTCGGTACCCGAGTTGGTTGGGATGCAACTCATATGCCGAAGGGGCTTCTTAACCATCCATCCGAACGCAGTCACATAAACCAAGATAGTCTCAAGATTGATGCCTCAATTAATTCTGGTACGAACACCGTCAATTCACAGTCTGCCCCCAGAGGCAGAAAGTGTGATAAGTATTAGACCATATCATTTCGCTAAGCGAACACCCCTCCCAAGAGTTGAACCTACCAGCTTCCAGTTTGGGCTTCAGTTCGAAAACCTACAATCGTCCGACTGGTAGCAGCGAAGCACTATCCAACCTCTATTGGCTCTGCATTATCAGTACCCCAGTAGTTTGGCACGCAACTTATTCGCCGGAAGGGCTAACTAAGATAATCCCAAGATTGATGCCTCAATTAATACTGGTACGGGCACCGTCAATCCGGCCTGTAAGGTAAGACCCACAAACCCTTGTGAAGTCTTTCGATTGATTGTGGCATCAAGCACCAACGGACTAGCCGTTTCGTCGATATCCACAAACTATGAAACGTCACACAATAGATCCAAGTTCAGGAGGACGCCGGTCGAGCCGTCAAGTCCCGCTTAACCGTGAAACATTTCATGAGAATATCCCGAACATGAGGATCTGCGAACAGATAAACACCAATTGGGTGGCCGGGTGGTATAAGTAGCACTTGTGGGTATCCCCCACCCTTGGTAATGCAGTATGCTACATAACGCACTCGACCATTGGACACAAAAATCCAGAGATATACTGCAATAGGGTATAGTACGTTAGTTTTAAGGGAAAGGCCCTGTGCTACGACGGACTCTCTTGTTACTGAGTTAGTCAACGCGGCTCAGCCCTCCATTCCACCACAACGTTAAAACTAGGCCCCATTCGGTCGTTCTTCCACCACACGGGTCCACTGACTGGCGCAAATGGCATGAAGACTTTACCCTCCATTTCACTGGGATGAAACTAGGCTCTAAGAGAAGTACCCCCAGCGCGACAAGCTATAATGCCATGGGTGGGCTAGTGGTTTGGACAGACTTCGATGCAGTTCTTTAGGAACGCTGCTAACAAAATAAAACTTGCCGTGTATTACTTTTTCCACATCATCCTACAGGAGGATATCCTGCAATATACATGTAACCTCTTGCAGATGCATGTATATTGCAGGATACCCTTCTATTGGTTGATGCATAAAAACGCTTGAAATGTGCTGTCTTATCGTAAAATGATGAGAATTCCATGAACAGCAAGAAGGATCAATTCCTCTCTATTGAAGAAGAACTTATTATTTATTATCAATAAATAAGAAAATTCTGAAGTCCTTTGATCCCCTCATTAGGAGAAATGGTATTGAAAAATTGGTGGGGTGGGTGAAAAAATATCAACATACACAATGCTCTTATCGACCAATTGAAAACAATGACAATCCTCCGAATGTTAAAAATAATACTTGAATCAGAAAGCGCGAATCCTGGAGAGAAACATCTTCAACTATGCAAAGCTAATCACATTGTTTGGAATCGAACAAAAACTCAGAAGAAGAGAATAATATAATCCTCAGGAATATTCGAGTTTTTTCATTCTATTGAATGGAAATCTCCTTAGAAATATAAAGAAAAAGAAAATACGAATATTGGAACCACTGAAAATATT
Source organism: Megalocaria dilatata (assembly GCA_034642435.1). NCBI lineage: Eukaryota > Metazoa > Arthropoda > Insecta > Coleoptera > Coccinellidae > Megalocaria > Megalocaria dilatata. The sequence goes on along the minus strand of CM067854.1, from coordinate 95,934,401 downwards.
TTTTACGCCAGTTTTTTTAGCATAATGCAAATTCTGAATCTCAAAATAATTCATTGCGAACCTATCAGACACTTTATTGGATGGAATAATTAAATTTAGAAAGGAATTCTTCAATTCCATATGAAGTGATCATTAGAAGCCAACTTATCCTAAAAATTTTTAACATTCTAAAAAGAGCATGCAAAATCATACACCCGCATTTCATACCGAAATAATTAATATAATAAATGAAAATATTTCACACTTTACTCATATTATTCTATCTAGATTCAGATAATCAATGTTTCATATAACTTTAATTCATTGGGCTACTTGAAGGATCCAATCAACAATAAATGCAGCTTCACATCGGAAATCTAGTCTAAATAATTGATGGTGTAACGAATAGAAACTCATATATTCTTCTTTAAAAGAAAAAGAGGGCGCATACACTCCTGGATATTGATTGTAAGTCCAGACTACAAAATCGATTAATCACCTACAAATGGCTGTAATACCGGTTATGCCATTAAATATTCAGATTACGAAGCATAAAGTAGAACCCTCTTTATTATTGTCATCAAGGAATTTTATCTGCCTCGCGGTATTTCCTTTCACTTGAATATTATTTTTTAGTTTCATTCGAAGATGTCTTATGAGGGATTTTCACTTATTTTTCTCGATATTATTTCGATTCCATATACCATTAGTTTAACTTGAACAATATGCATCATAACAAGTTATATTCAAGACTTTAATCCTCTATCATTGCAAGCGATCTTTTATATATAGAACTTTCTCAGAGGACAAAGTTTTTTATGATATTTTTTTAAATGTTCTCAAGCCATAGCTTACAATAACGTAAATAGAGGTCATTCTTGATAGAAGGTATATAAAATAATATAAATATTTTAAAAAATTTTAAACAATTTTAAAAAATTAGCCTTCTACATATTTAACTCCAAAAGATTATATTCAATGATTATAACTTCTGAAAATAAATTAAACTAATGTCGTATAAGTACCACTTATATCATGACATAAAATAAACATTCATTATAAGATATCCAAATGGTATAACAAAATCCAATAAATAAAAATTATTAACTAAAATCCTATAAATTAAACATTTTGAATAGACAAAATTTTGTTTCTGCTTATCAATCCTATGAAAACCAATATCTTTCAAGAATATCCAACATAATCCTGGGAATTTTATCACAAAACTATCTTACTTAGACTATTCAATATTATTGGATATCTAACCAAGGTACTTTATACAAAAACTCAAGATATGCAAAACATTATTGAAAAACAAGTTTTAAAATCGACTTTGCTCATCAGTATTCAAATATTCATATTCAATAAATATAAAATCAATTAATAACACATATTTAAACTTACCCTTCGTCTTCGAGAAAAAGTTCTATTTAAAAATGAGAATCTTAAATAGGTATCCAATACAGACAGAAATATCTCTGTGGTTTAACCTGATCTAGAAGATTGAAGGACAAATTTAATGGCCTTTGCTATAACACAAGGACTCTCTTTATGAATGTTTGGGTAAACCATATGATTATATATTATAAATAAAATAACGTAAATAGAGGTCATTCTTGATAGAAGGTATATAAAATAATATAAATATTTAAAAAAATTTTAAACAATTTTAAAAAATTAGCCTTCTACATATTTAACTCCAAAAGATTATATTCAATGATTATAACTTCTGAAAAGATAGTTTTGTGATAAAATTCCCAGGATTATGTTGGATATTCTTGAAAGATATTGGTTTTCATAGGATTGATAAGCAGAAACAAAATTTTGTCTATTCAAAATGTTTAATTTATAGGATTTTAGTTAATAATTTTTATTTATTGGATTTTGTTATACCATTTGGATATCTTATAATGAATGTTTATTTTATGTCATGATATAAGTGGTACTTATACGACATTAGTTTAATTTATTTTCAGAAGTTATAATCATTGAATATAATCTTTTGGAGTTAAATATGTAGAAGGCTAATTTTTTAAAATTGTTTAAAATTTTTTAAAATATTTATATTATTTTATATACCTTCTATCAAGAATGACCTCTATTTACGTTATTTTATTTATAATATATAATTATATGGTTTACCCAAACATTCATAAAGAGAGTCCTTGTGTTATAGCAAAGGCCATTAAATTTGTCCTTCAATCTTCTAGATCAGGTTAAACCACAGAGATATTTCTGTCTGTATTGGATACCTATTTAAGATTCTCATTTTTAAATAGAACTTTTTCTCGAAGACGAAGGGTAAGTTTAAATATGTGTTATTAATTGATTTTATATTTATTGAATATGAATATTTGAATACTGATGAGCAAAGTCGATTTTAAAACTTGTTTTTCAATAATGTTTTGCATATCTTGAGTTTTTGTATAAAGTACCTTGGTTAGATATCCAATAATATTGAATAGTCTAAGTAAGATAGTTTTGTGATAAAATTCCCAGGATTATGTTGGATATTCTTGAAAGATATTGGTTTTCATAGGATTGATAAGCAGAAACAAAATTTTGTCTATTCAAAATGTTTAATTTATAGGATTTTAGTTAATAATTTTTATTTATTGGATTTTGTTATACCATTTGGATATCTTATAATGAATGTTTATTTTATGTCATGATATAAGTGGTACTTATACGACATTAGTTTAATTTATTTTCAGAAGTTATAATCATTGAATATAATCTTTTGGAGTTAAATATGTAGAAGGCTAATTTTTTAAAATTGTTTAAAATTTTTTAAAATATTTATATTATTTTATATACCTTCTATCAAGAATGACCTCTATTTACGTTATTTTATTTATAATATATAATTATATGGTTTACCCAAACATTCATAAAGAGAGTCCTTGTGTTATAGCAAAGGCCATTAAATTTGTCCTTCAATCTTCTAGATCAGGTTAAACCACAGAGATATTTCTGTCTGTATTGGATACCTATTTAAGATTCTCATTTTTAAATAGAACTTTTTCTCGAAGACGAAGGGTAAGTTTAAATATGTGTTATTAATTGATTTTATATTTATTGAATATGAATATTTGAATACTGATGAGCAAAGTCGATTTTAAAACTTGTTTTTCAATAATGTTTTGCATATCTTGAGTTTTTGTATAAAGTACCTTGGTTAGATATCCAATAATATTGAATAGTCTAAGTAAGATAGTTTTGTGATAAAATTCCCAGGATTATGTTGGATATTCTTGAAAGATATTGGTTTTCATAGGATTGATAAGCAGAAACAAAATTTTGTCTATTCAAAATGTTTAATTTATAGGATTTTAGTTAATAATTTTTATTTATTGGATTTTGTTATACCATTTGGATATCTTATAATGAATGTTTATTTTATGTCATGATATAAGTGGTACTTATACGACATTAGTTTAATTTATTTTCAGAAGTTATAATCATTGAATATAATCTTTTGGAGTTAAATATGTAGAAGGCTAATTTTTTAAAATTGTTTAAAATTTTTTAAAATATTTATATCATAGCTTACAACTTGAATTAAAGAGGAGTTAAAATTCAACCCTGGTGACAAAAATGGTTGCAGAAAGGAAGAAATTTTATTTGTGTTATCTGAATACTGAAGAAAGTATTAAAAAATGGTGGAAAACATTGACGTTAATTCAGGACCTTTTTCACATTTGCTTATCCTTCAAAAAAATTTCATTAGCCTTCTTGTCTGACTTTCAATTCGGTATTAGGGCTGTTGCTATGGTTCTGGTAGCGCTTAACGCTGCTCTTACATTTTGTTCATCTTCTAATGTTAGGATTCTCACAAACTTCTGCAGAAACCTGCGCGTCGTCATTCTACTTCTACGCACCAAATTTCGGGTCGATCGGATGTGTATTCTCGAAAATATTCGAAAAAAATTACAAAAATTTCAAATATAAATAACTTTTGAATCATCGAAGAGATTTTGCTCTCTAGCAAAACTCAGTAGAACAAATTTAGTACCTCCAAATCTGCCATGAAGTTTAAACTCTTTCCCTTTCGGAAGTGTGTTCAGTCGGACCCATCGGACATAATAATTTCTGACCTCGGATTCTTCATCAGTGAGTCTAACCTAGACATTTGTGGCTATTTTCACCTCAACTTTCAAAAATTAGTTAGCACGGTCTTCACTAAAACAAACGGGCAATAATTATGCAATGATTTCATAATTCAAATACAGTATGAACATTAAATAGTTACCGAATAAGTACAATATATAATTTCGAATTTGCCGTACATTCCCAAGATTCTCGAGACCACAGAAATATTGAAATAAAATAATACGACGCACGAATAGGTGCGGTTTTATTAACAGATGACGCTACTATTTTATTATTCCATAATTCATCTGGCAACACCTTCGTTTTGAAGTGTCATTATTAGGCTTTTTTTTCAGTATCTGTCATTTCGCTGAGGTATTTCTATATGCTTTGAACATGTCAACTTTTGTAGAGAATAATGTCATTTTGCGGTGAGCTTTAATTCATAACTTAAATATGAAAAAAAGCTGCCGAAAGTAATAGTATTTTGGTGGATGTTTATGGCTATTATGCTCTAGCTGAACGAACGTTTCGGAAGTGGTTTGTCCGATTTGGAAGACGAAGAACGACCCGAAGAGACACCAAAGTTTAAGGATGAAGAATTAAAGACAAGGCGCGATAAAAATCCATTACAAATCCAAGAGAAATTCCCAAAAACACTTGCAGTCACTCAACTAGCCATTCGCCACCGTTTAAAAGCAGTAGGAACGTTCCGAAGGGTAGAAGATTGGGTGCCGCATAAACTGAAACCAAGAGACGTCGAATGCCGTTTTTTTACGTGTGAAGAACTGCTCCAACGGCAAAAAGAGAGATTTTTACATCGGATTGTGACTGGCGATAAAAATCTAAACCGCCGGCAACGTATGCGTGTCTCATCGTCAACCGACAAGCCAAATATTCATGGCGCGAAGATCATGCTGTATATTTGATGGAACCAGCTGAGTGTGATATATTATTGGCTGTTACAATGGAACGAAAGAGTCACAGGACAGGTCTACCAACAACGATTGATGCGTTTGAGCCGAGCATTGCTAGAAAAACAGCCACAACACGCCGACAGACACGACAACGGTATTAACAATGCATGACAATGTACGGTCACATGTTGCGTAGCCCAATAAAACGTACTGAACAAGACTCAAATGAGATGTCTTATTCCACCCGCCATATAGCTCAGACATTTTTCTTTTCGATTACCATCTCTTCAGATCGATGCAACATGGCCCGGCTGACCAGCTCTTCTCCAATTACGATGAAGTTAAAAAATGGATCGATTTATGGATTGAATCCGTCAATTTACAGAAATATTGAAAAAAGAGTGGCTAGAGAAGGACAATGCTTTGAACTTCGAATGTGTAACCGACTCTTTAGAATAGAGCTTCAATTTTCGACAGAAACCGCATGAACTTATTCATACATCCTATATGTTATTATTACATTCCTTAAATTTTTTCATGGTCATTGAAATTAAATACAACCATAGCAATTGAAACATAAAAAGGTATTGTAGCGTTTGCATTATTTACCTATCCTACGACTAAGCTTCAATTGTTCAGAACAAAGCACAAGCAATCATTAATTTCATTTATTAATTTTCCGTATAATTTACTATAAATGAATAGAAAGATCCAGTATTTTAAGTTTGGGCCTAAAACTTAGAGATAAAATACCTAATAAAATCATTCGGGAGAGAAGAAAGGAAACTGATATCACTGAACCTATAGCAAAGTTGAAGTGGCAGTGAGCTGGTCATCTTGCACGATGTTGGATCGATGGACATTAAAGATAACACAGTGGAGACCATGCATAGGTAAAAGAAGAGTTGGGCGACTGCAAAAGAGATGGCCCCAACTGAAACCTCAAAATATTAAATCCTCAGGTCTTTTCGTCTAAAAATTAGAACGTTTATCTCCAGACGGCTGGATAGTCTACAGAAAATTCACCATGAACTTTCATGACGTTATTTTAAATCTAAATGCTAACTAAATTTTAACTCAGCCCATTCAGACCGGAAATCCGACACGACGGAATCCCAAGTGTCAGATGAAAAACTGAAAAAGAAGCAAAGACCGACGGGGTCGAAAAGAAGACGACGTTATGAAAATAATCCTGGGCGAAGAGTCCAAGCTCTCTTCTGTTGAAGAGGGGGATAAATCCATCTCGGAAACAAAGGTCGGTGAGAAAAGGCTCATATCCGAAGGTATCTCACCTGAGCGGATCTCAAAGAAACCTAAGACCTCCTACGTTGTGGTGGTGGGGGGAACAGGGTCGGTTTGCTATGCTCTAATTACCCCGCCGTCTCAATATTGAGGGATCAGCTGGTGTTACTGTAGACACACCTGATGAAGGAACACAGGTGAGATTCCATGGCTGTTCACATCGGTCTGGATGGCTCAAAGCGAAAGCTCAAGTCAGTAAAAGCAAAAATCAAAAGAGACTCAAAGGATGGCGGAGTAAATCCCACCTCCAGGGTCCAAAAACAATACATGAAAGATTTCCAAGGTTAGGGTAAATCCGTCCCTGAAAAACCCCTCCTTGATAAGTCGGCCAGCGGCCAAGGAGAAAGTGGCAAAAAGTAGCCCCCCAAGGACAAACTAGAAGAAGAGGCCATACGCTGTCTACAGGCCAATCTCCAACATGCTGAGGTTGCATCGTTCACCCTTGGCAGGAGATTCATGGAGGAGCAGATAGACATTATACTAATCCAGGAACCCTGAATATCATCCTCGGGTGAGGTAACTGGACTCGGAGGAATTTCAGGGACTACTATAAACAGGGTCTCAGGTGGTAGGATGAGATCCTGTATAGTTCTGCACAAGGGACATGATATCCATTCATGTTCGCTGCAAGCGGTTGAGGAATGCGACCTAGTTTATCGTCGGTTCTGCGTACTTCCCTAGAGACAAAGCTACCAAAGGACCCCCACCAGCCGCGCGGGATTTAGTCCGCCACCGAAGGAAGAAAAACATCCAGCTGATAATTGGACGCGATGCCAATACCCCCAACAAAGTGTGGGGCAGCACGGAAATCAACCATAGAGGAGAGTCACTTCTAGATTACTTACTGCAAGAGGGTTTAACAGTAGTAAACATAGTTAACAAATCAGCTTTTATTATCCCTTATAGACAGGAGGTTTTAGACCTTACTGTAAGTAATATCTTCATTAGCAATAAGAATTCCGATTGGACGGTATCTACTGAACCATCATGTACGGACTACAGGCATTTACTCTTCAGTATAAGAACAGGTCCTAGACCATTAGAATACTGCAGAAATACCAAGAAAACAGACTGAATTGGTTATGTAGAAACCCTCCAGGCCCTCCCTTAGCACGCGTATATCTAAAATATTTAAACAGAATCACTTGGAGATCTCGGCGAAGCCAATCGAAACCGCCCTGGTCTCCACAAAAACTGGCCAATTAGATGTAAAAAGGATAACCGAAATTCATCTGGATGGAAAACTTCCTGAATAAACAGAGAAAAGAGATTCGGGGATTATTCAAACAAGCCAAAGCGACCAGCCAATGAGACAACTTCATACTATAATAAGAGAATTAGAGAGGTCAAGAGGAACTTGTGGGGCAAGTTCTGTGAGGATATAAATGATATCCACGGAACTGCCAGAATACACAGGGATTCTCTCAAGGAAGCCAGTTCGCTCAAATAACCGGAGGGTGGTTTCACTGGTACCAGATAAGAAACATTGGAGCTTGTTGCGAAAAAACACTTCCCTGGATGTCAATCCTTGGAAGATATAAACGCCAGATCCAACCCTCACCATTGAATCTTGCCCGGGAGGGACAACTAGTGAATATCCAAAAACATAATCACGGCACAAGCGGTCAGAAACGCAATAAGGTCCTTAAAACCTTTTAAACCAGTTAGAATTTTTCCAGCCCTACTTCAAAAGGGAATGGATGTGTTGATTCCGCATCTGCTAAAATTATTTAGAACAAGTCTGGCTTGGGGGATCATCCTTACACGCTGGACATTAAATAAAGTAGTCTATATACCAAAGGCGAGACAAACATAACTGGAACCTTCATCGTTCAGACCAATTAGTTTGACATCGTTTCTGCTAAAGAGTCTGAAAAAGGTGATTGATATTCATATCAGGGGAGGAAGTACTAATTGACAGTCCCTCTCATCAAATCGGCAGAACTTGCATCACACATTTGATCGGAAAAATAAACCAATCTCTCGATAATCGAGAGATATCACTAACAACGTTTCTAGACATTGAAGGTGCTTTTAACAATATGCTGCCAGCTTCTCTCGTTGAGGCTATCTCTGCTAGAGAAATAGACTCACTAATTTGTAGATGGATACAGGCAAAGCTATGTGGCAGAATAATAACGACTTCATACCTTGATGAGGTCTTCGAGTTAAAGGCTGTGAAGGGCTGTCCGCAGGGCGGTACCTTTAATGTGGACCCTTCTCGTTCATGGCCTGGTAGCGATAATTTCGCGGTGTGGAATCGATGCTCAAGCATTTTATGATGACCTGGCAGTCATAGTGAAAGGTAGATCGGGGGTGACGATATCGGCCGTCCTTCAAGAGATACTGGACACTATCGACAAATGGTGTATAAGGAAATATATGTCTCTTAACCCACTAAAGGTAGTTATAGTACCATTCATCAAAAAACGGAAGCTGGATTGTTTAGAAACACCGACAATCCGTGGTGAAACAATACAATTCTCTAATGATGCAAATTACCTGACAAACCTCTTAGTTGGAATGCGCACCTAGAAAAAGTGTGTCATAGAGCCAGAATGGGATTCTGGACCTGCAGGTGAATTTGCGGTAAAACCTGGGGTTTAAAGCCAATGCAGATGTATTGGCTATACACTATGGTAATTAGTGTCATAGAGCCAGAATGGGATTCTAGACCTGCAGGTGAATTTGCGGTAAAACCTGGGGTTTAAAGCCAATGCAGATGTATTGACTATACACTATGGTAATTAGGCCACAGATAATGTATGGCGCTATAGCGTGGTGGAAGAAAGGACAACAAACGATTGGCCAACATAAGCTTACCTGACCTACAGAGACAGGCTTGCCTTGCAACTAAAGCTACGTTTCGCACCACAACCGTGGCAGCCATGGAAGTCCTACTAAATGTACCACCTCTGGACCTAATCGTTAAGAGGGAGTCGGAACGGACCACATACAAACTATATCAACTGGAGATCGACAGGCCAGAGGCAGTTTTGATGATAGTGACTACTCGCAACGACGATTCATTAGTAGGGTAAAACTAACCTGTCTCACGAAGGTCTAAACCCGAAAGACAATCTCCCATGCGGCTAGTAGTTGTAATTTTCAAAATTTTACATTTTCCATACGACAAAAACCAAACAAGATAGAAATAGTCCCGAAGAAGATTTTGTAATAAAATCGAAACTAGTTGGCATTTTTCTTGAAAAGTTGGTATTATAATAACCCTGGACGTAGAACCTGTTAAAGAATTATTGAATCTTTCATGAGATATTTTAGAATTTCTGATTCAATAAATCAGTAACTTTTCCTTGAACCAAAGCATATCTTCTTATCTGATCATCAGTGAAATGTCTATTTGATGAGTTTCTGAATAATATCTCATGACATCTCTACTTTCAACTTTACTATTCAACTTTTTTGCTATGAAATTTTTATCGATATCACTACGGATAATAACCAGAATGAGACATCCCAACAATATCCTACTTAACACATCTAACCAACTGTTGTACTCAAGAACCAATGTTTAACCAATAAAAACGAGACTGAACAGACTGAATAGAACGAGTTCAGGATTTCTCTGAAATATGTTAAATAACACACAATTTACCCATCGAAGAGTTCAGTGGAAGACTGGCGGATGCCCTTGATTAACTTATTAGAATGAAAAAAACGGCCTTTATCACAGATGACTTTAATATAGACCTCAAAGAAAACAAAAAAGCCATCAACAGAAAGAATTCTTTACAAGGTGCATATTTTTTTAAATTATTTTCGATGAATATACAAGAACTACGTCAAACTCTAGAAATTGGATAGACAATGTATTTACTAACTTCAGGGGTGTTCATTCAATATATTCGAAGACGGTTCTAAATATTTGACAAATAGATAGAACAGCTACTTATTAAACGCTATTCCAAACTTTCAAAAGCATAACTCAAAACAACGGCCATCTTGTATCTTGTGACATCCCAAGGAACCGGCGATCGCTCTTCTTGACTACAGTAACAGCGAATGAGATAAAAATGAGTAATCTGAAGTCGAAAAATGAATTCACGAGCGGGTAATGATGAAAAACCAACTAACCTTATCAAAATCTGTTGACATTAAATTTCTGACTCAGCTATATCATGAGCTATATCATTTAAATAAGGTGTCTTCTCAAAACGGCTTAAGTTATCTACAATAGTTCCAATATTCAAGAAGGGTGTTACAGACCGGTAAGTATAATACCAACATTCTAGATGTTATTTGAGAAAGCCATGTCTGATAGGCTGGTCAGCTTCCTGACCTCTTGTGTACTTAGCAAAACTCAACATGGCTATATAGAAGGTCGATATCTGTCGATAACGCAATCTTGGAGTTTACAGAAACTATAGTAAAATCCTTTGAAAAGAACGAAATACTGCTGGGTATATTTATAGATATCTGGAAAGCTTTTGATACTCTTTGTCATAAAAAGATGTTAGAGAAACTCGAGAGTTATGGAATAAGAGCACATGTGCTGAGGTGGTTCGAGTCATACTTAAGAGATAGAGAACAGAGAACAGTAGTTAAAAAAGTCGCTAAACCCATTAAATCAGATATAAAAATAAACAACACTGATGTCCCATGAGGAAGTATTTTATCATTTTTATCAACGACATATAAGGAATATTTAATGAACAAACCATATTTTGTTTCTTGAACATCTTTGCTAATGATATGAATTTACTTGTGTCTGACTCGAGCTACCCCAAGTTATTACAAAATTGTTCATCTTGCTTGCGAGGAATACAAGGCTGGTTTGAAGATAATAAATTAGTTCTGAACTCTGAACAGACCAAGGTAGTTTTATTTAGAACACCTCAACAAAGAGTAGACAGACCAAATAAAATCACCAAGCTCAATCAAGAGCTGAAACCTGAAAAGTTTACTAAATTCCTTGGGAAAACGATATCGATGAGCATCTCAACTGCACCGAATATATAGTAAGATTAGGTAGAAAGTTGAATTCGATCATTTACAGCTTTAAAACATTGATTGAATACTTAGATGAGTAATCACTGAAAGTCTTTTGTTTCTCGAATTTTGAGAGTTTGATGAAATTTGGATTGTTGTTTTATGGATCTTGTTAAGAGATTATTGAAATCTTTCGTGTTCAGAAGAGAGTCATAATGTGTATTTTCAAAATTAATTACCGTGAATCGTGGGAGGTGTACTCAAACGCAATTGTATAATGACTGTATATAAATAAGCTTCATATATAAATATGAATTACTAATTTATCTTTCTAAGAACATAAGTGAATACAGTACTTGTAATAGCTTCCATAGCTATCAAACTAGAAAACTGAATCTTAGCTTTCCACGTCATAAACTTAATATGAAGGAAAAACATCCAACATATGCATGTATAAAATTCTATAATAAATAACCCGAAGACATGAAGTGTAAAAATGTTAAATTATTTGAGAAAATTGTAAAGAGCTTTTTATTAGACCTAGAGCCTTATTCACTGGATGATTTTTGAGCATGTACTTTTATGACAATTATTTCATTTTTTGTTGTTGTTTCTGGAAACAATGTAGCATGTCTTTAAAATAAGTAGCTATTGTTATTATTAACGCTAGAATATTATTCCATAATTATTTCTTTGTAAGAATTGATCGATGGAGAAAGTAGCTCGTTTATCCATAAACACTTTCATGTTATGCATGAACATGGTTTAAATCATCACAAAAATTTGTGCGCAGTTTCCCGTGTCGCCCTTGGATACTGATTCATTATAGTAGTATTTTTGGTCTTAATATATGATATAATAATAACATAACATATCATATTATTAGCACTCCCTTGAACTCCAAATATCATGTTTTCCACCACTAATTAGCGAAATATTCTGGGAATGCAAATGCAGATTATTCTGAAGCAGGTCATGTAGGTGCAATAAAACTAACCGTAATTTGCAGAAGTTGGAGAGAACGTGTATAATGTCGTTTCATAGTTCACTCTGTCAGTAACTTTATTGTGGGTAGTTTAACGATAACTGCATCAGCAAGTATGGATATACTAGCACTTTGTATATGAATTATGTAGAATCTCAACTAAATAATGTCGTTGAGTTGAAAATAACCAATCACATTTCAGAAACGTTTATTTTCTACCGATTTTACAAACTTCAGATTGAAGCTGCATACCTCATGGTCAGAAATATTTCCTAAATCGTTATTCAATTCATTAAAAAATGGTTAATAAATAATACAGGATGAAATCTGATACAGTTTTTTGCGCGCTTATTTTACGATACAGCGTGCTATACTTTTGCTCAAGTGTATTTAATTTTGGAATTTTTAATATATCAGTAATATCCAAAAAAATTGTCGAATTCTGCTTAATGGTTTGACTCATGATATTTTGAAATGATTGATTGTAAATCTAGTATTTGGATTGAAAATAAGAACACGGAGACTTATACATAGGTTACTGAAAATAAATTACGAAAATTCACCTAACTTTCGAAGTTTCAAAGAAACCGACAGTTGCTAATACCTCAGGTAGCCAGATGGATAACAGATCACTTCCAACTAGTGTGCACAGTCAAGCGCGGATCCAGGGGGGAGGGTACATGGGGGTCATGACCCCCCTGGGCTGGGTCTTGGTTGACTGGTGATAATTTTTCTACTCTTATCGATTAAACTTCTAAATCTAACGCAAGATACATTCTGTCAAGAAAGTACCGGGAATTATCGATTTAAATCTGGCGGGGCAATGAGGCAGGTAAATTTTTTTTTCCTAGGTTGGTACCACTGTCCTTAATTACTATGCCAAGCCTGAGCGGGATCTGTCAACTAGTGTGTTTGCAACAGCTGATTAAGTCAGTCGATGTCAGAGTGCGTGCCGATTTTTACTATGGGTGACTACGTTGAGCAAAGAATGTGTTTAAAGTTTTGTGTTGCAAATGAATTTTCGTGTGCCGATGCATTGAAAATGTTGCAAAAGGCCTTTGGTGATAATGCTCTATCGAAAACTCGTGCATATCAGTGGTACAGAGCCTTCAAGGACGGTCGTGAAGTGGTCGCCCATCGACGGATTCGATCGAAGATAACGTCGATAAAATTAAGGAAAGGGTGCTGGAAAACCGTCGTACCAGCTTGAGAGAGATAGCACATGATCTTAAGATATCCCACGAGTCCGCACGTACGATTTTGATTGATATTTTGGGCATGAGAAAGGTGGCCGCACGACTCGTACCGAAAGACCTGAATTTTCTTCAAAAACGTCATCGCGAACAAGTTGCTTCAGACATGCTGGTTCGCTGTAATTCCGATTCTACATTCATGGAACGCATTATAACTGGTGATGAGACCTGGGTCTACGAGTACGATATGCAAACAAGCCAGCAATCATCGGATTGGGTGGCAAAAAATGAGCCGAAACCGAAGAAACCACGCCAAAGCCGCTCGAAAATGAAGGTGATGCTCATTGTTTTCTTCGATATCCGTGGCGTGGTGCACTACGAATTCGTTCCAGAGGGTCAGACGGTAAACAAGGAGTACTACCTAGGCGTTATGAAACGTTTGCTTGAGCGTATCCGTAATAAGCGGCCAGATTTGTGGGCGAACAACTCATGGATTTTGCATGACGATAACGCGCCTTCTCACCGAGCTAAGATTGTGACTGACTTTCTCGCCAAAAACTCAACAAACGTGCTTCAGGAACCACCATATTCGCTGGATTTGGCTCCCTGCGACTTTTTCCTCTTCCCAAAACTAAAATTGCCCCTTCGTGGCACCCGTTTTGAGTCGATTGAAGCCATAAAACAAAATTCGGCGCGAGAGCTAAAGTCCATCCCGGAAAGCGCCTATAAAAAATGTTTCGATAATTGGAAGTGCCGTTGGCATAGATGTATTGGAGCAAATGGAGCCTATTTTGAAGGCGACCCAATAAATTTTGACGATTAAATGTAAAAATGTTGTTTTAATTGAAAATTCCCGGTACTTTCTTGACAGAGTAGTATATCAGCAAAACTGCGCAAAATGTAATGATTGATGTTTAAGGAAATCACTCAGGAAACAATATTACTTGTGTAATATTGAAGGAAGCTAAATACTTTTCAATTTTATTCGATGAAACAACAGATGTATCACATATCTCACAGCTGAGCCCATCATTTAGATATCTTCACAATGGTACCATGAAGAAAGATTTTGTAACTTTCTGTGAAACATACGATACTTTGAGATGTGATGAAGTGGATAACAATAAAGACATCATACAGCCTCGGTTGATAGGTGTAGCACTGGCAAAAATCGTTGAAAATATTTGTCTCAAATTTAATATAGATTTAACATGGTTTGTGGGTACTGGGACTGACAACTGCTCGGTCATGGCCTCAGATACAAGGGATGCTGTACACGAGTTGTCAAAAAAAGGTGTTTATGCCAAACGTATCTGTGAGAGGCGCTGGGTTAAGAGCATTGATGAATATCTACAATTTCTAGGGGACAACTTAGTGAAAATTTGTAGCGCTCTTGAAAAGATTTCTACTTGGCAAGACCATAAAACTGCCAATGACGCGCATTACTTACTGCAAACATTGCGCAGTTGGGACTTCATCATATCATATATCTGCTTTAGTGATGTTTTGGGTATCTTAATATTTTGTTTTTTATTCTTAGATACATGAACGTAAGATCTGAATAATTCGTTTTATTAGTAACCTTTGAGCATTTCAGCAAAGGCAGTTCAATTCACCGTTTATATCAAGTAAAGAGCCAAACTGTTGTTTAAATAAAACAGTCGCTTAAAGCAGAGCCAACGAACCAATTGATACAAATAGGACGTCATAAATGATATAATGACTGTCCCACGAAAGAAAATGGAAAAGGCTGACACAATTTCCCGACATTTTTTCGAAGAGGCAAAAGA
Source organism: Megalocaria dilatata (assembly GCA_034642435.1). NCBI lineage: Eukaryota > Metazoa > Arthropoda > Insecta > Coleoptera > Coccinellidae > Megalocaria > Megalocaria dilatata. The sequence goes on along the minus strand of CM067854.1, from coordinate 95,919,193 downwards.
AGTGGCTGAGCAACTAGATACAGAAATTAAGTACCCCAGAATAGTATCACGACAAACACACAGAGCCAATAACCGTCTTCCTCAATCTGCAGAAGAGCCGGATGAATCTTTCTTCTTGATTATGTAATAAATGTCTTAGAGGACCGTCTCCAGAAGTACTAAAATTATTTCGACTAGGCATTTTTATTCCAAAAGTCGATTATACTAATGAAGATGACGACAATTAAACTATTAAACAGCTTGCAAACGACTATAAACCTCTAATAGACAATACTCCAGTTTCAATAAATATAAACGAATATCGGCTGTGGAAGGTTAAATGGCAGCGGAATCAGAATATTCCGCAGTCGATTTCTCATCTAATAGAAAATTGTGATACTGAAATGAGTCCTAATATAAGATAATTTTCATGTATTCTTGCTACACTACTAGTTAGCGTAGCCACAGCGAAAAGGTCCTTTTCAACTCTGGAGGCGCAAAACATATATATATATATATATATATATATATATATATATATATATATATCCAGCGTACAAGGCTGCATCCCTCCATGTAAAATTACCGGTATAGATGGCATCCGAGGTAAGGTGGCATCCAATATACGGATGCCAACTTACCAACGCGAAGTGACATCGGTAAATGATATAAGAGAACATCCTTTATCGTTTGCGCTAATTTTCAGCAGGATGCCAAATTGACTGTTTTTGGACCTATCTCGACTGCCGTGGATACTTTAGGTTCACCGAGTTTTATCATGGTGGCGCTCGGGTCGATTTCGTGTATACTTTGTATATCATGGGGCTATCGAAACAACGGTTCACTTGGCATCCAGTACATTTGACAACGTGGATTTGTTTACGTTGCAATTATCTTGCATTCGTTCTAGGAATTCATAAGAGTAGAAGGTGAAGATGGTTTTTTTCCGTTCGATCGATACGTAAGCAGGCTGTGAGCAGCTGTGGCTTCCTGAAAGAGCGCAATGACTGTATGATGCACGAGACTGAGATATTGTAGTGCGCTGAATTGTTATTTAGCGCTACGTTGGACATTTATTCGTATTGATGTTAAGGATTATTATTTTATTATGGATTTTTTTGCGTGCATGTTCTAGGTAATATCTTGCCATCTTTGAATTTTCAAGGAAGGTTTGGAGTCAAAATATTTTTACTGGATTCATTAATAAGCAATTTAGTTCTCTTGATTTCGAAGTTATTGATATTCGAAATTTTTTTTATTTTTTACAATATTTTCGAAACCGCAGATCTTTTCGAATTGGAATGTGGTATAAAATAGTAAAATTATAACGCATACATTTGTGAAAAATTTCGTCGCGTTCACATAATCTGAAAATTCGAAAAAATATATTCAAATCAAGGTTTTCTCCTAATATTTCATATCAGTTAATATCGATTTTGTGAAACTGATTATACATTTTTGTTGATCTCGTTGAAAGGTTTATGCGTTTTTGCAGCTCAGTAATTGAAACTTTAGGAATAATCCACTCGGCTGATACGTAAACTTTAGGGATTGGAGCGGTATTCGAATTAGAAATATATTGGATTGCATTAAATTCATGAAGCTTTTTTTCTCATTCATCGTTTGAATAAAAACAAGCGTATTGTATCGGTTTTATAGAATACATCATTTTTTTCTATAAAATGGCGGTTTAACGTGATTCGGATGACTTTAAGTCAAGTGGAAGATAATTATCGCTGTTATCGAAAGTTTTATTCGTTCATGCAGCTCGGCGATTGAATTTGATTGAATAAACAGATTCTATCAATGCTATATTACGGCTCACCTTCGAAGTTAAGGAGTATTTTTCACCAAAGTTACTTTATTTATTTAACAATTCAATATTAAGATTTTTCTTCATTCCGCAGAATCCTAATATCTTGTTCTGAAAAAAAAAAGTTTCTCTCGAATTGTACCAACTTGGTAATGACTATTATTCGCCACGACTATACAATTTGATTCGCAAATTTGAAAGCTATATTTCAAGTTTTAACAAACATTCATTTCTACAGAGAAATCCTCTTTTCGTTCCAATTTTCATGCGTCACCATGAATCTCATAGCCAATCCTTGGACATAGTTTTTTTGTGTATCCCAATTCTATGAGCTTTTTGTTTGAGTAAATTTGAGTAAATGAATTCATATATATTGAAAATTATAAAAAATCATCGGTTCGACATGATATTCTGAATCTAAATTAGATGCCGAATTATCATTCATCATCAAATCAGACGATGTTGAAAAAGGTTAGGAAAAATTCAAAAATTTTCTCGTTAGTCAACTAACGAAGGATCGCTCAAGATATTTGAATGCAACCCTTAGGATTGGAAAGAGAGTTCGAGCTTTCTCTCCGTTAGTTTTGATATAAAAATATGCACATCGAAAGTTAATAAATCAATATTTGATTATGTCAAACAAATCACGAAAATCTGAAAAATAAATTAAGTATATTATGGTTATCAGTTAATGCCGAAAAAAATTAAAAGCAATTCCATCCAATCTTTTCTCCGTAGCATTCTTGCCAGCGCCTGGCCTAATGGTCTCATACCGTAACGTTGCAAGTTCGAATCCAGGGCAAAGAAAGAAATTTTCTGGTTTCGGGGGACCGTCTGACCATTCGCTATTGGGTAAACAATTAAGAGCAGAGTTCCTAAAGTGGTATAAAGAAAACAGTAACGAACATAGAACACACGCTATCTCCTAACTCGCATAATCAAATGGAACAATAAAAATACAAAAAAAAATATTTCCACGAATATTGAATAACATTGGTAGATTAGTCAAAAAAAGTGAATAATTAAAAATGAATTCAATGGAATGAACAAGAGTAGTAAGTTTCCACTGTAATATTTCCCTCCTGTTATCTGATTTAATTTATATCGTTTCCATACAATGTGATAATGATGAAGAGTAATAGTTAACCAGAGGATATAAATGGGCATATCATTTTTTTCTGACTACTCATAATATAATCTGACACTACATCGAGAAAGTATTCTCAACTCGCTCAATATCTGCTATCAACTGTTCGAATAATTTCCAAAAATATTTGCAGATTTTGCATTGCCCATTTAGACTTGAAATCTACGTAAAAATTTGGAATCTCTGAGCTAATTCCTAATAATAATAATATTTATTCACTTAGTTATGTATTATATATACATTCGATAAAAATGCCTTCAAGCACTGCCATTTTCCAACGACTGTTTCATTGAATTAACTCGACGAAAAATATTGTCAATAATTAAAAAAATAAAAATCTACAAGAATATGGATGCTTCGATTTGAATTTTTTAATTCCTGGAAAAATTCAGTGATTACCAGAAAAAATCGTCATTTTGTCAATAGTCATTATTACATATTTCAATTAGATTATCTCCTAGTACAATCTGAACGAATCATCCAACCTTTGTGCAATAAATAATGTTTTCACATATGACATCGAATGTCCTTTCTGATTCGGCGTCAAAATAAATAGTGCTGAACATATTTTTTTTTAAGAAGCACTGACGTGAGATCACTTCCACGCGCTTGATCATCCATGAAGAAATTCGTAAACGGCGGGTAAACGGCTGTTGTAATTTTTCCAATATCTCAAAAAAACAGAGATCCAATCAAATTGAAGTTTGACAAGAATTTAAAGAATGATGGCTTTTTCAAATTTTTTTTCATGTGAAATGAATTTCGTGAGAATCGTATAATTATGAAATAAAAAAATAAATATTATGTTAGAGCAACGTTAGTAGAGAAAATCGAACGCTACCAGAACCTTGATGGGTGAAGGCACGTCAGCGCCTTCGAATTGAAATTTCGTATTTGGATATAAAATACATATAAAGAAGGTATTAGAAATTACTGTTTTACTACCAATAAATTGATATTTTACACTTTTTTTGTAACTCAAGTTTCGAGAAATAAATATTCCTTCTTCAGACAACTGAAAACTTAACAAGCAGGACAGAGTATTTATGCCTGTATAGGTGAAACAGGTGATGAGAAGAATTTAAAAAGTAAACAAACCCTTAACAACTATTGTAATGTCAACATGAAAAGAAGATTCGTCAACAGATGTGACTTATTTGAATTCACCTTTTTTCGAGAATATTTTTTCGTCAGAATTCGAAATTTAACAACTTTTGAACGAAAAAAATAACACGTTTTGTGACGTTGGAAACCGCGAAAAAATTAAAATTCTAATTGTAATTACTTAACAGCGGTTTCGGAAATCTTCCAGAAATCATAATCTTCTGGCGATATCGATATCGCCTAGTCTGCGATTCGAAGTGCATCGAAACCACGCACCGGACATCTCATACAGAGTAGACTCCTTTCGACAATAACGGCCAAGTCTGAGATTTGATGTGCGGGGTTACGCATCAAACATTCTCACTAGTTTTCGATTACTTCATCAGATTTCTGCGGAAAATCAATAAGAAAAACTGCTGGTTATTCATTTTCGGACCCTCTCTAATAAAAGACTCCTAAATTTTAACTGAAAAATCTAAAATGAAACGTAATTTCTAATTTGAAATATTGTGAACCAGCTCTCTTGTAAATAACAACGAATTACACTTAGCTCGTATTCAGGAATTCTAAAGAAAAATTCTAGTAAGCACTGATGTGACTTTAGGAGATTTTGACCGCTTTCTTATTCATCTGTCTATGACATACTGGAAAAAGAATATATTGAACTAAATTTTATACATATACTTTTTGCCAAAATCTGATGAGAAAAAAAAAGCCATTTTCTCTTCGTGGAAGTGTCTTCTGTACCACATGTTGCAAATCATTTCACCAATATCCTCTACACCCACAAACAATTTGAGCAACTTCCGGTAAGTAATTTCCGAAATATTGACTTTTCAAAAAAAAAATTTTTTTTTTACTTCTGGTGTGCAGTTCAGCAGTTCTGCTGAATCATCGAAATCGAGTGAGACATTCAGACTATAAAATTATCTGCAAGTTTGAAGTCACTAGGTCTTTCTTTTAGAAAGTTATCGTGCTTGAGACTAGCCGTCAGACAGAATTGAATTCGACCACGAATTCTTTCAGTAGGTCCAACTCGTCGTTTGAGGCCAGTCTCGGCTCAAAATTATAAAATTACAGGTATTTGGACGAATCGTAAACGCGTTATGTTCATAGAATCAGAGAGGAAAAAATATTTAAATCTATTCAAACAGAGAGAGTTTTGAATATGAGAATATGGAAAAACATAAAAGGAAATAGATTAGATTAATTTATATGATAAAATTTTAAAAAACTATCAATTCTTCAATAATATTCACGAGAAATTCAACTAATCAATCAATTCAATAATTCACAATAATGAACCATTAAAACTCGCGTACCGTATGACTTATCCGAAGCAACAGAATAACAGCGAACCCTGAAAAAATCCCCTTCATGCCAGCAATCGTTCTGTGTAATATTTACCGCTTGAGTATTACCATTCATTACACCGGACAAATACAGCAGTATGGCAACATCTCAGTGTGCCACCTTGGCTGGTACTAAAGTATACGGCAGCCAACTTGTACCATTATAGGTAAAAAAGTATACGGATGCCAACTCGACCGCTATGTAGACCGGAAGTCATCTTGTGCGGAAAAAAAACTCCGAATATACACGAAGTATACACGAGGATGCAGGCCGATACCCTTTTTGTACGGATGCCAGCTAGTTCGGCAGATGTATATATATATATATATATATATATATATATATATATATATATATATATCATATATATCAAAACATATATATATATATATATTATATATGTTTTGAGCCTCCATATATATATATATATATATATATATATACAGAATTCTAATATATGTACATGACCCTCCTCCCTGAATTGAGCGCTGGATCCGACCTTGTGCACAGTCAGGAACAACCTGAAAAAATCCTTTCTTGTCTGATTTCGGCAGAAAGTATGAAAAGTATGAGGTTTTCTCCAATATATTCTTCCTCCACTATTTCTTGTAAATATGTAACGATGCAAATCGAAGGAACAAGGATAGAGCAATTAAGCCATAAATTTTTCATTCATTATAATAAGATTTCCTATTTCTTGAGGAGGATAGTTCTGATGCTTATTTGACTTTCGGATAAAAGAAGGTATAATTCTGTGTTTTTATTAATCTGTAGCTTCTTTAGTGGGCAAATATTCAGGAGAATTGGACTCTTGAACCAGGGTTCCAAGAAGTTCACGTTAGTGCTTTTCACCACTTGTTAATACATCAACTCACTCGTTTCGAAGCAAGTCATTTTGAGCAATTTTGTTACTGAAACGAACACAAAAATGGAATTGCAAATTCGTCGAGATGATGTGGCACTCAAATCATATTGACGTGGTTACCAGCCCGATTATCGTACAACTGCTTCATCAACAAATTGAACTGTTCCGGTGTTTTCCGAAATATCTGGCCGGAGTGTTTTATGTCAACACCAGCAAGAATGAATTTGCCCATCTTGAACATTAGAGATATCAAATTATAAATTGTTTCTTGGAAATTTTATTTAATATTCAACTAATAATAAGAGAGCCTTATATTGGTAATATCAGAAATTTCGAACCACACATAAGGAAAAAATTTGAGTGATTTCCAGCGGTGCCCTAGACAGAGCAATAACGATTCTAATTCAACATTGATTATTGATTAGCAAAAATTTCAACACATGGGAAATAGCAAGTACAACCAGGCATACTGAAGTACATTCGATTTTTCCGATTCCCGTGATAACCGAGAAAACTCAGGAGGTAACGCGACCACGTATTCATATCAAATTTTAATTCAATTGAAAGTTGAAGCTGATACTTGGAATCCTTTACGTGCTGAAGAAGTGAGGAAATTAAAAAATTTGTGATTTGATGAATTTTTCGGCATGAAGCGAATATTCGAACTTTTTGACGAATTCCGTGAAGATCCAAGACAAAAGTTCTTTCGACACTAAGTATGATGAAATATTTTCAATATTAACATTAAATTAAAAACATCAAGAGTAAAGTAATATAATTTTCCCATTTCTCATTCCATTCTCCAGCTCATTACTTCTCATCCCTTGAAGATTATGCCAATTTTAGTTCCTCATTGTAACTGTTCGGAATGATCCTTATATTTTCAGTAATGGTAGCCAAAATGAAAATATATCGCAAAATGCTTTTCAGTATGTCTATAAAATAGATAGTTAAATGAAAATCATAATATTATTATATTAATTATAATCATAATATTATTATATTAATTAAATGAATGATACATTTCAAGAATTTACAGCCAAGATAAAAGCACGCATTATTTATCTTGAGAAGGAGAACGTTGAGTGTAAGACAAAGATAGATGGTCTCGAACAGAAAACTGAGATGAACCAACTTTGAATATATGGATTATAGGATAATCCTAGCGGAGGATATCTTAATGTGCATGGTACTGACATGATCAAGAAGAAGCTTGATATCTCGGAGATTACGCCTGTATTCTGTCAAAAATTGGTGGAAATAAACATAACAAGAATGCTACTATTCTTGTACATTTCAATAGCATTCGAGATTGTAATGAGCCATCATAAAAAAAAATTGAAAGGAACTAAGCTGGCATTGGTGGAAGAGATAATAAGAAAAAGGTATCAATTAATGTTGCAGGCAAAGGAGAAGATTGGAAAAGGAAAATTATGATCAATGGGTGGAAATATTTTCGGAATTGTGGCAAAAAAAATGATTACGATACAGAGTGAAGACGATATTGATTAATTTCACGAGTAGGTCGAAGACCCAATTCTTCAGTGTCAATTGGTTTTCACATGTTTGCGTGAAAAAAAATTGGTTCCTTTTGGTTCGTATTATTGCCAGTAATAAAATTTGAATTCTTGATCACTTAGGAGAAAAATTGTTTTATTATCAAATTTACTGAACTCTATTTTTGAAATTTGAATATTGAAACAAATTGAAATATGTTTATCTTCTACAATTTTAATTTCAAAAAGATTTTTTATCCAAAAAACTTTCAGAATTAAATTTATGTCTAAAACAAGCACCGCTTACATTTTTTTACTTTTTGAAATTAAAATTGTAGAAGATAAACATATTTCAATTTGTTTTAATATTCAAATTTTGTTATATTTCTTCTATCAAGTAAAAGGCCTTTCTATTTTATTCTATTTTTGAATATCAACCGATTGCTTCTGTAAGTAAATTCCTACTTTTCGTATTATTGTAAAATTATTTTTTAATTTTTTGTGTTCTCCTAATATATATCATACATAATTTCTTTCATTTTAGGATGATCTTTAGGTACATTGTTTTGCTAGGGTGATATTAGGATAGCGCATATTAATGTTGGCTCTTTGTTCAGTGGGTTTGGTGAATTTTCATGAATAATATTAGAGGAGGATTTTAATATAGCTGCGGTGTTTGAGACGTGGCTTTTAGATGCGTGAATGTGAGAATAGTTGGTATCCTGATTACACGTTTGTTCATAGCCCTAGACCTACAAGAGGAGGATGTGTTGGATTTCATTATAAGGTATCATATTATGTAGAATTAAAATAGAAAGGCCTTTTACTAGATAGAAGAATGATGTTTTTAAAAAGCAAATGGGTGTTTTTAACGGTAAGACCAGAAACAAAATTTTGTCTCCTTTAAATTATTATTTATTAATTTTAATTACTTTCGTATATCTATGAGGTTATTTATTCCATTTGACATTATATATTGAGTTTTGATTATATACGTCTATTAAATGTAAGCGGTGCTTGTTAGACATAAATTTATTTCTAAAAGTTTTTCGAATAAAATTTTTTTGAAATTAAAATTGTAGAAGATAAACACATATTTCAATTTGTTTTAATATTCAAATTTTATTTTATGTAGAATTTTTTCACTAGACATTGTATCGAGTAGTAATTCAGAGTATTTATTCATGAAGTTCAGATTTGGTCGCAGAAAATTTACTATCGGTATTTTTTATAGACCTCCAACTGCTAACATGAATTTGCAAATTTAGATAATATTCTGTCGAAAATGTCCATAACTGATGCAAATTTTAGATGTTTGGGTAATTTGAATGTAGATTTCTTGAACCTTGAATAGTCCTGTGCTGAATTGCTTCGAGTCTCATGGTTTTTTGCAGTTTCTTAATGAGACGAACAGAATAACTTGCTCTTCAAGTACTCTGATCGATCCAATCTTCATTTTAATAAGGAAATATTGAATACAGTAGGGACTATTCCATTCGATGGTTTTTCCGGATCATAAGATGGTGTATGTCGAGCTGATACTAAAGAATACCTCGATTGGTCAAAATTCGATGTTTTGAAAATTTTGACTTAGACAGTTTTCTTAATGATTTATACAACCTACCGGTTATGATTGTCGTGCTGGAAATTTATTTGGAAGCTAAGATAGCAAATTTCGAGAACTTCATATAAAAAAGTTTTACATAAATATGCTCATTCAAAAGAAATCAAAATTTCGGAACCAAAGGCATCGCTACAAAAATTTAAGCCTACTTGCTTAGAGGTGAATTGGTTATCGTATAAGAAATTACGAAATTTTACAGTTCCTACTACCAGAAACGAAAACGTCGCTTATCTTAATTCTGACAATTTTGATTTGAAAGATTAAAAACGACCCGAAGCTCCAGGAAAGTTTGAAGATGAAGAATGGGAGGCCCGGCGCGATGAAGATATATCACAAAGGCAAGAGGAATACGAAAAAACACTGAAACACTGAAAAAGCAGTTGGCATCGTTAAAAAGCAATGAGAATGATTCGAAAGGTAGGAAATTGTTTGCCGTATGAACTGAAGCCAAGAGACGTCGAACGCCGATTTTTCACGTGTGAACAACTTCTCCAACGGCAAAAAAGAAGAGAAATTCAATTGTGACTGGCGATGAAATTCATCCATAACGTCAGATATGGGTATAGGTGCATCATCATCAACTGTCAAGCCATGTATTCATGGCGAGAAGATCATGCTGTGTATTTGGTGGCACTACCTGAGTGTAGTGTATTATGAGCTGAGGGAGTTCTACCTATGACAATTTATGAATTCGAGTCAAGCCTTACCTAATATCTGTTCGGTCTTCATTGTGGATGAAGACCCAGAAAACAGATTTCAGTCTGAGACGATACTCAACAGACTGAGAAAAATGAACCATACCCTGAGGACTCGTGAGTGGAGTATTCTACGTAGCGAGTTGTCAGGGCCAGGCCAAGTCTGGACAGTGGCCATGGATGACATTTCTATGGAAGCTCTGAAGGACCTAGACTACAAACCCTACTTTGGGTTCGGAAGAATCCAGTTCCGGACGACAAAGGCTACAAAGGTGGCACAAAAAACCGGCTAGGAGCGGACAGAGGGAGACAGGGGGCACCTCTCAGAGCCCTCGTCTGGGGTACGAATTGCCTCGGTCGGGGTGGGGGGGGGAGGCCGCGTCTTCCTCATCAAAGCCAGTGCCCGAGTCGGTAAGAGTAAAAATCAAAAGGGACTCAAAGGTGGGTGAGGTAAATCCCACTTCCAGGGTTTTGAAACAAGATAGAAAAGGTTTCCAAGGTATGGGTAAATCCATCCCTGGAAAACCCCTCCTTAGGAAGTCGGCCTGCGGCCAAGGAAAAGGTGGCAAAAAGTCGCCCCCCTCGGACATACCGAAGCCAGCGTAGAAAAAGAGGCCATACGCTGTATACAGCCAATCTCCAACACTCTAAGGCTGCATCGTTCATCCTTGGGAGGAGATTCATAGAGAAGCAGATAGACATTGCACTAATCCAGGAACCCTGGATATCAACCTCGGGTAAGACAAGTGGACTCGGAGGAATTCCAGGAACTATTGTGACCGGGGTCTCAGTTGGGAGGCTGAGATCCTGTATGGAAAAAGATAACTTATTTCGTTCGTTCAGAGTTCTCTACGGGGGACAAGATATCCATTCATGTCCGCTGCCCTGGGGTAAGGAATGCGACGGAGTTCATCGTCCGTTCTGCGAACTTTCCTGGAGGCAGAGCTGCCGAAGGAACCCCACCTTCAGCCGTGCGGGATTTAGGCCGCCACTGTAGAAAGAAAAATATCCAGCTGATAATTGGATGTGATGCCAATGCTCACCACACAGTTTGGGGCAGCACGGACATCAACCATAGAGGTGAGTCACTTTTAGATTACTCAATTCAAGAGGGCTTAGCAGTAATAAATAAAGTTAACAAACCAACGTTCGTTACCCCTTATAGACAGGAGGTTTTAGACCTCACTATAAGTACTAATTTCATTAACAATAAGATTTCCGATTGGACGGTATCCACTGAACCATCATGTTCAGACCATAGGCATATACTTTTCAGTATAAAAACAGGTCCTAGACCATTAGAATACTACAGGAATGTCAAGAAAGTTGTTCCTTGGAACAGCTTCGAACAAAAAGATGGCGAACCTAGCGCTAGGTCTGGATAGGGCCAAACTAAGGACACTTGTCGGGATTATGACAGGTCACTGCAGACTGCAAGCGCATTTGCACAAAATCGGTCTGGCTGAAGACGATGAATGCAGGCTGTGTCTTGAGGACACTGAAACAGCCATGCACATCGTCTCAGAGTGCCAAGCGGTGTGTCGCATCAGATTCGAGGTCTTTGGCCAGGCTTTTATAGCCCACAGCGAACTGAAAAAATTACCCCTGAACAAGATTATCGGTTTTATCCAAAAACTGGATCTCGTCGAGAAGATATAAATTAGGGGTGAACCACAATAGTCCGTGCGGACGCAGTAGTAGGCCCGCTCGCCATAAATTACAATAATAACAAACCTTACGAGAAAAATTTTCTGCAATACGCCAACAGATAAGACAAAGTAGTGGCTACCTACGAACAATATTCTGAACTTTGAAAATATAACCAATTTTTTACCATAAAGCTTCAATTTTCGACAAAAAACCGCACGAACTTATTTATACCGCTGATACTTCTCCATCTGAAGGTACCTTCCACTATAACTGGTTTACAATTCTTCAGTTTCCAATAGATTACAGATTTTTTTTTCGAATGTAAACGAAAAAACAGATGAAGAAAAAAAAATATGAGTCTATTCATTACAAAAGCTTCTCACTAGAGTCAAATTCTCGAATTTAATTAGTGACTGTCTCATTGGTGAATTGGAATGCAATCCACCGATACTGAATTGAATTTTACTGCAAATTAAATTAACCAATTCTAAAACCTACAACACCTATTATACTGCACACATTAAATTAATTGAACAACTGTTGAATAATTTAATTCTTGCATCCAATTGGAATTTAATACCTCGAATCGAATATAAAATGTATAATTCGGATTAAATGAATTCTGATACTGCTAGTTATTTTGATGAGCTGAACGGATATGATTAAATGAAATTTTTCATTCGATCATACTGCACGATTTATATTTTAAATTTAATTTAGTCGCGTTAAGTACTGACATTTTAAAGCACAAGTTCACATATGCATTGAGTGATACCAACGCTCTATTACTGACGGTTATATTACGACTATCAACGGCATTTTTGTTTTTATATCAGAACATACATTGAAGCATTGTAGCCAAAGAGCATAATCATATGATTCGTTTATATATAGGCACGTCTTTTTGATGATGTCGATTCACTGTAAATATTAAATAACGTTTTTATCGGTTGTACGCAGACACTCTGAAAACGTTATTTCACTGTAGGCCTCGGCTGATATTTACAGTTCTTCCACATACAAAATTCTATTTGACATTTTAAGTTCGCGACAGAATCTTCGTTCGATAATTTTATCCATTGTGAAAATTTCAAAACACACAACCAAATAATAGATGGCGCTCAAACTCTAAGTGACTAAAAAGGATAGTTGTGCGAACTTATCGATAACATGCTTATTTGATACCAACGAATTTTCAGCTATACATGGGTAAATTTTGATGAAGAATCCAGAATAGTCATAAAAGTTTGTGCTTTTGATCTAGTTTCTGCTGTGGGCTATATATAAATCGTTTTGTTCTTAAACTTTCTGCCTCAAATGTTTTTCTATCGACTGCGACTTCTTTTTAAAAAAATTCAGAATTGAATATTTGTTACTCTATTTTAAATTAGTTTTGTTCACAAAATTTTCTGGCCTACTCATAAAATAGATTTTTTTCATTTATTTTGGATACAAGATATTCGATAGACTCCTGCGTTGGTCTGCAACTTTTTGAGAATTTCTTGTCTTCTTCGATTAATTAAACCCTGCTAGTGATTTAACGACCAATAAACTATCTTTTACAGAATAAATTTCTTGTAAGCTGCATCTGGGTACCAGAATATGAACATATTACACTTTGGCGTATAACTTTTGGGTGCAATGAAGAAAATGTAGCTTTTTTGATCAAATTGGAATTTGTTTATCAACAGTTTTCCTCATGTCATACAATTATTTCAGCGCTTCTCTCACGTTCCGATAGTTTTCTTGTAGAACTAGCTGTTTATTCATTTAAATTAACATGCCTTGGCATCTTAGGCGATTTTACAATAGTTTACAATAATAATAAACTATGCTTAAGTATATTTTTTAATCAAGATAATGTTAAATGGGAAACATTGTCACGATTGATTTGGATAGGAAAGTTGTACCAAAACGATTTGGAAAATAGGAATCTGAAGTGGCGAATCGAGTCACGAAGGGCTGCTCATGTGAGCTTAACTGGGAAGTCCATATACAGTTTCAGCTTATTTTGGTTCGGAGTTCGAAGGATCGTGTCGAATTAGTAGCTAGATAAGTTAATTCGTTTTCAAGTATGTCCACATGAAGTGGCATCCAGATTATGGTGATGGAAATGATCTTGCTGTCCTTAAATTTATGATATCTTTCTTGGAATTTTGAAGCTTATAATTTCTGTGCTTAGATGTCGATAATAATTTGGGTAGAAGAAAAGAAGTCTGTGACAATTGCCACTTTCTGGACTGGAAATATTGGGACAAATATAAATTTAGTTGAATCGATACTTACATAATGGAATATCAATATCGTTATGAACAATCAAAATCAAAAAGATTTTTTTCTAAAATTAATTAATTGACAACAACTGTTTCGCCAACACTGTGGCTTCCTCAATATTGAATTGAAAGCAAATATTGTCAATTGATAAATTGTGGAATAGTCTCTATCATTTTAGTTAAAAATTAATTTTTATAAATCGCATAATTCGCCATTTTACAGGGTATTCCAGGGTAGATGTAAAAAACCGATATTGTGAAGAGTACTAATGAAAATATGAGCAAATTTCCAACAAATATGGGGTTATATTCTTTCTACCTCCAAAATTCACGATTTTGAAGTTGAAAAATATCATTCTGTTTTGCATTATTCGAAACTGACTGAATATACCCCCTATGCGATTCAAAATGCTTGTTGAAAATTGAAATAAATAGTTTCTTGCAAGTTTAAAACGTTTTCAGTGGCGAAGATGAAAAGTTCATTTGATATTACAACTTTTCCATTTTTAAGGCCACTTATATGAACTCAAGTTTTTCGACGGAATTTGAATTCCTGGAGATTATTCTTCAAAAACAAATCTTCTTCCAGGTCGAAAGGACCAAATCGTCCTCGAACATTTCTAGACATGATTTTTCATAAGAAAAGGGATACTTTAAAATTGAAGAGATTCTTATTAACAAGTCAAGGAAGTTGAAACAATATCAATATTATCAACATTATTTTCGATACAAGTAGTCACTCCACGACTCAAATTTTTCCGAAATCCTTGAAATATTTCAACATTATTTTGAATATTTTGTCATCCAATTTAAGAAAATGTTCACAAATTTTGATTGCCATGGAGTAAACAAAGATTTCAGATATTTCTATACCAAAAAGTGCAACAAATTTAGGTTCAAAGACCGTGGTGGCTAAAATATTTGACCTTTTCGTCTGTCCAATTACGTTTGAAACTGGAGCTAGTCATTTCCATTGAATCTTTCCAAGAAGTAAAATATAAAAATGCTATATACATAGGGAGAATTTAAATAATACTTACTAAAGGAAACTATAGGAACGATAATCGCATCACGCCTGTGAAATTTCATGCGGATTAGCTTCCTCCCATTGATGAGTATTGTAAAGATTTGTAATACTATAGCGGGTAAATAACGCTTCGTCAGAAAAAGAATATAACACAAGAATTAGGATTTCTTGCCTTCCTTTTCAAAGGCCATCTGCAAGAAAAGTCGTTGACGGTAATCTTCATTCAATGGGATTCTTTGAATGTGGTAAGAATAAAGCTGGTGGTTAGGTAGATTTCCACAAACTGACATGCAACTGAAGTAGTCGCAGTAGCTATTCTTCGGAAGGATCTGGCAGACGATCGAAGTTAACAGGTAGAAGACCCATTGAACTGTTCTCCATAGGCAATCAGATGTTAACGAACCCCCTTTGTCAAAATTTGAAAAGATGATTTATCCCAACATAATTCAAAATTATTTTTATTTCCTTTTAGAATATTTTTACTCATTTCTATTTCCGCAAATTGTCTATTTTCTGCACTAATCCTTCTGAAGGTTTTGCAGAAACCATCTATAAGATGTGATTACTATTTGAAGGGTTAGTTCAAAATGTAAACCAGACGAAGCCACAGTATTGGCGAAACAAATCGTACTTAGTACGATAAATTATTGAAATATTTTTTTTATTTAAGAACACTAGAGCTCTTTTATTTTATTGACCTCTAAAATATAACTAGGCATTTTATTCGCTCTTTTCGATTTATCTTTTGGAAATATGTAAGTTTTTGTTAAGGTAAGATTTTCAAAATATAAATGAAATATTATTCAAACCGAAAAATAGTTTTCATGTCAGAAAATCCACAATCAAATAATGTTCAAAATTAGGTATCACTCTGTACAGGAGCAAGTCTATAATTTTCAGATTTCAAACCACCCCAATTTCTCGATCCATCAACAGATGCAACGACCCGCGAAAGTTAGGTACCTCATGATAAATTTCGGAACTTGTGTGTATTATTCAGGAAGAAAACATAATGCCCTTAAATCAAATTCAGACCTACTCATAATGTAGGAACTGTAATTTGGGAGCTAATTTTCGGAATAAACGACGATCTGTGCTCTCCTGTTCTATTCAGTGGAGACAATGTGAAACGACTGCACTTATTATTTATTTATACGCGGTGCTTGGAACCTAAATGCTCTGCTTCCCCTTGAGGACCTTTGTTCACTCAAAATTCAACCTGTTGTTTTCGGCAGCCCTGCTCAGTTTTCATCCCAGATTATAACAATAGAATTTCAATGTTCTTACATTGAAGTTCTGCAGAAGATTAAACAGATTTCATAGTTATGAGGAGAAAATAATTTGAAATCATTCAATATATTTGCGCAGATCTGTACTGAATTCCTTATTAGGTATCTGTGACCATCAGTTCACCTAAGCGTTATCATGTTTCAATAAAATTTATACATTCACATAGTTAAAAAAGGAAGTTATAAAAAAAGAATTGTAGCCAATTTTTTAATTTTAACTTCCCTCAGTTTAACCGTTCGTTTGTGAGTAAGTACCATAAATTTCGAATTAAGCATAGAATCGCAATTTTCAGATTAGGTATGTTTAGAGTACGAAGGAAAAAAAAGTGTTAGTGGAAGATCTGACAATCGAGTCCAAGAATATGTTCATTCGAAATTGTTTTCTCATATCCCAAAAATGAAAATGAAATCAAGATTTTATTCGATAAATGATAAATATAATCTTTCTAAAGAATTTATTCAAATATTAGGAAATTACATACCACAATAACAATATAACACCTCTGAAAAATTTAATATACATAACAACAGCAGTTGTTAAGTTTGTTCAACTTTCACACTAACCTATTTGCCTTATGACATAATACATTATTTTCTTATTGCTGGTGTGAGCCTTACATCTTTACATGTTGATATTTTTAACCTCGCACCTTTTGGCTGTGTCATTCAAACTTTGAAGTTTTAATTGCATCTGGACACTTAGCTTATACTTTCTCACGTGGATATACGGTCCCTAAAAAAGATGGAAAGACTTTAAGGCCCCTGAAATATTAAGTGCTTGTTACAGTATTGGAAATTATAATCTGTTTTCTTCTATCCTTAACTACTAGCATTAGTCTCCTAATTTCTTTTATAATTAATGAGAAATTTCTTTTTACTCATCCAGTCCGACCACAAATAGGCTTTCTACCAATTTCGTCAGAAGGGATGCATTGAGGCACTTCTAACATTTAATAATAATAATACTAAATAAATCGCCCTTATTAGTTTATAAATCAACATATGAATAAGTATATTAATTAAACCAAACTCCTATATCGTGGCGGCGTCTAACACAGCTATTCTTATTCAACCATGACACAGCAGAAACAAATAAAACTGCAATTGTTTTCAATTATTTTCCTCAAGAAAATAAACGAGAAAAATGAACTGTATACTGAAAACCCTCAATATTAGGCGTAGTGGTGCTCACTCACTCACAACAATCATCCACTCACACAATCATTAAGTTCTGTTCGCTTAGAAAATATGATTTTTATTTAATTTTGGATTTATTTATATTCATCTTCCTGAACTTTTCAGGAAATGAAATGTAAAGCAATACTGCCAATAAATGAACGACCTGCAGAACATGGCCGTCCGATGACGTGGAATAAGAAACCGACGTTCGAACCTTGCATTTATGCCTTGTCTAGAATCCACAGGGACGAACTTATCTCTGAAATAGCGGGATGAATTAGTAGACACCAATAATCGGTGGGTTAGCCAGATGAAGTTTTGTCCTGTTGCCCATGTTTAGCCATCCTGTATCCACCACAGCACGCGATGTATTATCGAATTTTCGCAACCCAAAAACCAAACAACAGCTGTTCTGAACTTTTGGAACATGATTTTTTTTGGTTTGGCGCAAAAAAGAACCATACAAAAAATCACAATAAGTGAAATGCGAAAGGTCTCCCATAGCATTTTTCTCATTCCCTGGCTCCACAGATGTCTACTGCAATTAAGCAGTTTCAGATTGCTGTAAGATCTCATCATTAAGTTTTTTATATGTTCACTGAACTTCAAATCATTATCCAAATAAAAACCCAAATTTTTACTTCACTGCTTGGTATCACCAATATGAATATTCAATTCTCGATTGAGATCGTCTCTGACCATTTTAGATGAAAAACATATAAGGTTTGATCTTCCATCATTAAGGTTGAGTTGGATGTCATCAGCATATGCTTGGACGCTACAATAATCAACCGAATTGAGGATATCTGAAGTATAAAATCTAAAGAGCAACGAACCTAAAATCAAACCCTGGGGATGCCTGTCTGAACTCTCATACCAGATGAGTATTTCTCATGATTAGAAATTATTTGGATTCTACCCCGGATGTGAGAATCTATAAGAGTACAAGCAGACTCATCAAAGTCATAATATTTTAATTTAGAAATGAGGAGTGTATGATCTTAGGTATCGAAAGCCTTCGAATAGTCCAACACAACTAACAGGCTAGCTATGTTTTTATCATGAGCTCCTATTATATCGTCCATTACGGTTGTCAGTGCTGAACCCCTTCCTAAAGCCGCATTGACTTTGAGACAAAATATATTTTTTTAAATATTAAAATATTCGAACACACTTCAGACGTTCGAATATTTTAGAAAAGGAAGGCAATATACTTATCAACTGCAGATCCTCATAATGCTTACAATTAGCTATTTTAGGAAATAGTTGACCAATAGAAATCTTCCAAGAATCGGGAAAATATTTTCGTTCAATATAGTTATTGATAACATTGACAATAACATCGATTAACGGGTTGCAGTGTTTCAACATAGTAGCACTAATATTGTCAATAACATACGCATCAGACCCCAAACCGTTCAGAATGGAATTAACTTCCTCAACAGATGTCATTTAAATTGAAAAACTAGTATAAGAAGAAGCCTTGCGTTATCATAAAAGTTTATTTTACTGGCGGTTTCCTGTGATACATTATTGAGTAGAGATGAGAAGTAAGTTTTTAAATTTTCTGCATCAGAGATGTTAGATGGAATAGCGTGGTCTTTTCTAGAATGACTACTTTGATCCTTCAGTGTTCTTCAAGTCACACGAGAATTATTCTCAGCACAGACAGAATTGAGATAAGCCGCTTTTTCGTTTCTGGTAGTAGTGACTGCAAAATTTTGTAATTTCTTATAGGATAACTAATCCAACTCTAAGAGAGTATGCTTAAATTTTTGAAGAGCTTTGTCGCGCTGCCTTATAATTGATTTTAAGTTTTTCGCTAGCCAAAGTCCTTTCGGCTTAGAAACTTTTATATCTATTAAAGGCGTATGCTTGGTGAAGAGTTCTAATATGAATTTGTTAAACATTGCTATCTTAACTTCCAAATTCATTTCCAGCACAACATTCATCCATGGTAGACTGTATAATTCATTAAGAAAACTGTCCAATTTAAAATTTTTGAAACATCGAACTTTGACCAATCGAGGTGCTGGCTTTTTACGCTTTAGTATCAGCTCTACGTATACCATCTTATGATCCAATATACCATCGAATGGAAGAGTCCCCACTGTCTTCACCATATAATCATTTGAAATAACGATTGGGTCGATCAGAGTACCTGAGGAGCAAGCTATCCTGGTCGGTTCTCACTAAGGAGTTGTGAAAAACCGTAAGAGTCGAAGCAATTTGGGGCAGAACCATTCAGGTTCAGGAAATCTTCATTTAAATCAAATAAAATAGAAAGGCCTTTTACTTGATAGAAGAAATATGACAAAATTTGAATATTAAAACAAATTAATATATGTTTATCTTCTACAATTTTAATTTAAAAAATTTTATTAAAAAAACTTTTAGAATTAAATTAATGTCTAAAACAAGCACCGCTTATATTTAATAGACGTATATAATCTAAACTCAATATACAATGTCAAATGGAATAAATAAACCAAAAGATACACGAAAGTCCCTAAAATTAATAAATAAATATTTAAAGGAGACAAAATTTGTTTCTGGTCTTGCCCTCAAAACGCCATTTGCATCTTAAAAACATGAACACACTTAAAGGACCTCCCAAAGAATATAATTTATTTGAAATATTTAATATATTTAAATATTCGAATAAGTAAATTCAGAAATCTCTCAAAGCATGCACTATATCTTCAAAAAACAAATATAGTTCAAAACAATTCCTTCTTCAGTCCTGAAATATATTCAAAATATCAAAATCAAAAAACTAACCTGTACCAAACCACTCAACACGTGTAAATGAATAATGTTTCGAGACATAGATCATCTTTATAGTTCAAGATTTATCTATGCTCTAACAGAATCAAAGAACAGTGTGAGCTATTTTCAAGACTTACTTAAATTCATTGACACTGTATAATGAGATTTATTGAAGCCAAGATATAATTATATATTATATATAAAATCAAATAGAAAGGCCTTTTACTTGATAGAAGAAATATGACAAAATTTGAATATTAAAACAAATTAATATATGTTTATCTTCTACAATTTTAATTTAAAAAATTTTATTAAAAAAACTTTTAGAATTAAATTAATGTCTAAAACAAGCACCGCTTATATTTAATAGACGTATATAATCTAAACTCAATATACAATGTCAAATGGAATAAATAAACCAAAAGATACACGAAAGTCCCTAAAATTAATAAATAAATATTTAAAGGAGACAAAATTTGTTTCTGGTCTTGCCCTCAACACGCCATTTGCATCTTAAAAACATGAACACACTTAAAGGACCTCCCAAAGAATATAATTTATTTGAAATATTTAATATATTTAAATATTCGAATAAGTAAATTCAGAAATCTCTCAAAGCATGCACTATATCTTCAAAAAACAAATATAGTTCAAAACAATTCCTTCTTCAGTCCTGAAATATATTCAAAATATCAAAATCAAAAAACTAACCTGTACCAAACCACTCAACACGTGTAAATGAATAATGTTTCGAGACATAGATCATCTTTATAGTTCAAGATTTATCTATGCTTTAACAGAATCAAAGAACAGTGTGAGCTATTTTCAAGACTTACTTAAGTGCTTGTTTTAGACATTAATTTAATTCTAAAAGTTTTTTTAATAAAATTTTTTAAATTAAAATTGTAGAAGATAAACATATATTAATTTGTTTTAATATTCAAATTTTGTCATATTTCTTCTATCAAGTAAAAGGCCTTTCTATTTTATTTTATATATAATATATAATTATATCTTGGCTTCAATAAATCTCATTATACAGTGTCAATGAATTTAAGTAAGTCTTGAAAATAGCCCACACTGTTCTTTGATTCTGTTAGAGCATAGATAAATCTTGAACTATAAAGATGATCTATGTCTCGAAACATTATTCATTTACACGTGTTGAGTGGTTTGGTACAGGTTAGTTTTTTGATTTTGATATTTTGAATATATTTCAGGACTGAAGAAGGAATTGTTTTGAACTATATTTGTTTTTTGAAGATATAGTGCATGCTTTGAGAGATTTCTGAATTTACTTATTCGAATATTTAAATATATTAAATATTTCAAATAAATTATATTCTTTGGGAGGTCCTTTAAGTGTGTTCATGTTTTTAAGATGCAAATGGCGTGTTGAGGGCAAGACCAGAAACAAATTTTGTCTCCTTTAAATATTTATTTATTAATTTTAGGGACTTTCGTGTATCTTTTGGTTTATTTATTCCATTTGACATTTTATATTGAGTTTAGATTATATACGTCTATTAAATATAAGCGGTGCTTGTTTTAGACATTAATTTAATTCTAAAAGTTTTTTTAATAAAATTTTTTAAATTAAAATTGTAGAAGATAAACATATATTAATTTGTTTTAATATTCAAATTTTGTCATATTTCTTCTATCAAGTAAAAGGCCTTTCTATTTTATTTTATATATAATATATAATTATATCTTGGCTTCAATAAATCTCATTATACAGTGTCAATGAATTTAAGTAAGTCTTGAAAATAGCTCACACTGTTCTTTGATTCTGTTAGAGCATAGATAAATCTTGAACTATAAAGATGATCTATGTCTCGAAACATTATTCATTTACACGTGTTGAGTGGTTTGGTACAGGTTAGTTTTTTGATTTTGATATTTTGAATATATTTCAGGACTGAAGAAGGAATTGTTTTGAACTATATTTGTTTTTTGAAGATATAGTGCATGCTTTGAGAGATTTCTGAATTTACTTATTCGAATATTTAAATATATTAAATATTTCAAATAAATTATATTCTTTGGGAGGTCCTTTAAGTGTGTTCATGTTTTTAAGATGCAAATGGCGTTTTGAGGGCAAGACCAGAAACAAATTTTGTCTCCTTTAAATATTTATTTATTAATTTTAGGGACTTTCGTGTATCTTTTGGTTTATTTATTCCATTTGACATTGTATATTGAGTTTAGATTATATACGTCTATTAAATATAAGCGGTGCTTGTTTTAGACATTAATTTAATTCTAAAAGTTTTTTTAATAAAATTTTTTAAATTAAAATTGTAGAAGATAAACATATATTAATTTGTTTTAATATTCAAATTTCATTTAAATCACTCAAACATATAAAATCACCATCAGTTTGAAAATGTTCGATGAAATATTACCTAAATCTGCTATGAAATTATTGATATTATCATTTGGAGGTCTATAAAAAACACCGATGGTAAATTTACTGCGACCAAATCTGAACTTCATAAATGAATATTCCAAATTAATACTCAACACAAGGTCTAGTGGAAGAACCTTACATGAATATGATACCTTATAATAGAATCCAACACATCCTCCTCTTGTAGGCTTTGAACAAATGTGTAACCAGGAATACCAATCATTCTCAAATCCACGTCACCCGAAAGCCACGTCCCAGACACCGCAACTATATACTACTCTGTCAAGAAAGTACCGTGAATTTTCAATTAAAACAACATTTTTACATTTAATCGTCAAAATTTATTAGGTCGCCTTCAAAATAGGCTCCATTTGCTCCAATACATCTATAACAACGGCACTTCCAATGATCGAAACATTTTTTATAGGCGCTTTCCGGGATTTTATGGCTTCAATCGACTCAAAACGGGTGCCACGAAGAGGCAATTTTAGTTTTGGAAAGAGGAAAAAGTCGCAGGGAGCCAAATCCGGCGAATACGGTGGTTGCTGAAGCACGTTTGTTGAGTTTTTGGCGAGAAAGTCAGTCACAATCGTACCTCGGTGAGAAGGCGCGTTATCGTCATGCAAAATCCATGAGTTGTTCGCCCACAAATTTGGCCGCTTCTTACGGATACGCTCACGCAAACGTTTCATAACGCCTAGGTAATACTCCTTGTTTACCGTCTGACCCTCTGGAACGAATTCGTAGTGCACCACGCCACGGATATCGAAGAAAACAATGAGCATCACCTTCATTTTCGAGCGGCTTTGGCGTGGTTTTTTCGGTTTCGGCTCATTTTTTGCCACCCATTCCGATGATTGCTGGCTTGTTTGCATATCGTACTCGTAGACCCAGGTCTCATCACCAGTTATAATGCGTTCCATGAATGTAGAATCGGAATTACAGCGATCCAGCATGTCTGAAGCAACCTGTTCGCGATGACGTTTTTGTAGAAAATTCAGGTCTTTCGGTACGAGTCGTGCGGTCACCTTTCTCAGGCCCAAAATATCAATCAAAATCGTACGTGCGGACTCGTGGGATATCTTAAGATCATGTGCTATCTCTCTCAAGCTGGTACGACGGTTTTCCAGCACCCTTTCCTTAATTTTATCGACGTTATCTTCGATCGAAGCCGTCGATGGGCGACCACTTCACGACCGTTCTTGAAGGCTCTGTACCACTGATATGCACGAGTTTTCGATAGAGCATTATCACCAAAGGCCTTTTGCAACATTTTCAATGCATCGGCACACGAAAATTCATTTGCAACACAAAACTTTAAACAAATTCTTTGCTCAACGTAATCACCCATAGTAAAAATCGGCACGCACTCTGACATCGACTGACTTAATCAGCTGTTGCAAACACACTAGTTGACAGATCCCGCTCAAGCTTGGCATAGTAATTAAGGACAGTGGTACCAACCTAGGACCTGCCTCATTGCCCCGCCAGATTTAAATCGATAATTCCCGGTACTTTCTTGACAGAATGTATATCAAAATCAGCCTGCAATATTATTCTTGAAAATTCACTGAAACCACTGAATAAAATGCGAACATTGATATGCGCTATCTTCATATCACCCTATCACAACACTCTACCCAAAGATCATCCTGAAATAAGAGAAATTCTATATGATATATATTATAATAGGACAAAAAAACAAACAAACAAAATAACATTTTACAATAATACGAAAGGTAAGAATTCACCAACAGAAGAAGATCAGTATATTTGATAATAGAATAAATTTATTTCTCTTAGGAAATCCAGAATTCGGATTTTATGATCAGTACATTAAAATATTTCATGAAAACTTAGTGCAAGAAGAGAAGCAGCTTTATATTATATTAGTGTGAGAAAATTTTGTGAACACACAGAAAATGATGATAATATTAATTCACCATCATAAAATGTACTTTGTTGGTGAATGTAATAGTTGGAAATGGAACAATAATTTTATGAAAGAATTATTTCTTCCAAAAATACGACACTTCCTCAGAAAGTTTACGTGAATAGCCAAAAAAATCTTTATAGGGGAACAGAGCCTTCAATTGTTCAAAGAATTCTACAACCAAAACCTCCAAAAATTTTAGGTTTGATGTAGGCCAATTGACCAAGGAACTCTGTAATTTCTTTCTTCTTTAAATAGTCTTTCTTTGATGCAAGATACTTAGGGCTTCTTCAAAATATCATCTTATTTCTGACGCTACAGGCTTATTTTCTCAGTTTAAATGACACAGCATTCTGAAGTAATATGTCCTGGAGGTTATCACTTATCTCATACCATCTACTGATAAATAAATAGGCCCATGAGACCATTTTCATAATATCCAGAAAATGTACAGGTATTCGGAAAACTAATCACAGGAAAACCTGGTCCTCTCCTTCTAAATACATTTCCTCGGGCAAATATTCCTTGTAACGTAATGATAAAAAAGTAAGCATCGAAAAGAACATTACTACGATGCTGATATATGAGATATAGCAGTTCACTCTAATAATCAAGCTGTTATTTAAACTCTTAGCTTCCACATCATTAATTTCACATTGATATGAGAGTGCTGAAAAGAACTAAGTGATGTAGGCTGAAATAATACAGTCTCTTTAGTTTGAGTTAAAAATAAATGCAGAGTCCAATGTACTTACTAGAAAAGGAGCACAGTCGCCCTTCACTGGCTCGGAACCCTTCTGTTGGATATTAAGATGCAAAGTTTTGGAAGAGGGAGGAAACTGAAAGAAGAAACACTGGCGGAATCTTCAAGAGCTGGATCACTCTAAGAAATTTCTTGGGAACTTTGACACTGCAAGATCCAGAAAGTACCTGGATCTCAGTAAAATCATGCTCTATCTCCTCTGACTTCCTTACAGGACATTGCCGCCTCAGCAAACATTTGATGAGAACAGGTAAGGAGACACTAAAGAGTGAAGATTCTGTTGGATGGAGGAAGAAACCCTGAATCTCCTAGTTACAGAATGCCTCGCGAATACAAGCCGACGCAGAAAATTCTTTGGACAAAAAGTAAGAACCATCTCCCTGCCATCTCATACAGTAGAGTTCATAGGAACTCCGCAACTGAAAGACGGTAATACAGCTTTGAAAGAGAGCCACAATAGACCTTAAGTTCGGGGTGTGAAGAAACTCCATTTAAATCTACAATCCGCAACTGAAATTATGTCATTTATATTAATACTCAAACTCAGTACTTTGTCTAAAATCTGCATAGGAAAAGGCAGACAAGTGAAAAAATGGTCATAGTGATTTCGCTAAAATCACGAGTTGGAACAAAATTTGTATTCATATGAAAAAAATAACGTAAATAGAGGTCATTCTTGATAAAAGGTATATAAAATAATATAAATATTTAAAAAAATTTTTAAAACAATTTTAAAAAATTAGCCTTATTGTTATACCATTTGGTCATTTAAGTAGAACTTTTTCTGGAGAGTGAAGGGTGAGTTTGAATATATGTTATTAATTGATGTTATATTTATTGAATATGAATATTTGAATACTGATGAGCAAAGTCGATTTTAAAACTTGTTTTTCGGTAATGTTTTACATATCTTGAGTTTTTATATAAAGTACCTTGGTTAGATATCCAATAATATTGAATAGTCTAAGTAAGATAGTTTTGTGATAAAATTCTTAAGATTATGTTGGATATTCTTGAAAGATATTGGTTTTCATAGGATTGATAAGCAGAAACAAAATTTTGTCTATTCAAAATGTTTAATTTATAGGATTTTAGTTAATGATTTTTATTTATTGGATTTTGTTATACCATTTGGATGTCTTATAATGAATGTTTATTTTATGTCATGATATAAGTGGTACTTATACGACATTATTTTAATTTATTTTCAGAAGTTATAATCATTGAATATAATCTTTTGGAATTAAATATGTAGAAGGCTAATTTTTTAAAATTGTTTTAAAAATTTTTTAAAATATTTAAATTATCATATGAAAAATACTAAAATTCATCCCATATTTTTTAAACCGATTACGCTACAATACCAGGACATTATCAGTTAGATAAATGCCCATATTTGTTGATTTTTTGGCTTCGAAACATTAAAATGAAAAAAAAAATACTCCAGTTGAATCAACTTTGCCAATATAGTTTGCTCTTTTGGATTCTTTGAACAGTTCGCTCGCAAAGTAAATTTCGGCTACGAATTATTAAGGTTGGAAAAGCAAAGACGTAAACTCAAAAAAGTCAAGGCCCTTGTTCATATCATCCATGACCCGCATGAAATTTTGCAGTGTCCTTCTTGTCATTATTTCACACCTGAATGCTATATTTAAACCCAATTGTAGGACAGCTGCTATGGTTTTAGTACCTCAGAGCTTTTCTACTGACAAAATGATTTTTGTTGCCTCCTAAGAATACAACATCTCATAAAATTTTGCCTGAACAACTTTGTCAACATTTTTCTTCTAACTAATAGATTTCAGATCTAACAAATCTGTAGTTTCGGAAATATCGCCAAAAACAATAAAAAATTTAATTTAATAACTGCAAAACTATTGCACCGATTTCAACCATAATGAACGGAGATATTCAAACCCCAAACCTACTCTAAAATTTTCATTTTTGCATTCGAAAGTTAGCGTGTTTATGGATGGACCAACCGAGCAGAATTATTTTTGACCTCGTATTTTTCATCAGTGAGTCCATCCTCTTCATTAAATACCATTTTAAGCTCAAAATTTCAAAATTGCAGGCACTTAGTTAAAACGATAGGAAACTTATTCCCTAGAACAAAAGTACAAGTGAGCAAAAATATAACGAATTCATCAATTAATATGTCTTTCAATTGAAAAAATTTTTTATATTAAAGTGTGTTGTCATAATATCTGGGGATAAAAAATATAAGTTGAAATCAGGTGCTCAAATTCAACAATGCGATTTGAATTTGTTTCTAGTAGATACTGAATTGTTTCAGCCGTTACTATTTGGTAGTTGATCATAATTAAAACAAATTGTAGAAATTACTATGTTTTACTACCAATAAAAATATATTTCACACATTTTCTTGTGACTCGAGTTTCGGGAAATGAACTATCCCATCATCAGACAACTGAAGACCTAACAGTGGTACAGAGGTATTTAAACAAAAAGGATAAATATTTTGAATATTTCAAAAGATAACACCTTATAGTGGTACAGAGGTTTACAAGCGGAACGTGATAAAAACCCGGTTAAAAAAGAGGGGCCTTCTAACAGATATCGGAATGTCGGCAATCGACAAAGAAGGTTATTAAACAGATGGTACCCAAATATCTCAAATAATTTTTTTTTGGGGTTACATAGCTCCGTACAGTTATTCATTATTTTTACGTTATTTTGTTGTACATCTCAAATATTTGGATTTACATAGCTCCATACAGTCATTCATTATTTTTTAAATTATTTTTATTTTGAACGAATTTGAAAATTTTAATAATCAAGTTTCTTTTCATTTGAATCTACATGTAAAATTTTTCTTTTTTTTCTTCTTATGTAAATCCAAATATTTGAGATGTACAACAAAATAACGTAAAAATAATGAATAACTGTACGGAGGTATGTAACCCCAAAAAAAAATTATTTGAGATATTTGGGTACCATCTGTTTAATAACCTTCTTTGTCGATTGTCCGATATCTGTTAGAAGGTCCCTCTTTTTTAACCGGGTTTTTATCACGTTCCGCTTGTTAACCTCTGTACCACTATTAGGTGTTATCTATTGAATTATTCAAAATATTTATCACTTTTCTTTAAATACCTCTGTACCACTGTTAGGTCTTCAGTTGTCTGATGATGGGATAGTTCATTTCCCGAAACTCGAGTCACAAGAAAATGTGTGAAATATATTTTTATTGGTAGTAAAACATAGTAATTTCTACAATTTGTTTTAAAATTGTTTCTAGTATTCTGGAGATTACAGCAAAAAAAAATTATAGAAAATATGCTGGAAAGCAGTCATCTGGAGGAGCTTTTACACACTTGTTCATATCACCAACAATCCTTACAAAATTATACAAGAGTCTTCTTGACGTTGTTTCACATAAAAATGCTAAATTTTAACTCGATCATTATGGTTCCAGTAGCGCTCAACGCTGCCCTGCTTACAAACTATAGTCCCGTCTAGAAAGTATCCGGAAAAAACAAAGCTCAATTGTAATTATTTAGTATATATTTGTAATTCATGAATTAGAAAATTATAACAAAATATTCATGTTATTTACTTACATAACCTCCATTTAACTGTAAACACTTGACTTAACGTCGAGGTACACCCGAAACTAGATCACCTCCATAATTTTCGGTGATAGTAGTCCAGGACTGTAAAACTGACTGAATTGAATCATCTTCATTTCGTGGCGCTGCTCGTTCAACTTCAGTCTTCATAGTCCCCATATATATTCAATGGGACTAAGATCTGATGAAGCTGCTGGCCATGAAATGGTTGTCAATTGTTGTTCTTGCATCCAAGCTTGAGTATAGGCCTAAGTATGGCACCTTGCATTACCCTGCCGAAAACGTCACCCCTATGGTTATAAAGCATGTGCAGTTTCAAGAGAAACAAGGCTTAGAATGCCACAATACTTTTCACTATTGATGGTGTCAACTATAGGGCGTGGCATCACGCTGAGATATTGCTTCCCAAACACTTATTTTGGTGGGAACTTTGGAAATTTGAACGGTAACAGGTTGTTTTCATAGAATTTTTAAGTGATTTCCACCAAGTTGGGAACAACTTTCATCCGATATAGAGACATTATTAAAATTATCTTCTTGAAAACATTGACAAAATTCTATCTTTCGTTCCTTTTGTAAAGGTGTCATCATTGAATTTTTCTTTTGGTTTCCTTGATATGCATCCTTTTTTTTTCAATGACATACGGGCGGTTTCTGGACATACTCTTATATTTCGTTGATTTCCAAATCTGTTAGCCAATTTGCGAAACCCCAGGTATGGTCCTAAGGCCAATAAAGCATTTAAACTGTTTCCTCTAATCTAACGAAACTGGTCTATGCCTCATACTCATGCTGTTTTTATCCCCTTTATTGTCTCATTTACTGCACTTTTTCCCAGTTCGGTCAATCGCACTAATTTCTTAACGTTTCGAAAACCTTTTCTATACAAATATTATACCTGTTTTCTTTTTTCTAGTTGCGACATTATTTCATAAATTGTATGACAATCATCAATATTTGATGCCATGCAACTTTGGCCATAGCCAATTATCTGCACAACCTATTTTATACATTACTTTTGTCTTTAAATATTACAAAAAAGAAGTATATTAAAATTATGAAAAATAAAAATTTCGGATTCTTTCTAGATGGACTATCTTTTTTCTATCTTTCAATTATAAGATCCTCACAAAATGTTGCATGTGCATGGGCGTCTTAATTCTACTTTTAAATACCATATTTAAGGTATATGGGATCTGTAGTTTCGAAAATATTGAGGATTCAATTATGTATAACTACGGAACCATTGTACTGGTTTTGCCCGTGGGCGAACCCTACCGAGATATTTAGACTATAAACATATCCTCCAAGTTTGAAGTCTCTAGTTGTTTTCGTTCAAAATGAGAGTATTGACGGACGGCCAGTCGCACCAGGCAAATAAAATTTCTTCTGACTTCAGATTTTTCATCAGTGAGTGAAAAGCAAGAGATTGCGAACATTTCTGGTTCAAAATTGAAAAAATTATGGACATTTGAGCAAAATGATACAAAGCTGTTGCCTAGAACAAGCACGTAAAAACACATAATTGTGTGTCATTTTTTGGAATTCCAGAATTTTCTTGACGAAACGGAAAATCTCATAAAAATAAAGTCCATACTGTAATTTCCAGACCCACCATCCAAAATAATCTCTCTTGGTTGGATATGCAAAATTACTTCCGAAATGATGCTCAACGTAGAATTGGAAAAGGTCTATTTTATTCCTCTTTTTGAAAAAAATATAAAAATATAGCACATTCTCCAGAAAAACAATCTGCAACTTTCTACCATGTTCTCCTTAATTGGAAGTTACTAAGATGCTAAATTATTATAATAATAATAAAAAAATTATTTTCATTCTTCAAAAAAGATAGCACCTTCTGCAGAAAAAAATTGTGGAATTCTTACCCTCAGTTGAAATGCTAAATAAAAACAATCAATAAAATATATATTTATATACCTTCGTTGATCAAACATCCTGTCTGAAAGTGAATTGAGATGGACGTGGTCAACTAGAACTATTCAGAAAAACTAGGCTAATCCACAAATAAATGTTGAAAACAAGACATGAACATAAACTCTAAAAACTTCCAAGCGCTTGTGTTAAAATACAAATCATAAATATAATAAACAAACCCAAATGGAAAATATATGTTGGAGGATTTTTTCGAAATATCATATGTAATAGCTAGATTAACTCTCCGAAACCTCTACATATTTAATATGAAGAATCTCTGGAAACTTTTCAGAATTGAATTGAATGAATAATAGTAACAGTGTTTCACCTTATAGACATATATAATTATAAATAGATATGAGCTGCAGTTAATCAACAATGAATAAAAACAAGGAAAAGTATTTAATTAGTAATACAGAAAAATTTAATAACTGCAAGTACCTGGAAAAAGTTATGGAATTTTGTTGAGATTTCATAGACATATCTGAGTACTCAAAAAAAAATTAATCAAGAGATCAATTTTATACATTTCCACTGAAGTTAAAAATTAATCTTTCATTCAAATGATATGGGTCAGTGGAATTTATCAGGTCTCCTCGAAATGATGTTTCAGTTAATTATGTCCATGATACAAGAAACTGTTTACCCCCTTGGAAGGGTTGCCGAAATTATTTTCGTTTGGCACTCCTGACTTTTGTACTCGGAGTTTAAGCATTATCTGTCAGAAAGTTTCTTTATTGTGCTTCATTCTGGAAATTCATCTCAACTATATTTTGCAAGTTGCAGTGGATAAAATTATAAAAGAAAATTCTGTCTTGTATATTTGCAGTAAAGCAGACTTCATTTAAGTATCGAAAAAATATCTCTTGTATCATAAAACATTTTCTCGACACTACTGAACGCAAATTAACTTGAAATACTACATCTGGACCGAAATTCAAAAACCTGGGGATCTTAAAATCAGCAGAGGTTTCTTAGTACCACAATAATTTTTGAAATAAACCTCTTAATTAACCCATCAAACCTATCGAATATCAATTCTTCTGAACGTTACCAAAAAAATGAACATCTCTTGATATGAAACCATTAGACCCAGCTTTTAATTAACAGTCTGAAAATGTAAAAATATTACGAATCTGAGATAACTGTGTATCTACTTGATAAAAAGTGATATCGCTTCTCGATCCATTTTTAATTGAATATTTCAAATGATATTTTAAAATTACGACAGCAGATAACTGTTTGTTAAATATTCAAATGAAATCATAATCGCATTCATCAGACAGCAGAAATGGCCATTAAATCCTTCCTATAACATTAATCCCTCCTTTGTTCTTTACTTTCTGACTTAACACAATGACAGACATCTTGATCCTCGACGAATGAAGTGATAAAATTTCCAGTCACGAAATGACAGAAATCCTTTCTGCAGTGAAGTTCCCTTCTCCGAATTTTCACGATTATCTCTTGGGAAGTAGCAGATAGGATGCCGGCGGCTCAAAATATCCCTTGTCTCCTAATCTGGTCACCCCTTAATAGAAAACGTCCTTCAAGTTTGAAGAAGGCTTTGAGGACGTCTCAAATCGTGTACCTGTTTAACTTCAGGGAAAATTCTGCTTTCACTCTCTAGATGTAACTCATTATCGAGAAAAAATTAACTAAGATTATAATTACCCATATAAAGAGCTAGTGTTTCTGGTGTTACAAAATGAAAGGTGAAATAATTATGAAATCGCTGATGTTCAGGAACATTACTTTTTTTTATGAGGGTATATACTTTCATGAAAATGTAAGCGCCTAATAAAAGAATATAATAACAGAAAGGAGAAGGATTTTTTTACTTGATAGAAGGTTTTTTCAATTTCTCAAATATCAAACAGAGCAATTCTGTTATACCTCGCTAAAAATTTTAATTTAATGAAACTTCTCAAAAACTTTGTAAAATTGAATTAGTGCCTTAAAAACACGGTTTCTCTTCTGTAGACATTTAGAATCAACACTCGTCACATAGCATTAAAAAGAGATAAAAGAATCCAAAGAAAATATAGGAAAATATTGATCGAATTTATTCATCACGCCGTTTCATACCGGCATTATGAGAAACAGATTCCACTCAAAAAATGCACAAAATGAACCTGAGAAATTCTTCCAAACAAACTCTTTTTAAAAAGCTCCTTAAAAAACACTTCAAAAAGACATTTGAGGAACTGAACTAGAATCATCAACCCACTTTCATGCCAGCAAAATAACAACAAACAATAAAAAAATAATATTTAAATAATGTTATTCTGATTTTCACAAATTTTTATTGTTATGTTTACAACAATCGTTTCGCTTTCACAGTAGCATCATCAGGCAAGATTACATTTTGAATAACTAAGCCAAGATCATGGTTGCCAATTTACTTCGCCAAGAAGAGAAATTACGCGTCCTGGGAAGTTTTTCTTCCAATAAAGCCAAAACGGATCCTGTTCTGTAACTTGTTGCACCATCTTGCTGAAATCACATCCAAACCTTGTTGTTCAAGAATCCAATCGGCATATGTTCTACGCATTCTATGGTCAGCTGGCTTTAGTTTTTGTGTCAGCTGAACTTTATAAGGATGGAGATGCAAATTCAGGTGCAAAATACACCATAGCGTGCTGTGAGAGATGCCCAAATATTGTGCGCGACTATTAATTGATGAACGATGGACGATTATGTCGACCATAATCTGCCCGTTGTGGACGAAACGTACGCACTACAGAATCACTGTTTTTTTAGTGAGTTTTCACAAGCAGTAGATAAACGATCCACATTGTTGAATGGCTAACCTTCAACTAAACTTGTGAGGCTTCGGATCACAGTTCTGTTCGACATACTACTCTGTCAAGAAAGTAGCGGGAATTTTCAATTAAAACAACATTTTTACATTTAATCGTCAAAATTTATTGGGTCGCCTTCAAAATAGGCTCCATTTGCTCCAATACATCTATGCCAACGGCACTTCCAATTATCGAAACATTTTTTATAGGCGCTTTCCGGGATGGACTTTAGCTCTCGCGCCGAATTTTGTTTTATGGCTTCAATCGACTCAAAACGGGTGCCACGAAGGGGCAATTTTAGTTTTGGGAAGAGGAAAAAGTCGCAGGGAGCCAAATCCGGCGAATACGGTGGTTGCTGAAGCACGTTTGTTGAGTTTTTGGCGAGAAAGTCAGTCACAATCGTAGCTCGGTGAGAAGGCGCGTTATCGTCATGCAAAATCCATGAGTTGTTCGCCCACAAATTTGGCCGCTTCTTACGGATACGCTCACGCAAACGTTTCATAACGCCTAGGTAATACTCCTTGTTTACCGTCTGACCCTCTGGAACGAATTCGTAGTGCACCACGCCACGGATATCGAAGAAAACAATGAGCATCACCTTCATTTTCGAGCGGCTTTGGCGTGGTTTTTTCGGTTTCGGCTCATTTTTTGCCACCCATTCCGATGATTGCTGGCTGGTTTGCATATCGTACTCATAGACCCAGGTCTCATCACCAATTCTAATGCGTTCCATGAATGTAGAATCGGAATTACAGCGATCCAGCATGTCTGAAGCAACCTGTTCGCGATGACGTTTTTGAAGAAAATTCAGGTCTTTCGGTACGAGTCGTGCGGCCACCTTTCTCAAAATATCAATCAAAATCGTACGTGCGGACTCGTGGGATATCTTAAGATCATGTGCTATCTCTCTCAAGCTGGTACGACGATTTTCCAGCACCCTTTCCTTAATTTTATCGACGTTATCTTCGATCGAAGCCGTCGATGGGCGTCCACTTCACGACCGTCCTTGAAGGCTCTGTACCTCTGATATGCACGAGTTTTTGATAGAGCATTATCACCAAAGGCCTTTTGCAACATTTTCAATGCATCGGCACATGAAAATTCATTTGCAACACAAAACTTTAAACAAATTCTTTGCTCAACGTAATCACCCATAGTAAAAATCGGCACGCACTCTGACATCGACTGATCAGCTGTTGCAAACACACTAGTTGACAGATCCCGCTCAAGCTTGGCATAGTAATCAAGGACAGTGGTACCAACCTAGGAAAAAAAAATTACCTGACTCATTGCCCCGCCAGATTTAAATCGATAATTCCCGGTACTTTCTTGACAGAATGTATGTCATTGAAACAGGTCTGTGAAATCCGGATCGCAAAATGGATAACCCGTTAAAGCTCCAGAACAGGTTTCAAAAGTAACAAAGAGCGTTTATTTACTATTACTAATTCTGAGTAATATCACCATGAAATAACTATACACAAGTACAAAAATACGTGATTAAAACTTGAAGAAGTCAGTACTATAATCACCTGTACTTTCGAAGTTTTGTTATGGTTGCACATCCTATGGTCCTTTTTTTGGATATTGTTACGAATAACTAGATACAAAGAATTTGCACTAGATTCATTTTTGGCCTTAGAAAGTACGAGCCTGACGCAGATGAACTGGAAATTCTTCAATGGTTACCTATGTCGAATCTCAGTAAATTCAGATTTTGACATCGTTTCATTTCAACGGGTAATTCGCAGTATTTGAGAAGAAAGCTTACTTTTCCATCTGATATACACGCTATGCCCATTCGAGAATACAAGTCGCTTGCGATCCCAAGATACAAAACAATGCGATATAGATGTTTTTCTTATATAGCTGTTAAATTGTACATTCTTTGAAAACATTTTCACTGTTTACTCTTCATAAGAGAGTGAAGCAGGATTTTTTATCCTCATAGTTGTGTACAATTGCTATTCATAATCACATCCTGTAAAATTTTTATGTGTGGGTAGGATTGTCTGGGAACAAGGTCTTGGAGCAGAGAGGTTTTTTTATTTTCAACGCATTTTATTTTATGCGATTTTTTTATTGACTCATTGCAGATGGGATTTTTATAAAAAGAGCTTTGGAGCTAAATTTCGCTCATTTATAAATGTTTATTAATTGTCTTCTCTCCATAATGATTATTATCAATAAAAGTCGACCCGAAAATTTCGTAAAAAAACAAGAGACCAATAGTGGCCCCCTTTTTAGATAAGAAAATGGAAACAACTTTAACCATATATTTGGTGTGTATACTATTGAAAATATACCCAACATGTTCGCAAAATATTTAAAATTACTCGAATATAAATCATTCACGGGACACCCTCTTAAGCGAAATTCCGCTAAACTCCTCGCTGCAAGTGGAGCTAATATATTATCATTCCTTTAACGTCACGGAATGAAAATTATTATCTGCGACAGAGGATGAAGAATATTCTATATAATAAAAAGCAAATTGAGAATTTGTTTTCTGACAATGCATTGAAAAATAGTATGAGTAATGTTTCTGATGTAGTAAAGTCCAATGTGACGAGTATTGGTAATTATTATATCGAAATCTTAAATTGAGTTGCTTAGGCCTCTGGATTTCATAGCAACAATAAAACTTACAGTACAATTAGTGTAATATAGTGTGGAATTATTATGGATTTTTAGAATAATAACTAGTTTAGGGAAATAAAACATGTTTCACCACATTTTTTTCAATAGTTTGCTGTGATCCTGTTTGACTCACGTCCAAAATATAGAAAACGTCTATAATTTTTTTTTTTTTTTTTTTTTTTTTTTTTTAATAATAATAATGTTTATTTCCCAAAACTACATAAATGAAAGAGTTCTCACAATTAATATAATAATAATAATAACAACAATAATGTGATTTACTTCAAAATAAATTTAGAAAAATTTTATACTAAATTATAACAATTGAATTAATACAATAAAAAATATATTTGCACAAATACTTAAACAAAGCAATATGATCCAAAAAAAAAAAACAAATAATAATGATAATAAGAAACAAGATCCACGTGCTGAAAACAAGCAACCTTCACCACTCCAATGCGTCTTCAAGTAGAAACCGCGGCCACCCTGTCAATTTCATCAAGAAGCAATTTTTTCAACCAGATTTTCAACTTTTTCTTGTATGAATGAAAGCTGTTCATATTTCTTATATTAGGTGGAACTTGAGAGTAAATTCTTGGAGCTGTATAATAAAACGATCTCTGACCCACCGCTTTAGCTGCCCTTTCTGTGACATACTCGCAATCTCTCCTATGCCTAGTATTGTGATTATGTTTTATAAACGACAGTTCTCCCCTGTTTCTGTACTGTAGGCAAAGAACCCTATAATAGTAAAGTTTTTCCATGTTGAACATTGGTACCTCATCGAAAAGTTTTTGTGTGGGATAAGTTCGTTCTTTGTTATAAATAATTTTCAGGAAGGTTTTTTGCATAATTTTCAGTTGTATTTTATGACATTTGTACGTTCCGCCCCAACCTGATATTCCGTATTGTAAATGTGTTTCAACAAGTGCGTGATAGAGAATTTTGAGAAAACCATCTTCCATAAGCTTTTTTAGGCGTTTGAAAGTAAACAACAAAGATCTTAGTTTCTTGGTCACTTTGACAATGTGAAGGTCCCATCTCAGGTGAGGGTCGATCTCGACTCCAAGGTAAGTTTTCGATGACACACATTCAATAAAATCACCAGAATTGCTATTCCTCAGTACCAGATGGTCAATTTTGGGTAGGCTTGATATTTTATTAGAGAAAACCATGCACTTCGTCTTCTCCATATTGAGCATCAGGTCCATCTCATCCAGCCAATCTTTTATTCTTTCCATGTTGTACTCCGCCCTATTCACAACTTCCTCCCAAGTAGAGCCGGTAAAGAGAACTACTGTATCATCCGCGAAAGATGACACATCGGCATCCACCTTCAAAGACAGCAACCCATCGATATACATCAAAAACAGCACTGGCCCCAGTACCGTTCCCTGAGGTACGCCGGTTAAGACTGTTTGTAATTCACTGATGTCTTCGTTAACCTGCACGCATTGTGTTCTATTTTCAAGGTATGATCGAAACAAATCACCTGCGATTCCTCTTATACCAAAGTCCACCATAACGTCTAACAATTTCCGATGATTGACAGTGTCAAATGCCTTGGCTAAGTCCAGAAAGACCCCTAATGTGAATTTGCCCTCATCAAGTGCCCGATAAATATCATTCGTTAGACAAACGATAGCATCTTCAGTTGATCTTTTCGGTCTGAAACCAAACTGTCTTCCGGAAAGTAGATTGTTTCCCTCCAAAAATTCAACCAGTCTCACCTTTATAATTTTTTCTACAATTTTTGCGACTGTACTTATTAATGATATCGGTCTGTAGTTTGAAGGATCTTTCCGATCACCCTTTTTATATAGCGGTTTCACTAGAGCTGTTTTGAGATTTTCCGGAAACTTTCCTTCTGTTAAAATTCTATAAACAAGATAGGTGAGAGGCCCTTTTATAAATTCACCAACAATTTTCAAGTGTTCCGATGTTATTCCATCAACCCCAGGGCATTTACGATTTTTAAGACCGTTTATTGTGCCAAGTACTTCCTTCTCATCTGTTGGTCTGAAAAATATTGTCTTATTCTCTCTTTTTCTTTTTATGACAGAGACTGGTGGTCCATTGATCTGGCTGGCGATCTCCCTACCGACATTAATGAAGTACGAGTTGAATATTCGAGCTAATTTATCCGTGGTTGTTATACCTTCATTTGCGTAATTGTTCTCTAGTATTTCAGCTTGGGCTCGCCTACTACCTGTCAGTTCTTTGATGTTCTCCCAGAGGGCTCTTGGATTATCCTTGTTCTCTTTAATCTGCCTGGAGTAGTACTGTTTCTTTGTTATCTTGAGCAAATCTGTGAACCTATTTTTGTATGCTTTATATTCTCTAAGTAATTCAGTATCATCCGGGTTTCTGACCACTTGCCTATAAATTCTCTGCTTCTCATCAGCTGATTTCACCAAGCCTTTCGTTATCCACGGTTTTCTCTTTGTCTCACATCCTTTCACTTGTCTTCTAGAAGATAACATCATAGCATTAGTTATTCTTGTGATCAGGCATTCCGATATTAGATTCACGTTATTCAAGCAATAACAATCACTCCAGTCTTCTGCCTGCATAACCTGGTAGAAATATTTTCGATCGAATGATGTTTTCTTTATTGGGGGCCTATGGTATTTGAGAGTTGACGCAGGATATATTGCCAGCGTAGGAAAGTGATCTGTAACATTGCAGCGAATGACATATGAGCTGCAACCCAAAGGGAGCATCGAGTCCTTGATGAAAATATGGTCTAGTAGAGTCGTAGATGTATTCTGAACTCTTGTGTATTTATCTATCATCGAATGAAATCCAAATTCTCCCAATATATTGAGATAATCAATGCAAAAATCAGTATTTGATTTAATATCTATATCAACATCGCCGGCAAAGAAGTAGGTATGTTTGTTGTCCAGACAGTGGTGTTCCATATAGTCAAAAAGGTATTCATTGAATTCGTACGGACTAGTTGAAGGTGAACGATAGAGTGCGTCTACTATGATATCTTTGTCAATACCTTTAATTGTGAGGCGGATAGTTTTCGTAAAACCAAGATTTAGGATGGCATATTTAAAAACTAATTTGTTTCTTACATACACAACAACTCCATCGTTCTGATTATAATCTCCTGAATTATAAATAACTTCGTATTCTGGGATTCTGAAGAGGTTAACATTTGGGATATGCCACGTTTCCGTGAAAATAATAACATCAAACTGACACTCAAATTTTCTCAGCAAAATTAACATTTCATCGAAGTTCTTACTGATGCTTCTTATGTTAGCCTGGAAAACCACGAATCCTGCCTTCTTGGCTGCTTCAGCAACGATCTCAAAATCATCACAATCATCCACCTCAGTTGACTCAAACTCCAAGTGTTCGAAATCTCTTATATATGGATCCATCTTTTAATTTCACACTGTAGCATACAGAACAGAAAAAAAAAACAATGAATATTGCATATGCAAATTATCGGAAATAAATCAAAAAACTCCCACGAAGAATCCTTGTAGTGGGAATCATTAATTCATATCAACAAAATGCTCCCATAGATACAGACACAGACATCCCCCAACCAAAACAAAAAGGAAAAAAAATACTAATATTAGTCCTTGAGACTCGTCTTAGCCGAGTTCTTTCTGGTATTGGGTCGATCTTTTGCGGAAGTTCGAAAGGAGGATTTTACAGTACCTGGTTTTGGGGTTGTGGAAGACTCACTTTCAGAAACGCTGTTTGACGTCGTCAATATCTTAGATCTTAATGTAGGTTGATCCGGCTTGGCGTTTGTTCTTTCTTCCTTGCTGAACTGAGGTAGGAGCGTTGGTGTGCCCGGATCGCTATGTGATCTGTTAGTGAAGTAATCCTCTTTATCGTCTTCCTCTAGACTTGCCAGGTCGGTTGGTGTAAAGACGCGGTTGTTCAAATGAAGTCTGCCTTTCTTAATAAAGCAATTGGTCTGCCCCTTTCGCCTGGCGGAGTAAAGATGCTTTCTTAAGATTTTATCTTCTGTCCTCTGTTGTTCAGTAAGATCATGTGATATTCTGATTGGGGTTTCTTTTAGATGTTTAGTGTTCCCCAGTACTGCGAGTTTTTTCATATAGGAAGTGAATTCAACTTTTATTGGGCTGTTGTTATTTTTCCCTAGAGTAAATATGTTATTGAGATCGCTTTCTACCAGCTTTAACTTTAGAGTTTTTCCAACTACTTCAATAATTTTCTCAGCTGTTACTAATGGTTCCTGTCTTTCTAATCCAAAAATAATTAAGCCATTCTTTCTATTTTTCCGTTCTAAATTTTCAACTTTTTTTTTCAATTCTTCATTCTCTCTTTCTGCTTTGTTAAGACGGCGATTGATTTCCTCGATCTTTAATGAGAGTTTTACGTCCAGTGCTCGCAGTAGAGATTTCAAATCCTCATTTCCTTTCACTATCTCATCTCGAAGCTGAATGTTGGTTATTTCCACACTGGTCATTTCTTGAGAATGAATTCTACAAATCACACTTGATGCGGTTCTGTTTCACAATTTCTTATCAACCGCAGTCGTATGTTAGGATAGTGATAAGTAGTTTTGTTGTGAATAATAAATTCGAATTATTTTCAAAATATAATAATTTCAGCCCTTCGGTA
This sequence comes from Megalocaria dilatata, assembly GCA_034642435.1. Taxonomy (NCBI): domain Eukaryota; kingdom Metazoa; phylum Arthropoda; class Insecta; order Coleoptera; family Coccinellidae; genus Megalocaria; species Megalocaria dilatata. The sequence goes on along the minus strand of CM067854.1, from coordinate 95,878,226 downwards.
TGATTCTCAGGAATGTAACGATTACTGAATATGTCCAAAATCAATACCTTTTCACTGGGTCCGTCTATGAAAAATTAATCGGCAATATTTAACTTGAAATTCCGGCTGAATCAGGAGCGCTGTCGTAATGCATGCACATGGGAACACTCATAAACAACAAATCGATCGAAGTATGTAATTATTTCCCAATCATCAAGTTAGCTTCTCCGTTACAAAGGAAGAGAGGGTTTCATCTTCATTACTCGAAAAACTAAATAATTAAATTTTTTTTTGTTTCACAATTTATTCGAAAATATGTTTGATGTTCTGGTAATATATTTTTAAGACTATTTTTTGAGTGATACAAAGAATCTCAGTTACGTTTTAATGAAAGGTTCATGAGGTGAACAAAAAAGAATTACGCATTTGAAGGACAAATCATTATAGTAATATACTGATGAATAAATTAATATACTGAAGAATAAATTCGATGTTAACTTATTTGTCCTTAAAAAGGAAAATTGGCATTTATAATTCCACAACTTTCTGGCATTTTGAAACGTTCTTCTAAAGAGCCTGCAACAAGAAAGAAAAAAATGGCCAATTTATTACGATAAGTTGCCGATGTGCCACATTTAATGAAGAAGTTAAGTGTAGGCCATTATTTTCTCGCCGTCATCATTTCATCTGTCTTTACAGTCTGCTAGTTTGTTTTATAACATCTTTGTAATACTACTTATTAATTTTCTTATTTTGTATTTTAGGCAGCAATTATTGAAGGAATTGCTGAAGATTAAGGAATATATAAACTTGAGGTAGAAAATGAGTTTTTCAGATGCAGTTCTTTCAATTGAATCGGTCCTCACTTGATAGGAATTCATTTAAATTAAATAGAATAATGAAGATTATTTCCACACTTTATTAAGTTCACGAAATTTGTTTCGCCGAAACTGAAGCTTCGTCAAGTTTACGTTTTGAGCTAAGCTTTAAAATTTCACCTTCAGTCTTATATATCAAAAAACTTGAAGAAAGAAGTACATCTAACAGAAAATATTCGGAAATTACGAAGAGAAAAACATATGCAAAAACAGATACAACTAACCTTCAATTTACAAAAATATCGATAAAGAAATATATTCGAAAAGAAGGGATATAAATAAACATAAAATATATTGGGGCCAATTATGGAAAATACTTCACTAAGTAAAAATATTCAACAATGGAAATCTTGCGACACCTATTTGGTTGTTGAACGGAACAAATTTGGACCATTTTTTTGAGTAATTCACGCCTTATTTCATCAATAACTCGAGTTACGTTGGCTTCCAAAGCGTCTATTGTTTCTGGTTTATCAGCATAAACCAATGACTTGACATAACCCCAAAGAAAATAATCCAGTGTAGTTATCTACCATGATCTTGCAGGCCAATTAATTGAGCCATTTCTCGAAATAATGTTATCGCCAAATCGTTCTTTCAATAAAGCAATTGTTACGGTAGCATCATGAGGTGTAGCACCATCTTGTTCGAACCAAAACACTTCTGTGTCGATACCATTCAAATTTTGAAACAAATAATCATTGATCTGTAACGAGCACCAGTCACTGTAACATTAGCTCCAGCATCGTTTTCAAAGAAAAATGAACCGATGATGCCTCCAGCGTGTAAAGCACACCATACAGTGCATTTTTTAGGATGCAATGGAACCTGCAGAACTTCTTGAGGATTGTTTTCACTTCATATATGGCCATTTTGCTTGTTTACATAGCCGTTCAACCAGAAATGAGCTTCATCACTAAACACAATTTTACGATAAAATAGTGGATCAACTTTAAGCTGTTCTAGGGCCGAATCAGCAAACAAACAACGCTTATTATGGTCAAGTGGCTTTCGTTCTTGAACCAGTTGGATCTTGTATGGATCATCATTAACACTATGACTTAGAGCAGCGATATTTTCTTCTATACGTACAATTCTTTGTCTTGTTGTTGTTGTTGCATTGAGTAGAGAAAATGTTGTCCGAAATCTATCGATAGTTCGACGAATAAGCTGCTCTGATGGACGATTATGTAAACCATAAATTTCACGATGTACTCTGTAAGTTTGGCGAATAGAACACTGATTTTGAAAAATATTTCAACAATTTGTAAACGTTGTTGCGGCGTGAGTCTTTTCATGATGATTGGTCAATACTTACTGAACAGAAATGTCAAAACAACATGGCTTCTACCTTCTGTCAAATCACAGTTATCACTATCGAATGTTCTATCATTTAAAATAACACCCGATATTATAAGGCAATCACTGCATGTCAACTTATAGACTTCAGATTTATTGTCTTTCTTTATTTGATCTCTCTTATTTTTTATAAGAATTCCTAAATTAGGAACCATTCTTAATGGTACATTCAAATCAAATTTTAATTTAAAATACTTGGCAATATTATCTAATATTCACGTAAGGAATCGAAATGTATCTTTAAGTCAAATATTTTGTAACAGGGTAAACTGAAATCAATACTACAACAATAATTATGAAATTACGAATAATGAAATTGAAACTGCCAGACTGACACTTTTAGAAGCCGTAAAAATTAGTAGGTACAAGAACCTTAAAATTCTTCTCAACAACCAAACAACGATGGGCGTCCACTTCACGACCGTCCTTGAAGGCTCTGTACCACTGATATGCACGAGTTTTCGATAGAGCATTATCACCAAAGGCCTTTTGCAACATTTTCAATGCATCGGCACACGAAAATTCATTTGCAGCACAAAACTTTAAACAAATTCTTTACTCAACGTAATCACCCATAGTAAAAATCGGCACGCACTCTGACATCGACTGACTTAATCAGCTGTTGCAAACACAATAGTTGACAGATCCCGCTCAAGCTTGGCATAGTAATTAAGGACAGTGGTACCAACCTAGGAAAAAAAATTTTTACCTGCCTCATTGCCCCGCCAGATTTAAATCGATAATTCCCGGTACTTTCTTGACAGAATGTAGATAATATATTCCCTTCCAGATCTTTAGTGCATTGTGTGTTATCAGGTGAGGGTGTTCCTTGGAAGGCTAAAGCAAATGCGAATATAAACTCATTCAAGAGAAGAGAGAGAGAAATGTGTGAATTTAACTTGAGGGACAAAGATAAATTTGATTAGAACTTCTAGAGAATATGTATGGTATTGTTCGAAGGTAACAGAATGTTGTGGGGCCGTTTGGTCGAAAAGCGGTGGAAGAGAGTGACCTTACTGTGTGTTTGTAGGCCGAGTGCCAACGAGCAACTTCGAGGGATGTCTTCAACAGGTATCGCTATCGCTATTCTTGATGATGCTCGGCGAGCAGGTAGAATTCCGAAACGATACTGGGCTATTTTCGTTTCTACGGTCCCATTTAGGTTTCTAGGAAGAAAATTAGACATTTTTGAGAGGCTAAAATGGCTGAACTCTCTGAACGTAATTGTAATGTACCTTCCTAGTAAAAATTGAAAATTCCTGGTTCGATGTAGAATTCGAAACATATACATTGGACAATGCCCAATGGTGCTAACATATCAATTTTGTTGTTCTCTGCATTACTTTTCAAGAAATGGTCCAGTGTGTTTTCCGCATCTTCCTGATGATTAGGAACTCTTGAAAGGTCTAGAGAATTAAAACTTTCAGGTAGATTTGGAACCTACATTCAATTTACCATATTAGTTAGAGGTAAAAATCAGTCGAATGGTTCTGAAGTTATTCACATTTGAAAATTTTCTTTATTTTTTCTGAATATTTTTGAAACTAAAGATCCGATCAATCTGAAATTTGGTGTTCATCAGTAATAAAATAACGCGCAAGTACTTGCAAATCTTGTCATTTGAAGATTCAAAATAATAGTTTGTGAATAGAGCAGCATTTATTACTGCCAGAATCATAGCCACATTGTAATATGATCGAGTTTACATTCAGTATGTTAAGGTAAAATAACGACAAGAAGGCTAATGCAAAAGTTTTTCAGTATCATAGGTGATATTCACAAATGCTCAAAGCTCCTGACTTCACTCTGTACTTCTCATCATCCATTTGATTTGTTTTTCATCAAATCTTCACTAGATATTATCTTCAAATCATCTGTAGTCTCATTAAATATATTTATTACTCCGTTGAAAATATTCTGAATATTAACATCTTCTATATCTTTTTGCCACTTAATTCTGAAATTTTGCTTTTGAATTTTGTTTCCCCGGCATTTCAAAATGTGAAGATCCAACGGAGCTGAAATAAGAAAAAGAGAATTTATAACCAATTCTGAAATTCATGCAAAATTGAATGGGGATTATTTTAAAACATTCATACAAAACTGTTAAAAAAATAACGCAGTAGTAAAGAAGATAAAATCAGTAAAACTAGGAATTTTCCTCAAACTTCAAGTGTCGTGTTACATGTCAATGAAATATATTCAACAGTGTTCATGAATACGGTTTTTGCTATCCCTTTTCGTCTCAGAGGGCTATTTTTGTGAGAATCCGTCAAGTATAAGTGTTAGGCTAACCATTCAGAACCGATTGATGCCTTTAAGTAAGATTTCGATGTTGCCATTCATAAGAGTTTGCCCTAAACATTCGAAAATGTACTGAAAAGTTGGGTTGATCGGATGGAGTACTGTAGCAAGTCATGGCAATTATTTGAATGATATTTATTTTCAGTCGTAAGTGCAGCTTATATGTCACCACCCACATATAAGGCTCATCTCAATTTCTATTATTGTGAATAAATGTTGAAGAAATTTCTTCTAGTTGATACGCGCGTATTCGGACATTTAGAAACCGACAGGCGAATGACCTCATATCTATATTTAGTGAACGAGGGAATTTTCGAAATACGTAAAAATTGTCAAAAAGTGTACATGTAGTAGTTTAATTGAGGAACTTGAAGCAGTGGATTCTGGTTCATCATTTTCCTGGGAAATAACCACCACTGGTTATATCCCAATCAATATTTTTTTTTCTCTCATAGTCAAAACAGCTGCATGAACAATACGAAAATTTTCTAAATTTTTAAAAACCCAAAAGGGTAACATATTTTATTTCTATATTATACAAATGTTCCATTCGTATACATACCCAGGAAATTACTTGCCACTGAATTAATTTTTTAAGCATTTATTTATTATGAGAGGAACCCCTAAAGAGGAATAATACCTAAAAAACAATTTCAAGTGAAGTGGTTCAGTACTGCTCTCCATTAAAGAAGAAGTTCTAACGCCGAAACGCTCTTTCTTAAATGAACAGACTGATTAATTAATGAAGTCTAAACGAGCGAGGAAGTTATATGTATGTTGTCGCGTTCAGTTTGCTTTGGTCTTGGCTAAAACTGTCTAGATGTATTTCATTCGACATTGGATGCGTCCGACTGTACGGTTCTACTGTTTGTTCCTCCAATTATTCCGTCCCTTTTTCACGATTCAACTTGTGAAGTGCTTTATTGGATGAAACGCTGGCTGCTCGGTAGCTAAATCCAATTTTAACCACGCTTCGGTGGGCGATCCGCTTTTCCGATAGCTATCGAAAATCGCAGCGTGGCAAGCCGCATTGTTGAACACACTGCAGTTTAAATTGACATTTGAAAATTTTCTTCACTTTGTTTCCAAATATGTAGCACTTCAAATTTATGTGTATGGGAGTACATAAATTTCTTTTATCATAAGGATACGCACTCTTGTTTATGTGAAATGCAAATATATGAAGAACTGACAAAAACACATAATCGACGTCAAGAGCTTTCTCCAGTTTATATAATGAATTTTAAAAGTGTGCACTTTGGGTGTACGTGATATACACTCAGATAATTTCATAGTTTTAAGCGAACATATAAAGTGTTATTTCTTTGAATGTGAGTAAAACGAAATTGGTGTTGCTATCAAAGATTACTGTCTGAAAATTCTTGAGGAAAATGTCTATATTTTCTAGATTTGTGAGCCGTGCAAAGAAAGGAACGTTTAATAAGAAAAGTGCCAAAGCTAATCATGTTCGATCCGAAGGAAATGTTCTACTGCGACGAAAAATCAAGAAAAAAGTTTCCAAGAATTTAAATTCAAAGAAAAACATAATTCCTCTCAAAGAGATGTCACGTACAGTTTCAGAGGTTTCAGTATCACCAGTAAGCCAGTTTCAAATGAGCGCCACCTTTAAGCGGGATGTCAAGATAATGAATGAACTCAAGGTATTTCCAAAAACTTTCAGAATTAAATTAATGTCTTATGAGCACTGCTTATATTAAGAAGACATATAAAATCAAAACTCATTATATAATATTGAATGGAATAAAAAAAACAGCGAAACATAAATTGTCGATTAAAATTAATGAATAAATATTTGAAGGGGACAAAATTTTGTTTCTGATCCTATATTTATGAAAACCAAATATTTCTCAAAAATTCACAACATAATTTTAAGAACTTCTCCAAAACTAATTTATTTGAAATATTTAATATATTTAAATATCCAAATAAGTTACCTCAAAAATCTCTCAAAACATGTTGCACATCCTCAAAAAACAATTAGAAATAAAATAAGGTCTTCGTCAGTCCAATATCACATTTAAAAAATAAATTATTTTACAAGCTTTGCGTGAATTTTGTGATGAATTTTATGTTTTAAATGTGATGTTGGAGTGACGAAGACCTTATTTGATTTCTAATTGTTTTCTGAGGATGTGCTACATGTTTTGAGGGACAAAATTCTGTCTCCTTCAAATATTTATTTAATAATTTGAATTGACAATTTATGTTTGTTGGTTTTTTATTTCATTTAATATTAATAATGAAGGTTGGATTTTAAATATCTACTAAATATAAACAGTGCTTATAAGATATTAATTTAATTTTTGAAGTGTTTGAATAAACTTTTCGATATTGAAATTTATAGGAGACTAACAGAATAAATATGTTTTGATATTTAAAATTTGTGATAATCCTTCTATCAAGTAAAAAACTTCTCCATATTATTTCAGTGAACTCAAGGTGTCGGAGATTTATAACTTTAGGAAGGAAATATACCCAGCTGAATGATTTATTAAATTGTTAGAAACTGCATGTTCATGGAGAGAGGAAATTGTGTATAGAGTATATTCACTATTACAGGGTAGCCTATAATATATGATAATATTTTATTATTTCAAATAAGACACTCTATTAAAAATATACAGTAATCGAATAATCTGAAAAAGATATGATTTAGAGTAAAACTTTTTATTTTCGCTAAAATTTATTGTTAACACAACAATTGTTTCTTCAATAACATTTTGACTTCATCATGTCAGTATGGTAACTAACTAATTTTACAAAATTAAATACAAGTCTGCTGAGACTTGTATTTAAGGAGACCGATTTTGTAAAAGTAGTTAGTTGCAATTTGCACCTGATGAAGTCAAAATGTAATTGATGAAACAATTATTGCGTAAACAATAAATATTAGCGGAAATAAAGTGTTTTACTTTAAACCACATAAGATAAATTTCCGCCAAGATGAGAAACAATCCAGAAATCGAAAAAGATCCTTATATCTGATGACGTAAATTTAAAAATAATTAAGAACTAAATCAATTATCCAATAGCAGTTATATATAACCCCCACTTCAATATTCTGGTCTAAAGTCGAATATACACTGACTTTGTGCTGCCCTTGATATTAAATTATTAAATGATCAAACCTTCTCTCAAGAAACTGATGGCCCACTTATAGACGATATGTTCGGATCCTACCTCTTCACTGATGGAGGTCCAAAGCTGTAAGTTGAAATTCTAAACCTCCTTTTATTCAGCTAACGACGTCAAATGAGTACCAGTTTCCAGTTTATGCAAAGGAAATGAATTATGTTTTCAAACTGGATCAGATGATATATCCAACGATAATTTATAAGATGCGAAATTGTGACTTCAAAAAGCGCGGATCCAGGGGGGGTCATGGAGGCCATGACCCCCCCGGGCTGAGTCTGCGTTGACTATTGATAATTTTTCTATTCTTATTGATTAAACCTCTAAATCTTAAGTAACATACAACTGTGCAAAATGAGAAAATTGATGTTTGCAAGGAAATCATTCAGAAAGCAATATTACAGAAAGTGAAGGAAGCTGAATACTCTTCGATTTTATTCGATGAAACAACAGATATATCACATATCTCACAGCTGAGACTATCATTTAGGTATCTTAACAATGATATCATAAAGGAAGTTTTTGTGAACTTCTGTTTGATATTCTTAGATGTAATGAACTGAATACTACTCTGTCAAGAAAGTACCGGGAATTTTTAATTAAAACAACATTTTTACATTTAATCGTCAAAATTTATTGGGTCGCCTTCAAAATAGCCTCTATTTGCTCCAATACATCTATGCCAACGGCACTTCCAATTATCGAAACATTTTTTATAGGCGCTTTCCGGGATGGACTTTAGCTCTCGCGCCGAATTTTGTTTTATGGCTTCAATCGACTCAAAACGGGTGCCACGAAGGGGCAATTTTAGTTTTGGAAGAGGAAAAAGTCGCAGGGAGCCAAATCCGGCGAATACGGTGGTTGCTGAAGCACGTTTGTTGAGTTTTTGGCGAGAAAGTCTGTCACAATCGTAGCTCGGTGAGAAGGCGCGTTATCGTCATGCAAAATCCATGAGTTGTTCGCCCACAAATTTGGCCGCTTATTACGGATACGCTTACGCAAACGTTTCATAACGCCTAGGTAATACTCCTTGTTTACCGTCTGACCCTCTGGAACGAATTCGTAGGGCACCACGTCACGGGTATCGAAGAAAACAATGAGCATCACCTTCATTTTCGAGCTGCTTTGGCGTGGTTTTTTCGGTTTCGGCTCATTTTTTGCCACCCATTCCGATGATTGCTGGCTTGTTTGCATATCGTACTCGTAGACCCAGGTCTCATCACCAGTTATAATACGTTCCATGAATGTAGAATCGGAATTACAGCGATCCAGCATGTCTGAAGCAACCTGTTCGCGATGACGTTTTTGAAGAAAATTCAGGTCTTTCGGTACGAGTCGTGCGGCCACCTTTCTCATGCCCAAAATATCAATCAAAATCGTACGTGCGGACTCGTGGGATATCTTAAGATCATGTGCTACCTCTCTCAAGCTGGTACGACGGTTTTCCAGCACCCTTTCCTTAATTTTATCGACGTTATCTGCGATCGAAGCCGTCGATGGGCGACCACTTCACGACCGTCCTTGAAGGCTGTGTACCACTGATATGCACGAGTTTTCGATAGAGCATTATCACCAAAGGCCTTTTGCAACATTTTCAATGCATCGGCACACGAAAATTCATTTGCAACACAAAACTTTAAACAAATTCTTTGCTCAACGTAATCACCCATAGTAAAAATCGGCACACACTCTGACATCGACTGACTTAATCAGCTGTTGAAAACACACTAGTTGACAGATCCCGCTCAAGCTTGGCATAGTAATTAAGGACAGTGGTACCAACCTAGGAAAAAAATTTTTTCCTGCCTCATTGCCCCGCCAGATTTAAATCGATAATTCACGATACTTTCTTGACAGAATGTAAAAATTAAAACGTTATAGAGCCTCGGTCGACAGGTGTAGTATTGCGAAAATCGGCGAAAATGGTTAACACTCTCTGTCTCAAATTTAATATAGATTTAACATGGTTTGTATTGGGACTGACAGCTGCTCGGTTGTGACCTCAGAAACAAGGGGTGCTGTACAGGAGTTGTAAAAAATAGCTGTGTATTTCAAACGTTAACCGTGCATCAATCACGTACTTAATACATTAGCTACGCCATCCAAAACTATTTCTTGCCGCAACACCTCGAGCACGATGAAAAAAGTTGTGGCATTTGCCAATACATCTGCTGAGAGAAATCAAATTTTTGAAAAAGAACTTAGTTACAATGCAAAGTATCTATGGGACGTGCTGGGTCGCAAGGAATGATGGGCATCTACAATTTAAAGAAGATAATTTAGTGAATATTTGTAGCGCGCTGGAAAAGTCTTCTACTTGGCAAGACCACAAAACTGCCAATGATGCGCATTGCATACTGCAAACGCTGCGCATCTATCTGTTTGAGTGATGGTTTAGGTACCTAAATATTTTATTTTTAGATACTAAAGCATGAAGGAGAGATCTGAATTATTTATTTTATTAGTAACTTTTGAGCATTTCAGCGAAGGCAGTTCAAACTACCGTTTATATCCCGTAACGAGCCACACTGTAGTTTAAATATAACTTAATATTATTTAAATATTTTAATATTAGCCTTCTACATATTTAGTTTCAACAAATTTTATTTAATAATTATAACTCCAGGAATTAAATTAAAATAATTTCATATAAGTACCACTTATATCAAACGACATATAAAATTAACATTCATTATAAGATCTCCAAATGATATAACATAATACAATAAATAAAAATTGTTAACAAAAATTCCATAAATTAAATATTTTGAATAGACAAAATTTTGTTTCTGCTGATCAATCTTATGAAAACAAAAACCTTTCAAAAATGTTTAACATAATCTTAAGAATTTCATCATAAAACTATTCAATATTATTGAATATCTAACTAAGTTACTTTCTATAAAATCTCAAGATATGTAAAAGCATAACTGAAAAATAAGTTTTAAGAGAGACTTTGCTTCGTCAGTATTCAAATAATTCATATTTAATAATGTGTAACTTAATCTTACATTACATTTAAATTTTTGAGTATTTATTTACCAGAATCTAAATCTAAATTGTTGAAGGGTGAGTAAATATTCGTTGTTGATTAATGTTATATTTTATTGAATATGAATCATTTGAATACTGACGAAGCAAAGTCTCTCTTAAAACTTGTTTTTCAGTAATGCTTTTACATATCTTGAGATTTTATAGAGAGTAACTTAGTAAGATATTCAATAATATTGAATATTCTAAGTAAGATAGTTTAATGATGAAATTCTTAAGATTATGTTAAACATTTTTGAAAGATATTTGTTTTCATAAGATTGATCAGCAGAAACAAAATTTTGTTCATTCAAAATATTTAATTTATAGAATTTTGGTTAACAATTTTTATTTATTGGATTTTGTTATATCATTTGGATGTCTTATAATGAATGTTTATTTTATATGTCGTTTGATATAAGTGGTACTTATATGACATTATTTTAATTCAATTCCTGAAGTTATGATTATTAAATATTTCTTGAAATTAAATATGTAGAAGGCTAATATTAAAATATTTAAATAATTTTATATACCTTCTATCAAGTATTAACCTCAATTTATAACTCAATATTTTTCAGGTACAACAGTCGCCTTAAGCAGAGTATTGCAAACGAGGTGAATTGATTTAAAAGGGGGGTACAGATGCCAAAATGATATACAATGACTGTTCTACAAAACAAAGGGGAAAAAACTGGCTGATCCAATTTTCCTACAGCATTTTGAAGAGGCAAAAGAAGTAGCTGAGCATCTAGCAGAAATTAAATGCCCCAGAATAGTATCACGACAAACACACAGAGCCAATAACCATCTTTTTCAATTTGCTGAAGAGTATTTTCGCAGGACTATATACATCCCTCTTCTAGATTCTGTAATAAATTACTTAGAGGACCGTCTGTCTCCAGAAGTACTAAAATTATGTCAACTAGGCGTTTTTATTCCAAAAATCGATTATACTAATGGAGGTAAAAACAATGAAACTGTTGAACAGCTTGCAAACGACTATCAACTGCTAATAGACAATACTCCAGTTTCAGTAATTATAAACGAATATCGGCTGTGACAGATAAAATGGCAGCGAAAACAGAATAATCCGCAGTCGATTTCTCATCTTATAGAAAATTGGGATACTGAAATGTATCCTAATGTAAGAGAATTTTTATGTATTCTTGCTACACTACCAGTTAGTGTAGCCACAGCAGAAAGGTCCTTTTCCACTCTTAGGAAGCTCAAAACTCAATGGTAGAAGACTGCCTATCTGGATTGGAACTTCTACAGGTACACAAATGCATAGCATAAATGAAAATTTATTCATGTCGAAAATTTGTATATTTTATGTATCCAATTTTGAATTGTGAGCAAGTCTTCTTTATATTTATGTTTCTTTTTTTGGAATGTGGACATTTCAAGGCGGCCAGTATGTTGCGGCCGAAAATGCGCAAGTGCGTAAACGCATATTAGCTGGTTAATGGCCGAATATTGTGTTCAAGCCATCATCCAGTAAGGATTCATTTACCATAGAATATTGTAAATTTATGTAAATTTCTATGTCTAAAAGTTTACTAGACCAGACTGGTCCTCGCTCTCTGGCCACAGTAAGTCTAACATATACAGTTTATATATTTAAGTTTCATTTATATTAGGCTAACGTTGATTTCTAATTTGTGAATAAATGTTAAAAGTGATTTTAGGTATTTCAATATTTTAGGTATTCCAACAATTATAAATCGACAGGTAAAGAGCCTAACGTCGCATTTAGTGAACGAAACAATTTCTCAGTAAGAAGAAATTGTTAAAAAGTGTTCACATATCGCTTTTGAGGACCAGAAGCAGTTAGACCCCAATACCACGTTTTTGACGTAAACCAGGTTACGCTGCACCAAGAACCTTAAATAGTCACCAAGAAAATGTCAAGGACACATGAAGGAAAGTAGTAAAACTGGACCATCTAGAGTTTGCTTTTTAAAGTAATGGTTATTTCTGCCAACACTTCTGTCATTCGTGTTTTGACAGAAAGTAAGTTATATATTTGACATTAACGAAATGGGTCTACTTACGCTATAACAAAATTGGAATATATCAGAAAGTCGAACAAAGTGATGAATCTTCTATACAAACTGTTAGAAATTAATGTGGAAAATTCAATAGATAAGAAATGCCCTTGCGGCAATTTGTGGATCAATTTGTTCCAAAAAACTGGATCGATATTTGGTAAAACAACCCGTCCCCGTTCCCGTCTAGTGAGCATACCTGAACATCAACAAAAATCAACTAGTCGTCGTGCTCGAGAACACATTTCTTGCACTTCTCTGCGGAGAATTTTACATAAAGACCTCGATATGAAGGATTACAAAGTTTAGCTAGTGCAGGAAGTGAAGCCTCCTGGATGGTCACGTTGCGTTTTCATATCGTTCAATGGGCTAATAATCGCATGGCCGAAGCTGAGCATTTTCCCAGAAAAATCATCATCCTTTTTTTGTAGGAAGTCCGTTAAGGACTAGTATTACTCTTACCATCCAGAAACGGTCGATGTCTTGAAACACAAAATCAAAGTTGCCATTCATGAGATTAATCCCAAAACAATCGACAATGTACTGAAATTTGGTTTAATCGGATGTGGTACTTTAGCCAGTTGTGGTGGTCATTGTGGAATGATATTATTTTCAATTCGTAAATGCCAAGGCTCAACATTTCTAATAAACTCTCAACTTCAGAAAAAAATTCATTAGTTTTTATTTATAGCCGATCAAAAACGCAAATTGTAGAAGGCCCACCTTTATATAGCCATAAGGGTTGCTGGTTTTGAGGTTTTCTGTCAAAAGTACTATCGCATAAAAATACCATCAAGAGTATAGGATCCAAGGTCTCATATATCTCAGATAACAATCATTATTAGTCAGAATGTACAGCCGCTGGGAAAAAGTGGAAACAATCTGAAAAACCTCTGATCGACGATTCAAAATATTTGCTATGATTCATAACGGTAAACTGTAAATCATAGAATCATCCAATCAAATGGGTTTGGTAAATTTCAAATTGGCTGAACGTGTATGTCAAGAGGCAAAGATCATAGGGGTTTAGCAGTTTAGGTTGAATATAATTTCATAGCAAAAAAATGTAAAGATATTCTATTTGTAGAGAAATTTGAGTGCAGTGCTGTAAAATACGTTTTAAATAAGTGAAGTTTGGTTATTCCTTCAGTGTATAGACCGCCAGGTGGAAGATTCGAGTTATTTTTGTATTTGAAAGAGAGTTTTGTGGTTGAAAAAATTGGGCCTAACATTATCATATCTATAGTACTTGATTTTAATATCTAGATGGAAGATCAAAATATTGTATCAAAAATAGTTTACTTACACTTTTTCATGATACTTCTATGGGCACTCTGATGAATGAGTATACTAGAATTACTCAACAATGTAATATTTATTTAGACAACGTCTTAATCTAATTCATCCCACATTATATCATCAGAGGTTTCGGAATACCATATTTCTGATCAAAGGGCTCACAAAGTTGGCTTTTGTTGAGGAACAAAGTCAAAACTGAGCTTAGTTAACATTATTTAGATTTGATTCAAAATATGCTCCTTTCACTAACGAAATCTCAGAAAATGGCAATTATTTATTTATGAAAATTTATCCATTACTGGATTAATGAATTTATCTTATCACTTGAACATTGAACAGTGCTGTGGATGATAATATACCTGTTAGTATCATAAAATAATCAATTTGAATCCTTTTTTAGTGTACTCTGTTATATATTTAATAATTAAATTAAGTCCTCAATGTTTGCAATTCAGTTGAAGTAAATTCTGATAAAAACCACTTTTAATAAAGTTTGAAGAAAGCACCGACGTGAAGTAAGGCGCTGCGTCGCTGTTCATGTTCTCTCCGAACCTCAAAAATTTAGCTCTATTTTTTCGTTATTTCACATCTGAATAAAAAATCTGACCTCTACTGGATTTATAATTTCGAAAACGTTCTGAAAATATAATTCTCATGTATGAATAAGTCAGAAAACATTTCGCCCATAAACGAATTCAATTGAGTTATTTAAGCCCCAAACCAACTCTCAAAGTTTTTAGTCACTTTTCGACCGGAAGAAATATTTTCTTCGGTGGTTAAACTAATGGTGCAGTTTTACTATACACAAAAAAAATCGCTTTGAACATGATCTTTTTTAAGGAATTATTGCTGTGTACTCATTGTACATCATCATTAAACATATGCTAAAACCATCTACATTTCTAGCATAAATCGTCCTGATAGACGATTATAAGCATCAGAAAATGTATGTTATGCTCGATATGTCTGCTAGTAATACATATTTTGCAGAACAATTTGGTACAATTTTCAAACGTTTCTCCAGTGCCTATTCATGATCAATTGTCCAACCAAGCAAGCTTCAGATCAACCGTGGACTATAAAATCGTATTGCCAATTAAAAATTCGTGGCTTCCGGAATTATCCCCATTTGTACCCCATTTTGTTGAATATCAAATCTGTAATTACGCCTCAAAGTTAGTTTCTTGCAGAATTGTTGTGTATAGAACATTTAAATTAATTTAGTTTTGAGATTTATTTGGAGTAAAGTTTCAATTACCACCAGTACCTCTAGAATGAACCCAGTAGAGGTGAACTATAATAGATAATTTGGTCTGGCCATCAAATAAATTCCCAGAATTCTTCAATCGGTTTACTTCTAGACTTTGTAATAAGCTGAGCTTCAGCTTATCAATTTCATTTAACCTTGTATCAAATAACTCCCTTGGCAAAATTTGAGAAAACTATAAGCCTTAAATTAATAAATGTTATAAGATATGTACAAATTTCAGGTAGTAGCTGCCTGAAAACTTATATTGGTCAAATCAGAAGGTCCTTCAATACTAGAACAATGAACATACAGTACTTCCCGCTAAAATGAATTAGATGCTACATATGCAGAGCTACTACTAAAGAAACATGATTTTGAAAACGTTTGAAGATAAGGAAAAAAGAGGCCTGAAGCTGAATAAAATAGAAAGTTTAGAAACAAACCTGTTAACAAATTCTGGGAATTTATTGAACGACCAGTTCCATTTATCTAGTACATTTCCATTGGTCCTATTTTAGTATGGACCCGGTGGTTTTTCGAAAAGTAATATAAACTGAATTTTACCCTCAATTCAGAATAGAATGAAATATTGTTTGTATATTGAAAATTATTATGAAGAAGTATTTGCATGTTACAGATAATAGCTCCAGAACCTCTACAGATCCTATTCTAAATAATTCTCATGAAAACATTTAGAATGAAATTTCAAAACCTAGATCCTAGATACACTGTATTACTTTATAGACATATATATTATCATCACATGTGGTGGAAATTAACAAATAAGTAATCAAATGAAATATAAAATAATGACCAAATAATTTAGACATTACCTTATACATATATGTTTCGATTAGATGTTAAAGAATCACAAGTTCCATCACCAAAAAATGTTCAACATATAATTCAAAAAGCCCTTTTTTATTTTCCTTTTTGAAAATTATATATCACATTCTCCAGAGAAAGAACCTGATAAATTCGGACCGAAAATCTCTTCAGTAAGGAGTTATTTGAATAAACAAAAATAATCATTTAAAAATATATAAATCAACCTTTTTGTCACTAGGAAATCAAAATATTATTTTGCACTAAATTTTTAGGTAGTTGCTTGAAAGCTTTTCAAGAAGTTAGAATATTAAGGAACGCTTTATGTCTTCATAAAATAATGATAAGTGGATATCAGTATACACGTGCATTATTTAATCAAAATAAAACATTATAAGTGCGCAATTAACTGTCAGCAATAATCAGAATCTAGAAAGAATCTTTGAAGATTATTATAAAACAATAGAAAATTTATGCCTGAAATATTAAAATATAGAAAGGAAGTAATTTTTTATGTCTATCCTGAATCGAATTTAAATGAGCTGTTTCAGGGTTCAGGTATATTATATATAATTTAGATCCGAGCAACTATAGGCCTATTTCATTGATGTCGGTGCTGTCGAAGATATTTGAGAAGGTCATAAAAAACAGATCAACTTCTTACCTGAATCGTTATGAAATATTGCCAGATAAACAATACGAATTCAGGGAGGCTAGATCAGCGCAGGATGCTATCGCATATGTAACAGCAAAGATTTATAACGCATTAGATTAGAGGAAACCAGCAATCGGTATATTCGTTGATTTGTTGAAGGCTTTCGATACGGTGAGTCATCCTGAGCTTCTGGAGTCTCTTGAAAGGATTGGTATGAGAGGAAATTGTTACAACTTGTTGAAGAGCTATCTACACGAGATAGTCCAGTATGTCAAAGTTGAAGAAAAGCTAAGTTCGCCGAAGCATGTAAAGTATGGTGTACCACAGGGGACAATCCTGGGACCATTATTGTTCTCGATTTATATCAACGATCTTTTCAACTTACCTACAAGCGGAGACATAGTTGGCTTTGTCGATGTTTGGTTTTTTATGAGGATACTTCTTGGAGTGCACTGAGAAAGAAAGTGGAAAATGATTTTGGCAGGGTAATTGATTTTTTCAATGACAGAATACTCACCATGAACAGCGCCAAAACTCATTTCTTACCATTTACAAGTTATTCCTGTAATATGCCCAGGCTCAAAACACTAAATATAGTCGCCACCGATGAAACCATAGAAATAACAGCGAAGTCGGAGATAGAATACCTAGGTGTACACATCGACTGTCATCTTAATTGGAGTGTACAGGCGAAAATATTGTCTGAGAGGATCAGAAGCCCTATACCCAAATTTAACTTATGTCGAAAAATATGCGATATCAACCAGTTGAAGGTTTTATACTTTGCATTGGTTCAGAGTCAACTGGCCTACGGGATAGTTGCATGGGGTGCAGTTAAAAATAAAATTTGAATATCAAAACAAATTGAAATATGTTTATCTTCTACAATTTTAATTTCCAAAAGAATTTTTTATTCAAAAACTTTTAGAATTAAATTAATGTCTAAAACAAGCACCGCTTACATTTAATAGACGTATATAATCAAAACTCAATATACAATGTCAAATGAAATAAATAACCCAGCAGATATACGAAAGTAATTAAAATTAATAAATAAATATTCAAACGAGACAAAATTTTGTTTCTGGTTTTATCTTAAGAAATACTACTTGCCTTATAAAAACATGAACACACTTGAAGGACTTCCCAAAGAATATAATTTATTTGAAATATTTAATACATTTAAATATTCGAACAAATTATTTCAAAAAACTCTAAAAAATGTGCACTATATTTTCAAAAAACAAATATAATTCTAGATAATCCCTTCATCAGCCGTTTTTCAATAAACTAAATATCAAAATCAAAAACATAACCTACATCACTCACGTGTTAAAAGACTTAAGCTTCGAACTACAGATCAACTATATATTCAAGATTGATCTATGTTCTAACAAAATCAAAGAACAAAGTGAGTTATTTTAAGGTTTACCTAAATCCATTGACACCGTATAAAGAGATTTATTGAAGCCAAAATATAATTATATATTATATATAAAATAAAATGGAAAGGCTTTTTACTTGATAGAAGAAATATAACAAAATTTGAATTTCAAAACAAATTGAAATATGTTTATCTTCTACAATTTTAATTTCCAAAAGAATTTTTTATTCAAAAACTTTTAGAATTAAATTAATGTCTAAAACAAGCACCGCTTACATTTAATAGACGAATATAATCAAAACTCAATATACAATGTCAAATGAAATAAATAACCCAGCAGATATACGAAAGTAATTAAAATTAATATAAAATATTCAAACGAGACAAAATTTTGTTTCTGGTTTTATCTTAAGAAATACTACTTGCCTTATAAAAACATGAACACACTTGAAGGACTTCCCAAAGAATATAATTTATTTGAAATATTTAATACATTTAAATATTCGAACAAATTATTTCAAAAAACTCTAAAAAATGTGCACTATATTTTCAAAAAACAAATATAATTCTAGATAATCCCTTCATCAGCCGTTTTTCAATAAACTAAATATCAAAATCAAAAACATAACCTACATCACTCACGTGTTAAAAGACTTAAGCTTCGAACTACAGATCAACTATATATTCAAGATTGATCTATGTTCTAACAAAATCAAAGAACAAAGTGAGTTATTTTAAGGTTTACCTAAATCCATTGACACCGTATAAAGAGATTTATTGAAGCCAAAATATAATTATATATTATATATAAAATAAAATGGAAAGGCTTTTTACTTGATAGAAGAAATATAACAAAATTTGAATATCAAAACAAATTGAAATATGTTTATCTTCTACAATTTTAATTTCCAAAAGAATTTTTTATTCAAAAACTTTTAGAATTAAATTAATGTCTAAAACAAGCACCGCTTACATTTAATAGACGTATATAATCAAAACTCAATATACAATGTCAAATGAAATAAATAACCCAGCAGATATACGAAAGTAATTAAAATTAATAAATAAATATTCAAACGAGACAAAATTTTGTTTCTGGTTTTATCTTAAGAAATACTACTTGCCTTATAAAAACATGAACACACTTGAAGGACTTCCCAAAGAATATAATTTATTTGAAATATTTAATACATTTAAATATTCGAACAAATTATTTCAAAAAACTCTAAAAAATGTGCACTATATTTTCAAAAAACAAATATAATTCTAGATAATCCCTTCATCAGCCGTTTTTCAATAAACTAAATATCAAAATCAAAAACATAACCTACATCACTCACGTGTTAAAAGACTTAAGCTTCGAACTACAGATCAACTATATATTCAAGATTGATCTATGTTCTAACAAAATCAAAGAACAAAGTGAGTTATTTTAAGGTTTACCTAAATCCATTGACACCGTATAAAGAGATTTATTGAAGCCAAAATATAATTATATATTATATATAAAATAAAATGGAAAGGCTTTTTACTTGATAGAAGAAATATAACAAAATTTGAATATCAAAACAAATTGAAATATGTTTATCTTCTACAATTTTAATTTCCAAAAGAATTTTTTATTCAAAAACTTTTAGAATTAAATTAATGTCTAAAACAAGCACCGCTTACATTTAATAGACGTATATAATCAAAACTCAATATACAATGTCAAATGAAATAAATAACCCAGCAGATATACGAAAGTAATTAAAATTAATAAATAAATATTCAAACGAGACAAAATTTTGTTTCTGGTTTTATCTTAAGAAATACTACTTGCCTTATAAAAACATGAACACACTTGAAGGACTTCCCAAAGAATATAATTTATTTGAAATATTTAATACATTTAAATATTCGAACAAATTATTTCAAAAAACTCTAAAAAATGTGCACTATATTTTCAAAAAACAAATATAATTCTAGATAATCCCTTCATCAGCCGTTTTTCAATAAACTAAATATCAAAATCAAAAACATAACCTACATCACTCACGTGTTAAAAGACTTAAGCTTCGAACTACAGATCAACTATATATTCAAGATTGATCTATGTTCTAACAAAATCAAAGAACAAAGTGAGTTATTTTAAGGTTTACCTAAATCCATTGACACCGTATAAAGAGATTTATTGAAGCCAAAATATAATTATATATTATATATAAAATAAAATAGAAAGGCTTTTTACTTGATAGAAGAAATATAACAAAATTTGAATATCAAAACAAATTGAAATATGTTTATCTTCTACAATTTTAATTTCCAAAAGAATTTTTTATTCAAAAACTTTTAGAATTAAATTAATGTCTAAAACAAGCACCGCTTTGATTATATACGTCTATTAAATGTAAGCGGTGCTTGTTTTAGACATTAATTTAATTCTAAAAGTTTTTGAATAAAAAATTCTTTTCGAAATTAAAATTGTAGAAGATAAACATATTTCAATTTGTTTTGATATTCAAATTTTGTTATATTTCTTCTATCAAGTAAAAAGCCTTTCCATTTTATTTTATATATAATATATAATTATATTTTGGCTTCAATAAATCTCTTTATACGGTGTCAATGGATTTAGGTAAACCTTAAAATAACTCACTTTGTTCTTTGATTTTGTTAGAACATAGATCAATCTTGAATATATAGTTGATCTGTAGTTCGAAGCTTAAGTCTTTTAACACGTGAGTGATGTAGGTTATGTTTTTGATTTTGATATTTAGTTTATTGAAAAACGGCTGATGAAGGGATTATCTAGAATTATATTTGTTTTTTGAAAATATAGTGCACATTTTTTAGAGTTTTTTGAAATAATTTGTTCGAATATTTAAATGTATTAAATATTTCAAATAAATTATATTCTTTGGGAAGTCCTTCAAGTGTGTTCATGTTTTTATAAGGCAAGTAGTATTTCTTAAGATAAAACCAGAAACAAAATTTTGTCTCGTTTGAATATTTATTTATTAATTTTAATTACTTTCGTATATCTGCTGGGTTATTTATTTCATTTGACATTGTATATTGAGTTTTGATTATATACGTCTATTAAATGTAAGCGGTGCTTGTTTTAGACATTAATTTAATTCTAAAAGTTTTTGAATAAAAAATTCTTTTGGAAATTAAAATTGTAGAAGATAAACATATTTCAATTTGTTTTGATATTCAAATTTTGTTATATTTCTTCTATCAAGTAAAAAGCCTTTCCATTTTATTTTATATATAATATATAATTATATTTTGGCTTCAATAAATCTCTTTATACGGTGTCAATGGATTTAGGTAAACCTTAAAATAACTCACTTTGTTCTTTGATTTTGTTAGAACATAGATCAATCTTGAATATATAGTTGATCTGTAGTTCGAAGCTTAAGTCTTTTAACACGTGAGTGATGTAGGTTATGTTTTTGATTTTGATATTTAGTTTATTGAAAAACGGCTGATGAAGGGATTATCTAGAATTATATTTGTTTTTTGAAAATATAGTGCACATTTTTTAGAGTTTTTTGAAATAATTTGTTCTAATATTTAAATGTATTAAATATTTCAAATAAATTATATTCTTTGGGAAGTCCTTCAAGTGTGTTCATGTTTTTATAAGGCAAGTAGTATTTCTTAAGATAAAACCAGAAACAAAATTTTGTCTCGTTTGAATATTTATTTATTAATTTTAATTACTTTCGTATATCTGCTGGGTTATTTATTTCATTTGACATTGTATATTGAGTTTTGATTATATACGTCTATTAAATGTAAGCGGTGCTTGTTTTAGACATTAATTTAATTCTAAAAGTTTTTGAATAAAAAATTCTTTTGGAAATTAAAATTGTAGAAGATAAACATATTTCAATTTGTTTTGATATTCAAATTTTGTTATATTTCTTCTATCAAGTAAAAAGCCTTTCCATTTTATTTTATATATAATATATAATTATATTTTGGCTTCAATAAATCTCTTTATACGGTGTCAATGGATTTAGGTAAACCTTAAAATAACTCACTTTGTTCTTTGATTTTGTTAGAACATAGATCAATCTTGAATATATAGTTGATCTGTAGTTCGAAGCTTAAGTCTTTTAACACGTGAGTGATGTAGGTTATGTTTTTGATTTTGATATTTAGTTTATTGAAAAACGGCTGATGAAAGGATTATCTAGAATTATATTTGTTTTTTGAAAATATAGTGCACATTTTTTAGAGTTTTTTGAAATAATTTGTTCGAATATTTAAATGTATTAAATATTTCAAATAAATTATATTCTTTGGGAAGTCCTTCAAGTGTGTTCATGTTTTTATAAGGCAAGTAGTATTTCTTAAGATAAAACCAGAAACAAAATTTTGTCTCGTTTGAATATTTATT
This sequence comes from Megalocaria dilatata, assembly GCA_034642435.1. NCBI lineage: Eukaryota > Metazoa > Arthropoda > Insecta > Coleoptera > Coccinellidae > Megalocaria > Megalocaria dilatata. The sequence goes on along the minus strand of CM067854.1, from coordinate 95,855,667 downwards.
TATTAATTTTAATTACTTTCGTATATCTGCTGGGTTATTTATTTCATTTGACATTGTATATTGAGTTTTGATTATATACGTCTATTAAATGTAAGCGGTGCTTGTTTTAGACATTAATTTAATTCTAAAAGTTTTTGAATAAAAAATTCTTTTGGAAATTAAAATTGTAGAAGATAAACATATTTCAATTTGTTTTGATATTCAAATTTTGTTATATTTCTTCTATCAAGTAAAAAGCCTTTCCATTTTATTTTATATATAATATATAATTATATTTTGGCTTCAATAAATCTCTTTATACGGTGTCAATGGATTTAGGTAAACCTTAAAATAACTCACTTTGTTCTTTGATTTTGTTAGAACATAGATCAATCTTGAATATATAGTTGATCTGTAGTTCGAAGCTTAAGTCTTTTAACACGTGAGTGATGTAGGTTATGTTTTTGATTTTGATATTTAGTTTATTGAAAAACGGCTGATGAAGGGATTATCTAGAATTATATTTGTTTTTTGAAAATATAGTGCACATTTTTTAGAGTTTTTTGAAATAATTTGTTCGAATATTCAAATGTATTAAATATTTCAAATAAATTATATTCTTTGGGAAGTCCTTCAAGTGTGTTCATGTTTTTATAAGGCAAGTAGTATTTCTTAAGATAAAACCAGAAACAAAATTTTGTCTCGTTTGAATATTTATTTATTAATTTTAATTACTTTCGTATATCTGCTGGGTTATTTATTTCATTTGACATTGTATATTGAGTTTTGATTATATACGTCTATTAAATGTAAGCGGTGCTTGTTTTAGACATTAATTTAATTCTAAAAGTTTTTGAATAAAAAATTCTTTTGGAAATTAAAATTGTAGAAGATAAACATATTTCAATTTGTTTTGATATTCAAATTTTGTTATATTTCTTCTATCAAGTAAAAAGCCTTTCCATTTTATCAGTTAAAAATAATTACCTGAAACAAATAGAAGTGTCGGAGAAGTGGATAATTAAGGTAATTTTCAACAGAGAGCTGAGATATCCCTCTGATCAGCTGTTTAGGGAAAGTGGTTTTTTTGGCGTTAGACAGTTGTACTGTCAAGCCTTATTGGTGCAAAAGTTTAGGGATGGAAATACCGAAAACTTAGAACACACATACAACACAAGATATAGGCAGGGTTCAGTACACGTTCTTAAAGTCCACAAAAGTAAAGGACAGAGAAACCATCGATATCTGGGTGCTAAAATCTTCAATATGTTGCCAATTGGCATAAAATTACTTAGTTCATACAACATATGGAAGTCAAAAGTGAGGAACTGGATTGCTGCGCAGACTAAGGAAAGGATTGATGGACTGATGGAGGTGGAGAATTTGTGGAGTTGAATCGGGTAGAGGATAAAGTGTTATACGTTGCCGGCTCATGCATTTTGTTTTATTTATATATTTTTTGTTTATTTGTTCTTTTTTCTGTTGTGTATTTACTTAGATGAAGCTTCTTTAGTATTTACACGTATTTGTGTCTACATCTGTTTTTTTTCCTATATGTATATGTGTGTATATATTTGTATATGTGTGTATGTATTTATTTGTGCATATGCCTATACACTGAATTTTGAGAATAAACACTGGCCAACAGCCCCGCGCGGATTTGCTTCCTTGGGGTGGTCCATGGTTTGTTTGCTATTGTAGTAATGTATTATAATTTGATAATTTATGGCAAATAAATTTATTATTATTATTAATATTATTATATTGTTGTACAGTCTATAAATGTTATATCTGAAATTTCTTTGAAAAGTAGATGTTCTGTGATGGGGACACGACAGTAAATTCCTATATCTTATGTTGACACTATGAACATCAGCTCTATACCTAATCTTATTTGTTATTGTCAGCACAGATTCAGAGATGAAAGATCAACTCGAACTGCTGCTCTTCAGTTTTTCGACCATTTTTATCTCTCTTTGGATGGGAGACTTTGGGCACGTGGTATTTTCTTTGACCTCACAAAAGCTTTTGATTGCATTGCACCACAGGTTATTATCAGTTAATTTTACAATCTAGGTTGGATTTCAAGTTTTTTATCAAATCGAACCTTGCCTGTGAAAATTCTTGAGACATTTTCAGACAGTTATGAAAGTGAGTTGGGTGTTCCTCAGGGTTCTGTTTTGGGACTGCTACTGTTCATTCTCTTCATTAATGACTTGCCCTATTTCATTGTTAATGAGTGGTTGGTCATTTTTGTCGATGATACCTCTGTGACGATCTCGGCACCGAGCCATTTTACGCTTCTGAATCGCTGTGAAATTGTAGTTGCGACCTTTGCAAATTGGTGTCCGACTTATGCTCTGATTGTGAATATGTGCAAGACTGAATCACCTGTAGTCGAGGTAAGGAATTATGTGGCTTCTGTGGCAGAGCCACTTTGTCTGCATTATCAAAACAGAGAGTTGAAACCAAGCGATTCAATGAAGTCTTTGGATGTATACGTTGATAAGAATTTGAGATGGTGTAAACACGTAGACCATGTTTGCGGGAAACTGAGCTTATTTTTTTTTACTATTAGACGCATTAGAGACTCACTTCCCTTTGACGCAATTTTGAATGTATATTACAGTTTATGTTACAGCCATATAGCCTATAATATTTTGGTGTGGGGAAAATCTGTTGAATTCAATAGAGTTTTTCTATTACAAAAGAGAACAGTAAGTATGATGTTCAGGCTTGGTTCTCGAGATCACTGCAGACCTGTATTTATTGCAAATGGTATTCTGACAGTACCTTGTATCTTTATTTTCAAGTCTTTGCAATATGTTAAAGAAAATGAGTCACTATTTGTCAAGTTGTCTAGCTTTCACAACTACTTAATAAGAAGCTCTGGAGCTTTATCTATGTCTATGCACAGGATCACAAAATTTGAATCATGTCCATTATACCAAATTATGAAACTTCATAATCAAATACCTGATTCTATTAAAATTATGGATAAATTGAAATTTAAAAACACTCTTAAATCACTAATGCTCTGTAGAGCCTACTATAGTGTCAGAGAATATTTGGATGATGATTCTTTTTTGTGATTGAATTTACATTAATTGACTACTCTTAATCATGTAATGTCTTACAGGATCAACAAATATTAGTATTATTATTATTATCAGGGGATGACCATCAGTTTGATTGCCTAAAAACGTTTTTGTAAAAGCTGATGTGTGAGAGCTTGCATTGTTCTGATGGTAAATGATTCGTCTTCTACGATTAGTCTTCCTGATTTTTCTGACCACTTCTGGCAAACAAAGATGGTATGTTATCCCGAATTGACCGTTCTACGTTGCCATAACGGAAATATGGCGACATATCCAGTTACTCCGAAAAAACAGGCGAACATTTCCGTTGAAGTGCTTCGTGCGCGAACAACTTATGTTAAATTTGGTGATCCTAAATATTTCTTCTGAAGCATCACTATCAAATTTATTCAATATTCGCTCCATTCGACACCAGCCTCTTTTAGGTCATTATCAAATTATGCGGTATCCAATGTGAACTATTTTTCTTGCCATGCGATGTTCAATTATGTGAATGGAAATAATGCACAGGTATGCTTCAATCTCACGATAAGTCACTTGACGATTTTGCAATACCAATTCACGCACAGCATTGATGTTTTCTGGCGCAACGGTCTATTTCGAAGGACTTTCAGGAAATTCGTCCTATAGCGATGGCTCGAGATGGTGCTTCATCACCTCAAATCGGAGCAAAGCTGATCGAACCTAATGTTGATTCAATACCCGTCAAAAACCATAGAATATCAAAGAATGAAAATGATCATGATGTGATTCCATTGTTTACCGAGACGTATTTATAAACAACGAAAAAATCACTCGTATAGCAACACATTCTAAGTTGGTTAACCATTTTAAATATCAGACTTTATGACCACAATGCCAGATTTGACATATTCACGTCAGTGTTGCAATATCTCAAAACTCAAGTAACAATCCTCATAATAGCAATGAAAATATTAATTGATTATTAAGGATATTTATCTGTTCCCACTCAATTGTGAATGATTATGAACGCAAATTAACCAGTCTAGGTATATAAAGGGTTGGGGAAAAAATCTTCAATTTTTTCGGTAGATGGCTGTAGAATTCAACATCTCGTAAAATATCGATCAAACATTTTCAGATTATGCTAGTTGTTAAGGTGAAATTTTACACTATAAATTTTTTTTACTGTTTTTTGCTTGATACATTCATTTGTTATGGTATTAAATATGAAAGGCAACAAAGAGAAAATTCGGTACATTTCACAGTTTTTCTTTGATACAGGTGAAAACGCAAGAGTCAGCTGAAATTGTGAATGGTGTTAATGGTCCCGATAATGTAACAGCTGATTAGGTGTTCTTGGTTTCGTTGATTCCGTTCAGGTATTTTAGATGTTAAAGATGCACCTCGAACAAGCAGGTCCGTTATCGAAGTTTCCAATTGAATCACAGAAATGATAGAAGTTAACTAACATGTTGATAGTCATTATATCGCCTAGGAGCCAAGGATGGACTACAAAAAATTTTTGAACCATTTGGGCAAAGCTGGATTCTAAAAGAAGCTCGATATTTCATTGCCACATAAATAACACGACAAAACATAATGTATGGAGTATCGATCTGCGAAGCCTTGTCTAAACGGAATGAAAGCGATTCAATTCTTAAACGGATGGTGACTGGGAATGAGAAATGGACCACATACGACAATATTGTGTGAAAATAATGGTGGCTAAAGCGTGGTGAAACATCTAGTCTTCACCGGGTCGTGAGACTGAGTTAACATTCATGTACTCCACTGGATCTCCCAAGTGAAAACATCATTCTTAGACCACTTTTTGATGGGAATAAACAGGAACAGTGGGCTCGCATGGTATTGCACGGACGACATCACAACGACCTCAGTCATCCCTGAGGAGGCATCAAAGAGGTGGCTAAAGAGTGGCGAACTTTTTCTTCAAACAGGAGGATTTGTAATGACCATAGAGTACCATTTCATTAACACTCGAAATTACACCAAATTCATTATAAAATACCGGTCCGTTAATTCCGACAAGTGCCGAAAATGAAAAGAGAAATCAGAAACTATACAGCATATAAAACACTGACTACTTGCACTCTACACCTATATGCCCTATTATGAATATCATGCAAGCTCAGTACTGGAAAGCAACTCCTTCAAACTGTATTACAATTGGGCAATTATCATTGATAGACGAGTGACGAATAATAGGCCTGATGTGGTGCTGGTTAACAAGAAACCAAGACTGCTTAATTGATAGATGTCGCTGTAACCAACAACAACCTAGCAATAATAGTAATAATATCTAATATATTTTCTCGAAAAGAACTATCGACTTTACACTCAGTTGTGTGCGATGCAGATCAAAACTTTATTCCCTTGCACCTGGTTGAAATTGATAGGCAGTATAATGATACCGTGAGGAATAATATCATGAAGCATACTGAAAGGCGGAGCAAGGCTCTCTACGGACGACATCCCCACGCTCATGACTAGACATATTTCGATAGTGTAGCGTCGAACGCGTGGTTAACTCGAGTAGAATTGATTCCCGAAACAGAGGGGTTCATTGTAGCCATCCAGGATCAGGTAGTTAAAATAAAATACTACCTGAAATACATCATGAAAGACCCAAATATACAGGATGACAAATGTCGAAGATGTGGTATTAGATATGAAACGATCCAACATGTAACATTTTCCTGAGCCAAACTGAATACCTTCACCGCCATAACCAAGTTGCTGCTATCATTCATTGAAATTTATGTGGCAACTTCAAGCTCGTAGACAAAAAAATAACGTATTATATGTATGAACCTCACGCTGTGTTGGAATCTGAAAGATATAGAGTATATTCCGACAGATCTATCCTTACGAATAAAGCAATCCAATATAATAGAGCAGATATATTTTAGTATAAGATAAACAGCTTAAATCTGTCTACTTGATAGATATAGGTACTCCTAACATCCACAACGTACAATGTACAATAGCAGAGAAAAAGGCGAAATACCTTAGCCTTCGCAGAGGAAATCAAAAAAGTATGGCAGTTAGAGAACGTAATAATAGTTACCATAGTGATATCAACCACAGGAATAATACCAACCAGTAAACACAATTCACTAGAAAAATTGTGAATTTGAAAGACCGTGTATATACTCCTGTAAAAAGCGGACGTGCTGAACACCACTCCCATAGAAACCTATGAAACCTCAACAAAGTGAACGTTATACCCATTGTCCTCTCCGCCACTGGAGTCATTCCAAAAGATCTACTCAGAAGCCTCAACACCCTGGCACTAAGCAACAATATCTATAAGCTCCTGCAGAAAGCGACTGTACTGAATATAGTCCGAATTGTTCAGAGATTCTTGAGTCAAGAATAGGCGAGAGTGCTTGGTAACCAACCCGCACCTCGTTTAAGAAAATATAAACTACGAATCAACCTGAGAGGAGCAGAATAATAAAAATTATAATGAAAACAATCAACCTGATGAACATCATAGCAGAAAAAAAGGAAATACACCGATTTTTCAGACTAAATGAGAACCTGTGAAACCTCAACAAAGTGACCATTGTATCTATTGTCCTCTCCGCCAATAGAGTCATTTCAAAAGACCTACACAGAAGCCTCAATACTTTAGCACTAAACAACAACCTTCATAGGCTCCTGCAGAAAGCGGCTCTACTGAATCCATTTCGAATTGTTCGATTCTTGACTCAAGAATAGACGAGAGTGCTTGGTTTACAACATGTACCTCGTTCAAGAAAATATAAAACAGGGATCAAAATGAAAAATGCGGAATAATAATAATAAACAGACATTACCCTACCCCTCGATGAAAATATCCGAAAAGCTGGACTGGAGAAGATCAGTAAATAACCAGATTTGGCCAGCTGAAGTTAATCTAGCACCTCTCAACTTGGCTGGTCGAGTAACTTTTGAACAATATAAAAGTATCAATTCAAAGAAGCCTAAATGGAAGTACAAAGTCATCCATGGAAGATTCGCTGCTGCACTCCACAATTAAAATGTAGACATGCAATTATCCACTACTCGCCTTACACAAGCATTCCTCATGCCTGTGGCCGAGGGACTCATCCATGCGATTCAAAATCAAGTCATCTCTACCAGGAGCTACCGCAAATACATCCCGAAGAAAGAATTAGCAAGGATAGATACAGACTTCGTAACTCCATACAAGAAACAGTACAAGACCTTACCTCGGCTTGTACTTATGGATTACGTGGACAGGCACAACAAGGTAGCAGGATAATTACACCAAGAAATATGCTTGAACTGCTAACACAGCGGAAAGAAATTCAACCCTTTTATAATTATAAGACAATTGATTTTGTGGAGAATGACTCAGTGAATACATAGTGTGATATCGGAGTCATTATAGATGAAGAAATAAGGCATAACAAACCCCTGATATCCTGATCAGGAATAAAAAGGATAATACTGCTTTCATTATAGACATCACCGTACCCTTCGATGAAAATATCAAATTTAGACTGAAGAAGATCAGTAAATATACAGATTTGGCCAGTGAAATAAAAAATATTCATGTACTAGAACAGGTTGATATTGTACCAATAATCATATCCGTTAATGACCTCATCGATAGAGAGCTGCCTGGAGTCTTGATGCTAGTTGGGATAAGATAATGTCAAAAAATAATAAGTCTTATGCGAAAGGCAGAGATGCTGTCTAGCTGCTCAACAATTAGAAGGATACTGGCTGGGGATTGAATCGTTCATGGTCGACACCTCAGTTCTATGTGCTACACTATGAATTATGATGATTGAAAAAAATTCAGAAAATAAAAATGATATAAGTAATAAAAATTAATGAATATTAATATCCCACGAAAAGAAAAATAACCAGAATTTCAAAAATAATAAATAATTGAGGAATATATTGTGGATATAAAGACTCTATATGAAATTATTTCATAATTTAAAAAACCAATTTTGATGTGAGTCAATACTTGATAGAAGTAAAATTTAAATGACATTAAATTCAAAATTATATATTTTAACTTCTACATTATATATTGAAATTATATACAAAAACTATCAAATTGATATCCTTATATACAAAAAAATAAAAAATATTTTTTAATGTCTCGGAAAAAATCTTTTCTACATCCCGACTTGAAATGTATTAATACCAATGTATTAACAAAAACTATATAAGTATGTCTATTAACATACAAATAAAAGAAAATCTACTATTCCAAAATTATCTAAAATTATCAAAATAAAGGATCAATTGAAAATAATTGAACGAGAACTCGAACATTTGATAGCTATTTCCGCCTATATGGCTTCATCAGAAATATATTGAATTCAGATTCAAATATTATTTATATTTATATTATTTATATCCACAATATATTCCTCAATTATTTATTATTGTTGAAATTCTGGTTATTTTTCTTATCGTGGGATATTATTTGGGGTGAATAAGTTTTGTTATTGTTTTTCTGTGTTCCGAGTACAAATAGTTCTAGGTTATACGTAACAATACGTTGATCATTTCTGTTTCATTTTGGATACTTTAAAGCTTACTTCAAGTTTATTCGTTCCATGTTTTATCTTATTTTGGTAAGTTGAATTTTGATCTTGTTATATATTTGAATCTGAATTCAATACATTTCTGATGAGGCCATATAGGCCGAAATAGCTATCAAATGTTCGAGTTCTCGTTCAATTATTTTTATTTGATCCTTTATTTTGATAATTTCAGATAATTTTGGAATAGTGGATTTTCTTGTATTTGTATGTTAATATACATACTTATATTGTTTTTGTTAATACATTTGTATTAATACATTTCAAGTCGGGATGTAAGAAAGGTTTTTTCCGAGAAATTGAAAAATATTTTATATTTTTTTATATATAAGGATATCAATTTGATTGTTTTTGTATATAATTTCAATATATAATGTAGAAGTTAGAATATATAATTCTGAATCTAAAGTCATTTAAATTTTACTTCTATCAAGTATTGACTCACATTAAAATTGGTTTTTTATGCATATTTTACCTCCAAAATATTCAAAAGCTCATACAATTTTGTGACTGCAATTTCGAGATATTATCTCATTATTGGACAGCTGACAAAAATGTGGCGACTTTTGAACATTTTAACATTAGAACATAGCAATTTCCAAAAAGGAGTTTCAGCTTGTGTTCAAGTCAGTGCTCAATTTAAACTTGTAAATTGATAATAAGTATAAAATTGCATAATGAGCTATTCTATTGCAAAGTGCAGATAATATAATAGAGAACTTTGTATTTCAATTTAAAAGTAATGCCTTTTTCATAAAGTATACTCTCCTTGTGTAATGGATTCAATATCAAAAAATTAATTCCTCCACATTCATTTCGAAATTCTGCAGACTATGAATCCCTGAATTGCTTATTCGAGCAAGTTTATGACTTAACGGTGTTCTAAACCCTCATCTCAATTCAACTCACGGTTACTTCTTCTTATTTTATTCTTGCTTCGAGCAATATGCGATATTATTTATGTAGAGTTTGTTCGCTCGAGAAAACCATATAATGTGAAAGGGAAATGTGTTGAGTGTGCCGAGTAAATATTTTCTAAACGTTAACTGATACTTACAGAAGATATTTTATGATATCATTCATAATTCAAAGTATAAATTTGTTCTCGTCCGTAGTATTCCGCACGTTAGGATGAGAGATGAGAATAGACTTCTTCGACAGTTTTCCTTTAGAAAGGATACTATACTCAAATGTGAGTAAAATGCTACCTGTTTCTTTGATGACACAAGTTGGGCTAGATAAATTTATTATCCTTAATATCGGGTGTTTTTTTTTTAGAGTGGTAGATCTTTCGATAGGAATAACTGTGATTTGACAGAAGATAGAAGCCATGTTGTTTTGACATTTCTGTTCAGTAAGCATTGACAAATTATCATGCAAAGACTCACGCTGCAAAAACGTTTACAAACTATTGAAATTTATTTTCAAAATCAGTGTTCTATTCGCTAAACGTATAGAAGACTTCGTGAAATTTATGGTTTACATAATCGTCCATCAGAGCAGCTTATACGTCAAACTATCGATAAATTATGGACACCATTTTCTCTACTCTATGCAACAACAACAAGACAAAGAACTGTACGTACAGAAGAAAATATCGCTGCACATAGTAATAATAATAATAATAATTTATTTGCACCAGAAATACATGCACTAAATATAATAAACATAGTATTAATATAAACATATTAGTCTGACACAAACAAATAAGGAGAAGGAGCACAAAGCTTTCGCTGTCCCTGTCATATCTCATTTACTCACTCAAGTCTGAGATGCTAAACACAACACTGAATTTCGGAAAAGCACTGAGTTACAACAATACACATTCACATTCGTCATTTTTTTTTTAATTATTTCAGTTAAGGAAAGCTAACCTGTCTTCAGTTACTCGGTAGAAATGACTTAACCTTATTTCTATAATGTACATCAGAATTAGAAGTCCTGCGAAAGAGCATTCATGAATCCTGGCCCCGGAACGCAAGACATTTTGTTACCACTGTCTTATTTGCTGATGGAGTTTTGATCTTATTTAAATATCTAGCTCTGGTTTGATAATTATGAGATCAAAATTCAATATGTTTCCTATTTTTGTGCAGAAAACACACTGCCTTAAGAAAGAATATCTGTCGGACATCTAGTATCCTATCTTGTATAATAAGTTATCCGATGGGTAAGTTCTTTCTTTCTTGAGAATAATTTTTAAGAAATATTTCTGTAGTGTGTTCAACTTTTTTAGATATATATTCGTGATGCCACCCCATCCGATAATTCCATATGCTATACGGGAGTCTACAAAAGCAAAATAGAGCATCTGACATGGTGTAGAGTTAAGATCTTAGCAAGAAATCTGAAGCAGCCCAAAAATGTTATGATTATATTAACAATGTTATTAACGTGATTGTTCCAATGAAGATGAGAATCAATAATAATCCCCAGGCATTTAATATTTTCAGTAATTCTTATTGTTATTGTTTTATTATGATTATTCACCTCCAAGGTGTTATACAGGGGCAATTTGTTTTTGTTGCTTGTTATGGGAAGGAACATTGTTTTGTCAAAATTTATGGTAGGTAATTCATACTCATTTGATTGATTCAGTCTTTACTTGGTGGAAACTAATTTTAATTAAAAAAATGTATATGAGACAGTAATTTATTTCCACAAAAATGTTTGTACTACTACTGCAATTGTTTCAACACGATGTGGCATTTTTAAATTTATATTTGAACCAGTAAACAATATCACTCATTCCTGTCTGAATTTTAAGTTCTAGATCCTCCCAACTGCCGGATGTATACAATAATAATAATAATAATAATAATAATAATAACATTTATTAATTCCATAGAATCACACAGAGTAAAAATGGAACAAGTCAGACAGAAACAATACTCAGCCTTTAGAAAAGCTCTCTTTAAATTCACAAATACTGTATGGCTCACAATTCAAAACTAAAGCATACAGAGCTTTCTTAAATTTAAGGTGACAGGAAAGATTTCTTACACTCAAGGGCAACACATTATACAAACTAATGGCCATATATTCAACATTTTTTTCTCTTAAGGTGGTTTTATGTGTTGGTACAGTAAAAGGACACATTCTTCTTGTATTATTTAAATTTCTATAGGGCTCAAAATAATGGCTATGTTTACTGACAAAAATTAACAGTTTATATATATACAACCCACAAATTGTAAGAATGTTGTTGCTTTTAAAGAGACCCCTACATGATTCTCTGTATCCAAGATGCAACATAGTCCTAAGTGCTCGCTTCTGAATAACAAACAGAGCATTCACGTTGGAAGAGTTACCCCAGAAGATTATCCCGTATGACATAATGGACTGGAAATTAGCAAAATAGACTAGTTTTAAAAGCTCGAGGTCTACCTGTTTCCTTAGCATAAATAACAGGTAACAAACAGAATTTAATCTTCCTTTAAGTTTCTCAGTATGAGGTCCCCATTTAAGATGTTTATCTATTATAACCCCCAGAAAAACAACACTATCTTCAACCGCGACATAATTATCCGAGATTTTAATTGACAGAGGATATTGTATCTTAGATCTTTCGCTATAAAAAAATATACATTGGGTCTTGTCAATGTTCAAAAGAAGATTATGGTTACTAAACCATTCTCCTACAGATGTCAGCAAATTTTTGGTTTTCTCTGTGGCAGTAGAAATATTATGGAGCTTTAGTTGATAGTTGGTATCATCTGCGAACATACCCATTGAGTACTTTGCTGAAACTCCAGCCTTTGGCAACCGGTTTATATACACAATAAAGAGTGCAGGTCCTAGAATGCTTCCCTGTGGTACGCCCATAGTTATCTCTCTCTCATCTGACCTAAAAAGCTCACCATCCACCTCCATGACAACCATTTGCCTCCTGGATGACAAATAACTCTCGATGAGTTTCAACTGATTGTCCCTAATTCCACAGTCTTCCAGAATCTCCAACAGTATCTTATGGTCCACACAATCGAAGGCCTTTGACAGGTCCAAAAATAAGCCCATAGGTAGTTCATCCTGCTCAATAGTCGCCAAAACCTCTTTAATCACCTCATAAACTGCAGTTTCTATACTTCTATTCTTCACAAAGCCATGTTGTTGAACTGAAATGACATTAAATTTATGAAAAAAATTCATCAATCTGTTGTTCAAGATTTTTTCAAAGATTTTTGAGAACGATGGCAGTATGCTGATAGGTCTGTAGCTATTTGGATCCCCAGTAGGTCCTTTCTTGTACAGCGGTTTCACCATGGCAATTTTCAATTGGTCGGGAAAAATGCCTTCCTTAAAGCACCGATTTATAATGAAACTGAGAGGTGACAGAATTATATCAATAGAGGATTTAACAACCCTCACAGGAATCTCATCACAACCCCACGATTGCTTATTCCTCAAGGACCTTACAGTTTTCAGAACTTCCCCATGTGAAACTTCAAACATGAAAAAAGAATTATTAAGTCTTTCTCCACTTGTTGGAGCAGTTTTATTCAGGCTATCTGTCAGTGTGGAGGGAAAATCAGTGAAAAAATTGTTTAATTCATCAGGCAGTAGGGAGTTCTGATCGCTGGAAACAGGTGAAGAAGTCCTGCTCTTCGTCAGGGAATTTATGATCTTCCAGGAGGCTTTTGATCTATTATCAGAGTTCCGTATGAGGTTACTGAAGTGTTCTTTTTTTGCTTTGGACAGAAGAAGATCATATTGTTTTCTAGTAGAATTATATGAGGCAATTAATTCAGGTCTTGAAAAAGAAACAATATGCAGGATGTCAAGCTGCTTCTTGATATCAATCAATTCAGGTGTTAGTTTAAACTTTCTACTTGATGATGAGATATTGATATTTACTTTAGGAATACAACGTTCAAATGTATCAGAAAATCTTGTGTGGAATACATACCAAAGTTCATTGGGATCGCCTGGATGAGTAAAAATATCATCCCAATTTAATCTAGATAAGTCTTGAAGGAAAATTTGGATAGACTCGTCATTTATTATTCTTTGTTTAAGGGTTTTTATTTTATTGTCATGAGTTGAACTGAAACTAGTAGTAAACTTGAGAGCTGAGTGATCAGAAATATGGTACTCAACCACCATAGTTTGGCCCACAAGAGATGTCACCACATTGTCTAAACAACTACCTGAGGAGGGACGTGTTGGTTGAAGATTTGTTACTTTCCGGTTGAAACTTTCCAGAAGTGATACGAAATCACTAACATCTGAGGAACTTGAAAGGATATTCAAATTAAAATCACCCACCAAGATGAACTCTGCTTTCTCCAGTGTACATCGCTCCAGAATAGTTCCAAGTCTCTCTAGAAATAGATCCACATCGGCTAGGGGCTGGGAATTAGGTCTATAAATACATATAATCAAAATTTTTTGATTGCCTAGAAAAATTTGAGCAGCGGAACACTCGATAACATTGGGTATTGAAAGTAAATTGTAATCTGACCTTTCAGTGCAGTTGAGTTCATTCCTACTGTAGATTGCCGTTCCACCATGGCTACCTTTCATACGGCAAAAGCTTGAAATTAGCTTATAGTCAACCAGTTTATACACCTGAAGTTCTTCCTTACACTTCCAATGTTCTGTAATTGCAAGTATATCAGCTTTTTCTTCCTGTGCCATCAACTGGAGCCCGTTCAGTGCTGTGCCCAAGGACCTAACATTTTGGAGGATGAGACTAAAGCTTCTAGCAGGCTTCGATTTTCTAACGTCGATGGAGGAGATTACGTCATCTGGTTTTGTCTGTTCTTCCGAAAAAAATTTCTGTCAAAGGAAAAATCTCTCAGGACAACTCCCTGAGGCCAGAAAGATTCACAAAACACCTTATTAAAAGCACCTTCATTCGGTAGACCAATGCTAAAAGCTGAATTTTTTCCTAGAGTGTTAAGTTTTTTCACTATAATATTCTCATTATCTTCAATATCATTCAAGAAAGATAGTATATCCGTTTCTGAGACCTCTTTACCAGCAATTTTACCTACATACAACCAACGTCGTCGAATTGCACCTTTAATTGTTGGGTTATCTGGACTATTTTCTTTCGTTCCATAACAAACTTTAATGTTTCTAGAATGCCGGTTTTTCTTTTGCATCGTAATCCAACCTTCTGTATTATCAGTTTCTTTAATTACACTTACAGAAGTAGTAATGTTTTTACTTGAGTCAGTGTCATCCACAATTATCTCAGGAATCACAGGATAAGAATTGTTTATGTTTACAATTCTTCTCGGCTGTTTGGATGACATTTGCGCCTGGGGACGGAGATCATGCGCACCATTTGAGTTCTTATTCACCACAGAACTATATGTTTTCTTCGAGGATGTAGCTACATCTGGATCAGGTGCAGATACCTTATCTTGATCAGTGTTTACAGATTTTTTTGTTGGGTTTTTACCTGATTTAGTTTGATTTTCGAGGACAATGATCTTTTCTCTCAAAAGATTGTTATTTTCAATCAAAATTGAATTCTTACTCCTTGTTTCATCCAATAGGTACTTCAAATACTCAACTTCAATACGAAGTGCTTTATTCTCCAATTTAGTTGAAGATTCTTCACTATTTTGACCTTCTTCTGTTGGTTGATGGAGACAGCTTGTGTTTTTCCTGTTAGCTGATTTGATTAGGCAAGATGGGTGAAAAATATCATCACACTTGATACATTTGTGGAATTCTCCGACTTTCCGATTACAATAATTGCAAATTTTATCTGAGATTTCAATTGAAATACTCGGACTTGCAGCGCGATCGCATGGCACATCTTCACTCGTTGACATTCTGACGACTAATGTAGCATATAACGGTAGCATAGGCAAAGGTTATATATGTATGATGGATAGAATTGGCCCGAACACCGTCCCATGCGGTACTACGCATTGAACCAATTCAAATCTACTTAATATTTGACACATTGTTTACTATCAAACAGATAGGACCTGAACAAATCGTGAGCCAGTCCTCGTATTCCCACATCCTCCAAGGACTCCAACAACTGTTGGTGGTCGACAGTGTCGAACGCCTTTTCAAAATCCAAAAACACAGCAATGATAGGTTGGCTATTATCAATTGACTCATACATTTTTCGCTTTAGTGATGCAATGGCTCCCTCCGTAGATTTCTCGCTCCGAAACCCGAACTGATTATCAGCAATTACTTTATATTTCTCCAGAAACAGCTCGAGGCACTTTGATAACCTTCTCGAAAATTTTAGCGTAACTATTCACCAGAGATATCGGTCTAAAATTTGATGGTATAGTTTTGTCCCCTTTTTTATGTAGTAGTTTTATTATCGTATGACACTAGTTCTGGTGTATCACAATTTGCCAACCATTTTGCAAGAATATCAGTATTTTTAAATGATTTGAAGTAAAACACGTTCTCCGTTGTTGAACCTTTTTTAATAAATCCCTTGTAAACTTCATTTTATCAAGCATTTTTAGTGAAACTTGTATTTAAGGATAGAGATTTCGTGAAAGTAGTTAGTAACCATATTCACCTGACGAAGTCAATATGTAATTGACGAAACAATTGTCGTTGAAAAATAAAAATAAACGGAAATAAAGTGTTTTACGTCAAATCATTTACGATGAATTTCCGTCAAGTGGAGACCGAAACAATCAAGAATCAGTATTTTTATTGGTTAAATTCTATTACTAGAAAGGAATATTTGTCTGGTATCCACACGGCTTTGCCACTATGAATTTTCTTAAGACAGCAGTAAACAATTTGAGATACCTCACTGAGTGGTGCTGTATAGTTTTCATAAATTTAAATTGAATTGTTCTCAGTTTTCTGAAGATATATTCACTGGGAGATTCCATTTGAGATGAATGGCAAGATAAATTCCTAATTTTTTAATGTGTTCTTTTCCCTAGAAATATGGAGGAGTGTACTATTTCTTAGTGTCAGTTGATCAGACTGTAATGTGAAAAAATTACTATAAGAATAAACCGTCTTATTTATAATAAGATCCAACCTACATATCATTAGACAACTCCTCATTTCAACATCAGTTTGCAGGGAATTTAAGGTATGTACTTTTGAGAAGACGAGTGTTTATTGCGTGAATCTAAGTACGGTATCATGTTGGTAATCTTTCCTAATGAACAAATTTTAAGCTAATTCTTCAGTTTCTCGTTATTTATGTCATAAATAACGAGAAATTGAAGATCCAGTTATTTTTATGTTTTTACTGAAGAATGAGAGTTTTCCCGAAAAGTTTATTCAACTAAAGAATGAACCAACTATTAATTACAATCTGACAACCTCACACTTCCAATAAAGAAAATGTTTTTATATATATATATATATATATATATAGATATATATATATATATATATATATATATATATATATATATATATATATATTTGTATATATATATATATATATAAATTGTCATAGATTTTATGTATTACACGTTATTAACAACTATAATTTATAAACTCAGAGAATGAAAGTCGATAAAATCAAAGGAAAAGACGCACTGTTGTAGATATGTTGACTCGTTAGAGTGTAATCAGACCAAAATCAATTAAATTAGATCAATTCATTCAGAAATATAGATAATCCATTTTATAAACATACTAACAAGCCATAATTTTGAAGGAAAAAATAAAAAATAACAAAAATAAAAATATCCGTTTGATAATCCCAAATAAAAATCACAGGGAGCATTCAATTGATAAAATACTTAAGAAAGCCAAAGTTGCAATAAATAGAAGTAATTTGAATTTATATATCTAGTTTGAAATTAGTGAAGAAATTGTTGAAAAGATTTGTAACTAGCATAAATTATTTATAAACTTTTGTGGAATTATTGGCAATGAATAAGCTAAATTGAGTCTTACCAGAATTATGTAGATAGGACAAATTGGATCAAATTCAATTAATTAGGGAAAACATAGTGTCTACGTCGAAAATTCTGAAATTATTAATGTAAGAGATATCCTTCAAGATGTTTCGGCATCAATAGAATTGTAATAGCAACTTAGCTGAAGAAATTTAATCATATTCATAAGTAATATTCAGTAAAAATCAATAGAATTTGAATTCTGTAAACTTTTTGACATTTGGAAAACTTTTCGTATGAAAATAAATATTTAAAGTCAACCAATTTTCATAAAAATAGTACCAAATTATTCACAGAAAACTAGATTAATTATTTCAAACCAAGAAATATTGTAAATTTTGTAAAATCATCGAAAGCATCATTTTTCAATAATTTTGACAGAAACTAGTAAGCTTCAGGCCTTTTGTCTCAAAGTGGAAAATTTCTCTCTTCAAGAATCCAGTTCCAAAACTAAAAAATGAATCAGTTATTATTGTTAATGGAAATGTGATAAAAAAACCGTTACCTGAGTGTTGTGAATGAAAACATTCCAGGTGAGGTAAGTTTATTTAGGTAAAGTTTTCCAATTTGAATTCGAAATAAATTCATTGCTTGTTTACGTTAGAATTACGTTACGATTTTTAGAATTAAGTCGAACCCTTCCTAAAATATCAAATCAAAATTAATAATATTTAAATTTCAATTATTCAACAACAAAATTATAATCTTGAGAGCTATCTGACAAACCACAATACAAGCAACTAGATACAAGGGTGATCTAATTCATTCTCAAATCATATATAAAATTCAAATTCCATGATAAGTAAGTTTAACCCATTCAAAAATCAACTTTTCCATTACATCCATTACAATTGGCCCCACCAACAAGGTGGGATAGCAGAAATTAAAAGTAAATTAAAAATTCAATTAAATAAATCCAATATTGAAATTATGAATTGCATTTCTAAGTATCTGAGTTGAATATATATATATATATATATATATATATATATATAATATGTATATATATATATATATATATATATATATATATACAATATGAATATATAAATATATATAGTAAATTTGGTTTTTCTTAGGATCTTGGATTCAAGCGAAATAAAAAAGTACTATGAATACTAATAAGACGTTTCGTTCTCGGTTGGTGATATTCTCAATTTTATTAGTATACAACTTGTCATGTGACCATTCCGAGTAGAAAATTAGTATTATTTAGAAGCCTAACATCCAGAAACAATCTACTTCCACTGGTATGCAATAATGTGAACCAATACATAGACGATGCTGCATACCAGTGGAGGGTAGATTGTTTCTGGATCTTAGATTTCTAAATAATACTAATTTTCTGCTTGGAATGGTCACATGACAGATAATTTTAATTTATATACTAATAAAATTGAGAATATCCTTAACCGAGGACGAAACGTGTTTTTAATATTCATAGTACTTTTTTATTTTGCTTGTGGAATCCAAGATCCTAAGAAAAACCAACTTCACTTTAAATAACAGGATTCAAGAAATTCTAAGTTGTATATATATATATATATATATAACTCAGTTGTAAATATAGATATATATATATATATATATATATATATATAACTCAGTTGTAAATATATATATATATATATATATATATATATATATATATATATATAACTCAGTTGTAAATATAGATATATATATATATATATATATATATATATACAACTCAGATACTTAGAAATGCAATTTTTATATTACGCCCTTTTTTCGTATGCATTTGTTTATAACACCTATTCATAGATATATCATTTATTCTTCATTAGGTAACAAGTCTTCTGTCAAAGTTAAAATTTCTCGCTTTGTTTTATATCCAAGCTTTTGAGCTTGAGACAAGATATTCTCTATCTAGACTAAATTATCTCTCACTTCGTTTTCATTCTGATTTTGTAGGTATTTTCGCAGAGAATTATGCTGTCTGATTATATTGACAAAGTGTTTATTTTGGGAATATGTCTGAACAAACAGGTACAGAATAATAACAAGATGATTTAGTGACATAATCCGAGGATTAGATTAAGCCAAACAATTTATTACATCGGACAACCAAATTTCATCCATCTTCATCTGTTCAGATTAGGATGAAAGATCACAGTTGCTGTACTTCATAATGAATGAGATGACGGAATTTTGCGAGTCAGCCCAAAGTAATGCCCAGAAATAAAATCCAGGAATTATTATGTAGAATAGCTCGGCTTTAAGACAAATATTTTTGTGTTGTCTCTGAATCGTAGATAGTTCATAATAAAATAAAGTAGTCATCGAATACTGCAGCAAAAAATAGAATTTATTCTTTAATTTTAGATCACAATAATTCAAAATGCATTGTACTAAAACACACTGACTAAAATCGGAATGATATCATGATTTCAACGTAACCCTCATCTAGAATAGTCTATAAACTCGAATGTACGAGTACAACTGTTTAAACCTGGATCATGGATCATATTTTTTTTTCCGGAAATTTATAAACTAAATAACAAATAATTATTTGGTTTCCTTAGCATTCTTTATACAGATAGTCCTTGTGCTATAGCAGAGGCCGTTAAATTGTCTTTCAATCTTCTAGATCAAGGGTAAACCACAGACATATTTTTGTGTGTAGTGAACCGTTCTCACTACATTTAAAGGTTTCATTTCGGCAGAACTATTTCTAGAAGATTGAAGAGTGAGTAAATATTTGTTGTTAATTGATATTATATTTTTTGAATATGAATTATTTGAATACTGAAGAAGCAAAGTCCTTCTTAAAACTTGTTTTTCAGTAATGTTTTACATATCTTGAGTTTTTATATAAAGTACCTTAGTTAGATATCCAATAATATTGAATAGTCTAAGTAAGATAGTTTTATGATGAAATTCTTAAGATTATGTTGGATATTTTTGAAAGATATTGGTTTTCATAAGATTGATCAGCAGAAACAAAATTTTGTCTATTCAAAATATTTAATTTATAGGATTTTGGTTAATAATTTTTATTTATTGGATATAAGTGGTACTTATATGACATTATTTTAATTTATTTTCAAAAGTTATAATCATTGAATATAATTTTGTGGAATTAAATATGTAGAAGGCTAATATTAAAATATTTAGATAATTATAAACTAAAGTTTGTTATTCTATTCGTATTCGATTTTAACAGCATATTTGTCATGGTACTGTTAAAACATTGAAATAAATTTTTAAAATGAATTGAGGGTTTTTTCAAAATGGATAGATAACTGATTAAATGAATAACTTTTTCAGTTTGGCTTCAAAGAATTACTCAATAGTATGATTGAAAAAATGTTAGTTTCAATTTAACTATTATAGATGAGAGCTCTCTAATAACTAATTGAATAACATATCAATTAATTAACTCATTCAACTTCAATGTTTTCAACTTACTGTTTTCTGAAAAATCCTTCATTCACTTGGTGTGATAATTATTATTATTATTATTCTGAGTGGAATTTGACTCTTTGGGTTTTTATATATTCGTGGATTCAAATTGCAATTTAGAAACTTCACGAATAATGAGACTTGTTATCATCTTTTCTGTCGCAATAGTTTTGCAATTATCAGAGCCAATGTTTTGACCTGTGTCTGCATGATGAGAGGATGGATCAGCTTAACGGACAGCAAGTTGGTGTTCATAGGCTCTGTTAGTCACTCGTCTATTAGTTTGACCTATGTATGTCCTGGAACATTCCGAGTATGGTATTTCATGTATATCTTGAGATTCGTTTGGAATCTTTGCGAGATCGAAGAAGGGTGGATATTTTATTGCTTGCTGTTAAGATGGTCTTCATATCTTGTTTCCGTAAGATACGACGTATTTTATAAGTAACAATTCGGATAACAGGCCTTGTGAGGGTTATTCTCTGTGTGCTCTTGAGAATCTTGGGGATGTATGTGATTCCGTCAGAAGGATTTCTGAATTTGATATCTGCTATATTCTACTCTGTCAAGAAAGTACCGGGAATTTTCAATTAAAACAACATTTTTACATTTAATCGTCAAAATTTATTGGGTCGCCTTCAAAATAGGCTCCATTTGCTCCAATACATCTATGCCAACGGCACTTCCAATCATAGAAACATTTTTTATAGGCGCTTTCCGGGATGGACTCTAGCTCTCGCGCCGAATTTTGTTTTATGGCTTCAATCGACTCAAAACGGGTGCCACGAAGGGGCAATTTTAGTTTTGGGAAGAGGAAAAAGTCGCACGGAGCCAAATCCGGCGACTACGGTAGTTGCGGAAGCACGTTTGTTGAGTTTTTGGCGAGAAAGTCAGTCACAATCGTAGCTCGGTGAGAAGGCGCGTTATCGTCATGCAAAATCCATGAGTCGTTCGCCCACAAATTTGGCCGCTTCTTACGGATACGCTCACGCAAACGTTTCATAACGCCTAGGTAATATTCCTTGTTTACCGTCTGACCCTCTGGAACGAATTCGTAGTGCACCACGGCACGGATATCGAAGAAAACAATGAGCATCACCTTCATTTTCGAGCGGCTTTGGCGTGGTTTTTTCGGTTTCGGCTCATTTTTTGCCACCCATTCCGATGATTGCTGGCTTGTTTGCATATTGTACTCGTAGACCCAGGTCTAATCACCAGTTATAATGCGTTCTATGAATGTAGAATCGGAATTACAGCGATCCAGCATGTCTGAAGCAACCTGTTCGCGATGACGTTTTTGAAGAAAATTCAGGTTCGGTACGAGTCGTGCGGCCACCTTTCTCATGCCCAAAATATCAATCAAAATCGTACGTGCGGACTCGTGGGATATCTTAAGATCATGTGCTATCTCTCTCAAGCTGGTACGACGGTTTTCCAGCACCCTTTCCTTACTTTTATCGACGTTATCTTCCATCGAAGCCGTTGATGGGCGTCCGTCCTTGAAGGCTCTGTACCACTGATATGCACGAGATTTCGATAGAGCATTATCACCAAAGTCCTTTTGCAACATTTTCAATGCATCGGCACACGAAAATTCATTTGCAACACAAAACCTTAAACAAATTCTTTGCTCAACGTAATCACCCATAGTAAAAATCGGCACGCACTCTGACATCGACTGACTTAATCAGCTGTTGCAAACACACTAGTTGACAGATCCCGCTCAAGCTTGGCATAGTAATTAAGGACAGTGGTACCAACCTAGAAAAAAAAATTTTACCTGCCTCATTGCCCCAGATTTAAATCGATAATTCCCGGTACTTTCTTGACAGAATGTACATTTCGAAGTAGAGCAGATTTGAGCTCATTGCATTCTTGTTTGATATGTTTACTGTGGGTGAGCTGGATGGATCTGTGAATGAGGGAGTTAAGAATAGAATTGATTTGTGCCTGATTTGGTGAAAAGTATGTCTAGAAAAGGTATGGAATTATTAGTTTCATGTTCCATCGAGAAATTGAAGTTCGGATGGCAAATGTTAGGATGGTCAAGACATTGTTGAAGACTTCTGATGAAATGTGGCCATATGACGAATACATCATCCACGTATCTTCTCCAACACGTAGGTTTGAGTAGAAATGTTTCAATGGCCTTGGTCTCAAAGTCTTTCATGAATATATCAGCGAGAACTGGGGAAACGGGGAACCCATGCTAGCACCTAAGACTTGTTTGTAGAAGGTGTCTATGAAATGGAAATAGTATTTTTCATACAGTGGTTGATAAGGGTCAAAGTCTCTTGAGGTATGTTATGTTTGGATTCATGGATTGCTAGGGTTTCGTTGAGTGAAGTGAGATACGACGTCAAAACTCACAAGGATGTCAGTTTCTTGAATTTGAAAGGTTTTTCGGATTTCAATAAAATGAAAAGAATTTCTCACATGGGATGAGGATTCTTTTAATAGGAGTGCGGATGCTTAATATTTAGCAGGACGATGTGTAGGTGACCCGAAAGCAATAAGAATGGGGCGAAGAGTTACATCAACTTGTGTATTTTGGGTTGACCATAAATTAGAGGAGTGCGAGATTTTTGGTATCAGGAGGTAGGTTTGAGGAATTAATGAGGGTCTTCGGCCCCTTTTCTAGGTAGGTAGTTGGATCTTGTGATGTTGCTTTGTGTTCAGTGCAATTTAGTTATGTTGTAATTTTGTCTGTATAGTCGGTCGTGTTTAATATAACTGTAGCATTTCCTTTATCTGCTGGAAGAACGACAATATCAGGATTATTGCGGAGTTTTGTGAAGCATGTTTTTTTAGAAAGTGTGATGTTGGAAGGGGGAAGTTTCATTATTTTCTTGGTGGTTGCAATGCCTTGCCGTCTTTCTTCGGCTTGGTTTTTGGGAAGATGAGATATAAGAGTTTCTACTTGAGTTATGTTAGACTCTGCGGGTATTCTGCTGGAAGTGATTGAGAAACTGGAACCTTTCGTTAATTTCATAATCACTCACAGCAGAATATTCACGGAATCTTTCTTAACTCAAAGATAAACTGCTATATCTTATCTTCCCAAAACCCAATAAAAAAATACAGCAAGATATCTTCTTGAAAAGAGTGAAACTTCCTCCTCCCAACATTACACCTTCTAAAATAGCATGTTTTATAAATCTTCGCAATAATCCCGATACCATTTTCCTTCCGAAAGATAATGTAAATGCTCTACAGTGATATTAAACACGACAGACTTTACAGACAGAATGACAACATTATGAAATTGCCCTGAATACAAACCTTCTTCCTGATGTCTCAGATGCTGCCATAAGTTCCTCGGTTCCCTGTTTCCCCAGTTCTCGCTGATATATTAATGAGAGACTTTGAGACCACGGCCATTGAAATATTTTACCCCAAACCTTCGTGTTGGAGAAGAAACGTGGATGATGTGTTCGTCAAATGACCGCATGTTACCGAAAGTCTGCATCAATTTCTTGAACATCCCAAAAGTTGCCAGCCGAACATCAATTTCACGATGGAACTTGAGACTAATAATCCCATTTCTTTTCTATACATACTTAACACCAACTTAGGCACATTTTTTCGCCCACGCTGTCTATAGAAAACTCACCTATACGAAAATATATCTATATGCCAACTTTCACCACCATCCACCACAAACCAATTCCGTTCTGAACTCTCTTGTCCACAGATCCATCGAGCTCACCGACAGTAAATATATCAAAAAAGAATCTTTGAGCTCAACTCTCTACTTCACAATGGATAGAGCAGATATCAAATTCAGACCTCCTTCCGACGGAATCAGATTCACCCTAAAGATTCTCAAGAGCCTGCAGAGTATAACCACAACAAGGCCTTTCTACCTTTCATCCGAGGTGTAACTGATGAAATAAGTCATTTCTTACGGAAACAAGATATATGGACTATCTTCACAGCAAGCAGTAAAATACCCACCTTCCTTCGATCTCACAAAGATTCAGTTCGAGACGAACCTCAAGGTGTATTCAAAATACCATGCTCGGAAGTCCCAGCTTACTCAAAGGTTAAACTTATTGACGAGTGACTAACAGAGTATATGAACACTTGCTGTCCTTAAAGCTGTTCCATCCGCTGCCCTATTCACACATCAGGCAGATACAGGTCACAAAATTTACTTTGATAGTTGCAAAACTATTGCAACGGAAAAAAAGCTAACAAGTCGCATTATTCGTGGTGCCCTCGAAACTGAGAAGAGATCAAACTGCCTCAACAAGCCCCTGCCTGACACATGGAAACATTTAATTTGTCGTTTTCCCATAACAACAGTACCTCCACGTAAGATTTCTTCCACTACTCCCACATCCACTCCTTTCCCATCTTCACCATGTATAAATACCCGTACTCGTTACTCTACAGACCAGTTCACTAGAGCGAGTGGAGGTACTGTGATCTACGAGACTACTGGTGATGATATCTGGGGAGTAGGCAGATTGAGATCCTGGCGTTGAATCACTAAATCCAACTAGAGTTCCTGACAATGGCTCCAACGTCGGAGACAAAACGTAGAACACTGGAAACTTATCCATTTATATATGTATATATATATATATATATATATATATATATATAGGTCAAAATTATTGAAAAATTATGCTTTCGTTGATTCTACAAAATTTACAATATTTCGTGGTTTGAAATTACTGTTGAAAATTAACTTATTTTTTAAACTACATTTTGATGTACATTCTGTCAAGAAAGTACCGGGAATTATCGATTTAAATCTGGCGGGGCAATAAGGCAGGTAAAAATTTTTTTTCCTAGGTTGGTACCACTGTCCTTAATTGCTATGCCAAGCTTGAGCGGGATCTGTCAACTAGTGTGTTTGCAACAGCTGATTAAGTCAGTCGATGTCAGAGTGCGTGCCAATTTTTACTATGGGTGATTACGTTGAGCAAAGAATTTGTTTGAAGTTTTGTGTTGCAAATGAATTTTCGTATGCCGATGCATTGAAAATGTTGCAAAAGGCCTTTGGTGATAATGCTCTATCGAAAACTCGTGCATATCAGTGGTACAGAGCCTTCAAGGACGGTCGTGAAGTGGTCGAAGACTTGCCTCGTTCCGGATGCCCATCGACGGCTTCGATCGAAGATAACGTCGATAAAATTAAGGAAAGGGTGCTGGAAAACCGTCGTACCAGCTTGAGAGAGATAGCACATGATCTTAAGATATCCCACGAGTCCGCACGTACGATTTTGATTGATATTTTGGGCATGAGAAAGGTGGCCGCACGACTCGTACCGAAAGACCTGAATTTTCTTCAAAAACGTCATCGCGAACAGGTTGCTTCAGACATGCTGGATCGCTGTAATTCCGATTCTACATTCATGGAACGCATTATAACTGGTGATGAGACCTGGGTCTACGAGTACGATATGCAAACAAGCCAGCAATCATCGGAGTGGGTGGCAAAAAATGAGCCGAAACCGAAAAAACCACGCCAAAGCCGCTCGAAAATGAAGGTGATGCTCATTGTTTTCTTCGATATCCGTGGCGTGGTGCACTACGAATTCGTTCCAGAGGGTCAGACGGTAAACAAGGAATATTATCTAGGCGTTATGAAACGTTTGCGTGAGCGTATCCGTAAGAAGCGGTCAAATTTGTGGGCGAACAACTCATGGATTTTGCATGACGATAACGCGCCTTCTCACCGAGCTACGATTGTGACTTACTTTCTCGCCCAAAAATCTACAAACGTGCTTCAGCAACCACCGTATTCGCCGGATTTGGCTCCCTGCGACTTTTTCCTCTTCCCAAAACTAAAATTGCCCCTTCGTGGCACCCGTTTTGAGTCGATTGAAGCCATAAAACAAAATTCGGCGCGAGAGCTAAAGTCCATCCCGGAAAGCGCCTATAAAAAATGTTTCGATAATTGGAAGTGCCGTTGGCATAGATGTATTGGAGCAAATGGAGCCTATTTTGAAGGCGACCCAATAAATTTTGACGATTAAATGTAAAAATGTTGTTTTAATTGAAAATTCCCGGTACTTTCTTGACAGAGTCGTATGTTTCATGTTGAACAAAACAGTGAAAGTCTTGCTTTTCCTTCGTAAAGTATTTCAAGTGTCAAATTTTAACAAAGTTTAACTTCTAGTGCTTATAACTTTTAAATTATTTAGAATAACTTATGGGATTGAATAAATTTCTTGAGCTTAGATGCTATTACAATTCTATTGATGCCTAAAGATTTTCAAGGATATCTCTTACATTAATCATTTGAAAATATCTGACGTAGATCTATCTTTCATTGAATTAATTGATTCTTGATCCAATTTGTCCCATTTACATTATTCTGGTAAGTAATATTTAATTTAGCTTGTTCTTTGTCAACAATTTCACTGAAGTTCATATGTGATTCATTATAATAACAAATCCTTTCAACAAATTCTTCATCAATTTCAAATTGGATATCTAAATTCAAATTACTTCTATTTATTGCAACTTTGGCTGTTTTTACATTGAATAATTGTGAATTGAAATCTCCCTGTGAATTCTATTTATAAACTGTCAACACGATTACTGATTTTTGATGTACCGTTCGAAGAATTTTGATTTGACTAGTCGTTATGTACTATGAATATGTTTTTTCTTCATAATTTCAGCTTGTGAGTATTTTTATGAATTGAATTATTAATATGTCTATCAGAATGGATATTAATTAATTAATTTTGGTCTGGTTACACTCTAACGAGTCAACTTATATACAACGGTGAGTCTTTTCCCTTATATATTTATGTAATTATTTATTTTAACTGTAAATTCCATGACAATATATATATATATATATATATATATATATATATATATATATATATATATATATATATATAATATATATATATATATATATATATATATATCCTTTCACTTCCGAACCTTCTACACAACATAGGGATCATTTTAGATGTGGTTTTATGTTCCAGGTTAAAGTCTCCCATGACATTGACATTCGATTGTTCAGATTCTATATATAACCTTTCATTGCCGAACCTTCTACACAACATAGAGATCATTTTAGATGTGGTTTTATGTTCCAGGTTAAAGTCTCCCATGACATTGACATTCGATTGTTCAGATTCTATATATAACCTTTCATTGCCGAACCTTCTACACAACATAGAGATCATTTTTGATGTGGTTTTATGTCCTAGGTTAAAGTCTCCCACGTTATTTATTTTCAGGCCATTCCATTCATTACCGACAGAACTAAAGCATCGTACAACTGGAAATATTCTTTCATCAGTTTGATCTATGTATGCATAATCTAATTTTATAAGTAATGAATTTGTAAATTCTTTTTTTGTATATTTCAGTTTTATTATCAAATTCATATTTATATTATATTATGAAAACTATTGCAGATTCTTAATCCCTTTCACAAAATGAGATATAAGTTATTTTCCCTAAACGCAAATTATTTTTCACGAGGACCTCGGTCTTCTTGATCCAATGTGGTGGTTGAGTTGTTAGTTTCACTAGAAGAATTATTTATTTCAGATGTGAATGCATTTTGTTCCATACTTGTTATATACATTCTGTCAAGAAAGTACCGGGAATTATCGATTTAAATCTGGCGGGGCAATGAGGCAGGTAAACATTTTTTTTCCTAGGTTGGTACCACTGTCCTTAATTACTATGCCAAACTTGAGCGGGATCCCATCGACGGCTTCGATCGAAGATAGCGTCGATAAAATTAAGGAAAGGGTGCTGAAAAACCGTCGTGCCAGCTTGAGAGAGATAGCACATGATCTTAAGATATCCCACGAATCCGCACGTACGATTTTGATTGATATTTTGGGCATGAGAAAGGTGGCCGCACGACTCGTACCGAAAGACCTGAATTTTCTTCAAAAACTTCATCGCGAACAGGTTGCTTCAGACATGCGAGTACGATATGCAAACAAGCCAGCAATCATCGGAATGGGTGGCAAAAAATGAGCCGAAACCGAAAAAACCACGCCAAAGCCGCTCGAAAATGAAGGTGATGCTCATTGTTTTCTTCGATATCCGTGGCGTGGTGCACTACGAATTCGTTCCAGAGGGTCAGACGGTAAACAAGGAGTATAACCTAGGCGTTATGAAACGTTTGCGTGAGCGTATCCGTAAGAAGCGGCCACATTTGTGGGCGAACAACTCATGGATTTTGCATGACGATAATGCGCCTTCTCACCGAGGTACGATTGTGACTGACTTTCTCGCCAAAAACTCAACAAACGTGCTTCAGCAACCACCGTATTCGTCGGATTTGGCTCCCTGCGACTTTTTCCTCTTCCGAAAACTAAAATTGTCCCTTCGTGGCACCCGTTTTGAGTCGATTGAAGCCATAAAACAAAATTCGGCGCGAGAGCTAAAGTCCATCCCGGAAAGCGCCTATAAAAAATGTTTCGATAATTGGAAGTGCCGTTGGCATAGATGTATTGGAGCAAATGGAGCCTATTTTGAAGGCGACCCAATAAATTTTGACGATTAAATGTAAAAATGTTGTTTTAATTGAAAATTTCCGGTACTTTCTTGACAGAGTAGTATATTGAAATCTCTAGAGTGGCTGTATCTTCAATAATCATGATAGCATCATTAAAAAAATCTCAACAATACTAGAGCACCAGTACGTTAAACACTCATTTAATTCTTCACTATAAAGCCTGATGTCTACAGATGGGGTTTATGCGACGCAGATGAGCCATTAATTTTAACCAGGCTCGAATACTGCTCAGCAGCCCAAGCATTCGTTACAACTTTTGGATTCCATCCAGAAAAAAGCGGTACGACTGATTGTCCGCGCAACTATAACAGCCAGTTAGGAGTCGTTGTGAGATAAAAGAAGAGTTGCAGACTTGTGTATGTTCTATAAATATCATGGTGTATGTTCTATAAATATCATGGCCGATGTTCTACTAAACACGAGGAAATAATGCGAGCTGCTACCAGATTTGCACGAGGCACTAGGGCTGCGCAATGAGCGCATCTCTATACAGTTGAATTGACCACTCCGAGAACGTCTGTTTATCATAAGTCTCTTTTCCACTGAACTGGCCAGTTGTGAAACATGCTTTCAGCTGATGTGCTGCCTTCAGTATACACGGTGTCCCGAGAATAATGCGAAAAATGGATAACATGAATTAACGTCATCAGACTGGACTCGCATCAAGAGGTTTCAATTGCCTGAGTGCTTTGGTTTGGGATATACTGGGTGATGTTCATCTTATGGGTGAAATTTCACATTTCTGCTATCGCCTTCCTTCAGTGTTTCTTGTATCTAATAAATCAGTTCCAGAGTAGGAAAATTTGAGAGATTTTTCATTTTCGTGAATGTTGGATCAGCCTGTACGAGAACATTGTGATTTTTTTTCGTTTTCGTAACCATAAAGAATTAATTCATGATAAAAATTCTAAATCTATGCTTGGCACCGTCATACAGGGTAATCAGTAAATATTCCCTTATGAGCAAAATTTCATAGTTCAATAAATCTTGAATTAATCGGTGGAATCATTTCGAATTTTTCAGTTTTGTCACCCTTAATGACTGCACTTCTTAATTCTCAACCGAATTCGATAGCTAAATCTGTGAAACAACCAGGTATATCAACGTGCTCCAAAGTGTATTGCAATGATACAATTTTGAACAATTTCTTAACTGAACATTTTTTCATTTATTTTGTTTTTCTTTCAATGATTTTGAATTCAAATATTTTCAATTTATTTGCTGTTTTTTGTTCTATTTATTATCCAGTTTGTCGATTAAGAGTTTTCTCGAATAAATTCGTTTCATT
Source organism: Megalocaria dilatata (assembly GCA_034642435.1). Classification (NCBI taxonomy): domain Eukaryota; kingdom Metazoa; phylum Arthropoda; class Insecta; order Coleoptera; family Coccinellidae; genus Megalocaria; species Megalocaria dilatata. Next base: position 95,824,933 of record CM067854.1, on the reverse strand, counting down.
TATGAACCCTTTTTATGATTTCAAATCTCAATCTGAACTCTCTACTCAAACACTAGTATTCAAGTGAATGTTTGAGATTATATGAGCATTTCAATATTTAAATAGGAATATGCCTTTTGATTTTCAGGAAAATGTCAATATTTCAATCAATAGGTTACCTTATTGAATTATGATCAGTAAATTGAGCTTACGTATATTTGCTTACAACTGAAAATGGACTGAATAATTATAGCAACATTCGACTGGTTGAAATATCAATCAAACCAATTGAAGAAAATAAAATGTTTGTTTTTTTCAGGAATAGTATTCATTGGTCATCCTTTATGATTGTGCCAAGCAGAGTTTTGAATTATTTTCATCAACTTTTTATTTGTGGTCACGAAAATGAAAAAATTTTATTGAAAAAATTTCAGAAAACTGAATCACATCTACAGTCAATATTACATGGACTAATAATCCATTAATCCAATTATATTTTGAATCATTATGAAATACATTAAACCTAGAAAAATATAGTTTGAATCCTCATACAGTCACTCACACGGAAACATTTATATTCAAATTATTCATCTTGAAGACAATGAAATATCATAAAAAGTTCTAATAATTATGTTGAAATGTTACTTCATTTATTAGTTCATGAAATTCAATATATTTCTTAGTACGATTAATACAGAATATTTCTTCGTTTCTTCATTTCATCCTGATTCAAAACATTGCGTTCAATAATCATAAAATTGAAAAAAAGTTAGAAAACAAACCCCAAAACAGAAAGATATTCTACGAATTATGCAAGTTACCAAAATTAGAAAGCTCATTCATCTTATTCATGATAAATAACCCAGACAAGCTGTATCATAGGTTAATAAACCTGGAATCCCTAATTCAATTAAAAATTAGAATTATGTAGATGCTGCTAGTATACATCATATTCTGATATAATAAGTGTTAACGCCGACATATTGGCGTTAGGGTGCAATCGCATATTGTCTGTTTAATGGCAGAATAATGTGTTGAGGCAATCACTGACACTTTCAATTTGTATGAATTTTCTATGTACCAGAGATAAGGTAGCCTACAATCGATACGAGGCTACTTTCGTCTGATCGTGCAGCTGCCTATCGTCTGAGTCTCTCGTCTCGAGCTGTAAGTCCACGTCTTTTTATTTTATTTTTATTTTTATTCAACACAGAAGAATATTACAATAGGACAGTGTTACAAAAATGAAATATCAAGAATACAATTGAAAAAAAAAAACAAAAAAATATTCTGTACTCATAAATATATACATCAATAAAGTGTAGAACTACATAAAATGCCTTCTCAAAAGCATCTTCAAGGAGTTCATGCTTCCAACCGAAAATAAATCAACTTTGTCATTATAAATATAACATAGATCCAGCATCCTAAACAATGGTGAATATTTCGCACTGTTGTCTACACGTAGGCAAGTAAAATGTGGTATGATTTCTGAGGGATCCCGACGGGACATGAAAGTTTATGGACCCTAGGATATTGGGACAGTCTATTTGAAGGGACGAAATTTTGAAAATGAAAATTATATCACTCATTACGCTTCTGTTCTTTAAACTTAACATTTCAAAGTGATTCAAGCGCAAACTGTAATTATTAGGATTGCCAGGGCTCAAACAAAATCCAGTTCTCCAGCCAAGAAACCGAAGAAAACTTCCTTGATTTTTTTCCAATCTATCAATATAAACCTGGTAATAGGGTCACCAAACTGAGAACGCAAATTTGAGCCCGCTGAACACATAGGCATAATAAAAGGAAAGGATAGCTTCACGAATGCGGAACTGACGACACTGTCTAATAATGAATTCAAGCATTCTGGTACAAGCACTAACTTAGTTATTAATTTGTCCGTCAAATAGAAGCTCAGAATCAAGAATTACTCCCAAATTCCTCACTTTATCAGCGCGCTTCAAGGCGGTTCCAGATACAGAATATCTTAAATATATTATGATTCTATTCCTTGTGAATGATATTACTTGACACTTGGATAAGTTAAGGAGTAAGCTACACTCCTTATAAAATTCGACTAGTGTGTCCAGATCATGTTGAAGGTCCAAGCAATCGCGAACATCCCCTTTCCTCAAGAAAAACTTCAAGTCATCCGCAAATAGCAAAAACTCGCAAACCCGAAACACCTACTTATTTTATTCATGTAAACAATAAACAGAAGAGGGCCTAGGTAGGAACCTTGAGGCATTCCAGATGTTAAAAAAAAATCAAAATAGTTTCGTACTTTCACGTATTGAGAATGATTGCGCAGATAAGACTCGAACCACCTCAACAGCGACCCCCCAACACCCACATCATCAAGCAAATGGAGATGAGTGTTGATTCTGTCGAAAGCTTTACTGAAATCTGTGTAGACAGTATCTAACTGAATACCACGATCCAGGTTGCTTTGCACATATTCAATAAAACTGATGAGGTTTGTCTCAACTGACCTACCCTTGACGAAGCCATGCTGTTCTGGTACTATTTGAGCTCTGACAAGATGGAGTAAGTGTGTATAGATCAGGGATTCAAAGATTTTCTCAAAAATATAGTGTTTACTAATGGGGCGATAATTCTCAATGAGACTCCTACTTCCGGCCTTAAAGATTGGTATTATACAGGTGATCTTCTAACAATCGGTAAAAATGCCATTACTGAGATATTTGTTGAATATCAGTAAGACAGGAGGACTCAAAAAGGAGCTACATTTTTAGCCAAAAATTGAAGGAACATAGTCCGGATCAGCGCCCTTATTTAGATCCAATCTGTTCAATTCTGCTTCAACATAACTAGTGGTAATATTAAATGAGTTTAAATAACGGTGATCGGGACTGGAGACCCAATTGATGGCTGTACTCGACCCAATGAAAACACTCTCAAAATAATCAGCGAATTAGTTGCAAATTTCCTCAACTGATCTGCCCTCGCAATCCGCATATGACATACTACTAGGAATCCCCGAATCCCTCGAATTGAGACAAACAAGATCGAAAAGTTTTTTCGGATTAGTTTTGAGTTCAGCTTGAACAGAAGATATATGTCTACTGTAATCTGACCTTATAAAAGAGTTGGATTTAGATCGTAGGATTTGGAATATTTTAAAGTCACCATAGTTCTTATAAATCTTCCATTTTGTCGTATCAGCCTTATGGTTTCATTAGAAAAATAGGATGGATAACCTTTGAATTTTCTTACCACAGGAACGTGAGTATCAATGAACTCATTCAAAATTTCATAAAAAATACTTATATCATCATATTCATTATCGCTAATAAGTATTTCATTCCATGGTGCATTTATTGAAAATTCATTTATTGAAGTGAAATTGGCTCTTTTGAAATTAAAATAGGAAATTTCATTTTGTAATGGCTTGAAGAGCCCCAGGCAAGAGAGAAACTCAAGTGATTCCCATCCACGGGTACCATTGAATCGACACATCTCATCAACCTATTGACTTTGAAAGTATTGCTGAGCACTAGATCTAAAATTCTATTATTATAATTAAAAATGTCATTGAATTGCATCAACTCAAGAAAATAAAATGAATCTATCAAGTCCGCGTACCCAGCATGTACTTCAGTGGGCTCCAAGTAACCGCTTGAGCCATCCCTCAATCAGAAAACCCTAGAACAGTTGAAATCAACCATCATCAAAATGATACTATCACCAACCGCATTTTTAACATCATTCAACGTAGAAACAAAATTCAACATTGCCGTATCATCCAGTGGGATGTAGACGCAACACAAATAAACCTTAACTACATTAAGCGTGATTCGAACCCCTAAGTCCTCCGCCACACTTTGGAACTCGGTAACACCCCACGGCTCCAGACCCCTCCGGACTCCCACGAGAACACCACCTTCTTCACGCCTCCAACTAAGACGACCGATCTCTGCGAAAAATCATACATTCACGCTGATCCACCATTTCTGAATCACGCACACCAGTGTTTAGTCATGTCTCAATGACGAAGATTAAATCGTAGCTAAATTGCAATTTGAAAAGGAGCTTCGTCCTCAGACCGCGAACATTCTGATAATAAACGCTTAAGGACATGTCGAATGAAGACTAGCGTCAAGAGTTGCAGGGTCAGAATAAATGTTCAATAAAAGTTTCATTTATAATATATTAGGCTCACCTGCAATTCTCTTATACCGAATAAAAGTGAGAGTAATTCCGCATATTCAATATTTTCATACTGCAATAATTTGATGGCGATAAGTGAATAGCTCAATATCTGATGTATTCAATTTATGTAATTTTTTAAATTCGTAGAAATCGTTAAGAAGTGTTGAAATATCGTTCAATTAAGGAACCTGCAATCATCGATTCAGGTTAGACAAGAAAGTACCGGGAATTTTCAATTAAAACAACATTTTTACATTTAATCGTCAAAATTTATTGGGTCGCCTTCCAAATAGGCTCCATTTGCTCCAATACATCTATGCCAACGGCACTTCCAATTATCGAAACATTTTTTATAGGCGCTTTCTGGGATGGACTTTAGCTCTCGCGCCGAATTTTGTTTTATGGCTTCAATCGACTCAAAACGGGTGCCACGAAGGGGCAATTTTAGTTTTGGGAAGAGGAAAAAGTCGCAGGGAGCCTAATCCGGCGAATACGGTGGTTGCTGAAGCAGGTTTGTTGAGTTTTTGGCGAGAAAGTCAGTCACAATCGTAGCTCGGTGAGAAGGCGCGTTATCGTCATGCAAAATCCATGAGTTGTTCGCCCACAAATTTGGCCGCTTCTTACGGATACGCTCACGCAAACGTTTCATAACGCCTAGGTAATACTCCTTGTTTACCGTCTGACCCTCTGGAACGAATTCGTAGTGCACCACGCCACGGATATCGAAGAAAACAATGAGCATCACCTTCATTTTCGAGCGGCTTTGGCGTGGTTTTTTCGGTTTCGGCTCATTTTTTGCCACCCATTCCGATGATTGCTGGCTTGTTTGCATATCGTACTCGTAGACCCAGGTCTCATCACCAGTTATAATGCGTTCCATGAATGTAGAATCGGAATTACAGCGATCCAGCATGTCTGAAGCAACCTGTTCGCGATGACGTTTTTGAAGAAAATTCAGGTCTTTCGGTACGAGTCGTGCGGCCACCTTTCTCATGCCCAAAATATCAATCAAAATCGTACGTGCGGACTCGTGGGATATCTTAAGATCATGTGCTATATCTCTCAAGCTGGTACGACGGTTTTCCAGCACCCTTTCCTCAATTTTATCGACGTTATCTTCGATCGAAGCCGTCGATGGGCGTCCGGAACGAGGCAAGTCTTCGACCACTTCACGACCGTCCTTGAAGGCTCTGTACCACTGATATGCACGAGTTTTCGATAGAGAATTATCACCAAAGGCCTTTTGCAACATTTTCAATGCATCGGCACACGAAAATTCATTTGCAACACAAAACTTTAAACAAATTCTTTGCTCAACGTGATCACCCATAGTAAAAATCGGCACGCACTCTGACATCGACTGACTTAATCAGCTGTTGCAAACAAACTAGTTGACAGATCCCGCTCAAGCTTGGTATAGTAATTAAGGACAGTGGTATCAACCTAGGAAAAAAAATTTTAACTGCCTCATTGCCCCGCCAGATTTAAATCGATAATTCCCGGTACTTTCTTGACAGAATGTATATCATTCAAATCAGACTGATTTTCACTGAAAAATTTACAATTCAACTCAAGAGTATAATCGCCAATCAAATCATTATATAATAAATGGAACCTTTCAACAAGAAGTCATTGATGAAAAAATTTCATTTATAAGCAGATACTGGCATTTTACATGCAGACGTCAAAGAGATCAGGAGAAAGGTGTATCGAGTTTACATTAAATACTACTTAGAAGGAAAATTTAGTAAGTTGAACTTTATTTCCGAAGAATTTAAACCAAGACATGTAACAGAGACAAATGTTGGAATTATGACACTATACCGACCTATAAATATTCAAGCTAAATAAAAATAATGTTTAAATTTTAAAGAGTACTTCTGCTTCTTCCAGCGTCCAAATAGGTACAACGCCTATTCTTCTCGCAGCTCACTTCATGTAAGTAGATTATCTATTCACCGTTTCCAAGGTCTTTTTGGAGTGCGTTTTCCTAATGGTGACCTATCCCTAGCGATCTTCACAATTCGGTCCTCTGCTATTCGGGTGATATCATCATTCCACTAAACTTTCCCGTTCATCACCTAATCATTAATGTTGTCGATCTGACTTGTTCTCCTGAAGGTCTCGCTTCTCTGATTACCTCAAAGAGTTTTTGCAGTCATTCTATTGACCATATTTATTTCCATATTATCTGGCGTATCTTCGATGTCTCAGTTCTTATTTCTGCCGCATATTATCTTGATTTTTATATTATCCTGATACTCATTGATCTTTTGTGAAGATCCCTCAGAAGATTTTTCAGCTTTCAGCTATGCAAGGATGGATCTTATAGTGCACGTATAGATACGGTTTTTTGAGTAAATTTTCAGATATCTGTTGCGAAATATGGTGTCATTGAGCGGTTAGGCTGTTTTTGTCGCCCTAACTACTTGTGTTCTTACTTCTGGTTCTATGTCACCAAAACAGGAGATTTCTAGGCCCAACTAATTGCACTTCATCACTTGTTGTATAATGATCCCACTTACAACTAATTTACGTCTCAGAGGTGTTTTGAATGAGGATATTATCATCCCAAGAGCTTTTTTTCTGATTTGACTAACTGGTACTAATTCAGTGGTTGTCCTCTTCTGGCTCCTTATAAATCTCCACGTTTGTTTTTGAAGACCGTAAACATCATTCTCAAGTTATTTTGAGAATTTCTCCTAGTGTATGTCTTTCATTTTTCCATCTTATATACCAGTTTTGTTCCTGATGTTGTATGCGTTAAATATCTCGGTAGTTCTAGTTGTTGAGTACTTATAACCACCGATTCATATAACTCATACTACTTTGTCAAGAAAGTACCGGGAATTTTCAATCAAAACAACATTTTTACATTTAATCGTCAAAATTTATTGGGTCGCCTTCAAAATAGGCTCCATTTGCTCCAATACATCTATGCCAACGGCACTTCCAATTATCGAAACATTTTTTATAGGCGCTTTCCGGGATGGACTTTAGCTCTCGCGCCGAATTTTGTTTTATGGCTTCAATCGACTCAAAACGGGTGCCACGAAGGGGCAATTTTAGTTTTGGGAAGAGGAAAAAGTCGCAAGGAGCCAAATCCGGCGAATACGGTGGTTGCTGAAGCACGTTTGTTGAGTTTTTGGCGAGAAAGTCAGTCACAATCGTAGCTCGGTGAGAAGGCGCGTTATCGTGCTCAACGTAATCACCCATAGTAAAAATCGGCACGCACTCTGACATCGACTGACTTAATCAGCTGTTGCAAACACACTAGTTGACAGATCCCGCTCAAGCTTGGCATAGTAATTAAGAACAGTGGTACCAACCTAGGAAAAAAAAATTTACCTGCCTCATTGCCCCGCCAGATTTAAATCGATAATTCCCGGTACTTTATTGACAGAATGTACATACTGAACTATGGGCTTATATCTTTTGTTATGTCTTTTTTTTGCATGTTTGTCTTCAATTTGACCCAGATAGTTTTTAATTGGTCATGATCTTCAGTTGGATTCGTTCATCCAATCATCGTCACAGAAAAAATAATGTAAATATAAGAAAGTATTCGAGAAACTATATTGTTACTACATTTATATTGTTTAACTATCAGAATTTGAAATTAACTCTACGAAATGGCTTATGAGAGTACAAGATGTCACATTGTATTGGAAAAATATTTTATTCATCGGTTCAAAGAAACCTTTGAATGGATATATTGAAAGTAAGGTATAGGGAAAAGCCTGGTAATTGAATTTGAAAGAAATAGTTAGGAATTTAATTAGAAAGGATGAGAATATCAAAGAAAGTGATGTATAAAATGAATATTTCAAGGTATTATTAATTAATTCGCAAAAAAGCCTATCAAAGCGTGTGAAGAAAAGTTGAGAAAATGAATGGAAAAATTTTTATAACAATGGCATCCCCAACACACCTCGAATTAATTGAACAATTGTAAATTTTTCCTCAATTCAAAGATGAACCATATGAATCAATTGAAAAAAACATAAATCTCAATTGCCTTGATAACGACTCACATCGGCGTACAAGAATTCACATTACCGGCAAATCTCCAGTCTCTTTTTGCGACGAATAGTGAATCAATTAAGTGAATAATGTTGTCCGTGAATTCTTTTTAAATTTCTTAGTTTTCACAAATGAGCTCCTCTTTTGATGAAATAATTCAACAATTTCTAAACGTTGTTGAAGCGTGTATCTTTCTATGAATAAATGGCGTAACCTGCTGAACACAGATGACATGCGAAATTTCAAAAATAATAGTGTTGCCATTAAAACCATTTCAAATTGTAGCATTCCTGTAAATGTAAATATATGTTTTATATTCTTCATAATTGGGTTTCAGATTTCATAAATTATCTTGTGTGGACACAACCCAAATAAAATTGTGGTAATTCAGAAAAACAATGTTTCTTGTCTCTCAGATATAATACTATTATACATCACAAGCAGCTCTTGTGGGTGCTACAAAAAGTACATCTCGTGGATTTTTATAGATAATTTAGCATGTGCGAAGCCTTGCCATACCTCGTGGGAATTTTTCTTTTTTAATTGATAGTTGCCGAACAGATTAGGATTTTCCATCTGCATTCAATTTATTGTATTGTAATTGTCCAAACCGTGTTATTCCATAATATATTTTGCCTAATACTATTCAACTTTATTTCGTCTTGATTACTCCTTATATCTTGATCAGCAGCTGATTTGGACGAATAATCAAAAGGAAGTATTTAAAAATTCTCAGTAACTTCCAAAATATCATGGACAAAATCAGTATCAAGAGAATTTATGTACTTTCGAGTCTTTCTCATTTTTCACATTATTTTCTGCCTGGAACTCAACTTGATAAAAATCTTTTAATTCTGAGTTGTTACCATAAGATATTTCTGCCAGAAGAGAAAATAATATCTTTGAATTCATCTTCTCCAAATCACGAAACAAAAATCATGTTCATCTGAAAAGATAAATCAAGAATGTTACCAATTATAGTGATTCCATTTGTTGATATCTAATGCGTTCTCATATGAAACAGCGATGTAGCATGGGAGCCTATCGAAAATGATACTGTTTACGCAAACTATCTCATATGTATTTAATATTTGGTACAGATTAGCCGAATTAATTTCTTTGAATCCAAATATGCTAATTATGAGCATAACGGCGTATCATGATCTGACTTGAGCATGATGACAGTTTTCTGCGTTTGTAACGTTAGAAAAAATTGAGGGTACAGTTCTTTGCTTGAATTGACTGGCTAGGTTATGTGGTATATGTATATTTGGGTGCACTAGATTGCGATCAGATATGATAAAACCATAATGTTTTGTTTGTTTATTTAGTTGTTTAGACCATTTTGGGTTTAAAATCGATAATTTACGGACAATTTCGCGAAATTATAAGACGCTGTACCTTTGAACAAACGCGTAGAAAGACAATATTGAATTTAGAGCTGCTGTTTACATGGGATTTTCTTCAGTATCAGTTCAGAATTGGGACGAATAAGAATATTTTCTAAGGAATTGAGTACCTACTGCAAACTTTTTTCTAAGTGCTTTTGGGTGAAAGTGGCTGAAACGATTGCCAAACATATCAAATGGATTTTTAGTTTTCAACAATATTTGCTTATGTATTCTTTTTCATTTCTATCTTCAAATACTCAATTAATATTTTATCCATTTCAAGTATCACAATGAATTCCTGCTGTAAATGACTTTGGAAAACAGCCAAAAACTATTCTATGGGTTCAAGTTTCATAATTTGATGGTGAACATTGATGAAAAAACTGAATGTATTCATTTTACAATTGGCCATAATGATCGTAGAGTTGTCATTCGCTATTCCGATACAATCAGCCCATCTACGGATAATACTTCTTACGAATTTACGGATTTACGGATTTACGGATATAACTTCTATCAAGAATAAACCACTATTTATGTTATTTTATTCGTAATATATAATTATTTAGTTTCCTCAACATTCTTTATACAGATAGTCCTTGTGTTATAACAGAGGCCGTTAAATTCTCTTTCAATCTTTTAGATCAAGGGTAAACCACAGAAATATTTATATGTAGTGAACCGTCACAGTACATTTAGAGATTTTTTAGTCTGCCAGAAGTCTTTCTAAATGATTGAAGGGTAAGTAAATATTTGTTGTTGATTGATGTTATATTTATTGAATATGAATATTTGAATACTGATGAAGCAAAGTCCCTCTTAAAACTTGTTTTTCAGTAATGTTTTACATATCTTGAGTTTTTATATAAAGTAACTTAGTTAGATATCCAATAATATGGAATATTCTAAGTAAGATAGTTTTATGATGAAATTCTTAAGATTATGTTAGATATTTTTGAAAGATATTGGTTTTCATAAGATTGATTAGCAGAAACAAAATTTTGTCTATTCAAAATATTTAATTTATAGGATTTTGGTTAATAATTTTTATTTATTGGATTTTGTTATACCATTCGGATGTCTTATAATAAATGTTTATTTTATATGTCAATTGCTATGAGTGGTACTCATATGACATTATTTCAATTTATCTTTAGAAGTTATAATCATTAAATATAATTTTTTGAAATTAAATATGTAGAAGGCTTATAAAATATTTAAATAATTTTATATACCTTCTATCAAGAATTAACCTGTATTTATGTTATAACTTCATATCATGTTATTAATAGAGTGAAACATTTACTTCCTTCAGAATCTCCTGTTGTTATATAGTCTATAGTTTAGTCTTTAGTCACCTCTCATATAATGTATTGCTGGGGAAACTCTTCATAAGTTGGTAGGGCTTTCATATTATAGAAGAGGATGTTACGCACGGTGTCCAATATCCAGGTTCGTCCTGCAAACCCGTATTTTTATAAAATTATATTTTAACCTTGTCCCCCATTTTCATTTTGAAATATCTTATCTATGTAAAGCTTGTTAAGTTATCCAGCTTTCATGGCTATAATATCAGAAGTGAGGGAACATTGTTTATCCCAAAACACAATAAAGCCAAGTTTGAGATGTCCCCTATGTATCAGTGCTTTAAATTTTATAATCATTTGCCGCATGGTGTTCTATTTCTTAATTTCAAGGGATTTAAGGAAACTGTAAAAGGTATATTGTTGAATAAATATTATTATTCAGTGAAGGATTATTTTTCTGATATATTAGTTGATTTTGGATACTTATATATATTTTTTTGCTTTTCTTATGACGAGTGCTATATCATTAAATTATTATTATTATTATTCGCGTGATTTTCCAGATAAAAAGAGTCATCCTCAGAACAATACAATCTTTCAGCATTCAAATAATGGAAGTACAAACACTTAAGCTCAAAAAAATCATAAAAACTTTCAATTGATTTAGAAGATTCAAGAGAACTCGTCCATTAATGGAATTAACTTATTAGCTGTTCGAAGTTTTTCGGAATTTCCCTATCCATTAAAAAGTTCGAGAATGGAAAATGTTGATCCTTTGAATTGATACGAGGATTCCAAAGTTATATTATATTATTTTTCAACCAAACCAAACTATGATTTCAGCTTTAGCACTACAACTTCCACTTTGAAAATATTGTCACTATAATTAGAGGAATATTTTCATCATCTCAATAATTCTGAGAAACTAAATCTTCATCTGTTTGAAACGAAGGGGAACCATTCTGTAATCTACATCAAAATCATGTTGCCTTTTTCAGGTATTCGAGAGGTTTTCAATCAGTTCTTCAGACTGCAAAATGCTAATTCAAGGTAAGGTCTTCAAATTTGTACGTGAAAGTGTTCCTTCAAATGTTACTTCTTCAAGAAGTTATTGTGCTTAAAGGCTTCTGGGTGTACAGTTGCAACGAATTATATTTGATTACAAATTGATATACTCGGATCCAAACTAATCGTTTTCACTCATTTTGGACAAAAACAGAGATATTTGAACAGAATCAGATGCACCTTGGTACGATCGGGAAAAGTTTCACAGCGTTTAAAGGATTCAGGGCAATACAGTAACTCTACGAATCTGAAATATTCATATTAAAAGTGACATTATGTCTAAGTGCCATAAACTTCACATATATTATTTATACCATCTCATTAGAGACGGCCCTGCCTAAGTTCGACATTTTTTTGTCATTCGATACTTAGGCCCTTCAGGGTAATATTTCGATCAAGCAGTTTCTCAGCTGCACTTGACGAACTGTTTAGTATTATTCGATACTTCAGATTATTTGCTTTCTACTGATTATATATAGTTTCAGAAAACATGGAAAGTCTTTTGGAGCATTTAGATATATTTATTTCTATGTGAATTACGCCGTCAACATTAGGAATTGTAAACTGATTCTATGTTCTTCACTTGCATTAATCTTATGATTTTTCTGTAATCAAGAAAAACGTTTATTTCGTTCATTCAGTCTACCTCCAAATGGACCTTTCAATCAATTACGTTAATTCTTCTCTTTTTGTTAGAAGGGATGCATCGAGCACCTATAACGTTCAGTATTTGAAAAGACATTATTATTTTACCAAGAATTATAGTTCGTTGTTATCATAATGTAATACGAGTGTTTTACTTTAATTCCTCACAATCCTCGTTGGTTTATCTTATTAAATGAACAAGGCTAGTTCATTATCGAGATAACTTCATACAAGTGCCCTTGAAGTTAAAACTCTACACTAGACTACGTCAAAATACAGTCCACTAAAAGAGTCGAAATTATTCAACGAGATTAATGAAATTGCAATTGCCTCTTATTTGAAAATACTGAAATAATAGACAAAATACTGCGGTAAACTAACCTTGGTACGTCACATAATGGTCCTTCAGGTCGGATATTCAACTGTTACCCGTGGATAGTATTGGAATATTGCATCCTCGCCTCTGACGGACATTAATTCTCCTTATACTGGAAATCATCAGCTGCAGTACCAACAATTGGGGCTCAAGATCAAGTGCCAGATAGTGCAAACGTGAGAGTTCATCGAAATAAGTGTAAGTGCGCTAAAATTGTGTCGTTTCACGTGCATTCGGTATTATTCCAGGTTTATAAGTAGCAAGTCAATTGTACCATCAATTAATTTGCAATCATATCATTTGCTCATATTTTTTCCTAGATTTCGAAAATATCTCTATTTCAATATTGATTTATCTATCCATTAATAAAATTTCGGCATTAGTAATCGCGCTCTTAGGAACTAGGTGAAAACATGCTATAAACTAAGGAAAATAAATTCTTTCAGAATCAAGACATCAAATCGTCTATTTCTTCGATTATAAAAATAAGAATTAATTACATTCTTATAAATCAAAAATGTAATCTATAATGACAACATCCATGAAAATTTGCATCGCTCTGGAAGGATCCAATACTGATAAGAATAATGAATTATGTGGAATTTATGATTCGGGCTCAAATGTTAGTCTTCTGAATTCTAAAGTAGCAGAAAAGTTATGCCTACACATTCAAGATAATAGAAACACAGTCAGTGGCAGGGCAAATTTTTCAGGAAAAATTACAAAAATGAGAATCAATAATATCGAAAAATAAGTTGTACTTTTTGTAGTTAATGAGAAAAATTTCGAGTATGATATTCCTCTATTTCCAATTTTCAATTAAAACAAGATTTTGATTTGAATATTTATCAAAGATTAGATATGAATGAAGAGAGAAAGGTCGATTGTGTCCATAATAATAATAATAATGATAACAATGATTACACCATCAATTTCAATATAATGATACCAACAGATCTTCTCGAAGCAAAATTAGACTATTTGGAAACAAATCAGAGAAATAAAATTGAAGTTTCAATTAATAAATATGACCATATTTTTGCGAAACACAAATTTTATATTGGTCAGATGCAAAATAATGAGGCACATATAAAACCTTTAGAACACAAATTTATAGAAAAAAAACCATACAGATGCTCAATGGAGGATCAAAAAGAGATAGAACTCCTTATATAAAGATTGTTGAAAGCGAATCTGGTTGAGGAGTCCTCCTCACCAGTAACTTTAGCATATAAGAGAGATGAAGGGTCTAAAACCAGATTGTGTCGATTTTCGTGAACTCAATAAATTAATTGTTCGCGAACCACAGCTTTTTCCATTAATTGATGAAATCTTAGCCAAGACCCGAAATGCAAAATTCTTTACTACATTAGATGTAAATTCTGTCTTTTGGTCGATTTCTATTCGTATCAGAGATAGATATAAGTTTGCTTTTATGACACAGAATGGTCACTGGCAATGGAAATGTTACCTTTTGGACTTAAAACATCCCCGGCCACATTTCAATGTATATCGAATAATATTATCAGAAAATGTAACCCGAGTTTATTCTGCCTAAATTATATAAATGATGTTCAAATATTTTCTTCAACATTCGACCAACATATAGAACATTTGGAGAGTCTCTTGAAAGCAAGATGATGAAAGATTCATACTTAAATTTATGAAGTGTATTTTTGCATAAGAAGAAAAAAAATATTTAGGACATATTGTAGGAAACAATACAGTAGGACCTATAAATGACAATTTAATTTCCATTAGGAATTTTTCTCCACCAGATACTCGGAAGAAGACAGAGCAATTATTGGGTAAAGTTAATTTTATCACAAATATATGAAAAATTCAGCTAGATTATTAGAACCGTTGCATAATTCGCTGAGAAAAGATGTAAAATTCAATTGGTCATTGGCTTTTCAGGAAGCTTTCAATAAGGTTAAGGACATCCTTCGTTCTGAGCCAATTCTTGCGATTTTCGACCCAAGTACCTATTCTACTAACTATATATGCTGATGCTAGTATTCAAGATGTATGAGCTGTTCTTAAGCAAAAACAGATTAATGGTGAAATGAAACCCGTAGCGTTTTTTCCTAAAAAATAAATAAATATCAAAAGAAGAAGAAAGCATTATTCCTAGAATGTCTGCCAATTAAAGGAGCAATTAAATTTTGGAAATATTGGCTTATAGGAAATAAATTTATTGTTGTTATCATAAGCCATTTGAAGGGAAATAATTTCGTACAAGACCAGATGAAGAGCTGGGTGACATGATGAATTTTCTATCAAAATTCGATTTTAAGATTAGATGTGAAGTAGGAAAAGGAAATGTAGAAGCAGATGGCCTTTCTAGAAACCCAGTTCTGGAAGAAACGGAGAATATGGACGAATGTATAAGAAGAATTAATTTGGTGAAATTAAATAAAAAAAACGAACAAAAGAATAATCTCTTAAAGATAAATAATAAGAAGAACTGTTGTACAGAAAGGGATACATTTAAAATTGCACAAAAATAACAAAAAAATTATTTTATCGAATTATTTCGGAGAAGGTTTAATCAGAAAAGTGCTCAAGTATTCTGGCCATAATTTTGCTAATAAGATAAATAATAAAATCAGGAATATTATTTGAAATATTTAATATGTTTAAATATTTAAATGAGTTTATTCAAAAACTATCAAAAACATGTAGCGCATCCAAAAAAACAATTAAAAATTCAGATAAGGTCAGTTCAACTTTACATTTATAATATAAATTAAATTAAAAATAAATAAACTTCTAATCTTACCAAACAATTTCTGGAAAATCTGTGATGTTTGTCAAAGGCAAAACATACGTACCACGGCCTTTCTGAGTAGTTCAGGTGCGTATGCTTGGAACGAAACATACGCATACATACATATTATTTTTAATTTTAATTGATAAGTTATTTTTTTGAGTTTTTTATTCCATTTGATATTGTATAGTGAATTTTGATTTTTATACGTCTATTAAATATGAGCAGTGTTTATTATTAGACATTAATTTGATTCTAAAAGTTTTTCAAAAAATTTTTTTGAAATCAAAATTTTAGAAGACTAACAGATTAAGTCTGTTCTGATATTCAAGGTTTGTAATTATCCTTCTATCAAGTAAAAAGCTGAATCTTATTATTTTATGAAATATAATTTTCTAAAAACTTGTTCTAATTATAATCAACTACCAAACAGTAACGTCTCGAACAATTCAATATCATTCTGGTTTTTTTTTTTAAATGAATAGGTTGTATGTTATTTCAAAATCATACTTTTTTGCTAATTTTCATCCCGATCCCAAACAACACAAAAATATCAAAGATGAGTGTGGATGGTAGAGTGCAAATTGGAACACAAAAATTTTAAGTTCAGGTTCCGCCTGGGTTCGAAGAGAAAGTTTCTTCTTCATTGAGATGTTTTCTGCAAAAATTTCAATATAGAGGTGAAAATCAACAGTGCTCTGTCTAAGGTGGCACAAGAATAGTTACAAAGCTTAACCAGAATACAAACGAACTCCTAACTTGCACAAACTATATGAAATTCCTGAGGAATATTCAAACAAGATCTAGGAGTATCAGGACAATTTTCATCATCAAATACACTTCGTCAGTAGACTTGGTCAGAATTTCTTTTACTACATTTACTACATTTAAATTCTCTTTTGTTTGAAATCTCTGCTGCGCTTATTTTAATCTAATGTTTGTTTCCAGGACTTTCTTATTTATCTTTGCCTATTCTAATTTTCATCGTTATAAAATATATTTTTATCTTATACACCTTTTTGAATTCATAACAAAAAGAAATACAACATTTTTATCTTTCTCTA
This sequence comes from Megalocaria dilatata, assembly GCA_034642435.1. Classification (NCBI taxonomy): domain Eukaryota; kingdom Metazoa; phylum Arthropoda; class Insecta; order Coleoptera; family Coccinellidae; genus Megalocaria; species Megalocaria dilatata. Next base: position 95,808,137 of record CM067854.1, on the reverse strand, counting down.
CGCTGCTGTGTTTTTATGTAGATGGAAAGATTTTGAAAAGTTATCCTCAATCTGTGTTCTTGTATAAATATTTTATTTTTTTTTTTTCATGTAAGTTCATTAGCATAATGGTGACCCCTTGCGCCAGAAATGTCCCTGCTCTTGAATAAAATTGATTAATATTATTTTGAAGTAAAGTTTTCAGACGCTAATAAAAAATTCTGAATCTCTAAGAAAAGTAAATCTTTTTCACGCTTAGGTCCGGTCAAAACATGAAGGATATCCTCAAAAATAACTAGAATTCAGATAAGACCATTTCAACTTTACATATAAAAAATAATAATAAATCTGGTAAATCTATTTATTGTTAATTGATTTTATTATTATTTTTTATATCTAAAGTTGAACTGGTCTTATCTGAATTCTAGTTATATTTGAGGATGTGCTACATGTTTTGAGAGTTTTTGAAGCAATTTATTTAAATATATTGAATATTTCAAATAAATTAGTTTTTGAAAAGTTCTTAAAATAATTTTGTATATTTTTGAGACAAATTTAGTCTTCATAAATATAAGATCAGAAAATAATACATTTTGTAACAAACAGGGCTTCGTACGTTTGTCTGAAAAGTTCAGTACGCATGCCTGAAACGAAACAAAAAAATATTTATCATTTATTAATTTTAATCGACAATTTATATTCGTTGGGTTTTCTTAATTCAATTTGATATTGTATCATGAGTTTCGATTTTAAACGTATATTAAATGTGATCAGTGCTTATAAAGACATTAATTTAATTCTTTGAGTTTCTTGAATAAATTTTTTGAAATTAAAATTGAAGAAGACTAACAGATTAAATCTGTTTTGATATCCAAATTTTGCTACAGTTATACTAAACACGATATATATATAGACAAAATGACAACATTATTATAATAATTTTGTCATTTTGTTGCCCTGAATACAAACCAACACCACGAGACCTAACTACTTATCAGAAAAGAGAACAGAGACCCTCATTAACTCCCCAAACCTTCCTCCTGATGTCAAAAGGTCCATACTTCCTTGAGATAAATAATCTCGTACTCCTCGAATATACGGTCTACCCAAAAAACATAGACCTGATATACCTCTTCGTCCCATTGTCAGTGCCATCGGGTCACCTACACATCGTCTTGCCAAATACTTAATATCCACACTCTTACCTCTACCCAAAGAATCCTCTTCCCATGTGATAATTTTTTTTTATTTTATTGAAATCTTAAAAACCATTCAAATGCAAGAAACTAACAACCAGTTTCGACGTCATTTCCCTCTTCACGAACATCCCACTCAATGAAACCCTAGCAATCCTTGTATCCAAACATAACATACGTCAAGACACTCTGACTCTCATCAATGTATGGAAAGTAGATATTTCCTTTTCCAAGGCACCTTCTACAAGCAAGTCTTAGGTACCGCCATGGGTTATCCTATTTCTCGCTGATATATTCATGGAAGACTTTGAGCCAATAAAACATTTCACCCCAAACCTTCGTGTTGGAAAAGATATGTAGACGATGTGTTCGTCTTACGGCCACATGACATCGAAGATCTGCATAATTTTCTTGCCCATCTCAACAATTGCTATCCGAACATCAATTTTACGATGAACTAACAATTCGATTCATTTTCTAGACGTACTTATTACCAAATCAGGTACATCTTTCACCCACACTGTCTACAGAAAACCCACCCATATGAATGAATATCTACATTGCGATTTTCACCACCATCCAGTACAAATCAATTCCATTCTGAACTCCCTCGTCCACAGATTCATCCTGCTTACCGACAGTAAACATATCAAACAAGGATTCATGAACGCAAATCTGCTTTACTTCAAAGTGGATGATATAACAGATATAAAATTCGGAAATCCTTCCGATGGATACATTCGCAAGATTCTCGAGAGTCTCTAGAGAATAAACATCACAGGCTTTTTTTCCATTCATGCGAGGTGTTACTGATGAAATAAGTCGTATCTTACGGAAACAAGATAAAAAGACCATCTTCACAGTAAGGAATAAAATATCCACCTCTCTTCGATCTCCCAAAGATTCAATTCCAAACGAATCTCAAGGTGTATATGAAATATCATGCTCGGAATATCCCAGGTCATACACAGGTCAAACTGATAGACGGGTGGCTAACAGAGTATATGAGCACCAACTTGCTGTCAGTTAAGCTGATCTATCCTCTGCACTATTCACACATCACGCTGATGATCACAAAATTGACTTGTTAGCTGTAAAATTATTACAACAGAAAAAATGGTGACCAGTCGCATTATTCGGGAAAATCCACAGATGCGATGGTAGCCAATGCCTGCTCAACTCATGAAAACTTTTGATTTGTCGTCTTTCCATAACAATAGTCCTTCCACATAGGATTAGAAAATTACAGATATTATTTGGGTGTACGATAGCATGTTGTTCCCTAAAACAAGCGCACAGAAATGAGTGTTCCCTTCAGATGTTGAATATCCCCAAATCAGGCTGGAAAAAGCGCAACGTTGGTGTTTTATTAACACACGCCCTATATAAAACTACTCGTGCAACATGTATAGATTGTTATTCATTTTCAATTGGTAGTTTCCAATAATTTTGCATACACAATAAGACAATCAGTTACATTATCACTGACAGTTGACTGCGTTACTTCTGTATATTTTTGCAGGGGTAAATTTCTTGAAGAAAATATATACTGATGTCTAAGTCTGTAATATATTTTTCTTACGAAATATACCGAAATTGAACGAGAAACAGTAGACTGAAGGTAAAATCTAGTAATAAATGTTCCATCCTTCAGAAACAACCCTTCCTAGTTTGGAGAACTTTGGATTTTCAAAAGAATTCTGTTCTATTCATTTATCTCTAAACGTTCATCAAATTACCTAAAGCCTACTTGAACTTTTCATTCTCGAATAACACTACTTCAGTGTGCCCGAAGCTGACCGTTTTTGTCAGGAAATTCTCTCTTATCTCAGATCATTTATTCAGAAGTTCTGAACTTCTGGGGAAACGAGAGAGTAATTTTATATTTTTTATTTATGATGTCAGGGGCTTTCCAGCTATTAAGATATTTTCGTGAACAATTTTGAAGTACAGTAATGTTTGCATTTGGACATATTGAATTATTCATCCGTAACATTAAGTTATTTATTATGTCTTGAAAAATATTATGCTTTCGCCAGGATTGATGATATTATGGTAGAAATATACATTAGGCAAGGTTAGAAGATAATATTGTCATTTTAATTTTTTTTTGCTTCAAATATGATAATCTAATATTAAGTATAATTCTTCGTGATGGTATCTGAAAATAAGTGATATTGTGTACTGTTTCCTAATCGGGCAGTTTAGATTCAGGTTCAGAAACAACAAGTTGTTTATAAGCATTTGAAGAAGTAACTATGTAAACGAAACAGTTGCTTCATGTGAGCAACTGATGAAACTGAATAGAAATCAACAAATATATATTCACAAAAATAACCGTTTTCTCTAGTTGCTTTGTATAATATTTGTGTTGATGTTTCCACATTGTTGCTATGCTTTTCTGCAGAACTCGCAAACTACTGATCGCAAAATATCGCGGTAGATACATTTATATGGAGAATCGTTATTATTATTATTATTATTATTATCCTGATACTCCTAGATCTTCTGTGAAGATCCCTCAGAAGCTTTTTCAGCTTGTACGAGTTAGGAGTTCAGTTGTGTTCTGTGTAGGCTTTGTTACTGCGATCTTGCGCCACTTTAGGTCACAGCACTGTTAATTTTTGACCCAACAGTGAAATGGTGGCAGATACCCGTCCAACTAGAAAATTTCTTTTCTACCTGAATAGGATTCGAACCCTGGACCTCCCGGTCACGAGTCCGATGCTCTCCCGCTGAGCTATCCACACGTTGCTTTTATATATATAAGAATGTAATCAATTCTTATTTTTATGATTGAAGAAATAGACGATTTGATGTCATGAATCTGGAAGAATTTATTTTCTTTAGTTTAAAATGTACCAGAATAACACACACAAAATAAAATAATAACATACAAAGAAATTAAAAAAATAGCTTACTAACCTGGAAGAAATCAAACACAATGCTATTTCTTCGGGTTTCTCAATTCACATTTCTAACGGCTAACTAAATATGACATGTGACAGTTTTAGGTTAAAATCTTAGACATAAAACATAGATCATAGAACATAGAAGTTACAAAGTTGTTTTCCCTAAATATAACAGTTTTATTTTTTCATCCCCCCACACAAAGTATGCACCCCTCATTACATGTTTGCGTTTTCACATGAGAGCAACTAAGTTACATGAAAATAGTTATTGTCCTTTCTTTTATTTCCAATATCTATCACATATATAGTGTTAGAAATTTTTTTCACTATTGGAAAAGGACCTATTCTTATTTCATCAAGTTTTTTTCTATTCAATTTTGATTTATTTTCAACGTAAACATAGTCTACAATTTTAAAATCATAATGTTTCCTATTCTTGTCGATCAGTCTCTTATTGTATTCATGATAGCGTAAAGAATTTTTATATGCTATTTCCTTATCTTTTGGTAAATTTCTCTCTTCAATAAGTTCTTCTGGAGCAATGGGATCAGTTTTGCCACAAAGTAAATATTCTGGGCTATATACAGTTGTAGAATGGTCTGTTTTATTGTATTCTTCAATACATTCATCTGCTATTTTCGTCCATGCCCTAGTTTTCTTTTCGTTAGGATTGCACCTTATTGTATTCACTAATGTCTGATTTAGTCGTTCATTCAGACCATTAGAAAAAGGACAATTTACTGTTGTGAAAATCAATTGTATATTCAAACTTCTCATATGTTGTCTGAAGTTTTCCGAATTTATTCCTGGGTATAGATCTGTTACTAGTGTTTCTACTGGTCGTTTATCCTGAATTTTATTAATTAATTTGATGAAATCTTCGGTTGTTTGGTATTTTGAAGTGCTCGCAAATGCATATCGTGTAGAATGATCCACTAGGAGATGGAGGTATCTGTTTGAAGAGCGGTTTCCAGCGAAACCTCCAATAGTGTCTAACGACATTATTTCAAATGGTTTCTTTGCTGGGCCCAATTGAGAAAGGAGACCATACTTTTGCCCTACTCTCTTTTTATTTTTACAACATATGCCAAATGATCCACAAGCTTCTTTTGTCAGTGAATCCATATTCTGAATGTAATAAAACTTCCTGATTTTATTATTTATCTCACTAGCACAAATATGGCCATAACGCTTGTGCACTTTTCTGATTAACTCTTTTCCGAAATCATTGGATAAATTTATTTTTTTGTTATTTTTGTGCTATTTGTAATGTATCTCTTTCTGTACAACAGTTATCCTCATATTATTAATATTTAAGAGATTATTCTGTTGATCGTTTTTTATTTCATTTCATTCCACCAAATCAACTTTTCTTCAGATACTGAATTGTTTCAGCCGTTACTATTTGGTAGTTGATCATAATTAAAACAAAATTACTATGTTTTACTACTAATAAAAATATATTTTACACATTTTCTTGTGACTCGAGTTTCGGGAAATGAACTATCCCATCATCAGACAACTGAAGACCTAACAGTGGTACAGAGGTATTTGAACAAAAGTGATCAATATTTTGAATATTTCAATAGATAACACCTAATAGTGGTATAGAGGTTTACAACCGGAACGTGATAAAAACCCGGTTAAAAAAGAGGGGCCTTCTAACAAATATCGGAATGTCGGCAATCGACAAAGAAGGTTATTAAACCCAAATATCTCAGATAATTTTTTGGGGTTACATAGCTCCATACAGTCATTCATTACTTTTTAAATTATTTTTATTGTGAATGAATTTGAAAATTTTAATAATCAAGTTTCTTTTCATTTGAATCTACATGTAAAATTTTTTTCTTAAGATTTTCTTTTGTCGAAAGGAATTACTAATTTCTAAAGAATGAGTGGCAAAAGTTGAATTTTTGTTTACTTTTCAATAAATTAATGTTATGTTCGTTGAAAAAGGTTTTAAGCAGATGTTACTTTTTGAATATCTCAAATATTTTCGATTTAGATATTTAGTTATTGTGAACTAATTTGAAAATTTCAACAGATTCTAGATAATCGAGGATCTTTCCTTTTGATTCTACATGTAATATTTTAAGATCATCTATTGTGGGAAAGGAATGACCGTTTTCTAGACAATGAGTGGCAAAAGTAGAATTCTGTTTATTTTTTATGAAACTCCATTATCTGCGTTGAACCTCGTCTTGAAGGAACGTCCTGTTTGTCCTATACATTTATTACTGCACGTAGAACAAGATAACTCATAAACTCCTGATTTGTGTATGGTTGGAGTAGGGTCCTTGTATATTTTTTGACTTATGCTACCAAAGTACGATAGAGAAATGAATTTTTCATTTTCTTCAGTTTTTATGATAGGATTAATTCGGCTCATAGCTATTTTAGATAGTTTCTGTCGAATTAGATTATCTATTATATTGGGGTTGAAACCGTTGTTCGCGGCTATTGATTTTATAATTTGGACCTCAGCTTCGCGGTTATTTTTTGATAAGGGTAATGCGAAGGCTCTATGGATCATCGATTGATACGTTGATATTTTTTGTGAAAAATAATGAATGACTGTACGGAGCTATGCGCCCCCCAGGCATTAGATCTTGACGTGATGGGGGCGCTCTCTTGACTAGGACCCTAAATTCGTCCCGGCGAATTGGAGGGTTAAGTCTTGGTGTCTAACGTAATGCCATTTCGCGCCAGTCACTGGACCTGTATGGTGGAAGATCTCCGAATGGGGCCCTAGTTTTACTCAGGTGAAATGGAGGGCTGAGCCGGTTGATTAACTCAGTGACAAGGGAGTCTGTCGCAGCACAGGGCTTCTCCCTTAAAACTGGCGTACTCTACCCTATCGCAGTATAAATTCTGTGTAATGGCCGAGTGCGTTATGTAGCATACTGCGTTACCTCGGGGGGGTGGGCTTGCCCTCAGGTGTTACTTGTACCACCTGGCCACCCCACTTGGTGTTGGACTCGAGGGGGCAGTGGTTGAAAGTCCGCATGCTGGACTAGGGGGGTATTTCATTTATCTGTTCGCAGACCCCCATTTTCGGGATATTCTCATGAAACGACTCGGGGTTTAACGGGACTTGACGGTTCGAACGGCCTGTCCTGGCCCCTGGATCTGTGCGTAACAATTTAGGGTTTGTGGATCCGACGAAATGGCTCCGCCATTAGTGCTTGACGCCAGGATCAATCAAATGACTTCACATGGGTTCGGTGGGTCAGGACGTATAGTCCGCTAGACGGTGCTCGTACCAGGATCAATTGTAGTCGTCAATCTTGAGTTTATCTTAGTTCTTGGGACTGCGTTCGGGTGGATGGATAAGAATTCCCTCCGGCGGGTGAGTTGCGTCTCAAACCAACTCGGGTACTGACGTGCTGAGCCAGTAGAGGTTGGATAGTGCTTCGCTGCTACCAGTCAGACGGTTCTGGTTTTCGAGTCGGGGCCCAAACTGGAAGCTGGTGGGTTCATCTCTTCGGAGGGGTTCTCGCCGAGCGCGATGATATGGCGTAATCCTTATCACACTTTCTACCTCTGGGTGGACTGTGGAGACTGCTTGGTAGTCACTTGGAAAAGAGGCCTTCCTCAAATAGCCAATAACTATTCTGGTAGAATTCACCTGTACGAAGCTATGTAAATCGAAAATATTTGAGATATTCAAAAAGTAACATCTGTTTAAAACCTTTTTCAACGAGTATAAAATTAATTTTATAAAAAGTAAACAAAAATTCAACTTTTGCCACTCATTCTTAAGAAATTAGTAATTAGTAATTCCTTTCGACAAAAGAAAATCTTGAAAAAAAAATTTTACATGTAGATTCAAATAAAAAGAAAATTGATTATTAAAATTTTCAAATTCGTTCACAATAAAAATAATTTAAAAAATAATGAATGACTGTATGGAGCTATGTAAATCCAAATATTCGAGATGTACAACAAAATAACGTAAAAATAGTGAATAACTGTACGGAGTTATGTGACCCCAAAAAATTATTTAAGATATTTGGGTACCATCTGTTTAATAACCTTCTTTGTCGATTGCCGACATTCCGATATCTGTTAGAAGGCCCCTCTTTTTCAACCCGGTTTTTATTACGTTCCGCTTTTTAACCTCTGTACCACTATTAGGTGTTATCTATTGAAATATTCAAAATATTTATCACTTTTGTTTAAATACCTCTGTACCACTGTTAGGTCTTCAGTTGTCTGATGATGGGATAGTTCATTTCCGGAAACTCGAGTCACAAGAAAATGTGTAAAATATATTTTTATTGGTAGTAAAACATAGTAATTTCTACATTTTGTTTTAATTTGTTTCAACTGTTCTTATACATTCGTCCATATTCTCCGCTTCTCCCAGAACTGGGTTTCTAGAAAGGTAATCTGTTTCTACATTTTCTTTTCCTGATTCATATCTAATCTCAAAATCGAATTGTGATAGAAAATTCATCATGTCACCCAGCTCTTCATCTGGTCTTGTACGAAATTATTTCCCTTCAAATGGCTTATGATAACAACAATAAATTTATGTCCTATAAGCCAATATTTCCAAAATTTGATTGCTCCTTTAATTGGCAGACATTCTAGGAATATTGCTTTCTTGTTCTTTTGATATTTATTTAGTTTTTTAGAAAAATACGCTACGGTTTTCATTTCACCATAAGTCTGTTCTTGTTTAAGAACAGTTCCTACTCCTTGAATACTGGCATCGGTATATATAGTAGTATAGGCACTTATGTCGAAAATTGCAAGAATTGGCTCAGAACAAAGGATGTCCTTAACCTTATTAAAAGCTTCCTGATAAGCCAATGATCAATTGAATTTTACATCTTTTCTCAGTAAATTATGCAATGGTTCTAATAATCTGGCTGAATCTCCTATATATTTGTCATTAAAATTAACTTTACCCAAAATTTGCCTTATCTTCTGCCGAGTATCTGCTGGAGACAAATTCCTAATGGAAATTAAATTGTCATTGTACGGTATTGTTTCCTACAATTTATCCTAAATATTTGACTTTTCTGCAAAATTACACTTGATAAATTTAAGTCTGAATCCTTCATTACATATTCCTTTCAAGAGACTCTTCAAATGTTCTATATGTTGGTCAAATGTTAAAGAAAATATTAGAATAGCATCTATATAATTTAGGCAGAATAAATTCAGGTTATATATTCTGATAATATTATTCAATATACGTTGAGATATGGTCGAGGATGTTTTAAGTCCAAAAGGTAAATATTTCCATTCTGGCCATTCTGTGTCACAAAAGCAGTCTTATATCTATGTTTGATACGAACAGGAATCGACCAAATGGCAGAATTTACATCTTATGTAGTGAAGAATTTTGCATTTCGGGTCTTGGCTAAGGTTTCATCAATTAATGGGAAAGGCTGTGGTTCGGGAACAACTAATTTATTGAGTTCACGAAAATCGACACATAATCTGGTTTTAGACCCTTCTCTCTTATATCTCTCTTACATGCTAAAGTGACTGCGCTTTCAACAATCTTCCTACTTGAAATTCTATCTCTGTTTGATCCTCCATTAAGCATCTGTATGGTTTTTTTGCTATAAATTTGTGTTCTAAAATTTTTATATGTGCCTCATTATTTTGCACCTGACCAATATCAAACTTGTGTTTCGCAAAAATTAGGTCATATGTATTTATTAAAACTTCAATTTGATTTCTCTGATTCGTTTCTAAATGGTCTAATTTTGCTTCGAAATGGTCGGTTGGTATCCCTTCATTGAAATTGATGGTGTAATCATTGTTATCATTATTATTATGGACACAATCGATCTGTCTCTCTTCACTCATATCTTATCTTTGATAAATATTCAAATCAAAATCTTATTTTAATTGAAAATTGGAAATAGAATCTAGTCCGAGTAGAAATCATACTCGAAATTTTTCTCATTAACTAAATAGACGACTTGATGTCATGATTCTGGAAGAATTTATTTTATTTAGTTTAAAATATACCAGAAGTACATACACAAAATAAAATAATAACATACAAAGAAATAAAAAGAATTTAAAAAATTGCTTAGTAACCTGGAAGAAATCAAAATCAATGCTTTTTCTTCGGGTTTCTCAGTTCACATTTCTAACAGCTAACTGAATATGACATGTGACAGTTTAAGGTTAAAATCTTAGACATAGAACATAGATCATAGAACATAGAAGTTACAAAGTTGTTTTCCCTAAAAATAACAGTTTTATAATGTGATAAAATCGAGTGTGAAATATATATAGATATATATTTCACACTCGATTTGATCACACATTTTCACAGAATTTTCTCTAACAAGTTGGGAAAAAAATTCTCTCAGAGATTGCGGTTGTGTCATAACATTGAAACGATTTTTTACGTTTAGTAGCATTGAACCGTTTTACATACTATGTGTACTATACTCAGTATATTGAGATGTAGAAGCTTCAGATAAAGTTTCGAAACAGTAATCCATTTTTCGACTCCCACATGAGTATTGTGAAAACAAACGTACATGACATATAGAGCTCATCCACGAATTTAATTTTATTAATTTCATACATTCAATGACACCTAATATAATAACATCACTTTATCGGCCCAACTGGAGAACTCCCAGTTACACTGTAACATTAAGAGATTTTCGAACTGAAGCAAAATAGAAATAGAAGAAACACTAGTTCTTACATAAACAAAAATAGAAAACAAACCTGATTTCCACATGAGAAACACATTAACCTGAGTCCATTCGCACTTTCACAAAAACGATATACCAGTTCACGCACCAACAAGTGAGTAATTATAAACACCACAGATAGTAGGAGACCAAGATTGAATGCTTGTGGGATTCCAGCTTCTAGTTCATATTGAAACGACTTGAAACCATTATAAAATATATAATTGATTCTGCCATATGCTGACCCACAAGCTAATGAAACTGAACGACGTTACTCTGGTGAAATTCAAGATTATAGAAATTAGTTTATGGTTTTTTATTTCGGACTTGTCACTTTTTTGAATACATGAATAAAATGAACTCTCTTCCAAAAACTTGGAAAAAAGGAAGTTTGCAGAATCTTTACTATAATAAAATGAATTAGATCAGCAAGAAACCAGCTACATTTTTTAACTTAAAGGCCAGAATGTGATCATAACCAGTTTCAATATCAGTAGAAAAATTTTCCACAACAGACTCTATATCTTCGTCTTTGTTCTTGGATGAGGTAAAGGGCAAGGATTGGGTTGAAGCAAATGAATTATCATTAGTCGAGACATTCATTCTTTTTATAGGTTGGGGAAAAATCCATTATTTGTGATTGTAGAATTCAAGACATCATTTATCTTGTTCCGGATTTTCCATTTTGGGTCAAATATTCACTGTTTTCTCCACAATTTGTTGCCGTTTCAAAAGTTAGCTTCATAGTGTCTCCCCCATGGAAGTCTTGGGTCTTATTGGTGAAAAACTCTGGTCATCGGTTTTCACAATCTTCTCTTGATGCTAATTTATTATCACTCGGGAAATTTTTCAATGCGAGAAAGAGATGGTAATCCCTTTGTTCCAGGTCTGGATTATATGGTGGATGCATTAAAACTTCCCAACCATGTTCCCGGAGTTTCGGGCTTGTCATTATACCTCTTCTTTTGACAAAATTATAGAAAAATTATGCTTTCGATGATTTTACAAAATCTATATTTTTTCTTGGTTTGTAATTATTCTGGATAATTTGCATGAATTTTAATGAACAGTTCCATATTAGCTTCATGTTAAACAGAATAGTGAAAGTCTTGTTTTTCATTCGTAAAGTATTTCAAATGATGAACTTTTACAAAGTTTAACTTCTACTGCTTCTAACTTATAAATAACTTGAAATTACCTATCAAATTGATTACATTTCTTTAGCTTATATATACTATTACAATTTTATCGATGGATAAGCATCTTCAACGATATTTCTTACACATATATTTTCAAAATTTCTGACTTAGATACTATGTTTCATTGAATTTATTGATATTCAATTAATTTTGGTTCATTTACACTATTTTGGTGAGTTATATTCAATTTAGCTTTTCCTTTGTCAATAATTTCACTAAAGTTTTTATATGATAATAACAAATCTTTTCATCGTTTTCTTCACCAATTTCAAACTAAATATCTAAATTCAAATTACTTCTATTTCTTGCAACTTTGGCTATCTTTACATTGAATAATTTTGAATTGAATACTCTTTATGAATTCTATTAAAAATTCTGATTCAGAATTCTGATTTCTGAAAACCGTTTGAAGGATTTTCACTCGACTAGTGATTATGTATTCCAAATATGTTTATTCTTCATAATTTCGACTTGCGAGTATTTTCATGAATTGAATTATTGATATTTATATCAGAATTGATCTTATTCAATTGTTTTTGGTCTGATTACACTATGATGTTTCAACTTATATACATCGGTGAGTCTGTTCCTTAATGTATTTGTATAATTATTTATTTTTAACTATATATAATTTCTTTTCACCGAAATCACGAAATACGGGTAGGTACCTAGCCTAATCTGTGATTTTGTGACGAATATTGACTACCTGGATTTTTAAAGATAGTCGGTTTGAGCAAGTTCCGGTACTCTTTAAGGTATGATATACTGATTGTTAGTTGATTTTGATATTTTGAATATTATCTAGGGCCGACGAAGAGATTATCGAAATTCTAACATTATCGAATTTATAACATTCGTCATAAGACATCCAAATGATATAACAAAATCCAATGAATAAAAATTTTTAACCCAAATCCTATAAATTAAATATTTTCAGTAGACAACGTTTTGTTTCTGCTGATCAATCTCATGAAAACAGATATCTTTGAAAAAAATTCAACATAATCTTGAGAATTGCATCATAAAACTATCTTTCTTAGAATATTCAATATAATTGGATATCTAACTAAGTTACTTTCTATAAAATCTCAAGATATGTAGAAGCATTACTGAAAAACAAGTTTTAAGAATGACTTTGCTTCGTCAGTACTCAATTAATTCATATTCAATAAAATATAGCATCAATCAACAACAAATATTTACTCACCTTTTAACAATTCAGAAAGCTTCTGTTAAATGAATACTGAAAAATTTAAATTGAGTGTAATGTTAACTCAAATAAATAATTCTGTGGTTTACCATTGATCTAAAAGATTGAAAGGCAATTCAACGGCCCTCATTATAGCACAATGACTATCTGTATAAAGAATATTAAGGAAACCAAATAATTATATATTATGAATAAAATGAAACAAATAATGGTTGATACTTGATAGAAGGCATATAAAATTATTTAAATATTTCAATATTAGTCTAGTACATATTTTTCAATTCCTGAAGTTTTAATTATTAAATATAAATTTTTGAAATTAAATGTGTAGAAGGCTAATATTAAAATATTGAAATAATTTTATATACCTTTTATCAAGTATTAACCTCTATTTATTTTATTTAAGAGCATATATCATATATATATGTTATTTCATCGGAAGAACACGTATTTCGAGTGCTCCGTGAAATTGCTTATTTCCGTCAGGAAAGGACTATTGAATTAGAAAATTTCCACTCTCGGAAGGTTCGGACAGTCCATACCTTATTCTGTCAATTGTTGGTTGTGGAGTATTACCTAATTTAGATTTACCTGTGAATAACTGTGGAATTGTTTATGAAATTATCAAGAAGTTGAAAAAGTTGATCATCTGGTGAAGTCGGTGTACGGCGCTGAGGCGAAGTACTGCGGCATTTGGTTGTCGTATGTGTGTATGTTTATGGTGAGAGGTGAAGTACTGCGGTATTTTTGGAATTCCCGTGGAAAATTATGTGGCTGCAACTATGGAGTGCGCAGTTTGTAATTCTTCCGCATCGAAGAACAAAAAGTTGGTAACTTGTGATGGATGCAACAAACCTTACTGCAGTGGTTGCAGTGGTTTATGTGCCGATGAAGTTAAAATAATGTCACAAACCAAAAGAATCTTGCAATTTCATTGTAAAAACTGTCTGGAGCTGAACACATTAAGATTATTGAAGCAAACTATAGAGGATAAAAATAAAATCATTAATCTATTGGAAGGAAATCTAAATGAGTGTAAAGAGAAAATTGATAGAGCAGAACAAAGACAGGCGGCCTCATATGCAAGTGTCGTCTCAACTAAAAGAGAGAATATTATCGGACAGAAAATAAATATACCAGGTATCATTGTCGCGCCGAATAACAGTAAACAATCATGTATTAAAACAAAACTAGATATGGAAAATACGGTTGATCCATCCAGCATTGGAGTTGGAGTGAATACAGTGAAAAATCTGAAAAATGGAGCAATCATTATAAAGTGTGATGGTATGAAATCCAAGGAAATACTGCAGAAGGAATTGCAAAAAAAATTGAAAGAGCACTATGAAATTAAAGAAACCAAATTAAGAAAACCTTCTATTGTAATTGCTAACATCGATCGAAAATTAAAAATAGGAGAAATAGCAAATAGTATAAAACAACAGAATCACTTTATGGATGAGGAGGATCAACTAGAAGTAAAAATCCTTCGTGAGGCCAGACGGGGAGGTTCGAGTTGGGCAGTCGTGGATTGCAGTGCTTCGACCTTTTTCAAAATAATGTCCGCAGGAAGAATCAATTTAGCTTATAATAGATGCCCTGTTTATGAAAATCTTTATCTTCCGAGGTGTATGAACTGTTATGGATTTTACCACCGAAGGGAGGACTGCACGAAGGATGTGTTGTGTGCCAATTGTGCGGGAAATCACGTAACCAGTGAGTGTACAGGTGGTCCTAAAGTGTGCGGTATTTGTGTCGAGGCAAATGGAAAATATGGAACCAGTTATGAAACCACCCATGGCTGCCTGGACAGACAATGTCCTGTTTATTTGAGGAATCTACACAACATCAGGGAAAGAACAGATTACGGACAGTGAGTTAGAGTAAATCTGTATCTGAAAAATTTTTTTTTTTTTTTGTTGTTGTTGGAATTATGGATCAATATCTCAGAGATTATGAATGTGAAATTTCTGAAACTTATGTTTGTGAGGATTTTGAACACTATCGACAGCTCACTGCGGAAAACGGTTGTCGCTCTAGCTTTAAGATATTTCATAATAACATCAGGAGTTTGCGTAAAAATCGGGATCAGTTAGAACTGGTATTGCATGGGCTCGAAGATGATTTTGATTGTATAGTTTTGACTGAAACTCATAGAATTTTTGATTTAAATCTATTCTGTATGAGGGGTTATGATATAGTATATAATGGGAGTAGATATAATAAAAATGATGGGGTCATTGTTTACATAAGTAAAAGATTTCAGTATGAATCATGTTTGATCGCTGTCGATGAGGTTGATGTTCTTAAGGTGTCGATAAAATTGCATGACAGATTATTGCACATAACTGCAGTATATAAGTCACCACGAATTTCAGACCATAGTTTTTTGCCTGACTTTCATTCATATTTAGGTGCTCATTGTCGAGGTGCGGATTGCCATGTTGTCTTGGGCGATTTGAATGTGAATATTTTAGATAATAATGATATCAGTGACATGTATATCAATATATTAAATGAGGAAAATTTCAAATCTGTTATAAATAAACCGACGAGGGTACAGGGAGCTAGTTCAAGCTGCATTGATCATATTTGGGTGAAGAACATTGATTGTGTTGATTGTGTTCCAATAGTATTGAAAACAACTGTAACTGATCATTTTTCGACTTTGCTCCACATTAAGCGAAACTTGGTGGGGGATAGGGTTGAAAGGCAATGTCTCAGAGTGGATTATGACGGATTGGCTGAGAAGTCTTGTACTTTCGACTGGGGACCTTACTATAAAGTTCAGGAGACGAATCTTATCGCGGAAAAACTCATTGAGATCATTCAACTCCAAGTGAAAGGCTGTCAGCAAAAGATTTTGACCAAAAACATCAAGAGAAAAAATTGGATTACGAGTGCACTTGTAAAATCTATACAGGAGAGGGATAGGCTATACAAAATTTGGGAGAAGGACAAACAAGAAGTAAGTTGGAATATATTCAGAAACTATAGGAACAAATTAAATTGTTTGATAAGAAATACAAAAAGGGACTACTACAGGAAGCAAATTACAGCTAGCGGAAACAACGCCAACAGTTTGTGGAAGACTGTAAATCAGTTATGTTCTAAAGAAATCTCAAAGGTTTCCATAGATAGAATAGAAACGAAGGATGGAATAATTCAGGATCCGACAAAAATAGCTACAACCTTTAATGAGCATTTCGTGAGCATCGGACAAAAGTTGGCAAAAAAAATCAATTGTAGCGGAAACCTTCGAAACCCTATAAAGAATATTGCAAGGAGCAGTTTTTACCTAACACCAACCAATCCAGAGGAAACAAAAAATATTATAAATAACTTGAAATCGAGAAAGAGCGCTGGTATCGACGGTATATCTGCTGAGGTTTTGAAGGCGGGCATTGAAGGGTATGCACGACCGATAACACACCTGTGTAATAAAATCTTTCAAACAGGAATATTTCCGGATATTCTTAAAACTGCTGTTGTGGTACCCTTGCACAAAGGAGGAGACAGGAAGTTATGTTCCAATTATAGACCTATCTCGTTAATTTCGACTATTTCCAAAGTGATAGAGAAAGTTATTAAAACTAGACTCACATCTTACCTGGAGGGAAATGGACTTTTGTCCAGTGGTCAGTATGGCTTTAGAGAGGGCAGGTCAACGCAAGGAGCCTTGGCACGTCTGACGGGGGCCATTTATGAAACACTTAATAAGAATCATGCCTCCCTTTGTATATTTCTTGATTTGGCGAAAGCCTTTGATTCGGTGGATCACGAGGTCCTGTTGTATCGATTGGCTGAAGTTGGAGTGATTGGGTCAGGTTTCAGTTTGTTCGAGAGCTATCTAACTAACAGAAGGCAGGTTGTGAGGGTCCAGAATGAATATAGTGACACAAAGTATTTAAGATATGGTGTCCCGCAAGGGACCATACTCGGACCCATTCTTTTTACGGTGTACATCAATGACTTATTGCAGTTGAACATGAATGGACAGATTTTTGGTTATGCGGATGATATGGCAATTCTTTATAGCGCAGAGAATTGGGCAGATATGAAGGTGCAGGCCGAGAGAGGTTTTCTCCAGGTCAAACAATGGATGGAGCAAAATAGACTCACAATAAATTTCGACAAGACTCATTTCATCCCTTTTGTATGTGACGGAAGGACATTACCTGATTTTGGACCACTTCTGATACAGGACGAAGGAAACAATACTCGAATACAACCTGCATATCAGTGCAAATACTTGGGTGTTGTGCTGGATTCATTTCTTAGGTGGAATGGACACATAAATTACTTGGTTGGAAAATTGAGGGGCCTGGTTCCTAGATTCAAGTATTTGGCTGGGATTTTGGATATTGGGCATATGTTGATTTTGTATCGTTCTCTTGTGGAATCTCAGCTCGGATATGGCATTATAGCTTGGGGGGCCGCATATAAAAAAGAAATCAACAGGCTTGTTGTTCAACAGAAGTGGATCCTGAAGATAATTTTCAAAAAGAATATCACTTTTCCCACCGAGGAACTGTATAAGTTATCAGGTGTATTGGATATATATAAACTGTATTGTTCTGCCGTTCTTCTTTTCACAAGGGCTAATCTGAGCTCAAGTCAATTGGTGACCCGTAATATTGATACCAGATACAATGCGTTTGTACTTACCGTGCCAAAGATGAATAAGACCCTAACTCAGAGATGTTTCGTTTATTTGGGACCACTAATATTCAATGAGCTTCCATTAGAGATAAGAACGGCTGTAAGTGTAAAAATTTTCAAAAAAAGATTAAAGAAATGGATATATACAGTAGACAGAACCTACATCGTGCAGTTGATTGATAGGAAAAATTGCTACTTTTGCCCTCGTCGTTAGTTTTCGTTGCTTTTGAATGTATTGGTTTTGAGTTCATGTGGTGCATTTTGAGAGGGGAAATTTGAATTTATTTGTATGTTTATATATAGTACTCACCACAGGTGTATACCTTTGTGAGTCTTTTTCTGTGGTGTATTTCTCATGGATCAAAATATAACTATTGTTTCATCTTCTACCTATATTATATGATCTTTTTTGTGTAAACGATGTAATGCTGTTAATCTGGGAAATATATCAACTTATTATTATTATTATTATTATATAGCATTTTCAAACTCGCAAAGACCTTGCCAACGCAAGAGGAGATATGATCAGAAAATCTCAGACCTGTATCCACAATAATTCCAAAGTTTGTAGTCGCTTTGACGCAAGGGGGGTTTCCATTATTCATAACAATCTGTAACTTATCACCTACATTATCTCTATCCTTGCCGAATACTTGGGCCTTTGATTTCGCAAGATTCAAGGTAAGTTGATGTCTTCAAGAATTCTCAATGAGAGTTTCCAGATGCCCTCTAATCCTGGCACTGGCTTCATTCACAAACTATGGAAAAAAGAGAACAATATTTAAGTGCCATCGGCATATCTGAAATCTCAGCAATGAGTGGGACCACCAGTGACGTTGAATGTTTACACACAATGGAGAAACGGACACAATACAGAGCCCTGATGAACACCACAATCTACACTGCACTCCTCAGAGGTAGCATCTCCAGTATTTGATTTCCGACCTTTCAAGTTATTTCTCATGAACTTGATGATGTTGACAGAAAAACCTATATGGAACAAAATAACGAATTCGTGATTCATTCTCTCAAAAGCCTTCGAATAGTCTATCGACATTAACAGATGTTTCTCCGCTGTCAATGGATAACAGTAGGATGGTATCAATCACATTCAAAAGTGCTGTGCAACAACTATAACTTTTCTTGGAGCCGGACCGCCTCTCGGGTAAAATTTTGAACATTTCTAGGTGTTCTTTTATTCTTGAGGCTCAATTTGTTTCCTTAATCTTAGAACATACTGATAAGATTGATATCAGTGATAAATTACTTAGATTTTTAGAATTATTTTTTTTTTGGAATCAGAACTTCAAGCTTCAGAAAATTCCGAAGACAGTATGGTTGTGGTTCAAAATATTAACAAGGGCGCAATATGGGCAGCATAAGCGGATCATTTCAGTATTCAACTGATCTGGACCCATGGTGTTGGATCTCATGGATGGTATGATGGGACAACGCCTCTTCCTCTTTCGTTAAGGAAAACTCAAACATATCATCGAATTCACATGAGAGTGAATTAAATAATAATTTATTAAAGATTTATCGGGCTCTATTTTTCGCAAAAACTGTGAAAAAAACATTTACTTCATTCGGATGACAAAAACTCAAAAGTGCAAACTTAAAATTCCTATTACAAATACCCAACTCAGTTAACTTTTTTCGAACATCTTGCTTCACATTTATGACACCAGAGAAAACATTCTGAATGAGCTCTTTTCCCTTTATGAATTGAATTTGTCACCTGATTTTTTATCTGTTTATAGGTCATCTAATTTTCAGGTGTATTATTTCTAAGATATTTTAGTTTTTGTTGATGTCGGCCACAAATTTCTTTTCTTCCTCCAAATTACATTTTGAAGGAGTGCAATTTCATCAAAAATTCCAATAAGCAATCCGTTTAAACAAGATACCTTCGGTTTGAGATAGTTCAGATAAAATATATTTTCAAACGGAGTTACCCTCAAAATCCGCTCAGTATCTATTTATCGACCTCACCAAGACATCTCGATTTATAATATGTTTGAGCTTCTATATTAGTATGGTAAAAAAACGAGATTATGGTTTGAAACATAATTCACTGTTTTCACTCCAGCTTTGTAATATTTATGTTCATTCGATATCAGGGTGATATCGATCAATGTGGAAGATTCCGAAAATATTCTGGTAGCGTCATTGATTCTCTGTTTTAAATTGAACCCATCAATTATATTATTCAATATTTTTGTCCTAAAATTGAGCGAATCAGAATAATTAATATTAACATCCCCGCTAAAAAATAATTTCATCGCCATTCAGATATGAATTTGACAGAGTATCTTCAAGTAAATATAAAAATTCCTGGAAAACACCGTTAGGTGGCCTGTAGAAAGAGCCCACTACTATACAAATTCTACGAATCCTCGCTTTAAGCCACAGTTCCTCCAAATTACGACTAGATGCGCTTTGCAAAATCTGACAGTTCAACCCCGTCCTCACGTAAACTCCATTTCCTCCACCTCTTACAACCCTACCTAACCTCAGAAAATTATAATCATTAATGCTAATGCAACAAGAGAGAATATTATAATCCAACCAAGTCTTGCTCAACCACAAAATTTCATATTTTTTCTCAAACAAAAATTCCTAAACTTCATGGAAGTAAGGTACGAGAGACCTTATGTTATAAAATGCAAAAGTGAGCTGTGCTATCGTACCATGAGTGACAATATTATGCAACTATAATGACATTTATATTTGTTCCACGAACATCGGAAATATAATAAATGGACTAACTAAAATTCAATATAAATTTAATTAACAATGGCCGGTTTAACGGAAAAATAAATAAATGAAATTATTTACAGCTATTAGAGGTAGATAAAGAAAAAAATGATCCACACATAAATGTTCCTATGCATAGATATGATTCCATTCGTACTTTGAACCACTTGTAACATTCCTAAATTTTTAGTTGATCTAGTATTCTCGAATTTGCCTTTGAATCTAGCAAAAATGCCTCCATTCCTTTGAGCGTGCTTTGTCCCTTCCAAATGCCCTTTCTGTCAAACGTAGTAAGTTGTGAGGTCCTCAGTAAGAGTTAATCCTGTTCCCTTCAATAATTTTTTGTTATTAAATATCCAACTCTTGTACGAATACTGACAAATTTCCACGACACTCGGTCATTCCTGTGCCCCTCTGTTAGCCTCAGGTACGCATTGCTTTTGTTATTCCTTCCAGTTCTGTTTAGGTCTTCCTCTTTTTCTGCAGTTTTGAGGTATCCATTGCATCACTATCTTAGGAATTCTGTCATCGTTCATTCTTTGAACATGTCCCAGATTAGCTGTCTCTGTTTAATATATGTCGTTAGAAATCCTTCTATACTATTTGCTGTCTGATTTACTCGTTTGGCACCCTGTCTCTTCGTGAGATATCTAAGCTGCGTCTGAAGGCGTTCATTTCTACCGCTTATATATTTTTTCGGTTGGTCTCTGCTATTCTCCACGTTTCCGGAGCCGTAAACTAGACTGCTTTTCATCATAGTTTCATTTATTTGGATCTTACGCTTCTTTTCTATTCCTGTACTTCAAAATATACCGTTCAGGCAACCAATTATTCGTCTCGCTTATGTTATGTGCTTTTCACTTTCCTTATCATGTGTCAGAGTCGTATCAAATATCACACCTGCGTAAGTATATTCATTATAGGTTTTTATTTCTTCATTTTCCAGTTGTATGTTATTCAATTCTGCCCCCAATCGGTAAGTATTTTCTTTCCACAAACTGTGTTCCGAACCCCACAGTTTATATTCCTCTCTCAGTTTTCTTGTCGCTTTTCAAGGTCATTTTATCGTTCGCCATGATGACCTTGCCACATAAAATTCAAACAATATGGAGGAAATACAGCAGCCTTATCAAAGATCCTTATTAATAAAAAAACTCTCGGGTAGTTGATTACCTACCTTGATTTGCGATGTTGATCCTATTTTTAGTGGCCATGTTTAGTTGGATAAAGACATGGAGAAAACGATGGAAAGCTGTAAAATTTGCAGAAATTTTAGAAACAAAATATGCAAGTCGACATTATCTCCGTGGCCCACAGCAGCTGGAATTTCTGATAGGGTACACGCTGATTTTTATGGGTCGGTAGCAGGTAAAATATTTCTGGTCATTATCGATTCGTACTCAAAATGGACTGAATGAAGTCTATTTAATGGCCAAAACAGATTCTGCAGCGACCATTGAAAAGTTGCGTGAGTGTTCTGCTAAGTTGGGTTTACATGAAGTTTTTATGACAGATCATGGTCTACAGTTTGTTGAAATAGCAACATTTTTAGAGAAAATGGTACTGTTTATAAAACCTCAGCACCATTTCACCCAGCTACAAATGGTCAAAGGGAAAATTCAGTAAAAATATTTAAAGCTGGCATTCTGAAAATATTAAAAGATTCAATTAATAATAAAATTCCCTAAGACACTTTGTTGCATCGATATTTATATAGCGTAAGAAACAAAATTCATTGTAGTACAGGTATGATACCTTCTCACAGCTGATGTTCAACCGTAAAATTATAACGCGTTTGGATTTTCTAAGTGCAGCGAAAATGAGTGAAAATAAACAAAATTTTGATAACACAAGAAACATTACCTTTGTGGTTGGAGATAAAGTTTTGTGTTGGGATTATAGAAATCCCAATAAACGTAGTTGGCGGCTAGCTGTGGTGGTAGAAGTACTAAGTACAAAAACATATATCTGTCAATTAATAAATACTTATACTATTTGGAAATGGCATGTAGAGCAATTAGTACCTGATAAGGCTGACGAGAACCCAGAGAAAGTGGAGAATAGAGTTACAGAAATTAATCCTGAACCAACAACTAAGGTAGACTCAAGTTGGTTCGAATTCAATAATGAAAGAGCTGTTTCCGAAACTTTATCTGGTGAATCTGAAGGCAATATTCCAGAGAGAGTGATTACACCAGAATTGCTTGAGAAACAAGAGATTACTCCTCACCAATCAGCAGATTGTAATATACAGTCAAGACCTAAAAGGTTTGTTTTCTGTTCTATTTACATTCAGTTTTGAATACACAAGTATATTTGAAAAGGTTAGTAATAAAATTTAAAATCTTAAGTTTATTTTAATTTCTTATTATTTGAGTGGACACAACAAGTGGAAGTGATAAAAATGAAGTTATTTCTTATTCCATTCCATTTTTGGAAGAAAGTATTACGAAATAACGGACTACTCCATCGAATTTATCTGTATTATATATAAAAATTAATAATGAAAATCACATCCTTCACCAATCAAAATTTGAAGGTGAAATGGAAATAATGATGAAGATAAGCTCACTGCATAAAGATATATTGACTATTTTGCTGTAACTAAGTTCGAAAAGATCATTTTTGAGACAAATTTGGCATAAATCAAAAAAAAATGAAAATTTCTATAATCATAAACATATATATATATATATATATATATATATATATATATGTATATATATATTATATATAAAATTTTTAAAGTCTTATATTTAATGGAAATCAATTTATATAACTTTCGGCCATTTCAGATCACAGTTATATATTTTATTCCATGGAAATGGATATGAGGTATTCTTTCAAATTCAGTGTTTATCGTAAGTTATATATACTACTTAGCCCTTTCCACCTCATCATAATACATTACAAAAGGAAATATAGAACAATTTTTTGGGGAAATACGACTATATCAAGAGCATAATTCCAGCGATGATGTTAATGTTTGTCTGTGGAAGTTAAAATACATCATTGTCTTGGATTAAATTCAACTCTATTGAAGTGAATATAAGCAATTATTTGCCATTTCAAAAGCAAATATATGCTGTTGATAAGAGGATTTATAACTGTTTGTAAAGTTTTTCAAGCATAATAGCAGTGTTTTCAATGTGAGAACATTATGGCAGGTGAGTTTATGATTTCTATACGTTCTTAGATCCCCGTCAGTATATTATTCTATTACAAAATCATCAATACTTGGTTCTCCTTGGATAGTTGTAGTATGTAACTAAGTGACTTTAAATTATTTATGGCTGTGACAGGTCCGTATAATCATCAGAGGCAAGTACTCGGGTAGTAGAACTAATGTGTTTTTCCCATCTTAGACAGTAAATTTTCTCAAATGATCTGACTGAACTTACAACTTCAGGTAATGTAGAAATTTAATTATATCTGTACATGTGTAATCATTGTAGCAATTTCCAAAATATCACTTGATTATAGACATATAAGACAAAACGTTATCTCAAGGAGTAAAAATGCTGTTATGTTATAATATAATAATAATAATATATTATAATATAATTCTGTTATATTATTTAAATCAGACGGTTATATCTCAAGAAATATTTCAGAGTTTAGGCAGTATTTCGTGAGGCAAGACCGCAAACAAATATATCAAATTAATTGATACCTAAAAGTTGTGAACAATCTATCGAAAATCTGATTTGAAAAATTGTCTGAAATCTTCTATCCACAGGAGAACTTGAATTGAGAACACTATGAAACG
Organism: Megalocaria dilatata; assembly: GCA_034642435.1. NCBI lineage: Eukaryota > Metazoa > Arthropoda > Insecta > Coleoptera > Coccinellidae > Megalocaria > Megalocaria dilatata. The sequence continues at coordinate 95,783,770 of CM067854.1, read as the reverse complement.
TTCTCTTGAAATCGCTTCGGCGAACTAATATGCAAGTAAATTCAATATAGCATATATGAACTATAGAGGCTGATTCATATGAGTGCTATGCTATCAAGAATGATTTTTTCAAATCGAATAGCCTGTACTTGTTGTTACTGTTAAATTCTCATTGAAGAGCTAATTACAACTTTTTGTAAAAACTGAACAAAATTTTACCGTACACAGGGTGACCCATTTGAGACTTTTCATCTTTACTCATTGACATCAGATTGAAAAAAAGGCGAAGTGTCTGACAATTTCGATAGAGATATATTCAAAGACTCAATTCAAACTTTATCTTCAACACTCTGCGGACGAAAATTTTGTTCGAAAAAGAGGCTTAACTGGTTAGTTTTTAATTTCCTAGCAACATTTCGTAACAACTCATTCAAATCAAAATATGAAAAAAAACTCAAAAATAACATAAAGAATGTTAAATTCATTATAAACCCTCATCAAGTATATGAAATATTTTGGATATTGATAAGGTAAACAAATAAACAGTTACCATACTCACCTGACGAAGTCAATATGTAATTGACGAAACAATTGTCGTTGAAAAATAAAAATAAGCGGAAATAAAGTGTTTTACTTCAAATCATTTTTGAGTCAAGTGTATTTTTGTTCCTATTAATATTAAAAATATTTCATCAAGTTTGCGAGAAATCATTATATTCGATCATAAATATTGGTTATTGCTTCTGTAGAGAAGTTTTAAAACTTTTTAAATCTTCTATAATCCTCGCGAAATTTTGCATTAGCCTCTGTACTTTTATTTACATCCAAATGCTACATTTAAACTCGATCTTTGAATGATCTGATTTATTTTTATTCAGTTACAAAATATGTAAACATTACAGTCAAATCCAAAATATATGTACAATGAAAAAAAGGTGAATCTATTCATAACATTCCAACCTCCTGCCTTCTATGTTTTGTTATTACAAAATTTCAAAACAAATATATACATTCTGTCAAGAAAGTACCGGGAATTATCGATTTAAATCTGGCGGGGCAATGAGGCAGGTAAAAATTTTTTTCCTAGGTTGGTAGCACTGTCCTTAATTACTATGCCAAGCTTGAGCGGGACTTGTCAACTAGTGTGTTTGCAACAGCTGATTAAGTCAGTCGATGTCAGAGTGCGTGCCGATTTTTACTATGGGTGATTACGTTGAGCAAAGAATTTGTTTAAAGTTTTGTGTTGCAAATGAATTTTCGTGTGCCGATGCATTGAAAATGTTGCAAAAGGCCTTTGGTGATAATGCTCCATCGAAAACTCGTGCATATCAGTGGTACAGAGCCTTCAAGGACGGTCGTGAAGTGGTCGCCCATCGACGGCTTCGATCGAAGATAACGTCGATAAAATTAAGAAAAGGGTGCTGGAAAATCGTCGTACCAGCTTGAGAGAGATAGCACATGATCTTAAGATATCCCACGAGTCCGCACGTATGATTTTGATTGATATTTTGGGCATGAGAAAGGTGGCCGCACGACTCGTACCGAAAGACCCGAATTTTCTTCAAAAACGTCATCGCGAACAGGTTGCTTCAGACATGCTGGATCGCTGTAATTCCGATTCTACATTCATGGAACGCTTTATAACTGGTGATGAGACCTGGGTCTACGAGTACGATATGCAAACAAGCCAGCAATCATCGGAATGGGTGGCAAAAAATGAGCCGAAACCGAAAAAACCACGCCAAAGCCGCTCGAAAAGAAGGTGATGCTCATTGTTTTCTTCGATATCCGTGGCGTAGTGCACTACGAATTCGTTCCAGAGGGTCAGACGGTAAACAAGGAGTATTACCTAGGCGTTATGAAAGGTTTGCGTGAGCGTATCCGTAAGAAGCGGCCAAATTTGTGGGAGAACAACTCATGGATTTTGCATGACGATAACGCGCTTTCTCACCGAGCTACGATTGCGACTGACTTTCTCGCCAAGAACTCAACAAACGTGCTTCAGCAACCACCGTATTCGCCGGATTTGGCTCCCTGCGACTCTTTCCTCTTCCCAAAACTAAAATTGCCCCTTCGTGGCACCCGTTTTGAGTCGATTGAAGCCATAAAACAAAATTCGGCGCGAGAGCTAAAGTCCATCCCGGAAAACGCCTATAAAAAATGTTTCGATAATTGGAAGTGCCGTTGGCATAGATGTATTGGAGAAAATGGAGCCTATTTTGAAGGCGACCCAATAAATTTTGACGATTAAATGTAAAAATGTTGTTTTAATTGAAAATTCCCGGTACTTTCCTGACAGAGTAGTATATATATATACATATATTTCATCATAGACAATAAGATATATATTATATATATTATATATATATATATATATATATATATATATGAACAATACTTATTATATATATATATATATATATATATATATATATATATATATATATATATATATATATATATATATATATAATAAGAGAAATTTGTTTTCAGCTTATTGCTGGGTAGACTGTTGTGGTCTAAACGGACTTCCATCAACAGCACTTCTCGCTGGTACTGATAGCGATGGAGATAGTATTTACGTAGGACGTGCTTATCATGAAGCCGATTGGATTCCAGCAAAAGTCATTCCGAACAAAGATGTTGCTTACATATGCTATGGCGGTGAGGAACACGCAAAATATCAGTACCAGGTAACATATGCATTTCTTAAATCAATTGTTGTAGTCAGTATATGATAACAGTTTGTGGAATATTACTCTTTTGCATATCACTTATTCTCAGTAAATACTCCATACCTCTTCATGATATTTCTGAAGGGAGATGTCATCCCAAACTGAAGTCGAATAATTGAGAATTATTAAAGATAGTTAAAAATGTTAAGGTAACTACTTGTGAGGAAATTCCAGATTTGATAATGTGCATATATAACGCAAGGACAGATTGGAATTACAACTGAAATATAGTTTAGTACATGTTGTGGAATTTATTAACATGTAGGAAACAAAATGCTGACATACCAATGCAGAACAAAGCACTACAATGGAAACCCTTGAAAAGCGAAAAATATCAACATTGTGCAATTTAAGTCATCTATAAATTTCTGCAATTGTTACTGAAAAAAAAACCTGTACTTCAAGTGAAGGAATCACAAAACTTCCAAACAAAATCGAATCGAATATATCCAATTTTCAGAAATATTTGTAAATTACAACAGGTTACGATTCAACAGATTTTTCATATTTTTTATTGGAATATGACATGACTCATTTTCAATTTGCAAATGACTAGGAAAACTCTTCTTTGAAATTAAATGAAATATCTATTTATGATCATGTTTTGATGAACTACGTGAACTTCCAACTTTCCTTTGAAACTCAGCACCTCATTTTTAATATCTTTTTTAGTTTCATGTGTATTGCAATAAATTTCATCAAAATCATTATGTTGCAGGTTCTTTGCGAGCGAAAATTTGAATGGGTTCATGCAGGAGAAGGACACGTTCCAGAGGGTGCTGTTGAGGGTGGACGAACATGTGATGGTGAGCCACTTTTTATTGGAAGAACACACCATGAGGGATCTTTGACAGTTGGCAAGGTAAAAGTGAACAATTATTAAATAAAATTTGAATATTAAAACAAATTAATATATGTTTATCTTCTACAATTTTAATTTAAAAAAATTTTTTTTATTCAAAAAAACTTTTAGAATTAAATTTATGTCTAAAACAAGCACTGCTTATATTTAATAGACGTATATAATCTAAACTCAATATACAATGTCAAATGGAATAAATAAACCAAAAGATATACTAAAGTCCCTAAAATTAATAAATAAATATTTAAAGGAGACAAAATTCGTTTCTGGTCTTGCCTTCAAAACGCCATTTGCATCTTTAAAACATGAACACACTTAAAGGACCTCTCAAAGAATATAATTTATTTGAAATATTTAATATATTTAAATATTCGAATAAGTAAATTCAGAAATCTCTCAAAGCATGCACTATATCTTCAAAAAACAAATATAGTTTTAAGCAATTCCGTCTTCAGTCCTGAAATATATTCAAAATATCAAAATCAAAAAACTAACCTATACCAAACAACTCACCACGTGTAAATGAATAATGTTTCGAGACATAGATCATCTTTATAATTCAAGATTTATCTATGCTCTAACAGAATCAAAGAACAGTGTGAGTTATCTTTAAGGCTTACTTAAATTCATTGACATTGCATAATGAGATTTATTGAAGCCAAAATATAATTATATATTATATATAAAATAAAATAGAAAGGCCTTTTACTTGATAGAAGAAATATAACAAAATTTGAATATTAAAACAAATTAATATATGTTTATCTTCTACAATTTTAATTTAAAAATAAAAAATTAAAATTGTAGAAAATAAACATATATTTATTTGTTTTAATATTCAAATTTTGTTATATTTCTTCTATCAAGTAAAAGGCCTTTCTATTTTAAATTATTAAATAGCCAAAGTTTGTCCCATACAGTAGATTTGTAGGAATATTAAACTTGGTTTTGAGAATTTTTGTACTAAATCAGGAGGTTCTGAAATGTATGATTCGAATAGAAAGAAGGTTTACCATACGCGCATTCAAAAAACCAAAGAATTTCATAACCTTATTGATATTTCCAAAGAAAATACCGTTTTATCAATCGAGCGTAAAGAAATCCGTGAAAATCACTGACTAAAGTCTGGAGCTTTTGTGCGCTAGTCCATTTCAAATTGAAATTTTTGAAGATTAAATAGAATAATGAAGAGTTTCTCCACAATTTATTAATTTAACGACAATTGTTTCACCAACACTGTGAATTCGTAAATTTCGCATTTTGAAGTAACTCTTAAAATTACACTTCATGTCTTACAGGGATAAAAACATGAAAAAAGAGGCGATACAGCTAACTTAAAATTATCGGAAATGAACATAAAAAAACGTATGCAAAAGGATACAAATATCCATCAATTCATGGAAATACTGATAAAGAAAAATATGCGAAAAAATGAATTATCGGAAATACTTCAGTTAGTAAAATGGAGATCTTGCGACATCTGTTTGGTCGATGAGAAAAATTTTAAAGTTCTTGTTCCAACTAAAATATTTAGTAGAAATTAGTAGATACAACAACCTTCAAATTTTTCTCAGCGATCAAACAGATGTAGCAAGATCTTCATGGTTGAATATTTTTACTTAGTGGTATAGTTCTGATAATTGGCCCTATTATATGTAATGCTTATTTGTAACCCTTTCTTTTCGAATATTTTTTTTCGCTTTCTCCACATTTGGGTTATATGTATCCTTTGTTGCATATTTTTTACCCATCTTTATTTCAGAAAATTGTTAGTGTGTAGTATCGCTTATTTTTTCGAGTTAGCTATATGAGAAGTGAATTTGTAACTTTAAGATTCGGTTCAAAATGTAAACTTGACGAAGCCACAGTGTTGGCGAAACAAATGTCCTTTAATCATTGGATTTTGGAAATAATCTTTATTATTTTATTCGATTAAAATGAATTTTAATCAAATAAGGACCGATTCAAAGAAATTCTTCTTGGGGATAGTTCTTCAAACATGGTATTCTTGATCGATTTGACCGATACTTGGTATTTTTTTTATAATTGATGTTATAATGAATTAAAGGGTTCTTTTTCTACTTTAGAAATTAAAAATTTTCTCTGACAAAATGCAAAATTCCTTATTCTGCATCAGAGTTTCGTTCTCGTATATCACAAACGATCCTTTTTCTTTTCAAAGATCCAAATGAATATAGATTAAGAAGTATTCTTCCCAACATTTTATGAGGCGAATCTCTTCTGTTAGCTGAGTAGCTAATGCGAGCGGTTCCATAATTTTCTTTGAAGTAAAATAATTTAAGTCCACAAGACCAAATTGATATTGAATTGAATCAGTCCCTACTTGGTGAACAGTTATTCAAAATGTAATCTTGCCTGATGATGCTACTGTGATAGCGAAACGATTGTTGTAAACATAACATAACAAATTTGTGAAAATCAGAATAACCTTATTTGAAAATTACCAAATTAATTCATGAAGTAAAAGGAATTTATAACTAAACCACACACCACATACCACAACCTAACCTATGTTGAAACACAATAGATTGGAGTTACTATGTATTTAATACCAAGGTTTTTTTATTATTTTTGGTTCACATGTTACCGCGGTTTCGAACGATGACCGTTCATCTTCAGACGTAACAGAGGACTAAAGCACTAGTTACAGATTCAGTTTTGAAGTAATGTTCCATTTGGTACAAAAACTGTATAACAGATGTTACAAATTATTCAGAATAAATATTTCCAGTGAAAAGCAATAACAAGGATTACAGAGGTGTTATGGGTTTTTATGATGGTACATGAACAATTCCTTTTTCAACAGGTAGCAAGTAAGAAATAGCAGAAAATAATTATGTGCAAATGTCGGTACCTTTTGAAGCTATTTCGGTTACTTAAAAACATTAAATATTTTTGATTTACACAGATCAGTCTGGTCGTTCATTATATCGATATCATCATTATGCAGCGCTTTGAATATTTCAATTGATTCTAGATAATTTAATTTTCTCCCTTTTGATGCAAGATGGAGGATTTTCAGATTTTCAATTGATGGGAATGAATGACCATTGTCAATACAATGTGTTACAAATGTTGATGATTTTTTATTCTTTTTAAAGTCAGTTTGGCGTTCTCTGAATCTAGTTTTAAAAGACCGTCCAGTCTGACCTATGTAAATACTATCGCAATCTGAACAGGTTAACTCATAAACTCCCGATTTTTCTATTTTTGGGGTGGTGTCTTTCGCATTGAATAAAATTGAGGATAATTTGCTAACAGATTTGTAGGCTACATTCAAATTCAATTTTGTGTAAATATTAGCGATTTTTTCACTTACGTCTCCAAAATATGACAATGAAATAATTTTTTCTTTATTATATGTTTTGTATGGGGGTATATTTGATATGATACTACTTGGGAATATTTTTTGGCTGATAATTTATTTATTATATTTTCACTGAAACCGTTGTTCTTAGCTATTGTTTTTATGGTTTTTATTTCATTTTCGAAGTTAGATTTTGAGAGAGGTAAGGAATATGCTCTGTGTATCATGGATCTGTAGGCTGCAATTTTTGGATGATATGGATGATTAGAGTCTATGAGAATGCAAATATCCGTGTAGGTAAGTTTTCTATATATATTTAATTCAACTTTGTTTTTTGAATGTGTTATAGAAAGGTCCAAGAATGAAATATTTCTGTTTTTTTCTTTTTCTAACTTGAATTTTATGGTCGGATATTTGCATTCCCATAGACTCTAATCATCCATATCATCAAAAAATTGCAGCCTACAGATCCATGATACACAGAGCATATTCCTTACCTCTCTCAAAATCTAACTTCGAAAATGAAATAAAAACCATAAAAACAATAGCTAAGAACAACGGTTTCAGTGAAAATATAATAAATAAATTATCAGCCAAAAAATATTCCCAAGTAGTTTCATATCAAATATACCCCCATACAAAATTATATAATAAAGAAAAAATTATTTCATTGTCATATTTTGGAGACGTAAGTGAAAAAATCGCTAATATTTACACAAAATTGAATTTGAATGTAGCCTACAAATCTGTTAGCAAATTATCCTCAATTTTATTCAACGCGAAAGACACCACCCCAAAAATAGAAAAATCGGGAGTTTATGAGTTAACCTGTTCAGATTGCAATAGTATACATATCTGTTATACAGTTTTTGTACCAAATGGAACATTACTTCAAAACTGAATCTGTAACTAGTGCTTTAGTCCTCTGTTACGTCTGAAGATGAACGGTCATCGTTCGAAACCGCGGTAACATGTGAACCAAAAATAATAAAAAAACCTTGGTAGTAAATACATAGTAACTCCAATCTATTGTGTTTCAATTATGATCAACTACCAAATAGTAACGGCTGAAGCAATTCACTATCTAACCTATGTTATTGGACAAATCAAACAAGTTTATGATAGATTGGGCCGTTGCTTGGTAGAAATCAGTTGTAATTGTCATTATAAAATAAAACACTTGTTTACATTTTCTACTTTATTTTTGGTATTGACGTACGTTTCGTCTTTGCTAGAAAGACTTCATCAGAATACCTATTCTGATAAAGTCTTTCTAGCAAAGACGAAACGTACGTCAATACCAAAAATAAAGTAGAAAATGTAAACAAGTGTTTTATTTTATAATGACAAATCAAACAAGGCTTCCATTCTCAAAAATTGTTTTTTTTTTTTGAAGTTCGAAATAATTTTAGCCGACGGGTGACTGTATCGAAAGAAAAGGTGATTATATTGAACATTTACATTAATTTGCTTCTTGTTTCAACTTCCTTTATTTTTCAGTGAAATACTTTCTCAATATCTCAATATTTCTTTTTTGGTGAAAAATCAAATCTTAAAATGTCTGAGAGCGGTTATTTTGAGAACGGTGAGAATGAGAACTACTTTTGAAGAATAATACTCAAGAATATTAATCAAAAATTCAATTCAACGGAAAGAATATTTAGTCGAAAAATTTTCGAAATTCCCAGTGGAGTCCAAATAAGAATCGTTGTAGTATCAAATAAACTTTTTATGTACACCACTGAATATATTCGACATATGTAAGAAACGCTAGGAGTTAATAGGTTTAACAAGCGGAATAGTTGTTTTGAGTCGCGTCGAAGTATCTTTCTCCAGTTTGGAATCATTGTAAATACGAATTATTGTTTTCCAACTTCAATACCCTCTGTCTCGAAAGTGAAAACAGTTAGTTTGCATTTTTTCAGGGAATTTTTTCTTATTTTCATTACTATATTATTTACCCTATAGGTCTATCACACTACTCTAGGACATTCTTTATGGACCATAACCATTTTCGTTCGATTTAATGACAAATGATCCTTTTTTTCATCACTTTTTAATAAGCTTTGATTTTGTTTCGTTTGAGATGCAATTCGCTGGTATTGATGCATTAAGTTAAACAAATTTCCTTCGGCTCATGAAAACTCTAGGTATCGACTTTTGTGTTCACCATAGACTCAAAATGATTTTAAATTGTTTTGAGCTATACATGTTACCATTTTATAAAATGGTAACTTGTCTTACATGTCATACTCTTTACCGAGGGATTATAATCCCCCGGTTAAGAGTATGACGATATAAATCAAGTATTGCTTATAGTTTCTTATCCGCAATTTCATTGGACCTGATATTCCAAATTTGGGTGGAAAATCGCCAGAACGAAATTAATCAAATCAATTCCGACACGGCCGTTCTTGTGGAGTTTTATCACTAAACATAACTCAACTTTTTAGCATATTGATTTGTCCTCTTCAGTGTTCTTAATGAAGCAAAATATGACGGTTAATAAAGCAAAATGTGAAGGAGACAAGCGCTTTTGTTTCATCATCCTCCTCAATCCTTTCCCTTTCCCATAAGGATATGGTGAAGTCATGGCGTTTGATTTACTGATATTGACCATTCCTCTTTATTTTGAGTTCTGTGAATGTTTTGATTTGATCATACCACCGTGAATGACAACGTACTCTTTATCTTCGACTTTCCCTCTGATGATCAGCTTTATTTCTTTTCTCCTTGTGCCCCACTATATTTCTATTTACCTTTCTTATGGGCCTCGTATTAAAATTAAATTGTTAAAGCACAGACTCACTCATACGCCATGTTGTCTCAGCTTTCTTGAAAGTCAATGTTTCACAGGCATATGTTACAATGGGAAAAGGGTAATGCACTTGCCAGAGGAAGTTTTGTGTTCTTAGTGATATCGGCGTCTTTCCTAATTTTTGAGAGTTGTACTGTTGCTATTCTAGCTATTGTTAACCGCCGTTTTATTTATTTCTCACATTTGCTATTAAGATACTTCTGATACCACTATGATTGTGACTTCTGATTGATTGTTTCTAGCTCGGTCGCACATTTTGTTTTTTTAACATTAATTTTTAATCCGAACTGTTGACTTATAATGCTAAGCTTCTAAGCTTCTGCATCACCCGCTTCCTTGGATGCACCTCATATCAGTCGTCTGTGTATCTTAGGTTATTATTAATTATGCGTCCCTATGTTATTCCGCCATTCCAATTATCGAAAACACGTAGCATGATACTCGCGATGTTTATTGAACGTGGTGACACCACATATCCTTATCCAACTCTTGCTCCCAGTTTGAATTGACTCAAGTATGTATTATTTATTCGTACTGTGGTCGAATTGTTTTCATGCGGGCGTTTAAGGAGCCAGATCTGATGATATGGAACACCCATATCTATCATTATTCTCCACATGTAATGCCTGTTCATTCAGTCAACTTCTTTAGAATAATATTTGATGCATAGGTAGGTTTTCACATTATTTTCTCTAGAGTTCTCGATAATTTGGCGGACATTCAGGAATTGGTCACGAGTGCCCCTTCCTGTGACAAATCCAGACCGTTCTTCCCAAATTTGTGGTAATGGAAGGACTTTCATCCATTTATTAACAACATGAAGGAGAACATTAGTCATATGTGTCACTTTGTTTTATATGTAAGGAGTATATATGCTGAAAAAATTCACAATGGATATAATTAATTTATCTTTAACAACTGCACCCTGGTATATTCCTCATTTGACAATACATAATGATCTGAAGATCCCTTTCGTTAGTGATGTAATCAGAAAACGCCCAGGAAAATACTACCAAAATCTGGAGGGGGATGGAAACAGGATTATAAATCAGCCGGCAAAAAACCCTCCAATATTAGAACTTCTTTATGTCGTTTCACAACAATTCAGATTTACTTAATTCTGGTAAAACTAATACATGTAAAGAGTTCATTCTGAATTTCAATAAATGTCACAAACAAAAATATTAAAGAAACTGAAGTTAGCAATAAATAAATGTAGAATTTAGTTTAGGATTTCAAAGGTTCAATTTGTAATCCCTACTATAATATAATATATATATAATATATAATCCCTACTAATATTATAAATGCGAATGTAAGTTTGTTTGTTACGCTTTCACGCAAAAACTACTGAACCGATCATCATGAAACTTTGTACATATACTCTTGAAGGTATTAGAAGTAACATAGGGTACTTTATATTTAAAAAAAAATTTTTTTACGAAAGATAAAACAATTGTTTGTCAAAAAATCGTCAAATTTAGCTACTTCAGTAATGAAGTTTTACTATTATTATACCCTTACCCTTTATCTTTCATACTTATTTAATGACTCCACTGCGGGCGAAGCCGCGGGTAAAAAGCTAGTAATATTATAAATGCGAATGTAAGTTTGTTTGTTACGCTTTCACGCAAAAACTACTGAACCGATCATCATGAAACTTTGTACATATACTCTTGAAGGTATTAGAAGTAACATAGGGTACTTTATATTTAAAAAAAAAAATTTTTTTACGAAAGATAAAACAATTGTTTGTCAAAAAATCGTCAAATTTAGCTACTTCAGTAATGAAGTTTTACTATTATTATACCCTTACCCTTTATCTTTCATACTTATTTAATGACTCCACTGCGGGCGAAGCCGCGGGTAAAAAGCTAGTAATATTATAAATGCGAATGTAAGTTTGTTTGTTACGCTTTCACGCAAAAACTACTGAACCGATCATCATGAAACTTTGTACATATACTCTTGAAGGTATTAGAAGTAACATAGGGTACTTTATATTTAAAAAAAAAAAATTTTTTTACGAAAGATAAAACAATTGTTTGTCAAAAAATCGTCAAATTTAGCTACTTCAGTAATGAAGTTTTACAGTCATGAAGTTTCAACCCTGAATACTGTAATACCGTCCCATTGTATTACCGGCGGTAACGAAATTATCTAATTCAATTGAATATAGTTTCAACTGTTTATAATTTTTCTATACTTATTGTGACTTTCTTCTGTCGTTACATTTTTCTATAGTTAATCTAATTCAATTGACTATAGTTTCAACTGTTTATAATTTTTCTATACTTATTGTGACTTTCTTCTGTCGTTACATCCCTACTATCCCTACTTATCCCTACTATCCCTACTAATAATCCCTACTTAATATTATAAATGCGAATGTAAGTTTGTTTGTTACGCTTTCACGCAAAAACTACTGAACCGATCATCATGAAACTTTGTACATATCCCTACTTAATATTATAAATGCGAATGTAAGTTTGTTTGTTACGCTTTCACGCAAAAACTACTGAACCGATCATCATGAAACTTTGTACATATACTCTTGAAGGTATTAGAAGTAACACAGGGTACTTTATATTTAAAAAAAAAAAAATTTTTTTACGAAAGATAAAACAATTGTTTGTCAAAAAATCGTCAAATTTAGCTACTTCAGTAATGAAGTTTTACTATTATTATACCCTTACCCTTTATCTTTCATACTTATTTAATGACTCCACTGCGGGCGAAGCCGCGGGTAAAAAGCTAGTAGCAAATATTTGGAGCAGGCAGGATCAGATTCAATAAATAACGAATGTTTTTCACCAATTATCAAATAAAATAGAAAGGCTTTGTACTTGATAGAAGAAATATAACAAAATTTGAATATCAAAACAAATTGAAATATGTTTATGTTCTACGATTTCAATTTCAAAAAAATTTTTATTCAAAAAACTTTTAGAATTAAATTAATGTCTAAAATAAGCACCGCTCACATTTAATAGACATATATAATCAAAACTCAATATATAATATAATGTCAAATGGAATAAATAAACCAACAGATATACGAAAGTCATTAAAATTAATAAATAAATATTTAAAGGAGACAAAATTTTGTTTCTGGTTTTACCTTTAAGAACACCAATTGCCTTTTAAAAACATGAACACACCTTAAGGAATTCTCAAAGAATATAATTTATTTGAAATATTTAATATATTTAAATATTCGAATAAGTTAATTCAGAAATCTCTCAAAATATGCACTGTATCTTCAAAAAACAAATATAATTCTAAGCAATCCCTTCTTCGGTCCTGAATAATATTCCAAATATCAAAATCAAAAAACTAACCTATATCAACAACACACACGTGTAAAGAAATGAATGTTTCGAAACACAGATCAACTTTATAATTCAAGATTGATCTGTGTTCTAATAAAATCAAAGAACAGTGTAAGTTATTTTTAAGGGTTATTTAAATTCATTGACATTCCATAATGAGATTTATTGAAGCCAAAATATAATTATATATTATATATAAAATAAAATAGAAAGGCTTTTTATTTGATAGAAGAAATATAACTAAATTTGAATATCAAAACAAATTAAAATATGTTTGTCTTCTACAATTTTAATTTCAAAATAATTTTTATTCAAAAAACATTTAGAATTCAATTAATGTCTAAAATAAGCTCCGCTCACATTAAATAGACGTATATAATCAAAACTCAATATATAATGTCAAATGAAATAAATAAACCAACAGATATACGAAAGTCATTCAAATTAATAAATAAATATTTAAAGGAGACAAAATTTTTTTTTGGGTCTTACCTTTAAGAACACCAATTGCCTTTTAAAAACTTGAACACACCTGAAGGAATTCTCAAAGAATATAATTTATTTGAAATATTTGATATATTTAAATATTCGAATAAGTTAATTCAAAAATCTCTCAAAACATGCACTATATCTTCAAAAAACAAATATAATTCTAAGCAATCCCTTCTTTGGTCCTGAATAATATTCCAAATATCAAAATCAAAAAACTAACCTATATCAACAACACACACGTGTAAAGAAATGAATGTTCTGAAACACAGATCAACTTTATAATTCAAGATTGATCTATGTTCTAACAAAATCAAAGAACAGTGTAAGTTATTTTTAAGGCTCATTTAAATTCATTGACATTCCATAATGAGATTTATTGAAGCCAAAATATAATTATATATTATATATAAAATAAAATAGAAAGGCTTTTTACTTGATAGAAGAAATATAACAAAATTTGAATATCAAAACAAATTAAAATATGTTTGTCTTCTATAATTTTAATTTCAAAAAAATTTTTATTCAAAAAACTTTCAGAATTAAATTAATGTCTAAAATTTTTATTTATTATATATATTTATTCCATTTGACATTATATATTGAGTTTTGATTATATACGTCTATTAAATGTGACCGGTGCTTATTTTAGACATTAATTTAATTCTAAATGTTTTTTGAATAAAAAATTTTTTTGAAATTAAAATTGAAGAAGACAAACATATTTTAATTTGTTTTGATATTCAAAATCACCAATTATCAACAAATTTTCCTCTCTGAATCTCACGGCATGTCGAAATGTCACTCTTTTTTGTGAACAAATAATTAATAAATTTCATTTGTTGCAGTAACAAAAGCGTCTATTGAGTTTCCATTACAAATTCATGAATTACTGAAAATAATAAATGATAAAACTATTGTCATATGAAACCAATAATTTTAAATAATACCCGGCATAAAGGAAGGCAGTAATTTTTTCTCATTTTCAATGTATCAATATTATTTTAGTTTTTGTATTCTTCTTTTCATGCTTTGAATACCGTGTATACATCAATAAGTTTTCAAATCTCTGAAGTTAAAAATATACTGCAAAGCAACTAGAGAAAGAAATCTCTCAATTCGTATAAGATAATAAATTTTCACTTTGGTAATGAATAGTAATTTTCGAAATATTGCTTCAATAACTTGTAACGTAAGTAAAGAAAATAATGACCAAGTATCAAGCTATAATGACGGGACGTAATAGCTTAAGGTGTTCTTCTTCTGAATTTTGCAATTGGTTACATGATTTTATCTGAAAAATTCTTAAATGTAGATGAAATAGGAATATAAAGATTATTATGCTTGATTTTATTTTTTCAGGTTCATCCAAGCCATGGATGCTGTTACATTCCGTATGGCGGCAAGGAGCACAACTACAAATATTATGAGGTATTGGTTCTGAAACATTGGTGAAATTTAAATGGATATAGATATTATCCTTAGAAATAAAGATTTGAAATATAAACCAAACATACTGTTATTCTGTTCTTCTTATTCAAAATTTACCTATTAAACTTTTTTTTATATATAAATGACGTATAGGAATATAAACGCAACTTCAAAATTTTTATTTTCCATATATAATCATAGAAGTAGTATAAATACAACGATCAGTAAATAAAAAGATTTTGTAACTACGAGCTAGATTTTAAAATTGTTCTAAACACTTATTTACTCAGTTTTGAATCAAATTGTTTGACTTATGTCTTATGTTCAACAAAAATTCATTTTATACAACTAACACAATACAACTTCTATCGAAAGCAGCTGAAATCAAATACATGTTTAGATCGTCAAAAATTCATCTTATATTTGCAGTTACTAGAGAGACCATTATTTCTCATAAAAATTTACATTCTACGGATTATGAATGAAAATTCCTCTCAAATTAAAATACAAAATAAAAGATGAATAATTCGTGGTCATTTTCAATTAATATAGTTTTACTGATCGTCCGTCCGTTTCTGAAATAAATAACTAAGGAAAGACAGATGTGAAGAGGTAATATTGATATTTTATAGGTTAATGACATTTATTCGAATTTCTCTTAACAAAAATGATATTTGGCTTAAAACAAATTGTAGAAATTACTATGTTTTACTACCAATAAGAATATATTTTACACATTTTCTTGTGACTCGAGTTTCGCGAAATGAATTATCCCATCATCAGACAACTGAAGACCTAACTGTGGTACAGAGGTATTTAAACAAAAGTGATAAATTTTTTGAATATTTCAGTAGATAACACCTCATAACTGTACGGAGCTATGTAACCCCAAAAAATTATTTGAGATATTTGGGTGCCACCTGTTAAAAACCTGCTTTGTCGATTGCCGACATTCCGATATGTGTTAGAAGGCCCTTCTTTTTTAACCGGGTTTTTATCACGTTTCGCTTGTAAACCTCTGTACCACTATTAGGTGTTATCTATTGAAATATTCAAAATATTTATCACTTTTGTTCAAATACCTCTGTACCACTGTTAGGTCTTCAGTTGTCTGATGATGGGATAGTTCATTTCCCGAAACTCGAGTTACAAGAAAATGTGTAAAATATATTTTTATTGGTAGTAAAACATAGTAATTTCTACAATTTTGTTTTAATTATGATCAACTACCAAATAGTAACGGCTGAAACAATTCAGTATATGATATTTGGCTTTTGTCATTAAAATGGAAGTAAATTCTGAACAATAGGTATATATATATTCCTAGTGAAGCTTTAAATCTTACTCTTGGAAGCACAGGTCGGCAACAGCGGCATTTGGTGAGTAGGATCTCAGGCTAAGCTTTCTCCATCTGTATTCATTTTAGGTTATAGTTAATTTTCATTCATAAAATTGCTAACTTGAAAAGTGCCGCTGAAAGCATGAAGCAACAGGATGGTCCCCAAAGTCGGGATGCCTACTTGTTACTGACTCGTCTGTATTGATTTCAGATATTAATTCTTCTTTCAATGTTCAGCTTGTTATTTTATCAACAAATATTTCCTGTGTTACAGATAAAATATCTGGAAGAAACAAAGCATCATCTTATAAGAATATTGTTTTTAGTTTTTCTTTCTTTAATAACTAACTTCAATAACTTTGTTTTCATCATTTTCGGGAATTCGCTAGGAGTGAACAAGTCTGACCGGAAGCCTTAATAATGTTGTTAAGCATTGGATTTCCTCCCAAGGAAGTCTGGATTCAGACACAAAAAGAGCCATATAAAACCGTATAGCCGGATATTTTCGTGACCATTAGCTTTCAGGAAATCTTCGATTCTGATCATTTTACATCTGGAAGCAGACATATTTCAATTTCAAATTCGTGGGCGTGAGATCGCCCCTCTATACGAGGTAGCAACCGCCTCAAGAACCTTAAATAAGTATAGTTGTGAATGACACATAATTTTGAAGATTTTAAAATTCAATTTATGAAAACGCAGAATGCCTGTTCATTTTGGTGTAAAAAATTGTTGCAGGAAAATTTGAATATTAAAACAAATTGAAATATGTTTATCTTCTACAATTTTAATTTCAAAAAAATTTTTTATTCAAAAAAGCTTTTAGAATTAAATTAATGTCTAAAACAAGCATAAGCCTTAAAAATAACTCACACTGTTCTTTGATCTTGTTAGAACATAGATCAATCTTGAATTATAAAGTTGATCTGTGTTTCGAAGCATTATTTCTTTACACGTGGTGAGGTTTTGATATAGGTTAGTTTTTTGATTTTGATATTTTGAATATTATTGAGGACTGAAGAAGCAATTGCTTAGAATTATATTTGTTTTTTGGAGATAGAGTACATGTTTTTAGAAATTTCTGAATTAACTTATTCGAATATTTGAATATATTGAATATTTCAAATAATTTATATTCTTTGTGAAGTCCTTTAAGTGTGTTCATGTTTTTAAAAGGCAATTGGTGTTCTTAACGGTAAGACCAGAAACAAAATTTTGTCTCCTTTAAATCTTTATTTATTAATTTGAATGACTTTCGTATATCTGTTGGTTAATTTATTTCATTTGACATTATATATTGAGGTTTGATTATATACGTCTATTAAATGTAAGCGGTGCTTGTTTTAGACATTAATTCAATTCTAAAAGTTTTTGGAATAAAAAATTTTTTTGAAATTGAAATTGTAGAAGATAAACATATTTCAATTTGTTTTAATATTCAAATTTTGTTAAATTTCCTCTGTCAAGTAAAAGGCCTTTCTATTTTATTTTATATATAATATATAATTATATTTTGGCTTCAATAAATCTCATTATGGAATGTCAATGAAATTCAAATAAGCCTTAAAAATAACTTACACTGTTCTTTGATCTCGTTAGAACATAGATCAATCTTGAGTTATAAAATTGATCGGTGTTTCGAAGCATTATTTCTTTACACGTGGTGAGGTTTTGATATAGGTTTTTTGATTTTGATATTTGGAATATTATTGAGGACTGAAGAAGGAATTGCTTAGAATTATATTTGTTTTTTTAAGATATAGTGCATGTTTTTAGAGATTTCTGAATTAACTTATTCGAATATTTAAATATATTAAATATTTCAAATAAATTATATTCTTTGCGAATTCCTTAAGGTGTGTTCATGTTTTTAAAAGGCAATTGGTGTTCTTAAAGGTAAGACCAGAAATAAAATTTTGTCTCCTTTAAATATTTATTTATTAATTTTAATGACTTTCGTAGATCTGTTGATTTATTTATTCCATTTGACATTATACATTCTGTTAAGAAAGTACCGGGAATTATCGATTTAAATCTGGCGGGGCAATGAGGCAGGTAAAAAATTTTTTCCTACGTTGGTACCACTGTCCTTAATTACTATGCCAAGCTTGAGCGGGATCTGTCAACTAGTGTGTTTGCAACAGCGGATTAAGTCAGTCGATGTCAGAGTGCGTGCCGATTTTTACTATGGGTGATTACGTTGAGCAAAGAATTTGTTTAAAGTTTTGTGTTGCAAATGAATTTTCGTGTGCCGATGCATTGAAAATGTTGCAAAAGGCCTTTGGTGATAATGCTCTATCGAAAACTCGTGCATATCAGTGGTACAGAGCCTTCAAGGATGCTCATTGTTTTCTTCGATATCCGTGGCGTGGTGCACTACGAATTCATTCCAGAGGGTCAGACGGTAAACAAGGAGTATTACCTAGGCGTTATGAAACGTTTGCGTGAGCGTATCCGTAAGAAGCGGCCAAATTTGTGGGCGAACAACTCATGGATTTTGCATGACGATAACGCGCCTTCTCAACGAGCTACGATTGTGACTGACTTTCTCGCCAAAAACTCAACAAACGTGCTTCAGCAACCACCGTATTCGCCGGATTTGGCTCCCTGCGACTTTTTCCTCTTCACAAAACTAAAATTGCCCCTTCGTGGCACCCGTTTTGAGTCGATTGAAGCCATAAAACAAAATTCGGCGCGAGAGCTAAAGTCCATCCCGAAAAGCGCCTATAAAAAATGTTTCGATAATTGGAAGTTCCGTTGGCATAGATGTATTGGAGCAAATGGAGCCTATTTTGAAGGCGACCCAATAAATTTTGACGATTTTATGTAAAAATGTTGTTTTAATTGAAAATTCCCGGTACTTTCTTGACAGAGTAGTATATTGAGGTTTGATCATATACGTCTATTAAATGTAAGCGGTGCTTGTTTTAGACATTAATTTAATTCTAAGAGTTTTTTGCATAAAAAATTTTTTTGAAATAAAAATTGTAGAAGATAAACATATTTCAATTTGTTTTAATATTCAAATTTTGTTATATTTCTTCTATCAAGTGAAAGGCCTTTCTATTTTATTTTATGTTGCAGGAAATGTGTGAAATGCATCAAGTGATCGAAGTTTGGAACGAATTTCAATTAGTAAGATATTCAAATCCATTTTCAAATTGTTAAAGAGTTTGCGCTCAACATTTTCTACAACATTCTATAACCTGCTTTCCTAGAAGATCATCGCGAAATGATAGTTCAATATTGAGTTAACGATTAGGATGACAAATTTGTAGTAAAATCCTGCATATTTGATGATAATTCATTCATAACAAATTATATTGTTCATACAGTAGCCACAGGAGAAGTAGATTCTTACATGAATACAAACAAGCTTTATAAAGCAGTATTATTGTATAGAATATGCAGGCCCAACTCTGTGTGGAAGATATACAGAACAATTTCCTACGGGAAATCTGAACAGTTGGAAAGGGCCCAGGATGCCAATAATCGTTTAGAATTCTTTCGTCTAGTAAATATCTGAACACGATCCAATAAGAATACCTTTATATTCGGTGAAAGAGGTTTTCCTGATTGTGTTCTGCATGGTTACTGAAATTATCCAACAATTTAGGAAAAGACTTAATATTGGTGAGTATCTTCTTTTGATTCTGAACGTAAAACTTTGCTTCAACAGATTCTGAGTTAAATAAAATAAAATGAATTATTGACTATATTGTTGATGAAAGTTAGTAATGAATTTTTCATTTTTTGAAGAAAAAAATTCCAGAACATTATAACTAATGTTATTCGATATTAAATGGTGTCCCAGAATCACTCTTTTCTAACCAAGATATATGGAAGATCTAACAAAATTCGAAACCTGAAAGAAATTCATAGATCAAACCAAAAAAAATTGATTCAGATATAAACTGGACACAGTGTTTCTGGTAATTCAATCCTATTCAGTCAAAACTCAAAATGAATTGTTCAAATTTACAAAAAAAGTTTGAATATCAAAACAGATTTAATCGGTTGGTCTTCTACAATTTAAATTTAAAAAAATTTACTTAAGAAACTTTAAGAATTAAATTAATGTCTTAATAAACACTGCTCATATTTAATAGACGTATAAAATCGAAATTCATCATACAATATCAAATGGAATTAAGAAAAACCAACGAATATAAATTGTCAATTAAAATTAAAAAATAAATAAACAAACATTTATTTGTTTAGTTACAGGCATGCGTACTGAACTCTTCAGACAAACGTACGAAGCCCTGTTTCTTACAAATTGTATTGTTTTCTGATCCTTTGTTCATGAAAAATAACTCTTTCTCAAAAATATAAAACATTATTTTAAGAACTTCTCAGAAACTAATTTATTTGAAATATTCAATATATTGAAATAAATTACTTCAAAAAATCTCAAAACATGTAGCACATCCTCAAAAAATAATTACAATAACGATAAGATCAGTTCAACTTTACATATAAAAAATAATAAAATCAATTAACAATAATAGACTTACTGAATGCAATCTTCAGAAATATGTGATCTTCAGAAACATTCACATAGGTACATCTAATATCCAAAGTACTCTATGTTCTATGCTCACAAAAAATCACATAAAGTTTATAAGACACTTTAATGGTCTTAGTTAAAAACATTCAACACTGTATAATGAATTTCTTATTCTAAGTCGTAAAGAAATTCATTAAACAGTGTTGAATGTTTTTAACTAAGACCATTAAAGTGCCTTATAAGCTTTATGTGATTTTTTGTGAGCATAGAACATAAAGTACTTTGGATATAAGATGTACCTATGTGAATGTTTCTGAAGATCACATATTTCTGAAGATTGCATTCGGTAAGTCTATTATTGTTAATTGATTTTATTATTTTTTATATGAAAAGTTGAACTGATCTTATCGTAATTTTAATTATTTTTTGAGGATGTGCTACATGTTTTGAGATTTTTTGAAGTAATTTATTTAAATATATTGAATATTTCAAATAAATTAGTTTTTGAGAATTTCTTAAATAATGTTTTATATTTTTGAGAGAGAGTTATTTTTCATAAATATAGGATCAGAAAACTATACATTTTGTAAGAAACAGGGCTTCGTACATTTGTCTGAAGAGTTCAGTACGCATGCCTGGAACGAAACAAAAAAATGTTTGTTTATTTATTTTTTAATTTTAATTGACAATTTATATTCCTTGGTTTTTCTTAATTCCATTTGATATTGTATGATGAATTTAGATTTTATACGTCTATTAAATATGAGCAGTGCTTATTAAGACATTAATTTAATTCTTAAAGTTTCTTAAGTAAATTTTTTGAAACTAAAATTTTAGAAGACCAACAGATTAAATCTGTTTTGATATTCCAATTCTGTAATTATCCTTCTATCAAGTAAAAAACCGTTCCTTATAATTTAATGAAAAAAAAAGTTTCACACACTGATATCCGTGGTGTAGCACAAAATAATTTCAAAATTCCACTCAATTTATTACAATTGTATAGAAATTCTATGTAACACATGGTAGCAAAGTAGTATATATAAATTGAAAATTATTATGAAGAAGTATTTGCATATTACAGAAAAAGAGCTGGAATTAATTCTCCACAAATTTCTATAGATTTTAGTCTGAGTAAATCTCATGAAAACATTTAGAATTGAATTTTGAAACATGTCCTAACTACACTATATCACTTTATAGACATATATATTATCATCACGTGGTGAAAATTAACTAATGAAAAATAAAATGAAAATTAAATAATGACCAAATTATTTAGACATCACCTTATGCATATATTATATTGAAGAATCACTATTTTCACCACCAAAAAATGTTCAACATATAGTTCAAAAAGGGCTCCTTTTATTTTCCATTTTTGAAGAATATATATCACATTCTCCAAAGGAAAAACCTGATAAATTCGGACTCAAAATCTCTTCAGTAAAAAGTTATTCAAATAAACCACATAATCATTTAAAAATAAATAAAAATACCTTTTTTATTACTAGATATTTCTGCAACAACTTTCCTATTTTGGGATAAGCAGAGACTATACAAAAATTAGGTTATATCACAGAAATATACAATGAAAGAAGATACGACTTAGACTCTGCATTAGATAACCATGTGCAGTAATACAAAGAAATTTCTCAATTATTAGTATATATAAATTGGAAATAATTATGAAGAAGTATTTGCCTTTGTTCAGAATAATAGCTGCAATTAATTCTCCCGAACATCTACAGATTTTAATCTTGATAAATCTCATTAAAACATTCGGAATTAAATTTTAAAAGAAGTTTTTAATATATTGTATCACTTTATAGACATATATATTATCATCACATGTGGTGGAAATTGACAAATAAAGAATCGAAAGGAATATAAAATAATGACCAAATTATTTAGACATCACCTTATGCATATATGTTTCGATCGGATGTCAAAGAATCACAAGTTCCATGACCAAAAAATGTTCAACATATAATTTAAAAAGGCCTTTTTTATTTTCCTTTTTTGAAGAATACATAGCACATTCTCTAGAGAAAGAACCTAATAAATTCGAACCCATATTCTCTTCAGTAAGGATTTATTTGAATAAACGAAATAATCAGTTAAAAATATATAAAGATTCCTTTCTTATCACTAGACATTTCTGCAACAACTAAACAATTTTGGGATAAGCATGGCCTATGCGAAAATTAGAATATATCACAGAAATATACAATGACAGAAGATACGACAGACTCTGCGTTATATAACCTCCACGTGCATGTGGGAAATTTCTTTGTATTACATATCATGCACGTGGCGATTATATAATGCTGAGTCTAAGTAGTATCTTCTCTCATTGTAAATTTCTGTGATATAACCTAATTTTTGTATAGGCCATGCTTATCCCAAAAATCTTCATTTGTTGCAGAATTCTCTTATGATAAAAAAGCTGTTTATATATTTTTAAATGATTATTTTGTTTATTCAAATAACTCTTTACTGAAGAGATTTATGGTCCGAATAATCTTCAAAATAGGAAAATAAAAAAGGCCTTTTTGAATTATGTGTTAAACAATTTTTGGTACTGGAACTTGTGATTCTCTAACATCCAATCGAAACATATACATTCTGTCAAGAAAGTACCGGGAATTATCGATTCAAATCTGGCGGGGCAATGAGGCAGGTAAAAATTTTTTTCCCTAGGTTGGTACCACTGTCCTTGATTACTATGCCAAGCTTGAGCGGGATCTGTCAACTAGTGTGTTTGCAACAGCTGATTAAGTCAGTCGATGTCAGAGTGCGTGCCGATTTTTACTATGGGTGATTACGTTGAGCAAAGAATTTGTTTGAAGTTTTGTGTTGCAAATGAATTTTCGTGTGCCGATGCATTGAAAATGTTGCAAAAGGCCTTTGGTGATAATGCTCTATCGAAAACTCGTGCATATCAGTGGTACAGAGCCTTCAAGGACGGTCGTGAAGTGGTCGGCTTCGATCGAAGATAACGTCGATAAAATTAAGGAAAGAGTGCTGGAAAACCGTCGTACCAGCTTGAGAGAGATAGCACATGATCTTAAGATATCCCACGAGTCCGCACGTACGATTTTGATTGATATTTTGGGCATGAGAAAGGTGGCCGCACGACTCGTACCGAAAGACCTGAATTTTCTTCAAAAACGTCATCGCGAACAGGTTGCTTCAGACATGCTGGATCGCTGTAATTCCGATTCTACATTCATGGAACGCATTATAACTGGTGATGAGACCTGGGTCTACGAGTACGATATGCAAACAAGCCAGCAATCATCAGAATGGGTGGCAAAAAATGAGCCGAAACCGAAAAAACCACGCCAAAGCCGCTCGAAAATGAAGGTGATGCTCATTGTTTTCTTCGATATTCGTGGCGTGGTGCACTACGAATTCGTTCCAGAGGGTCAGACGGTAAACAAGGAGTATTACATAGGCGTTATGAAACGTTTGCGTGAGCGTATCCGTAAGAAGCGGCCAAATTTGTGGGCGAACAACTCATGGATGTTGCATGACGATAACGCGCCTTCTCACCGAGCTACGATTGTGATTGACTTTCTCGCCAAAAACTCAACAAACGTGCTTCAGCAACCACCGTATTCGCCGGATTTGGCTCCCTGCGACTTTTTCCTCTTCCCAAAACTAAAATTGTCCCTTCGTGGCACCCGTTTTGAGTCGATTGAAGCCATAAAACAAAATTCGGCGCGAGAGCTAAAGTC
This sequence comes from Megalocaria dilatata, assembly GCA_034642435.1. NCBI lineage: Eukaryota > Metazoa > Arthropoda > Insecta > Coleoptera > Coccinellidae > Megalocaria > Megalocaria dilatata. The sequence goes on along the minus strand of CM067854.1, from coordinate 95,759,204 downwards.
CATCCCGGAAAGCGCCTATAAAAAATGTTTCGATAATTGGAAGTGCCGTTGGCATAGATGTATTGGAGCAAATGGAGCCTATTTTGAAGGCGACCCAATAAATTTTGACGATTAAATGTAAAAATGTTGTTTTAATTGAAAATTCCCGGTACTTTCTTGACAGAGTAGTATGTATAAGATGATGTCTAAATAATTTGATCCTTATTTTATATATCTTTTGATGCTTTATTTGTTAATTTCCACCACATGTGACTATAAAGTATATGTCTATAATGTGATAAAAAGTATTTAGGACATGTTTTAAAATTCAATTCTAAATGTTTCCATTAGATTCATTTAGATTAAGATCTGTAGAGTTTCTGAAGAATACATTTCAACTATTATTCTGTAGAAGCAAGGTAGTGTTGCAGAACCCTCACAAATCCAAAAAAATTATATAATAGTTCAACTCAACTCAAAGGTTAAATAATCTCACCAATAAATAAATAAAATATAATTAATTTTTTGAGTAAATACTTAATAAAATGTATTGAAGAATTCAACATTTCTTTATAGAAAAAAATTCTAAAACCTGTATAGAAATGATAACTTATAGAAGTCCATGTTAAATAACTTCTGACACAGTTTCCCATCATAGATATATAGAAAATTCCACTCTCCTACAAAATTGCGAAAAGAAAATAAACCTGAAGAGAATGGACGCAACTTTCATCAAATGCAATGAAGTGTAGCAAGTGAGATGGTCCAGCAAAATACAGAACTAGGATAAATTCACCCAATTGACAAAGGTGCCATACCTGTCCATGAATTACAGCTTTTCAGAGAGGACAAAACTTCGTACACGCACAGATACTTACTGAGGAATGAGCAGTAACCAACTTGGGTAAACTGCAGAAAAGCAGTGTTGGTGATTCACTTGATGCCTATAGTCTGGCTAGGACCAATTGCCACATCAAGCCTGAACTGAGACAGAACCTCTATACCTATAATAAAATTAAAAACACTGTTAAGTTCGTGAAACAAAAAAATGTATACAACCTGATTTGAAATATTTGTGTGTGTGCTGTCATATTGTGGGGATTTCTATACATTCACTCATATTTCGTTTATTTATTTTATATAGGTGTATGTGTAGATTTTTCAATATTTATGTGTATGAACTGATGTTGTAATGAGTTTACATACCTCTTTGGCTAATGACATTAGCTGTTGATGCTGAAAAGCTGAATAAAAAATAAAATGAATGAAAACAAAATTCCGAACCAGAAAGTCTTCTATAAAACGAATCGAACAAGAGATAATTAAGATATTTGTTAGACGCCGTGTTTCAGAATTTCCTTTCTCTTCAGCAAGCATTCAAAAAGATTAATTAGAAAATCACTTACATTTCCATATGTACAAAAATTTCAACGTACTAGGCAGAAAAAGGAGTATATTGAGGTCTGGAATAATATGATATATTAATGGGAAAAAAAATTACCTCATCCTCAGGAAATTTACGGATCCCCGTATGGAATACTTTGGTCTTAGAAATAATTTTGTGAGTTTACATTCAGCTGAAAATGATGAAAGATGATTCTGAGGGAATAGGCGAAAACACTTGAATAGCTAGTGCCAGGATGTCCCACCGTTGGAAACAAACGTAAGAATACCTGAGTCATGAAATCATAAAAGATGAATTAAAATGTTTAAGTTACTGCTGATCTTGTGAACTGGATGGAAATATGTAACTCTGATTAACCTCAAAGAAAGGCGGTAGAATAGATAGACTAATCAAGGTATATCAATACTTTTCTCATTTAAATTCGATACGAAGCACCTAAACAAAGTTTGCAAGTAATATTAGTAGACAACCCCTTGTTGGATTTTAACCACGATGAGTTCTCGAATAAATATTCTCATGAGAAGGAGCACAGGAGGAAAATTTATTCTGATACCCTTATTATATCCTCTCAAATAATTGTTCTATTCACTCTCCATCTTGTCATATCTCATAAATGTGATCACGCAATGATAATGCTTATCATTCGTCAATATGTACTCTTTTCGTGCACATACACACTTTTCTCGCTGAGTTATCTAAAAGGAACGACAAAATAGTTCCTTGAATCGTGTTATATCAATATCCTCAACTTTCAGTGGTAATAAATAACAAAAGATAATGAAATTGAAAACTTCAGTCTCTGTTTGAATGAACGAAAATGTAGAAAATCATTCACTGATATGCAGGTGTTTTGTACGAATATTGGAGGGTTCGTTTGCACTAAGGTTTATTTTCCGGTCCTCACTTTTTCGGTTTTTTCTTCGACGAGCGTCTTTCAAATATATACTAGCTGCTCTGATAGTATCTTTATAAATGCAGATACTCTGCATGCAGAATTTTGAATAGAACATAATTTAAAATTCTAAAAAAGAACTGACGTCAAGTGACGAAATATTTCATGCTTTTCCATATGACCCACGATCTCCATGAAACTTTGCATTAGACTCTTGTCTTTACAGGTTATCTTTAATCTCAGTCGTTCGATTGTTGCTATGGTTCATGCCGCGCTCAACGCTTTTTTGTTAACCCATTTTTAAATCTTCTGATTATACGATTATCAAGAGAGTTAATGAAAACATGCACATTATTAGTCTATTCATAAACAAATGAATTTATTTAGATGGGATCTGCAGTTTCTAGAATATTAAGAAAAATAAGCAATAATCTCAAACCTGAATAATTGAAACCATTGGACCGATATTGAAATTCTAGCCCAAACTGAAGAATCGAGTTCGCCAATGGACGAAATATGTACACTTTCATGTACGGTTCTTGAATATTATTCAATATATCAGATTCGAACTTCCCGGTAAAATTTTGTACTGCTGAAAATCTTTCTCGATTAGGAAGGTTTCTTAATTGCTGAATATATATTCAAATCGTTTAATAGAAGAAATTGAATTATTGACTGATTTATCTACAGAATTATAATTCATAATATAATGAATATATTTAACTCATTTTCAACAAAATTTCATAAAAAATGAACAGAAATTTCCATTGTTCATGCTAATCTATGGCAGCTACCTATGATTAAGTTGAAAGGTAATGCTTATGAAAACGGAATTCCAACTTTAAAAATTGTTTCAATTATCCTACCTTGCAAGGGTATTTGAAAAATTCGTGATTTCACTTATTCCTAGATCATATGTATTGAATTGGATGAATCTAACATTGACATTTTATCTTATCCCAAAAGTCTTGATATTTATGAAAATAGCTGTTCTGTTGATATACATAAATAATATTTCTGGGTGATTTCCTTGTTAACTTTATTTTGCCACATTTTCTTAAAGTTTTCTAGTTCAAACTATCGGGGCAATATCTATTGAAAACTAACAATGAAGAAGTTTTTTTGATACTACAGATAATAGCTGGATTAATTCTCTACAGATTTTAATCTGAATAATTGTCTCGAAAATATTTAGAATTTAATTTTCAACATGCCCTAGATAACACTGTGTAACTTTATATATATATATATATATATATATATATATATATATATATATATATATATATATATATTATCATCACATGTGATAATAATAAAAAATGAAAAGTAATATAAAGTAATGACCAAATTATTTAAATTCATCACCTAATACAAATTTGTTTCGATTGGATAGTAAGGAATTACAAGTTCACCCACCAAAAAATTTTCCACATACAATTCAAAAAGGTGTCTTTTTATTTCTTCTTTTGAAAAATAGATAGCATATTAGCCAGAAAAAGAACTCGAAAATTTTACCCAAGTCTCTACAGTTAGGAGTTATTTTAATAAATAATATAATCAGTAAAAATATATATACTACTCTGTCAAGAAAGTACCGGGAATTTTCAATTAAAACAACATTTTTACATTTAATCGTCAAAATCTATTGGGTCGCCTTCAAAATAGGCTCCATTTGCTCCAATACATCTATGCCGACGGCACTTCCAATTATCGAAACATTTTTTATAGGCGCTTTCCGGGATGGACTTTAGCTCTCGCGCCGAATTTTGTTTTATGGCTTCAATCGACTCAAAACGGGTGCCATGAAGGGGCAATTTTAGTTTTGGGAAGAGGCAAAAGTCGCAGGGAGCCAAATCCGGCGAATACGGTGGTTGCTGAAGCATGTTTGTTGAGTTTTTGGCGAGAAAGTCAGTCACAATCGTAGCTCGGTGAGAAGGCGCGTTATCGTCATGCAAAATCCATGAGTTGTTCGCCCACAAATTTGGCCGCTTCTTACGGATACGCTCACGCAAACGTTTCATAACGCCTATGTAATACTCCTTGTTTACCGTCTGACCCTCTGGAACGAATTCGTAGTGCACCACGCCACGGATATCGAAGAAAACAATGAGCATCACCTTCATTTTCGAGCGGCTTTGGCGTGGTTTTTTCGGTTTCGGCTCATTTTTTGCCACCCATTCCGATGATTGCTGGCTTGTTTGCATATCGTACTCATAGACCCAGGTCTCATCACCAGTTACAATGCGTTCCATGAATGTAGAATCGGAATTACAGCGATCCAGCATGTCTGAAGCAACCTGTTCGCGATGACGTTTTTGAAGAAAATTCAGGTCTTTCGGTACGAGTCGTGCGGCCAGCTTTCTCATGCCCAAAATATCAATTAAAATCGTACGTGCGGACTCGTGGGATATCTTAAGATCATGTGCTATCTCTCTCAAGCTGGTACGACGGTTTTCCAGCACCCTTTCCTTAATTTTATCGACGAAGCTGTCGATGGGCGATCACTTCACGACCGTCCTTGAAGGCTCTGTACCACTGATATGCACGAGTTTTCGATAGAGCATTATCACCAAAGCCCTTTTGCAACATTTTCAATGCATCGGCACACGAAAATTCATTTGCAACACAAAACTTTAAAAAAATTCTTTGCTCAACGTAATCACCCATAGTAAAAATCGGCACGCACTCTGACTTCGACTGACTTAATCAGCTGTTGCAAACACACTAGTTGACAGATCCCGCACAAGCTTGGCATAGTAATTAAGGACAGTGGTACCAACCTAGGAAAAAAATTTTTCACCTGCCTCATTGCCCCGCCAGATTTAAATCGATAATTCCCGGTACTTTTTTGACAGAATGTATATCATCTTCCATTTGACACTCAGCGAAAAATACCGATTTTTTAATAAGCAAGGTATATTCGAAAATTTGTTTATTCAACAGAAATATATAATCAAAGAAGATACAACATAATTTCCGCTAATTTATTTGATTTCATAACAATTGTTTCGTCACGACAACATGACTGAGTTTGGAACTAACTACATATTTGATATTAAGCTCTTTGAATATGTAGTACCGTACTTACTTGACAAAGTCATGTTGTCATGACGAAACAATTGTAGTGAAATTAAATAAATTAGCGAAAATTAAGTTATTTTACATTTAATCATCAAGATGTATTTCCGACAAGTGAAGACCGATACAATCAAACAAAAAAGATACGACATAGACTCAGCATAAGAAAACCGCGACGCGCATATGTGATATTGTGAAGAATTTTTCAAACAATGTACATGTAGTATATTGAAAATTTACTATGAAGAAGTTGTTTCAATATTGCAGATAAAAGTTGAATTAATTCTCTATAGTTTTCAGTCTAAATAAATCTCTTGAAAACATTTAGAAATGAGATGGAAAAGTAAAGAAAATATATAATACTGACCAGAATTACCTAGCAAACTTTAAGATGATGTATTAATTGTGCAGCTGTTCTGAGTCGGTCCACATTATCATTGGCTTGGTCTACATACCACCTGACGTGTCTGCCTTTCAGCTTGAGATTAACACCTCTGCCCTTGACGTGGATTTACTAATAAAAGTGTTTTAATCTTAGGTGATTTTAATGCTCCAAATTTTAATGTCGGTTCATCGGGATATCCAAAAGCAATGCTTCTGCATAATTTATGCAGTCTCCTAAAATTACAGCAGTATAACACGGTATAAATGGACATGATAGAATGCTGGATTTGGTATTTGGGAGTGATATTGTTGATGTGTCTGTTGCCTACGATGATGAGCCCTTTGTTCCTAAGGATTTACATCACCCAGCGCTGTTGTTGTACGGAGGAAATCATCGTATAATCATCAGGTTAATTTTCCAACCGCTGGAAATTTGTTTTACAATTTCAGAAAGCAAACTTCGAAGATTTGTTCTGGCCTATAAGTAACTTTAACTGGGATAATTTGAAGAATTTCGATAGAACTGCCTCCCATGGGAATCCTCAGGATGTTGTCAACTTGTTCGCGGTGCATTTTTCTTGTGCGGGAGTCATGACCCATCGGAATATGAAAGTAATGCAACAACCTTTACTCAGCTCTCACCAGTTCTTGTGCCTGTTATCGCTGAGGATGAAATAAGGTCAATCAATATCCAAATTTCCGAACAAGACTACAGCTGGTGATGATGGCATTTCATCATATGTCATAAGGGATTACAGTTTCGTGCTTGCAAAGCCTCTGTATGATATTATTAGTTTCAGCCTGAAAACATGTGTCTTCCCTAAGAAACGGAGGAGAGCTCGTGTAGTCCCTGAATTTGAGGAGGAAGATGGCTCCCAGGTGAAAAATTATAGACCAATTTTTCGAAGGTTTATGAAAAGCTGTTATATGGAGATAGTATTTTGGGGCCAGTTCATATTTTTGCACGGAACAGCATGGTCTTTGTTAAAGCAAGATCAACTATGACTAACTTGGCAACAATCGCACAGTATAGTACTGAATATTCAGATGATGGAGATCAGATTGATATGGTGTATACTGACTTATCACGAGCCTTTGACTCTGTCGATCACGATATTCTGCTGAAGAAGATCTTTCAGTCCGGCATATGTATGTAGAGCTCATCAGATCATACTTGGAGGATAGAATAAATTATGTTTTCTGGAATGGTTATAGATCACTTGAGTATGTTCTTTCCAGTGGAGTGCCTCAGGGATCAAATTTGGGACCATTATTTTTTATCACGTTTATAAATGATCTTCTCACTTCTCTTAAGTGTTCTGTTTTATCGTTTGCCGATGACTTGAAGGTTTACTTAAGAATACGCAATATGCTGGTCCAGTTAAGTTTGGAGTATATTCATAGTTGGTGTTAATGCAACAAACTGATGCTGAATATGGAGAAGTGTTTTGAAGTTACATTCAGTAGAAGGTCACATCGGTTGACCTATATATCATATAGCTGACAACTATGTTGGAGATAAAAATCAATTATATGACCTTGGAATCCTCTTTGATTCCACGTTTAGTTTTATCCCACATGTTGAAGAGTTGTGTGCGTCTGCTAGCTACACTTTGGTCTTTGTGTTGAGGTGTGGCAAGGATTTCAGTGATCTGTCAATTTTGAGGAGTTTGTATTTTACGCTGGTCATCAGTAAGTTGGAGTATGCACACTTAATATGGTTTCCTATTTACGACTCTCATTTGATATCACTGGAGCGCATTCACAGAAAGTTTTTCAAGTTTATGTTGTTTAGGCGGACTGGAATATATCCCGACCGTGGTACTGATTTGTCTTTTATCATGGATGAGATGAGGATATCATCATGGCTTACTAGACATGAGACTCAGTGTGCAAAGTTTGTTCAGAGACTGTTGACCGGAAGAATCGACTCACCTAATCTTCTATCGACAATAAATTTCAATGTTCCAGGGTTGGCAGTGAGGTCAATATCTACTTTTTATTTGCATTCAGCTCGTACTAATTTGTCGGAGCGGGCACCGGTGAACTGTATCTGTAAATGTGGGGATAAACTTCGAGTGAATATATTTGGTAAATTTTGTCAATATGTTGTAATATTCCGCATTCTGTAACACTTTACCCTGTAATTGGGATATTCGATGCTTCGAAGAAAGCTATCTTTAAACAGCTCTTTCAAAGAACTATTCAAAAAAACATGCAGCACATCTTCAAAGCAGCGTTTGAGGCCCACATAGATAATCACTAGACGACTTTTCTGAAAACTAAACAAAACCAATCGATAAAAAATATCTATTCATATCTTGCAATTCAACTATTATTCGAGCTAAACTAGAACAGAACTGGGCGTTAGGGATTTCAATATCAAATAATCATTCACATTCTATACTCGTTCACAGAATACAAGCAGAGGCAAAGTGCGACTAAAATAACTGGAGCCAGACATCTCACATCTGATAGCAAGATGTGAAACTAAATAAAACTTGACCATGCGCTACACCTTTGAAATTTATAGCCATACAAGAGAGTGAATTCCTACATAAATCTTATCGATTTCGGTTATTTTGAGCTGTGTAACAAACATAAAATTTCAGTGAAAACACAAGAAATGAAATTGTGTTTACAGCTGATGAAATTTTTGAAAGAGGGGCAACTATAATCCTGGAAAAAAAATTCGAAAATTTTGCAGCCAATATGAACACTTGATGACCAACAAAAATCAATCAAGAATTTGTAAAAATCCCTTTCATTTGTGTAGCAGTTTTTTTTCAATTTACCGATAAAACCCAAGTGGGAAAGTAAGACTAATACCTTATGCGATGACCATCTGTCGAACATGCACAAAAGATAATATATAACAATGTGTAGAATAATATTTCACTTTCATCGTTTATACCCGCCTGCTTATTTAAATATTAGCATTTGTAGTTTATTTGACGCTTCGTAAAATCGAGTCCGGTGAGAAGACTCTGGAAGGCTCAATTTCACTTGTATAATTAGGGAGAATGAAATTTACATTTTAATTAATCCAAATTCTGGATAATTATGAAAAACCTTAAACAATTAATTCACACATGAAATCCCTCATCTCTGATTGTTTTAACCATAAGCCAAAACGCGAGCAGGGGCCATAAATATTATATGAATACAATAACCGAAATATTCCTTAAGGCTACAAGATATACGATGGCCATTATACAAGTATCCACGTCATTTCATTATGGAAACTCGGTTACCCTTAATGAAATAACAAGCTGTGGGTTCGTTTCATTTTCTCATTTCATAGCTTAGTCATTTGGTCTAACAACGTATCTGAGTTTATATTAAAAACTTGGGGAGATTTATATTAAATTTTATATTTTTTGTGAGACGTTGATTGCAGCGGATAAGATTGGCAATAAATTAACAACGGATTTCCCGTACTATTTTCATGTTGGAAAATTTCTATTTGAATTATATTTTTTGACATAAAATTGCATTTTCTCTTTCAAAACTGAAAGTTTCTCCTCTACATGAAAGTATAGATTCTGTAGTAATTCAATAACAAGTGTTCGAACATTCCTAAATAAACGTGTTGGATGCTTTGAGAGAATACCTCGATTTGATATTGACAATGACACAGCCAAATACTTATCGGTATTAAATTGGATAATCAATTAAAAGCAAGAATAAAGCTACTCCATTGATGATATTTCCGTGAAAAGAAGTTAAGTTGTCTTATAAGACGCTGATCTAATACAAGAAAATCTAGATGATAGAAGTTTATAATCTTCCTTCTTTTCTCTGCGAATCAAATTGCACACGCTTCTCCATATAGCACAGTCACCTTTTAATGAACGTTTGTATTTAAATTCTAACTGACGAAATATGCGTTTGTTTTTTTCTTATTTTGCCTCTATGCAATATTATTCATAATTCAATATTGTCATAAAGTTCAGAGTTAATGACTCATTATCATATAATCAACGAGCATAATCTATAATTACCCCAATTAATTCCTAGAAAATTTATTTGCGAAAATGAATACTTTTATTTTATCTATAACGTATGAAGATATCTATGCAAAATATGAATATTCTTGAACATTTTCAATAATCAAGGATAGACCCGGTCATTTCTAGTAAAATTCCCTAAAAAATTTCAATTGAAGCGGCCCTTACTTGATAGGAATTAATTTTAATTGAATGAAATAATATAGATTATTTTATTCAGTAACTCTCTACATATTATTCTGTTATTATTTTATATTATTAACATATCTAATTAATTTGATTACATTTCCATTAAAGAAATTATCAGACTAGAATACGTCGATCTCAAATTATTTCAGTATTATAGACATTTTTATCATATAGAGCTCTTCTCAAAAATTGAAACTTTCATAGGCCGAAAACTAATACACAAAAACATTTTAGTACTACTTCTTCAAGGAGACCCTTAAGTCACTCAGTTTCTGAGAAATATATTATAAAAAATATTTACAGGTCGCCAATACATTTGCGCTGAAACTGGGACAAAAATGATTTGAATGAATTTTGCAATGTCGAAACCCTTATTATTCTCGGTACCATTGAATTCTACATTGAAAAGTAGAAAAATATTGATATTATTTAGTTCAATTACATAATTTTACTAGAATAATTCCTTGAAACCATCACAAATTTCTATTCTAACAAAATTTTAAATATCATAAAAATTTATCCTGTTAACCCCCTACAACTTTTAATTTGTCAATATAATATAATTATAAATAACAAAGGTCCCAAAATAGAACCCTGAGGACCACCCGCCAAAATAGACCTCTTAAACGAATGTACACTATTAACAAGTATTTTCAGGTATGGAAATGACAGAAAAGACTCTTTTATTACTGGACTGGGTAAGAAGCCAAGATATTTCAATTTAGAACACACGAGGCGATTATTAATCGTATCAAATGCCTTTGAAATTACAAAATATCCTGTCAGTTACTGACACCAAAGTAGTATCCGTGCTACAACACCTGCGAAAACCGCACAAATATAACGGCAAAACTTTGGATATAAGTGGTGTAGGATACTTATGAGCCCCAGATCGAAAAATCAGGTCGATTCAGGCTTCTTCGGAAATACCCATCGCATACTTCCATTGAACTAATTTATTTCTAATTCTAAGCATTACAAATTACATAATATAACTAAGATTCCAATAATATATATTTGATGATTTTATTTTTATAAAATATCTCGTAATATTTTACTACATGCTAACAGTATCCACTGTTTCTTGAAAAAATAATACAGAAAGTAAGAAAATTTCGGAAAAAAGAAAAATCTTAATTAATAATATGTCCGAATCAACTACCGTTCATTTTCAAACAGTTATACTGACTTTCTTCATTATTACGATAGCTTAGTTGTTAGAGCATTGGGCGGGAAACTGATAGGTCCCGGGTTCAAATCCTCTTCAATTAGGAGATGAATTTTCTAGTTGTACAGGTTTTGGCCACCATTTCACTATGGGGTTGAAAATTAACAGTAATGAGTACTGAAGTGGCGTAAGGTCGCCTTATCAGAACACAACTGAACTCCTAACTCGCATAAGCTTAATAAGCTTCTGAGGGATCTTCACAGAAGATCTAGGAGTATCAGGATAATATATCATATCACATTTAGTAACATACTTCTTCAAAAGATCTCTTCAATAGAAGTGTTGGTATGTAATGAAATTTACTAGAAATTCCACAGAATCTAATAGCAAATAATGAATAGGAACACTATTCCTGCTCAGAAATAAATGACAGGCAATTTCAAATTTTATTATTTGAAAATCGACTAGAAACTTGAACACTTAGTGCACTGCACTCACCATTTCTAATGATTTTTTTGTACACCGAAACCAAACATGAATTTCTGGGCATATTGATGAATATCAATATCTCTAAAATTATGTATCATTCAACGCTTGAGATTTATGAAGAGGTTGCCGAAACGCTTAGGGAGATGATCGTACTCCCTCGACATTTTCCGGAAAAAGTCATATTTGGGAAAATGTCGGCTCTATTTCAGCATATTCATTAATATAATTACAAAACCTTCAAAATGGTGTTGTCACTCGACTACTATTGCCATTCAAGATTCTTGCCACTCACTTAGGAGGATGATCGTACACTCACGAAGCTACAATCTAAAGATGTTCTCTCACAAATAAAAATTTACTGTCTCGACTTTTTTCGGAAACACTCATACTTCCTGAAATATCCGGCTGATTTGTTTAATTCGAGTTAAGTGGTATCGGATGTTTTTTTTAGAGTGACAAAACTTCCGAAAGGGATAACTATGATTTGACAGAAGGTAGAAGCCATGTTGTTTTGACATTTCTGTTAAGAAAGCATTTACAAATTATCATGGAAAGAATCACGCCGCCACGACGTTTACAAATTGCTGAAATTTATTTTCAAAATCAGTATTCTATTCACCAAACTTATAGAGCACTTCGTGAAATTTATGGTTTACATAATCGTCCATCAGAGAAGTTTTTTCGTCGAACTATAGATAGATTTAAGACAACATTTTCTCTACTTGATGCAGCAACAACAACAACAACAAGACAAAGAACTGTACGTACAGAAGAAAATATCGCTGCTGTGAGTCATAGTGTTAATGATGATCCAGATTTGTCTATTCGTCGACGTTCACAAAATGTTGGATTCTGTGCATCCACCACATGGAAAATTTTGCGTAAAGATCTTGGTCTAAACCCATACAAGATCCAACTGGTTCAAGAACTGAAGCTACTCGACCATAATAAGCGTTGTTTGTTTGCTGATTGGGCCCTAGAACAGCTTGAAGTTGATCCACTTTTTTTATCGTAAAAGTGTGTTTAGTGATGAAGCTCATTTCTGTGTCAACGGCTATGTGAACAAGCAAAATTGCCGTATCTAGAGTGAAAACAATCCTCAAGAAGTTCTGTAGGTTCCATTGCATTCTGAAAACTGCACTGTATGGTGTGCTTTACACGCTGGAGGCATCATCGGTCCATATTTCTTCAAAAACGATGCTGGAGCTAATGTTACAGTGAATGGTGCTCGTTACAGATCGATGATCAATGATTATTTGTTTCAAAATTGGAATGGTATCGACCCAGAAATGTTTTGGTTCCAACAAGATGGTGCTACACCTCATGCTGCTACCGTAACAATTGATTTATTGAAAGAAAGATTTGGCGATAACATTATTTCGAGAAATGGTCCAATTAATTTGCCTCGAAGATCATGGGCCACTGGATTATTTTCTTTGGGATTATGTCAATTCATTGGTTTATGCTGATAAACCAGAAACAACAGACGCTTTGAAACCAACATAACTTGTGTTATTGATGAAATAAGGCCTGAATTACTCGAAAAAGTGGTCGAAAATTGGTCTGGTCGAACGCGGTCCCTCAGAGCTAGTGGTGGTGGACATACGCCGGAAATTATTTTTAAAACATAAATGTCAGAATATTATCTTTCAAGTAAAAGAGAATTGGCTTCAGTCTTAATTTAGATGTATTTTATTTCAATTTAAAGTTCTATCACTCTAAAAAAAACACCCCATATATATTAAAATATATTGCCAAATATGGATTGATTGGGAATTATTGAAATGAAAAACTATTTAACTATATTTTAAAATTTTTTACCTTAATCATTTTTTCCAATTCTTTATTTATAGTTTGAGAAATCAATGTTTGTATTTACATTCCTTACACTTATGCACGGTGTTCTATAAGCTTTATAACATACTTTGACAAATGATAGCTGTTGTAATTCTAGATATTTTTTCCTAAAAACATAGGTCTATCTGATTCTTTTTCGTTTATATAAGAAAATACAATCATTTGAAAATATATATTATCATGTTTATTATCATTAAAAGTATGCTGACAAACGAAAATACCGATTGATACAGGACTTTGTGTTTTCTTTATTATTTATTGGACATTTGGCGTATGTTCCGATTGAAAAATGTCTTTTTTTCAACTCAGGAGAATGCAGATATTGCGTTTCTACATGGAAATTCCAATTGAAATTCCAGAAAAAGAGCTTGTGAGTCACGAAATGAATATTCATTTAGACATCATCTTGCCTACACACTACGAAGTGCATCAGTCCGAAGACTTCGAGAAAAAGATAATCTGCTCCAAAAAAAAGACTTCGAGAAAAAGATAATCTGCTCCAAAAAAAAGCCTGTCCTCTGACTGAACTGAATTTAATATACGAAAAGAACATATAATAAGCTGTTCTTGGCAACTTATTTAGTGTTAAAAGTTTGTCGACAAGTTACTTCAACAAGAAGCATAAGATAATAGCTCCGTTTCGCTTGTAGTGTATGATCTGACGAGACTAGTTTACTAAGAACGGTTTGAACAACAATCATAACGAACATGTGTGGGCATTGCAAAATCAACATGCAATTAGATCAAGACTATTTCAGCAACGTTTGTATCAACGTTTGGAGCGGTATTTTCAGCAAAATAATAATTGGTTAAATGAATAGTTTCTATGTATATCGAAAGGCTCACACCGAATCCTACTCTTTTAGACTTCTATTTGTGAGGATATATGAAGCAGCCGAATGATCATGCTGAAATCACATCTCATCAAAAATTGAAGACATTCAAGATTCAGCTAATCAGATAAAAATTGATCCAAATCTCATCCGTCCAGCATCTTTAATAACATGAATGGAGTATGCGGTTGGCTCTAGGTAGAACATTATAACAATTTTATTTAAAATAATTCACACAGTTTTTATGTTTCACAATTTATTCAGAATTCTGACACGTGCTTCGGTCTTTCCACCATCTTCAAAAGAGTACAAAAAGGAACATTTTGTACTTCTTCAACAAGGGACTACTTGCGCCTTCTCTAAGAATTTTAAGTAGGTAATATTATTTTGAGATTTTTATTCTCCTATCGTTTTAAATGTCATTCAGCTTGGGGCGTGCCAAGACTTTCCTTTGGATTTAGTAGAAATTAGATTGGTACAGTATCTTCCTCAAAATCTTTAGTACTTTACAGCTTGTAATTCAGAAATTTTTTCCTCATATTTTTAACACGCGTGGAAAGATGAAAATGTTTTGAACAAATAAAAGCAGCAAAAATTTGAAAAAATTGTCAAGGCAGCTATGCTAAAACATTGCACATTTACCTTGTTGAAATTTAAATTTATCTTTTCGCTGACAAGTATTAACCCATTGCAAAGGTTTATATTTTTTGGGAAATAATAATATCGTCGGTTAGTGTTCTATGTTTCTGTCAGTAATTTCCACAGTATAATGATCAAGCCAAGAAATTTTGCACCACTTTTTAAGTCTTGTTATATTTAAGAAGTTCAATACAAAGCTGCACTTCATAAATATAGATGTCACAAGCTTATGGAAATGAGAGTTTAAGCGTAGCTTTTACAGAAACGAGTCAAAGATAAAGGTACCAGTTTAAATTCCACATTTCCTAGCCAGATTGTTTCTAAGGTGAAGTGCGGCGGCAACACGGACGAAAATAATAATTGTTTGTAATTTATTCTTTCATTATGGCTAAAATAAAGGAAATAGTGACTAAAAATTATCGTTACAGTCTATAAGAGCGTCTTGCGAAAAAGAAGAACATTTTAATTGTTAGAATAAATGCAGATTTATATTCACAGATCCCGGTCATTTTTTTTGTTCTACCATTTAGAGTTTTATTGAAATTAGTCAATATATACGGATAGTTCACTTGAATATTTCTTACACGATAAAAAGTGGTTTGTTCAAAATTGATATTAACTAGAATATCTCACGGATTTGATAACGCCCGATGATTGGTTTTTCCATTTGCTCTTTACAGAGGACGGAAGAAAATAATTTCGAGAGTAAATAAAACAAGGTAGTAAATGTTTACACATTTCCTTTTTAGGTTGACTCAAATTTCGACCACCATATAAATAAATGCGACATTATTGACCGAAGAAATTATTTGTGGTGAAATATATATCAACAACTGTACGAACGTTCTAGCTTCCAAAGCAAAATGATATTGTTGTAAATATTTATTCAATCGAATGAAAACCTTTTTCCAATATATCATTTTCGGACTTAAATGGTATACTCTATTTTTATTCTAGTAAAGACCCAAATTCCACACAGGAGCTAATTATTTGATAACTAAGTTAGTTACAAATTTTTTGAATAATTTCTTGTATTTTATGGAGTGAATCAAAGAAACTCAAAAAAACATCAAGAAATTCTGTACACTGTAGACTGTAACATATCAATAAAAATTAATTTGAACGGTCGATGTCACTCAGCAGCAATTACTTGATGAATTTCATTATCATACACAGATCATCGT
This sequence comes from Megalocaria dilatata, assembly GCA_034642435.1. Classification (NCBI taxonomy): domain Eukaryota; kingdom Metazoa; phylum Arthropoda; class Insecta; order Coleoptera; family Coccinellidae; genus Megalocaria; species Megalocaria dilatata. The sequence continues at coordinate 95,743,094 of CM067854.1, read as the reverse complement.
GGAAAAACAAGGTGGCTAGGCAGGACAAATATAGGTGCGTGGCCATGTTGCATTCGTTGGCATTGGAGTGGTTGCACTGATGAGCAGCTAAAAAGCTATAAAACATGCATATCTGCTTATACTTTATTTCACTTTCTGTAATTTACATATTGGTGATAAATATCCGCCGATTCAACTAATTCATTTGAAGAGGAATGCTAATATTGATATAGCGGCTTAATTGGATATTACTTGAGTATGTGGAAGATTTCTTCGTCTCTCATAAGATGCGCTTTTGTTTGGAAAATCAGTAGAATCGCTAGGCAGGGCACATATGGGCTATGTTGCATTCTTTGGCATTGGAGTGGTGCATTGATAAATAGCAAGAAAAGCTATGAAAAATGCATGTTTGTTGCTTATGTCCAACGATCAACAAAACCTATTCGGCTTTATTTAAGTTTCGAACTGTAGTACAGATGTAACTTTCACTGTACCGATTTGAAAAACTTTCTATATGCCATACTCAAATTCGTGTTAACAAAATCGAACATTGTTTCAATTCTCATGAAAAGAACGAATGAATGTGATGGATATTCATTCAGAACATAAAGAATGGAAACTATTGTAAGCAGAAAGTTTTTAGAATCGGGACAACGTAACTTACATCTGTGTAACAGTTCTAAACTCAGAGACAGCTGAATTCTGTTGATCGCCGAGGCATAAGTTGGAAAAATGGATTTTTCAATGCTTGTCAGCATCTTATCAGTGCAATGCTCTAATATGAACTAATGCAATATAGCCACGCAACTATACTCGACCTGCATAGGAACACTAGAATTCAACTAAACAATATTGACATTGAATGTTGGCGAAGGCATCTAAGCAGCATACCTTATCGAGTTAATTCTAAAAGAGAACACTGTTGCCTATTACTTCTAGCGTTACAAACGTAAAAAAACTGTCTCATGCTCAAGTATCATCCTATTATATCGTAATTCCTATAAATATCATTTCTCTTCAAATAAATTAAGTATTACAGCGGATTGAATCGAAAAAGTAGTGCTAATTATCCTTTATATGTCGTCATGCTATGTGCCATGGTACGTACCAACTATTTCAGAACCCGATTGTAGATAAACAGAGGGTGATTTCTACCCATGTACTGCAGAGTTGTAAGATCATATTCTTCTACATATTGCATGTTTGATGTGACTTTCGCTTATTGTCAATTTGACAGGGAGATTTTGAGCATTTTAAAAATGAGTGTTGATGAGCATATAATCTATAATCTCATTGATGTAATTGTGAGAAATTTTACGAGTATTCCTGTAGTGGAAAGGTAACATTGAATGAAAAAGATTTACCTCTGCTTCACTTCCGGCTTCAGTCGGGTTAACTCATAGAAAAGACAATTTTGGAAATAGTGGATTTGTAGGTGCAGCAAAAAAACACATTATATTGCTTTGCCTGTGTTATTTTTAACACAGAAGCATATTGATCGTAGACGGGTGCTACTGACTTTGTACATTCGAGTGAGAAAATAAAAAAAACATTAGTTTTCGATCACACATACGCACAACCACGCGTAATAAGCATTATGAGGAAATCTCAATATTTCACAATAACTTGATTCATCGTATCGACTTAATATTCAAAATTACAATGAAAAAGTCTCACAAACTGGGTATGTCCTTCGAAAAAAAGTATAGATTCTATTGAGTTTTTTGGTGCTTTGAATTGGCTTATCATGACGTGGATAATCTGAAAATCCTGGAATTTTACGCGGGCTTCTTATTTTTTCTGCACAGGTTCATAGAGTTAAATATTCAAAGAAAAATTGAATCTATATAGGTACTCCAGAAGAATATCAAAATATTCACTTGATTTCATGCTGGCCAAGCGAGAATATCTCATAATAAATTAAAAACAGCTTCATTTTCAACAGATGTGGCTGGCGAAACAGCAGATGTAGATGTACTACTCTGTCAAGAAAGTACCGGGAATTTTCAATTAAAACAACATTTTTACATTTAATTGTCAAAATTTATTGGGTCGCCTTCAAAATAGGCTCCATTTGCTCCAATACATCTATACCAACGGCACTTCCAATTATCGAAACATTTTTTATAGGCGCTTTCCAGGATGGACTTAAGCTCTCGCGCCGAATTTTGTTTTATGGCTAAAATCGACTCAAAACGGGTGCCACGAAGGGGCAATTTTAGTTTTGGGAAGAGGAAAAAGTCGCAGGGAGCCAAATCCGGCGAATACGGTGGTTGCTGAAGCACGTTTGTTGAGTTTTTGGCGAGAAAGTCAGTCACAATCGTAGCTCGGTGAGAAGGCGCGTTATCGTCATGCAAAATCCATGAGTTGTTCGCCCACAAATTTGGCCGCTTCTTACGGATACGCTCACGCAAACGTTTCATAACGCCTAGGTAATACTCCTTGTTTACCGTCTGACCCTCTGGAACGAATTCGTAGTGCACCACGCCACGGATATCGAAGAAAACAATGAGCATCACCTTCATTTTCGAGCGGCTTTGGCGTGGTTTTTTCGGTTTCGGCTCATTTTTTGCCACCCATTCCGATGATTGCTGACTTGTTTGCATATCGTACTCGGAGACCCAGGTCTCATCACCAGTTATAATGCGTTCTATGAATGTCGAATCGGAATTACAGCGATCCAGCATGTCTGAAGCAACCTGTTCGCGATGACGTTTTTGAAGAAAATTCAGGTCTTTCGGTTCGAGTCGTGCGGCCACCTTTCTCATGCCCAAAATATCAATCATAATCGTACGTGCGGACTCGTGGGATATCTTAAGATCATGTGCTATCTCTCTCAAGCTGGTACGACGGTTTTCCAGCACCCTTTCCCTAATTTTATCGACGTTATCTTCGATCGAAGCCGTCGATGGGCGACCACTTCACGACCGTCCTTGAAGGCTCTGTACCACTGATATGCACGAGTTTTCGATAGAGCATTATCACCAAAGGCCTTTTGCAACATTTTCAATGCATCGGCACACGAAAATTCATTTGCAACATAAAACTTTAAACAAATTCTTTGCTCAACGTAATCACCCATAGTAAAAATCGGCACGCACTCTGACATCGACTGACTTAATCAGCTGTTGCAAACAGCTTGGTTGGTACCATTGTCCTTAATCACTATGCCAAGCTTGAGCGAGATCTGTCAACTAGTGTGTTTGCAGCAGCTGATTAAGTCAGTCGATGTCAGAGTGCGTGCCGATTTTTACTATGGGTGATTACGTTGAGCAAAGAATTTGTTTAACGTTTTGTGTTGCAAATGAATTTTCGTGTGCCGATGCATTGAAAATGTTGCAAAAGGCCTTTGGTGATAACGCTCTATCGAAAACTCGCGCATATCAGTGGTACAGAGCCTTCAAAGACGGTCGTGAAGTGGTCGTACCAGCTTGAGAGAGATAGCACATGATCTTAAGATATCCCACGAGTCCGCACGTACGATTTTGATTGATATTTTGGGCATGAGAAAGGTGGCCGCACGACTCGTACCGAAAGACCTGAATTTTCTTCAAAAACGTCATCGCGAACAGGTTGCTTCAGACATGCTGGATCGCTGTAATTCCGATTCTACATTCATGGAACGCATTATAACTGGTGATGAGACCTGGGTCTACGACTACGATATGCAAACAAGCCAGCAATCATCGGAATGGGTGGCAAAAAATGAGCCGAAACCGAAAAAGCCACGCCAAAGCCGCTCGAAAATGAAGGTGATGCTCATTGTTTTCTTCGATATCCGTGGCGTGGTGCACTACGAATTCGTTCCAGAGGGTCAGACGGTAAACAGGGAGTATTACCTAGGCGTTATGAAACGTTTGCGTGAGCGTATCCGTAAGAAGCGGCCAAATTTGTGGGCGAACAACTCATGGATTTTGCATGCCGATAACGCGCCTTCTCACCGAGCTACGATTGTGACTGACTTTCTCGCCAAAAACTCAACAAACGTGCTTCAGCAACCACCGTATTCGCCGGATTTGGCTCCCTGCGACTTTTTCCTCTTCCCAAAAGTAACATTGCCCCTTCGGGGCACCCGTTTTGAGTCGATTGAAGCCATAAAACAAAATTCGGCTCGGCGCGAGAGCTAAAGTCCATCCCGGAAAGCGCCCATAAAAAATGTTTCGATAATTGGAAGTGCCGTTGGCATAGATGTATTGGAGCAAATGGAACTAATTGGAAGGCGACCCAATAAATTTTGACGATTAAATGTAAAAATGTTGTTTTAATTGAAAATTCCCGGTACTTTCTTGACAGAGTAGTAGATGTAGATTGATTGTAGTCTTTCGGTAAATACAAAATTCAGAACAAGTGAAACGCTTTGGGGGATTTACAAAAAGTGGCTGAGTATACAAGTAAATAAATATTCGAAAATTTCTCAATCCTGTTATGGAAAGTTGTCCTGAAAAACTTAAGGATCAAAGCAACGACGAAGAAAATAGTATGAGTGGACAGCACTCAGTTGTTGAAGCAAGAATAAAATATACCCGTTCGCGCATTTCATATGCAAATTTAATTATGTCAAAAAGCAATCAATCTCCAAGTAAACCTGCGTGATATTTCAGCATTTCTTATTGATTCACCACAAGAAATAGAACCAAATGTTGCCAACAGAAACGTAGCCAGCGTGCAACTGGAATGAGACGAATGCTGCAGGATACAATTTTTTTTAGTTGAATTTTTTTCATCGAATAATGTCTCATGTAGATATTCTATTTGCTCAACTTCAGTAGAAAAAATTGAGCCCACTTTGGCACGGCTTGCTAGCAATATTTTCGAGAAAAATATAGCAATTATTGAAGGTTTTTTATTGATCGGGCAAAAACTTATCTATGACAAAGATCCCGAACCTCGATTACCAAAAAAAAAACTTCTAGATTCCGGCAAAGCAGCAAATCATTTAGTGTCATTAGTATGATGTAATTACAAGTATTAATACTGCGCGCGATAGATTAAGTTTCACTGGTCATCTTTAAACTAGCCTTTTTTTTCCGAGAATTCTTCCAAATATCAACATGTATCATTGAAAAAAAAATGGGTAGATTCGGACCAATGAGATGGCCTGAGGACATTCGAGTAGTCGTGTTCATCTTGATGAGAAAAGTTAATTCGAGAGCACCACAAAATTTGATATAGTCTATATTTTTTCTAGATCATGCCTATTCTGCGACATTTTCATTGTATTTGTGAATATTAAGCCAATAAGCTGAATCAAGTTGCTCTGTAAAATTGACTTCTTATAATACAATTTCAATTCGGTTGCGCATATGAAGAATTCTTATTTTTTATTTTGTCACTTAAATGGACTAAATCTTCGAACACAATTTTTCACAACTTAAAAGTACACAGGCAGAACAATATACCTATTTTTTATTGCACTCACAAATTCACTTATTTTGGGAATATATTTCCCGATCAAGTGATCTTTTATTAGATTTTTCCCGAAATAGCTTCGAGTTTACAAATTAATGTCTGGAACAGGTATAACTTTTTCTTCTAATGTTATTTCCTCACCAATTAATACTCGTGAAATTTCTCAATATTGGTGAGATTATGAATTATATTTTTATCAACACTCATTTTCATAAAACTCAACATTTCCTGTCATTTCGTGCGACAGGTTCAAAAAACAAAACTCATCAGAGATCGAGATGTTGAAACGCTTAATACGTTAAAGCTTAGATCTTCCATGAGCGACGGAACATCAAACTTTTAGGCGAAGAGGTGAATGGGGCATGGGGGGACTGCTCGTAGCCTGTGTAGAACACTAATGCTACTCAAGTAAGTGAGTTCATCATCATATTGGTGTACCAAGCGCCCAGTTCGGTCTTGCGTGACTGCTAAAGAGGCTGAAGTTGTTCACACATAAAATTTCAGGCATTTTAAAGATATTTAAACAATATCTACGCAGCTAAATTTTTCATAGTTTCCCAGGAAAATTTTCTATTTCACAAAAAATTGGTGGTTCGGCAGCTAAGGAGCACATGAGTAGGAACCGCCCTTTGATCTCTTTTGTGAAGATCCAGAAACAGAATTCCTTGAGAACACTTTCTTATAGTCACAGACGTATTTTAGAACCTGATTATTTTTTCATTTATTGAAATATTTTAATATTTACCTTCTACATATTTAATTTCAAAAAATTATATGTAATAATTATAACTTCAGGAATTAAATAAAATTAATGTCATATAAGTACCACGTATATCAAACGACATATAGAATAAATATTCGTTATAAGACATCCCAATAATATAACCAAATCCAAAAAATGAAAATTGTTAACCAAAATCCTATAACTTAAATATTTTGAGTAGACAAAATTTTGTTTCTGCTCATCAATCTTATGAAAACAGATATCTTTCAAAAATGTTCAACATAATCTTAGGAATTTCATCATAAAACTATCTTACTTAGAATATTCAATATTATTGGATATCTAACTAAGATACTTTTTATAAAATCTCAAGATATGTAAAAACATTTCTAAAAAACAAGTTTTAAGAGAGACTTTGCTTCGTCAGTACTAAGTTATATTCATTTTCAATAAAATATAACATCAATCAACAAAAATATTTTCTCACCTTCTTACAATTCAGAAAGCTTCTGGTAACTGAATACTGCAAATTTAAATGGAGTGCAATGTTAATTCAAATAAATAATTCTGTGGTTTACCATTGAACCAAAAGATTGAAAGGCAATTGAACGGCCTCTGTTATAGTAAAAGGACTATCTGTATAAAGAATGTTAAGGAAACCAAATAATTATATATTATGAATAAAATAAAATAAATAGAGGTTTATACTTGATAGAAGGTATACAAAATCATTTAAATAATTTAATATTATTTTATATGTCATTTGATATAAGTGGTACTTATATGATATTAATTTAATTTAATTTCTGAAGTTATAATAATTTAATATAATTTTTTTAAATTAAATATGTCGAAGGCTAAAATTTGAATACTCAAATAATTTTATATACCTTCTATCAAGTATAAACCTCTACTTGTATTATTTTATTCAAAATATATAATTATTTGGTTTCCTTAACATTATTTATACAGGTAGTCCTTGTGCTATTACAGAGGCCGTTAAATTGCCTTTCAATCTTTTTGATCAATGGTAAACTACATAACTATTTATCTGAGTTAACATTACACTCCATTTAAATTTTCTGTATTCATTTATCAGAAGCCTTCTGAATTGTTAAAAGTTGAGAAAATATTTTTGTTGATTGATGTTATATTTTATTGAATATGAATATAATTGAGTACTGACGAAGCAAAGTCTCTCTTAAAACGTGTTTTTCAGTAATGTTTTTACATATCTTGAGATTTTATAAAAAGTAACTTAGTTAGATATCCAATAATATTTAATATTTTAAGTAAGATAGTTTTATGATGAAATTCTTAAGATTATTCTAATGAAACATTTTTGAAAGATATTTGTTTTCATAAAATTAATGAGCAGAAACAAAATTTTGTCTACTCAAAATATTTAATGTATAGGATTTTGGTTAACAATTTTTATTTATTGGATTTTGTTATATCATTTGGGTGTATTATAATGAATGTTTATTTTATATGTCATTTGATGTAAGTGGCACTTATTGACATCAATTTAATTTAATTCCTGATGTTTTAATTATTAAATATAATTTTTTGGATTTAAATATGTAGAAGGCTAATATTGAAATATTTAAATAATTTTATATACCTTCTATCAAGTATAAACCTCTATTTATTTTATTTTTCCATTTGTTTTGAAAATAATAAAACATATACATTCAGGCCAATACTACAAATGCAGTATATAATTTCACGAATTCCAAATTAATTTCAAAGTGAAAATATTTCGATATATCCTATTGTCAGCCGAAAACATTACCAATGCTTGTGATTGAAAAGTGAATAGTCGAAAACTCTTGATTGTTTCAAAGTAATAACAGAAATAGTTGAGAGAGTCTGGAAAACTATTTTAGTATAGCCTGATATTTCATTTTATTTGCGGGCCTACAGAGCGTCAATAATTTTTTGAACATTCGTTCCAGAAATTCAGTCGTTTCCACTTTGAAGTGACCTTTTAGTCTACCCATTCGTTATGGAGTTCGCGTGATTTTTTGGCACTCATTAGTAGAACGTGGGTTCGTTCATGTACCGGCCTGTGATTTATTTTATCAGTTGTGACCGAAACACGCAAAATTGAGCCATTTATTACCACTTTTACGCCTTTGTTTCCTAGGAGGTGAGACCCGAACCAACCTTTTGGCAGAGAATGATTGGAGTTGTATTTCATGGGCGTTCTCTGAAATTGGGCTGTTAACGAATAATGATAATTTTGCATGGTTAGATAAAATCCATAGTATTTCATAAAAACGGAAATCATTTTCTGATTATAGTAAAATAATTAAATGATTATATTATATAAGAAACATTAATTGATTTCTTCTTGATGAAGAAGTTTTCAAAAATGTATCTTCCAATTTAGCCAATTTATATTAACTATTTTAAGTGAGAATGAAATATCTTCATTAAAATAAGTTTCGATAAGCAATGTGACCTCATGACATATGAGTTGATAACAAGTAACAAGATTAAACTTGTCATTCAATTTAGATAAGGGACAGATAATCTTGATGCTAATGAATATCGATATAGATATCAATTTCAAGTCTGTTTTGGATCACGAATGTAAAAAACGATAATTTTGATTTCGGACATCCATTGCCTGAATATATCCTAACCTGAAAAACAGAAAACTTCCTGAAAATTAATACAAAAATAATTGTAACAAATGTCTGACATATACTGTGAAATAAAGACAATAATCATGGATTGAATCTGAATTCGCAATTTCTTCATATACACAATATATTCTATGGTGAAGGGATCTTAAAAACAGAAAACTTCACGAAATTAATACTTGTCTCTTTAGAAATCAAGATGAATGAAATTTAAAAATATATATACCATCACAAATCTCGTTAAAAAATAAAGTTAAATATTGTGTTGTGCATAATACGACCATTCGGTCAGAGACAAGTATTCATGTCGTGAAGTTTTCTGTTTTTAAGATCCCTTCACCATAGAATATATTGTGTATATGAAGAAATTGTGAATTCAGATTCAATCCATGATTATTGTCTCTGTTTTGCAGTATATGTTAGACATTTGTTAAAATTATTTTTGTATTTATTTTCAGGAAGTTTTCTGTTTTTCAGGTTAGGATATATTGTATATGTAAAGAATTCAGGCAATGGATGTCCGAAATCAAAATTATCAAAATACTTTGCCTTTAACATTTAAATCAACGATTAAAAAAAATATATTTTAACGCTGAAATAATATCTGGACAATATTCTAATGGATGATTCATTTGGGAATAATTTATTTGCTTCAAATCGTTCTGACTTGTTTTGCAATTAATTCTATTTGAATGCCATAAACCGTTCAATCTGAAATTAATTAATTATTCATTTGATTTGTATGTGGTTTATTGGAGATTTATTCGTTGACGAATTTTTCGAGAATTTGAGAAAATGTTTTTTCATCAAATCCTGAATTGTTTTTACTGAGTTTTTTCAAGGTTTTTCAAAGGTTTCATATTATTAAGTATTTTATGCGGTTTCATAATGCAGCGTTTGAATCTTCTCTACCGATTAAAAGTAATGAAAAGATATTAATGAAGTGGTAGGCTCAATTGTGGGTACTCAACCCTTATTCACTCAAGAATCTGGTCGCGATAATCGGTATTCTGCGAAGGTTATACGGTGCATTTTGAAAAGTTTGAACTTTAGTCAACATAATAAGACTAAGCTACCAAAAAGATGACGAAATCTGAGGAGAACATTGTAGCTGCAGTGACCAGAGTTGTGTATGAGTCAAATTTGTTGTCGATTTCACGACGATCTCAACAACTAGGGCTTTCTCTGAAGTTAGAGATTATTGCGTAAGGATCTGAGATTGAATACTTGTAAAGTCGTATTGACTCAAACACTAAAGTAACATGAACACAGATTGAATCGCGGGTTTTCTGACTGGGCTTTGAGAACTTGTAACACGATCCTAATTTTGCCCAAAGCACGATTGTAGTTGAACGACTTTGTTAATAAACAAAATTGCCATTACTGGCGTGAGGACAACCTAGAAGTGTCCCATGAAGTTTCATTTCTTTCCGAAAAACTCACTATTTGGTGCAATTTATGGCATGGTGGCGTAATTGAACCTTATTTCTCCTGAAATGAGAATGAATGATGATGTCTGGTCTATTGTACACCATAGTTGTATGGTAAGTGGAGCTTTATCCAAATAAATTTTTGCATTAAGTTTTTCTACAACTGCGGAAGCTTGCAATTTGTAATATGATGTTTCACTATATTGTTATTGTTATTATTATTATTATTATCATTATTATTATTGACAAGCCATTTCTCAACAGATTTTGGTGTCTGAGCTCATGCCGGGTACACGCATCCAAAGGCTGATATTTGCCGTTGTTATGTGACGTCTTGTAGGAATTTTCTCACTGTAAGGCAGGTACTTACAAAGACTATTATTTTCAGATTCTTTTTTGGCAAGTCGTTGCAATTACATTAGATTTCCAAAACATACTACTCTGTCAAGAAAGTACCGGGAATTTTCAATCAAAACAACATTTTTACATTTAATCGTCAAAATTTATTGGGTCGCCTTCAAAATAGGCTCCATTTGCTCCAATACATCTATGCTAACGGCACTTCCAATTATCGAAACGTTTTTTATAGGCGCTTTCCGGGATGGACTTTAGCTCTCGCGCCGAATTTTGTTTTATGGCTTCAATCGACTCAAAACGGGTGCCACGAAGGGGCAATTTTAGTTTTGGGAAGAGAAAAAAGTCGCAGGGAGCCAAATCCGGCGAATACGGTGGTTGCTGAAGCACGTTCGTTGAGTTTTTGGCGAGAAAGTCAGTCACAATCGTAGCTCGGTGAGAAGGCGCGTTATCGTCATGCAAAATCCATGAGTTGTTCGCCCATAAATTTGGCCGCTTCTTACGGATACGCTCACGTAAACGTTTCATAACGCCTAGGTAATACTCTTTGTTTACCGTCAGACCCTCTGGAACGAATTCGTAGTGCACCACGCCACGGATATCGAAGAAAACAATGAGCATCACCTTCATTTTCGAGCGGCTTTGGCGTGGTTTTTTCGGTTTCGGCTCATTTTTTGCCACCCATTCCGATGATTGCCGGCTTGTTTGCATATCGTACTCGTAGACCCAGGTCTCGTCACCAGTTATAATGCGTTCCATGAATGTAGAATCGGAATTACAGCGATCCAGCATGCCTGAAGCAACCTGTTCGCGATGACGTTTTTGAAGAAAATTCAGGTCTTTCGGTACGTGTCGTGCGGCCACTTTTCTCATGCCCAAAATATCAATCAAAATCGTACGTGCGGACTCGTGGGATATCTTAAGATCATGTGCTATCTCTCTCAAGCTGGTACGACGGTTTTCCAGCACCCTTTCCTTAATTTTATCGACGTTATCTTCGATCGAAGCCGTCGATGGGCGACCACTTCACGACCGTCCTTGAAGGCTCTGTACCACTGATATGCACGAGTTTTCGATAGAGCATTATCACCAAAGGCCTTTTGCAACATTTTCAATGCATCGGCACACGAAAATTCATTTGCAACACAAAACTTTAAACAAATTCTTTGCTCAACGTAATCACCCATAGTAAAAATCGGCACGCACTCTGACATCGACTGACTTAATCAGCTGTTGCAAACACACTAGTTGACAGATCCCGCTCAAGCTTGGCATAGTTATTAAGGACAGTGGTACCAACCTAGGAAAAAAATTTTTACCTGCCTCATTGCCCCTGCCAGATTTAAATCGATAATTCCCGGTACTTTCTTGACAGAATGTATTTCGATAATATGAATATTCCCTTTTCGTCTATAGTCAATTTCATACTTATGACATTGTAGATTTTACGGGTAAGAATTTTGATTTTCAAAATTTTTTTGGAAAGAATAACGATTTTCTTTCCAAAAAATTCAATATAAGCGATTTACGTCCGAATAAAAATATGTGCCTGCCCAATTGCAAGATGAATTGACTGTTAGAAAGAAATATAGAATGATGAATTATGACGAAAATATTCAAAGGCTGTGGACTCACATCATATTGTGGTATATTTTGAAGTTAAATGACATAATAACATTGAATAAAACTGAATAAAGGCAGATAATAAATCATCATAATGATACCTCGATTACGATAGATATTCTATTCACAGGTGATTCTAATTATAGTCCAGGATACCTTAATTGGCTTTTCCAATTTGGGATGAATTGTTCCCGGTGGAGAATCGATAGTACAGTTTGGCACCGCATGAAGTTGCTTGACGGTGAATTTCAATTCACCAAATTAATTGAGTCTCGCTGATAATTCCGCGCTGAGTAACTCGTAAAACCTCCTTCACCTGAAAACGTGAAAAAAAATAATGAGAGCACCGATTCAGCCTCAAGTGCCTTTAAATTAAGACTTGAATTAATATCACTGATTTGTAATATTTGCAACGAGATGAATAATCTTCAAACATTGTAACTTGAATACTGAATTTCGTTACCCATTCAGAATATAAAGCATAGAAATCTGCTGGTCTAGGAATAATTCAACACGAGGCATCTTTTGTGCTTGTTTTTAAGCTCATTCATTCCAGTGCACCTACGTAGTGTCATTATGTCTGTATTGGCTTAATTTTGAGCTGATAAAGGTCTTGAGCGAATAAATTGGACCTACAAACAAATAAGATCTTCCGACTTATTAATGTGTCGTTCACGATAATTTTCTGAAGAAACTACTTACAAACTTGAAATTTTCAGGTTATGTTTTAAACCAAAATATAAATCTCAGAATTTTGAATGAACAAAATTGTGCACTCCAGAAAATGATCTTTCGAAAATTCAGAATCAAAATACCCCGGAACTGTACAAGAACACGGAAAGACGACTGGAAGGCATGTTTTCCGAAGGAATGATTTTTCAAAATTTCTTCGGTTGTTGAGTTTAGATTGAAAAAAAATTATTTCATTAGGATTCAAATTCTGGAGCAAATTTTCATTCGTTTCAAATGGTTTAACCAATATAATATTTCTGGAAAAATTTAAGGGCTCGCCAATATTATAATCTACTCATTTAACCATATTTAATAGTGAACGAATGCGCATCAAGTCCCTTGCGTCAATTATGATTCTTTGAGATATGAATGATTCCAAAAAATATCTTAGCTAAAATTAAAAATCATTCCTAATGTATAATACTTTGCATAAGAGGAGAAACTAGGCATACTTTCGGATTCTACGCCGAAAAGAATTGAAGCAATTTTATAGTATATTGAATTCAAATTTTATTCGCAACAAGAATTAGGCGAACCTAATGCAACAAAAAAAATCAATAATGGCTATTGCTTTAAACCAAACTATTATTTTACTAATGGCTCTCTGGCCATACTCCTTGCACAAAATCTTTTCTCAGAAATTATACTAAACCATACTTTATCCGTTCATCTTGGCATTCTCCAAATACAGATTTTATATGACCAATTTCAGAAAAATAACTCTTTACTATTATTGAATCAAACAAATTTAGTAAGATGTCGCTACTTAAATATCCTGTCAAATCGAGATACAGATCTGAATTACAGCATACAGATTATAGTTGAAATCGAGTCCATCGTCTGGCAAACTAGATATACCTTCATGAGGGCAAGATATGCAAAACTGAGACATTTTATTGTCTCCTGCAAATTATGAATTTTCCAATGATTTTCCTGTTAGTTTATTCAAAAATCCCTTGAATGGAACCTGATATATCAAATCGATCCTGAAAATAGTACCGTTGAAAAAGATTGTCATTCAATGAAGATGATATTCATCCTGTACTACAATAGCAAACAAAAAAAAACAGAAATGGAAAAAAATAAATGACGAATTCTTTTCAGCAATAATCCAGAAGATACCAACAAAATATACAGGGTCATTAGTATGACACATGTTCATCTTGTTCATTGAATTGAATCAGTCCTTACTTGGTGGAAATCCATATTAAATAATATTTAAATAAGATTATTCTGATTTTCACAAATTTTTATTGTTATGCTATCACAGTTTCCGAAATCCGTTGCTATTTATATTACAGTAAGTACAATAAATTTTTATTGAGCACTAAAACCCAAAAAAGGCCTTTGCAAATTCCAGCTTATCTGAATATATTTAACAGAGGTGAGTTATTTAAATCTATTTGTTCGTTAAGTAATATTCCAATTTTATTATGTTCATTTATCTCTAGGGATTCTAACAGATTTAAGGCATAACTTTTGCTTTCTATATGTAGAATTTCAAAGTTATGGTTGAAAGTATGTCTTGTTTCTAACAAATGGTTGGAATATGTGGAATTACTTTTATTATTGAGGAAACTCTTCAAATGTTCACAAATTCTATGACGGAAAGTTCTTCCAGTCTGTCCTATGTAAACTTTAGAGCAATCACCGCAGGTTAACTTATAAACCCCCGATTTATCATCTTTATGTGTACAGTCTTTATTATTTTTAATAAATTTACTCAGGTTTGAATTGATTTTGAATGAAGTTCTAAAATTATATTTAGTTTTGAGGTATGTAGCAATTAGAAATACCTTTAGTGTATTTCAAGGAAATGTATTGAGAATTTTCTTTTATATTAGGAAACACCGTATTTAAAGCTATTTTATTATTTTTATTCATCAACAATTTGTCTATCAGCTTTGGATCATAGTCATTATTAATAGCTATTTGTTTAATTATGTTAAGTTCTGAAATATAATTTTCTCGATTCATGTCATATATTTCAGTCACAAGGATATTAGAAGTCAAATGCAGATGTTCAGCAATATTTGTTAAAACCCATTGACAGAATTTCTTTCTGACTTGATGATCAGGAGAATTAAGAGCTTGCACGCGTTGAATATGGAATGGATAGAGAAGTTGTTGATGCATATTTCTCCAGACAAGGGGGCTACTTATTCCTACTTCCGTTGAAATTCTTCTTACACTTGCACCGGGATTTTCAATCATAATATTAAAAATTTGCTCTTCAACTTCTCGAGTACTTACAGATCTTGGACGTCCAGTATCATAAGCATTTTTTTTAAGGAACCAGTTTACCTAAATCGTCTAAAAACTTGATTGAACGTCACATGAGAAGGGAGTTGGCGATCGGGATAAGCCTCTGCATAAAGGCGACATGCTTCAGGATCATTTCCGTTGGTACGGCCATACATGAAAACCATATCACTCATTTCAATATTGGAATGAGGCATTTCAAATTCAGGAATAATAACTTTTTCTTAACAACAAAGTGAAAGAAAGAAAACAACTCGAATCGGATACAAAATACTCAATAAAAATACGTAGATGTTTAATGTCAGCTGTGATTTTTTTTGATAAACCGACTGAAAAACGTTTCAATTGTAAGTTCAGTAAACAAGACATCTGAAAGATGAAAATAGATAGAATATTGTATTAAGTTGCGCAAGTAGTTAATTTGAAAACCGAAAATAACTTATATCTCCAAATCAGCTCCTTTGCGACCCATGTTTATATAAAAATTTTTACTTATTTTGAGGTCTTAATCAGCTTCCAAAATATTGAAACTTTGTTTCTTTACACCCGGTGTATTTGGAACGGTTTAGCTCCTAGTAGCATAGGGTCGACTATCGATCTCTTTCAGATCGAAACTTTTAAATATACATTCTGTCAAGAAAGTACCGGGAATTATCGATTTAAATCTGGCGGGGCAATGAGGCAGGTAAAATTTTTTTTTCTAGGTTGGTACCACTGTCCTTAATTACTATGCCAAGCTTGAGCGGGATCTGTCAACTAGTGTGTTTGCAACAGCTGATTAAGTCAGTCGATGTCAGAGTGCGTGCCGATTTTTACTATGGGTGATTACGTTGAGCAAATAATTTGTTTAAAGTTTTGTGTTGCAAATGAATTTTCGTGTGCCGATGCATTGAAAATGTTGCAAAAGGCCTTTGGTGATAATGCTCTATCGAAAACTCGTGCATATCAGTGGTACAGAGCCTTCAAGGACGGTCGTGAAGTGGTCGCCCATCGACGGCTTCGATCGAAGATAACGTCGATAAAATTAAGGAAAGGGTGCTGGAAAACCGTCGTACCAGCTTGAGAGAGATAGCACATGATCTTAAGATATCCCACGAGTCCGCACGTAAGATTTTGATTAATATTTTGGGCATGAGAAAGGTGGCCGCAAGACACGTACCGAAAGACCTGAATTTTCTTCAAAAACGTCATCGCGAACAGGTTGCTTCAGGCATGCTGGATCGCTGTAATTCCGATTCTACATTCATGGAACGCATTATAACTGGTGATGAGACCTGGGTCTACGAGTACGATATGCAAACAAGCCAGAAATCATCGGAATGGGTGGCAAAAAATGAGCCGAAACCGAAAAAACCACACCAAAGCCGCTCGAAAATGAAGGTGATGCTCATTGTTTTCTTCGATATCCGTGGCGTGGTGCACTACGAATTCGTTCCAGAGGGTCAGACGGTAAACAAGGAGTATTACCTAGGCGTTATGAAACGTTTGCGTGAGCGTATCCGTAAGAAGCGGCCAAATTTGTGGGCGAACAACTCATGGATTTTCCATGACGATAACGCGCCTTCTCACCGAGCTACGATTGTGACTGACTTTCTCGCCAAAAACTCAACGAACGTGCTTCAGCAACCACCGTATTCGCCGGATTTGGCTCCCTGCGACTTTTTCCTCTTCCCAAAACTAAAATTGCCCCTTCGTGGCACCCGTTTTGAGTCGATTGAAGCCATAAAACAAAATTCGGCGCGAGAGCTAAAGTCCATCCCGGAAAGCGCCTTTAAAAAATGTTTCGATAATTGGAAGTGCCGTTGGCATAGATGTATTGGAGCAAATGGAGCCTATTTTGAAGGCGACCCAATAAATTTTGACGATTAAATGTAAAAATGTTGTTTTAATTGAAAATTCCCGGTACTTTCTTGACAGAGTAGTAGATGAAATAATAGCACTCAGTAAAATGTCTGTAGATAATAGACTAGACTTTAAAAAACCTATGAGTATGAATAAGGGACTCTAGTGTGTACTTCTGTGTATTGCATAATGATTTTTCGAGCTAATTTTATATTTACAAGCTGAAAAGTCAATTTCATTGATTTTAAAGTGCCGTTTATGACGACATAGTTAATGGATATTGTAATCAATATATCTGGGAATTCATAAAAACATAAAAAATCAGAAGCATATTCTATAACGAAAGTTAACAGGTTATAGTATGGATATGTTAAATTGGTTTTCGTTCGCTTCTATGGAAGCTGTAATCGTTTCATCCAAAATATCTCTTTTATCCGTTTGCTACTTTTGGAGGAAGTTTCTCAAGGATTGGAAATTCACAGGCTATATTTGAAACCCGAATTTGGCTCCCAAATAAGACAACTGTGAAAGTTCTTCTTAAAAGGGTGCAAAGTACTGAAGTGAAATCAGGAGCTTGATAGTTTTGAAAGTATTGGAAAAAATATGGAAATTTTTTAGAGCAGTATTGACCATTAGCGAACTTAACTGCGGCATGTACACCCGAAACATTACGTGAAAGTTTCAAGTTGTTTCCGTTCGAATATAGCCGGCTGGCCAAACAGAATCACTTTTGATGTCAGATTCTTCATTAATCAGTCCAACTTAGTCATTTAAGACCACTTTCGGCTAGGAAATTGTAAATTTAGGATTAGTGGAAGAAACGATAGCACACTGCTTCCCAGAACTGGCGCACAAAATGGAATAAATGAGAAATTACTTTGTGTTATAAGAATTTAAGCTATTTGACGCATTTATTGTCGTTCTCAGTTATCAGATAACTCCAAAATTGGGGATTGAATACAATAACAATAATGTTTAAACGAAAACCCACATGCTTGTTAAACGTGTCATGCCTGATGGTAATTTTGTAATTGAAACACAGAATTTTGTTTTGAGGTTATCAACAAATGTCTCAGCAGCATCTGAATTCTTCTTCTCAATGATTTCTGGGCAAGTTCAAAATCTATTCCTTCTAATCCTTGACAGTTTATACTGGAAAATTTGTTTGAGCCTGAAAGCATAATTTGCATGATTATTCAAAAAACAGTGTAGTTGCTTCTGGAGTAAAAGAAAATTTTTTCTCGCCAATTTGTAATGGTGCAAATCTAAGGGCAAATGACAGATCTTTTTTGTCATGTTTTTTATTATTCATGAGATTTTCAGTTTCCTCAATAGAATAGTTCAGAAATCGCAAAAAATGAGGTTTATTTGACTTTCAGATGACAGAACACAGAAGTTCCAGTCTTGTTGGACACATTGATGAAGAATTCGAGGTCAAATAAATTTTATCTGGCCCGCCAGTTCGTCCGTGAGTACGCTTACTATCGAGTAGAAAGGGTTAGAACTTTGAAACGTTCAGGAATATTCAGGGTCTAAACATTTCGGTTTAGTACCTTCATAATTATTCACGTTTGAAAATTTTTCGTATTTTCTCAATAATTTCTTGAAACTACAAATTTGATCGATCATTTAGAAGTAGAGTAATAACGCGCATGTTCATACGAAATTTCACGAGCTTTGTATAATCAAAAATAAAAATGATCCGTCGGCGGATCAGCGTTGAACACTATCCTAAGCACTATAACTTTTTAAGGGAGATGAGAGAGTTGAAACTTTCAGATTAGATTTGGAGCCTGAATATTTCAGATGACTTTTTTAAAAAGCGAAATAAAGTTAAAAGGTTTCGCATTTGTTCACCTTCGAAATTTTCTCTTATTTTTTCGATATTTCTCAAACTACAGATCTGATTGTTATGAAACTTGGGGTTTAGAAGTATTAATGGTAACGCACATGTTCATGTAAAATTTCAATAGAATGTTGTGATTAGAATATTCTAAACTAAAACAACATTTTGTGAGCTGTACAGAGCTGAGCACTGAAGTAATTATAGCAACAGTCCTAGGGTCTAGTTTAAATTCAGCATTAATATGTGAAATATTCACACAAAGGCATCTGGAAAATTTTGTGAGGATCGTATAATTAAGAAAAAAGAAAAAGGCTTTTTACTTGATAGTAGAAATATAACAAAATTTGAATATCAAAACAAATTGAAATATGTTTGTCTTCTACAATTTCAATTTCAAAAAAATTTTCATTCAAAAAACTTTTAGAATTAAATTAATGTCTAAAATAAGCACCGCTCACATTTAATAGACGTATATAATCAAAACTCAATATATAATATAATGTCAAATGGAATAAATAAACCAACAGATATAAAAAAGTCATTAAAATTATTGAATAAATATATGAAGGAGACAAAATTTTGTTTCTGATCTTATCTTTAAGAACACCAATTGCCATTCAAAGACATGAACACAACTCAAGGACTTCACAAAAAATATAATTTATTTGAAATATTTAATATATTCAAATATTCGAATAAGTTAATTCAGAAATCTCTCGAAACATGCACTATATCTTCAAAAAACAAATATAATTCTGGGTAATCTCTTCATCGGTCCAAAATAATATTCCAAATATCAAAATCAAATAACTATCACTAAATCTCAACTTACACGTGTTAAGGATGATTGCTTCAAACAGACTAACTTTAAAATTCAAGATGGTCTATGTTCTAACAAAATCACAGAACAGTGTAAGCTATTTTTATGTATTGAGATTTAATTATATACGTCTATTAAATATAAGCGGTGCTTATTGTAGATATTAATTTAATTCTAAAAGTTTTTTGAATAAAAATTTTTTTTTTAAATCAAAATTGTAGAAGACTATCAGATTGAATCTGTTTTGATATTCAAATTTTGTTATATTTCTTCTATCAAATAAAAAGCCTTTTTCTATTTTATTTTATATATAATATATAATTATATTTAGGCTTCAATAAAACTCATTATGGAATGTTAATTATTTTAAATATAACCTCAAAAATACCTTACACTGTTCTGTTATTTTGTTAGAACATAGACCATCTTGAATTTTAAAGTTAGTCTGTTTGAAGCAATCATCCTTAACACGTGTTAGTTGAGATATAGTGATAGTTATTTGATTTGGATATTTGGAATATTATTTTGGACCGATGAAGAGATTACCTAGAATTATATTTATTTTGTGAATGTTCTGAGAGATTTCTGAATTAACTTATTCGAATATTTGAATATATTAAATATTTCAAATAAATTATATTTTTTGAGAAGTCCTTAAGTTGTGTTCATATCTTTGAATGGCAATTGGTGTTCTTAAAGGTAAGATCAGAAACAAAATTTTGTCTCCTTCATATATTTATTCATTAATTTTAATGACTTTTTTATATCTGTTGGTTTATTTATTCCATTTGACATTATATATTGAGTTTTGATTATATACGTCTATTAAATATAAGAGGTGCTTATTTTAGACATAATTTAATTCTTAAAGTTTTTTGAATAAAAAAATTTTTCTGAAATTAAAATTAACAGATTGAATCTGTTCTGATATTCAAATTTTGTATAATTAAAAGATTAACAAAAAAGTATTTTGTGACTAGAGTAGTTTTGAGCGCTACTGGAAGCATAGCGGTGGTGGTACAATTGAGCTTAAATTTTGCTTTCAGATGTAAAATAATGAAAAGAAGGCTAATAAATCTGTAAGGATCGTGAATGATATGAATAATCCCGTAAAATCTGCTGACTTCACGTTAGTGCTTTTCATGGTTTTAATTCGTCATATGTAGTAGTTTCTTTAAGAATCACTTATTCATTTGAAATTTTTAGGCTAAACCTTGCACAATTGCGCAAAAGCTTCAAGTAAGTATTCTTTACAATTTTTTCGCATAAGTTTAGCTGGTTTTTCCGTATTAAAAGAAATTTTTAGAATCTTCTTAATCGCTCAAATTTGAAAAATTTTGGTTGGAAGTTTTATATCTAAAAAGTGTACATTCGTACACAATTTTTGAATCCTTTTCAATAATTTTATCTGGAGTTTAAATTTCTCTAAAAAGAATTCAAAACTAATTGAACGATCTCAATACTTTACATTTTTTATTATCTCAGTCTAATTGTCACGAAATTTTCTACATAACTTTATTCCAGATTAGAGATCCTATATCTAGCACACGGATTTCCTTATTCGATTATTGGAGTTTATGCATTTCTGGTGATCGATTGAAAACATTTAATCAAAAATATTTTACATGTGTTTCGATTTTTTATTTTCTTGTTTCAGATTAACAGAAGACAATAATAATTCATAATAAGAAAGAGTGCAGTTACCATTACTCATCATAGAACTGAAATTATCAATAAAATTTAAATACGAGTATACATCATACTTTCATATTATCTACATTTTCTTTGGAGGCAAAATAAATGTGTTGATAATTTGAACCGAAAACTGCCGGAAATATGTCCTGATCATATACACAGAAAGAGGATAAGCAATCTGTGAAAATTAATTCTGAAACTTCTGAACTGTATAATCCCATTGGATTGTAGGAAGATCAGAATCTTTTCAGATAAAGTTACTTCTCCAGCATGAATCATTGTCGGAAATCCTTTTGATAACTGATGGAACAAAATCTCTTCTCGTTATGTTCGTCAGTGGACGTGATTTCCGTAATCCCCTTTATAGGAAATGTATTTCCTAGTGTAAACCGCCCGCCTTCCGTTTAATGCTCTAGTTATCCTCGATACGGGTAGATAATACTTGAAGTATCAAGATAGAAAAACTTTAATGAGTAAAAATTTATTCAAATTTCTATTGAAACAATATTATATTACTATTACATAATAGAAACATACGCTAGAAACATACCCACAATTCAGGAAGAACTATTTTCGTAACCATGAAAAAATTGAAATAATAAGTAGAGGTTTTTTACTTCATAGAAGGATTATTACAAAATTTGAATATGAAAACAGATTCAATCTGTTAGCTGCCTATAATTTTAATATAAAAAATTTTGTTCAAATCATTTAGACTTGAATTAATTATGAGCACAGCTTATATTTAATAGACATATCAAATCAAAACACATTATATATTATCAAATGAAATAAAAACCCAACAAATTTAAATTGTCAATTGAAACTGATAAATAAATATTTGAAGGAGACAAAATTTTGCTTCTGATCTTATACTTACGAAAACTAAACCTTTTCAAAAATACAAAACATAATTTTAAGAACATATCAAAAAATATATTATTTGATATATTTAAATGAGTAACTTCAAGCATCTCTCAAAACATGTATGACATCTTCGAAAAACAATTAGAATTCAGATTAGGTCTTCTTCAGTCCAACTTCACATTTAAAATATAAAACCAATTAACAATAAATTACTTACCCCTAAGACCTCGTAGTATCCTCGTTTGAACACACTAAAATTATAGACCTTGACAATCCAAGGTATTCTATGTTCTATGCTCATCACAAAAATGACATGTATCTTATGTTCTTAGTTAAACCACATGATATTTATATAATGACATTTTTAAAACCTGAAAATAATTATATATTATATATAAATAGAATAATACGAAGAGAATTTTCATTTGATAGAAGGATTATTGCAAAATTTGAATATCAAAACAGATTCAATCTGTTAGCCTCCTATAATTTCAATTTCAAAAAATTGTATTCGACAACTTTCAGAATTATATTAACGTCTCATAAGCCCAGCTTGTATTTAATTGACATATAAAATCAAAACTCATGATATAATATCAAATGTAATGAAAAATCCATCTAATATAAAATGTCAATTAGAATTAATGATTAAGTATTTGAAGGAGACAAAATTTTGTTTCTGATCTTAAACTTATGAAAACTAACTCCTCTTCAAAAATACAAAACATAGTTTTAAGAACTTCTCAACAAACAATTTATTTGAAATATTGATTGATGATATTGTCTTATATACAAACGTTTTTAAGATAAATTTGAGCCAAAAATGATGAATTTTCGATTCAACTGCATATAAAAACCTCATAAATATTTTGTGAAACGAATAACCAAAAATTCCTTGCCAGTTAGAATACAAGGTCTCTCAGACCAAATGTTTCCAGTTATGTAGTATACAAGTATGTTTCTGCTTAGGTGTTAAGGACCGAAAATATTTGTCCTTCGCAGTTTTCCATTAGAACCGAAGCCATTTCAAGCCCTAAGAGAGTCTCTCATTCGGGCAGTTAGCCAAAAAGTACACAGTTGAAGACATTTCCTCGATCAGACGGTCACGTAATACTCACTCTGTACAAATAAGTTGGCCACAAAACACCCTAGAAATATCCAGAAAAAAGTCACATTTTGTCGCATGCCCAAAAAGCACAAAATAAACCATTGGCTAGTTTCACGTCTCTCTCTTCTAATAACACAGTAACTCACTAAAGGCCTGGAAGTGAACGTATTATCTACATTATTTGTGAACAATAAAACCAACTATGAAATCAATAAAGGTGAATTCCGTGAAAGTGAACAACAGTGAAAAAGCTCAAAGAACTGCTAATCCTCGAATAGATAATGTTTTCACTGCAATAAGAGTTCGATACTACACTGGAATACCTTCCTCAATTTGGGTAAACAAATCGTACTTGTAAACTTATAATATATGTATCGGGTGTTTTCTGAGAGTGATAGAACTTTCGATAGGGATAACTGTGATTTGACAGGAGGTAGAAGCCATGTTATTTTGACATTTCTCTTCAGTAAGCATTGACAAATTATCATCGAGAAACTCACGCCGCAACAATGTTTACAAATTGTTGAAATTTATTTTCAAAATCAGTGTTCTATCCGCCCAATTTATAAAGCACTTCGTGAAATTTATGGTTTACATAATCGTTCATCAGGGCAGCTTATTCGTCGAACTATCGATATATTTTCGACAATATTTTCTCTACTCGGTGCAACAACAACAACAAAACAAAGAACTGTACGTACAGAAGATAATATCGCTGCTGTAAGTCCTTGTGTTAATGACGATCCAGATTTGTCTATTCGTCGACGTTCACAAGTTGGACTCTGTGCATCCACCACATGGAAAATTTTGCGTAAAGATCTTGGTCTGCACCCATACAAGATCCAACTGGTTCAAAAACTAAAGCCACTTGACCATAATAAGCAACGTTTATTTGCTGACTGGGCCCTAGAACAGCTCGAAGTTGATCCACTTTTTCATCGTAAAATTGTGTTTAGTGATGAAGCTTATTACTGATTGAACGGCTATGTAAACAAGCAAAATTGCCCTAAATGTAGTGAAAACAATACTCTAGAAGTTCTGTAGGTTTCATTGCATCCTGAAAAATGCACTGTATGGTGTGCTTTACACTCTGGTGGCATCATCGGTCCATATTTCTTCAAAAACGATGTTGAAGCTAATGTTACAGTGAATTGTGCTCGTTACAGTTCGATGATCAATGATTATTTGTTTCAAAATTTGAATGGTTTCGCCCCAGAAGTATTTTGGTTCCAACAAGATGGTGCTACTTCTCATGCTGCTATCGTAACAATTGATTTATTGAAAGAAAGATTTGGCGATTACATTGTTTTGAGAAATGATCCAATTTATTGGCCTCCAAGATCAAGCGACATAACTTCACTGGATTATTTTCTTCGGGGTTATATCAAGTCATTAGTTTATGCTGATAAACCAGAAACAATAGACGCTTTGGAAGCCCACATGACTCGTATTATTGATGAAATAAGGCCTGAATTATTCGAAAAAGTGGTCCAAAAATGGTCTGGTCGAATACATAGGCCGTAAGTTTGAAGTCTCTATTTCTTCATGTTCCAAAATTATATTGTTTGAAGTCGTGCTCAACGCTAAACCTCTTACGATATATTTTTTTCAACTTCTGATAACACATTTCTCACCAAATTCTGCATTACTCTTCAGGTAGATATTTTAAATCTAAACGCCAAATTTCTTGTAAGAATTTATGAATTGCGAACATCCGTTTTTCCATCAATTCCCGTTGGTCACTGATAAAAACTAAAACTAACTAAATTCGATACACTCCTTCATATTACCAAAAAAACATTTAAACAATTTGTTATAAAACTTCCAGTTTATCAAATAATTCTGAGTTTGCAGTGAAAAAATCTTAATGCAGATAGAGAGTGATTTTACTACTCTGTCAAGAAAGTACCGGGAATTTTCAATTAAAACAACATTTTTACATTTGATCGTCAAAATTTATTGGGTCGCCTTCAAAATAGGCTCCATTTGCTCCAATACATCTATGCCAACGGCACTTCCAATTATCGAAACATTTTTTATAGGCGCTTTCCGGGATGGACTTTAGCTCTCGCGCCGAATTTTGTTTTATGGCTTCAATCGACTCAAAACGGGTGCCACGAAGGGGCAATTTTAGTTTTGGGAAGAGGAAAAAGTCGCAGGGAGCCAAATCCGGCGAATACGGTGGTTGCTGAAGCACGTTTGTTGAGTTTTTGGCGAGAAAGTCAGTCCCAATCGTAGCTCGGTGAGAAGGCGCGTTATTTTCATGCAAAATCCATGAGTTGTTCGCCCACAAATTTGGCCGCTTCTTACGGATACGCTCACGCAAACGTTTCATAACGCCTAGGTAATACTCCTTGTTTACCGTCTGACCCTCTGGAACGAATTCGTAGTGCACCACGCCACGGATATCGAAGAAAACAATGAGCATCACCTTCATTTTCGAGCGGCTTTGGCGTGGTTTTTTCGGTTTCGGCTCATTTTTTGCCACCGATTCCGATGATTGCTGGCTTGTTTGCATATCGTACTCATAGACCCAGGTCTCATCACCAGTTATAATGCGTTCCATGAATGTAGAATCGAAATTACAGCGATCCAGCATGTCTGAAGCAACCTGTTCGCGATGACGTTTTTGAAGAAAATTCAGGTCTTTCGGTACGAGTCGTGCGGCCACCTTTCTCATGCCCAAAATATCAATCAAAATCGTACGTGCGGACTCGTGGGATATCTTAAGATCATGTGCTATCTCTCTCAAGCTGGTACGACGGTTTTACAGCACCCTTTCCTTAATTTTATCGACGTTATCTTCGATCGAAGCCGACCACTTCACGACCGTCCTTGAAGGCTCTGTACCACTGATATGCACGAGTTTTCGATAAAGCATTATCACCAAAGGCCTTTTGCAACATTTTCAATGCATCGGCACACAAAAATTCATTTGCAACACAAAACTTCAAACAAATTCTTTGCTCAACGTAATCACCCATAGTAAAAATCGGCACGCACTCATCGACTCATCTCACATCGACTGACTTAATCAGCTGTTGCAAACACACTAGTTGACAGATCCCGCTCAAGCTTGGCATAGTAATTAAGGACAGTGGTACCAACCTAGGAAAAAAAAAATTACCTGCCTCATTGCCCCGCCAGATTTAAATCGATAATTCCCGGTACTTTCTTGACAGAATGTATAACTGATCCAATTTCATTTATTTCTCAGCATTTACAATAATGATAATAATAAAAATAAAATAACTTAATGTACCCAAAAAAAAATATTTCCATCAGACTTGTCTAACTAACCAAAGATCTTTGATGTGCATATTTCAATTTTAAACTATTTCATTCCTTGTATGGTAGAACCAAATACACGTAAAGATTCATTGATGCATCTTCATACCACATTTAACAATTAATTGATAAAAATAAATCATTTCCATTTTCAATTATAGTTATTTATTACAGTCATTAAATGAAATAATAAAACCGTCATGCTGCAATTTCAACAAACATATGAATTAAAAACTGACACATTTACATAAGACATTTTATATTGAATCAAATGAGAAAATCTTGAATATAAAAAGGATTAATACAAAATAAATGACATGGTCTATCACATAATGTAAAAATTTTTCTAAATAATGATCCATATTATAAAATAAAAAAAGGCTTTTTACTCGATAGAAGAAATATAACAAAATTTGAATATCAAAATAGATTTAATCTGTTAGTCTTCTACAATTTTAATTTCAAAAAAATTTTTGCTTCAAAAAACCTTTAGAATTGAATTAATGTCTACAATAAGCACCGCTTATATTTAATAGATGTATATTATAATCAAAACTCAATATACAATGTCAAATGGAATAAATCAACCAACCAATATAAAGAACAAAATTAAAATTAATAAAAGGAGACCAAATTTTTTTTTTGATCTTATCATAATGAACACCATTTCTTCTTCAAAAATATAAAACACAAATTGGGAACTTCTCAAGATATATAATTCATTTGAAATATTAAATATATTTAAATATTCAAATAAGTTAATTCAAAAATCTCTCAAAACATGCACTATACCCTCAAAAAACAATTAGAATTCCGATAATCTCTTCGTCGGCCCTAGATAATATTTAAAATATCAAAATCAACTAACAATCAGTATATCATACCTTAAAGTGTAATCGGAACTTGCTCAAACAGACTAACTTTAAAAATCCAGGTAGTCAATGTTCGTCACAAAATCACAGAAAACTGTAAGGTATTATAAGGTTTTCTTTAAACCATTGACATTCCATAATGAGATTTATTCTAGCCTCTATAATAATTTATTTAATAATTCTAAAATTTTTCTTGAATGAAAATTGTTGAAGACTAACAGATTAAATCTGTTTTGGTATTCAAATGTTTATGATAGATTGGGCCGTTGCTTGGTAGAAATCAGTTGTAATTGTCATTATAAAATGAAACACTTGTTTACATTTTCTACTTTATTTTTGGTATTGACGTACGTTTCGTCTTTGCTAGAAAGACTTCATCAGAATACGAAGTAACAGTTGTTGTACAATGAATTTATAAGATTTCTTACAGAAGGTGTACATGTGTTTTTAATTGTTCGTCGGGTTGGTTTTCTCAAAGAATATTGTTTTTGATCAAAAACAATAAAAACAGTATGGATAAACTTCAATTATCAGGTGTATACAAACTCACTTGCCCAGATTGCCCAAAGAATTATATTGGTAGAACAGGTAGAAATTTCGGTACACGCCTAACCGAACATAAAAGAAGTTTCGATAAAAATAAAAAAGATTCACATTATGCTAAACACCTTCTTGAAAATAACCATTCTTTCACAAAAGAAATAGAAATTCTACATGTTGAAAATAGAGGTCTAACATTGAACTTATGGGAAATTTACGAAATAAATAGACATAAAAACAGCAATAACCTAGTAAATGAACAAATAGATTTTTATTACACCCCTCTATTCAATATTTACAAGGGATCGAGTGAACACGATTCTGAAGGGAATATTCTTTGAGAAAACCAACCCGACGAACAATTAAAAACACATGTACACCTTCTGTAAAAAATCTTATAAATTCATTGTACAACAACTGTTACTTCGTATTCTGATGAAGTCTTTCTAGCAAAGACGAAACGTACGTCAATACCAAAAATAAAGTAGAAAATGTAAACAAGTGTTTTATTTTATAATGACAATATTCAAATGTTAATAAATCATATTGTTCTTAACAAGACTATTCACATTCAACAGTATATCAATATAATTTTCAATTCTGTATACAAATAACGAACAAATGAGTTTATGCTACCCAGGATAGCATTATCTTGATATCCTGATACACCTAGATCTTCGATGAAGATCTCTCAGAAGCCTTATCAGCTTGTGTGAGTTAGGAGTTCAGTTGTGTCCTCAGTAGGCTGTGTTACTGCGATCTTACGCCACTTTTGGTCACAGCACTGTTAAATTTTGATGCAACAAAAAAACGATGGCCGAAACCCGTCCAACTGGAAAATTTCTTTCTCATCTGAACAGGATTTGAAACCGCAACCTTTCGGTTACGGGCCCTATGCTTTTACCAGTGAGCTATTGACACTTATTAAATACTTATAATTTGATTTCAGGCACCAATTGCCTAAATTTCTTGTACAGAATATACTCGAATTTGAGTGAAACCTTTAATAGAAAATTTCAACGAAAATGATGAATTAGAATGATAATTTACGAAATTAGATACGAAAATATTCAAAGGTTCCTCTCTTGAAAATTTCAAATCTGCGAATGAAGTGAAAGAAGCTACTTATGATGTATCAAAATACAGAATTATGTAATATATTAACCAAAACTCGAACGAACGTCATTTATGATCATTTTGGAAGTATTTTTCTGAAGAAACGGAAAATCTCATGAAAATGAAATGGTCAAAAATCTTCATTTTTTCCATTCGTTCTAAACATTTACATAGTGGCAAGAAACATTTTAAAAAGAATCATAACAATTATAAATACTTTTTATATCCTTTTTGGGAATCAGATAAAAAATTTTAAAAACACCCTTATATTATCTTCACGAAATTATGCATGAGCTTTCGTGTCGATGAACACGGTGATACGCAATGTATAAATTTTCCACTTAAGCATACTTAACAATAGAGTTTTCGACAGTTATCTGCTTTTTTGGAGCTTTGTGATGAACAGTTAGAAAAAGTCACGTAATATTGATGATACACACATTCGGAACCAATGTTCTCGGTATCGGAATCTAAATCCTATGATAAGAAAATCGAAGGCTGAGTATTTTGAGGGTAAAACAGGTTCTTAAAACTCATCCAGAAAATTGTGTAAGGTCGTAAATGAATTGAAGGTCGTTTGGATAGAAGGAAGATGGGTTAAATCGTTCTTCGGGGTGGTGAGTAATGGGAAGATTCATCTGAAATTTGCAGTGCTTTCAAAAATCATTTTGCTAATGTTGGGGATAAACTAGCACAAGAATTGACGAATAGTAGAGAGCTTTGTAGGAGGCATGATATTTCGGACGATCAATGATTCTCAGGCCATCTACTGCTGCTAAAATTGAATAAGTCATATTAGATACGAAAAATGAGAAGGCCTGTAGACCAGACAAAATATCGAACTAATTACTGAAATCAAAGGCAGAACCTGTATCTGCATTCTTATGTCGTATAATCAACATGGCTATGAAGAGTGGTGTGATGTGGTTCCCTCAGAATTCAAGATTGCTACTATAAAACCTATTTCGATATAAGGAAAGTGAAAAAGCATGAATGATTATCTTCCGATACGACTTACATCGGAAATATCTGGAGTTTTAAATAAAATGAGAAAGCTGAGACTTTCTCAATACCTTGACCAGATTGATATTTTCTCCTCTCATCAATTCCGTTTTCGAGATATTTATTCAGCAATATATGAGTCTAAACCATGCCACGCTCTATGGGTTTGAAGAAGTTCTTCGATCCAAAAGACCACAAACTTCTTCTTGCAAAATAAGAGAAGATTGGTATAAGAGAAAATGTTTGAAAATATTATTTAAATGATCGGAAACGACAAGTTCTTGTAAGATTTCCGGTATCCGAACACTTACCTACGGTGCACCGCAGGAGACAGACATCATTTACCTAAATGATTCATTAACCTTCAACACCGTTGGTTCAATTTTCTCCGTTGCTGACGATACTCCCCATTATATTCAGAATTAATATATTCTGTCAAGAAAGTACCGGAAATTATCGATTTAAATCTGGCGGGGCAATGAGGCAGGTAAAATTTTTTTTCCTAGGTTGGTACCACTATCCTTAATTACTATGCCAAGCTTTAGCGATATCTGTCAACTAGTGTGTTTGCAACAGCTGATTAAGTCAGTCGATGTCAGAGTGCGTGCCGATTTTTACTATGGGTGATTACGTTGAGCAAAGAATTTGTTTAAAGTTTTGTGTTGCAATGCATTGAACATGTTGCAAAAGGCTTTTGGTGATAATGCTCTATCGAAAACTTGTGCATATCAGTGGTACAGAGCCTTCAAGGACGGTCGTGAAGTGGTCGCCCATCGACGGCTTCGATCGAAGATAACGTCGATAAAATTAAGGAAAGGGTGCTGGATAACCGTCGTACCAGCTTGAGAGAGATAGCACATGATCTTAAGATATCCCACGAGTCCGCACGTACGGTTTTGATTGATATTTTGGGCATGAGAAAGGTGGCCGCACGACTCGTACCGAAAGACCTGAATTTTCTTCAAAAACGTCATCGCGAACAGGTTGCTTCAGACATGCTGGATCGCTGTAATTCCGATTCTACATTCATGAAACGCATTATAACTGGTGATGAGACCTGGGTCTACGAGTACGATATGCAAACAAGCCAGCAATAATCGCAATGGGTGGCAAAAAATGAGCCGAAACCAAAAAAACCTCGCCAAAGCCGCTCGAAAATGAAGGTGATGCTCATTGTTTTCTTCGATATCCGTGGCGTGGTGCACTACGAATTCGTTCCAAAGGGTCAGACGGTAAACAAGGAGTATTACCTAGGCGTTATGAAACGTTTGCGTGAGCGTATCCGTAAGAAGCGGCCAAATTTGTGGGCGAACCACTCATGGATTTTGCATGACGATAACGCGCCTTCTCACCGAGCTACGATTGTGACTGACTTTCTCGCCAAAAATTCAACAAACGTGCTTCAGCAACCACCGTATTCGCCGGATTTGGCTCCCTGCGACTTTTTCCTCTTCCCAAAACTAAAATTGCCCCTTCGTGGCACCCGTTTTGAGTCGATTGAAGCTATAAAACAAAATTCGGCGCGAGAGCTAAAGTCCATCCCGGAAAGCGCCTATAAAAAATGTTTCGATAATTGGAAGTGCCGTTGGCATAGATGTATTGGAGCAAATGGAGCCTATTTTGAAGGCGACCCAATAAATTTTGACGATTAAATGTAAAAATGTTGTTTTAATTGAAAATTCCCGGTACTTTTTCGACAGAGTAGTATTTTGAGATAAATGCTTTTTATTTGTTTTGTAGGGTAATACGCAATGACCTGAGCATGAAAAGGTTTCTGCGTTTGTAACGATTACTCACAGAATAAATGTATCAATATTATGTATTATTCTAATGAAATATAACATATTGATGACTCACTTATTTGATAAAATCCATTATTCGAATATATTGAATAACGAAACAAAATACTTTATAACTATTCACAATTTATTCACCACACCAAGCCACGTCCCGACTGTCCAGTCATTGTCAAATATGGAGAAATACAGAATGCATAGAGTACCATAATAAAGTGGTAGCAGCGCGGGTTTGTAGGGTGAAAGGTGGAGAATGCTTCATTTCTAATTGGTTAGTCAGTGTTGAAAGATCGAAAATTTTCTTGAATATATTCATTTCCAAGAAACTCAACAGATTAGTTTTGAAGGTTTTTGACATTTATAAACGATTGTTAGGTTGTTAATATCCACATGGAAATTGACATTTTTGATATGTTCAAAGACTGCCGACCCTTTATTTGTAATCATATGCTGTTTCAGTTTTGTCTCAAAGCAATTATATGTTTTAGTCACTGAAGTTACACTACAATCAATACAATTCATTCTGTAGACTCCGAATCTTGTGAATTATCATCAATAATTCTATTATTGATTATAAATAGATTGATTTCCAGTACAGTATCTTATGGCACACCATAATTCATAATTATTTGATTGATTCGAACTTTACTTGGTGGAAACTCATTTTAATTAAAAAATATATATGAGACAGTATTTTATTTCCACAAAAATGTATGTAGACAGTACAATGTAATCCCTGAAGAAGCCACATCGTGGTGAAACAATTTTTGTTTGTGTTACAATGTTACAAACGTTTTTGTGGAAATAAAAAACTGTCCCATATATATTTTTTGAATAATTCATATTCTTCATTAGCTACATCTTACTTCAAATGGATATAAACGAAAAAGCTGTGATTTTTGAAGTACTTAAAAGTTTGTGTTAAATTTTTTCTCATTAATTCTAAAAAAGTTAAAACTTCAGAAGAAATATTTAGTTAAAGTGCAGTTAAATTAATTGAAAATAGTCAATTTCCTAGCATAGATAGGTCCAAAGTGAAATCACCAAATATTGAGAATATGGCCTGTTAGTTCACATTTTCTTCAAGTTCTGGTAAGAATTAGAGATGAAGGTGAATAATAAAAATAGCAAATATGTTACAAGTGCCCCATTTGATGAACCCAATTTTTCAGTACATTGTCGATTGCTTGGCGCTCAATCTCATAAACGGCAACTTCGATTTCGTATTTCAAAACATCAATCGTTTCTACTTTTCTTTAACGGATCCTCGCAAAAAATAATCCTCAGAGGTGAAAAGCAGCTTTATCGCTTAAGATGTATTTTCTGAGAAAATGCTCATCTTCGACTATGTAATCATTAGGCCGTTGAGAGTACAAAGGCATCGAATAATTACGAGGTTTTACTTCTTCCAATAGTTGAAATTTGTAAGCTTTCGTGGCGAGGTCTTTATGCAAAATTATTCTGATAGAAAAGAAAGAAATGTTCATTTCTGGAGCACGATCGCAAGATGATGATGATGGACGTTCAGCCACATTCTGGGCTTCAGTAGTTATGTTTTAAGATTGTTTTTATTAATAAGGATTCAGCTTTCATGGACAAATTAATCCACAAATTACCGTGAGAGGATTTAATTTCTAGTGAATTTATCGAGTAAATTACCAACAGTTTTGATAGAGTATTCACCACTTTGGAAATTAGTTCTTAAAATTTCCCAGATCTGTTCAATTATAAATTGACCCATTTTTTCAATGTCGAATATTGGACTAACGTTCTGTCAGAAACACGAATGACAAAAATGTCTCACCTTTCTTAGTGGAAAATAAATAACTATTTCGCTGCACATTCTTATTGTCCTCCTCGAAATAATAAACCAATTTCTGTCCGCCTTACTAGAATTCTAAGAATTTATTATACTGTATATACTGTTTTGATGGAACTCATTCGATGAACTAACATTCCACTCCTATGTTGTACCTAATAACTTAGAAACAACAGAATTGTGTAGGGCATATCAAAGGATTAGTATCCATTCGAGAAATGTTCCCTCTAACAGTTCGAACATAACTTGTTACAGACCATACCCGAGCATTACTATGAGGAAAATAGATAGGAAGGATAGAAGGATAAATGAAGGTCTATTCCCCAGGTTATCGTAAACATCGACGGTGTGGCATCATCACGAACCATAAAAGACCGCCACTAACAAAATTCCAATCTGGAAGTGTGAAAGACGGAATTACTGATAAATGTTCACTTTCTCGAATCTTATGAAGAAATGAATTGAGCGCTTTCCAGCATTGTTAGGACCGAAGATAGTGAGTGACTTGGTAAATGTACTTAATATGTACCCGGTGTTACATGACTTTTTCGTCAATCGATTTCGAAAAATTCTGTGAATACAAGCAGTTTTGAAATAGAATTGATGAGTGTAGGATGGAAAATAAATATTGATGACTGTTGATACAATAATATTTTTCAATCTAAAATAAATGTTGAATTACAGTTTTGTATTGGTGGAGTTAGTGATTAGTTTGATCGGAATTGAATGATATAGTATTGTTAAGATAGAAATTGTTGAAATATAACATTCAATAGAAATTCTTTCAAGAAATTCGAAAGATATATTCCAGATAATCACTGGATTAATTCTCCGAAATTTCTTCAGATTTAATCTAAATAATCATTCGAAAACTTTCCAGAAGTAAATTGGATAAAATGCCTCAGACACACGTTCTCACTTTATAGACATATAGAATTATCAACTCATGTGAGCGGCGGTTAACGAATAAAGAATCAAGAAAACATAAAGTACTGACTGTAATCATCTAAATCCATTACCAAACATAAACTTGTTCCGATAGAATATTCCGGAATAAGAAATTCCATCACCAAAAATGTTTCACATAGAATACAAAAAGACCTTTCCTATTCTCCTTTTAAACAATATAGAGCACCTTTTCCAGAAAAGCAACCTGAACTTCCAACTAACATCCTCTTCAGCTGGAAGTTATTTAAATCCTGCAAAAAAACTTAGTAAAATCTCTCTACATACCTTCCTTCATCAAATATTCTATTCGAAAGCGAATTTTTAACAAACGCAGGCAATGATTTGAATACCATTTGAAAAAATTAGGCTATTTCATAAAAAATTGATAAATGATATTGATTTCTCGGATATCACTTGGTGAAACATTCTTAAATTAATAAGGTAAATAAAAACAATTTGGCTTAAATATTTTAATATTATCCTTCTACATATTTAATTTCAAAAAATTATATTTAATAATTATAACTTCCTGAATTAAATTGGAATAATGTTATATAAGTACCTCTTATATCAAACGACATATAAAATAAACATTCATTATGAGACAATCCAAATGATATAACAAAATCCAACGATTAAAAACTGTTAACCAAAATTATATAAATCAAATATTTGAATAGACAAAATTTTGTGTCTGCTGATCACTCTTATGAAAACATATATCTTTCAAAAATGTTCAACATAATCTTAAGAATTGCATCATAAAACTATCTTACTTAGAATATTCAATATTATTGGATATTTAACTAAGTTACTTTGTACAAAATCTCAAGACATGTAAAAACATTACTGAAAAACAAGTTTTAAAAGAGACTTTGCTTCGTCAGTATTCAAATAATTCATATTCAATAAAATATAACATCAATCAATAACAAATATTTACTCACCCTTCAACAATTTAAAAACTTTTGGTACATGAGTACTGAAAATTTTTTTAAATCCAATATAAGGTTATCTTACAAATAAATAAATAACTCTGTGGTTTACCCTTGATCTTAAAGATTGAAAGACAATTTAACGGCCTCTGTAATAGCACAAGGAATATCTGTATAAAGAATGTTACGGAAACCAAATAATTATATATTATGAATAATTCTATCAAGTATTAATTTCTATTTATGTTAATTTGGCTTAAGTACCACTAAAACAGTGAAACTTAAGTCAAGTTGTTTTAATTCACTTCAGAAATCATAAAAAATTGTTAAAAAGAAGATAAGGCTTAATATCTGGAATCTGCCCTCTGCATGTGTGAAAAAATAAATGAAAAGTAATTCAAACAAGTATATAGATTGAATATCTACTTCTAAGATTTTTTTTTGAAATGGTGCACATATTATCTGGATTAATTTTCCGAAACAGCCACAGATTTAATGTGAAAAAAAAACTTTACAGGATTAAATTGGATAAAATGCCTTTTTATTACTGATGCGGGGAAAGTACTATCTTTGCGCTTGCTTTTGGGGTCGAAAAGACACTAATTGCCCACTTCACAATTACCACACGAGTTTTGAGTAAATTTAACGTCGATTTGAGTGCGACAAGTAAATTTCCCGCACGCAAATTTTCAATGGCACACGCAAATTGACAAAATTAAAATAAGACAGTCAAACTGTCAATACTAAAGTAAGGTTGGCATTTGAATAAAAATATTTTATACTCCCATTATTCCCGCATTCGTATTAAAAAATAATGTGCAACTCGTGCGAGGTTGTCGACTGCCCACTCGAGCGAATGAGCGCAACCGCTTCGCTCGTGCGCTCAACTTCACTCTCGTGGGCAATCGACAACTTCTCGCACTAGTTGCACAATATACTATAAAAGCACTGTTTCCCTTTATAGACATATAGAATTAAAAAAAAAATTGTTTCAATTGGATATTCAGGAATAACAAATTCTATCACCAATAATGGTCCACATAGAATTCAAAAAGGTCTTTTTTATTTCCCTCCTCAAACAATATATAGCACATTCCCCGGAAAGGGAATCTGAAATTCTATACCATATTCTCTTCAGTTGGAATATTCCTTGGAAACGGCTGATATTATGAAGTTTAACTAATTCAGTCAAACATCTATGAAATTAACTCTTTAGATGAGAGTTTCAAAGGCTGTTCTAGAGAATATGTTACATTTTTGAATTTATATAGAGTATTTTTTGGTAGAGAATCCATGTTATATAATATAAAACGGCTTAATCACGAAATTATGTTATTCACTTTCAGTCAATATTCTCTATTTTTCATAGACTTCTTCATATTTCTGAGTGTTGCATAATATTTGAGGTTTATATAAGTTTACGTAAATCGTATCAGTGTTTGCATTAGGAGTAAAAATGAGATCGTGCGATTTCGATGATAAATGTCGCTAATGGTTTAATATGCCATTTTTGCATCCGGCAATACCTTCATTCTGAAGGGTTATTAGTAGGCTTCCCTTTCAGTATATTTCTTTTTGTTGAAGTGCAAAAAACATTGTTTCTGTGTGCTCTGAAACTGTCAAGTTTTGTACCGAATAAAGTGTTTTTGGGTGGAATGGTACTTCATTACTATAATATCAAGAGAAATGCTGCCGAAAATCATCGTATTTTAGTTAATGCTTATGGTGGCCATGATCTAGCTGAACGAATGAGAAGTTATTTTACAGCCTGGCACATATTGCACCGCCTATTTGAACGTACTCAGAAATGCTCAAATGGGAAGTCGTATCTCACCCACCGTACGTCCAAGACATTGCTTCCTCTGATTACCATCTCTTCCGATCGATGCTGCATGGCCTTGGTAACAAGCACTTCTCCAATTAGGATGAAGTCAAAAATGGATGGATGCATGGATAGCGGCCAAAGAGTCGCAGTTTTTCGCGATGGGATCCGTCAATTGCCAGGAGGGTGGGCTAGCAACAGACAATTCTTTGAAGGTATAACCAATTTTTCACAAGACAGCTCTTATTTTGTAAAACACTCCATGAACTTATTTATACTCCTAATGAGACATTCCGATTGAATTTTTTCCCAAT
Organism: Megalocaria dilatata; assembly: GCA_034642435.1. Lineage (NCBI taxonomy): Eukaryota > Metazoa > Arthropoda > Insecta > Coleoptera > Coccinellidae > Megalocaria > Megalocaria dilatata. The sequence goes on along the minus strand of CM067854.1, from coordinate 95,705,300 downwards.
CAACTTATGTCGAGGTTTCACAGAATTATTCTGTTTCAATATTTAAATTTCAAAATAGTAGGCTCTTCCTAGGAGTATACCCTTAAATTTATTTTTTTTATTTTTATATAGTATATTATGAAGTATGTTTGTTCGCTTCGATCTTTTGAAATATTCAACTGATTTTAATGCAGCAAACCTTACGAGCTAGATCAAATTTATATACTACATAAATAATTATATTAATAAGATCGATAAAAAATTCACGAAGGTATATATTGATCTCCAAAGAATAACCCACAGTAACCATTTTTATTATCATTTAAATATTTTAATATTAGCCTTCTACATATTTAATTACAAAAAATTATACTTAATAACATCAGGGATTAAATTGAAATAATGTCATATAAGTACCACTTATATCAAACGACGTATAAAATAAACATTCATTATAAGACATCCAAATGATATAACAAAATCCAATAAATAAAAATTGTAAACCAAAATTCTATAAATTAAATATTTTGAATAGACAAAATTTTGTTTCTGCTGATCAATCTTATGAAAACAAATATCTTTCAAAAATGTTTGACATTACCTTAAGAATTTAATCATTTTCAGTTTGCGGTCTAAATAGCTCGGCTGAATTCGTTGATGGGCAAAATCGGTGTGTCACCATCGCAGTTATTCGTATTTTTCAAAATATTTTCGAAAAAATGTTAGAGCCATCTGAAATCCAGCACACAAAAGTGAAATAGTATAAAATTGAGAAAAAAATTTGAATGGATCAGCGTTGTACGCTACCTTTACACTATAATTTTCGAAAGGACAAAAGACAAAAAAAGTACTTGAGATTTTTGGGATAGGTTTGAAGTATGAATATCTCGATTCATTCCGTTACTTGGCCAAATAATAATAATAAAGGTCTTTATTCCTTCGGTTAGAGGTTACAAATATTATTATAGGGAAAAATACGTCAGGTAGGAAAACGGTTAGAGGTTACAAATATTATTATAGGGAAAAATACGTCAGGTAGGAAAACGCCTTCTCACCTTTTGCACTCAATAAGTGCTCTGTTCGATCTAACCTGTGATCCAAAGCATTTCCGATGCCGAAATCTGTCCCAAAAACAATCCAAAACACAATGATCCATCTTATTCTTAAGAGAAAAAAAATAAATCCTATTTGTCGATATGTGAATGGAAGGGAAAAAATATTTTCATAAATTTACCATATAAAATATAAAATCTACTCTTTCAAAATCCCCATCGGTTCATCAAACAGCAAGTTGAATAGTGAAATTCTGAAAAGGAGTTTACTGGTAATAGCTCTGACATCCATTGGCAGGTCGTTAACACATTTCATTATGTTATTTATTTAATTTTTGTAATCACACGGCGACGCCATTTTACATAAAAAAGTCCTTTGTGAAGAAAATATAACAAAAAATTAAACCAAATCATTATTTATATAATAAGATGCTCTGAACATCTACAAATTCCCCAAATATGACGATAAGCTATACAATACTCATTAATGAGCCTTTATTTAAACCAGCCTGTTCCTAACCAGTCAAAACTTGCGATTCAAAGTGTCTTTTCGGAGCAAGTATCGAAGTTGAGAAGATGTTAACTTGGCAGTTATTTGCTAAACGTGTGATCTGAATAAAGGACTGTTTAGACTATAATTAGATGGTGCAAAACTTATGTAGTAAACCTTTCTAGATCTTAGCAGTGCAGGCCTGCAGTTAAGACTTATCTGCTCAATAGATACTCACTATTGGTGAAGTTATGGATCCATTTGAAAATAATCATAATGTCGAAGTTTTTTCTTCTTAATTATAACGTCCTAAGACCGATTTGTTCTTGATTATAATTTTCGGATGTTAATGTAAGTCTTAATTCGAAGATCGCTCACTTCAAAAATTTTCTTCGAACACGTTCAATACATTGTTTATGGCACCTATAAGATGGAGATCTAACAACGGATGAATATTCCAGTATACTTCTAACATTTGTGCAGTATACTGTTTTCGTTGCTTCTATGCTATTAAAATTTCTCATTGAGCATGTTATATGAAAATGATCGTTTGCAGAATTCACTAAAATGAATAGGTGGCGTCAAAGTACCCTTCAAATAAATGTTTAAATTGTGGTCGTCAGAACGATACGTAATTTTATTGTATAGGTACGGAGGGGTCTTAGCGGTGATAATTTTCATGAACAAAGCAGTAGAGTAAAAGATTATTTTATTATTCATTATAAGCCAGTTCACGATATGAACAGATTGCATGAATTTTGCAATTTTCGTATTTTTTGTTTACCGTAGGCATTCAAGCAAGTATTGTAGACAGCATGTGCATAATTGAAATATGATAGAATAAATGAGTCGCAGAGCAGTTTTCTTAATTCATCATTCAAAAATTCATGGTTTTGATATATCCATCACAATATAACATATTCTTTTTGTGAACAGCCAGAAACCTGATCAGTGAATCTAAATCCTGATCAATCCACACACTTTAATCTACATAGAGAATTTCACACTCTCGTTATCGATCATCACTAACTTGTTACAAGTTTCAGACCTCAATCTGTCAGATTTCTTCCGAAAACCATAGCAAGAGTTCTAGCGTTGAGCTGCAAACAATTTTTTGACCCCGGAAGGACTAAAGCCTTTTCCATTGCTTTGGGAAAAGTGAACTTTTTGCACGTGTTCATTATATTTGCTATATGAGAAAGAATGTGGACAACACACAACAGTTTAACAGTTATTTACATTTGAATTTTTTCTTTTTTTTACTGATATTTTCTAAACTATAAATCCTAACGATCTGAAATCCTATGTTTAGAACCAAAATGATAGCAAACGATCGTTTTCGGGACATTTAAAAACCAGGGAGGTGGGGGAAGTCAGTGGTTGGAGTTGGGCAGTGAGTCGGTGTCAGAATTGTACGCAGAATAATAACGTGAAAATTTTGTCTTCTAATATAATCAAACAATAGTGACATAAAATATTCAAAAAGATTTCAAATTTGTTATTCATCGGCATCCAATGAAAACATTGAAGTATGAGGCTGGGTTTTCTTTTTGCACTAATCATATTTTTCAGAGGAGGCTGAAGCTTTCAAGACTTTCTTGTTCTTGATTTTTTTATACATCTCAAGGCAGAAAAGAGTAGAGTTCATTTGTCTGATTAACATTGCCTTCACACACTCAATCAAAAGTTGGGTTTTGTCTAAACTCCAAATGTTAATGGAAATGCTCTTTCCACTGAAGCATTAATTCCTGGCAAAGAGAGCACGAACTCCACAAACATCCTCAGGTTGGAAATATTTATTTCGTACTCTTGGATGTGTTTGAAAATGGTTAGCCATCTTTGTTCAGTTGTCTTTTTCTTAAAGTTCCATTCCAACAAGGCACCTTCCTACAGTTGAATGTTGAGCAAGCTTAACTCTTTAAATAAGTCATCTGGGAAAAGGAGGGACAAAATAGTCAAACTGTCCTCCAGTTCTGCCCATCTTATATCTTTCTTCAAATCAATCCAAGACAGCAGGCTTAAAAGCTCTACATTTGATATCCAGAGTTCGAGATAATCAATACACCGTACATAAAAGGAATTCGCTGTAATATTGATATTTACTGGAATACTATCCTGTCCATTGGAAACGTTTCTCCTCTCACTTTCTTAACTTTCATAGTCAAGAATGAAGATTCCTTTATGTCCATTGGGTTTATGAGCAAGATTAGTTATTCATTCGCTACTTCATTTGTCGATATTTTGTTTCCCTCCATTTTCTTGAGAGTTTCATTGAATACCCCAGCTGTTGAAACCACAGCCAAAGCTCCCTATTTTGATTTTCAAAAAACGACTTAAATACTTCAGGGGTATGGGGCGGGCTGTGAGGCAAAATATTGTTAGACGGGTTTGAACATTTGAAGTTCTTTCAAGTCTGCAACACGCACCGTATGAATACGAAAATATTTGAATAATTTAATAATAACTACCTCAGAATCAACACAAAGCGACTCTGCATCATTGTTAATACAGTTATTTATTATATGAGCCATGAAGCCGATACCAACAAAGGACTTATTGGTACTTAATGAAAGTTTGCAGAACAAATTATTTGGTCTCTTTTTTTTGCTCCTCCAAAGTTACTATTTTTATTTTCTGCAGATATCCCAATGAGTTTGCCTACTAGTTCATTTCGGGCCAAAACTTAAAAGTCATATTCATTCAGTTGATCACTCGTATCCCCAAGTAGAGATTCGAGCTCTAAAACGTTCACTTTACACCGCTATTCTCATGAAAATATCTAACCACAATTGGTACCAGCTTTTGTGCGCATGATTTGAGCTGTCTACCATTACTGTGAAATACGATGTTTTACGAAGCTCTTATTTCAATTGATCTTGAATGTGAGGGGCAAGTACGTTTTTAATGATAGCTTTTCGTTCCGACAAAGGAGAATTTCTGCTTAAATAATGTTGTGATCAGTTTATATGTACAACTCAGACCTGAAACTATGATTGTGCTTGACAGTTTCATATATTAAAACAGTTTCTTTAGCTATAATCTCATTCTGTTCAGAATCATTCATACTAACAAATTTTGTAATTGATGATGACATAGCAACCGCGTTTTCTCCAGAAAAATGTTTTTCTGTCTTCCAATGAAGCTTGATATCGGATAAATCACTGTCCGCGATATTTATTTCGCTTAAACACCGTGTACAAAAAACAACGTGTGAATTAGGTTCACGGTTTTTGAGAAAAGGCTTTTCCATCTGGAGCTCTGTATTAAGGGACTTTTACGCTTTTTACTGGCCTTAGTTTGATTCATTTTCACAAACCGCTAACACAAATTAAGAATACGGTAGACTTACGACGGACAACACGTGTGACTCTACGTAGATGAATGGAAATTGTGTACTGAGCCACTGAGGCTTGGTTCCACCACCGCGTGTTCTTGCGATTGCAGAGAATGATCAAGAGGAAGGAATAGCCGAACGCCCACCGCGATGCTTATCCTCTAGTAAAAATTGTAGGAGTAAATTACCAAAAGGCAACATTCAATTTTGACAAAAATTCAGGCAAATCGGGACGTTTCTGGTATAATTCGCGACGCCCGGACAAACCTCTGAAAATCCGGACTGTCCCGATTTCATCGGACGTATAGTCAACATATATGGCCCGTAAATGAGCAACATATAGTCCATTTATTTGTAGTGAGAACTCTCCAAAAACAAAAACAGACTAGTAAATCGACAGTTTAAAAAAAAGCATAAATTTAAAACTTAAATTGTCATGCACTCGTTAAATAGCAATGAAATGTTACAGAAACCTGTCAGTCTGAAAGTGGCCCGTATCGATCAGTTTATGGAATTCATAACCTGGTCACATCATTGTGATCAAATAAATTATCATACAGCGAATACGAGAATAAAAATGCACTTCTATATCGTGCTGGGCATACCTTATTCATGTCTCAGTGCACTGAGAAATCAAGAGAAAATTGAATCGTTTTCTCGTGAATCCAAATGCCGAATATAGACATTTTCAGAATTTATTTGAATTCATTGATTCCAAAGAGGATATCTTGCTTGAATTTTCACTATTCATTATACTTTTCTTAATGAGAGTATATATCTCCTTTGAATTAGCCTTAGAATCCTTAAAATACTTAGATCCTGTACTGGGATGTATTTATGAACGTTCTTAAAATATAAAATATAAATTAAGGTACCCCTGAAGTATTTTTTTTCTCATTCCGCGTTCGAGAGTTTTTTGTACAGATGACAATAAAAATATAGAATATTTTTCATTCGACAAGAGAAAAGATTTGAGTATACAACGTTATTTTTGCAAATAAAATCAGATAAGATCGAAGACTAGGCTAATATTAATAGTTATCCCTTCTCAATAAGAACGACTTTATACTCTCATGTTTTTTGACTTTCCGATAACCAGAATTGACTGTAACCTTTTTACAAATTCTCACAACTGCCAATAAATTACCTAATGCAAAATAAAAGTCTTTCCAAAGCGTGATCTCATAACGTCAAAATATAATCGATGACGAGGATGGATAGATATACTACTTTATTGTACGAAAAAAATTATTCTGAAATTTCAATTCTTTCAGTGAAATCAGAGGAAGAAAATTCCTGAAAGTGTGAATTGATAATAGGAAAAGCAATGAAAGTTGTAATCTGTTCAGAAGCGCAAAAAGGGTATTATATGGAATGCACTCTTTGAAATATTTTCATTTAATTTGCTTTATTATGTGAAGCTCCACAATAAAAATGTGATTTTGATAATTAAAGTAGGTACTCTTAGTTTTTCCTTATACTTGCTTTACTTCTCGCCTCTATCATAAGCATTCCTTCATCGATAATAAGTTAACAACTTTTAGGGTCCTTCAATCAAGATTGAGAACAAGTAGATGACTGATCGATCTTATTGGAGAATCTACAGAGATCAAGAACCATTCGGACCGGAAAATCTATAAATTTCTCCATATTCTATATTCTATGCAATAATATGTACTTGAATAGAGATCAATGAGCTGATTATTTCGGATTTATTAATTACTGAGGAAGATCTGATTTCCAATTGTAAATTCGATCTAGATTATGTATTTTCCGTTTATTCAAGTATGAAGAAAATTTTTAAAAAATTGATACCTTCGTTCCATTTTTGATTGTACTAAATAACTGAGTTGACGCTCATATCATTTGTAGAAATATCTGATATCATTAATAAGATTATTTGAATATCTAATATGTTATATATTGCAGGTGGAATATCTCTGTACTGTTAAGTCGCCCGGTAAGATATCAGCGCATCTTGATATACACTCCGTGAAATTATCACAAGAAATTGTGGTTATGTTTCGAAGGCAGGCATATCGTCCGGTTTGAAACGAGGATTTTCTGTTTTAGACAAGAGGTTGTTTTCATAGGTTGAATGTTCCGAAAGTTAAATCACCTTCTATTTAGATTTCCGGAGGGAGGGAGCACATTTTGCAAATTCTGATATCTATAATCTTCAGTCCGTTCAAACTACAAATGTAACATCAATCAGTAAACGGTTAGTTATCGAATCATGTAATATAATAGGCCTGAGCTCCAACAGTGTGAATGTAGACTTTGTTCATCAACATCTACAAACCAACAAACTCCATATACTCATTGTTGCTTAAACCTAGGTAGAACTAACTACAAACAATACCTACATATCCCGCCTTAGATACTAACTACATTCTATCCTACTCAAATTCGTCTTATGTTTATATTCGCGCTCACAGAGAGAAGAAGCGCTGCAATCTAACAAACCTGGATATCATGTGGCTCAAATTCATGCCGCATGGTCACACTATTTCTATGTGTTGCGTTTATCGATCTCCGAGTGACAAGAACACAAAACGATTCTTCGAACATCTCTCTAGCGAGTTCTATTGGAATTAAATCAACCACCCAAATGCCAAAGTTATCGTACCGGGCGATTCCATTGCTCATAATTGGCTCAAATGTTCAAGAGCCTAACGAAGATGGCAGCCATATCCATCTAACGAAACACGTGCCAACTACATTCAGCACAGAAACGCATGTAATCAGACCGCACATGAATCCAAAGAAGTATATCATTCTGGAATAACCAACAAGCTCAAAAACTATCGCCGTAGATCGCGCCACTTTTGGTCGAGGATAAAAAAAATTGGCAATAACTTCTCTCATTCAAGTTTTCCCCCTCTGGAAGAAAAGATGGTTCATGTGCAACTTGGCCAAAAGCTAAAGCTAATCCTTCGTGCGAGTAGTTGCTAACTCGACTGTGAAATCATTTGGTCGGGAACCTTCAACAATTCTTACTGTTTCATCTAGGATGAGTGATATACTACTCTGTCCAGAAAGTACCGGGAATTTTCAATTAAAACAACATTTTTACATTTAATCGTCAAAATTTATTGGGTCGCCTTCAAAATAGGCTCCATTTGCTCCAATACATCTATGCCAACGGCACTTCCAATTATCGAGACATTTTTTATAGGCGCTTTCTGGGATGGACTTTAGCTCTCGCGCCGAATTTTGTTTTATGGCTTCAATCGACTCAAAACGGGTGCCACGAAGGGGCAATTTTAGTTTTGGGAAGAGGAAAAAGTCGCAGGGAGCCAAATCCGGCGAATACGGTGGTTGCTGAAGCACGTTTGTTGAGTTTCTGACGAGAAAATCAGTCACAATCGTAGCTCGGTGAGAAGGCGCGTTATCGTCATGCAAAATCCATGAGTTGTTCGCCCACAAATTTGGCCGCTTCTTACGGATACGCTCACGCAAACGTTTCATAACGCCTAGGTAATACTCCCAGGTCTCATCACCAGTTATAATGCGTTCCATGAATGTAGAATCGGAATTACAGCGATCCAGCATGTCTGAAGCAACCTGTTCGCGATGACGTTTTTGAAGAAAATTCAGGTCTTTCGGTACGAGTCGTGCGGCCACCTTTCTCATGCCCAAAATATCAATCAAAATCGTACGTGCGGACTCCTGGGATATCTTAATATCATGTGCTATCTCTCTCAAGCTGGTACGACGGTTTTCTAGCACCTTTTCCTTAATTTTATCGACGTTATCTTCGATCGAAGCCGTCGATGGGCGTCCGGAACGAGGCAAGTCTCCGACCACTTCACGACCGTCCTTGAAGGCTCTGTACCACTGATATGCACGAGTTTTCGATAGAGCATGATCACCAAAGGCCTTTTGCAACATTTTCAATGCATCGGCACACGAAAATTCATTTGCAACACAAAACTTTAAACAAATTCTTTGCTCAACGTAATCACCCATAGTAAAAATCGGCATGCACTCTGACATCGACTGACTTAATCAGCTGTTGCAAACACACTAGTTGACAGATCCCGCTCAAGCTTGGCATAGTAATTAAGGACAGTGGTACCAAACTACGAAAAAAAATTTTTACCTGCCTCATTGCCCCGCCAGATTTAAATCGATAATTCCCGGTACTTTCTTGACAGAATGTATACTTCGGACCACAGATAATTCGTTGCTGGCCTCCATTCCAAGAAACCAGAAGGGATTTCTGCCATTGTATTCGAAAAGTGTTCACACTTGTTCACTGTAATATCATACAGCAAAGGAATTTTCCCTGATTTATGGAACAGTAAACGAGTGCAGCCAAAGAAAGAGAAGAAGTGTTGCTATAAAAATATTGGCCAATAGCGATTTGATCAAAAATCAGGAAGCAGTTTTCAGTCTCTAAATAGTAAGATATCTGGAGAGCAAAGGTAAAATCGCTACAGAAATTATGGTTTTGCAAACACCGATCAACAGACTTCCTTGGCTGTGTGACGAAAGTTTGGACAAGGGCAATTGAGCGCTATGGAGTAGGACTGTTGATAAAATATCGATATATCCAAATATCGATATTATTATTTAGAAATACCGATATTTGTTACAGATACTTTTTTGGACGATATGTCGATACTTCGATAGTAAAATATAAATATCGACGGTCGATATGTAAAAAAATAATAAAAAACAGATCAGCAAATTAGTTTTGTTGATCAACGGATCTCTTCCTCTTAGTCTGTGACATGTGAATAATCTATGGTCTGTGATCAACAATGAGGGCAATTGAAAAGAGTGGTCATGAATTTCATAACATCATAGCAGAAAATCACGTGCTTATTTATATCAATTTATTGAAAATCTAGTTACAATGAAATAGTGAAGTACCAAAATATGTCGTCTTCGAAAAATTCTTCTATTGTGTGGACGTATTTAAGGAAATTAGATACAAGAAGTGTTTCTTGCAACTTATGTTGACAGAATTACAAAAGCAGTGGAAATACAATTAATTTAACAAGCCACTTGAAAAAGAAGAATCATCATGCACATGCTCAACTTTCATTAAAAACAAGAACAAGTATTAAGAAAGCTATCACTAATAATGCAGAAGAAAACTAACATATGTCAGTAGCATCACTACCATTATCAAAATCAAATACATACTGACAGCAATAGATTTTGTGATAAGAAAGAGGACGTAATTAATCAGGTAATATTTTAGTTTGCAATATATTTGGTAATCATATATTAGTCAAAATTCACAATTATTTTCTCTAAACTGAAAGATTAACCACCAAGAGGTGGATCAAGAAAGTTTATATGCTGTTTCTCTCTATGCAAAATCACCGAAATTATAGCAACAAACTGTTTAACAATTGTTTGAAAGAAGTGCAAGTTATGATAGTAATATATTTTAAATTTTGTATTGTAAATGTTAATTTTATATTCGACTTTAGTTATTAATATTTCTTTGCAGTTGCATTTCAGGTGCTGCTGCTAATGCAATATCAGATCTATGGAAAAAATAATTGCAGAGCACAAAATAAGAAGAAATCGCTCACCTACAGTAGGTGCTTCTCCACTTGAAGAAAAAGAAACGACTTCATCATTATGGGACAGACATAAAGATATGCTTTCGAAAAATATGTCCAATGACATTGAAGATTATAGGAGAGGTTTTGGTACAAGGCCTGCTGAATTAAAGGAGTATTTAAATCAGCCAAATATTTGAATATCATCAAATGCACTGAAATTTTTGATTCATAGTAGACATTTTAATCCGGTGCTTTCAGCTGTTAAATATTTTGATTTCTTCTGCAACATCTGAAGCATCTGAACTAATTGCTTCCACAATAAATCTTTTAATGCCAAATAATCGTAGTAGTCAAACAGCTGAGCATATAAAACAAATAGTATTTTTTAAAACTGTTAGTGAGAAATATTGGTCCGCATAATTGTTCTGCTATTTATTATTAGAAAATTGCTATATGAAGCTTACTCACGTCACTATAATTGTTTTATTGAAATTAAGCAATAATTATTATACTAAGAACCTAACATTTTCATACATTTATAATTTAACTCAATTAATAAATATATTGAATTATAAACTCCAAATCATTTTTTGAGCCTACATACGACTGTTTTTCAAAACAAAGGCGATAAAATAATATCGAAATAAAAAATACCGATATATTGAAATATCGATATTTTTTTGATATATTTATATCGAACTCTGATAATTCAACAACATGACTTCGTCAGGTGAGTATGGTACTGTACCATACTCACCTGACGAAGTCATGTTGTCATGACGAAACAATTGTTGTGAAATTAAATGAATTAGCGGAAATTAAGTTGTTTTACTTTAATCATCAAGATTAGGCTCATTTCCACCGTGCTCTTATTCAGACAACATCCAATAGAATTCGATTCACAAGATTTTTATATTCGAATGAAGAAGAATCCGATAATTTTCAATGAATTCACAAACCAAATAGAAAAACTTTACGATCTGATATAATCTGACATTGAAAATAACGGAGAACAAACTGAAATATTTTATGATTCCCAATTATTTTATAAATTCATAAATCTCTCTAGTGCGGTTTTTCTTAAAATGCAAAAAGTTTTTAGCAAAAGTATACAAAAAAAGTCTCAGAGTTGACGAATTAGAAACTTCAATTATAGAATCAGAGCTACCATTAAAAAACCCCATAATACAATATGAAAATGCTATTACGAAATATACCCTCAGTTCTAAAATCGAAAAAATATTCATTTCTTGGAGCTGATATGATAAATTACCTCAACAAATAGGGAAGTTCCTCGATAACATTGACAAGGCCTTCAGAACCGATAATTCTTTAGAAAATTTTCAAAAAATTCGAAACCTAAAATAAATTTTCACAGTTATAAGATGTCTGGCAATTATCATACGCACACTGCCCAAAAACTCATATTGCGTAAAATTCTTGGATAATGGAATTACGAACATAGGCGATCTGTGCTCAATAAGTTGGATGCAGAATAATTGCAGATAAACATTATTTTGAGGAGTGTTTCAAAATTTTTTATGAGGAAAATGAGGATCTGAATGCGGATCTGTTTGAGAGCTTAGACATTAAGCGATTAAGAAATTCCGGGAATTTTTTTTAACGACCAAATAGAATTATCTACTTGACCTTTATTAGATTAATTCTCGGAAGGACCCGATGGTTTCGCCAAAGTAATAAAAAACTTTATTTTACCAGTTTTTCATAAACATTTGAGAAACTTACATTCTAGCGAAACGCATCATGTGAGCAACTCTTAAAAATGAATAGAAATCAACATATATGTGCAGTAATTAATTGATTGAATAACCACTGGATAAAATAAATGAAACAGGATGTACTAAACCCATATGCAATATTGAGATGGACTCATTTGTATGAGAATAGTAATTTAACAAAAATGTTAAATATCAATGAAATAGATTTATGAAAATCACCAAATTAATAATGCAGAAATATTTAATAAAGAGAGGAAAGATAAAAGACGAAATTGGTGAACATGAGGATGCCAGGAGATTCTAAAATATCCCTATGACATGAATTTGTACAACCTAACACTGAAATATTCAAATTGTATCATCCCTTTTTAATTCTCAAATCTAAACTTTCCGACTCTTTTTGGAAACCATAGTAAGTGGGGATTTTCTTTAAGATGAAAATATGGTTTATTTTAAATATATTCAGTTCACCTTATCGATATTAAGATTTTTATTTATTTAGTATATTGAGGAATCTTTCACACCGATATGTTAATTTACTCAACATATGCATTAAAAGGAAATTTGTAGCTTCGAGCTTGTGGAATTCACTATTGGGTATTTTGTTCTATTTAGAGATTGAAAACATTTTGTTAAAAATGTATGTAGGTACAGGAAGTGCTGGTTCGCAGTCTGTACAGTGACAAAACGTAGTATAATATTTGATATTATCAGGTTAGGTTTCTGAAAAATATCCCAAGATGTTGGAACTTTAATTCTGTTATAGTCTGAACAAAAAGTTCAATAGCATTCACATTTTCTGTTACTGCAATTTAAGTCATCAACCGATGAACTGAAAACTGAACAAAAGGATGTTTTGAAGTAGGATCGTAGATATGCAAATTGATAACAAGAATTCAAGTGTTATGAAATGTCGTCACAGTACAGAGAAGTCGTCACAGTACAAAGAAGTTCTGAACAGACGTTAATAGATTATATAAATATAGTGAAACTTTTTGTATGGTTGTTCATTACATTAAGATTATTTTAATCGTGTTCTAATTTTAAATTTCAACAGACTCTGCCTTTTGATTCCACGTACAGGATTTTTAAATTGCTTATTTTTCATGAAATTCGTTCTATAATAACTATATCTAGTTTTGTATGAAGTTCTAGTTTGATCTATATGTTTATCATTGAAAGATGTAGATCATTATTAAACTTATATACTGCTGATTTTTGTTAAATTTTGGTTCGGTTTTTCGCATTAAATATTAAAGATAGGATATATCGTTTTGAGGTTTGAAAGCGATGTTAATGCCTATATAACTTTGAAAGAATATTTGCCACTTTTCACTTATTTTACAGAAGTGCACAATCATGCAAGTGCAATTTGATGCAATAAGAGAAGAAGTGACCAGAAAACTTACAAAATTAGGTATTAATATTGTCTTTAAACAATAAAATGAAATGTTGTCTGTATTATTCAATACAAAATATCCAATCCCAAATATACATAATTCTGTTCATATGAAATAACATGTTCAACATTTAATGGTAAGTACAAATGTACCACCGGAAGATAAAAGGTAAGGGGATTTCGGTGGCCTAGTGGGAAGAGGCGCTATGTTGCCAAGTATTGCTGGTTCGAATCCCGCTGTGACCATGGGTGAACATCAAGTTATGGGGCATGGCTAATGACCACATCAATCGATGCCATAAGACTCAAACAGAAAAGAAACAAAAATACTAAATACAATGAACATAAAAAGTGTTTAAAAAATGAACAAATTTCTATTGCAACTCGTGGCCTGGAAAATGGCCATTCACTCCCCAAAATGTATAATCTTATAATTTTGTACGTGGAATGAAAGGGCAGGAAATTTAACCATTTGGAGTCTGTTGAAATTTTCAACAATTTTAAGTAGCCTCTGGTCATCTGTTTCAAACTTTTCTATACCACATCATATTATGCGTTCTTGTTACCATTTTGTGTAACTATTTTCCGACTTTGAAATACCCTGTATCTTTTATTCAGTTTTCAGTTTGTCTGATGATAAGACGACTTCCTTGCAATTGCAATCACGAAAAACGTAAACAAATTGGAAATTTTCAGTAGTAAAATATATTGACAAGTAAAATTTGTTTAATAAACTACCAACGAGTAACAACTGAAACAGTTAAATACTGAAACTCTGAAGAATTTTAAATATTTTTTGAATAAATATATGTAGACCTGTGGCAGAGAAGATCAAGCAAAAAAGATCATGCAACACTAATGAAGGGTTTGTTTAGAAAATATGAAATACTTTTATGTTTCAATTTTTCATATATTTTATAGACGTGAAGGTTGATGAATTTCGAATGGAAAAATTCACCAACCTTTCTGAAGTAGAATTTAATACAAAAGAAAAAGAATTATTAGAAAAAAGATATAAATTTAATTTAAATAATATCAATCAAAAATCTTTAAGCATCTAGCTATAGATTCAGAAATTGCATTGAGAAATTGTCAAAATTCATATATAGACAAGTGTATTTTGACCAATATAATAAAAAAGAAACATCAAATTATCCATACAATACCAATAATCAAACAGTCAAATCAATCAGAAATGAAATTATAGAAAATGACCTAATATTTACTCGCGCAGACAAAGAATATACAGTCATAGCATTAAACAAAATAGAATACATACAGAAAACAACTTCATTTTTAGACCAAAATAAATATAAAATCATCAAAAAAGACTCAACAGAAAAATATCAAATCAAATCAGTTATCCTTCAATCAAAAGCACTTTCTGAAAATATTCCAAATTATAAATTAACTTCAATGAACCCATCAACATCCATTTTCTATTCTTCAATTAAGTTGCACAAAGAGAATAATCCCATCAGACCCGTTGTTCAATTTGTCACAGCCCCGTCATATAAACTTTCAAAAATATTAATCAAAATGATACTAACTGAAACTAACTTTGAAGCCAAATTTGCAATAAAAAACTCTTATCAACTTATACAAAAAATTAAGCATATACATATCCCAAACAATGCCAAATTTGTTTCCTTTGATGTAAAAAACTTATTTCCTAGTATACCGGTCTGTGAAACTGTAGCGAACAACTTCTTCGCTCCCGGTCCAGAAACCTGCCTTGCTCTATCGTAGTTTGACCGGCGTACCGATAGAGGACCCGACCAGTCATAAGAATCGTGACTAACCGTCCCATACAGGTTCAAATAGAGCAAGGCAATGCGTTTAAAGTCAGCGTTCCAAGTGGAGACGCATGGTCACCGGCGTAACAGGCAGAGGCTGCGCATCAGCCTGTCTGACGAGTTTCAGATGCGCATGCTCGGAAACGAAACGCCGTCTCCCTAACTAAGAGGTGGAAGCTCCCTCACAACATCCGCGTTCACCCGAGAGCTTCAAAACCATAAAATAAGTTGATGATTTATTACTCCAAAAACGAACGAATCTTGTTGTAAAAACAGAAATATTAGACGCCTTAAACGTTTGCCTTGATCAAAATTACTTCACGTTCAACGGCACGTTTTATCTAGACGAACAAAGTCTAACAATGGGAAACCCAATAAGCCCCTTGTTATCAGAAATATTCGTGGATTACGTAGAAACCAGTATTCAAAAACTACCATATTTTAAAGACTTCTTTTATTGGTACCGCTATGTAGATGACATAATTTGTTTATTTAATGGCACAAATAGACAACTTAGTTCATTTTTGGAATCTATCAATAAATTATATCCAACAATTGAATTCATACAGGAAGATGAAGTAAATAATAGCATCAATTTCTCAGATTTAATAATCACCAAAATTAATAATAGACACGACTTCTCCATATACAGAAAACTTACACATACAGATGGTACGATTCATTATACCTCAAACCATCCATTTTAACAAAAATTTTCAGTTTATAATAGTAGTAGAAAAAAGTTATATTAATAATAAACCGAATTCAACTTATGCCTACCATTTGTTAGAGACTGGCCATAATTTTAATATGAACTATGAAATAAAATATATCGAAAACAAAAGTCAGAAACTAAATCGGTTAAAAACTTTAGAGATCAATTGATATAATAAAAGACAAATTTTATTTAATGATCAAATAGATTTAAACAGATCCCCCCTACTTAATATTTTTCATTAATTGTTAACCATCTCTTTCCACCCCTCTATTTTTTGTACCAGAGCTGTGTATTTAAGGTCATGTTTTTCATTGTATACCTCAGTTTAAATACTCACCTGCTGAAGTCATGGTATGACGAAACAATTGTCGTGTGAATCAATAAAATAGGGGAAGTTAACATTTGTTTTTCTTATTTTGAAGATGGATTTCCGTCGAGTAAAGACCGAAACAATCAAAAATATAATTAAAATGATGTAATTCCGCCAAAAATTGAGTCAATAATGTTGTACGTGTAAGCGCCCTTAAGCGTCGTACACTGTTTTACTCTAAAAGTATATTAACTAACGTATTATAATTTCAAAGACATTTTCATATAGATGATTTTTTAAAATAGTTATTTTTATATTTAACTGAACTTCACGGTGTGTTGAAAAACGTTCAGGTTTATAGTCAACCTGTATATTCTTATCATCATATCCTTTTGTGCATTAAATAAATGTGAAAACAGGGGTTGCCAAAAATGCTGAATTGAAAAAATGATAGATCTATAAATAGCATTCTCATTCAAATATTACAAAACACTCAGATACTTTTGTTACTGTTTATTGTTCCTCCCGTCACATATTCGAAGCTATATATGTATACTGATGCTGCTTTCAGGGGGATCCATTAGAGCATACATTTGATACGTTCTTACACTTATCTTTTTTCAGTAATTCCATTTTGTCTCATTGTTACATCATTGTCACAGTATCCATTCATAAGAATTACGCTTCGAATATAGTGAGTTTTGTTGAGTAAGTCTTTTGTTAGGAAAATCCAATTTTACTGATGCTTTCACATCAAAGCGCATCATGAGAAGCGTACGAGATTGTAATTAAAGCATAAATAATTGGAACGGGAAAGATGTGCAATATTATATCAGCGAGAAGAACTCCGCCGACAATGGGTTATAACAAATAGATGAGGAAAATCATTTCTAATGTTCATTTGGAATGAGTGCTCGATTGTGTGAACTAAAATCGATATTAATAGTTCACTCCCTTGATCTGTTCACAGGGTGAATCATCAGGAAATGTAAGGGGTTTTCTAATGAGAGGTTTCATTCCGATATTGAAAAAAAAAACGAATATATTTTGGGAGAATTCAAACCAAGGTTATTTCATTGGTAAGAGGAAGATATCCATTAATAATGAAAAACGATATTAGCCAAATGGCTACGGTTGAACCACAATACCCTTTTCATGATCAATTTGCGGCTGTATGTTCTCGATAACTCCACGAATTCCATCTTTAAGGTATTGAATTGATTGTAGAGCATTGACGCCGTATCTTTCACATGATTACAAAGAAAAAAGTCTAAAGGTGTTAAATCACAAGATCTCGGTGACTAATTGAGATCACCTTTTCGAGAAATAGCACAGCAAGGAAACTTTTCTTGCGAAAATGCGATTGTTTCGTTGCTTGTGTGGCACTTTATACCGTCTTGTTGAAAACAAACGTCGTCACATCAATATTGTCTAATTCCAGCCACAAAAATTATTAACCATAGCTCTGTAGCGCAATCCATTCACCGTAATAGTTACACCAGCCTGATTTCCGAACACACGTTGAGTATGGAGACGCTTTTCAACAATCCTTCTGGATTTTCCGAGCCCCAAATGCGACAATTCTTCTCATTGACGTAGCCTTCGAAGTGAAAATAAGCCTCATCACTGAAGATGATTTTTCGGTGAAAATCCTAATTATTTTGATGCATTTCCTATAATATACATTCAGACAAGAAAAATCACTTCAAGACACGCTCAAAGGAACAGCGGAAATTTGTTTTTTACCAAGTTGGCACAGCTCTGCTCAATATTCAAGATCAGTTTGAACGTCATCTGTCATTTAGTCTGTTGTTTGTGTTTCATTTTGTCAAGTTGTCTCAAGTGTATTTTTACAATGTATATGAATATCGAAGAGAAAATCAGTATTTAAATTTGCAATGCAAATGGAAATTTATTAATGGAAGATTTGTCTCTCTCCAGTCGGCCATCAACGTCTTCAACTAAACTTAGCATCGCCAGAATAGAAGAAATAGTGACTGAAAATCATTGTTTGAGTTAGATAGAGACAGCCGCTGAAAGTTTGGATTCTTACCAACAATTCGTGGCATTTTAAATTCAACAGTTTCTTTGCTTAGGCATTAAATGTATTGCCACTAGACCAGTGACAAAAACGCTATAGTTTTGAACAAATATGTCAAGAATAACTCAGAAAATCTTCTCGAAAAACTATCGTATTCTCATATTATAACTTCGGCCGTCTTTTCTCTCTCTCCTAAGCTCAAACTACATTTTCAGTTAAATAAAAACATGAAAGAGATTTCACGTCAAGTATTTAAATCATTGCTGTATAATGCTTACAAGAAATACTTTAAAAATTTAATTATGCATTGATATAGGTGTTTTATTTCGAAAAACACAACTTTGAAGGCGGTGCAATTAATTTCAGTCCAACATTACGTATCGTGTGTTTGACTGACTGATTTCCGGTACGTTTGTGACGATGGCAATAAAAACGAGTCAGACAAACACACTTACGGCCAGTTTCAACGAAATTAAAGCCTCCTTTTTCCCAAAAAGTCTCCTTTAATGATAAAACGTGTTTCATAAGCAAATTTTAAGGTTAAAGGGAACTTAAAAGCGCCCTTTATCTTAAAGTGAGAAAATCAGCCCTTTACGGCTAGAAAAGGATCCTTTAACGAGAAGCTCGACACTGCCTCTGTCACATTTACCCATTTTGTTTAATTTTAGCGTACTACGAAATATGTTGCACCAAACGTTGAATGCTGATTTTAGTTTTTCATTAAATGATGAAGAAATAATTATGAGAAGACAAAAGATTCACAGAAGGAGAGACATTTTTCCACCTTAAATGATCGAGATTTCTTCTATCGTCTTCGCCTGACAAAACCAACTGTTTAATCTTTGCTTCAAAAAATTGCAGATCAATTGTACTTTCCATTTAACAGGTAAACAAATTTTGATTTATTATTTTGTTGATATATTTTTATCTATACCAAATCATTAAATCGACAATTTTCAGAGGCAGCTGTATTGAACCGATGAACCAACTACTTTTGACATTGAGATTCTATGGAACTGGAAATATATGATCAAACCATCTTTAATAACAGTGTCCTGAAGAGACAATTTGAGAGTGGTAAATTTGGACGGTATTTGTTACTCGGTGATAGTGGTTATAGTTTGCAGACTCATCTTATGATAAAGTTACCGGAAGCTATAAATGCAGCTGAAAATTTTTATAAGCAGTCAATTATACGAACTAGAAATGTGGTGGAGAGAAAGTATGGAGTTTGGAAACGTCATTTTCCTATACTCTCTAAAGGAATGAGTGTTAAGTTAACGACCATAAGGGCAAGTATTGTTGCTACCGCTGTATTGCACAATATAGCTGATATGCTAGATATGAACGAAATATTTCCAAATGAATGATTGCATGATGTGCAGGAGGAAGAGGACTTTCAAACAAATGCGACTATTGTTAATGCAGCTCGTCAAGTGAGAGGCTATTATTAATGAACAATTTGCTAATTTACAATTTATATTTGTGTGATAATTGAAAATTAATTTGCTTGTCACTTGAGAAACTATTCATCATATTCAATTTGTGTCTTCAACATGACAAGATTTCATATAATTTTTATAAGATTTTACAAGCTATGTATTTGGATAGGTTTCTATGTTTGTATTTCAGATTAATTGTTTTAATTTAGGTAACATTTGAAAAAGTTTCAAGTGAGAATAAATAAATAAAAATATTGTGTTATTGAAATTTCTGTTTTCAATTTAAATTGAAGGGGATTTCATAGTCTGCAGCAATGCTGATAAAATTTTAAAACCGCTTTTGCCAGAAAGTGCATTCAAAATATAAAGATTTAAATATTATTATTTAATTTCCTCTTCATCTCCATAATTTACAAATCTAATATTTTGAGCTTCGAATGATCCTCTTCTTTTTTCTATTCTCTTCCTTGATAGCTACTATCTGAGCTTCTACTAGAGCTGTTTTTTTTATAATACATTTCTTTCGCTTCGGCAAGTGGGTTCGTAACAGTTGGGCTCAACTGTTTGTAAATTGGCTCCCTCAATTTCAATGGAGCCCCACACAACGCAGTCACTTTAATATGACTGCGTTTAGCAGCTACCACCTTCTAGTTTTAGTGTTTATATTGTCATAGTTGGATTTGAGCTGGTCCTCATTTCTCCAATGGAGAACTGTTGCATTGAAAGCAGTTTCTATTCCCTGCCAGACTTTATCCTATAACATTAAAATTCTCTTCTTCAATCAATTCCAAGAGGCTTAGTTCCTCCTCAGGTTTCAAAGTAATACTTTTTTTCTCTTTTCTTCCATATTCATTGATATAACCCACGTCCTAAAATATAGCAATTCGCACGTAATAATGGTATAAATTTCAATATACTGTCTTCCATGTTTATGCAAAGATCGATTTATGCTTCTTCTCTTTTTCTTTCTACAAGTTCCGACGCATAACTCACAATTTTTATAGAATATCACCAACTATATTCGTAAAATCACTAGTTCTCAGGATAGCCCGGCGCATTAAAGGAAGCTCTAAGTAAAGGACGGTCAATGTGCGTTTATGAAACTGATGCTCCCGTTTAAAGGATCCTTTCTCATAAAGGGACTTTATCATAAAGGAGCGTTTTGATGTTGTTTATCAAACTGGCCGTTAGAGTTTTGTTCCAGGACAAAATTGTGCAGTCTTCAAGATGTTTCCGTGTAATGTCAAACTGGCCATCGCGGCGTTTTCTCAGTTTGTATGATATGGACATTACAATAATGTCTAATGTCGATCAAATTCGAATAATTATCAGTTATAAAACTTTTTCGTACAGAGTTTTCTGAATTAATTCCTTGAAGATTCAGATAAATACTCTATATGGCGGACTGATGAATTTTCTCTTTAAAAACTTTATGAATTGGAAAATTTTCTATAAAAATGGAAATATTCCATTTCCTGATTAATCAAAATAACCAAATTCTCCCTTCATTATCTGAATGAACTTATGTTGACGATATAATGGACTATTCAAAAGGCATAAAGCCACAATTTCACATGAAAATACATAGTAAAATTCATTTTTGGTCTGACACGGACTGTTTGGACGCAAGTAATTCCGTAACAAAACGGATTTTTGATGAGACACCCGATTGATACTAACCTGCTGACATTCACAAAATGCCTGTTGAAAATTTTGGAAAAAGACATTCTAGTTGTTCCTATATACTATATAATGATGCCCACAAGGCCTTTGATAAGATAACTATTTTACTGATAATCATTAGATTGCGTGAGGTAGGGGTTTGCATTTCGCTTCTACGCAGGTTCCAGCCAAATTTGAATAAAGAGTCCCAGTATGATTTGGTTGAAGTATTCAAATCACAATTATTTTTCAGTAATTTTCGAGGTACTTTATGGATATCATTTAGAACTTTTTTTGTTCATTATATACATAAATAAAGTAACCAAGATCTGTAAAGTTCTTCTCTTTGCTGATGACCTTAAAAAGTATGCAAGACAATAATGATTGTCTTGCTCTTCAAAGTGAACTCGACAACTTTTGTCAATTTTTGCGGGGTGGGCTGTGTCAAATTGAATTTGAACAAATGCCATGTAATTTATTTCCCATAGAACACTGTTATATTAGAACTATAAATAAGTTTGTGTAGTTTTTCATTGTAAAAAATTGGTTATACATTCAAAGTTACAAATATTGTCCGTAGATGGCCACTATTTTTTTCCATCTTTTTGCCAATTGACGGAGTTCATCACGGAAAAAACCGGATCTTTAGCCACTATTTATGTGTCGATCCATTTCTGGACTTCATCGTAATTGTAGAAGTGCTGCTAAGCCAAGTCGGAGATGGTAATCAGAAGGAACAATATCTGGGCTGTACGGCAGCTGGCAAAGGACTTCCCACTTGGAGATTTCGAAGTTTGATCATGCATTGTCAATAACTTTGTCGTGTTTGTCATCGTATTACGGCACTTTATCTCGCAATGATCGGCTCAATCGCACCGTTTGAGGTCACGTGAATTCTACCAGGTAATTGTATTGGCATGCGAACATAGCTCTTATCCAAGTATCTCCATAGTCCACCGCAAGAGGTAGAAAGTGTGATAAGGATTACGCCATATCATCGCGCGAAGCGAGAACCCCTCCGAGGAGATGAACCCACCAGCTGCCAGTTTGGGCCCCGACTCGAAAGCCAGAACCATCTAACTGGTAGCAGCGAAGCACTATTCAACCTCTACTGGCTCTGCAGGTCAGTAACCGAGTTGGTTTGAGACGCAACTCACCCGCCAGAAGGAATTCTTATCCATCCATCTGAACGCAGTCTCATGAACTAAGATAATCTCAAGATTGATGACTACTATTGATTCTGGTATGAGCACCGTCTACCGACTTGTACGTCCTGACTCACTGAACCCATGTGAAGTCATTTGATTGATCCTTGCGTCAAGCATTAATGGCAAAGTCATTTCGTCGAGATCCACAAACCCTAAATTGTTACGCATTGATCCGGGGCCAGGACAAGCCGGTCGAACCGTCAAGTCCTGTTAAACCCTGAGTAATTTCATGAGAATATCCCAAACACGGTGGTCTGCGAATAGATAAACGAAATACCTCCCTAGTCCAGCATGTGGACTTTAAACCACTGCCCCTCGAGTCCAACAACAAAGGGGTGGCCAGGTGGTACAAGTAACACCTCTGAGCAAACCACCCCTCTGAGGTAATGCAGTATGCTACATAACGCACTCGGCCATTACACAGAAAAATCTGGAGATTCATGCTGCGATAGGGTAGAGTACGCCAGTTTTAAGAGAGAATCCCTGTCCTGCGACAGACTCCTTGTCACTGAGTTAATAAACCGGCTCAGCCCTCCATTTCACCAGAATTGGAAAACTAGAGCCCCATTCGGAGATCTTCCACCATATAGGTCCAGTGACTGACCCGAATGTCATTACGTTAGGCACCAAGACTTAACCCTCTATTTTGCAGAGACGAAACTAGGGTGCTATTCCTGACAAGTGCCCCCATCTTGTCAAGATCTAATGCCTGGGGGGCGATCTATTGAAGTCAGTAGACCTTCTCTTTGATCGATTGTAGCAGCTCATTATTCACCACACCCAACTGGTTCCACCAAATACCCAGCAGGATTTTCTCGCAATGAATTGTTGACTTGACAGTTGATGTTGAACATGGCCCTTCGTTTTGGTTTATTTTCACCGCCAGTCACAATTCGATGTAAAATCTTTTCTTTTCTTGCCGTTGGAGCAAAATGCTGGTTGAGTGACTTCAAGTTTTTTGCGAGTTCCTGTTGCGTTTGTGATGGATCTTGATCGAGCCTTGTCTCTAATTCTTAATTCTTAAACTTTAGTGAGCTCCGGGTCTTTTATCGCTTTCTAAATCTTAAGTACCACTTTAAAATCGGGCAAACCACTTCTGGTCACCATAATCATCCATTGAGATAAGATGACTTTCGGCAGCTTTTTTTTCATATTGAAGCAATGAAGTAAAACTCACCTCAAAAACACATGTTTTGATACATATTTTGACCTCTCATACTATTTCTTATATTTTCATGTTTCGTGTTTGTTTTAAACGAAACGAAACACTCGCGAGTTCAGTACACAAACAAATTAAAAATGAAAATTTGAGAAAACCTGTCTAAGTCATCCAATCGATTTATCATATATCATTATTTTATTTAGATATTTCACACTTTCATTTAACTTGAAAAGTATATAAACAAAATTGTTTTTCGTCTATTGTCATGTTAGTCAGGATAGCGGGGCACAACGGGAGACGCCCGTGTATGAGCTCTGAACTAACGAAACGTAACAGAAAATTTGTCTTAGTTGGCACTCTATGGTTCAGCTCATGTAAAAGTTATGGAAGTATTTAGTGTCCACGTCTGATCATTTGTGACATCTTACAATGAGATATTGAGGTTTATGTTAGACAGAAAAGCTCGTTTTTTTAATACAAAACCATAGTATAACTATATTAGTATCGCATGTTCAATAAATTGAAATCCTCTTCTTTCACATGTATTCTTCAGCACAAAACCTACATGAATCGACTTGGAAAAAATCAGGTCTCTGAGTTAAATATCCGATTTAAGTCAAATTCCAGAAGATCCCAACAACTATAATTTCAGATTGAAATATTTCAATATAAGCTCACGGAATCACATATTTATTGACGACATTGGTTTTGTCAGGAAATCATTAAATAGTCGCTTAGATTCTCAAAATATCATACAATTCATACATTTTTATGTCCCAGAGATTTAGGTTTTTTTTTTATTTAGTATTATATTATCTCGATACTCCTAGATCTTGTATGAAGATCCCTCAGCTTTGCGAGTTAAGAGTTCAGTTGTGTTCTGGGTAGGCTTTGTTACTGCGATCTTGCTTTAGGTCGCAGCACTGTTCATTTTCGACCCAACGGGGAAATGGTGGCCGACAATCCTTCAACTAGAAAATTTCTTTTCCACCTGAACTTATTCGAACCACTGAGCTGTCGGCACTCATGTTAGGTGGATGAATACTTACTCCTCACCACTTAAGCACTCAAGCAGCGATAAAAATTCGCTGATTTACAGAATGCTGCATCACTGCAATAATTTCAGAGATTGTATTGATATGTTTTATTATAGTGAGAATAGATGGAAGCATATTGTGTAATAGTTTTATAAATTTATTTGTGGTTACGTGGTTGTGTTCTTTTGATGTGAATTAATGAAATGGAAAGAAATAAATAAGTATAAATATTCTTTTAGTATATGAGGACTATATAATTCATTTTTAAAATATCAATATCCTCGATCTGCTATGGAAAATGATAAAAGTGTCAAAAACGAAAGCCCTATTTTTGGTAACATGTCAGACCGCTGAAAGAGAAAAATATATTTTACCTCAATATATGCTAAGATGTTCATATGTACGAAAAGTGACAACCTGCACCATAAAAATGAAATATTTCTTGCAGTATTTTGATTAAAATGCAACATTAATAAATGAGTGACTTCTTTGTAGTTATTAACAACATAATTATTCTTTATAGAGAGAGGTAATTTTTCGAAATGATCTTCAAAGTGTTGATGTATAAGAGTGTACTTACTCACTGTTTATCATCGCTTTAGTGACCCACCCTCTATATCCTCACAGATTTTCCATTTTAACCTAATAAATGTGCAAATCTTATAACATTTCGTGATTATATTTCCACTATCTGTGAAGAACTCGACTCGGGGAATTTAAATCCCGTTTTTTCTCATTGAATGAGTTTCAGAAGTGCTGAATTGGTACAAAGTTTTCGGTCGCAGCACGAAATTTATTATACGTCTAAGGGGCTCCCTAATCTTGTTACCGATAGCTAAAGGAACGACTGCGTCCTAAAGGATCTCCTTGAAATTTAAAATGTGCCCTTGTGGCTTGCGGAACAAATTCACCACCACTCGCTCCGTAGATAATGGATTCTTTAATCGAAGAGTCCGTTTCGAAGGAAAATACTTTATCCCTTTTCGCCTGAAATGTGTGCCTTTTCTAAAGAATCTTATGAAATTATCAGTTTGGGATAGGTACTGAGTGGATTCTCGTTAAATTCAAGGATACGCCTTTAATTATTTCCATATTGTGAAAAAATTATGGAAACTAAGCCCGGATTTCAATTCCTAGAAGAATTTCACTGAGGTGTCGTATTTACGAACACAAGTACAATCTTATATTTATCACTTTTTTTTTATTTGAAAGTTTTAGGTCACATCAACCACTTGGGTAATTAGAGATCACTTTAAGAAATTACATTTTGCACAATAAGTTTATATCCAGTAAATAATTTTCAACTAGTTCTATGTAACACATATAACATAAACTGTTTTTGATTGTTTCTACTTTGTGTCGGTCACGAGACTCCTGATATCTGGGACAATCCATTAATAGGTGTTTGATTGTAAGAACTTCATCACATTCTGGACATTGCAGTCTTTCATTTTTCTGGAAGATGTAGTCCTGGGTTAAGCGGGTATGTCCTATTCTTAGACGATTTATTAAGTGTTGGTCTGAGCGGTTGAAATTTTCTTTCCAGTATTTAATATTGAGTTTTATCTCGGCCAGTTGTTGGTTGCTCCTTTTCCAGCTTTCTACCCATGTGGATGATATAAGATGTTTCAGATATATTTTGATGTCCCCGTTTGAGATCTGGTTATCAAATATGTTATTATCCGAGGTGTTGTACTTCGATGTTTTCTGATCAGTCCTCTGGTTTCCCCGAATACCCATGTGTGATGGGACCCGTAGAAATTTTACAATTTTGTCTTCCGATTTCAAAGTGAACAGTAAATCTTCAATATGTTTTAGGAGCGGGTTCTTAGGATATAACTGTTTAAGACCCAATAAGCTATTCAAGGAGTCAATGATAATTAGATATTTGTTGCATGCTCTGTGTTCGGCATATTCTAAGGCTTTTCGGATGGCATAGCATTCTGCCGATAATATGGTGTTATGTGGATTTAACTTGCAGCATATTGATCCAGTTGGGGTTATTAATGCTGCAACCACTCCAGATTCACTCTTGGTCGCATCAGTGTATATTTGCTGAAATTCTGGATATTTATCGAGGGTTTCATAGAAAGCATTTAACATTATGCTACCTGGTTTCTTTATCGTGAACTAATAAATCGAAATTGCACCATGGAGCTTCAATTAACCAAGGTGGAAATTTTATTTTTTTATCGTCTATGATTGGGGGAACTCCTGGTTTAATTGGTTCTTATGCATTTTTATTCGTTGATAAAATGGGAGAGATATTCTGTTCCGTTCATTGAACAAGTTATTGAAGCGTTCCACGTGATTTTGATTGCAAGCTGGTTTTGATTTGTTCGTATCGAGAGAGGATGCATACGTTAAGTCTAGGTATTATCTTCTTTTTTCTAAGGGAAGTTCCCCAGTTAAGACATGCAAGCTTTCTATCGTAGTGGTTCGGTGAGCTTCTGTGGCTGTTCTCAAGGCTGTATTTTGGATGACCTGGACTGCTTTTATGAGTGCAGAGCCGTATGTCTGGGATCAATGATCTATTTTTTATTGTACCAAGGATTTATAAATGTTCAATAGGGTTTTTTGTTCACCTCCCCATGAACGATGAGATAGACATTTCAAGAGGTTCAGTCCGCTTTGACATTTTAGTATCAGATTTTTCAGTTGCAAATTCAAATTTAGCTTAGTATCTAGTGTCATTTCCAGAAATTTTATATGTTGCATTTGCACAATGGGCTCACCCTATATTTCCAATGTGGTGGACAGTATATTGGTTTTCTTCATAAATATAATACTTTTTGATTTACTTGAATTGAATAAATATCCAAATGAATTTGATCATTTTTATAGTTCATTCAGAGCATTCTACCTTAAAGAATGTAAGATTTCCAAATCATTTCCTATGCTATATCACTAGATCATCAGATTAAAGTAATGCTTTAACGGAGGGGTTAATATTGTGTAATATATCGTTGATTGCAATAAAAGAAGGTGTGACGCTGATTTCAGAGCCTTGTGGGGTGCTATGCGTTTGGATTTTTTCTGTCGATAGTTAACCATTAACATTAACTCGGAATGATCTCCTGTCAAGAAAATTCTGGATAAAATGAAATATATTTCCCGAGATACCCCATTCTTTCAAGTCATTCAATATATTAGGCCTCCATACGGCATTTTCACGGAACTGCTACCACTTCAAGAGTAGTGTTTATTACGAGTTTTTCGGACTCTAAGGCATCTAAGACATATAGTGCTACATCACCTGATTGTTTAGTAACATTTGTTCGATTTTTATGAAAACAAGAGAAGTTTTTTAATTTAACAATCTTTTCTACTTTAAAATGGGTTTCGTGTAGACATATGATTTTTGGCTGTAAATCATTAATAGGTACCTTGAATGCTTCCAGATGAGCCAAGTAACCGTTAATGTTTCACTGTATTATGTTCGCCATTTTATTGTGTGAATGAGTTGTCGCTTTCTGAATCAGATGTGATGTTGCTACTTGGGGTCATCAGTTGTTTAGTGAGTCTATTTCTTGTTTTAGGACATCGGCTTTGCATTGTTTTATCTTTGATGTACAGATAAATGAGCGTTAGCGTTCACTGATGTCATCCGTGTAGCGTTTAGCCAAGTTAAGTGTGTCAGTGGTTTTTAGTGTGTTGTCAAAGAGGTTCAGGAGCTGTTTTAAGTTAGAACAAATGTGCTTTTTTTATTATTTCTTTAGTGTGAATCAGCTGAATGTTTAAATTTTTAGACGTGGGTGAGTATTCTTCGGCCTTTTGGTTTTTCGGAGGTTTAGGTTCTGCAAAATTCATCTCAGGTATGTTGATTTCAGGGGAAGGTGTTAATAATTCTGACAGAGGACGTTTTGGTCTTGAGCTGCTATCTTCATAGATATTTTGTGATTTTTCAGATTAAGTTTCTGGTCCCGGAATTACGATAATCGTTATTACTTTGGCTTGATTATCACCAGTGATTGCTTTGAGAGGACATTTGGATGCTAAATGTCGCGTATGCTTGCATTTAAAGCAGGCTGCATTGTCCAAAGACAAGAATACCCGGTATTGAGTATCAGCGAATTCAACCACCAGAGACTCCGGAATATTGACCATATCTTGTGGGCTTACATAGATGTGTCTTCTGAAACTCACCACATGGGAATAATCGGAAACAGAGATGTTCATTTTCAGAAAATTCAAAGGAGAATAATATTGCATCCTATCTTTTTCAGTTGTTTTTCCAATACGTCATGGGGAATAGTCGGGGATACGTTAGAGAGAATAATTCTTTTTGCTGGAGTTGACAGTCTTCTTCCTGGAATAGCCTGATTGGAAATTTTAATTGACCCAAAGGAGGACATATAGTTATTCACAGATTCTTCGCTTGACAAGTCGATACATACTCTATTATTGAATATTTTCGAGGCATATCTTATGTTTTTGGGTCCTGTTTGTTTTCCCACTGCTAGTGTGTATTCGAAGGTTGGTACATCTTGTATGGTATTAAAAACTATCGCTTGCTTGATTGATTGGGATTTTTGCGACTGAGGTAAGTTTTCTTAAGAAAAACTGTGACCAGCACCGCGCTTAGCGCTCATTCTCTGTGATCAGAGGAAATTGTATTTGGGTCATTCATATTTAATTTCTAAGTCAAGAAGTATCATGCCGTAACTTAATCCCCTAGTAATTTCTTTCCACTTGCGATTTCCGTAATGATGAGGATAAGTTGACCACAGTTTTTATTAGGTGCTGAATTCAACACAGTGTGTCCAGTACAATAAAATTGTCACTTTTTCTCGATATATTCGCATAAATTCCAAATGTACAAATGTCTCGAAATTATTCCGATACACATATCCTGATGTGGAGATGTGATCACAGCAGTTGCTCCTATATTTATTACTTAAAGGCGCACCAATATCACAGGCATCATCTTCATTTAAAATCTAATCCAATTTTGTTACTACAGATGAAGTGGCTGAATGACTTTTGTTAGTGCAGCATTCAAGTTTCCCTAATTTATTTCTGAAATTGCGCATATATGCACCACTCATCTTTCAGATGACACTGTGCGCATGCGAGAGACTTCTTCTTCGACCAGAATCTTAATGATCACGGATCGACATTACGTTCGATATTTTTCCGGCTTATGAGTTTTTTAATTCTTTCAAAGCAAAAAGTGTTCAGAATTTCTTATTACAAGAACGATAGTTCAACAAGGTGTTGGTGTCAGAGTTCCAGACAAGGGGATCCCCAACTAACCAGGAATTCAGTGGATGAGGGTGAGTGTCCATCTGAGATTTGTGGTGTATTTCTAATCATTATCAAATTTACACATACAGTCTGCTAATTTTCTACCGAAGTGCTAACATTTTGGTCCATTCGAACCGGTTGACTAGTGATTTCTTATTTTCTTTCTTTTCATTTCGAGATTTCCACGTGGGTCACCGTCAAATTATTATTAATTTTCATTCATATCGATTGTAGGAAATCGATAAATCCGTACAAACAGTATACGCTTATCGCTTCATACAAAAAAACCATATGTTCAACTTAGGTTCACTTCAATCGATATAAACATATTCTTTCATTCCGCATATTTCTTCTTTCAATTCATATTGGAAAATAATTAAAACTCAAATACGATTACAACTTCCAAAGTTTTCGTTGACACCCTTTCTGTTCTAATAAACTTTCTTTATATTATCTTTTCTTCGCATAATTTGGTTCTTTACATATATCACTTTATATTTACATTCATTCAATAAAATATTTCACAAAAAATGAGTAACATCAAAAGATTTGAAAGCAAACGTAAAATATACGTTAGTCGAATTTCGGAATTTTACATTATTGCAAAGCAAAGCTTAACTGATACGTCGAAAAGAGGGCAATTAAAGGCTAGGTATGATGATATTAAAAAATTATTTGAGCGGTTTTCAGAATGTCATAATGAGATTATAATGCTGATTGAGGATGAGGCGGAATTTGATACACATGAGAAAATAAGAAGGGAGACTGAAAACTTTTATTATGAAGGTTTGTCTATTTATCATAACATGAGTAAAAATGATACTTCTAATTCGTCGTCGGTTAGTGTTGAAGCTTCTGCAAAACTCCCACCTCTTAATATACCCACTTTTGACGGTGATCCAAAAATTTGGTCAACTTTTCATGATCTGTTCGAGAAATTAATTCATGATAATTCCAATCTTTCAAATGTTGAAAAGTTCAGATATTTATTTTCCTTCCTAAAAGACGAGCCTTTGAAATTACTAAATGGTATCGCCATAAATAACGACAATTATAACACCGCTTTCAAAAAACTTATTGACAGATATCAAAATAAAAGACTTATAGCTTCGAATGCATTAGATTCAATTTTTTTCATTTCACTAAAAGGCAATACTGCAAAAGATTTTCGTATTCTACTCAATACCTTTTCCGAATCATTGGCAGTTCTTAATGCTTTAAATTTCAGTACAGATCAGTGGGATTTTTTACTTTTCTATATACTTCTAGGGAAACTAGATATTGAGACTCGAACTAATTTTGAAATTCAAACTGATTCTAGCAAAATTCCAGAATATAAGGAACTTTATAATTTTGTTGAAATTAAATGCAAGGCCCTAGAATCCGTTCAACATTTGACTACTTCTAAAAATAAAGTATTTGCAGTAAGCAAAGAGAAGTGTAATAATAAATATAATTCCAAGACCAGCAATAGTTTTTCATTACAAACAAAAAATACTCATTATAATTCCAATGTTAAGTGTTACCTTTGCAAAGGTTCACATGGATTGTCGAAATGCTCTGATTTCTTGTCAAAATCTCCGAATGATCGTTTTTCTTTCGTCAAACAAAATAAACTGTGTTTGAATTGCTTACATCATTCGCATAATCTAAATAATTGTAAAATAGAAAGGCTTTTTACTTGATAGAAGGAATATAACAAAATTTGAATATCAAAACAAATTGAAATATGTTTATCTTCTACAATTTTAATTTCCAAAAGAATTTTTTATTCAAGAAACTTTTAGAATTAAATTAATGTCTAAAACAAGCACCGCTCACATTTAATAGACGTTTATAAACAAAACTCAATATACAATGTCAAATGAAATAAATAACCCAATAGATATACGAAAGTAATTAAAATTAATAAATAAATATTCAAAGGAGACAAAATTTTGTTTCTGGTCTTAACTTTAAAAAATACTACTTGCCTTATAAAAACATGAACACACTTAAAGGACTTCCCAAAGAATATAATTTATTTGAAATATTTAATATATTTAAATATTCGAACAAATTATTTCAAAAATCTCTAAAAAATGTGCACTATATCTTCAAAAAACAAATATAGTTCTAGATAATCCCTTCATCAGCCCTTTGTTTTCAATATTACAAATATCAAAATCAAAAACATAACCTACATCACTCACGTGTTAAAAGACTTCAGCTTCGAACTACAGATCAGCTATATATTCAAGATTGATCTATGTTCTAACAAAATCAAAGAACAAAGTGAGTTATTTTAAGTTTACTTAAAATCATTGACATTCTATAATGAGATTTATTGAAGCCAAAATATAGTTATATATTATATATAAAATAAAATAGAAAGGCTTTTTACTTGATAGAAGAAATATAACAAAATTTGATTATCAAAACAAATTGAAATATGTTTATCTTCTACAATTTTAATTTCCAAAAGAATTTTTTATTCAAGAAATTAATTTGAATAATTTAATTCTAAAAGTTTCTTGAATAAAAAATTCTTTTGGAAATTAAAATTGTAGAAGATAAACATATTTCAATTTGTTTTGATATTCAAATTTTTCTAAATAATTGTCTTTCGTCGTACAAATGTCGCACTTGTAATAACCGTCATCACTCTCTGATCCATATTAATAGTTCAACTATCATAGAAAATATTCCACATTCTTCAACTGTATCAGGTAACACCTTTTCCGAACAAAATACAGTATTATTGGCTACTGCGGCGGTAGATATCCGTGATAGATATGGCACATTTCAACGTGTTCGCATTCTTATTGATTCAGGAAGTCAATCAAATTTCATAAGCGAAAAATGTTTTCGTAATCTTGGGTTACAGAGACATCAATTTTCTACAACTATTTTTGGTTTGAACGAAATGACTTCATTTTCTTCAAAAGGTATTACTGCATGCGATATCAAACCTACAAATTCCGACAGCCCTGTACTTTCTTTCGATGCTATTGTTGTTCCAAAATTATGTTCTAATATACCTGCTTTTTCTATTAAAAAGGGACAATGGGACCATTTACAGGGTTTACCTCTCGCAGATGAAAATTATTTTCTCTCAAGTCCAATAGACATTCTGATTGGTGCTGAGCTTTTCACTCATATTTTACTCAATGGACGTATCGTTGGAAAATTAGGCCAGCCTACCGCCCTTGAAACTATTTTCGGTTGGGTTCTTTTGGGTAAAGTTAACAATCCGTCTACAAGTTCAGAAACAAAAACTTTTCTTCTTCAATCCGATGTTCGTGTCGACATCTGTATTCCTAAGTTCTGGGAATTAGAGCAAATTCCTGATAAGCATTTTTACTCCGTCGAAGATGAAAAGTGTGAGACCTTTTTCAAAGAAACGACCACTCGTGATTCCACCGGTCGATTCATAGTTTCGCTTCCTTTCAGAAATTCGAAACCATTTCTAGGAGATACTTATACTCAAGCTTATCGTAGATTTTTCTTACTTGAAAAACGTTTATTAAAAAATCCATCTTTGTATTCTTCTTATTCCGATTTCATGAAAGAATATCTTGACAGTGGACATATGTCTTTAGCCACATCGGAAGCTATACCCAATGATAATTTTTGTTACTTACCCCATCATTGTGTTCTGAAGCCTGAGAGCGTAAGCACAAAACTTCGTGTAGTTTGGGATGGATCGGCAAAAGGCTCGAGAGGTGTGAGCTTAAATGACACTTTACTTCCTGGTCCAAAATTACAAAAGGATATAGTTTCTTTACTTTTACTTTTCCGTTTAGACGCAGTGGTATTCATAGCTGATATAAAGCAAATGTTCAGACAAATTTTAATATCTCCTTCTGATAGAAATTTCCAAAGAATTCTATGGCGTTTTAATCCAAACGATTCACTTTCAGAGTATACCTTAAATACAGTTACTTTCGGACTCAATTGTAGCCCGTATTTGGCAATGCGTACCGTTCGTGAGCTAGCTCTCCTAGAGAGAGAAAACTTTCCAATGGCTAGTAAGATACTAGAGGATCAAACTTATATTGATGATGTGCTGGGTAGTGCATCATCTGATTCTGAAGCTTTGTCTCTTCAAAAGGATTTAATCGATCTGCTTAGTCGCGGAGGTTTTATGTTGAGGAAGTGGGCTAGTAATTCTCCAGCATTGCTTTCTTCCTTAGACCATTCTGACTGTCAGATTCCTTTGTCCTTTGATAAGGATGAACCACCATTTCTGAAGGTTCTAGGTCTTCAGTGGTACCCTTCTCTCGATATATTTTCTTACAAGTGCCAAAATATATCAAAAGACCTCACAAAACGAGGCATCTTGTCCGATATAGGTCGGATTTTCGATCCATTGGGTTTTCTGTGTCCCATTCTTTTAAAGGCAGAATACATTATGCAATGTATTTGGTCCTTGAAAAAGGATTGGGACGAAGAACTTCCCGAGTCCATTAAAAATTCATGGACACAATTGAAGTGTGAACTTTCAGAACTCTCTGGATTACGTCTCCCTAGGCGAATCACCTTTGATCAATATGAGAGATGTGAGTTACATGGATTTTGTGACGCTTCAAGCATAGGTTACGCAGCGGTAATTTACCTCAGATTACAGAGAGGCGATTCTATTCACGTATTTCTAATCTGTTCTAAAGGGAGAGTTGCCCCCTTAAAAACAATTACTCTTCCTAAACTTGAGCTGACTGCTGCAAAGCTTTTGGCTGATTTGGTCAAATTTGTGACTGACACATTTTCTAGTCGACTCTTATTCGATCAAATCACTTGCTGGACTGATTCACAGGTAGTTCTTTCTTGGCTCAATGCTTCACCGAGCCGTTGGAAAACTTTTGTTGCCAATCGAGTACACCATATTCAGGAACTGGTATCTCCCGATTCATGGATGTATATTCCTTCATCTCTAAATGCTGCCGATTGTGCATCTAGAGGAATGAACCCATTGCAATTGATTCGTTTCGAAATGTGGTGGAATGGACCGGAATTCCTATCCAGCCCAAAAACCGAGTGGCCAAATTTTTCTGCTCAGGCTTCAGAACTTAATAATGATGTAGTCTCTGCCGAAGAAAAAAGTATATCTTTATATGTAGATATTCCAATGGACGATTTAGATAACCTTTTGAATAAATTTTCCTCTCTTGAAAAAATAAAAAGAATTTTAAGTTACTGTTTACGATTTTCGAAAATTTCAAAACCCGGTTCCCTTAAACAAACAGGCATTTTAACAATTCATGAGTTGAATGAATCGTTGATGTGTTTAATAAAACATACGCAATATTCGGTATTTTCTGATATCATAGAAATTATTAACAAAAACAAAATTTTACCTAAACCCTTTCGGAAACTTTCACTCTTTCTAGATTCTCTAGGTTTTCTCAGGGTGGGCGGCCGCTTAAAGAAATCCAGTTATATTGAATATGCCGCAAAACACCCTCTTTTGATGCCTAGCTCACATAAATTAACGATTTTGATTGTAGAGTCGGTTCACAAGCAATATTTACATCCCGGTTCAAAAACGTTACATAATTTACTTCTTCAAAAATATTGGATACTATCAGCTCGTCGAACAATAAGAAAAGTTATTTCTAATTGTTTTCAATGTTTTCGTGCCCGTCCAAATACTTACAAACCACCTGAAATGGCTGATCTTCCAAGTTTCAGAATTTCTAAATTAAAGCCATTTTCTCACGTTGCTATTGATTTCTGCGGACCTTTCTTCGTAACTATGCATCGCATAAAGGGTGCAAAATATTTAAAATCTTATATATGCGTTTTTGTGTGCACTACAACCAAAGCTATTCACTTAGAATTAACGCAGGAGCTTTCTACGTGTAGTTTTATCGCGGCATTCCGTCGATTCATTTCTCGACGTGGCATGATTCATGCGTGCTACTCCGATAACGGTCGGAATTTCATTGGAGCTCAAAATGAATTTTTGAAGTTAGCTCAAGAAACTTCTGGAACTCTAAGTTTCCAGTGGCATTTCAATCCCCCTACGGGTGCACATTTTAATGGCCTTGCCGAAGCGGGTGTAAAAATGGTTAAATCTCATTTACTACGAGTGGTAGGAGATCAGCGACTATCCTATGAAGAATTTACAACTTTGATTTGTCAAATCGAAGCTGTTCTGAATTCGAGGCCATTATGTTCTCAGAGCTCAGATCCTAATGATTTAATTCCGCTCACACCAGGGCATTTTCTCACTTTAGAACCCTTGAATTCAACAATTCCTGATGTTGATGTTTCTCATTTGAAATTAAACAGACTGTCTAGATGGCAGCTTATACAGAAAATGCAGCGAGATTTTTGGAAAAGGTACTTCGCGGAATATGTTAATACACTTCAGCAGCGTTTCAAGTGGGCTGAGCCGGCCAAAGAAATTGAGCTCGACGATCTTGTTTTGATCAAAAGCGATGTCGTTTCGCCTTTTAAATGGCCGGTTGGTCGCATTGTGGAATTATTTCCGGGAGAGGATGGACACAATAGGGTAGCTGCGGTGAAAACAGCTAATGGTATTTTCCGTAGACCCGTTGTGAAGCTTTGTCCACTTCCGAGAAATTGATTTTCAAATTATTTTCCTTTATAAAAATAATGTATTTCTATATTTGTTATTATTTTTCTTTTCTATTATTTAAATT
Source organism: Megalocaria dilatata (assembly GCA_034642435.1). NCBI lineage: Eukaryota > Metazoa > Arthropoda > Insecta > Coleoptera > Coccinellidae > Megalocaria > Megalocaria dilatata. The sequence goes on along the minus strand of CM067854.1, from coordinate 95,668,509 downwards.
TAATTTTCTGGTGACTTACATGGTGTTCTTTTTAAAAGGAGGAAACTTTTTTTTCTGTTTTCTTTAGAAAAACCCATAGGGGTTTTTGTGGGCGGCTATGTTAGTGCAGCATTCAAGTTTCCCTAATTTATTTCTGAAATTGCGCATATATGCACCACTCATCTTTCAGATGACACTGTGCGCATGCGAGAGACTTCTTCTTCGACCAGAATCTTAATGATCACGGATCGACATTACGTTCGATATTTTTCCGGCTTATGAGTTTTTTAATTCTTTCAAAGCAAAAAGTGTTCAGAATTTCTTATTACAAGAACGATAGTTCAACAAGGTGTTGGTGTCAGAGTTCCAGACAAGGGGATCCCCAACTAACCAGGAATTCAGTGGATGAGGGTGAGTGTCCATCTGAGATTTGTGGTGTATTTCTAATCATTATCAAATTTACACATACAGTCTGCTAATTTTCTACCGAAGTGCTAACAACTTTTGATTATTCTTCATTTTCACAATACTATAAAATGAACTAACCTAATGTGTAAACAATTTTTCATCTTCATCTGAAGTTCATAGTTTCTTGAAATCTGTTGATCACACAACAATAGACACATTCTTCAAGTGAATAATGGAACAGTTTTATCAGTGTCTCCTGGTTCTGGAGATTTTATAAATATAAATTAAAATTATATAAAATGGGTGGAAAAATTATAAAACAAAAGAATTTTCTTATAGAATATTATACTAATAATTGAATAAAATTTTTACTGTCAACTTTTGTACTTTCGCATTAAATGCCTTAGGCTTGTATGCCGCTTATGTGATTTTCATTTAACGCTATCTGGACTGTCTCCAGACACTGACAGAATAAATCGTAGAATCATTTCATTGGTGGATATAGTCTAGTCAATAAGTGCCTTTTGGGTCAAATTTTTTCAGGAGTCTCCGAAACTTATGATCAAGGTGTCATTCGATTCGAAAGGGCATCTAGATGATTTTTGAAAAAAATGAAGTTCCGTTTGCAAAAGTTATTAACAATTAACTAAAAAAAAGAGTGTTTAGTTTTTTGTAAATATCTCAAAAGCCGATAAAGATTTTTTGAAATAAAAAAAAGTTTTAAAAAGAGGAGGAAATTTCCTAGAAAAAGTGTTGACTCCCGGGATTGTAGTCCCAATATTAATAATCTTCCCACAGGGATGAAAATACGGCCGGAAACGGGTACTCTGGCTTTCGTAAGCCACTTTATTAATAAAAATTATTTTAACAGATTAAATATGAAATTTAATAAATGAAAACATTCAGGGGCATACTGGATAGATGAATGAACAATAATCCAATTATCTCAATTTTTCAATTAGTTATGCAATAGCTAATTAATAATTTTTTTCTGCTTGGACATGAACCCGGCCAGTTTGATGATTGTTAAATTATTAACTTGAGATTTTTTCCTCTCTTGGATCAATTTTTGGAAGACTTCAGAATAGATCCCCGTTGGAAAAATTTAAAAATGTTTATTTTTCAGTTTTTTATCAACAATTTTCGTTGTTGCAAAATTAAAAACTTTTAAAATTTTTTTTTCAAAATATATTTAATTGTCCGTTTTTATGTTGTAGGAAGCTTTATATAAATATATTTTTTAAATTTTCATCTCTTATTTTTTAAAAAATTTGTTATAAACAAATGCGTTGTTCACAAAATAATTGAAAATTTTTTCAAGGAATATCAATCTCTGATGCAAATAATGATTTCTAAAAGAAACATTTTTTTTATTGCTCCAAAACGCATTTGTTAATTAACAATCGTTTTCTCACCTTCTAACTAATATTAAGAAACCATTTTTTCTTTAATAATCATGATTTACTTTCATTTTCCTTATTAAAAAATTTTCGTTTTGTTTAATTTTTCATTGTTTATATAATAAACAATTTGTTATAAACAAATAAATTTTTACTTCATATTTTTTTCCCTATTCTTCTTACTGCCATAAATACAGACATGATTTTTTTAAAAATTAAAAAAATTCAAATTTTAAATTAAAAAAAAATTATAATAAAATCAATAAAAAAAATAATGTCTGTATTTGTGGCAGTAAGAAGAAAAGGGAAAAAAATATAAAGTAAAAATTTATTTATTTGTAACAAATTGTTTATCATATAAAGAATGAAAAATTAAACAAAACGAAAATTTTTTTTATATGGAAAAGAAAAGTAAATCGTGACTTTAGGAAAAAAATGGTTCCTTAATATTAGTTAGAAGTGGGAGAAAACAATTATTACTTAACAAATGCGTTTTTAAGCAATAAAAAAATATTTTTAACGAAAAGTTTTTTTGATTTAATTCATTATTTGCATCGAAGATTGATATTCCTTAAAAAAATTTTCAATTATTATATTTTATAAACAAGGCATTTGTTTATAACAATTTTTTTGACAATAAGAGATAAAAATTTAAAAAAATATTTCTATGTAGCTTCCCACAACTTAAAAACCATTAATAATATTTTTGAAAACAAAAGTTTTTCGATTATTAATCTAAGTTTTTAAGTGTGCAACAACGAAAATTTTTAATAAAAAACTGAAAAATAAACATTTTTGAATTTTTTCAACGGGGATCTATTTTAAAGTCTTCCAAAAATTGCTCCAAAAGAGGAAAAAAATCTCAAGTTAATAGCTTAACAATTATCACACTTGAAATGTTCATGTCCAAGCAGAAAAAAATTATTAATTAACTATTGCATAACTAATTGAAAAATTGAAATAAAAATTTTTTTTGGCGGATTATTGTTCATTCATCTATCCAGTATGCCCCTGAATGTTTTCATTTATTATATGTCATATTTAATCTGTTATAATAATTTTTATTAATAATGTCCATAGTAGACATGGCTTACGAAAGCCAGAGTACCCGTTTTCGGCCGTATTTTCATCCCTCTGGGAAAATTATCAATATTGAGACTACAATTCCGGGAGTCAACTCTTTTTTTAGGAAATTTCCTCCTCTTTTTGAATCTTTTTTCTTCATTTCAAAAATCTTCATTTGTTTTTGAGATATTTACAAAAAACTAAACCCTCTTTTTTTTAGTTAATTGTTTATAACTTTTGCAATTTTTGCAAGCGGAACTTCATTTTTTCCAAAAATCATCTAAATGTCATTCCAAATCGAGTGGCACTTTGATCATAATTTTCAGAGACTGCTGAAAAAAGTTGACCCAAAAGGCACTTGCTGACTAGACTAATATACTCAATCGATTCAAGAATTAACTACGTCGTGATAATTGCTGAAACCACTACATTCTTGCCAAAGCGTTGCCATCTCACTTGTTCATCTGATTAACATTTTTATCATTTTTGAGATACTCAATCAGCTGAACAATCATACAGTTCTTATCTACATACATAATCAGAAATCATGAAAGTGACATTAAGTGCCAAAGTGCTAATAAAGGAAACAGCCATCATCATCTGCAGCAAGATCGTGGTCTACTGTGTAAGAACGTGACAAACCCAATTTCCTATCGTATTTATCTTCCATCATCCCTCAAGTTACTTCCGGGTCACAACGGAGTAATCATCCCTAGTCTGCGAAATTACCCGATTAATTAGATCAGGTGAATTTGTTTAAAATAAATTTTCTTGATGTGTGTTTATAAATATAAAATTTATTCCATCTTCTTGTTAAAATTCATTCCGAACTTTCTACTTTAATTCTTCGAAGTGTTGAGTAAACTTGGGAGATAATAGTATTTCTTGGACTTCAGTTTTGTAACTCCAGACAACAGGTTATACGTCTATATTATTTAATAATCAAATGATTGGCGATACTATCCTGAAAGCCTAAATCGTCTTCATAGCAGGGACCAAAAGGATGATTTATATTCCAAGGCCAAATTGAACTTTATTTAATAGTGGAATATGACTACACAAAGTAAAAGTTAATTTCTATTTTAATTTTCCTTGAAAATTACTGCAATAGAAGACACTATTAAAATTTCTTGAAATCAATTATAATATGAGACAGTATTTCAATTTTCACAAAAATGTTTTTAATACAACAATTGTTTCACCAGGATGTGGCTCCTTCAGGTATCTACATTCTAGCCAGTAGAATGCATAGTAGTACTGCATTGTGAACATTTTCCTGGAAATTAAAATAGTGTCTGCTATATATTTTCTATTTGAAATGAGTTTCCACCAAGTAGAGACCGAATCAATCAAATAATTATGATATGAGATATCTTCTTAAAAATCACTTTGTATTTACAATATTTTGCCACAGACGATTGTGATTTGATATTCTTCGAATTTGTATAATTTCTGTTATGAACTATAACTCTTCAAAGTTGTCATGAGTTTTGAAAAAAATTGTATTTATTCCATAGAAACGAAAATATATAAAGAACTATATTGTTTGTTTACAACAATAGAGTTTGTGAGCATTTCGAGTAAATCCAAAGTGAGAAATGCGGAATCTGTTATGAATAAAATAGTACTGATGATAAAATAATAAGAAACAGTTTTTTACTTGATAGAAGGATTATTACAAAATTTGAATATCTAAACAGATTTAATCTGTTAGTCTTCTATAGTTTTAATTTCAAAAAATTTTTATTCAAGAAACTTTAAGAATTAAATTAATGTCTTCATAAGCACTGCTCATATTTAGTAGACGTATAGAATCAAAACTCATTATACAATATCGAATGGAATTAAGAAAACCCAACGAATATAAATTGTCAATTAAAATTAATAAATAGATATTTTTTGTTCCGTTCCAGGCATGCATACTGAACTCTTCAGGCAAACGTACGAGCCCTGTTTGTTACAAAATGTATTGTTTTCTGATCTTATATTTATGAAGACAAAATCTTTCTCAAAAATATACAAAATAATTTTAAGAACTTCTCAAAAACTAATTTATTTGAAATATTTAATATATTTGAATAAATTGCTTCAAAAACTCTCAAAACATGTAGCACATCCTTAAAAATAATTAGAATTCAGATAAGACCAATTCATAAAATTATTTTGTATATTTTTGAGAAAGATTTAGTCTTCATAAATATAAGATCAGAAAACAATACATTTTGAAACAAACAGGGCTCGTACGTTTATCTGAAGAGTTCAGTACGCATACCTGGAACGAAACAAAAAATATTTATTTATTTATTAATTTCAATTGACAATTTATATTCGTTGGGTTTTCTTGATTCAATTTGACATTGTATAATGAGTTTCGATTTTATACGTCTATTAAATATGAGCAGTGCTTATAAAGACATTAATTTAATTCTTAAAGTTTCTTGAATAAAAATTTTTTGAAATTAAAATTGTAGAAGTCTAAGAGATTAAATCTGCTTAGATATTCAAATTTAGTACTGATGACTTTATATGATGTTTTCCTAGAAATTTGTTGGTTATGAGAAAAAAACATTCAACTCAATTATTATAAATATACATAAATTTATTCACAGGAATACTGACGCGACTGGTTTCAATTGATCATACAATGACGCAACAACGCAACAATCGAAAATGATCATGTCGGTGTTCTTCTAATTGAAATACGTAATAATTCGATTAAATAATATATTATTTCATTTCAATATGGCGAATATGCCGATATTCAATAGATAGGCCCCAGATCGCTGGCATTTTTGTTTTGAGAGTGTATATATAAACGAGAAAATAATATTCAATAACTACAAATTTTCCATCTTTCATCTTCGGTTCAAAATTTACAAAATTCAGAAGTTTGAACAAAATGAACAGAAATATGTCATTTAATGCTCCAGGCGGGAGAGAATGACCATTGCCCACCTTTTAATACTGCCACTTTTTCAATACAAAATTCCCCACATTTAAAACACACTTCTATGGAAGTAAACAACGATTTGACATTCAATTGAATTCATAGAGGACTACAATGACGGAATGAAAAATTGGGGACTAACAAATATGCATTCATCCCTGTCCAATATCGTAGAGAACTGAATAAATATTTATTATTCATTATACAGGCTGGCCCAACGAGTGACGTCCAGAAATTAGTTTCAGATATTTCGTATCATGGTGTATTCAAGTCACTTCCATTTATGTTGAGAATTACGTCACTATTACTCTGCTTACTATGATTAGTTATGATTTCTGGTAATTTGCGACCTGGTTAGCTATTACACTTTCTCAACTGTGTACAGTTTGTGGGTACCTCTAAAGGGGTGTAAAATTTCATAATAAATAATAATATTAGATAATATATAATAGAATAATTATTAAATGCATTAAAAATTATTATCGAATTTTTCATCATTCTTAAGAATTATTCATGAAATTTTTGCAAAAAAGCTATTTTCTGAATATCATCAATGTCATCTAATTTCGTTATGAATAATTGTGCGGCCTCTTCTCAAATATTTCGTTCTGGAATGTTTTCCAATAAAAGGTTTCATTTTGAATATCTCGCTAAAAGGACAGCTGTCACTTTTTAAGCTGTCATATTTTCCCATATATATATATATATATATATATATATAGATATATATATATATATATATATTTATATATATATATATATATATATATATATATATATATATATATATATATATATATATATATATATATATATGATAAATAAGTTTTTTATGGCCGTAACTGGAATATATTGATGTGGATGGCGTTTATTTTCAGCAAGGCGACGCTACGTGCCACACAAGCACGTTATTTCACGAAGAGATGATCACAATTGACCACCAGAATCTTGGGATTTGACACATTTAGAATTTTTGACACCACCCAATGCTACACAATCGATTCATGACCCTAAAGATGGAATTCGTGAAGTTGTCTAGAGCATACATCTGCAAATGTGCGAATTGGTCATGGAAAATTCCATGAAGAGGATAGCGTAGCCGTGGTGGCTATTTCGCTGATATTATTTTCCATTGTCAATGGCTTGCAATAAAATTATAAGAAGAGGTTTTTTAGTGGATAGAAGGATTATTACAAAATACAAACAAATATAAATTGTCAATTAAAAATAATAAATAAATACTTGAGGGAGACAAAATTTTGTTTCTGATCTTCATCTTTCTAAATACTAAATCCTTTTCAAAAATGCCAAACATAACTTCAAAAACTTCTCCAAAACTAATTTGTTCGAAATGTTCAATATATTTGAATAAGTTACTTCAAAAATCTCTCAAAACATGTATTACATCCTCAAAAACAATTAGAAATCAAAATAAGGTCTTCATCCGTACAAAGTCACATTTGAAAAATAAAATCAATTAACAATAAATAACATACCCGCAAGACTTCGTGGTATGCTTGTAGAACAAACACTGAAATAAGAGACTTCAAAAAATCTAGGTCTTCTATGTTCTATGTTCCTCAAAAATTCATCACAAATTAGTTTAGGAAAGTTCTTAAAATCATGTTTTGCATTTATGAAAAGAATTTAGTTTTCATAAATATAAAATCACAAAAAAAATTTGGTCTTCCTCGAATATTTATTCATTAATTTTAATTCACAATTTATATTTGCTGGATTTTTTTATTCCATTTGATATTATATAATGAGTTTCAATTTTATACGTCTATTAAATGTAAGCAGTGCTTATAAGACGTTGATTCAAGTTTAAAAGTTCTTGAATAAAATATTTTTTTAATTAAAATTTATAGGAGACTCACAGAATAAATCTGTTTCGATATTTAAATCAATGGCATACCTTCATCTTCACAATGAAATAAACTTCTTTTGATTTCTCCCAAACTATACTCGTTTTTCTAATATCAATATAAAAAATCTTATTGAAAAACTCTTTAGAGTGGGTATCCCAGATTATCTGTAATTATGGTTGGAAGAATTTTGTTGCCTCTCACTCTCTGCGGCAAAAATCGACGCGAGCAGAGGGATAAGAATCACCTCACTTAGGTCGTTCATACCTTGTGGTTGTGTTACTACTGTCACTACCTGCTCGCCCCCCAGGCATTAGATCTTGACGTGATGGGGGCGCTCTCTTGACTAGGACCCTAGATTCGTCCCGGCGAATTGGAGGGTTAAGTCTTGGTGTCTAACGTAATGCCATTTCACGCCAGTCACTGGACCTGTATGGTGGAAGATCTCCGAATGGGGCCCTAGTTTTACTCAGATGAAATGGAGGGCTGAGCCGGTTGATTAACTCAGTGACAAGGGAGTCTGTCGCAGCACAGGGCTTCTCCCTTAAAACTGGCGTACTCTACCCTATCGCAGTATAAATCTCCGGATTCTGTGTAATGGCCGAGTGCGTTATGTAGCATACTGCGTTACCTCGGGGGGGTGGGCTTGCCCTCAGGTGTTACTTGTACCACCTGGCCACCCCAATTGGTGTTGGACTCGAGGGGGCAGTGGTTGAAAGTCCGCATGCTGGACTAGGGGGGTATTTCATTTATCTGTTCGCAGACCCCCATTTTCGGGATATTCTCATGAAACGACTCGGGGTTTAACGGGACTTGACGGTTCGACCGGCCTGTCCTGGCCCCTGGATCTGTACGTAACTATTTAGGGTTTGTGGATCTCGACGAAATGGCTCCGCCATTAGTGCTTGACGCCAGGATCAATCAAATGACCTCACATGGGTTCGGTGGGTCAGGACGTATAGTCCGCTAGACGGTGCTCGTACCAGGATCAATTGTAGTCGTCAATCTTAAGTTTATCTTAGTTGATGGGACTGCTTTCGGGTGGATGGATAAGAATTTCTTCCGGCGGGTGAGTTGCGTCTCAAACCAACTCAGGTACTGACCTGCTGAGCCAGTAGAGGTTGGATAGTGCTTCGCTGCTACCAGTCAGACGGTTCTGGCTTTCGAGTCGGGGCCCAAACTGGAAGTTGGTGAGATCATCTCTTCAGAGGGGTTCTCGCAACGCGCGATGATATGGCGTAATCCTTATCACACTTTCTACCTCTAGGGGTGGACTGTGGAGACTGCTATGTAGTCACTTGGAAAAGAGGTATCCTCAAATAGCCAATAACTATTCTGGTAGAATTCACGTGTCACTACCTGCTACAATAAGGAACCACTTGAAGTTCGCCGAGAAAACCATCCCATACATTTAATTTCACAGATCTCTGTGTATGAACCTCCTGAAAAAGTCTTGGATTTGTATCAGGACAACAGTGGCCATTGTGACGAATTGCCGTCACGTTAAAAAATGCTGCATTTAGAGGAAAAAAATTTTAAAAATCGAGTGGATAGATGCTTGCTCGGTTACTAATCATTTCGCAAAATTTCAAAAGGCGTGGTCCTCATCATACCCATTGAATCCATCAAATTAATAAATTTCATATGGATTGAATTTATTTTTCTTCTATTTATTACAGATCCAAATGTCAGCTGCCTCGTACTTAACGAAGAATCAAGATGAACAAATCCCAAAACTGCAACTTCACTAACTCATAAGGCACCGGCTTTTCCATTTCACGGTTTTTATTAGCTATAATAAATTACCTGCCTGTTGAAATTTTTTACTAATTCTAGAACATATATATCACTGAAATATCGATATAGATGAATTTAATTGAAGTTATTTTTAATAAGATGAAATAATGAACGATATTTCTATAATTCTTTATTTCACACATAATTGTTTCGTCTACACTGTGGCTCTTTCAGGTTTATATTAAAAATGTGATCGTATTTATTTCAATCGAAGATATTTTTGATGGTGAATTAGATTCTGCCTCTGGTCCGTTCTGAAAATACATTTTTTTGAGCGATTTCCCTACACTCTCCATCGAGACTGATAAAGTCGCGACAGACCTGCTCGGAGTCTTTCTGAAACATGAAGTCATTTCCAGAGTGAGCTTGTACTTTTACAAATTGCTGCGTTCCTTTGTAGATTCCGACTGAGAGACTGATTGTGCGCTTGGGGGTTTTCGTCTATGAATGTATAAGCCAGATTTACTGTATCAATCGTTTGCCTTCTTTCCGAAATAGTCGATGGTCAAAGTTTTGGGAGCATGTTTCACTATTTTGAATGGTCTGTTATAAAGTAAGTGAAGGCATGATTTTGGGCCATCATGACTGATGAAAATTTACTCTGTAGTTTCCCAATCTTTGAAGATAAAGCTCTTCCTTCCACAGTGTCCTGTACCACCAGTGGATTTATTCTGCTACGTTTGTTTTCTAAGGTTTTTTACGAAGTCTCAAGGAATCGTTGCAATTTGATATTTTGATATTGTCAGACAAAATCCTCCAGGTAATCTCAGCTTTGCTGAGATGGTTTTTAAGTTATCTTCAATGCTGCTCGCATTCCTAGGAATCCTGCTGGAAGAGTTTCTGTTATATTTTATTGCTACCTTAAGTCGTCTGCGACTTCGTTCATTTAGTCCGCGAGCTGCTAGAGCTAGGTTTGTGCCGGTTAATTTACAGAGTTCATCCAACAGGCTGTCTTCCTCGATCTGTGGTAGTCCGTACGGTAGTTCAGAATCGAGATATCCATTAGGAGAAGAATTCTTTCTCGAGGGTGGAAGCTTACAGTTTTTACAGTCGCCTCCGATCATCCATCGAATCAGTCGACACACGTGAGGCAATGTCGATGTCCTTCAGAGTATGGCATGATGATGATATCGAGGTAGACCTGTTCGAATATGCGTGATAGTTAATAGAACGAGCTACGTGACGAGAGCTTTCGGCTTGCTGACATTCAAGACAGGTTCTCAGCCATTGCTACAGTCTGAATTGAGGGCCGTACGAATTGTTGCTTGAATAATTTCACCATTGAGTTGGTGCATGGATGCGACAATCTGTGCATTATTTCAAATGCTGCTTTTGGGAACGACTTAGTGATATATTGTCTTGTTAAATGTGTGGCGTAAACCTTGGAAGTTGGTTCATGCGGTTTCACCAGTTTCAATCTCAATTATGTGTCCCCCTGCAGGAATTTCTTCATTTCGTCGTCGTGTTTCTGGAAAGCTGATAATTCTGTGTAGTCCAGTACAATAGATGAAAGAGCATCCAGGTAAGTATGCAAGTTGGTAACTGTGAGATGAATTTCAGGTGTCAAAACTATAGATGTGAGAATTTTTCTGGCTTTAATTGACAAGCAAATGTAAGTTATACTATATGACGGAAGTGTTTTATGCCCAGGTTTGGTCTTATGTTACGTAGCGTCTTTCTGCTCTTGACACTTTTTTTGAAATGGAGACAAGAGGTTGCTATTCTCGATCAATTTGCAGTGTAGCTCTGACTTTCATATCTGACGCGAAGGCCGACAGTGAAGGGTTGGAGGGAAAAATTCCCCGTCCCGGGCCTCGGAGGCGCCTGTTGCTACTGTGGATCTCGAACTAAGTTACGAAGGCGATATATTGCCGTTCCGTTTTTGTGATATTTTTGAATCAGTGTTACAATGTTACGTTCTACTAAAATTCGGATGAATGACGAAGTGTTACCATTTGCTTTTCTTTCAACAGACAAAAATCTATTCAAGATTCATAATACGAATTGAAAACATCTGGTGGACCTCTATAATGATTTGTCCTCTATCATCGTCGGCAGGAATTCAATTGCTCTGTTAGTTTATTAGTTTACTACTTCCTTATCGCTCAACTCGGAGATTCAAATGTTGCCGCTTTAGGTTTTTATCTTTAGCTGTCCAACTGGGGAACGAATTTTTTCAATAATTGAAAAAAGTGAGTAATCGCTTATTTCAATGTGCAGAAATGTTGTAGTTACTATTATATTTTATCATATATTATATGAGTTATTATTCCGAATGACCAGTAGAGCGTCCGGAACCAAGAAGTTGCGGTAACAAGATTACCTCAATCCGGCACAAGGCAGATTGTCTGATATTAAGATATTCTAAGAAAAAAGGCACTCCACCAAGATTATTTGAATATTAAAACAAATTGAAATATGTTTATCTTCTACAATTTTAATTTCAAAAAAATTTTTATTCAAAAAACTTTTAGAAATAAATTTATGTCTAACAAGCACCGCTTACATTTAATAGACGTATATAGTCAAAACTTAATATATAATGTCAAATGGAATACATAACCCAACAGATATACGAAACTAATTCAAATTAATAAATAAATATTTAAAGGACACAAAATTTTGTTTCTGGTCTTACCGTTAAGAACACCAATTGCCTTTTAAAAACATAAACACACTTAAAGGACTTCTCAAAGAATATAATTTATTTGAAATATTTAATATTCGAATGAATTATTTCAAAAATCTCTAAAAAAATGTGCACTATATCTTCAAAAAACAAATATAATTCTAGACAATCCCGTCTTCAGTCCTCTCTTAACATTCCAAATATCAAAATCAAAAACATAACCTATATCAATCACGTGTTAAAAGACTTAAGCTTCGAAATACAGATCAACTATATACCTCCAAGATTGTTCAGTTCTAAGAACATCCGGTATTAAGATCTCCGGTACTAAGACCGTTAATTTCAAATCTATAAGATAGTACCTGTGCAACACGTAATCTCACTCCCAATGACTTTAGATATTATTGAAATTATTTACAAGTTACTAAAAATGAGATGAAATATCTAGAACACAGTAAAAAGAGCATGTTATTCGATCATGACTATGAGAAGGGAAATTAAATGCATAATAGCATATAAAGCAATATCTTCACCCGTGTAACCTGCAGAGAATGAAATAAATCAAAAATGATAAATGCCATTCACAAAAGTAAGAAACAATAAAAATTCAATATTCCACGATTTTCATGGATTAGGTTCGACAAAAATACCACTACGTGTGTACGTGTGTCTTCGTGTAACCTCAAAATACGAAAGAAAGAAATCTGGGAAATTCTAAGCTTCTTGAAAACAATGCAAATGTACAGCGCATGAGAACACAGCGTCGACTTTCACTGCGGAAACTCCAAACTTCTCAATGGTCTTACTTGAATCACATTATTGGAGCATTTCTTAGCGATTGTGAATCAACACTAGAGCGTTTTTTAACGTTACAAATCTGAATAATGGACTTCAACAGGAAAGGCCAGAATTAATCAACAGAAATGGTGTAGTGTTCCACCAAAATAATGCGAGATCTCATACAAGTTTGATCACTCGCCAAAAGCTTTTACAGCTTTACTACTACACCCACCATAAATCCAGACCTGACTCCTTCGGATTATTATTTGTTCCGGTCATTGCAAAATTTTTGAACGGTAAAACCTTCACTTCTAATGAAGAGGTCAAAAATCACATGAATCAGTTTTTGCCAGCAAAGATAAAATATTTTAGGAGGATTTTGGAATCATGCTACTATCAGAAAGATGCCGAAAGGTGTTTGGCCAAAATGGCCAATATATTATTTAGTGAAATATTTATTCATTATACGGAAATTGTCTTTCATTTTCCCAAAAAACGAAATTAACGAGAGTTTTTTTTAGAGTTTAAATCGAAAAAAAAACACATTTAAATTAAGATTGAAGCCAATTTTTTTGTTTTTTGTAAGATAATTATATGACAGTTCTGTTCTAAAAATAATTTCCGCCATATGTCCAGCACAACTAGCTCTGAGGAACCGCATACGAACAGACCAATTTTGGATCACTTTTTCGAGTAATTCAGGCCTTATTTCATCAATAACACGACTTATGTTGGCTTCCAGAGCGTCCAGTGTTTCTGGTTTATCAGCATAAACCAATGACTTGACATAACCCCATAGAAAATAATCCAGTTGAGTTATGTCGCAGGATCTTGGAGGCCAATTAATTGAACCATTCCTCGAAATAATGTTATCGCCAAATCTTTCTTTCAATAAACCAATTGTTATGGTAGCAGCATGAGGTGTAGCACCATACTGTTGGAACCAACACAGATCTGGGTCGATACTATTCAACTTTTGAAACAAATAATCATTGATGATCGACATGTAACGAGCACCATTCACTGTAAAATTAGCTCCAGCATCGTATTTAAAGAAATATAGACCAATGATGCCTCCACCGTGTAAAACACACCATACAGTGCATTGTTCAGGATCCAATTGAACCTGCAGAACTTCTTGAGGATTGAATTCATATACGGCAATTTTGCTTGTTTAGATAGCCGTTCAACCAGAAATGAGCTTCATTACTAAACACAATTTTACGATAAAAAAGTGGATATACTTCAAGCTGTTCTAGGGACCAATTAGCAAAAAAACGACGCTTATTATGGTCAAGTGGCTTCAGTTCTTGAACCAGTTGGATCTTATATGGGTGTAGACCAAGATCTTTACGCAAAATTTTCCATGTGGTGGATGCACAGAGTCGAACTTGTTGTGAACGTCGACGAACATACAAATAAGGATCATCATTAACACTATGACTTATAGCAGCGATATTTTTTTCTGTACGTATAGTTCTTTGTCTTGTTGTTGTTGTTGTTGCATCGAGTAGAGAAAATGTTGTCCGAAATCTATCGATAGTTCGACGAATAAGCTGATCTGATGGACAATTATGTAAAACATAAATTTCACGAAGTACTCTATAAGTTTGTCGAATAGAACACTGATTTTGAAAGTACATTGCTACAATTTGTAAACGTTGTTGCAACATGAATCTTTCCATGCTAATTTTTTAATACTTACTGAACAGAAATGTCAAAACAACATGGCTTCTTCCTTCTGTCAAATCACAGTTATTCCTATCGAAAGTTCCATCACTCTAAAAAAACACCCGATACTTTCCAAACAACCCAATATAAAGATCCATCTGGAAATTTGTAATTATCTATAAGGTAACAACAAAGGATATTTTCGAAAAAGGTTTAAGCAATTTTTTCATGAAGAAATAGAAGTTTATGTGGAAACATCAGATTTCAATAAATTCGGAATATAGTTGATGGAACTTCAATTAGAACTAATAGCTACAAATCAGTGAACTTGGAATGAATATTCCTCTAACAATGCACTTAAACCGCAAACATTAAGCCAAAAGATTCCTTGTTGAGTCTTGAATTGTGCAGCAAATACAGCAGGTATATCGAATGATATCTATCAATCGGATTCAGCGAACGATATTCTAATGAATTCATCTATTCCAGAAGCCTAATTAACTAATGTTTGCTGTGCCATTCGACAAACACGTAACTGCTGTAATATAAATCATTTAATTCCGCCTTGGTGTATATACCACTGACGTTCATTTCATTGGAATGCTGGTTGTATATTATCGATTTCTCATAATCAATAATATGGAGAATTAGAGCAAATAAGGAAACATGGTCTGTTCGCTTGAATGTTTTTTAAGGCCAATTAAATTTTCATTTGATTGATAGAAGGATAAGCTAAACATATAAAAATTGTGTGTGATAATTGTGGGCATATTGATCTGATTGCACGTTAATATGAAGTATGTGACAAATTAATTTTCAGTTCATTCGAACTGAATAAAACGTTTAATTGAAAGACCATTAATAGTGATAATGTCATGAAAATAAATTTTTCAGTATACACTCCAGATATCAATTTATTCAGATATTAAACCTTATTCAGCTATTTCTCAATTTATCATAATTAGTGAATTTCTTCTGAGAAATTCCCAGCTTGAATGTAAACGTTGAAATTTACAAGGAGATTAATTAATGCGGCGGATATTCATTCCGAATACAAAAAGTAACATGGCTTACGGTAAATAAAAATCAAGCGAATCAGGACCGTGCAACTTGCATCTGTGTAATAGTTCAAAACTTAAATACAGCCAAATAGGTTTGGAAATATACACACAACAACTTTTATTCGCCAAACTCATACTCCTTATCATATTCAGAAATAAAATCCACAGTATTAATTAATTGATTCGGTCGTAATGGCTTTTTATTGGTATTACGGCATAACCTGGCATGATTTGAGCATGAGGAGGGTTTCTACGTTTTTAACGCTTGAATTAATTGAGACAAAGGTTCACTTCTTGAACTAGCTTGGTGAGGTACGCTGCATGTATCTATTCGCGTAGATAAAATGGATCTGTTGTTTGCTAAAACACTTGTGTCCCTATTCAAGGCGAAAGTGCGTGGCTTCCTTGCATTCATCTGTATTACAGCACTGCATCGAAGATATGCAAACAAGAATTAGAAATGCATGTCTGCTCCCTATGGCAGGTTATCAACAAAATATTTTCAGCTGTATTTAATTTTTGACATGTTCACAAATTCAACTTCCGAAGACCTTTCTGTTTACCAGAGCTCATACTCATCATTAGATTCGAAATTTTAAATCTAAATATTTTCTGTCGATACAAAGAGTAATGTTTTAATTTTCGTCATGAATGTCCGATAGTTTACTGCTTAATCAAATTCCATAGGTGGAAAGGCGAATATCATAGAAGTCAAATATGATAAGCATTTCTGTCCAACCGCCTTGTAGGCACGAAAGTTATCAAGTTTATATGCAGAAGAAAGCAGATGATTTATTACGTGGAATACTATTCTTCCGTTTCAAATAAAGGGAATAATATTCGAAAATTAATGCTGTCTTATATCGGGTAGTCTTGTTACCTTGTACAGTTCAACAGTGGGGATGAGATTTCTCCTTTCAAATATGGCGTTTACACGATATTCAGTTTCCTAACATAGACCTTATGCGCTGCACGACAGTGTGCAGTATCCTGCATATATACAGGTATGGAGAAGACAGTCGGAAAGATTCGAAATTCAATATCAATCAAGACAACGAACAGGGTCCTGTGGAGCAGTAGAAGAATCTAAACTTCAGCGCGATCCGATGACTAATAAACGACTGTTCTCTCTCAATGGAAGTGTGAGGTGGGGATACTTCGATCTAAAGTTCAAACGTTAGATGCATTAGACCATATCGGTTGAAAATAAAGTAAATTGAAATGTTTAGTGCAGAAAAAAATCAGAACATAAAATGTAACTTTGGTGGTCAATCAATTCCAGAGACAATGAATTCATTTATTGTTGCGTTTGAAGATAGGCCGATTCCTTCAAGGTTGACTATTACTAAAATAATCAAAATGTTAGAGAAATGTGGGTGTTTACGAACATGGAGGCAATAAACCATCAACAAGCATTAGTGAAAATCGTCTGAAAAAAGAAGTAGATGTATGTGCTGCTGTTGAATCCAGTGCACCTAGTTCAAGTAAACAAATTGCTGAACAAGTCGATATGAGCGATATAAGTGTTCGGAATATTTTGAAAAGGAATGGATACCGTTATAAGGATCAAACTCACCAAGAAATTTTTCCAGAATTTTTCAAGTATTTTAGAAATAGTTGAACTTGAAGGAATCGCCCTTTCTTCAAAGGCAATAATAAATTAATTTATTTTCCTTGAATTGATTAACCGCCAAAGTACCATTTTATGATCTGACTTTTTTCTTCTACACTGAACGTTTCGATTTACTGCATTTTCAAGCGATATGGTCTAACGCATCTCACGTGTGAAGTGCGAATGATTCGGTGGTGCTGAAATCAGTCTGCTGAGCCTATCGATCGAAGCATCCCCACTTCACACTGCTATTGAGAGAGATAAATCGTTTATTCGTCATCGCATCGTGCTGAAGTTTTAATTCTTCTACTGTTCCACTGGACCCTGCTAGTCTTCTTGAATTATACTGAATTTCTGCCTTTTCCATACCTGCATACGCTATACCTTCAATTTGTGTTTTATTAAAGGAACACAGTTGTCATATTACAATATTATGGTCAATAACCCGAGTATATTCAAAGGAAATTAACGATATATTATATGGTGCAACAATCAAATCAGTGTAAAAATCAGGAAAAAAAAAGATTTCTAGCTGAATTAGAAAAGATTGTAGTGGTTTCAACATTAATACATATTATTATTAAAACCAGATGCACCTGGATAGATGAAACTCGATGAGAATCATGAAGGAGCATAGCGGATTTTTCCCGCAGAAATTTCAACTGTATTTTATTGCATCCAAGACTGAAGAAGAATTGAAAGAATTCAAATGTGCTCTTCTTGTTAAATCATGGGGGGGATAAAACAGTTGAAATATAAAATACACTAAGATAGCTAAAACAAGTAGATGACAAGAAATTCGATTCAGTTTTACATAAAGTCGAATATTATTTTACTCGTGAGGAATAAAACATATTAACGTTACTGTAATATCATGTATATAAATAAAAGTAGTAATTGTAAGATAAATGAAGAAAATACTTTCTATGTTAATTGCATTCTATGGTTTAAGTTAGGTACGCTTGGTAACCTAAAAACTCTTTCTCTTTCTCTGTTGTAACTCGAGTTGTGTACATTATTATTTTATTATTTAAGTCTGAGTTAAACATACTTATATTATTTTACCCACGATATTACAAGTGGCGACGAGGAAAATTGGTACTTGTGAAGTTATCTACAATATTACGAAATGGCACACAAATCAACTTCACAGAAGAATCAAGGAGATTCAGCGGCTGTTAGCCAGTATCCAAATATCATAAGAGGTACGATAGGTGTTTTAAATGAATATCAAATGGGAACAGACTGGTGTACATATCAGGAGAGGATGGAACAATATTTCGAGGCTAATTATATCGAGGACAACAAGAAAGTAGCAGTTCTTCTAACAATGGTGGGTGAACAGGCATATGAAATACTACGAGGATTGTGTGATCCAGAACTTCCAAAAGAAAAAAGTTATCACGAACTGTGCAGGATATTGAAGGAACAATTTTCACAGAAGAATTCTTTCTTCAAGGAAAGAATAGAATTCTACAACCTGAGACACTTAGACAATGAAGGTATTAAAGAATTCTTTGTTCGTTTAAAAACAAAGCGATCCAATGTAAATTTGGAAATAACCTGAACGAAATACTTAAGGATAGGTTCGTGTCAGGTTTGAAAAGGAGTGCCATTCTAGACAGAGTTTGTGAAGAGGACCATACAATTTCTTTGGAAGAAATTGTGCAAGTAGCATTGAGGAAAGAAGCAGCAGTAACCAGTTCTTTCACCCAAACGATAAACAAGGTTAGTTTTACCCAAGAATCAAGGAAAAGAGCAGATGGAAGAAAACCATACCCAAGGGAAGAGAAAAGAGAAAACAACCCGAAGATTCAGGAAGAAAAGAAAGCCAAAGCAGAAGTTGTGGTGAGAAAAATCATAATTTCAGTAAATGTAAGTTCAAAACTCATAAATGTAAAATTTGTAAAAAGGTTGGACATTTGGCAAAGGTTTGTTACTCAAACCGCAATCACTTTGTAAAGGAGGAAATTATAGTAGAGGATCAGAGTAGTCCAACAGATTTCATTGATATGTTTTTTGTGACTAAACTTAGAACCAGTTCTATTGAACCATTTAAAGTTCAAGTGCATATTAATAAAAAACCTTTGACAATGGAACTGGACTCAGGAGCGGGAATTTCTGTTATTCCTGGTAATGTTTTTGAACACATGTTTAAAAATTGTAAATTATTTCCAACGAAAATTAAGTTGAAAACATATGAGGGTAATGTAATTGTTCCAGATGGAGAGATTTATGTGGACATTGAATATCAAAATGTTCTTAAAAGGAATTGCAAACTCATTATAGTCAAAAATGGAAAGGTTCCATTATTAGGTAGAGATTTAATTAAATTATTCAATATTACCTTGCAGGGTTCGATGGTGTCTAATGTGAACAAACTCGATCATAACGACAATTTAGACAAAATTCTTAAACAATTTGAACAGTTATTCACAATAAATTGTGAATAAATGTGTATAAATTAGGAAAAGTGAAATTCTCGGTAGATCCTGAAGTTTAACCGATTTTCTGTAAACCAAGACCGGTTCCATTCAAATTCAAAACTGATGGATAAAGAATTGGTCGAGTTAGAAAAACAAGGTGTTATGACTCGTATTCAAAATTCTGAATGGGATACTCCCTTAGTTCCGGTATTGAACCCTAATGGCAAGATTAGAATTTGTGCCGATTATAAGATTACAATAAATATATATCTTGAAGATTATAAGCATCCCCTGCCAAGGATTGAAGAATTGTTCGCAGCTCTTCAAGGAGGGGATTTGCTATGCGCTTATAACCAATTAGAATTAGACAACGAAACAAAAATTCTTTTATCGTGGAGTACCCACAGAGGTATATATAAAGTGAATAGGTTGCCATATGGTACAAAACCAGCGGTTTCAATTTTTCAAAATACCATGGAGAAAGTTCTCCAAGGGTTAAAATGTGTAATAATATTCATAGATGATATTGTGGTTACCGGGGAAAATAGGGTAGATCATTTGGAAAATTTAAAAAACGTTATTGAGAGATTACTAAATGCTGGCTTCACGTTGAACTTAGAAAAATGCAAATTTTTTGAAAAAAGGATATCATATTTAGGTCATATAATTGATAAAAATGGTTTGCACAAAGATCCAGAAAAAACTGAAGCTATTGCAGAATGCCCAAGACCAAGAAATGTAAGTCAAGTAAAGGCATATGTGGGCATGATTAACTATTATTCTAGATTTATAAAAAATATATCAACGTTATTAGAACCTTTGTACGCATTACTTAGAAATAATGTTGAATTTAAGTGGTCCAAAAATTGTGATACCGCATTCACTGAATCAAAAAGAATTATTTTATCAGACCAAACTTTAGCACATTTTAACCGAAGGCTTCCACTTAAAGTGATTTCTGATGCTTCTAAAGGAATAGGGGCGGTTCTTTTGCAAGTATATGAAGATGGAACAGAAAAACCTATTAGTTTTGTCTCAAGAACATTAAATAAAAGCCAATTGGGCTATTCAGTTGTTCACAAGGAAGCTCTCGCTATATACTGGGGGGTACATAAATTTTATCAATATTTGATGGGAAATAAATTTTATTTGTGTTCAGATCATTTACCGTTGAAGGCATTATTTGTAGAACACAAAGGGTTACCTCAAATGGCGGCAGGACGCTTGCAGCGATGGGCTGTTTTCTTGAGTGGATTCGATTATGTATTCAAACATATTAAAGGCAGTGAAAATGGCGGGGCTGATGGGTTATCGCGAATACCAATAACCGTGACAGAGGCAGACCCAGACATCGAATATTGTGATATCTTATTAGATCAAATACCGATCAGTGCAAATAATATAGCGAACGAAACAAGGAAAGATCCATTACTAAGTGAAGTTTATTTGTTTATTAGGAACGGCTGGCCAGATGAAATTAACGAACAATTTGAAATATTCAAAAGAAAGTCCTCGGAAATAAGTATTGAGAATAATTTGATAATGTGGGGTTATCGAGTAATGATGCCAACAAAATTAAGAAGTCAGATGTTGGATGAGATTCCTGGTGCTCACAATGGCATGACTAAAATGAAAGTTTTAGCCAGACAGTATGTCTGATGGCCAAGTTTGGAAAGAGATATTGAAAATTATGTTAAAAATTGTGATGCTTGCGCGACTTTCATAAAAACACCAGAAAAATCCAAACTAATTAAATTCCAAGAAGGTAAACATGTATATGATAGGATTCATATCGACTTTCTGGGGCCTTACCATAATAAAACATATTTGATCATTATAGATTCATTTTCGAGATGGCCTGAAATTTATGAAATGCAAAAATTAGATTCTTTTACCACTATAAACAAATTACGTGATTGTTTTGCTAGGTTTGGCTTACCGAATGCAATTGTATCAGATAATGGTCCACAATTAGTTTCCGAAGAATTTGAAAAATTTTTTAATTTTAATGATATTGTTCATATTAGATCCCCACCGTATCATCCTTCAACAAACGGTCTTGCAGAAAAGGGTGTTAAATCATTTAAGAATTCTTGATTGTCTCGGTCTTTACTTGACGGAAATTCATCTTCAATATAAGAAAAACATATGTTAACTCACCATCAGGTGAGTATTAAAATACTCACCTGATGAAGTCATGGTATGACGAAACAATTGTTGTGAAAATCAATAAAATAGCGGAAGTTAACATTTGTTTTTCTTATATTTAAGAATTCCTTAAATAAATACCTCAAAGATATCAGGACAAAATCAGAGAGTACGGAAATATTAATGAGTAAATATTTATTTTCATATCGTAATACACCACACTGTACCACTGGTGAAATACCATCGAAATTAATGTTTGGAAGACATGTAAAAACTCGATTAGACCTGTTAACAAAAAGTTGGCGTTCAAAACTTTGGAAAGACAGATTGAAAACCATGGTAAAAGAATGGTAGAATTTGAAGAAGGTGAGTGTTTATATTAAAGACTATCGAACACCAAATAAAATCACTTGGGAAAAGGCTGTAATTATACAGATTCTCGGTACTTAAAATTATAATTGTAAAACATTGAAGGAAAAATTAATTTGGAGGAGGCATATTGATCAAATGAGGAAAGTGGGAAGTTCTTATGATGACATTTGTGATATTAATGTGAAAGAATATGTTTCTATAAAAAACTCTAGAAGTAATAACATTGAACCAAAGGAAATTGTTCCTAGTCAGGAAGTTAAACCACCAGATTTTCAGGATCTCAATAGGGTTCCGGAATCGGTTGAAAATGAATTACCGTCTATTGATGAAGAGTTAGTTTTAGTGGAGGGAGACAGTGCACAAACAAGTGAAAGTGCTTTGTTATCCCCTAATATAAAAAACCGTTTAAGAACAAATATGAGACCTCCTAAAAGATTTAGTGACGGAGGAGTGTGATATCATGTATATAAATAAAAGTAGTAATTGTAAAATAAATGAAGAAAATACTTTCTATGTTAATTGCATTCTATGGTTTAAGTTAGGTACGCTTGGTAACCTAAAAACTCTTTCTCTTTCTCTGTTGTAACTCGAGTTGTGTACATTGTTATTTTATTATTAAAGTCTGAGTTAAACATACTTATATTATTTTACCCACGATATTACAGTTACGATCTTCACTGAGGAATGAAAGACACCGTGAATGAGTATGTGCCAAATGAAATTTCGGGTAATCAACAGATTCTCTCATACAGCACAAATTAGTGCACGGCATTCGTGACGAAGCTGTAGTATAGTTTGCAAGGCAGCCGAGACTACTAAGGGTCAAGGACAAAAAAATTTGTTGCCTGTAAAGTCGGTATACGGGCGAAAGTTTTACGTGACAACGACTTTGAGTGGTAAAATAATTTTAATGTGAATATTCATTCGTATAGTAGGAAGAAGGATGAAATAATAGTAACAATTTAAAACATTTATTTATACAAAGAATTATATTTAAAACATTAATTTATACAAAGAATCTCGCACTGAATTTCATATTAACAAAATTTTATTTATCAATCAGTTGTTATAAGTTATTAATAAATTTAACTTGTTTTACATTGTTATAAATATAAAAACTAAATTTAAAAGTTAGAACATTTATTTAAATCACATTAATTGTTAATATCAATCGATTTTAATTCAAAGTGTATTTTCTAAAAGGAGAAAACTAATTCACATTTGATCTTTGAATTTGTAAATCGCGCGCTTACGACCTTGCGCAGTGATTAGTCGTCTCGGTTTGAATGTTTGAAAGTTTCGATTTGACAGGTTGGAGGTTAAACATTGTTATTTCAATTTTTTACATAGCAAGTCGCGCTCATTTTTTCAAGTTAAACAAATTATTATTGGTTGAGAAACGATTTCTACTACTTTTTTGATTGAAAACTACCACAACATTGTGATTACTACAACATAACCTATTCACTTATGTCTTAGTCATTTATTTCATCATGTTATATTATCAGTCTGAAATTATTTACCTTTGCTGTTTGAATTGTTGCGATGGACGAAACTACCTTCACATTATCACTACACAATCGTTTTACAATTAACTGGCAACGTGTAAACTTGTATGCAGGCGCCTAAGCGAAATAGAAGCGCAAGACATGAACCGGTGTGTATGCCTATCTCTCTCACTCTCTCTCTCGCTCTGTCTCTCTTGCTCTTAGGCGGGCTAACTGTGCTCGAGTGGAAGGGACGCGTGCCTTTCACTTTTTATGTCTGTCTCTCTCGCTCTTAGGCGGGCTAACCATGCCCGAGTGGAAGGGACGCGTGCCTCTCACTCGCTCTCATTGTGAGCGCATAACGTGAGCGGAGCGTAACGCAGTTTCTTGAAGTGTCACCCGGCAAACCAATTTATAAGACGTTGTCACGTCAAAAAATCGTGCTAAATCTTCAACAAATTTCTAAGAAGTCAAAATAATCAAGGAATAGAAGTAATAAATTTTCTGAAACGATAACTTCGGAATTTCCACGAAACGACACAAAATGAAGGATGATGCAGATCAGTGGGAACCACATAAGACTAATAACCAGACTTCAAAAATGGCAACGGCGTCAAAGTCAAATCTTCCGCAAGATAGAAAAACTGAGGTAACTCCAGCAAGATGCCAAGGATTCTGAGAATCCAATAATATTTCCGGAAAATATTGGACATTTGGATAAAATTGGACATTTGGAAAAAGAGTATTAATTGTGATAAACTTAATGAGTGTATGGAGAAGCAGGCCTAATAACATTGATTTAAATGATTAATTGTTTATCGGAAGAGTAGGACATGATTGATTACTTTGAAGCTAAACAATTGAAATTATAATAATGATAACGAAAGTATTATAACGAAGTCGTTAATGAATACAATAAAAATGATTTGATGAAATATTGAGCCTGAATAAACAGGAAAAATATCAGAGAAGATTTATTGTGATTTGCTCTTACATGTTCAATCGTGTTTGCATGAAAAAACATGCCCGTAACAACGAAGTTTGAAGAAAGTGCAAAGAAACAAAAAATGCATAATAAATATGAACATAAAAAATGCAGACATAATGTAGAAATATCATCAGCAGATATGATCCACATCTAGTGCTATAACGGTAAGTATTTCTCATCATACGAGCAAACATAAATATACCGAAAACCTGTGTTATGATGTCAGATTCTTCATTTAATACCTAAGTCGTATACAAGATTGGTCTGGCATAAATTGTTCTCTCCATGAATGTTCGACATCCAATTTTTTCAAAAGAACACCAACTACGCAACCTTAAATAATTATTTCATAAATTAAAGGTAATCAAACGAGTGCATTATATACCATAATCAGATACTTGTTATCCAGATGTTTATTTGTTGAGTATTCCTCTTAACTTATTTATAATGTTTTTTACTTGAAGATCCCATTTCAAGTGAAGATAAATTATAATTCCCTGATATTGGAGGGATTTCGATTCACAAATACAAAGGTTGTCTTGAATGAACAATAGTCCTAAATATGGAAGTAAATCGCAGATATTTTGTTTCCTCCAAACTGAAAGTGAAATTATTTTTCCTGAATCACTTTTCCATATTGAATAAAATATAATAAAAAAGATTATTTCTACAATTTATTATCCACACTATAGCTTTATCAAGTTTACATCCTGAACTAACTCTAAACTTCACACATTAACTTCTTATATAGCTAAAAACTTGAAGAAAGTAACTGTACAACTAACCAACAATTTTTGGAAAGGAAGATAAGGAAAAAATTGCAAATAGGGGATACAAATAACCATCAATTCACAGAAATAGCGATGAAGAAAAATATGGGAAAAAAAACGATATAAACATCTATAACATATATTGGGGCCAATTCACGGAACTACCTCATTAAGTAAAAATATTCAACAATGGGGATCTTGCGACATCTGTTTGGTCGTTGAGAAGAATTCTAAGACTCTTGTACCTACTAATTTCTACTGCTTCCAAAAGCATGAGTCTGGTTCTTTTATTTTCATGACGGATAATTTCATAGTAATTGTTGAAATTGTGTCAAAATATTTCGAAGGACTGGTATACTACTCTGTCAAGAAAGTACCGGGAATTTTCAATTAAAACAACATTTTTACATTTAATCGTCAAAATTTATTGGGTCGCCTTCAAAATAGGCTCCATTTGCTCCAATAAATCTATGCCAACGGCACTTCCAATTATCGAAACATTTTTTATAGGCGCTTTCCGGGATG
The DNA here is from genome assembly GCA_034642435.1 of Megalocaria dilatata. Classification (NCBI taxonomy): domain Eukaryota; kingdom Metazoa; phylum Arthropoda; class Insecta; order Coleoptera; family Coccinellidae; genus Megalocaria; species Megalocaria dilatata. Next base: position 95,642,576 of record CM067854.1, on the reverse strand, counting down.
GACTTTAGCTCTCGCGCCGAATTTTGTTTTATGGCTTCAATCGACTCAAAACGGGTGCCACGAAGGGGCAATTTTAGTTTTGGGAAGAGGAAAAAGTCGCACTTTCATTTTCGAGCGGCTTTGGCGTGGTTTTTTCGGTTTCGGCTCATTTTTTGCCACCCATTCCGATGATTGCTGGCTTGTTTGCATATCGTACTCGTAGACCCAGGTCTCATCACCAGTTATAATGCGTTCCATGAATGTAGAATCGGAATTACAGCGATCCAGCATGTCTGAAGCAACCTGTTCGCGATGACGTTTTTGAAGAAAATTCAGGTCTTTCGGTACGAGTCGTGCGGCCACCTTTCTCATGCCCATAATATCAATCAAAATCGTACGTGCGAACTCGTGGGATATCTTAAGATCATGTGCTATCTCTCTCAAGCTGGTACGATGGTTTTCCAGCACCCTTTCCTTAATTTTATCGACGTTATCTTCGATCGAAGCCGTCGATGGGCGACCACTTCACGACCGTCCTTGAAGGCTCTGTACCACTGATATGCACGAGTTTTCGATAGAGCATTATCACCAAAGGCCTTTTGCAACATTTTCAATGCATCGGCACACGAAAATTCATTTGCAACACAAAACTTTAAACAAATTCTTCGCTCAACGTAATCACCCATAGTAAAAATCGGCACGCACTCTGACATCGACTGACTTAATTAGCTGTTGCAAACACACTAGTTGACAGATCCCGCTCTGGCATAGTAATTAAGGACAGTGGTACCAACTTAGGAAAAAAAAAATTTTACCTGCCTCATTGCCCCGCCAGATTTAAATTGCTAATTCCCGGTACTTTCTTAACAGAATGTATGTTGAATATGAGATGTCTGACGTGTAACTCCGCTGGTATTCGTGAATCCTTTCCTTGAAAGATTTTTCTGTTTGACCAACATATATCATAGGACAATCACTACATTTTATTAGAAAATCGTGAACCTTTCTCCTGTGGAATTCAAAGATGATAAAATTAATCTTCTAGAAAAAGGCCATAAAATTAATTCAAACAGAACATCTTGAAAATCATTAGAGTATTTGTCAGTTGATTCAGAAATTTGCTTTTTTACTGTTTACTATTTCAGTAGTATTTCGAAATAACATACAATTGCAAATTAATTAATCTCCATGATTAATTTCGATAGGTTCAGTGAACTGTATTTTGACGTAGTGTAGCGAAGAGTTTTACTTCAAGGACACTTGTATGTAGTTATCTTGGTGATGAACTAGCTTTGTTTATCTAATGAGATGAACCGACGAATATGATAAGGAATCGAAGTAAACACTCGAACACTTATAACAACAGCGATTATAAATTTTGGTTTACTGTATATTAAACAGATCAAAAGGTATGATTATTACACTAAAAACAAACGTGATGAATTTGCCAATACTGGATAATATATTAACAATAATAACCGCGATAGTTTAGACCGAAATGTCACAAGCGACGAGTTTGGCTATCCGAAGACAGTGCTTAATGTAGCAAAGGTTACATGCGGCAAGTTTGAGTACCCGAACTATAATAATTTTACAGTCTGTTCAAAGACTGAACGTTTGAGGTGCTTGATGCATCCCTTCTAACAAAAAGAAAGAAATTAACGTAATTGATTGGAAGGTCCTTCTGTAGGTAGACTGAATGAATAAAATAAACCTTCTTATTGGTTATAAAAAAATTATGCTATCAAAGCTAGAAGATACGGACAGGAACAGTTTATTATTCCGAATGTCATGTGAAATTAACAGGCATAAATATATAAAAATGCTCTAACAGACATTCCATGTTTTCTAAGGCCATATACAGGTATGGAAAAGACACTCGGAAATATAGTATATTCAGTGTAAATCAAGACGTCCAGTGGAACAATGAAAGAATCAAATCCTCAGCGCGATGCGATGACGAATAAACAACTGTTCTCTGTGAATGGTAGTGAGGAGTGAAAGCAAATTGCAGAGCCTTTCTATCGAAGCATCAAAACTGCAGACTGCCATTGAGAGAGAACATTAATATATTCGTCATCTCATCGCACTAAGGTTTTAATTATTCCACTACTCTACTGGACGTCTTGATTAATATTGAATTCCCTGTTTCCGACTGTCTTTTCCATACCTGTAAAATCATTGGAAAACAAATAAGCTGAAGTGTCGAATAACACTAAACAGTTCGTATGGCAACTGCTAGATCGAAATATCAACATGAAAGACCTAAGTATCGAAAACAAAATAATGAATTATGTCGAACGTAGACCGGCCCTGTTCGACGTTTCACATAATTGATTATTTTGTTATCGATACTTAGGTCTCTCATGTTGATATTTCTGTAATGAGACGGAACAAAGAGAATGAATTATATCGAATGTAAACAGGGTCGTCTTAGATGAGACGGAACACTAACCCCAATGAACCCGAAAACTCCAGAAATTCATTCTCTAATAAAATTCTATGGAAACAATATTTATATATTATCCATATAGTCCTAGATCTTCTGTGGATATCCCCCAAAAGCATTTTCAACTTGTGAAAGTTAGGAGTTCAACTGTGTTTAGGCTTTGTTACTGCGATCTTACACCACTTTTAGGTCACAGCACTATTAGTTTTCGAACCAACAGTGACATAGTGGCCGCAACCCATCCAAATAGGAAATTTTGTTTCTCCTTGACGGGTCTTGAACACGGGGCATTTCTTTTCCAAGCCTAAGACTCTAACAACTCAGCTATCGACACATTAACCCAATAAGACGAGGGGCGTTTAATATATTGTTTGCATAGGCATGAAAGAAAACTCAGAAAATGTTGGTAAAATTCTACTTTTCAATGTCCGCATAATTTCAATACATTTGTCAGATTAAGAAATGAGTTTCTCAAAACCTTGTAAAAATATTCTTCCGGCTTCTCCCCAAAAAAGGTATTAATTGCTAGCTTCATTTCTTCATCGTCGGAAAATCGCTTTTCGTGAAGATAGTTTTTCACATTTGGGAATAGGAAGTAGTCACTGGGGGCCAAGTCTGGACTGCACAGAGGATGATTAATTTCTTCGAAGCACTATTCCTGCACAGCAGCCTTCTCCACGTGGGACTTGGGTTGTCGTGAAGCAGCAACACCCTCGCTGTCAGTTTTACTCGCCTTTTCCATTCAATTGCTTTTTTAAAATTACGCATTGAATGGTTGCGTATGATGCTGCGGTGATTCTTTTACCCTTTTCAGTATATTCTATCAATAAAATACCTTTAGAATACCAAAGGACTGTAGCCATTATTTTTCCAGCGGATGGGTTTACTTTAAACTTGTTTGGGTGCTGTAAACTATTTTCAATCTACTGCATGGACTCTTGTTTACTCTCAGGGTCATAGTGTTGAACACACGTCTCATCCCCAGAACCAGCCGATTGAAAATAGTCGATGGGTCTTTTCCACAGAGCTCTAAAAACTCCATACAGCATCAACTCGAACCTGATTCCGAGGTGTAGTGAGCATTCTTGGTACCCATCTTGCACTGACCATTTGGGAGCTTAGGATGGTCATGAGGGAAAGCATGTATGCATGTTTGGATAGGTTTGTCACCTCTGTTCACATCTTGATTATTATTGTGGCTTCTTCAAGTACCAGCTTTTCCACCTTTTTCATATTTATTTCAGTGGTGCCTCTAACGGGACCGCCCGAGCGATGGCCGTCTTCAATGCTTTTTCTGCCTCTTTTGAATTGACTTGAACACTTTTGAATGGTGAATAATGACGGAGCGCAGTCTTAGTAAACAGCAACCGTCTCTTCATGATTTCATGATTTGTTGACTTTCTCCGTGCTCATTCCGTTGCTTATAACATTATTAGCGAATCACTTCAATAAAGAGAATACATTGAGTACCCTTTTTATATTACTCCGCCTAGCGTTTAATTGTCCAAGGCTATAATTTCTATTATCCAAACAGAGATACAATTTCTTGCTAAATATACATTTAAAGTAGTTTAGAACTTATGGACAAAATTAAAATTAACAAAGTACTAAAAATTTTTAAATTCATTGCATTTGATGTATAAAATTTATCTCAAGTATTCCACCTAGAGAAACTTTAGATTTTATAATAAAACTTTTGACAGAAGATAACAGTGATACAGTAAAAAGAAATAATGATTTGAATAGCCTAGATTTGCTTAGAACAAAACTATTTTCAATTCAATGATACTATTTCTGGTTTAAATGAAGGATTAATAATGGTAGATCGAATAAGTTCAATATTACCACAAATTTTTATGGATAACGTAGAAAGAAAAATTTACTCAAATCCCTCTAGTAAATGTTTTCTGTATTGGTTTAGATATGTGGATAATATCATTTGTTGCTTTAATGCAACAGATAGACAGCTCTAAAATTTTAATGATTTCCATTAATAAAATTCATTCAAATATCAAATTCGCTGTTGAGAAAGAAAAGAACTCTTGTATAAATTTTCTTGTTATTGAAATTTTGAGGAAAAATAATTCGCATGAATTTAGTATTTTCTGTAAACCGACGTATACAGATATCACAGTTAATCAAACATCGAACATTACTGTTAATCATAAAATGGCTCCATATCACAGTATGATCAATAAATTGGTTAATGTACCTATGAATCGCCACAAATTTTTTATAGAATTGAATATTAATAGTCAAATTGCATTCAATAACGGCTATAGCCAAATTTCAATCCACAAAATTTTAAACCAAAAACAAAAGAAAATTGCATTGATTTAGTTAATTTTGTTACAAAAGATTTGACTCATAGATACATTTCCATTGCTTGCGTGAATAAAATATCATATGATATTGCCAAGTACATTAAAATGAAATTTGACTTGACTGTAGCTTCTGGAACTGTTAATAATTCATGAATTCATATAAAAATAACAAAGATAAAAGATATAGAGACAATAAATCTGAAGTATTCAAGTTGACTTGTAGTGATTGTCCTATGGAATATACTGGTCTAACAGGAAGATATTTTAAGAAAAGAATTCAAGTAAACCAGGGGAGGTAGTATTTGGACGTCATTTAAACAAAAACTATGAAATTATTCATTATGAAAATAAAAGTACCAGACTCACGCTATTGGAAGGCGTAAAAATTGGTAAGTACAAGAGCCTTAAAATTCTTCTCAACGACCCAACAGATCTCGCATGATCCCCATTGTTGAATATTTTTACTTATTGAGGTAGTTCCGATAATTGATCTCAATATAATTTTATGGTTATTTATATCCCGTTTTTCGCATATTTTTTATCGGTATTTCTGTGAATTGATGGTTATTTCTATTCCCTTTTTGCAACGTGTTCCTTATGTTCATTTCCGAAAATTGTAAGTTAGTTGTTTTGCCACTTTTTTTCAAGTTTTTATCTATATCAGAAGTGAATGTGTAATGTTTAGAGTTTGTTCAAGATGTAAACTTGATAAAGCCACAGTGTTGGCGAAACAATTTCCGTTAAAAAATTGGTTAAAAATAATCTATATTATTTTATTTAATGAAAATGAATTTCCATCAAGTAGGGACCGATTCAATTAAAATTTTCACTTGTCCATAATACTGAAGTATGTTTTGACTTCTGATTTCAGTGACTCCAATGACTCAGACTCATGAAATATGGCTTTATCCTCAATTTTTGGCCTTCTACATTTAAATTTAGTAAGCCATTGATATACAGTTTAAACAGGAATAGTCCCAGCACTGTTTCCTGCGGCAATCCATATTCGACATATAAGGGCTGATCATATACTGCCATACTTAGTGGAATGGAAAGCAAGCTGTTTATAAATGAATGGAAAGCGGACATTTCAATATTAAAATGTCGGCTTTCCATTCATTTATACACAGGTTGCTTTCCATCCCACTCCCAATTGATTATTTTAATAAATATATTGAAATTCTGAAAACAGAATCAATTTAAAATAGAAAGGCTTTTTACTTGATAGAAGAAATATAACAAAATTTGAATATCAAAACAAATTGAAATATGTTTATCTTCTACAATTTTAATTTCCAAAAGAATTTTTTATTCATTTGACATTGTATATTGAGTTTTGATTATATACGTCTATTAAATGTAAGCGGTGCTTGTTTTAGACATTAATTTAATTCTAAAAGTTTTTGAATAAAAAATTCTTTTGGAAATTAAAATTGTAGAAGATAAACATATTTCAATTTGTTTTGATATTCAAATTTAGAATCAATTTACATTCCAAAAATTAGTAACCAAATTTGCAATAGACTAAAAAAGAAACAACATCAACTCTATATGTACAAATAAGAAAAATCAAGGATAAATTTTGTTTAAAAACAAGAATTGTTTGAAAATTAGAGAAAAAAGTGGCATATACAACTTGCTTTGTAATGATTGCCCGGCTTTTTACATCAGTAAAACTAGTCGTTCAATCAACATTAGGATTGACGAATGTAAAAAATCGATACTACAAAATAAAACAACTAGTGGTTTTTCTGCTCACTGTGAAAAAGAAAACCATTTCATAGACTACAGTAAAACTGAAATTTTACATTCAGGTATAAAGAGCAAAAAGTTAGAGGTACTCGAAAATGTAGAAATCCACTCGGCTTATAAAAAACATCTCGCCATTACAAACGATAAGTTGGAATTCCTTTTCCATTATCTCTATTGCTGAAATCTGTTCATAACAAGTGCCTTTGAAAATAAGCAAATGCCGTCAACAGGTATGACTTCCTGCTAAAAACCTAAAATAAACAAACCCCGTCACTTCCATCTGTTGTCCGAAAAATATAAAAATAGCATTGTTAAGTGAATTCTCCTTAGTTTTGTTAATGTGGTTAAGCCCGAATCATATATGTCAACACCATAATTAAACTTTTGAGAAAGTTAAGTCAAGTGTATTTATTTACCTTATCAATATCCAAAATGTTTCATCAAGTGGTTTGCGAGAAATCAATATATTCAAAGATATTGTTTATTAGTTCACGAATAGTATCATCTGTTGAATTTCCCCTCTCTCAAACCTAATTTGAAGCGTAAAATATTGTTATACATTCTGTCAAGAAAGTACCGGGAATTATCGATTTAAATCTGGCGGGGCAATGAGGCAGGTAAAAATTTTTTTTCCTAGGTTGGTATCACTGTCCTTAATTACTATGCCAAGCTTGCAACAGCTGATTAAGTCAGTCGATGTCAGAGTGCGTGCCGATTTTTACTATGGGTGATTACGTTGAGCAAAGAATTTGTTTAAAGTTTTGTGTTACAAATGAATTTTCGTGTGCCGATGCTTTGAAAATGTTGCAAAAGGCCTTTGGTGATAATGCTCTATCGAAAACTCGTGCATATCAGTGGTACAGAGCCTTCAAGGACGGTCGTGAAGTGGTCGCCCATCGACAGCTTCGATCGAAGATAACGTCGATAAAATTAAGGAAGTGTGTTGGAAAACCGTCGTACCAGCTTGAGAGAGATAGCACATGATCTTAAGATATCCCACGAGTCCGCACGTACGATTTTGATTGATATTTTGGGCATGAGAAAGGTGGCCGCACGACTCGTACCGAAAGACCTGAATTTTCTTCAAAAACGTCATCGCGAACAGCTTGCTTCAGGCATGCTGGATCAGCTACGATTGTGACTGACTTTCTCGCCAAAAACTCAACAAACGTGCTTCAGCAACCACCGTATTCGCCGGATTTGGCTCCCTGCGACTTTTTCCTCTTCCCAAAACTAAAATTGCCCCTTCGTGGCACCCGTTTTGAGTCGACTGAAGCCATAAAACAAAATTCGGCGCGAGAGCTAAAGTCCATCCCGGGAAGCGCCCATAAAAAATGTTTCGATAATTGGAAGTGCCGTTGGCATAGATGTATTGATTGGAGCAAATGGAGCCTATTTTGAAGGCGACCCAATAAATTTTGACGATTAAATGTAAAAATGTTGTTTTAATTGAAAATTCCCGGTACTTTCTTGACAGAGTAGTATTTCACACAAAATTTCACAATTATAAATTTTATTATTTTGTTCATTATTTTCGAAATAGTTGATATGAGAGTAACTGTTACTTGCTATAACGGATATATTATTTCGAAAAGTGACTTGACTGCATTAACGTTCACGGGCTTGTGAAAACAACCATTATCAAAACAACCATTTATCAATTGTGCAAAAAAAATTATCTTTTCAGCTATTTCTTTCAGAGTCTCCGCCCCTATATAATCGTTACCTGAATATTCTCTAGATTTCAACTTCATTATAACACCATGAACTTGATCAACATCCGTTGGAAAATATATGCAATTTCCCGTAATTTTTTTGTATATTTTTATCAGAGAGTTCTTTATTAATGTTGGGTAGTATTCCTAATTAATGATATATTTCTTATTATTTCTAATACAAAATAAAAAAATATCTTATAATTGTACAACTGGTAGACTTTATCCGTTCTATTTTACTATTTTCGATTGTTTACAGATTTCGGTCATACTCTCCCAGATCAACTGGTATCATTTGTTACCAAGTTTCGGTAAAACAATTTTCAATATATCCTGATAATTTTATTGATATTATTTTATTAACTAGAATATTGTCCTTGTAATGTCCTCTTTTTCCTCGCCCTCTATTTTGGTAATGAAAATATTAAATTTCTCGATAAAAATAAATGTTTCTTTATCCAGGTCAGATGAAAAACAGAAGATTAAAAAACTGAGGCGTTTCAAAGAAAAATGATGGAATATTCTGAAGATCTAAGAGGAGAGGTGTAAATAGATAACATTTCAATATGGGGCAGTCTTATTAAAGAACATTATTGCAGATTGAGAAACGTTTTACAGAGAGCTGGGTAATTAAACATTAAATTAAACACAAATGTGCATTCAGATTGAATAGCATTGAATACTAAAGGAATATAGGCGGTTTTGTACTTGTTGACACAAGTTTCACAGTTTCACAGTCAACGAAACTTTCGAGAAAAGATCCAATTTTGCAATGAAAATACTTTCATCGATAAACATTTACCAAATTCAAGACAATTTCAGTTACTCCACCATTTCTACTATGGAAATTTACTAATAGTACTAACTGCTGACGCTAGCCAAAATGTTATTGTGCATGTTTGTCACAAAATTCAGGTCCGATTACATATGCATCAGTCTCCAACTGCTCAACCAAAACCTTATGCTCCTTAGAAAAGGACTTTCAGCAATTGTTTATGGATTTATGAAATTTCAATAGCATATACATACAAAACACATAAAAGTAGAACCATTGGTTCAAATTTTCTACAAGTCATTAATGAAATGTTCGATGCAAATTGAGAAAATGCTTGTAGATTTGCAATTTACTTCATGATATTAAAGTAATTTAAGATAACATAGCTAATGCTCTATCTCCTATTAATATAGCGAGTAATAATGTCGAAATTGAATTTGCAGAAGACTACAGTAGTCAGGTTAAAATAAAATAATAAGGAACGGTTTTTTACTTGATAGAAGGATTATCACAGAATTTGAATATCAACAGATTTAATCTGTTAGTCTTCTACACTTTTAATTTCAAAAAATTCATTTGAGAAACTTTAAGAATTAAATTAATGTCTGTATAATCATTGCTCATATTTATAAAGGCATTAATTTAATTCTTGAAGTTTCTCAAATAAAGTTAAATTAAAATTTTCAAGAAGTAAATTAATGTCTTTATAATCATTGCTCATATTTACAGAAGACATTAATTTAATTCTTAAAATTTCCAAAAAAAATTTTTTGAAATTAAAATTGTAGAAGACTCGCAGATTAGTCAGGTTAACTTATTCATTGATAATATTCCTATGAATGCCTAAAAATAAAAGTTGGCAAAGATCAAAAATAAGATCAAAATGTGAGAATTACATATTTTTGTTTGAATGAAGCAGACGAAAATATTATTATTTTTCATTTTACAGAAATAATGCTCTCATTATAACGAATTCTATGAGAAATTACTTGTAAAACATTGATAATACCAAAAAGCCTAATACATGCCTCGGAATTTCGGATGGATTTACTGGTAAACGAAAACAGCTACGGAAAAGGACTTTGAATGTTGGAACATGGAATGTACAAGGAATGAAAGATAAGGTGGTTGAAATCTCCCGAGAATGTGACAGTCTGAAGATCGACATTGCTGCCTTGACGGAGACGAAGAAGAAAGGAACAGGTTCAGAAATGATGAATAACTATGTACACATATTCAGTGGTGTGTCCAAGGACCAAAGAGCCAAAAGAGGAGTTTCACTATTGATTCATAAAAAACACAAACATAAAATAACAGATTTTGATCCGGTAAGTGAGAATATCATTCGAGTCAATATGCACCTGTTTCAGACTCCAGTGACAATATTAGGCGTATATGCAGTATCCAATGACGAGTCCTCGAATATTATTATTATTATTATCCTGATACTCCTAGATCTTCTGTGAAGATCCCTCAGAAGCTTTTTCAGCTTGTACGAGTTAGGAGTTCAGTTGTGTTCTGTGTAGGCTTTGTTACTGCGATCTTGCGCCACTTTAGGTCACAGCACTGTTAATTTTTGACCCAACAGTGAAATGGTGGCAGATACCCGTCCAACTAGAAAATTTCTTTTCTACCTGAATAGGATTCGAACCCTGGACCTCCCGGTCACGAGTCCGATGCTCTCCCGCTGAGCTATCCACACTAAAGAAGAATTTTTCGAAACACTGAAAGATGAAATATATAAGATAGGAAAAACCAGAGAAGTCATTATACTTGGAGACCTGAATAGTAGAGTAGGACGAAAAATACAGGAAAAAGTAGTTGGTCCATATGGGAAAACAACTCAGAATGATAATGGAGAAAGGCTAATAGATATATGCGAGAGTCACCAACTGAAAATACTCAATGGATTTTTCAAACACAAAGACATTCACACGTATACTTGGGTACAACATACGAGAAATTTAAGATCTATAATTGACTATATAATAACAAGTGGAGTACAAGTGAACGATGTCAGGGCGTACAGAGGTGTTACATGTGGGTCAGATCACTACCTAGTTAGGGCCAAAATGTTTTTTCAATACAGACATACGAATCCTAATAAAACACCGATAACTGAGGAGACAAGAAATAACGACGAAAAAATATAATACAGAAAGCCTGATACACGACAGCATACGAACACTATACCAACAGAGATTGAACCAGAAACTTGAAGATCCAGCTGAGAAATCTGTGAATGAAGTATACGAGAACATAATAAATAGTATACAAACAGCAGCGGAGGAATCTCTTGGTGTGAAGACTAGATTTCCAAATGATAAACCTTGGTGGAATGATCAAATGGAAGAACTGGTAACAGAGAAGAAGCAACTGTACCAAAAATGGATGAGTACAAAATCTGAAGAGGATAAAAGAGCATATATGGAAGTGAAAAGATCAACTAGGCGAACCATTTCAGCAGCAAAAAGGCAAATGTGGGATAAAAAATGCATGAAGATCAATGCACACCTGGGGGGGAACTAAGTGTTCTGAGGCATGGAAATTCATTAAAAAGGTTAAATCTAGTGGAAGAAATCATGCATGCATAGAGATGATACCCATAAAAACATGGACAGGCCATTACGAACAACTGCTAACAGAAAACAGGACAGAATATTCCTCGATTACACCCTCAGAAATAGTGATTGAAGGAGGGGAAATAAACATCAACCTTGCCACACTTGAAAGAGCTGTAACAAAATTGAAAAATGGCAGAGCGACAGGTCCAGAAGGAATACCAGCGGAATTGATTAAATGTGGAACAAGAAAACTCTTCGAGGCTCTGACCTGGTGCATGAATAAGTTCATCAATGGCGCTCCAGTACCTAAACAATGGAAAGTAGCCTACATTTCCTCAATCCATAAAAAAGGGACAAAAGAAAATTGTGCTAATTATAGGGGCATTTCAGTGACAAGCACGATGAGTCGCCTCTATGGAAGGATTCTCAGAGATCTTATAGAATCCGAATACAGCTGTCAAGAGGAAGAGGAACAGTCTGGGTTCAGAGCTGGTAGAACATGCACGGATAACGTTTTCTGCTTGAAACAACTGGTAGAGAAACGACTGAGCACAAACCAAGAAACGCATCTTATGTTCGTAGACCTTCACAAAGCGTATGATACAGTACCCGTTAAAAAACTATGGAATGTATTACAGGAGTCGAATATTAATCACACTCTAATTGAGGCCCTACAAAATCTTTATGAGAATTCAGAATCAAGAATAAAAGTAGGTACTAGAATATCAAGAAGTTTTCCGGTCAGCAAACGATTGCGTCAAGGCTGCTGTGTATCAACCACGCTCTTCAAAATCTATGTTGCCAGAGCTCTTGCTCTTTGGAAGAGAAAATGTAGGGGAATGGGAATAGACCTGGGCAACACTTGTCTTTTTACGCTCCAGTTCGCTGATGAGCAAGTCATAATTGCTAGCGAAAAGGATGACTTGAAATATATGACCCGAAAGCTGCAGGAAGAGTATAAACAATGGGGCAACTTAACACAGAAAGATCAAATATCTTCCCATCGGAGGGGAATTAGCAAACATTCAACTCGATAAAGAAGAAATCGCTTCCTGCACTAGCTTCACATACTTGGGGGTTGAATTTGATATTACAGGCAAGGACGATCGGGAAATTCGGAAACGGCTAAACCAAGCCAGGGGTCTTATCTCATGTTTGAACGGAGTCTTTTGGAGTAATGAAATAGGAAAAAAGCGAAAATACAACATCTACGAAACAATGATTAAGAGCTCATTATTGTATGGATCGGAAACGTGGCGAGTCACAGAGAATTACAAAAGGAAACTGGAGGCCACAGAAATGGATGTGTTTAGACGAACATTAGGAATATCTAGAAGGGACCGAATACGGAATGTAGATGTTCGAATGAGAATGGGAATAGAAGAATCGCTTATGACAGACGTTGAACGCAGGCAACTTGTTTGGTACGGACATGTGCAGAGGATGGATGACGCTAGACTACCAAAGCAGATGATGGAGTGGATACCATCACATCGTATAAAACGAGGAAGATCGAGAAAAACTTGGATGGAGGGGGTTTCTAAAGCGATGAACTCAAGGAACCTGGCAGAATACCAGTGGAGTGACAGGAGATCATGGAAATTAGGCATCGGACAACGACGAAAGACGTTTTAAAACCGATATATATATATATATATATATATATATATATATATATATATATATATTTTATATTCGACTTGTATTGGCATTTCTGGAACTAAACTTAAAGCCGCAGGTGACATTGTGGATAAAATTATGGTTTGTCCTACATACATGAGATTCGAGAAGAATAATAAAAGATATTTTTTTATATCGTACATAGTTACACAGGCTCATGTAAAAAATAGTAATAAGTACATATTTATGAATTAGACAAAAGTTTTTAAATAATTTTCACTGATTATTTTTTCAAAATTCATAGATACCAAAAACTTGAGCATATTGTATCATGAACTATTTGAAAGCAATTTTTCCTATTTATGGAATACCTCATATTATTTTCTTAGCCGATCAACCATTCAATTCTAAATTCCTGTGAAGAAGGTGATATTTAACATCATACACACATGTCCGATGTATCCTTAATCGAATGTAATAGTTAAAAGATATATCCAAACTATCAGAAATAAAATTGAATATAATTAGCAAGTGTATTCATAATAAATAAGATGCAAATGTTGCTCCTTTAGAATAAACGATAATTCCTGCTGACAATTACATAAGGTCTCCAGCTGAATTGCTAATCGATAGGAAGCTTGTCAACTTTGAAGAACAAAGAATAATTTATTTATTTATTTATTTATTCCGAAATGGGGATACAAACGGGAGAAATTCCCAGCAAAGATCCACTTATAATCTAATTACACAAATTTAAATTTAAATGGTGCTCATAAAATAACAAAGATAAAAAGAAATACATAAAGTGTCATCACGTGAAACCCACATACATCACCCTTGTAAACTTCACCTGAACTGAAAAATGTTTCTAATGGTTCTCTTAAAAGAAAATAAGCTAGAGATGAAAATATCTACCCCCACAATATTTATTGAATGATGTACATACTCTGGAGACTGGCGAATTCCTGCTGACATTTGTATTGAATGCATTTTCCGAAAGCAATGCTCTACTGCGAGTAGTTCTTGAAGGAACATGGAACGGAATCATTGCAACCAACACGGGTGAGTCGAAGTAATCCCTCATCACCCTGAATGCAAAAATGAGATCATTTTTAATTCTCCGATGTTCAAGCAGCTCAATGTGATAATGAGAACGAACTTGGTTGATGCCGAGTATTGTATATATGCCGGTGACTCTGAAATGTAGGAATCGAACGAATTTATTTTGGAGTCTTTCTAGTCTCACTTTGTGAGTATTGTACATTGGACTCCAAACAACACTCGCAAAATTAAGTTTGCTATGTATGAATGCAAAATATACTGACTTTATAGCCGCTTCATCATCGAAATTCTTGCACATTCTTGTTAAAAAACCCAGTGATCTACCACACGACGCAATCAAATGATCTAGATGTGGTATGAACGAAAGTTTTGTGTCAAAGATCACACCCAAATCTCTAACCCGAGTTACTCGATTTATGTTGATAGTATCTAGACTGTACTGGAATTCAATGCTGTTATTATTCCTTGTAAACGAGATGCACATACATTTATCAATATTTAATTTCAGTTTGTTCAGTCGGCAGTATTCCGAAAATGCGTCAAGGTCTTCTTGCATCTTTACGCAGTCCCCTACAGTAGCGATTACCCTAAAAATTTTCAAGTCATCCGCATACATGAGTATACGACAATACTTAAAAATATCCTTCAAGTCATTCACAAATATTAGAAATAGTATAGGTCCGAGGTGAGATCCCTGCGGCACTCCCGATGTTACGACAAATGGGGAGGATCTGTAACCGTTTACACTAACAAGTTGAGTCCTACTGTAGAGATATGAGACAAACCATCTCAGCAGATCTCCCCGGATGCCAGCAGCAGAAAGTTTGGAGACTAAGATATTGTAATCCACTTTGTCGAATGCTTTACTAAAATCTGTGTATACCGAGTCTACCTGAAACCGATTGTCCAAAGCTCCTGCTGTAATCTCCGTGTATTATTATTATTATTATTATTATTATCCTGATACTCCTAGATCTTCTGTGAAGATCCCTCAGAAGCTTTTTCAGCTTGTACGAGTTATGACTAAATTTGTCTCAACTGATCGTTTGGGAAAAAACCCGTGTTGATCTTCCATAATTGTTGACTTCAAATGATGTAGCAATATATTAAGAACGATTTTTTCAAGCAACTTGGCAAAAACTGATAATTTACAAACGCCGCGGTAATTTTCAACTGAATTCCTGTCTCCAGAGTTCTTATAAATTGGAACCAAAAGGGAAGTCTTCCATAAGTCAGGAAAAGTACCAGAAAGAATGGAATTATTGTATATAATAGATAATGGATAATTCAGACTAGAGCTACAGTTCTTAACAAAATAAGATGGATATCCATCAGCTCCCGCTCCCCCACCAGCATCGAGTGATTTTATCATATCCTGAACAGTCTCAGGGGTAACAGTAATCGAATTTAATGTATTAAAATTGTCACAATTATCTTCATTGAAATGATGAAGTTGCTGGTAAGGTTGGAAGACACTACGGAAAAATTTTGCAAATAAATCACCTATACCCTCACCGTTCGCAGCAAATTCATCTTTATAGTACATTTCACCTGGTATGCTAGTTTCATTCTTACAATTTTTTACGTATTTCCAGAAGTTTTTTGGACAAGACTTTACGTCACCCTGAACATCTTTAACATAATTATTGAAATCTGTTTTAATAAAAGTTTTACATTGCCTTCTTAAAATCTTAAACCTTTCGTAATAACAGTTGAATCCAAATCTTTTGTAGTTTTTGTGCATTTTATTTTTCTGTTTGATTAACATTATCGTTTGTTTGGAAAGGTAACGAGGGAAACGATTATTTTTAATGATTACTTTAGGAATAAACAACCTGACGCCATTCTCCAAAACGCTATAAAAAGTATCAACGTTTTGATTCACGCAAGGATCACTTAGGATCCTAGGCCAATCGACATTGAATATGTACTCACTCAATCCAGTATAATCACCCTTTTTGAAATTACAAAAACCTGAATTGGAGTTACGCAGTATATTAATTTGCGAATATTCCACATAAAATTCAATAGGAGGATGATATGCGTCAGGGCTCACCAAATAAAGATCGGATTCTGTCAAATTCGTGACTCGAATCCCTGTACTGAGAACCAGATCTAGTATTCTGTTATCACAATTTTTAACATTGTTGTATTGGGAAAATTCTGCAAATGATAACTGATCGATCAAAGAGGCATTAACATTGTCGAGATTCAAAGGAACAAAGAAGTTACCACATTCACTATGTGTCCACTCAATATGAGGAAAGTTGAAATCACCATACATTATGATGCGATCGCCCGACAGCACTTCCATATTTTCTTGAAGTTTCTTAGAGAAACACTCTACCGCACAATTATTTCTTGGGGGCAAATAAACACAACACACATGTATTCTGTGTCTATAGTTATCGCCATTGAGAGTGACCCATAAATCCTCAGCATCACTCTGAAATTGTTTTTGAATTTTTGTACTTATAGATTTCCGCACAGCGATTAAGACACCACCTCCGGATTTTTTATTGTTTGAGCATAAAGTGTTCTCTCTGTCCCTACGGAACACATTATATACCGAGGGGTCGAGCAACTCAGAACTCCCAATTTCACCAAGAAGATTTGTCTCGGTAATAAGGTACAAGTCAGCGTCAATATTTTGACTATTGAGTTTGATTTCTGTGGTCTTTGTTCGTAAACCGTTAACATTTTGTCCAAAAATAAGCAATTTATCCATTCAAAAAATGAAGCACTTATTAAAATTACGATAATTCAGGAAACAGATTCACATCCTACCAACGGCATCCGAGTCTTTTATGACAAGAATCCTGGATGAGTCTGTCTTCCTGCAGAAAATTGAGCCGTTCCTTATCCATACGTATTTATAGCCCCTGGCCTTGGCGGCAACTCTCACATCCTTGTAAAGAATCTTATTAGTTAATGTTAGATGTTCATTTATATAAAATTCTTCTGAGACACCCTCCAACGACAACTTGGGAGATTTATCGACTTTACGCTTATTCTTTACTGCCACTAGAAATCTGTCTCTTTCACACCGGGATGTGAATCTTACAACAATATTTTTAATCGACTTTTTGCCTGTCTGGTTCAACTGCACTCTGTGGGTATAGTCAATACTCGGAGGAACGATGCTATGGCCAACGTATTCGCCGATTTTCTCCACCACTTCGAAGAGGTTTTCACCATTCTTCTCAGGGACACCCTGAATTTCGACATTGTTGGAGCGTGATACTTGCTCCAAATCGTTGAATTTGTTCTGTAAGTTATTCAATCCAGCCCTCAAATTATCCGTTTCAGAGTATAAGTGATCTGTTTTCTTCATGTAATCCTTGAGTTTATTCATCTCAATCTCGAAATCCGAAATCCTATCGCTGCAAAACTGTACTGACTGAAGAAGTACCGCCTGCTGCTCGCGTATCCGCTTCAGTTCCGCATGGATTTCCTCTAGCATGCCCGATGATGACTCAGCTCGGGATTCACTGTCCTGCCGCACCGTCTTATCGACCGATAAACGCGATCGACCTCTACAATCCTTACACATCCACGAAATTCCGTCAACGCTGAGGGATTCCAGTCTTGTACCCACGATATCAACACATTGTCCGTGATAATATCGGCCGCAAAAACCACTGCATCGCAGCCCGGGTTTCCTCTGATTTACCGATTTATTACAAATTTTACATGATCTATCGGCCATTTCGACAAATGCACAGAGCAACAGGAACAAGTCGCAGAGCCGCGCCCAACAGACACAACCTCGAAAAATAAAAGTCACCTTCGAACGAAAAGAATCGGAAAACACAAGAGAGAACGTAAATCCACCTGTCTACACGTTGAGCACGTTGAACACATTATATAACAAAAAAGGTGAGAATGGAGGAACATTATAATACCCCATAAAAAAAATGTTCAAGAAATATAAATAAGTATATAGTTTTATGAAAAATGTGAATATTTGGATACCGGGAAGAGTTATGAAGAAATTGAGTACAAAATTGTATGTCGTGAAGAAAAATGCTTCAGATCTTACTAAAAGAAGATATCTTCTCAAACATCTATCATGATTAAAAGATCAATTATTATGATGATGCGTATTTGGAAAATGGAGAAGATTGTAAATCGGAGGAAGAGAGTGAATATAAGCAAAAATATACGGAATTTTAGTCACAATTTTCTCACTCTTTTTCAGAACATGAAATAGGTGAGAAAAAAAGGCAATTCATTATAATCATACATTTTCAACAAGGTATGGCGTAAGAATGAAGCAGCTTGAGCATTTAATGACGTAAATATTCAAGTGTCAGATCTTCTTGTTATAGTTGGAGAATATTGGAAATCTTGAATATATTTAAAGGCCAAGAGATTTCATATATAATCCTGCGCTTAAATTCGATATATCTCTAATTTGAGTTTTATGAAATAAAGACTGTCATTAACCATCCTGCGATGTTATGATTAACAATACGTGTACGAATGAATAAAATCAATGATATAATACACATTCAAGCCGACATTTCCATATAATAAATGGAACTGGACTAAAGTTGAATGTTACCCTCATCAACTGTGTGACGCGACACTGCAATGTGAGTCTATCCGAAATATTTCATTTCTACTGTGAAAAAATACGGTGAAATATTTATAAGCCGGAAAGGTCATTACTCAAAGCTTCTTTGATTGACCTCTTCTACTGAAATTATATCTGTTCCGATAATTTCAACAATTACAAATAAACAATAAGTCGCAACAACCAAGAATAAACTTCGAATACCTTATTGAAATCAATTGCAATATACGAGGATGGTTCAAATATGATCGACGCAAACTCTGTAGTTGGCGCGCATGTATGTTTCGAAGGTCGTGGCTTGAGTATGTGATAGCTGGGTCTCTTACGAACAGTGTGGCATTTGTTTTCATCGGAGCACGTGTTTCAGGCGTCTGCTAAGACCATGAGTGAAAGTCAAGTGCCCAGTGCCGTTGCGCAACGTATTATCGTTCGTTTTTAAGCGGGAGGCGATGTTAAAAACACGGATATTTTTGTGCGTTTGCAAAAGCAGTTCGGTAGTGAGTGCCTGAGTAGGGCTGCCGTGTTTAAATGGGACAAAGCATTCAAAGATGGCCGCAAAACCGTCGAGAATGAGCCGCATGATCGTCGACTGCGAACCAGCGTCACACCAGACAACATTCGCCGCGTAGAACAACTCATTTTGGAGGACCGTAGGATGAATGTTCGAGACATTTCGGCTGAAGTCGGCATCAGTATTGGTAGTGTAGAGTCTATCATTCGCGAACACCTTCAATAGCGCGTTGAACTTTGAGCAAAAATTAACGCGGTTGGAAGTTTGTCGCCGCTTACTGACGCGATAAAAGGCGGAGGGGGACGGTTTTTTAACGCGAATCTTCACTATAGACGAAACATGGGTACACTATTACACCCCCGAAACCAAGGTGTCAAGTAAAGAATTGTGGAAGAAGGAGGAAGGGGCGCCAGTCAAAGCGAAGACAACCTGGTCCGTGGGTAAGGACTGTGTTCTGGCACCGGCATATCGTGCTGTACGTCAATTTCCTGCGCACTCAACGCACCATCAATGCTGCATACTACTCTAACCTTCTGAAAACACACAAGAAACCCGTGTATCGCTCGAAACGGAGAAGCATTCCAGCACGAAGTGCAACTCTCCTCCAGGATAACGCGCCCCCTTATACCGCGCGTCTCACGCTCGATACAATATCGGAATTGGGGTGGAAGGTACTGGAACAACCCCGCCCCTCCCACAGTCCGGATTAATCGCCCTGTGACTACCACATGTTTGTACCACTGAAAGAAGCCCTCGGAGGTCAAAAGTTCAACACCGACGACGAGGTAGAGGGGTTCGTGCGCACATGGCTGTCCGAGTTGCCCAAGGAATTTTTCGATACCGGCATCAAAAAACTTCTGGAAAGGTGGACAAAATGTGCAGATAGTACGGGGAACCACCCTCGTATTCAGGAAACATATCTGCGGGAAACTTTGAGTACAGGGTTTCCCAAACTTCACAAACTACTAGATCCCATTCATCAGTACTTAAGCAAACTACAACAATAATTCCTTCGAAGAAAAAAGCAATAATTTCACCTGCTCTGTAAAACCTCAAGCTAAAAGATTAATTCAATGCCTCAGGCAACATAATTAAACCAAGTAATATCCTGTTTTCATCAGGATATCGAATAAAAGAATCTGCATCTACCCATCAAATGAAGAAATTGCCGATAACTTCATGAACACAAACCTAGAAGCAATACAAATCGTCCAATAATTATTCCAAGCGCTAAGACCTTACCAGAGATTATTGATATACTACTCTGTCAAGAAAGAACCGAGAATTTTCAATTAAAACAACATTTTTACATTTAATCGTCAAAATTTATTGGGTCGCCTTCAAAATAGGCTCCATTTGCTCCAATACATCTATGCCAACGGCACTTCCAATTATAGAAACATTTTTTATAGGCGCTTTCCGGGATGGACTTTAGCTCTCGCGCCGAATTTTGTTTTATAGCTTCAATCGACTCAAAACGGGTGCCACGAAGAGGCAATTTTAGTTTTGGGAAGAGGAAAAAGTCGCCGGGAGCCAAATCCGGCGAATACGGTGGTTGCTGAAGCACGTTTGTTGAGTTTTTGGCGAGAAAGTCAGTCACAATCGTAGCTCGTTGAGAAGGCGCGTTATCGTCATGCAAAATCCATGAGTTGTTCGCCCACAAATTTGGCCGCTTCTTACGGATACGCTCACGCAAACGTTTCATAACGCCTAGGTAATACTCCTTGTTTACCGTCTGACCCTCTGGAACGAATTCGTAGTGTACCACGCCACGGATATCGAAGAAAACAATGAGCATCACCTTCATTTTCGAGCGGCTTTGGCGTGGTTTTTTCGGTTTCGGCTCATTTTTTGCCACCCATTCCGATGATTGCTGGCTTGTTTGCATATCGTTCTCGTAGACCCAGGTCTCATCACCAGTTATAATGCATTCCATGAATGTAGAATCGGAATTAAAGTGATCCAGCATGTCTGAAGCAACCTGTTCGCGATGACGTTTTTGAAGAAAATTCAGGTCTTTCGGTACGAGTCGTGCGGCCACCTTTCTCATGCCCAAAATATCAATCAAAATCGTACGTGTGGACTCGTGGGATATCTTAAGATCATGTGCTATCTCTCTCAAGCTGGTACAACGGTTTTCCAGTACCCTTTCCTTAATTTTATCGACGTTATCTTCGATCGAAGCCGTCGATGGGCGACCACTTCACGAGCGTCCTTGAAGGCTCTGTACCACTGATATGCACGAGTTTTCGATAGAGCATTATCACCAAAGGCCTTTTGCAACATTTTCAATGCATC
Source organism: Megalocaria dilatata (assembly GCA_034642435.1). Classification (NCBI taxonomy): domain Eukaryota; kingdom Metazoa; phylum Arthropoda; class Insecta; order Coleoptera; family Coccinellidae; genus Megalocaria; species Megalocaria dilatata. Next base: position 95,620,948 of record CM067854.1, on the reverse strand, counting down.
GGCACACGAAAATTCATTTGCAACACAAAACTTTAAACAAATTCTTTGCTCAACGTAATCACCCATAGTAAAAATCGGCACGCACTCTGACATCGACTGACTTAATCAGCTGTTGCAAACACACTAGTTGACAGATCCCGCTCAAGCTTGGCATAGTAATTAAGGACAGTGGTACCAACCTAGGAAAAAAAAATTTTACCTGCCTCATTGCCCCGCCAGATTTAAATCGATAATTCCCGGTACTTTCTTGACAGAATGTATAATGTTTCTCACTCTATCCCACACGTCATCGAAACAGTACTACAGCAATTGGAAATTAAATTGGTTTCACAAATAACATTCCGGAGGATCGGTTCATTCAACCCTGAGCTTAAAAATATTTAAGTTTTCATAGACAACCTACATACCTCCTTCAGAACAAATTGAAAAACCCGATAGATCAATAGTAATATCGCATGACCAGACATCATACCGTATTTCCTGTAAATTAATCACACCTGCTTCCGCTGCCCACAAACAGGGCATCTTGCAGCCAACTGTCCTACAATACAGTGCTCTAAAAACGCACCAATAAGTCAGGATAATCTCTAAACAATAACCTCCGCAAATATCTCTTCGAGACTCCCAAAAGAACTACCAAAATCAGTGAGCAACATCAAAAATATTCCGCAGCCACAGACTTCATCAAAACGAACACTATCCGATATAATCTCACCTTCTATTCAAACCGATGATAATATAGCTAACACAAAACCAAATTTCACAAGAAACACTCAAAGACCGAAAACATCTCGACCATCCCAATAATCAACGCCTATCGAAGAACTCATACAACCATCCAAAATACTGTTCCACAAAGAAACATCCAATTTTCTCCTTACCTATGACAAAATCTCTGACTTTTTCAAAAATTTATATGGCTCATCAGACCTCTTGAGTGTAGCCAAAACTTACACATCTGATATACATGATTTATTATGCAAACCGAATTCAACCTTGCTTCAGGGATAGAAAGATGAAAACAAAATGCGAAAATTACGAAATGAAATTAAAAAAACAATTGGAACTTTAAATAACATGTGACAGCAACTCTTCACAAGATACCTGCCAAATCTAGCACAATCACATTAAAATCTCTTCCACATTGGACTTTGAGTGGGTGCTATACCCATTTAGAAATGTTAAAAATTCTCAAATCATCTCTTCCATAATATGTCATCGAGAAATTCACAAGGAAAGCAATACACACAGACTTCGGAACATCACATGTTTTTTCAAAAACCGAATAAATTCAGGACATGCTTGTGACCGTGTAGCCACGTATGGTTCTAACAACTCATAGGCATAACAAATTCCAATAAATACGAACCTACGAGAAATAGCAGTCACTATACACGGACCAACATAACTACATATTTGTAATATCTACTTACCCCCTGAGGAACAATCCAGAATCGAGGAAGTCAGCAACCTAGTTGACCAAATACTGTCATCTAAGATCATCCTCGGAGACTTCAATACTCATAATCAAATATGAGTTTCAACAAAACTTTCCCCGATGGGACGTAACATTGAAACATTAATCACGGACCCGAACCATAGCATAATGAATAACGGGCAAGAAACGTGTTTCAATGCCATACTGGAGAGTCATCAGCAATCGATCTCACATTTTGCAACCCAGCAGTATCAATCCCTTTCGACTGGAAAGTACCTCCTTTCCTATACTATTTCCAATAGTTATCACGAACAACGAAATTGTAACAGACACCACACCAGTTATGAAATGGCGCCTAATATCGGTAAACTGGCCTCACTTCACATCACAGATCGGAGAGAAAACTGACGAACTTTTTTGGAAGACACTAGATTAGAAAAACATCGATGATCTGGTCGAAAAATTCTCCAATATAATATTAAATCAGACCATAATTTTCCGTAATGCTGAAAAATGAGCATATTCATATTAGAATAAATTAATTCGGCTGATCTGTATCAAAAATCATTAATAAGGAACGTATGAGCTATGGTAATAGAAAGTTCTAGAAATCGAGAAGGTGTAACATATATCTGTATAACAATTCTATACTCACACAAACTCGACAAGGTTTTGTAGATCACAGAGGCAAATTGGAGTCACGTTTCAAACTGATTGGTTTTCGTCAGTGCATATCTGCAATTTGCCTCTGTGATCTACAAAACCTTGTCTAGTTTGTTTGGGTATAGAATTGTTATACAGGTGTTTGTTAGACTATCTCGATTTCTAGAAGTTTCTAATACCATAACTCATACTCCTTATTGATGTTTTTTTGTACAGATCAGTCGAATCAATTTTTTTTAATATGAATATGCTATATTTTGGGCGTTGCGGCAAATTATGGTCTGATTTGAGCATAAGGAAAGTTTATTCTGCTTTGGTAACGTGAAAATATCGAGAATACTTTTCTTTACTTGAATTAACTCGCAAAGGTACGGCTTGTATGTATTTTACATTATCTAGATAGCGTTAGTGTATTATTCTCTGTGTATGTATTTTGCATACTTTAGATGGGGCTAGTGTATTATTAATATCTTGGTGTCTCTGTGTATAACGAATATAGATACTTGACAGATTTGGAGTCACTAGCATACATTGCATAGAGGAAAACCAATCAGTCTGAAACGTGCCCATGTCTGTAATTTGACTCTGTGATCTACAAAATCTTGTCTAGTTTGTTTGAGTATAGAATTGTTATACAGATGTATGTTACACTGTCTCGATTTCTAGAACTTCCTATTACCATAGCTCATACTCCTGATCAATGATTTTTAATATTATTGATTAAAACTAAATAAATCAATTGATGGAAACCTTATTCAACATACATTCTGTCAAGAAAGTACCGGGAATTATCGATTTAAATCTGGCGGGGCAATGAGGCAGGTAAAAATTTTTTTTCCTAGGTTGGCACCACTGTCCTTAATTACTATGCCAAGCTTGAGCGGGATCTGTCAACTAGTGTGTTTGCAACAGCTGATTAAGTCAGTCGATGTCAGAGTGCGTGCCGATTTTTACTATGGGTGATTACGTTGAGCAAAGAATTTGTTTAAAGTTTTGTGTTGCAAATGAACTTTCGTGTGCCGATGCATTGGAAATGTTGCAAAAGGCATTTGGTGATAATGCTCTATCGAAAACTCGTGCATATCAGTGGTACAGAGCCTTCAAGGACGGTCGTGAAGTGGTCGAAGACTTGCCTCGTTCTGGACGCCCATCGACGGCTTCGATCGAAGATAACGTCGATAAAATTAAGGAAAGGGTGCTGGAAAACCGTCGTACCAGCTTGAGAGAGATAGCACATGATCTTAAGATATCCCACGAGTCCGCACGTACGATTTTGATTGATATTTTGGGCATGAGAAAGGTGGCCGCACGACTCGTACCGAAAGACCTGAATTTTCTTCAAAAACGTCATCGCGAACAGGTTGCTTCAGACATGCTGGATCGCTGCAATTCCGATTCTACATTCATGGAACGCATTATAACTGGTGATGAGACCTGGGTCTACGAGTACGATATGCAAACAAGCCTGCAATCATCGGAATGGGTGGCAAAAAATGAGCCGAAACCGAAAAAACCACGCCAAAGCCGCTCGAAAATGAAGGTGATGCTCATTGTTTTCTTCGATATCCGTGGCGTGGTGCACTACGAATTCGTTCCAGAGGGTCAGACGGTAAACAAGGAGTATTACCTAGGCGTTATGAAACATTTGCGTGAGCGTATCCGTAAAAAGCGGCCAAATTTGTGGGCAAACAACTCATGGATTTTGCATGACGATAACGCGCCCTCTCACCGAGCTACGATTGTGACTGACTTTCTCGCCAAAAACTCAACAAACGTGCTTCAGCAACCACCGTATTCGCCGGATTTGGCTCCCTGCGACTTTTTCCTCTTCCCAAAACTAAAATTGCCCCTTCGTGGCACCCGTTTTGAGTCGATTGAAGCCATAAAACAAAATCCGGCGCGAGAGCTAAAGTCCATGCCGGAAAGCGCCTATAAAAAATGTTTCGATAATTGGAAGTGCCGTTGGCATAGATGTATTGGAGCAAATGGAGCCTATTTTGAAGGCGAGCCAATAAATTTTGACGATTAAATGTAAAAATGTTGTTTAATTGAAAATTCCCGGTACTTTCTTGACAGAGTAGTATCTATACATAAACTTGACATTCGTCGATTACTGAACTACTTTCTCTATTATTCAACGTTTTAAGTTGAATTAACATATAACTAAGCCATACCGAATAAGCACTACAAAATGTTTTCTCAAAAGATAATTCTTTCAGTTTTTGATATTTGGTCAGTATCCAGTAAAACTCAGTTCAGCACCAAGTATATCACATGATCTCAATTGTGTTCTCATTAATAAATATAAAAAAATAACCCAATAGCTATTTTTATTTCAATACCAACTGATTTTTAAACTTAATAATTTTTAGCTATAGTTACTATAAATAATTAAAAGTGTAATATTTTCTGAATGAAAGCAATGTTAATATTAATGTGAATGGGAGTTCAAAACTGAAAAAACATTTAATGAGTGTGTTTCGATATATTATATTCACGGAAAATTGTGGTAAAACGAAAGCTGAAATCCTCAAGAATGGAGGACATATTGCGTGCAGTGGGATTAATCATGGCGGTAGCGGGGAAGAGAAATAATGATTGAACGTTCCACTTATCACACAATAGCCTAAGGGTTAAGTGAGTTAAACATGTTTCAATAATAATAACCCCGAGTCGAGTGGTTGGATGCTTTTTGTTTCTCATTATGCATGAAGTGAAGGTTATTTAACTGAGTTGAATATAGTCCAAACATTAACTATCAAAGGCAGGTGACCTCCATCAATCGAAAATAGAGGTTGAAAATTCAAAATATACCGATTCTCTTTGAAAGCATAGGGTTTTCGTAATTTCGGCATATTTTTCGCGCCTGTTTCAGGGAACAGCATGCTATTTTTTCGATTAAATGTCCGGAACTTTTGAATTTCTAGCCAGAAATGATCTCGAACGACCAGGTTGAATTACTGATGGAGAATTCGCGCTCAAAAGTAATTCTATCCGAACGATCTGTCTGTAAACACGCTTTCTTTAGAACGGAAAGTGCTTGAGCATTTAAGTGAATGTACGGGGTCTAAACAACTCAGATAACTTTGTTGATGAACAGAGTTGTTTCGAAAGTTTTACAGTTACTCACGTTTAAAAATTTTTCATATTCTTTTCAATATTTTCGAAACTAGAGATTGGATAGATTTGAAATTCGGAACGTTGACGAAAAATACTGAAGTTAAAAAAAATTGTGAGCGCAACAGCGTTGTGTGCTATTTTAAGTACTATAACTTAACTAAAACGGTAAGAAATATAGAATTGAATCTTGAGGGTAGGTTTGAATATCTTGGTCGATTTCGTTATTGAATTAAACCAATTCAATTATTTCATAGTTATCTACATTCGAAATTTTTTCTCATTTTATTAATATTTTTTTCTACGCCAATGTGTCCCAAGAATTTGCCTATTGTTGGTTATTTTCAGAACCCTTGAGCGTTTTTATCCACGAAGCCAGATTTCGTATCTTTCTTTCACAGTCTGTGACTGAAAACTACCTGCAGAGACAGATTAATTTCCTACACCATTCAAGTGGAAGTTGCCGTATGAGGCATTCCTATCTGTTTAATTTTTTAAGCCCAGATTTAGGGAAAATAGTTGTTAACTAATAAAATATTGTCTTCATAAACAGTATTCTCTCATTTCAACGTAGCAGAAAGAAGTTCATATACAATCACTTCACATGGTCCTTATTTCATCAAGTGAAAATACGAAAAGTGAAACAAAGAAGTAGTAGCATTCCAGATACACAGCTTCGCCACACAGTGCAAAAGTGAGAAATTAAGTGAGTGTCACAAAAACTACTTTAGTATAACTACGAAAAAAATATTATTGTTACAAGAATAGAGTGGACTCAGCATGCTGAGGTTCTATTGAGAACCGACCTTGGCTTGTTCACAGATGGCTCGCGAACGACGAAGGAAACAGGAGCGGGAGTCTATGGGAGTAAACCAAGAATTAACATCTCATTGAGTCTCGGTCAAAACGCAACCATATTCCAGGCAGAAATATTTGCCATTGAGACCGCGGCGGAACTGCTGATAAAACGGCAAATCCACCACGGTAAAATCAAAATATTTACTGATAGTCAGTCAGCACTAAAAGCTCTGGAATCCAGCTGTTTTACATCCAAAACAATCTGGAGTTGCTGCACGGCTTTAAACAGGCTCGGTATGTATAACGGAGTCACTGTGGTTTGGATACCGAGCCACTCAAACTATTTGGGTAACGAGGAGGCGGATCGGCTGGCATTTGCTGGAGCTGCGCTGCCTCTGGTAGGACCGGAACCATTCCTGGGAATACCACATGATGTGGCTAACGAGGCGATAACAGGCAGAATAAACTCAAGGCTAGAGTCTTTCTGGCGCAGCCACTCTGGCCTGAAACATTCGAAGTTGTTCCTTGGAACAGCTTCGAACAAAAAGATAGCGAACCTAGCGCTAGGTCTGGATAGAGCCAAACTAAGAATACTTGTCGGAATTATGACAGGTTACTGCAGACTGAAAGCGCATTTACACAAAATCGGTCTGGCTGAAGACAATGAATGCAGGCTGTGTCTTGAGGACACTGAAACAGCCATGCACATCGTCTCAGAGTACCCAGCGGTGAGTCGCATCAGATTCGAGGTCTTTGGCCAGGCTTTCATAGCCCACAGTGAACTGAAAAAATTACCCCTGAACAAGATTATCGGTTTTATCCAAAAACTGGATCTCGTCGGGGAGATATAAATTAGGGGTGAACCACAATAGTCCGTGCGGACGCAGTGGTAGGGTGGACAGACGCCCGGTCGCCATAACTAATAATGTTAATAATAATAATACAAGAATAGAAGGGCATTCAGACCCAATTACGCCTTATTCTATTCCATCTACAACCAGTTTGGAATGCAGTATTGGTAAATCTGAAGTACGAATGTAAGTCCTTTTCAATCACTTCCTTTTTGATTTATTATTGCTTCAGTGATATTATAATATATTTCGTTTGCATAATATTTCAACAAATTCTGATAAAATAAGTTTGTTTTTATTTTCAGTAATTTCGTAGTTTACACATTTCATCTCATACTTTAAGACAAGTCCAGTCTTTATTATTTTACTTTCACTAGTAAAAAATGCATTCTTTCAAAATATGTTAAATTTAGACACATTCAGTCCAAATTATCTTAGACCTCTCAATTAAATTCTATTCATACAATAAATACAATATCAGACGACTAAGTTCATTTTATCGTGATTTTCGTTCATATAATCTGCATTTATTCGATATACACTCTAATTAAAGGCATTTTCAGTGCAAAATTAACGTTATTTCATTTATAGTCTCAATTTCCATTAAAGAACCTATTATTTTGTCACATTATTCATGGATTTATATTGCCAATTATAAATCTCATTCGTTAACATAATTCATTTAGTTTTAACCTCATCTTGAATTCTGAATTGAAGAAGTTACACGTTAGACGTGGAGCCGTCAAAAGTTATCTCACTAATTTCAAAAATTTTAGACACAAATGCGCGTCAGAAAGTAATTCGTCAAAATTCAGTTAAAAAGCCGTCTTCCAACAATCAAAAAATTGTTACCGGAATTATATGAGATTCAAACTTCGATTGGTTGTTTGTTTGAAGATCAGGACTTCGAATTAAAGGAATCAGGGGATTTTTAAGATAATTTTTATTCAATAACCTCAGAAGCCAATCATTTTATAGCAAATAATTCTTCTGTTTGAAATAATTCACAAAGATTCAAAACTTAAATTTGAATCTACCAACAAGAGATTCACCAAAATTTTCCGGTTCACACGAAAGGTGGCTAGAATTTCAAGGTACGTTTGATTCCTTAATCAATAGACATTCATTCATTCATGAAATACAGCGTTTCCATTATCTAAGCGCATCACTAGAAGGTGAAGCAGCGCAAATTATAGCATCTTTATTAATTTCCTCTGCCAGTTATAAAAGCGCTTAGTATTTATTGTATGAAAGATATAGGAACAAACGAATGCTTATTCATAATGACACGAAAGCCATATTTAAAATGAATCAAATTTACATGATTTGATCTTCAGATCAAATAAGACAAATTGTTGATAATGTCACAAAACATTTAAGTCTTAATTCACTAGGTCATCCAACAGATATGTGGGACAATTTGATAAAATTCATTATTACTAGCAAACTGGACCCGGTAACTATCCGCGATTGGATATATCTCAAATATTCAAACGAATTACCAACTTTCGCGGAACTTTTAACGGTTCTCAGATCCAAGGCCGACATTCTTGAAAAACTAGAAATCGCTATATTCATTCAGCATAAAATACCTGATCGTACTATGAAGGTAAAGGGTTAGAGATTCAACCGCCAACGATCATTTCATGCCCAAATTAGTGATGTGCAGTTGGTCAAAATTCACATAATATATATTCATATCCAAAGTTTCTAAAATCTCCGATTAATACAAGAGCAGAAAGGATAAAGAATTTGAAACTTTGTGTAAATTGTTTAAATTACGAGCGTCAATTAGATACTTGGAGATCAATTATCGAAATTCTGGGAAATCGAAGAGATTTCAAGGAATAGAATATATTCTTCTAAGGAACAGGACTGCGAAAGAATATTCATCAAGACCCATAGGAGGGATTCAACTGGTCGTTTTGTTGCTTCAATTCCGCTTGAAGAATGAATAGATAAGCTGGGCGATTCGCTGACGGTTCATGTTCCTCTAGCACAGGTTGGTCCGTAAACGACATTCAATTGGTAGGTCCACAAATTCAGAGTGATTTATTTTCTATTCGCTTAAGTTTTATACAAGGTAAAAATGTAGTATTGGCAGATATATGCAAAACTTATCCTGTCCTGGTTAACTCCAACCAGCGTCACCTTCAGCAAATCTTCTGGAGAGCTAATTCTACAGACCCAGTTTCAGTTTTTCAGCTGAACACAATTACATATGGTACAGCCTCAGCCTCCTTTCTTGTAATTCGCTGCTTACAACAGCTAGCTGATGAAAATAGACAGGCATTTCCGGACGCTTCCCTGAAGCTCGAAGTGACGTTTGTCAATTCGAATGCAAGATATCGAACACATTTTTAGTCATGGTTGTTTTGAACTGCGTAAGTGGATCTGAAATGATCCAGGAGTTCTGGAATTCGTTGACCTTCTCAGAGGAAATTGGATATTTTGCACCTCTGTTCTCAGAACAATATGAAAACATTAGGTCTTAGGTGGTCATGTCACTCTGATACATCATTTTTCTATATGACTGAGGGTAGAGCTCTTCGGGGATCACTAAGCGAAACATATTGTCCAAATAGCCCAAATATATGACTCTTCAGCCATAATTAGTCCGTGTATCATTGTGTGAAAACATACGGTTACCATACTCACCCGATAAAGTCAATATGTAATTGACAAAACAATTGTTGTGAACAATAAATATAAGCGAAAATGAAGTGTCTTACTTCAAATCATATAAAATATTGTCTTTTTAAACAGTATTTTCTCATTTAAACGTAACAGAAAAAGTTAATTTACGATCACTTCACAATTTTCTAGACTTCAAATCCTATTGATCTGAAATTTGGTATTCGAAAGTTCAATGATGACGCACATGTTTCCCAAAAGTTTCATGAGGATCGATGGATGAGAAAATTCAAAACATCACAAAAATTTTGTGAAAGAGGCAGCGTTGAGCCCTGAAGAAACTATAGTAACAGTCTCACAAACGTGTTTAAATTCACCATTGGAATAAAAACACGACACCAAGACTACTGCATAATTTTGTTGGTATCGTATAATTAGAAGTTTAAAAAAATTTGTGAGCAAAGCAGCGTTGAGCTCTACCCAAACCATAGCAACAGTGGTACGATTGAGCATCTTGATATAAAATTACGACAAGAAGGCTAATATACAATATCATAAATAGAGGTTAATTCTTGATAGAAGGTATATAAAATTATATAAATATTTTAAAAATTTTTTAAAAATTCTAAAAATTAGCCTTCTACATATTTAATTCCAAAAGATTATATTTAATGATTATAACTTCTGAAAATAAATTAAAATAATGTCGTATAAGTACCACTTATATCATGACATAAAATAAACATTCATTATAAGACATCCGAATGATATAACAAAATCCAATAAATAAAAATTAAAAACAGATTTGATCTGTTGTCTTCTACAATTTTAATTTCAAAAAATTCTTTGAAGAGACTTTAAGAATTAAATTAATGTCTTTATAAGTACTGCTCATATTTAATAGACGTCAAAATTCATCATACAATATCAAACGGAATTAAGAAAAACCAACGAATACAAACTGTCAATTAAAATTAAAATATAAATAAGCAAATATTTTTTGTTTCGTTCCAGGCATGCGTAATGAACTCTTCAGACAAACTTACGAAGCCCTGTTTGTTACAAAATAATACAAAATGTATTGTTTTCTGATCCCATATGAATGAAAAATAACTCTTCCTCAAGAATATAAAACATAATTTCAAGAACTTCTCAAAAACTAATTTATTTGAAATATTCAATATATTTAAATAAATTACTTCAAAAAATCTCAAAACATGTAGCACATTCTCAAGAAATAATTAAAGTTACGATAAGATCAGTTCAACATTACATATAAAAAATATAATAAAATCAAATAAACAATGTATAGACTTACTCGGTGAATCATACAAAGCTTTGTATGATTCTGTGAACGTGGAACATAAGCACCTTGGATCTATGAAAGTGTTTACTTTTATTTTCTATTGAGGGCCGTGTATTCCTAAGATTCACCGAGTAAGTCTATACATTGTTTATTTGATTTTATTATATTTTTTATATGTAATGTTGAACTGATCTTATCGTAACTTCAATTATTTCTTGAGAATGTGCTACATGTTTTGAGATTTTTTGAAGTAATTTATTTAAATATATTGAATATTTCAAATAAATTAGTTTTTGAGAAGTTCTTGAAATTATGTTTTATATTCTTGAGGAAGAGTTATTTTTCATTCATATGGGATCAGAAAACAATACATTTTGTATTATTTTGTTACAAACAGGGCTTCGTAAAGTTTGTCTGAAGAGTTCATTACGCATGCCTGGAACGAAACAAAAAATATTTGCTTATTTATATTTTAATTTTAATTGACAGTTTGTATTCGTTGGTTTTTCTTAATTCCGTTTGATATTGTATGATGAATTTTGACGTCTATTCAATATGAGCAGTGCTTATAAAGACATTAATTTAATTCTTAAAGTCTCTTCAAAGAATTTTTTGAAATTAAAATTGTAGAAGACAACAGATTAAATCTGTTTTGATTTTCATATTTGTAATAATCCTTCTACCAAGTAAAAAACCATTCCTTCTTATTTTATTTTATATATAATATATAATTATATTAGGTTTTTAAATAAAGAAATTCATTATACAGTGTTGCACGGTTTTAACTGAGGCCAAGTGCCTTATAAGCTTTGTATGATTCTGTGAACGTGGAACATAAGCACCTTGGATCTATGAAAGTGTTTACTTTTATTTTCTATTGAGGGCCGTGTATTCCTAAGATTCACCGAGTAAGTCTATACATTGTTTATTTGATTTTATTATATTTTTTATATGTAATGTTGAACTGATCTTATCGTAACTTTAATTATTTCTTGAGAATGTGCTACATGTTTTGAGATTTTTTGAAGTAATTTATTTAAATATATTGAATATTTCAAATAAATTAGTTTTTGAGAAGTTCTTGAAATTATGTTTTATATTCTTGAGGAAGAGTTATTTTTCATTCATATGGGATCAGAAAACAATACATTTTGTATTATTTTGTAACAAACAGGGCTTCGTAAAGTTTGTCTGAAGAGTTCATTACGCATGCCTGGAACGAAACAAAAAATATTTGCTTATTTATATTTTAATTTTAATTGACAGTTTGTATTCGTTGGTTTTTCTTAATTCCGTTTGATATTGTATGATGAATTTTGACGTCTATTAAATATGAGCAGTGCTTATAAAGACATTAATTTAATTCTTAAAGTCTCTTCAAAGAATTTTTTGAAATTAAAATTGTAGAAGACAACAGATTAAATCTGTTTTGATTTTCATATTTGTAATAATCCTTCTACCAAGTAAAAAACCATTCCTTCTTATTTTATTATTAACCAAAATCCTATAAAATATTTTGAGTAGACGAAATTTTTGTTTCTCCTCATCAATCTTATGAAAACCAATATCTTTCAAGAATATCCAACATAATCCTAAGAATTTCATCATAAAACTATCTTACTTAGGCTATTCAATATTATTGGATATCTAACCAAGGTACCTTATATAAAAACTCAAGATATGAAAAACAATACTGAAAAACAAGTATTAAGATCGACTTTGCTTCGTCAGTATTCAAATAATTCATATTCAAAAAATATAACATCAATTAACAACAAATATTCACTTACCCTTCAAACTTCTAGAGACAGTTCTACCGAAATGAAGCCTTTAAATGTGGTGAATAACGGTTCACTACACTCAAAAATATATCTGTGGTTTACCCTTGATCTAGAAGATTGAAAGACAATTTAACGGCCTCTGCTATAGCACAAGGACTATCTGTATAAAGAATGTTAAGGAAACCAAATAATTATATATTATGAATAAAATAACATAAATAGAGGTTAATTCTTGATAGAAGGTATATAAAATTATATAAATATTTTGAAAATTTTAAAAAATTTTAAAAATTAGCCTTCTACATTTTTAATTCCAAAAGATTATATTTAATGATTATAACTTCTGAAAATAAATTAAAATAATGTCGTATAAGTACCACTTATATCATGACATAAAATAAACATTCATTATAAGACATCCGAATGGTATAACAAAATCCAATAAATAAAAATTATTAACCAAAATCCTATAAATTAAATATTTTGAATAGACAAAATTTTGTTTCTGCTGATCAATCTTATGAAAACCAATATCTTTCAAGAATATCCAACATAATCCTAAGAATTTCATCATAAAACTATCTTACTTAGACTATTCAATATTATTGGATATCTAACCAAGGTACCTTATATAAAAACTCAAGATATGAAAAACAATACTGAAAAACAAGTATTAAGATCGACTTTGCTTCGTCAGTATTCAAATAATTCATATTCAAAAAATATAACATCAATTAACAACAAATATTCACTTACCCTTCAAACTTCTAGAGACAGTTCTACCGAAATGAAGCCTTTAAATGTGGTGAATAACGGTTCACTACACTCAAAAATATATCTGTGGTTTACCCTTGATCTAGAAGATTGAAAGACAATTTAACGGCCTCTGCTATAGCACAAGGACTATCTGTATAAAGAATGTTAAGGAAACCAAATAATTATATATTATGAATAAAATAACATAAATAGAGGTTAATTCTTGATAGAAGGTATATAAAATTATATAAATATTTTAAAAATTTTAAAAAATTTTAAAAATTAGCCTTCAACATTTTTAATTCCAAAAGATTATATTTAATGATTACAACTTCTGAAAATAAATTAAAATAATGTCGTATAAGTACCACTTATATCATGACATAAAATAAACATTCATTATAAGACATCCGAATGGTATATTAAAATCCAATAAATGAAAATTATTAACCAAAATCCTATAAATTAAATATTTTGAATAGACAAAATTTTGTTTTTGCTGATCAATCTTATGAAAACCAATATCTTCCAAGAATATCCAACATAATCCTAAGAATTTCATCATAAAACTATCTTACTTAGGCTATTCAATATTATTGGATATCTAACCAAGGTACCTTATATAAAAACTCAAGATATGTAAAACATTACTGAAAAACAAGTTTTAAGATCGACTTTGCTTCGTCAGTATTCAAATAATTCATATTCAAAAAATATAACATCAATTAACAACAAATATTCACTTACCCTTCAAACTTCCAGAGACAGTTCTACCGAAATGAAACCTTTAAATGTGGTGAATAACGGTTCACTACACTCAAAAATATAGCTGTTGTTTACCCTTGATCTAGAAGATTGAAAGACAATTTAACGGCCTCTGCTATAGCACAAGGACTATCTGTATAAAGAATGTTAAGGAAACCAAATAATTATATATTGTGAATAAAATAACATAAATAGAGGTTAATTCTTGATAGAAGGTATATGAAATTATATAAATATTTTAAAAATTTTCAAAACATTTTAAAAATTAGCCTTCTACATATTTAATTCCAAAAGATTATAATTAATGATAATAACTTCTGAAAATAAATTAAAATAATGTCGTATAAGTACCACCTATATCATGACATAAAATAAACATTCATTATAAGACATCCGAATGGTATAACAAAATCTAATAAATAAAAATTATTAACCCAAATCCTATAAATTGAATATTTTGAATAGACAAAATTTTGTTTCTGCTGATCAATCTTATGAAAACCAATATCTTTCAAGAATATCCAACATAATTCTAAGAATTTCATAAAACTATCTTACTTAGACTATTCAATATTATTGGATATCTAACCAAGGTACCTTATATAAAAACTCAAGATATGAAAAACAATACTGAAAAACAAGTTTTAAGATCGACTTTGCTTCGTCAGTATTCAAATAATTCATATTCAAAAAATATAACATCAATTAACAACAAATATTCACTTACCCTTCAAACTTCTAGAGACAGTTCTACCGAAATGAAACCTTTAAATGTGATGAATAACGGTTCACTACACTCAAAAATATATCTGTGGTTTACCCTTGATCTAAAAGATTGAAAGACAATTTAACGGCCTCTGCTATAGCACAAGGACTATCTGTATAAAGAATGTTAAGGAAACCAAATAATTATATATTATGAATGAAATAACATAAATAGAGGTTAATTCTTGATAGATGGTATATAAAATTATATAAATATTTTAAAAATTTTTAAAAATTAGCCTTCTACATATTTAATTCCAAAAGATTATATTTAATGATTATAACTTCTGAAAATAAATTAAAATAATGTCGTATAAGTACAACTTATATCATGACATAAAATAAACATTCATTATAAGACATCCGAATGGTATAACAAAATCCAATAAATAAAAATTATTAACCAAAATCCTATAAATTAAATATTTTGAATAGACAAAATTTTTTTTCTGAAATTGTTTAAAAATTTTTAAAATATTTATATAATAATATACAATATGGTCAGTATCGTGGGAGATATGAACAAGCGCGCAAATGCTCCACGACATTACTTTTCACGATTTATTTAGGAATCAAATTGTCAGTGTGGGAGTAGAAATACCGCTTCTTGCTTTACCTGTATATATTTACAATCTATTAATAATACAATACCATCTGAGTAAGTTTCAAGATAAAGCACTCATCTCGAGAAATCAAAAGCTTCTCTTGCAATTTTTGTCTACATGGTGATGTAGTAGTCGGATTTCTTCTGTTATGTTTCATCTTCAGTCAATACTCCGAGTTCTTCATGCACTTATGGTGAAGAGAGTACACTAAAAACCCAGCATCAACAGATTTTATCTTATTTAATCTTATCTCAATCTAATCCTGAGTCTCATATACTGCTAAATTGTAGAGATTCTAAACAATGATGATGGGATGGGAATCGCACATATCTAACAAAATGGTGCTCTGCCACACTGTGCAGTTCCCGTACGTGACTTTCTGCGTTACATTTTTTTCTAGAAATGGATTGAAAGGAAAGGTTCTATTGTGCCTTCAAATCTAATGATTTTACATCTCCTGACTTTTCTGCATGTTTATTTGAAGATTGTCTTGTTTAACAGAGTACCTTCTTTTTAGAGGATCCGCTATAGAGATTACTGTCAACGGATGTCACATAATGTGACAGAACATGTTGAGAAAAGGCTCTAGTACTGTTTAAAAATGAACAGTAGGCAATTTGAATATCTTAGTTATTAGAATTCGTTGAAAAGCTCGCCTATATAATGCACTTCACCCATCATTTTCAAAACTTTTTTCACATCGAAACTAACGTCAAATGGAAATTTTTTAGAATATTCATGAATAGAATTGCCAAAAGGTTCAAAATCTGTGTGGCAGTAGATAACTATTTCCATTCAAGATTCTTTAGGCGGTAGCCATCTAGCTCAAGGGGATGATCGTACAGCCACAAATTTACCATCAAAAGATGTCCTCCTCCAAGTGTCCTGTCTCGGCCTTTTCCGAAAAAAAATTAAACTTAGAAAAACATTCAGCTCATGTGGGCCAATCTGATTTTCTGAGTTTTTATAATATACTTAGATTTTGAGCTTCACGAAAAGATCGAAAAATTCCCCTCGTTTTTTGCTTCCGAAAGTATATTTCATAGAAAAATGGAGAAATAAAAAATGCTAAATACTCCAAATAAATACATCAACTGACCCAAATAAAAAGGAAGTTACTGTTCTCTTTATTGTTCCATAACTTTACTATGGAAATTGTAACGATAATCAACTGAAATAATAGACAGTTTTTCGTTGGGAGTAAAATTTCCTGAGTTACCTAGTGCATGAATTGTTCACACGCATTTTTCAAGATCACGTCCGAAGCCAACGTTCTTCAGCCAGACCGTCATTATGAGGGACATCGTATAAAATAAAACCGAATATGGAGGGAGTCCGGACCACTGTATATGTCCATGTAACTCGCTTCTGCCACGGAAAGCTTTGGAATATGGTAATGAGTACGTATTCATTACTAGAAAAATTCACCCCAATATTGCTATTAGGTTTTACCTGTGAAGGCAAACCACATAATTCCATACTTTTATAATTTATTAATTTTTCATTATATGGTCATTGCTGTAGCTACTGAATTGTTTCAGCCGTTACTATTTGGTAGTTGATCATAACTAAAACAAATTGTAGAAATTACTATGTTTTATTACCAAAAAATATATATATTACACATTATCTTGTGACTCGAGTTTCGGGAAATGAACTATCCCATCATCAGACAACTGAAGACCTAACAGTGGTACAGTGGTATTTAAATAAAAGTGATAAATATTTTGAACAGATTCTCGGTAATACCTAGTAGTGGTTTACAATCGGAACGTGATAAAAAACCGGGTTAAAAAAGAGGGGCTTTCGAACAGATTTCGGAATGTCGACAATCGACAAAGAAGGTTGTTAAACAGATGGTACCCATTTAAATATCTCAAATGATTTTTGGGGTTACATAGCTCCGTAGTCATTCATTATTTTTACATTATTTTGTTGTATATCTCAAATATTTGGATTTAGAAAGCTCCATACAGTGATTCATTATTTTTTACATTATTTTTATTGTGAACGAATTTGAAAATTTTAATTATTGAAATTTTCTTTCTGAAACATCACATTAGATGAAGTAATCCCCGATTTCTTCATTCAACTAAAACAGGATTTGTTTATGTCATTGTTGAAATTTATCCAATAATGTTATGTTATTTATGGCGAGCGGGCGTCTGTCCACCCTACCACTGCATCCGCACGGACTATTGTGGTTCACCCCTAATTTATATCTCCCCGACGAGATACAGTTTTTGGATAAAACCGATAATCTTGTTCGGGGGTAATTTTTTCAGTTCGCAGTGGGCTATAAAAGCCTGGCCAAAGACCTTGAATCTGATGCGACTCCCCGTTGGGCACTCTGAGACGATGTGCATGGCTGTTTCAGTGTCCTCAAGACAGCCTGCATTCATCGTCTTCAGCTAGACCGCCAGACCGATTTTGTGCAAATGCGCTTTCAGTCTGCAGTGACCTGTCATAATTCCGACAAGTGTTCTTAGTTTGGCCCTATCCAGATCTAGCGCTAGGTTCGCCATATTTTTGTTCGAAGCTGTTCCAAGAAACAACTTCGAATGTTTCAGGCCAGAATGGCTCTGCCTTGAGTTCATTCTGCCTGTTATCGCCTCGTTAGCCACGTCATGTGGTATTCCCAGGAATGGTTCCGGTCCTACCAGAGGCAGCGCAGCTCCAGCAAATGCCAGCCGATCTGCCTCCTCGTTACCCAAATAGTTTGAGTGGCTCGGTATCCATACCAGAGTGACTCCGTTATACATACCGAGCCTGTTTAAAGCCGTGCGGCAACTCCAGACTGTTCTCGAGGTACAAGAGCTGGATTCCAAAGCTTTTAGTACTGACTGACTATCAGTAAATATTTTGATTTTACCGTCATGGATTTCCTGTTTCATCAGCAGTTCTGCCGCGGTCTCAATGGCAAAAAGTTCTGCCTGGAATATGGTTGCGTTTTGACTGAGACTCAATGAGATGTTTATTCTCGGGTTGCTCCTATAGACTCCTGCTCCTGTTCCGTTCGTCGTTCGCGAGCGGTCTGTGAACAAGCCAAAGTCGGTTCTCAATAGAACCTCAGCATGCTGGCTCCATTCGTCCCGGCTGGGGACGATTACATTGAAATGCCGTTCTTGGCTAGTGACTTTTGACATTAAATCCGAGGGCATCGATTTGATACTGTTCGTTAAAAGCTCGTCCAGCAGTCCTGAGCCTCCCATCACTGTTGCCTCTGGCCTGTCAATCGCCAGTTGATATAGTGATTTTTGTACTTCGTTAAAGAAAGCTACGGTGATTCCAATTTTCAAAAAAATAATATTTATGATATTACCAATTACAGGCCGATTTCTCTAAAGAACTCGTTCTCCAGTTGATATAGTTTGTATGTGATCCGTTCTGCCACCCTCTGCACGAGTAGGTGCAGGGGTGATAGATTTAGTAGGACCTCCATGGCTGCCGTGGGTGTGGTGCGAAACGCACCTGTAATTGCAAGGCAAGCCTGTCTCTGTAGTCGGGTGAGCTTTTGTTCACCAACCGTTTGTTGGCCTTTCTTCAGCACCACGCTACAGCGCCATATACCACTCATGGTCTAATTACCATAATGTAAATGCCAGTACATCTACCTGGGCTCTAGGTGCCAGGTTTTACCACAGATCCGCCTGTAAGTCCCGAAACCCATTCTGGCTTTATGACACACTTTATCTAGGTGTGCACTCCTGCTGAGGGTCTTGTCCAGGACTCTTCCCAGGTATTTTGCCCCAAATGAGAATTGTGATATTTCACCACGTATAGTCGGTGGTTCTAAACCATTCAACTTCCGTTTTTTAGTGAATGGTACTATAACTACCTTTTGCGGGTTAAGAGACATGTCTTCCCTTATACACCATTTGTCAATAGTGTTCAGTATCTCTTGAAGGACGGCCGAAATCGTCACCTCCGATTTACCTTTCACTATGATTGCCAGGTCATCAGCAAATGCTTGAACGTAAACTCCCCACAGCGACATGATCGCTAGCAACGAGAAGGGTCCACAGTAACGTTGACAGAATACCTCCCTGCGGACACCCCTTCGCAGCCTTGAACTCGAAGACCTCATTCTGGTATGAGGTCGTTATTGTTCTGCCGCATAGCATTGCCTGTATTCATCTACAGATTCGCGGGTCGAGTCCTCTCGCTGTGATAGCCTCAGCGAGAGTAGCCGGCAGCGTATTGTTAAAAGCACCTTCAATGTCCAGAAACGCTGTTAGTGCTATCTCTCGACTATCGAGAGATTAGTTTAATTTTCCGACCAGATTATGCAATGCAAATTCTGCCGATTTGGCGCCTGGTAGGCGTATCAATGAGGGCTAGGGGGACTGTTAATTAGCACATTCTCCCTGATATGGACATCAATCACTTTTTCCAGACTCTTCAGCAGGACCGATGTCAAACTCATTGGTCTGAACGAAGATAACAATAATATTTAGTGGCAAGCATAAAGTAAAGTTCATCTCGTGAAATGAATTTTTTTTTGACCTTTCGTTTTTTTGGATTGTTGCATAGTTCAATAACTTTATACTATGATTTTATCGTGATTGCTTCAATTTGAACGAGTTTCTGTTGTTTTGTTCAATTTTTAGTTGAAATGATGAAAACTGAAGATTTAATTTGAGATGACTCTTAGGTCGAACAAATACAAATTAAGAAATTCAGCACCGAATATTTCCTCCTCTAGCAATGATAGCAGCTTGCACACGATGAGGTATGCTTTGGATTAGATTTTGAATCACATACTGCGAATATTGTCCCATTACTGCGCCGCTATAACGGGATGCTGCTTAGAATTTTTGAGAACCAACGTATCTCCGTCAACGTCTCCCCATTGCATCCCAAACATGTTCTATCGGATTCAAATCTAAAATTAGAGCAGAACAAACAAATTTCTTGATTCAAATCTTCTCAAGATAAGCTGAGAGATCCGAAGAGGCCGTATATTTTCAGGTATGAAGGTTGCTTCTTATCCGAGAATAACCCTGAATGGTACAACATGATCTCTAAAATCTCTGCCAAGTGTCTTAGGGTAGTCCAAGTTTCATTTCGAATGAAGACTAGCTTCGTGAAAGTTACAAAAGATATGACTCTCCATGCCATAACAGAGCTTCTACCAGATGCAAATCGTTATACAATATTAGACATAATTGGACTTAACCAATTAGATTGGGCTCACTGATGAACAATATTATGTCAAGACTCTTGAACGAAAAGCTAAACCTTGAAACTTTCAGAGAAGGTTTATAGTCTGAATGATAATAATAATAATAAAAGTTCTTTATTTCAGATCATATCCATTAAAATGAATGAAAATGTGGAATGAAATGATACCGAGTCAAAACAAAAACATATAGTAAATATGAAATTAATGAGGATTTAAAAATTTCTCCAGAATGTATGGCTCTAAATATATAAAGTATTTGAATAATTTTTTTTCGAAAAAAAGTTTTAGATTGAATGGTTTTGATATATTTTGGTAAATCATTATACAGTTTTAGGCTTCTGTATTCCGCTTGTCTCTGGGATGTTGTCAGATTCAGTTTGGGGTAAAGAAAGATATCATTACGTGTCTCGTAAAAATTCTTTCTATTTTCATATATTTCGAAAATCGTGGGATTATTTCTGATAAAGAGAACAGACATATAGCAATTATTGTTGATATTCCAATCCTATTGAAAATATTTCTGCATGATTGGTCATACTTCATGTTATTTAGGATTCTAATTGCTTTCTTCTGTGCAATAAACAATAGGTTTATATTTCCTGCTCCATAAAAAATCATTCCAAATCTCAGTTTTGCCACTGTATGGCATACTGTTTGTAAATAGGCGTTGCTGATATAGTTTGATATAATTCAGAAAACAAAGATGGGTATTGGTACTTCCTCGCATAGGCGATCCATGTATTCTTTCCAGTTCAGGTTTTTATCTATAGAGATGCCCAAGAATTTGGTGTAATCTGATAAATTATATATTTCCTGATTCAGAATTATGTCGTTGATTTCTTCGGTTCTTGAATTTATGTGTGTAAAGAGCACTAATTGAGTTTTAGCCCTATTGAGTATCAGATTATTGCTCTAAAACCATGTATTTGTTGTGTCTTAGATCCTTTCGTATAGTTGTTTCAGCACCATGAATAAACTTTCAATGATAAATTTGTTGACATCATCTACATACATTTACAGTGGTATCGTATCTATTTTCGGTAATAATATTCAGTACATAATCATTAAGATTTATTATGAACAATAGGGGGTCCTGCTATACTTCCTTGGTGTATGCCCAAGTTTATGTCCTGCATAGTTGATCTGACCCTCTCTTCATTCATTTCCACTTCTACTACATGATTCCTGAATGAAAAATATGATTTTACCCATTTCAGTGCTGGTACTCAAATCCCCTACCGTTTTAGTTTCTCAAGCAGTTTATTGCTATTGACACAGTCATATGCCTTAGACAAGTCTAAAAACACACCCATGGTTAAATTTTTATTTTAGAAAGCTTCTACTATTTTAGTGATAAACTGGGATATTGATGTTCTTATAGATTTTCCATTTGAGTATCCATGTAGATTCCGACTGA
Organism: Megalocaria dilatata; assembly: GCA_034642435.1. Lineage (NCBI taxonomy): Eukaryota > Metazoa > Arthropoda > Insecta > Coleoptera > Coccinellidae > Megalocaria > Megalocaria dilatata. Next base: position 95,598,867 of record CM067854.1, on the reverse strand, counting down.
AAATATTATTCTGAATAAAATATTCCATGATTTGCCTGCAGTACACCATTTCTATGATTTTGGAGAAACTTGGTAAGATGTTTATGGGTCTATAATTGTTGTAATTATTTATGTCACCTTTCTTATGAACAGGCTTGACAACGGCATTGTTTATCTGGAAAATTCCATACCTAAATGAGTTATTGATCATTTGATTCAACTATATCGTTATTTCTTCGAATGTTTGTTTTATAATATTCTTTGAAATTTCATCATATTAATTATTTCCCTTGTTTAAGTTTCTGTAATTTTTTTCAGGTGCATTGATCAACCAAGTTCTTCAAAATTGTCAATTAACTGCTGGTATGTCTTTCGTCAATATTTGTCCAACATTAATAGAGAAACTATTCATATCATTTACTCTTTTTTGAGAATCATTATTCATTTCAAGTGCTTTTTTTCTTTATTTTTCAGAGAATTTACCAGGTCCCACATTATTTTATTCTTATTATCAGAATTTTCTATTGAATTTTCATATTTTTTGACTTGTGCCTTCTCAACAAGAGATCATATTCCGTTTTTGTTTCACTAAGAACCAGTAACACATCCAATTCATTTTTAATCTCCCTTATAACAGGATCTGTAATACTCTAGTTGGAGCTTGTATTTGTCGACACTTTTTTCAGTGGAAAAGCTTCATTGAAATATCCCAAACATATACCATGTAACAGATTGATTTGCGTTTACATTGTTTTCAGGTATTTCATAAAATTTTTTTCAATTATGTTTGAAGTGCATGATGTTCCATTTTGTTTATAATCGCTTATAAATTTTCCTCGTATGTTTCTCCATTATTTTGAAAGTTATTTTCTGTGCTATATAGTCTGAGATGTGTTTGTATTACAATTGCTTCATAAGGCTCCTCTGTATTCGTTAAGATGTTATCAACGCATGTTGCTCTTCTTGGTATGATACAAGTTGGTTCATATATTGTATGTTCGTGAAATTTCTAGCAATTCTCACTTTTTGAAAGAGCCTTCTATTATATCTATGTTGAAGTCTCCAATCAAAGTTATTATGACATTTTCATTAAATAGTTTTTGTTATATTCGTTTTATGTGTTTTGAAGTATGTTTAAATTTCCATTATTATATATTGCAATACAAACCTGCTTTCTTCCTTCGAGTTCAAATTTTATTCTGACACATTCAAAATTTCCTTTCATTTAATTTCTTTTTATATCCTTTCTTTCCCTAGCCTGTAATTTATTTCTTGTGTTTATAGCAAACCCTTCATGCTTCAATTTGTTTCTACAAAAAGATGTAGTAAGTGAAAATTTTTTGATTACAAAAATAATCTAACTGTTCTTCTGTTTTCCAATGGTCAATTATACAAAGAATCTTTATAGACTACAAGGGTTGAGTGGTAGAGTACCTGTGGGTGAACTTCCCCTTGAGGTTTCTAGCGAAATTTTGATCTGTAGACACTACTGCATTTCCTACACAGCATACATTCTGGTGTCATTTACTTAACTGATGTATGTGGTGCCTTTTTGTTTTCTTTTTTTGTTTATCTGCTTTGTTATTGTGTATAGTTGAATTTTTCTCCTATCCTTCTCTAAAAATGCTGCTTCCTCCGGAAATGGAAGCTAGAAAATTTTATTCCTGTTGTACAGAATTTATTTTTGTATATCTTCTCTTTCATAACACTAGGACACGTTTATAGTTCATATTTTCTTGTTTTCTTGCGTTTATTTTTCTTACAGATACCTGATCCGTTGAGATTTGGTATCAACTAGTATAATAACACCAAAACTACTTGAGAAATCTGCGAGAAAGCATTAATCATCGAGATGTATTTCCGACAAGTAGAGACCGATACAATCAAACAATTAATGAGTAGGTACGTTCGACTTTCATCTTCAATTTTCTTTACTCTAACCACTCAACTTGTTTGAAGGAATTACTAAAATGATCAAACAAAATCTCATTTGTTGAATTCAGAGTTCAAGTTTGACGTTTCTAGGAATTTTCTAATTGGTTGAAATTTACAGTTTACAGAGTTTTCTCGAATGTTGTTTAATATAATTCTGGTTTAAAGTTTTTGAAATCTGCGAACTGAAAATTCTGTTTGTAGGAATCATTCCTTATGAATCAACTAATAAAGATACAAGTAATAAAGAGTGGTTTCTGTTCAGTTATAAAATAATCAATATTGATTCAATTAATGTAATATGGAAAACTTAAATATTCAACATAGAGAGTTTTCCATTTTTTTATAGAATAACTCGAACAGTCGATAGGTATTTCGATTGCAGAAAAACTCAAATGAAAATATCAATGAAGGCAACATTGAAAAAGGTAATAACAATTCACGGAACAACAAAGATTTTTAAAATTTATGAAATAGTTAATTTTTCATGCGATCTTCAAAGCTTTCTGATATCTTAAAATTCAGGTACATGTTTTTTGTTAATGCAAGGAAACAACCTGGTGCTCGTATTCCAAATGAGCGGGCAAAGTTAAGAAATAATAATGTTATTTAATTCATCCGCCCAGAAGTCTATTAGAACACAATGTGTTGGTACAACAGAATGGATCAAATTTCGAACAGTTATCCTTTTCGTCGAAGTTTAATTAAATAATAATTAATTAAAATATTTAAATAATAATGTATTATTCCTAATTTTCCCGAGTATTTACGACTTGTACCGAAACCTTTTCTCGATTTTTACTTGTAAATAGTCGCAAATACAAAAAAACCGCAGCTAACAAAAAAACTTTCGAAAGAAACGAAAATAGTATATTTCATTATCAGACGTGAAAGTAAGGTTTTCCTCTGGCGATCGAGCAATTGTGTGAGGCGAAGTAGAACACGACAAGTCGAGCAAGTACGGCAAAGCCCATCTGGACGTGTAATGTACGATATTTTTCTCTATATCTCAAAAATAACGATACTTTCATATTTGATATTAATTTAACAAGGAAAATCAATATTCGTCTACTAGCCTAGCCATGGTTTCTGTTGGATGGTTCACAGAACAAGAGTTATGATTGTTAGAACTTATGAAATTCAACGTTTATGGCAGCTAATGTCAGAACCTACTAACAATTATTTACTGGATTTTTGGTTATTATTTGCAATAACGGTAATATAAATGTTGACACAACGTCCTTTCAATTGTCATCTTGCAATTTGGTAATAAACAAGTATGAAAAAGACAGTCGGAAACATATGAAATTCAATGTTAATCTAGAGAAGCACGAATTTTCAGTGGAGCAGTGGAAGAATCGAAACCTCAGCGCGATGCAATGACGAATAAACGACTGTTCTCTCTCAATGGCAGTGGCTAGTGGGGGGATGTTTCGAATGAAACGAGACTCTGTACTGTTTTCAGTTCAGCAGTCAGAATCATTCACACTTCAAACGTGGTATTCGTTTGTTCATATCGGTTGAAAATAAAAACGATAATAAACCAAATTTTTCAGGTATCCCCAAAGAAAATAATCATTGGGAGATAAATCTGGTTATCTGGGGGGCCTTTTGTTCGTGCCATTTGTAGAAATGACAAGGTCGGAAAAAGTTGTCCGGAGATATTGTGTGAATATTCTTGCGTTGTGACTTGGACAGCCATCCTGTTGAAACCAGACATCATCGAGATTGATTGGTAGCTGTCGGACTGTCGGAATAGTTTAATTCTCTAAAAGCTCCAGATATTTGGCAGCGTTAAGGTTTCCATCAATAAAAAATGGTCCTATGATGTAATTACCCTGTATTCGTGTCGAAACATTAAGTTTTTGTGGATACTGGGTAAGCACAGAAATACTCAGATGCTTATTCTTCCTAGACCAATAACTTCTGATGGATTGTTTTCTATTCAATGAGAACGATGACTCATTAGTGAATAAGATATTGTTAAGCAATGAACCATTTACATTTACTTTTTCCATCATAGTTTCACAAAATTCCATTCGTTTGATATGGTCTTCAGGAAAAATTTATTGGTATTCGTGAACCTTCTAACATCGGTAACCATTCCTTTTCAAAATATTTCGAACGCTTCCATAGCTCATATCGACTTGTTCAGCAATTTGTTCACTTGAACAAGATGCACTGGTTTCAATAACAGCAGACATGTCTTCTTTTTTTTCAGACGGTTTTCACTAATGGTTGTTATGGGTTTATCAATCTTGCAATGCCTGTATGTTCCTAAACGCCCACATTTCTCGATTTTCTCAATTATTTCAGAAATAGCCGAATTTCAATTAAACGGCCTATCTTCAAAGGCAACAATAAATGAAGTTGATGTCCCTTGAATTGATTGGCAACCAAAGTACCATTTTATGATCTAAATATTTTCTTATTCTTCTCATTTCAATTTACTTTATTTTCAATCGATATGGACACGTGAATTCTACCAGGTTGTCATATTGGCATAGTGAGCATGACTCTTCACCAAGTGACTACTCAGCAGTCTCCACAATCCACCCCTAGAGGTAGAAAGTGTGATATCATCGCGCGAAGCGAGAACCCCTCCTAAGAGATCCAACTTCCAGTTTGGGCCACGGCTCGAAAGCTAGAACCGTCTGACTGGTAGCAGCGAAGCACTATTCAACCTCTGCTGGCTCTGTAGGTCAGTACCCGAGTTCGTTTGTGACGCAATGACGAAGCCCTGTGCTGCGGCCCTGTCACTGAGCTAATCAACCGGCTCAGCCCTACATTTCACCAGAACGGCAAAACGAGGGCCCCATTCGGAGATCTTCCACCATACAGATCCAGTGACTGGCGCGAATAGCATTACGTTAGGCACCAAGACCTAACCCTCCATTTTACTGGGATGAAACTAGGGTCCTAGTCTCGACAAGCGCCCCCATATCGTCAAGATTTAATGCCTGGGAGGCGAACCGATATGGACAGGGCTCAGCAGTGCTAAATGATACCTGAGCAGAGCTCTTTATCATTCTAACACAAAGAACATAATTGCCCTTCCTGACCTAAATGGTCAACAGAAACAGAAGGCCGCGAATTAAGGCGGAGAGAGCAGAGAGCCCGGCAAAGCCAGACCGCGATGACAAGATGTCGGAGGAGGAAACTGACTGGACCTCAAGGGACAAAAGTCCGTGTAAAGATCTCAAACCGCGGAATTCCATGCAATATCTCAGGACATGGTCACTGGTCTGCGCCTGATCACACGAACAACGATCCGACTCTTCGAGACCCATACGAAACAGACTGGGAAGAAAAGGCCCATGGCCAGTCAGAAAGCACGACAAGGCGAAGCCAGGGCGAAACCACTCGGTCCGAGAAACAAAGTCTACAGATGGAATGAACGAAAAGGTAACCCGACCCAGTCAATTCCCCATCCCAATCGAACTACCAACTCTCCAAAAGAAGACTCCAGCACAACGATTGACAGCGTGACAGCTTGCAATCCCGAGCAGGATGACTGAGCGGTATTGCTGGTATATCTATACGGCCAAAACGAAACGGCAATCCCCTTCCCAGAGGAAAACACGCGGCCCTATACACAATGAAATAATTAGCGAGAATGTGACCCGAAATTACCTGCAAGGAGGAATTCGAGGCCGTCCAGCATGCATGAGTCACAAACAACAGAAAGTGCCTCTGGGCCGATATCAGCACTCTTCGGACGTGAGAAGTGGCCACGCGGGAATACCAGACAGAAGCGCAATATGAGGCGATAGGCAGAAATATAGCCTTATATAAAATATCGAAAGATTTCCGCGAGCCACCGCCAACTGGACGACTAAGCCGAATCAACATAGAAGCAATGGCCACAGTCTTATCCCGAACTGCCCTAACGTGGGGAAGAAATGAGAGACCGGAATGTAATATGACCCCGAGATAGTTGCGCTCACTAGACCAGGAGATCGACCGGCCATCAACCCGAACAATTTGAGAACGCTTAGTGTTCAAAGTCCCCTTGAGAAGAATGGCTGCAGACTTACTAAGGGACACCGAAAGTTTATTCTCTGACAACCAAGCCGAAACAATGTCCAGCAGGGCCTGCAGACAAAGCTCCAAAGATCGTCGACTATTCGCTCCCACCACCAGAGCCAGATCGTCAGCGTACGCCAAGGAGAGGCCAGGCAACACACGAATACGCAAGAGTAACTCGTCAAAGACAAGGTTCCATAAAAATGGTCTCAAGATAGACCCCTCTGGGCAGCCCCTGGACAGAGCTCTTATAAAAGAGAAAGAAGCACGAGAGTATGAAAACGATCTGTTAGACAGATAGCTCTTCAGCAGCCGAAAATGCCCCTTCGAACGCCCACTTCACGTGCGTGCCGGAGGACGCTCACCCACCACAACCTGTCAAAGGCGCCGTCAATGTCCAGGAAAACTGCTCCCACATATTTGTTGCCAGACGCTCGGACGAGGTCCACAAGCCCGCCAACCACATCCTCCGTGGACAAACCCCGCCTGAAACCAAACTGAGAGTGCGACCACACTCCATGCAAAAATAGAGATGCCTCCATGCGACCAAGCATCAAAACCTTTGCCAATTAAATTAATGTCTTAAATAAGCACCGCTTATGTTTAATAGACTTATATAATCCAAACTCAATATAATGTGAAATGGAATAAATAAACCAACTGATATAAGAAAGTCATTAAAATTAATGAATAAATATTCAAAGGAGACAAAATTTTGTCTCTGATCTTACCTTTAAGAACACCAATTGCCTTTTAAAAACATGAACACAACTTAAGGACTTTTGAATATATACGTCTATTAAACATAAGCGGTGCTTATTTAAGACATTAATTTAATTCTAAAAGTTTTTTAAATAAAAATTTTTTTGAAATTAAAATTGTAGAAGACTAACAGATTTAATCTGTTTTGATATTCAAATTTTGTTATATTTCTTCTATCAAGTAAAAAGCCTTTTTTTATTTTATTTTATAAATAATATATAATTATATTTAGGCTTCCATAAATCTCATTATGGAATGTCAATGATTTTAAATATTACCTTAAAAATAACTTACACTGTTCTGTGATTTTGTTAGAACATAGACCATCTTGAATTTTAAAGTTAGTCTGTTTGAAGCATCCATCCTTAACACGTGTAAGTTGTGATATAGTGATAGTTATTTGATTTTGATATTTGAAATATTATTTTGGACCGAAGAAGAGATTACCTAGAATTATATTTATTTTTTGAAGATAAAGTGCATGTTTTGATAGATTTCTGAATTAACTTATTCGAATATTTAAATATATTAAATATTTCAAAGAAATTATATTCTTTGAGAAGTTCTTAAGTTGTGTTCATGTTTTTAAAAGGCAATTGGTGTTCTTAAAGGTAAGAACAGAAACAAAATTTTGTCTCCTCTAAATATTAATTCATTAATTTTAATGACTTTCTTATATCTGTTGGTTTATTTATTCCATTTGACATTATATATTGAGTTTTGATTATATACGTCTATTAAACATAAGCGGTGCTTATTTAAGAAATTAATTTAATTCTAAAAGTTTTTTGAATAAAAATTTTTTTCAAATTGAAATTGTAGAAGAGTAACAGATTTAATCTGTTTTGATATTCAAATTTTGTTATATTTCTTCTATCAAGTAAAAAGCCTTTTTTCATTTTATTTTATAAATAATATATGATTATATTTAGGCTTTAATAATTCTCATTATGGAATGTCAATGATTTTAAATATTACCTTAAAAATAACTTACACTGTTCTGTGATTTTGTTAGAACATAGACCATCTTGAATTTTAAAGTTAGTCTGTTTGAAGCATCCATCCTTAACACGTGTAAGTTGTGATATAGTGATAGTTATTTGAGTTTGATATTTGAAATTTTGGACCGGAGAAGAGATTACCTAGAATTATATTTATTTTTTGAAGATATAGTGCATGTTTTGAGAGATTTCTGAATTAACTTATTCGAATATTTAAATATATTAAATATTTCAAAGAAATTATATTCTTTGAGAAGTTCTTAAGTTGTGTTCATGTTTTTAAAAGGCAATTGGTGTTCTTAAAGGTAAGAACAGAAACAAAATTTTGTCTCCTTTAAATATTAATTCATTAATTTTAATGACTTTCTTATATCTGTTGGTTTATTTATTCCATTTGACATTATATATTGAGTTTTGATTATATACGTCTATTTAACATAAGCGGTGCTTATTTTAGACATTATTTTAATTCTAAAAGTTTTTTGAATAAAAATTTTTTCGAAATTAAAATTGAAGACTAACAGATTTAATCTGTTTTGATATTCAAATTTTGTTATATTTTTTCTATCAAGTAAAAAGCCTTTTTTTTGTTTTACATCTAACAGCGTTTAAAACTGCCATCGACGCTTGTGTGTCGCCTTTCATTAATAAAAATTAAAAACAATCAATGGAAAATACATCGCATAACTTTCTTCTTCTTATATATCCCACGGGGTTAGAACAATACGGACAGTTAAAGAATAAACTGAAACATTTCTTCACATTCTATGTTCGTCTATTGAATATATACAGAGGTATAAAACGAATGTTCGAGATGCGACTATATCCGTGAGATGCTGTGCGTATCTGTGAAAAAAGTATTGTATCCACCAAATAAAAATGAAATGAAAGATTTTGACCTTCAAAAATTTCAACGAAACTGAATTGGATAAAATAACTAGGTTTCTTTCAAGTAGACATATTGCAATAGCAAACATTGCATAAGCAAACATTGTATAACATCCAAAAGAGATTAAATAATCTGAAGAAAAAAGATATTGACCGAAATCACCTAGCAAACTTAGCCGATATAGCTGTCTCATATATATATATATATATATATATATATATATCACATATTTTTCTCCCTTACATGCACTTCACGAGCAACTAGGACAGCAAATGAAGAGGAGTGAGGAATATGATATTTTTGTTTTTGTTTTCCTTATTCATTCAGACAAGTCGACTGAGTTGTATCGACGGAAATTTCGATCGCACATTTTTTAGGGAGATTTTCAAAAACAAAATTTCTCAAGTTTGTTTCAGCAATATTTAGAACAGAAATTGTTCTCCATACTGTTGGTATGAAATAAACAGCTGTATCGGTTTAAGTTTAGTAAGTGATTACGATAAATATTCTTTATTTTATTCAGATTATTTCATCTCCTTTGAACGCTGTGCAATATTTAATAATTTTTTATGTTTTCTAGGAAGAAACAATATTTTTAAGACAATTTATTCAATTAATTTTTTTTTATTCAAAGGAATCGTTCAGAACTGAATTTTGTAAAGGTGTAACAGACTTAATCTGCTTGTTTATCAAAATATCACAACAAATTGTGCTAGGCTTAAGAATTATCCAATATTGAAAATTACACAACCACTCACATGCAAAGAACTAAATATTTAACTGAACATACCAAATTAAGTGTCAGAAGAAAGTTTGGTCAACGTTTTCTCACTAAAACCTGATAGAAATATACATGTTATGTCGTAAGACATAACATGATGTAAGAAAACAACATTTTTGTTGTTTTCTTACAACAAAAATGTCGTTTTGTTGTAAGAAAGGAAAGTTTTCTTTGAGCTACTATGGTCAAAACTATACATTTGAATCGATTTTTATTTGAAGCGTCAGAAGCCAAGAAAAAATATAAAATAAGTTAATGCATAACTTATACTACAGTCATTGTAATTTTAGGTTTACCGATAAATTGGTAAATTGGGAAATTAAACGTTATTCTTCGTCGAAGTTTAACAACTCGTTAATGAAAAATGTGATATACCACACATTTCGACTGTTACGTCATTGTCAAGTAAAAAAAATCAGTTAGTCGAGAAGTGGGCTGTATCACATTTTTATCGGATATGAAATGAATTCTCATAAAATAAATATGTCATCAATATTATTCAATGAATTGGCTTTTCCTTAGATAACACAATATAATATATTCTTGAGTAAAGAACAAAATATGTGTTTCATCTAGAATAATTGTATCGAGTTCCATTTAAGAGCCGTCCTCCCCTGCATTTACAATGGACTCATTCCATCTCGCGCAATCATTCAGTACTTTGGTACGGCAAAAACCCCTCGATAGGAGGGAGAGGCAGTTAGAACTCAGGCAGCTCCGAAGCAACAGATTTTAGGCAGTTACACGTATAACATTAAATATTTAAATAAAGTGACACTGTGTTTTCTTTCATCAAGTGAACATAGTAAAATTCAGTTTATTTTATAAAGGTTCATGGTCCTTCGAAACGGATTGGAAATCAAACGAAGAAATTGTTTGCAATTACAACTGGGCGTGGTCCATTGTAACCGGCACAATTCTAACCAGGCACAATCACACATTTATGGATTACTCAAATGGGACTTTTGGGAAATTTTCGACGAGGAATTAAAGATGAGCAGTGGCCAAGTAAGCAATAGATTCTACATCTTAGAACAAATCACGGTGGGAGCAGATAGCATACAGGGCGAAGAGAAGATAAGTGAATATATTCCTTCCTATCATTTTCTCCTTAAACTATAGATATTCAACTGATTCTATCTGTGTTACGTATTTGAATTGTTTAATATTCTCTTAAAAAATAAAAAAATAAAATGGCGAACGATTTGAATGACTTTATTCGTAAAACTGGTGCCTTGAAGTCGAAAGTAACAAGGATTGAGAAATTCATCAATTCCTTATCGGACGATGATGCATTAAATCAATTACTTGCGCGTATAGAAAAATTCAGGGAACTTTGGGATCAGTTTGATGAATTGCAAACTGCAATAGAAGCTTTCGACCAGTCGGATAAACAAGATGGGGATAGAGAAAATTTTGAAGACAATTATTTTAAACACGACAAAAACGTAAAGCTTCCGACAATGGAGGTTCCATCGTTTCATGGCTCCTACAAATGACTTGGTTAGAATTTCATGACATATTCAACGCACTTAATCACACCAATAACAATTCAACGGACCTTCAAAAATTTTATTCATGAAAACATTCATTGAAGGGAGATGCTGCCGAGGTACTCCGTGCGTTGGAGGTGTCAGAAAAAATAACATAGAAGCATGGAAACTATTAAAAATTCATATAAATATTTTAAAAAATTTTAAAAAATTAGCCTTCTACATATTTAATTTCAAAAGATTATAATATATAATTATTTGGTTTTCTAACATTCTTTATACAGATAGTCCTTGTGCTATAGCAAAGGCCGTTAAATTTGTCTTTCAATCTTCTAGATCAAGGGTAAACCACAGATATATTTCTGTGTGTAGTGAATATCATATTTAAAGGTTCATTTCAGTAGAACTTTTTCTAGAAGATGAAAGGTGAGTTGAATATTTATTATTGATTAATGTTATATTTATTGAATATGAATATTTGAATACTGATGAGCAAAGTCGATTTTAAAACTTGTTTTTCAGTAATGTTTTGCATATCTTGAGTTTTTATATAAAGTACCTTGGTTAGATATCCAATAATATTGAATAGTCTAAGTAAGATAGTTTTGTGATGAAATTCTTAAGATTATGTTGGATATTCTTGAAAGATATTGGTTTTCATAAGATTGATAAGCAGAAACAAAATTTTTTCTATTCAAAATGTTTAATTTATAGGATTTTGGTTAATAATTTTTATTTATTGGATTTTGTTATACCATTCGGATGTCTTATAATGAATGTTTATTTTATGTCATGATATAAGTGGTACTTATACGACATTATTTTAATTTATTTTCAGAAGTTATAATCATTAAATATAATCTTTTGAAATTAAATATGTAGAAGGCTAATTTTTTGAAATTTTTTAAAATTTTTTAAAATATTTATATAATTTTTTATACCTTCTATCAAGAATTAACCTCTATTTATGTTATTTTATTCATAATATATAATTATTTGGTTTTCTAACATTCTTTATACAGATAGTCCTTGTGCTATAGCAAAGGCCGTTAAATTGTCTTTCAATCTTCTAGATCAAGGGTAAACCACAGATATATTTCTGTGTGTAGTGAATATCATATTTAAAGGTTCATTTCAGTAGAACTTTTTCTAGAAGATGAAAGGTGAGTTGAATATTTATTATTGATTGATGTTATATTTATTGAATATGAATATTTGAATACTGATGAGCAAATTCGATTTTAAAACTTGTTTTTCAGTAATGTTTTGCATATCTTGAGTTTTTATATAAAGTACCTTGGTTAGATATCCAATAATATTGAATAGTCTAAGTAAGATAGTTTTGTGATGAAATTCTTAAGATTATGTTGGATATTCTTGAAAGATATTGGTTTTCATAAGATTGATAAGCAGAAACAAAATTTTGTCTATTCAAAATGTTTAATTTATAGGATTTTGGTTAATAATTTTTATTTATTGGATTTTGTTATACCATTCGGATGTCTTATAATGAATGTTTATTTTATGTCATGATATAAGTGGTATGATAGATTGGGCCGTTGCTTGGTAGAAATCAGTTGTAATTGTCATTATAAAATAAAACACTTGTTTACATTTTTCATCTGATGAAGTCTTTCTAGCAAAGACGAAACGTACGTCAATACCAAAAATAAAGTAGAAAATGTAAACAAGTGTTTTATTTTATAATGACAATATAAGTGGTACTTATACGACATTATTTTAATTTATTTTCAGAAGTTATAATCATTAAATATAATCTTTTGAAATTAAATATGTAGAAGGCTAATTTTTTAAAATTTTTTGAAATATTTATATAATTTTATATACCTTCTATCAAGAATTAACCTCTATTTATGTTATTTTATTCATAATATATAATTATTTGGTTTTCTAACATTCTTTATACAGATAGTCCTTGTGCTATAGCAAAGGCCGTTAAATTTGTCTTTCAATCTTCTAGATCAAGGGTAAACCACAGATATATTTCTGTGTGTAGTGAATATCATATTTAAAAGTTCATTTCAGTAGAACTTTTTCTAGAAGATGAAAGGTGAGTTGAATATTTATTATTGATTAATGTTATATTTATTGAATATGAATATTTGAATACTGATGAGCAAAGTCGATTTTAAAACTTGTTTTTCAGTAATGTTTTGCATATCTCGAGTTTTTTATATAAAGTACCTTGGTTAGATATCCAATAATATTGAATAGTCTAAGTAAGATAGTTTTGTGATGAAATTCTTAAGATTATGTTGGATATTCTTGAAAGATATTGGTTTTCATAAGATTGATAAGCAGAAACAAAATTTTGTCTATTCAAAATGTTTAATTCATAGGATTTTGGTTAATAATTTTTATTTATTGGATTTTGTTATACCATTCGGATGTCTTATAATGAATGTTTATTTTGTCATGATATAAAGTGGTACTTATACGACATTATTTTAATTTATTTTCAGAAGTTATAATCATTAAATATAATCTTTTGAAATTAAATATGTAGAAGGCTAATTTTTTAAAAATTTTAAAAAATTTTTTAAAATATTTATATAATTTTATATACCTTCTATCAAGAATTAACCTCTATTTATGTTATTAAAAATTCGTTTCAAAATAAAAAAAACATTGCTCTTCCTCACATCGAGTCTATGTGTAATTTTCCACTCATAGTCAAAGAGTCATACAATTGTGAAAGTTTTTAGATTTAATTAATAGGGATGTAAGATCACTCAAATCTTTGGGTCAACCAGTTGAGTCCTGCGATACTCTTCTCGAATACATTTTAGAACAAATGTTAGATCCGATCAAGAATAGAAAGTGGCAAAAGAGTCTTCCAACTAATTAATTCTCAAGTTTAACGGATTTTCAGGAATTTTTAGAACAAAGATGCCAACTTTTGGAGGCTGTAGATTCAGGTTAAATGGATGAAACATCCGAGGGTGAGAGTAAATCGGAAAGAAACAACAGGTCGAAGTCATACGTAGCTTTAACTAACTCATGTCTTTTATGTAAGAAACATCACCTTTTATTTGCATGTAAAAGGTTTCGACCACTTTAGGTGTTTGGTGAAATTGTTTGAAGCAGGCTCATCGAGCAGACAGTTGTACCTTTGGGAACTGTAATAAATGCAGTAAAAGGCACAATACTATGTTGCATCAGAGTGAAACTTCTTCAGGAAACAAAGACATGAATGTCAAAGAAACACAGGGATATAAATGCACAGTTGGTAAGGGACCCACAAAAACTTTATTGTCCACAGCATTAGTCCACTCTCTTTACAATGCTCGCAATTTGCAGGAGTGTCGAACCTTGTTGAATTCAGGATCCCAATCGAATTTTATTTCAAAGGACCTGTGGAAGAAACTCAGATTACCTGCGCAAAGAGTTCACATTCCAATGTTTGGAATAGGAGAGGGAACCACTACAATCTGCACTCGGTGAAAGCGAAGGTTTTATCTAAATATAAGGATTTCGACCTAGAAACAGAATTTTTGATAAATGATGGCATCTCGGGAAGGAAACCTGCGTTAAACGTCGATTCATTTTACATCGTTATTCCCGAAATTCTATATTTAGCTGAAACTGCGTTCAACAAGTCCAACAAAGTTGATATTATTCTTGGCGCTCATGTTTTCTGGGAACTGATATGCGTGGGACAAATCAAGTTAGGCAGGAATAAACCAATTTTGCAACAGATAAAATTAGGGTGGGTTATTTCCGGCCCCATAGTTGGTAGGCACGGCCAAGACACTACATCAGCTTGTCACTCCTCTTCCAACAGTCAAGTACAGAAACAATTGGAAAAATTTTGGATTATCGATAAACTAAAATAAAATAGAAAGGCCTTTTACTTGATAGAAGAAATATAACAAAATTTGAATATTAAAACATATTGAAATATGTTTATCTTCTACAATATTAATTTCAAAAAAATTTCTATTCAAAAAACTTTTAGAAATAAATTTATGTCTACACAAGCACCGCTTACATTTAATAGACGTATATAATCAAAACTCAATATATAATGTCAAATGGAATAAATAACTTAACAGATATACGAAAGTAAATAAAATTATTAAATGAATATTTAAAGGAGACAAAATTTTGTTTCTGGTCTTACCTTTAAGAACACCAATTGCCTTTTAAAAACATAAACATACTTGAAGGACTTCTCAAAGAATATAATTTATTTGAAATATTCAATATATTCAAATATTCGAATAAATTATTTCAAAAATCTCTAAAAAATGTACACTATATCTTCAAAAAACAAATATAATTCTAGACAATCCCGTCTTCAGTCCTCATTTAACATTCCAAATATCAAAATCAAAAACCTAACCTATATCTCTCACGTGTTAAAAGACTTAAGCTTCGGAATACAGATCAACTATATAATTCAAGATTGATCTATGTTCTAACAAAATCAAAGAACAGTGTGAGTTATTTTAAAGTTTATTTAAATTCATTGACATTCTATAATGAGATTTATTGAAGCCAAAATATAATTAAATATTATATATAAAATAAAATAGAAAGGCCTTTTACTTGATAAAAGAAATATAACAAAATTTGAATATTAAAACAAATTGAAATATGTTTATCTTCTACAATTTTAATTTCAAAGAAATTTTTATTCAAAAAAGTCTTAGAAATAAATTTATGTCTACACAAGCACCGCTTACATTCAATAGACGTATTTAATCAAAACTCAATATATAATGTCAAATGGAATAAATAACCCAACAGATATACGAAAGTAATTAAAATTAATAAATAAATATTTAAAGGAGACAAAATTTTGTTTCTGGTCTTACCTTCAACAACACCAATTGCCTTTTAAAAACATGAACATACTTAAAGGACTTCTCAAAGAATATAATTTATTTGAAATATTCAATATATTTAAATATTCGAATAAATTATCTCAAAAATCTCTAAAAAATGTGCACTATATCTTCAAAAAACAAATATAATTCTAGACAATCCCGTCTTCAGTCCTCATTTAATATTCCAAATATCAAAATCAAAAACCTAACCTATATCTCTCACGTGTTAAAAGACTTAAGCTTTGGAATACAGATCAACTATATAATTCAAGATCGATCTATGTTCTAACAAAATCAGAGAACAGTGTGAGTTATTTTAAGGTTTATTTAAATTCATTGACATTGTATAATGAGATTTATTCAAGCCAAAATATCATTATATATTATATATAAAATAGAATAGAAAGGCCTTTTACTTGATAGAAGAAATATAACAAAATTTGAATATTAAAACAAATTGAAATATGTTTACCTTCTACATTTTTAATTTCAAAAAAATTTTTTTTCAAAAAACTTTTAGAAATAAATTTATGTCTACACAAGCACCGCTTACATTTAATAGAGGTATATAATCAAAACTCAATATATAATGTCAAATGGAATAAATAACCCAACAGATATACGAAAGTAAATAAAATTAATAAATAAATATTTGAAGGCGACAAAATTTTGTTTCTGGTCTTACCTTGAAGAACATCAATTGCCTTTTAAAAACATGAACACACTTAAAGGACTTCTCAAAGAATATAGTTTATTTGAAATATTTAATATATTAAAATATTAGAATAAATTATTTCAAAAATCTCTCAGAAATGTGCACTATATCTTCAAAAAACAAATATAATTCTAGACAATCCCGTCTTCAGTCCTCATTTAATATTCCAAATATCAAAATCAAAAACCTAACCTATATCTCTCACGTGTTAAAAGACTTAAGCTTCGGAATACAGATCAACTATATAATTCAAGATTGATCTATGTTCTAACAAAATCAAAGGACAGTGTGAGTTATTTTAAAGTTTATTTAAATTCATTCACATTCTATAATGAGATTTATTGAAGCCAAAATATAATTATATATAAAATAAAATAGAAAGGCCTTTTACTTGATAGAAGAAATATAACAAAATTTGAATATTAAAACAAATTGAAATATGTTTATCTTCTACAATTTTAATTTCAAAAAAATTTTTATTCAAAAAGTATATAGAAAATATATAAAATGTCAATGAATTTAAATAAACCTTAAAATAACTCACACTGTTCTTTGATTTTGTTAGAACATAGATCAATCTTGAATTATATAGTTGATCTGTATTCCGAAGCTTAAGTCTTTTAACACGTGAGGGATATAGGTTAGGTTTTTGATTTTGATATTTGGAATATTAAATGAGGACTGAAGACGGGATTGTCTAGAATTATATTTGTTTTTTGAAGATATAGTGCACAATTTTTAGAGATTTTTGAAATAATTTATTCGAATATTCAAATATATTAAATATTTCAAATAAATTATATTCTTTGAGAAGTCCTTGAAGTGTGTTCATGTTTTTAAAAGGCAATTGGTGTTCTTAAAGGTAAGACCAGAAATAAAATTTTGTCTCCTTTAAATATTTATTTATTAATTTTAATTACTTTCGTATATCTGTTGGGTTGTTTTTCCATTTGACATTTTATATTGAGTTTCGATTATATACGTCTATTAAATGTAAGCGGTGCTTGTGTAGACATAAATTTATTTCTAAAAGTTTTTTGGTTAAAAATTTCTTTGAATTTAAAATTGTAGAAGATAAACATATTTCAATTTGTTTTAATATTAAAATTTTTTTTTATCGATAAACTTAATCAGGAGAATCCCCTATCCTGGGAAGAAATATATTGTGAAATTGTTTTTCTTAATGCTATAATACGGGATGCAGAAGGTCGTTTCGTTGTTAATTTATCGATTAAGTAAAATATTTCAAATTTGGAAGACTCTTTGGGTACATCTAAAATGAGATTTCAGCGGGTCAAAAACGTTTGGAAAGAGATAATCAAACCAAACAACAATATTTATTATGGAATACATAAATTTAGGACAGGTTATAAGATTGGGTACGTTGAAAGAAAAATCTTAGCAACGGTGCAATAATGACCTAATATACTATTCATCACATCACGCTGTATTCAAGAAGCCATCTTCAACTACCAAATGCCGAGAGTGGTATTTGATGAATCGGCAAAGACGGATACAGGATTGACTGTAAATGATGTTTTAATGGTTGGACCAAAATTTCAAGAAAACCTCTTGAATGTACTATTACGATTTCGGAGATACGATATCGTCATAGCGGGAAATTGGGAGATGTACCGACAAGTACAGGTTGCTCCGGAACATCAGAACTTGCAGTGGATTCTTTGGATGTTTTCAATGCATCAACCAATCGATGTTTAAAGGTTGAATACTATTACATAGGGGACAGCTCCAGCTGATTTTTTGCAGTAAAGTGTCTTCAAACATTAGGTTTGAATAGTACAGAAAAGTGTTCTGAGGCTAGTCAGGCCATATTACATGGTTTTTACATGGATGATCTATTGTTGAGTAGTCGGTCTATTCAAGAAGCAAAGATACTAAAGGAACCAATTAAAGAAATTTCAAATAGTGCTGGGTTTATTTTGAGAATGTGGGATTCCAATAATATGGAGGAGTTGTCGAATGAAACTCACAGTAATTTGAAAGTTGAATATTACCTTTCGAATGAACTGACAACACGAGAACTTGGGTTTTTATGGAATTCCAAACAGGATATTGTTCCATATAGGATTCAACTTGACAGAAACCAAACAAGAATAACCAAACGAACAATTTTGTCATTAACATCTCAAATATTCGATCCCCTGGGATTGGTAGATCCTACGATCATAAGGGCAGAGCTGATTATGCAAGAGCTGTGGAAACTGAAGGTCAATTGGGACGAATCACTACCTCCTTCACTTCATACATCTTGGCTTAAATTCAAAGAACAAATCAAGTCTTCGAAAGATCTGGAAATACCAAGACAAGTCATTTGCTAGAAATCCAAAAACATCGAAATACGTTGCTTTTCAGACGTGTCAGAAATTGCATCTGGGTCTGCCATTTATATCAGATTTTCAGATAAAAATAATCTGCACTATGTCAAGCTAATTTGTGCAAAATCAAGAGTGGCTCCAGTCCAAATAGTCAATCTGCCACGACTTGAATTATGTGCAGCATTATTAACTGCAAGATTAGCACTGGAAATAATCGACTCACTTCAGGTCATCTTTGACTCGGTGCAATTTTGGACCGACTCCACTATTGTCCTATCGTGGCTTAGTCAAGAACCATGCGAGTGATAAACATTTGTAGCAAATAGAACTGCTAAAATACGACGTCTAACAAAAGGCTATCAGTGGAATCGCGTTCCGTCTAAAGACAATCCTGCTGATATAATATCTAGAAGTATGGATTCAGATATGTTGAAGGTTTGTAGTCTTTGGTGAAATGGACCAAAATGGATTAGTTGTGAGAAGACTTTACGGCCAGATTGTCGTTATATTATATCGGAAATTATTCCTGAGGTGAAGGTTCCACGTCAAATATTCAAACCCCATGACTATCGATATCTTTAAACAATTCTGTTTTAGATTTGCGAAAAAATGTACTTTACATGATACACAGAGACAATTTGAAGGTTTGGCTCTCTAAGAATTGAAAAGGTCCTTAACAATTCTAGTAAGATCAAATGAGGACCAAGAGTTCACTGAAGAAATGCATAGATTACTCAAATCAGAACACATACCTAAATCATTTTTAGACCAACAAGGAATATTGAGGTTAGATTATCGTCTACAACAATCAGATCTTACATTTGACCAAAAATATCCTGTATTGCTACCAAGTAATCATATTTCAACTAGGCAGATAATTTTGCACGAACACTACAAAAACCTCCGTGCTGGCCTTCGGGCCCTACTTTCAACAATTAGACTGAGATATTGGCCTATGTTTGGTCGAAGGACGATAAGAACGAATGCTTAATATATTTCAGAGTTAAACCAAATCCTCACCAATATTTAATGGGCGATCTACCACGTTCACGGGTTACTCCCAGTAGAGCATTCACAAATCGTAGAGTTGATTATGCGGGATATTTTAATATAAAGACTAATAAATTAAGAGGGCATAAAATAGTTAAGGAATATCCTTGCGTTTTTGTCTGCTTTGTTACTAAGTACATTTGGAGCTAGTTTATCAGTTAACCACCAAGGCTTTTATGAATTGTTTCAAACTATTTGTTGTACGTCGAGGCTTTTGTGCAAATATATATTCAGATAACGGAACCAATTTTGTAGGTGCTCGCTATGAATTACAAGAACTTGTTAAATTTTTAGGATCATTTCATACAAATGACAATTAAATGGAATTTCATACTAGCCCATTCTCCACATTTTGGTGGCTTATGGAAATCTGCGGTCCGGTCTGCTAAGTATCAATAAAAGTGAAAAATTAGTAAGTGTAATTTGGAATTCGATAAATTACATATTGTAATCACACAGATAGAATCTCCATCCACCAATCATTTACACCCTGCAACGATGATGGTAGTTCGAGATGACAATTTGCCTCCACTCAAGTGGCAATTGAGTCGTGTAGTGCAAGTGCATCCTGGTGCCGATGAAATAGTATGAGTAGTGTCGGTTAAAACGTCCAAAAGTATCATTAAAAGAGCTGCGGCTAAGGTGTGCCCATTACCGTTTGAGACGACAACAAAGACTAATTAAAGAGCCATGTAGCTCACTCTTGTGAGACATTATGTATGAATTTCATTTTTTGTTCATATTCAATTTGTATGCGTATAATATCACTTGTTACATGTTTTTTAGATTTCACATGCATTCGATTTTTTTTGTATATATTTAAGTTTTATATGCACATCGTTTTTGTACCGTTCATTGGTCATTTGTTTGTACTTCATATTATTTTATGACTCTTATCATGTTATTATGCACTTAATTTCTTAATTCATGCTTTTGATTGTATCTATTCCATTATGTGTACCTAAAATTATTTTTCTTTTGTTTATTTATCTGTTTGAAAGAAAGGTTCTTTCAAGGGGGCGGCATGTTTCGTTTAGAATAATTGTATCGCGTTCCATTTAAGAGCCGTACTCCCCTGCATTTACAATGGATTCATCTCATCCTGCGCGATGATTCAGTACTTCGGTACGACAAAAACTCCTCTATAGGAGGGAGAGGCAGTTAGAACTCAGGCAGCTACCATAGATCAACAAGACTATATAGATGGGACACTCACTGGAAAAAGTCTGAATCAAGTTTGTCGCTTTTTTTGTAGCGACTGGTGCATGAAACAAATCCAACTAAAGAAAACTGTATTACCAACTCTCAAGAGAACTGCATTACCTCTGCTTTTAGAATACTGCATTATCGACGCTTGGCGCGAATATTTGAATCTTCTTTCAGTTTTTCCTAGGGCTAAAATTACACAAGTATTCAGAAATTACTATGTTTTACAGCAAATACATTTAAATTTTTTGGTAGTAGAACATAGTAATTTTTGAACACTTGTTTTAATTTTAGCCCTAGGAAAAACTGAAAGAAGATTCAAATATTCGTTTCAATCTTCAAACTCACTATTTGAATAACAGATACATGTTTGAACTATCATTATTTATTCATTATAAAAAATAGAAACAATTAAATAAAAAAAGAGATGAAATTAACATATTTATTTACAATATTTACATTTAATTTTTTTGTACTACAACACAGTAATTTCCAAAAACTTGTTTCAGTGTTCAAATTCTCTATTTGAATAACAGAAATATGTTTGAACAGTAATTATTTATTGGTTATAAATAATAAAAACTACTAAATAAAATTAACATATTTACAGTATTCCTAGGTGTGAAGACAAATGATTGAACCTTGATAACATTAATTTATGATATCTTCTTTAAGATTCCAAATGTATTTCAGCTTGGACCTCAGTCGGGTCAATAAATTCATTGTCTGGATTACCGAATAAAAATTTTGAATCAGTTCTGGTTGCCATTTCATTCACTTACTTACACCACCAGAGAAAAGAACACCCGACTAGTCAAGCATAATATTTGATAAAGATTATGTGATGCACACTTCATAAATTGAAAATTTAAATTCTTCAATATGATATTTTTAAGACATTTTGAGATATTTCTTCTTTCACAAAGTCTTGGAATGAAATGAAAGAGATAATTGAAACACTAATTAAATAAAAAGTAAGTATAGTGTCCCGGTTTCATCAAATTACCAAATTGATATTTCCTACACTCAATAAAATCTAGATCCCTTAACAACTCATTATTACCAAGTAAATTAATCGTACAGACTGGACAGTTTCTAATAGATGAATCATTTGATATAATCTTACAAATTGCACCACTCAACCTGAAAAAGCTCTTTTCCCATCAACATTTAGCACTGATCCAGAAATTGACCCATACCATTTCAATATTAATTACCTCAGGAAAATCACCTAGAGAAAAAATAATATTATTAGATTTATAATCTAAACTAAACAACTAAACATAAAAATAGTCTAGACTACATAGTAAAGTAAAATGTGCCAACCTGAAGAAATTATATTCCTCTCAATATTTATATATATATATATAATAATAATATATATTGGGCCGTTGCTTGGTAGAAATCAGTTGTAATTGTCATTATAAAATAAAACACTTGTTTACATTTTCTACTTTATTTTTGGTATTAACGTACGTTTCGTCTTTGCTTGAAAGACTTCATCAGAATACGAAGTAGCAGTTGTGGTACAATGAATTTATAAGATTTTTTACAGAAGGTGTACATGTGTTTTTAAAATTGTTCGTCGGGTTGGTTTTCTCAAAGAATATTCCCTTCAGAATCATGTTCACTCGATCCCTTGTAAATATTGAATAGAGGGGTGTAATAAAAATCTATTCGTTCATTTACTAGGTTATTGCTGTTTTTATGTTTATTTATTTCGTAAATTTCCAATAAGTTCAATTTTAGACATCTATTTTCAACATGTAGAATTTCTATTTCTTTTGTGAAATAATGGTTATTTTCAAGAAGGTATTTAGCATAATGTGAATCTTTTTTATTTTTATCGAAACTTCTTTTATGTTCTGTTAGGCGTGTACCGAAATTTCTACCTGTTCTACCAATATAAATCTTTGGTCAATCTGGGCAAGTGAGTTTGTATACACCTGATAATGGATTTCCTAGAAAACAAAATTCATAAACATGCGTTCAAAAAATACATCCTTTATTGGTATAGGTATGTGGATGATATAATTGCATGTTTCGTAGGTACTAACAGACAAATATCAACATTTGAGAATTTTGTAAATAACCTCCACCCAAAAATAGTTTTCACTTCAGAAATAGAACATAATGAATCCATCAACTTTCTTGACCTCACGATAACTAGAGAAAACAATAAACATAACTTCGCAATTTATCATAAACCATCACAAACAGATACCATTATACACTGTAATTCTTTTCATCCATTCCAACACAAACTAGCAGCTCTCCATAGTATGATATACCGTTTATTGAACATTCCATTAAACCAAGTCACTTTCCAAAAAGAAAAATGTATAATTGAACAAATAGCTTACAACAATGGATATAATACATCTCTAATAGATAATTTAATTAACCAACGTATACACAAAAACACATTAAAAGAAATTTATCCAGTAACATCTGATCTATCAGAATACAAATACGTTAGCCTCACATATCTCGGAAACATTAGTATTCAACTAAAAAACCTACTTAAAAAAGAAAATATTGAAGTCTCTTTCAGGACAAACAATCCTATTAGCAAATACATCAAAAAACAATAAAAACAGTATGGATAAACTTCAATTATCAGGTGTATACAAACTCACTTGCCCAGATTGCCCAAAGATTTATATTGGTAGAACAGGTAGAAATTTCGGTACACGCCTAACAGAACATAAAAGAAGTTTCGATAAAAATAAAAAAGATTCACATTATGCTAAATACCTTCTTGAAAATAACCATTATTTCACAAAAGAAATAGAAATTCTACATGTTGAAAATAGATGTCTAAAATTGAACTTATTGGAAATTTACGAAATAAATAAACATAAAAACAGCAATAACCTAGTAAATGAACAAATAGATTTTTATTACACCCCTCTATTCAATATTTACAAGGGATCGAGTGAACACGATTCTGAAGGGAATATTCTTTGAGAAAACCAACCCGACGAACAATTAAAAACACATGTACACCTTCTGTAAAAAATCTCATAAATTCATTGTACAACAACTGCTACTTCGTATTCTGATGAAGTCTTTCAAACAAAGACGAAACGTAGGTCAATACCAAAAATAAAGTAGAAAATCTAAACAAGTGTTTTATTTTATAATGACACTCTCAATATTTGATCATCTGATAATTTGTGCCAATCAGTTGACTGTATAGTTTCAATCCACCTCTAAGAGGTGGATAACTTGGGATCTCTCTTGGGAAAACGATGTCTAGGGCTGGTTAGATCATGACACCCATGTACACAACATTTCTCAATATATCCCATTTTCAAGTACTGTATTGAACTCAATATTTGAAAATACACTAGTTTAGATGCACTAAACTGTTTTGAACTCAACTCTCAGGAAATTTAATACAAAAAAATATGAGATGTACCCGAGGTTGGGTCATAACAAAACGTAAACAAAATGACCACTTCTTTTCAAAATATATAACCATTATTACAACTATGGCTAACGGTTGATGGTAGCGGTACCTAGCGGCGAAATCAAAAAGTATAAGTTGATGGTTAGCACTAACTATTGACTGGTGCATCAACTAAAAACTTAGTTTTAGGTGGGGGTGGGGAAGTGTCCAATCTATATATTATTGTTAATCTATGGGCAGCTACGAAGCAACATATTTTGAGCAGTTACACGTATAATATTAATTAAATATTTGAAAAATATTTAAACAAAGTGACACTGTGTTTTCTTTCATCAAGTGAACATAGTAATATTCAGTTTATTTCATAAACGTTCAATATGTGCTACGCCTCTAATAATGATTTCCCAAAACTCATTATTGAATTGAATTCAAAAAGTGACCTGAGATCTTTCACGCGTAACCTCCAGCTTCTGAATTGTTAAGCTGACGTTCGTAGATGTACTCCAATTTAGGGAGGTTCGTTTCGTCTCTCCTGCCTGGCCAGTTTACGACTCGGACCGAAAGAATTATTTATATCCGGAGAGCAGGTTCAATTTTTGACGCCTTTACCGCATTGTGAATCCATCAACTTCATCAATAATTACGCAGCTTGGCCGATTGGTAATCCATGACGATTTTATAAACCAATATTGGCAGGTACAAATACAGATAATTGAATTTCGTACAAGCTGGTAGATCCGAGCAAATTTTTCGTTAATTTTCCAGTGCCTGGGGGTTAATTAACAGAATGATTCTACCAGATACATTTTGTATTCAACTGATAATATCAAAGATCATTTTTTAGTCGCAGAAGTCTTATATATGGGAGGATATTTGAAAAATTATTTTAATTTAAGCATTTATTTAAACTAGGAACTAAACCAAGTAAAATAGTTTCAGATTGCTGTTTTTCTAAAGCTATGTAAACTGAAGAAAATATTCATTGAATTAGTGAATTGATGATCACCTAAATGAAAATATCGCATCAATAAAGAGTTTTCAATATGGGTGATATGGTTTGCTGGGTTTCTAATACTTTTTTTCTCATTTCCAAGTGTTACCACATAAAGTATAGTGTGCAGTTTCATGACATAGCATTTGATCCGTCTCAATCTGTTAAAAGTGATAAAAAATATTACCAAAGTGGGAGTTAAGTAGTGGATACTCAACGTTCAATCACTAAAAAATGGGGTTATGTAAAATTTCGTTGCATTCCGAAAAACTCAGTACGCCAATAAGGATTACTTGGAAGAGAATATTAGTCAAGTTATTGACGAAATATAACCGGAATGAATGAACAGAGCTCAGATTAATGAGCATAGAGAAAGCAAACATCATATTTAGAAGGCGATTGCCTACCGATTGCTACAGATTAAATTTTTTCCATTTACTGCTAGTCGTTATGTATTATCTGAGCTTTTATATATATTTTAAAAGCGCTTGTGAGGTGAAAATTATTGAATAGAACACAATCAATTATGTTTGAGCCTTCGACTGTCGAAGTTGATCATACTGCGATTTTACTCCCACTCAGAGAGCTAAATTCAAAATTATTTTTTTAAATTAATTTTATTAGAATTAATAGTGGTGATTTTACTGATATTAGTTATACTAAATCGAAATCAGGTTCATGATCGCACAAAAGTCCGAAAGACGCATTCCAAACTGAAACACTTATTCTGAAAAAAGAATAAAATTCAGACTATTTTTCATGAATTTTCAGACCATAGATATATTTAACATTGACTATAAATATATACTCTCAAAGAAAAGAATCAATTCATATAAGAATATACAATAATAATATTGATAATAATGAGTATCTTCATTGAAAGAAACTTCACAAGTTCAAATTTAAAATTTTTGAAAAATTTAAAGGCGAGATTCAGTCTCTTTTCAAAAAATCTGCTCTTCCACCTAACATTCAAGAAATTCATGAAAAAAATGGAAAGAAAAGAAAACACCTCCGCCCAACACATAATATCATAATTTCATCGAGTGAGTACTTCTACTACACTATTGAGTATTTAATTAAATTATGTCAATGTTGGTCAAATCCTATCCTTTGATTAATTCAACTTGAGGATTTAATGATAGAATCTCAAAGTTGACGAAGTCCTTTTTGTTAATGAAAATAAAATACAAGAATGGTTAAAAAGAAGGTAGATAAAAGAATGGTTAAAAAGAAGATATATATATATATATATATATATATATATATATATATATATATATATATATATAAATATATATATATAAATATATATATATATATATATATATATCTAATTAGTATTCATTCACTAAAATTTCATTAATAAATTCCATAACAATATATATATATATATATATATATATATATATTGTTATGGAATTTATCAATGAAATTTTAGTGAATGAATACTAATTCGATCACCCTTGTATGTAGTTGATGTATTCTATGTTTCCGGCTAGCTCTTAAGATTATAATTTTTAATTTTGAAAATTAAAATATTATTAAATCTGATTTGATATTTGAGGGAGGGTTCAATTTGAATTTTCTAAAAGATTGAATTTTTAAATTATATTTTATAAAAGTAATTTGAAATATTATAATCAGTGATCAATAACCTAAATCTAATTCTATGTTAACCTAACCTTATCTAAATAACCTAACGTAATTCTAATGTAAACAGTGATTATTATTTCTAAAGTTCTTTGTGGAAAGATTAACAGGATCGAATTTTTAATACCTTTGGTAAGTTTGTTCTTCAATTTATGATTGTTCTTTTTACTGTCCCTTCTTCGTTTCAGGAATACACTGGTTTCGTTGGAAACAACACTTCTAGAACGTTCTGAAATTCACAGGCTACTTTGTTGATTTTCTTCAATATATCCAATTCGTTTGAAACTTGATTTCTATGTGATATTTTTCCATTCACATTCAGGTAATGTATTTTCTGGATTCAATTTCCATTCACAATAACCAAATAATCTTCTTTTTTCAGATGATGTTACTTTTTTTGGCACTTTTTTAATTATGGACCGACAAGGATTCTACTCTGCATATAATTGGAGACTGCCGACTTTTTCTGTGTCTGCCCTATTTATAGTTTTCAAGAAAAGTTGAATTTTTAAGCTTACTAGCTTCTGTCAAAATTATATAAAAATGATGCTTTTGATGATTTTACAAAATTTACAATATTTCCTGGTTTGAAATTACTTTTGAAAATTAGCTTATTTTTTAAACTACATTTTGATGTATGTTTCTTGTTGAACAAAACAGTAAAAGTCTTGCTTTTCCTTCGTAAAGTATTTCAAGTGTCAAAATTTAACAAATTTTAACTTCTAATGCTTATAACTTATAAAATACTTAATATTACTTATGAAATTGATTAAATTTCTTTAGCTTGGATGCTATTACAATACTATTGATGCCTTAATATTTTCAAGGATATCTCTTACATTAATCATTTGAAAATATCTGACGTAGATGCTATCTTTCATTGAATTAAGTGAATTTTGATCAAATTTGTCCTATTTACATCATTCTGGTGAGTTATATTTAATTTAGCTTGTTCTTTGTCAACAATTTCACTAAAGTTTATATGTGATTCATTATAATAACAAATCTTTTCAACAAATTCTTCATCAATTTCAAATTGGATATCTAAATTCAAATTACTTCTATTTATTGCAACTTTGGCTGGTTTTATATTGTATAATTGTAAATTGAAATCTCCCTGTGAATTCTATTTATAAACTGTCAACAAGAGTACTGTTTTTTGATTACCGTTCAAAGAATTTTCATTTGACTAGTCGTTATGTATCCTGAATATGCTTTTTCTTCATAATTTTTAGCTTGTGAGTATTTTAATGAGTTGAATTATTAATATTTCTGTCAGAATGGATATTATTTAATGAATTTTGCTCTAGTTATACTCTAACGAGTCAACTTATATACAAAGGTGAGTCTTTTCCTTAATATTTTTATGTAATTATTTATTTTAACTGTTAATACCATATATATATATATATATATATATATATATATATACTACTCTGTCAAGAAAGTACCGGAAATTTTCAATTAAAACAACATTTTTACATTTAATCGTCAAAAGTTATTGGGTCGCCTTCAAAATAGGCTCCATTTGGTCCAATACATCTATGCCAACGGCACTTCCAATTATCGAAACATTTTTTATAGGCGCTTTCCGGGATGGACTTTAGCTCTCGCGCCGAATTTTGTTTTATGGCTTCAATCGACTCAAAACGGGTGCCACGAAGGGGCAATTTTAGTTTTGGGAAGAGGAAAAAGTCGCAGGGAGCCAAATCCGGCGAATACGGTGGTTGCTGAAGCACGTTTGTTGAGTTTTTGGCGAGAAAGTCGGTCACAATCGTAGCTCGGTGAGAAGGCGCGTTATCGTCATGCAAAATCCATGAGTTGTTCGCCCACAAATTTGGCCGCTTCTTACGGATACGCTCACGCAAACGTTTCATAACGCCTAGGTAATACTCCTTGTTTACCGTCTGACCGTCTGGAACGAATTCGTAGTGCACCACGCCACGGATATCGAAGAAAACAATGAGCATCACCTTCATTTTCGAGCGGCTTTGGCGTGGTTTTTTCGGTTTCGTGTACCACTGATATGCACGAATTTTCGATAGAGCATTATCACCAAAGGCCTTTTGCAACATTTTCAATGCATCGGCACACGAAAATTCATTTGCAACACAAAACTTTAAACAAATTATTTGGTCAACGTAATCACCCATAGTAAAAATCGGCACGCACTCTGATATCAACTGACTTAATCAGCTGTTGCAAACACACTAGTTGACGACAGATCTCGCTCAAGCTTGGCATCGTTATTAAGGACAGTGGTACCAACCTAGGAAAAAAAAATTTTACCTGCCTCATTGCCCCGCCAGATTTAAATCGATAATTCCCGGTACTTTCTTGACAGAATATTTATATATATATATATATATATATATATATATATATATATTAATAAATATATATACATAATTATGTATTTTGCTCAGAAAACCTTGTTTAAAAAAAACTATTTATTTCAATACAATAATGAATGCGTCTAAGCTCTAATTACAATCTCTTTAAGGATAAACAGTTACAATGGTATTTATAATTGTCCTTATCTGAAGAAGGATATGATTCATGGGGAGAAATGCCGAATTGCAATAAAACAAATGCTAATATACAGGTCGTATGGAGTATTGGAAAAGATCCATTTAATTAATAAGGGTTAAGATTATGTTATTCCTCCCCTTCTTGGAAAAAGTTATCACCTGAAGGTGTAGCTTTGGAGAATACATTTTTGCTATAATGTCTGAAAGCAAAAGCAATTATAATTATTACAAAAATGAGCATAACGATGAATGATACAGAAATTTTAAAAGATCGAACATTCCATTATTCTAAGTCTTCTAACACTATAGTAGGAACGTCTTCTTTCTTGATTTCTTCATCATTGGATTTACTTTGGATTACATAGTTTGGTTTGGGTAATGGCCTTTATTCTGCGGCAATATTCTGTGTGATTCTTCAACACATTTTTCAAACATTCTGAACATTTATTCAGAGATTCTTGATCACAAAAGAAATCTGCTTCAATTGGATGGCATTGGTTTGTTGACCATTTTAGTAATTCTTCTTTGGAGAGCATATAAAAAGGAATTGGTATGGGAAAAGGTCAAATTATTTTGGGGTAGGTAGTAAAACTTGTATAAATTATATCTTTTTTCATAAATAGTGGGAATTGATATCAAAAATAATAATATTTTATTTTGGCAGATAATCTTCGTATGCCATAATTGATAATAGTCTTTTAAATGATGGACAGGTATAGTAGTGATGTTTCTTATCAATTCAGCAAATTTAGCATAGGGTAAAATAGATTTATGTACAAGATGTAATCTTGCAAAGCTGATTGCTGTTTGGATTTCATCAATCGTATTTTTAATATCTTTAAGTTCAAACCTCATGAGATGCATCTGTTGGACATCACGTAATTGTGGAACAATTTGTAATAATTTCAAATTTTCATTCAGTTTTTGAAATTTAGTAATGTATTTATTTTTAAGGTCATTAACGATAGTAGCTATCTGCTTCTGATTCCTCATAAGTACTTTCTCATTTTTCTCTATACTACTCTACAATATTAAAATAATTTCTATACAATTCCTCATCATCAGAATCTAAGCTTCCGAATAATATTTTTGAAATCTTGCCACCGAGATTAACTAGTCCTCTTTTAGTTCTAATATTTTCATTAAGAATCTCTTCAGGGGCTTTAAAATTTATTTCATTAGAATGTTGTAACTATCTATGATTTGCTGTTTGAGCGAAACCTAATTGTTGCTTTTTAAGGTCTTCAATTTCTTTCTGATATTTGAAAATTATTTCATCTCTCTTATTCAGATCAATGTGATAGATCAATTATAAATTTCTATTTGTAATATAGGCTTTTCCTAATAGGACGGGTAGACGGGTAGTATTATACTACTCCGTCAAGAAAGTACCGGGAATTTTCAATTAAAACAACATTTTCATATTTAATCGTCAAAATTTATTGGGTCGCCTTCAAAATAGGCTCCATTTGCTCCAATACATCTATGCCAACGGCACTTCCAATTATCGAAACATTTTTTATAGGCGCTTTCCGGGATGGACTTTAGCTCTCGCGCCGAATTTTGTTTTATGGCTTCAATCGACTCAAAACGGGTGCCACGAAGGGGCAATTTTAGTTTTGGGAAGAGGAAAAAGTCGCAGGGAGCCAAATCCGGCGAATACGGTGGTTGCTGAAGCACGTTTGTTGAGTTTTTGGCGAGAAAGTCAGTCACAATCGTAGCTCGGTGAGAAGGCGCGTTATCGTCATGCAAAATCCATGAGTTGTTCGCCCACAAATTTGGCCGCTTCTTACGGATACGCTCACGCAAACGTTTCATAACGCCTAGGTAATACTCCTTGTTTACCGTCTGACCCTCTGGAACGAATTCGTAGTGCACCACGCCACGGATATCGAAGAAAACAATGAGCATCACCTTCATTTTCGAGCGGCTTTGGCGTGGTTTTTTCGGTTTCGGCTCATTTTTTGCCACCCATTCCGATGATTGCTGGCTTGTTTGCATATCGTACTCGTAGACCCAGGTCTCATCACTAGTTATAATGCGTTCCATGAATGTAGAATCGAAATTACAGCGATCCAGCATGCCTGAAGCAACCTGTTCGCGATGACGTTTTTGAAGAAAATTCAGGTCTTTCGGTACGAGTCGTGCGGCCACCTTTCTCATGCCCAAAATATCAATCAGAATCGTACGTGGGGACTCGTGGGATATCTTAAGATCATGTGCTATCTCTCAAGCTGGTACGACGGTTTTTCAGCACCCTTTCCTTAATTTTATCGACGTTATCTTCGATCGAAGCCGTCGATGGGCGACCACTTCACGACCGTCCTTGAAGGCTCTGTACCACTGATATGCACGAGTTTTCGATAGAGCATTATCACCATAGGCCTTTTGCAACATTTTCAATGCATCGGCACACGAAAATTCATTTGCAACACAAAACTTTAAACAAATTCTTTGCTCAACGTAATCACCCATAGTAAAAATGGGCACGCACTCTGACATCGACTGACTTAATCAGCTGTTGCAAACATACTAGTTGACAGATCCCGCTCAAGTTTGGCATAGTAATTAAGGACAGTGGTACCAACCTAGGAAAAAAAAATTTTACCTGCCTCATTGCCCCGCCAGATTTAAATCGATAATTCCCGGTACTTTCTTGACAGAATGTATATTATTTTCTAATGGTATTATTTCCAGCATGATTGTTATCACAATTAATTTCAACAAAGTTAGGAGAATTATGACAGGTGTCATTTTGAATCTAAAACAAATTCTTGAATTAGTTTTTGCGTTGTTTTAGTATTTTCTTGTGATAAATATGCTTATTTTTATTATCTTGAATACGATGCGAATCAAATTCTCGAGCATCTCTATTCTTTTATGCACAGGATCAAGTTTACGCGTTCTAGGATTTTAAACGTAGGCTGGATTTTGATTCAACGGGCGATTATGTTTGGCACCCCTTTTTTCATTTGTTTTCTCTAAACGTCCAATATTTTCTGCCTAGTTTGTTCAATTCGTTTCGAAATATCATTCAAATTTTCTAGGTAATTTGCAACGTAGTCTTGAACTTTTTCGTTGTGCGTTTGTTCAATAGGTGAGGAATAATTCAAATCGCCTTTCATAATTTGCATTGGAGTCATATCTAAAGTAGAATGGTTAGAATTATTTTAACTAAGTAAAGATTGAGAAAGTTTATTCTGAAAACTGGAATTTCGATTTTCGAATGTTCTCAATTTCTCGATTAATGTTTCTACAAGTGCATTGGAATTAGGGTTATAATTTGTGATATAATGAATCTCGATTTTAAAGATTTTACATAAATCTTGAACAACATTATTTTTAAATTAAAAAAAAAAGTATAATATTAATTTATCAACGATTTCTATTCCGGTTTTTTGGAGCAACGGGTAACATTGTCCTATTCTTGAAAATGAATCAATTAAACTCGAACAGTATGTTTGACCAAACCTTACGATATCACAATAAATATGGGTAAACGGTTTCGAACCGATAGGGTTAGGTTTAAATTGAAATTGAATAAGAGTCCTTTTATATTTGTTTTTATGGCATATTTCAAATGAATTAATATAATTTTGAACGTCTTTGTTCATATTTGGCCAATAATATTTTCGTTTTAAACTAGCTAGATTTTCTCGAAAATCACGATGTATAGTTTTGGTTTCGTGATATTGTTGGATTCTGAGTTGCCGTTCTTCTGCGTCTTCAACATCTTCTAAGCACGTTTGTGAAATTTTTAAATCAAAAGTTTTATAGTCAAATTTATTTTGTATAGTTGCTATAAGAGGTTTCTGTAATTCAGGAGATTCAAAATATAAAGTATAGGAACTTTTAGGACGAATATATTCCTTAATAAATTTAAATAAATCTGTTTCAATTGAATTTATAGAAATGATAAATCTGAGTTTTTTTAATGGTTATTTGTAACGGTGCTGTGTTAGGACTTCTCTCAGTATGTGGAAGTTCTAAAATAGAATTTTTTATATTACTATTAACAGTAGAACTTTTCGTTTCTAAATCAATTATATTCTCGGATTCTGAGTCATTATTTTCGTTTTCATCATTATCTTGATTTCCGCTATTTAAAAGATTTAAACATTCAGCAAATTCATCTTCTGTGACTTGGTTTAATAATGAGACTAAATCGTCTTCAATTCCGTTCATTTCAGCATCTTGATCAGGAATAAAATATATCACGATTTCTATAGGAGAATTCATAATAATGTATTATATTTTATCATATCAAATACTTTTGGCCAATTAATTTATCTAAACCACAAGCAATCCGTGGTAACGCTAAATATTTCTCCTTATTTCGGATACATAGTTTTTTAAAATTAACGAGTGATCGGAAAACATCCTCGTATTCCGGTTTTTCATATTGAAAATATTTTGAGATTAAATAGTAAATATTTTGATTTTTCGTTTTCAAATTAGCTACATCGTCTTTCAATTTATTTTGCAATATTACATCATCTACGTGATTAAATTTTTGTTTGAAATCTAACGCAATGCCCTTATTCATATGAAAATCTTTAGACACGCAATGTGCTAACGCGGGCTTTAAATAAATCACCAATTTTTGCATTAATATTTGAGGAAGTTTCAAGGTTGTGAGGAACTTTTAAGAAATTTTCTTGATTTATATTCTGGAATCCAATAAAGAGTAATTGAGTTTTAATATCTAGCGTTTCATTCAAGTGAATGAATCTTCTAGGGCTAGCTGTTGAAAATTTTCAGTAATATTTTTTCTATCATTCGTGAAACGTTTTCTTTCGTTCATTTCGGGTTTGATATTATATTATTTTCAGAATTTGATTCAATATGAGTTAATTCTTCTACTCAGAAATCAGGGCTTCGATTATTATTAAAGAATTTTCTTTGGGGGTTGTTCTGATATTGCGTCGAATAATTTTGTCGTTTTTGAGGATAGTTACGTGTTCGCACTGACATTTTTTCTGGGGGAGTAGTAATCCTCTGATAAGAATTTGGTTCAAAGACATTTACATTGGGGTTTCTAGATGTACTGTTCATCTGACGATTAGAAAATTGAATTGGTCGCGGAGGAAATCTGGGTTGATTCTCGCGATAATTATTATCAGGGTAATTATTATTATGATAATTGTTATAGGAATATGATTAGTATAATTATTTCTCGAATTATTTTAATTGTTACATTTTTACGGCTTTTATCGAGTAATTCGTATTGGGCTAAATGGCAAATGTGATCTTTTACAGCGTGTACGGTATCGTCGAAACCAAAAGCATTATTAGTAATTAAATAAGTACGAAGTTCCATCGGTGAATTAGATATTAATACTATTTTACATATTTTCAGGATGTTTGATTTATAAATGAGTTTTTCAGGATCAGGCATAGGGTCAGCATCAATTCTATAATTTATACGTATTTTAAGAGCAATAATTCTATCAATAAAAACTAGCATATTCTCATTGTGCTTTTTCGCTAAAAACTGTAATTGATGTATCAAAATATCTAAATTTATTTGATCGCCAAATTTAGTATAAAGAAATCTTTTGAGAATATCCCAATTATTGGGGATATCAGAAGTAGATACTTATGCGAGAGCTGTATTATAAATTAGCTTGGATTTCAGAACTGCGAAGCAATAGTCTTTCAGTATTTGCTGTTCATTAGCAAACATGAATAAAAATTGTTCTGCACTTCGCACGAACGAATGCAGTTAATTCTCGATTCCAGAGAATTTAGGTAAATGCATGCCAAAAAGAAACCTAGAAAAAACTCTAGCAGTCCGTTTTTGGATAGAAACCTAGGAAAAACTGTTATAGGGGTTTTACACGAAAACTTGGGAAAAGGTTGACTAATTTTGGGCCAGATTAGGGAAACTGAGAAAAGAACGAAATAGAGTGAAAATGGCTCACCAATGTTGTATTCTAGAATGAAGTCGTCACGGGGCGCTACTCGGGTGATCAGGGCTTCTGGGTGGTTTTCTCTGTTGTTGTCCTGGTTGTGCTGAACAGTTAGTTGAACCTGACGGCCTGGGAAGATTTGCTGCTGTGTTGACCAGTGGAATCTGTCTGGGGCTGGACACAATGATGCACTAATTTTTCTAACAACTCCGGCATAATCCCATCTACTCGTCGCCAGTTATGTATTTTACACAGAAAACCTTGTTTTAAAAAACAATTTATTTGAATACAATGATGAATGCGTCTAAGCTCTAATTACAATTTCTTGAAGGATAAACAGTTACAATGGTATTTATAATTGTCCTTATCTGAATAAGGATATGATTCATGGGGAGAAATGCTAATTTGCAATAAAACACATACTAATTTACAGATCTTATGGAGTATTGGAAAAGATCCATTTAATTATTGAGAGTTAAAATTATGTAATTATATATATATATATGATCAGAAAATGGAGACTCGAGACTTGAAAAATTATAAATAAGAAGAATATCCTACTTTCATAAAGAGTACCTACATACTTTGATTATTTAGTAAAACAGGTTGAAACAGCCTCTTCAACTGTTGTCGTTGAATCTCTGATAATATCAAATCAAAACGATAACATTAATTTTAAATGATGATGTTATGAAGGATCATGCAAGGGATTTCAAAATTACTGCATGCATATAATTATTCACACTATTCACTGAACACTTGTTGAAATTTATGTTTTACAAATCTTGTCTTTCAAGTGTCAGTATACGAATTTTCTGTATCATAAACAGAAGGTTCTGGAGATATCATTTGATTACTGAATTTTAAAGTTATAATTCAAAAAGTGATCTAATTTCTCCATGATTCTGAAACATGTATAAAAGCAAACTCTACTCTTTTTGCATCAAATATGTCATTGTCGAAGGGACATAAAATGTTTCATCACTTGAACTCTTAAACCTGAACATATGCAGAATTAATATAATGTTTTTTTTAACGGACGCAAATGAATAACCACTTGCCTTGATGTAAATTCTAAAGATGCGACAGGTATCGCGTAAGGAGACAAATATTCTCTTCTGCCTGCAGTTACCATATCTCATGAATTATAATGTCCGGAAAAAATTGCAGATTGAGATTCAATCTTATTCTCGTTTATCTTCATCACATTTTATCTTTTTACATATTTCAATCACAAATGCTCCATCTCAATACGAGTCGGAAATCTGAAATTGTTAACAAACACGTAACTCACACCAATGTTCACCAGAACAGAACGGAGATCAACCGGTGATATGATATTTCACTCACTCAATTCTAGGGATTCTCCACAAACAACAAATATGATAAATAATTATTAATTAAATAAAAGAGACCGTAAGTACCCACAATGCTACAGAGGATTGAGCGTAACTCCCACATTTGGTAGACTATATGGAAAAATAATCAACGAACAGCTAAGGACTAATTTAGGTCAAAAAATAAGCGAAGATCAAAGCGGATTTATTCCAGGAAAATCTTCCTCAGATAATTTATTCATAGTACAACAACTCGCAGAGAAAGTGATAGCCTACGGAATGGAACTAAATGTGTCTTTTATAGATCTAGAAAAAGCCTATGACATGGTCCCAGGAAAATAGCTATGGCAAGCACTGAAATCCATAGAGGAAAGGTTTAATACCTTCGATGATGTTTCATCCCCAATTTTTGCTGATAAGATTGCAAATGAGGCTGTCGATAGAATTAATCGAGCAAGGAATGTTCTTGTCAGGGGAGTTCAGGACGTGACGGGTGATGTGGAAATCATGATTCGGGGGTTGTTGATGAGGTCTTGCAGGCTGTGGGCATGCGGAATTCTCCAGTTACATTGTTCAGGGTTGGAAAACCTGGCGGTAAATTCCCTAAAATGATTAAGGTGGTCATGCAAAATGAACATGATGCAAGGCATATCCTGCGGAATGAACGAAAGCTTCTTGAAAGAAAGTCAACAAAGAATGTAACTGTCGTAGATGATAAAACTCTAATCTAACAGGAGAGCTTGAAACTATTGCGATCGGAGCTCGAAAACAGAAAACTTAATGGCGAAACTGATCTCACTATAGAGTATTCACAAGGCATCCCAAAGATAGTCAGGTTTCGTCGACAATAATCACACAGAGAAATTTGTCGATTGGCTGTTTTTGTACACGAACATAGCTAGTTTGAATTCGAAATTTACCGAGCTTATTTGTACCGTACAGGATCTCAATCCCGCCTTTATTCTTATCTCTGAAACGTGGTTAACGGATGTAGAACCCAATTCCTTGTACAGTATCAATGGATATTCTCTTTA
The DNA here is from genome assembly GCA_034642435.1 of Megalocaria dilatata. Lineage (NCBI taxonomy): Eukaryota > Metazoa > Arthropoda > Insecta > Coleoptera > Coccinellidae > Megalocaria > Megalocaria dilatata. The sequence goes on along the minus strand of CM067854.1, from coordinate 95,560,971 downwards.
TAGATGTGACCGCTTGAACCGTCGAGGTGGAGGAGTATGCGTGTATGTATCGTCAGCAGTCTCAGACATTTGCTGTGTCTCTCAATTATCTGTTGAGGATGTTGCTAACATTGAACTTATAGCTCTTAAAGTACATAAAGGTACAAACGTTTTTCATTTGGTATGTATTTATCGCCCCGGTGATACGTCCATAAATGACGACATTATACTGGTTGAAAGATTAGAGCAATTATCCTCTTTTGAAAATCTCATTGTTATCGGAGATTTCAACCTACCGGGTATCTCTTGGCCGATTAAAATTACTCCTACCGATTCTCTTAATTCAAGAAATCTTTATCTTGATTTTTTTCTTAACTCTAATTTACGTCAGTTGATCCTGGAGCCCACACGTTTTAGAGTAAACAACACTCCTTCCATTCTTGATCTTGTGTTGACCAACCAACCCTCTTTATTAACGACACCTGACATTCGATCGCCTATCGGTAGCTCGGACAATGCTACAATTACTTCACGAGTACAACTCAATCTTTTGAAGATGACTGAACAAACTTGCAGAACGATTGATGTGTTGAATATAGAAGCATTAAAGTCCAGATTGGCAGATGTGAGCTGGCGGGAAGTACTGGGAGACTCTTGTGATCCTAACACCGTTTGGAAACATTTTCTTGATGCCCTTACTTTCCATAGGAATCAGTGTACCGTGCAGAAAACCATTGTTCAGAATAAACTTAAGCCTTAGTTGAACAGCGAAATTCTTTCCATGGTAAAACATAAAAAGAAACTATGGTGTAAGTATAAACGTTCTAAAGATAATGATTTCCATGCCCACAGGGAGTTTTCGAATATGTTGAAAAAGTGCATAAATTGTTCACGAGAAAGATATGAGGAATCCATTGCCACCTCCAACAACCCAAAAAAGCTGCACAAATATATCCGCTCAAATTTAATATCCAAGGTGGGCATTCCATTGTTGAAGAGCGGTGATGAGTTATGTCGGGATGGTCTGGATACCGCCAACCTGCTTGCTGATACTTTCTCATTGGTTTACACACTTGAGGATACTCCAACTCAATATCCAGAAATCAAGAGTTCAAGATTGCTGTCTTCCCTGGAAAAGATAGAGTTCACCCCAGATGATGTAAGGCGACATCTAAATTTACTGAAGAAAAATTCTTCCCCTGGACCGGATCAATTGTCACCACTACTCCTGAGGTCCTTGTCTGAATACTTGGCCTTTCCACTTTCTATTATATTGAATTTATCATTCAATGAGTCTACAGTGCCTGCTCTTTGGAGAAAAGCTTGCATCACACCAGTATTCAAGACAGGTAGTAAGCTGGACCCTAATAACTATCGCCCTATCAGTCTTACACCGGTTGTATGCAGAATAATGGAATCTATCATTGCTGAGAAAATTCGTAATTTTGCCAATGAACACAAATTGGTTCCAAAACAGCAATATGGCTTCGTCAAGGGTAAATCAACCATGACGAATCTACTGGGGTGCATCAACAGCTGGACTGCGGCTTTAGACAGGGGGGACGCAATGGACGTTATTTATTTGGACTTCTCCAAGGCCTTTGATCGGGTGCCTAGGCAGAGGTTGTTTCATAAATTGGAACATTGTGGGATTCGGGAAAAACTTCTCCTTTGGATAAAATCCTTTTTGTCTGACCGAGAGTTCTGCGTTCGCATCGGGAGTTCTTTTTCGACAGACAGAGTGGTACATAGCGGCGTACCCCAGGGGTCTGTTCTTGGGCCGCTGTTGTTTATATTATATGCCAGTGACTTATCTCGTCACATCCGGTCTGACTGTGCTTTTTATGCCGACGACACGAAGATTTTTAATTACTCCACCCAACACAAAACTCTACAGGAGGAAGATCTGGATTCAATATCTCAATGGTGCTCGGACTGGCTTTTGCCACTGAATATAAATAAATGTGTTGTTTTGCATCTCGGGGGCAATCATTCGCGTTGGACATATATGCTGGGTGAGCATCTTTTGGACACTGTACGATCCCATAACGATCTTGGTGTGACCGTTTGTGAGAATTTGTCGTGGTCAGAGCATATTACGAAAATTGTGAAAAAGGCGAATAGCAGGCTCTTTATGTTAAAGAAATCGTTCCGAAAAATATCATTGAAATCATGGATACGATTATACTCCAGTTACGTAAGACCATTGTTGGAATATTGCGGGCCTGTGTGGAATGCTGATTTAGTGCGTGATCAACAGTGCTTGGAAAAACTACAACGGAAGGCAACGCGACTTTGGTTTCGAGGTGCACGACCAAGCTATGAGGAAAGATTATGTATGGTGGGTCTCAGCACCTTCGAAAGGCGCAGGCTACGAGGAGACTTGATTATCACTATTCGTATATTGAGGTACAATTATGGCATGCTGAGGGACATATATAGTGTAAGCTCTGACACTCGTTTGAGAGGTCACCATTTAAAACTTAAGAAGAAAAACTTTTCTGTCAGGTGCCGCAAGAATTGTTTAGTGAATCGCGTGTTCGCAGTGTGGAATTCCCTACCTGCGGGAATTGTCGGTGCGAGTTCGGTTGGAGTGTTTAAAAGTGGATTGGACGGGTGGTTTGGCTGAGACATTAATGAAATTTTTTGGCTTAGTTTGCTATCGGGTTTTTTATTGGACATTTACTGAGGTATGTTTACTACTGAGGCAACAAATTTTGTTAATTTTAGGGTTTATGGGTTCGCCCCTCCCTTTGTTTGTGTATTAATAATAATTATAATAATCTTTAGAGATTGATGCATATTTACAGGTTCTAGTTCGAGAAATATACGGAAATAATACCGCTGTAAGCAAAGGTGGAAACAACTACTCCCATCCAATACAAGTAACAAAAGGTTTGCGGCAAGGCTGCAGCATGTCACCACTTATTTTTAATGGAATGAAATAAGAAATTACTTTGTTTTCTATCACTTTTTATTATTACTGATATACAGTGACTCGAGTGTCGTAGTGTTTACTACATTTTCAAACTGAATGATCAAATTAGATCTCAACTATTATATATGCTGATTGTGGGCTTCGGCAGAGCTTCGAAGAGAGGAGTTTTCCAAAGTTCCGTCTGTTCGTTCAGTATTTTTATTATTGGTGCGTGCCTGTTATATTTTTCAATTTCTATGGATTCCAGGATGTCAAGTTTTTTCCCATTCGCTTCCACGTGCGAGATAACAAGGTTGTTCAATTCTGGGAACGTGTGATCTGTATTGAAGAAATGGTTCGCAAAATTGAAATTATTCTTCCGGTTCCTTAAAACAGATTGATGCTCTATGTAACTTTTATGGAAAGGCCGGCCCGTTTGTCCTATATACACATTATTACACTGTTGACAACTTAATTTATAGAATCCAGAATTATCCAGTCGGTTCTCTTTGTCTTTCGGATTAAAAAAGAGATTAGAAATTTTATGGGCATAGCTTTAATTAACAGTAATAATAAAATTTCCTTTGATATATATAGAAAACCAACATCAACTGATACAACAATACCAAATTTTTCAAACCATCCGATCAATCATAAACTAGCTGCATATAGATCAATGGTACATAGAGCATTTTCAATTCCTTTAGATAATAATACGTTAAAGAGGAATACAATCAGACAAATAACCACAAAAAATCAGTTCGAAACCAAAACTATAAATTCCATCATAAACAAAAAACAAAAGCAACTAATTCCTAAAAAAATTTATCCCATTTCCAAATCAAAACATAATATCAATAAAATCATAAAACTCACATATTTTGGACCAATTTCACAAAAAATAGCTCAAATTTTGTCAAAAATTAACTTAGTAACAGCTTTCACACCCTCCCATAAAATTTCTAATCTCTTTTTTAATCCGAAAGACGAAGAGAACCGACTGAATAATTCTGGATTCTATAAATTAAGTTATCAACAGTGTAATAGTGTGTATATAGGACAAACGGACCGACCTTTCCATAAAAGGTACAAAGAGCATCAATCTGCTTTAAGGAACCGGAAGAATAATTCCAATTTTGCGAACCATTTCTTCAATACAGATCACATGTTCCCAGAATTGAACAACCTTGTTATCTTGCACGTGGAAGCGAAAGGGAAAAAACTTGACATCCTGGAATCCATAGAAATTGAAAAATATAAGAGGCACGCACCAATAATAAAACTACTAAACGAACAGACGGAACTTTGGAAAACCCCTCTTTTCGAAGCTCTGCCTAAGCCTACAATCAGGATATATAATAGTTGAGATCTAATTTGTTCATTCAGTTTGAAAATGTAGTAAACACTACGAAACTCGAGTCAGTATGTTTTCATTTTCAGTAATTTCGCAGTTTACATATTATATCTCATAGTTTGAGACACTTTCAGTCTTTATTATTGTACTTCGACTGGTTAAAAATACATTCATTTAAAATACGGTAAATTTATTCATATTCAGTTCAAATTATAGTAGATCTCTCAAATATATTGCATTTATACATTAAATACGATAATATCAGACGATTCAGTTCAATTTATCGTGATTTTTGTTCATATAATCTGCATTTATGCGATATATACGCTAAATTTAGACATATGCAGTTTAAAATTATCGTTGTTTCATTTATAGTCCTAATTTCCAGTAAAGAACCCATTATTTTTCCACATTATTCATAGATTTTCATTACCAATTATAAATCACATTTGTTTACATAATTCGTTTAGTTTCAACCCTATCATGAATTCTGGATTGAAGAAATTACACATCAGACGTGGAGTAGTCAAAAGTCGTCTCACTAATTTCAGAAATTTTATACACAAATGCGCGTCAGGAAGTGCTTCCTCAAATTCAGTTTATTCAGGTTGAAAAGCCGTCTCTCAACAATCGAAAAATTATTACCGGAATTTTATGAGATTCAAACTTCGATTCGTTGCTTGGTTAAAGATCAGGACTCCGAATTAAAGATATCCGAGGATTTTGAAAATAATTTCTATTCAATAACCTCACAAGCCAATCATTTCATGGTAAATAATTCTTCAGTTCAAAATAATTCACAAAGCAACCGAAACTTAAATTTGAATCTACCAACAATAGATTTACCCTAATTCTCCGGTTCATCGAAAGGTGGCTAGAATTTCACGAAACGTTTCATTCGTTAATCAATAAATATTCATCTATTAATGACATACAACGTTTCCATAATCTTAGAGCTTTATTAGAAGGTGAAGCAGCGCAAATTATAGCTGTTTAAGGAATTTCCTCTGCCAGTTATAAAAGCGCTTGGGATTTATGTGTGAAAGTTATAGCAACAAGCGAATTCTTATTCATAATCATACGAAGGCCTTATTTAACATGAGGAAAATTCACAAGGAGTCTTCAGATGAATTTAGAAAAATTGCTGATAATGTCTCAAAACATATAGGATGTCTTAATTCACTAGGTCAGCCAACAGATGTGGGACTCTTTAATAATACTTATCATAACTAGCAAATTGGACCCAGTAACTTTCCGCGGGAATCTCTCAAATATTCAAACGATTTACTAACTCTCGAGGAACTTTTAACGTTTCTCAGATCCAAGGCCGACATTCTTAAAAAAATAGAAAACGCTAAAGTCATTCAGCTAAAATACCTGATCGTACTACGAAGGTAAATGATTCGCGTACTAACCGCCAACGATCATTTCATACACAAAATGAGTCATGGCCAATTTTCCCCAAAGTTCACATGAAATATACTCATGTCCAAAGTTCCTGAAATTTCCGGTTAACACAAGAGCAGAAAGGTTAAACAATCTGAAACTTTATGTAAATTGTTTGAATTATGGACATCAATTAGATACTTGTAAATATAGTGTTTGTAAAAAATGTGGTTCAAATCACAGCACTCTACTTCACGTTGATTTGAATCAGTCAATTCACGAAATCAAATAACTTTCTCTAGTTTACGTTCCATATCTCAGGTTCTTCTATCTATTATTGTTGCGAATGTTCAAGATGCATGGGGTCATATACACAGATGTTCAGCGCTTTTTGATTGAGGCTCTCAATCGAATTTCATTTTACATCAATTAAAGCAGAAGTTGGGTATTGCAAAATCTAAGATTAATATAATCGTATCAGGCACAACGCAGACAGTTTTGAGTATTAAAGTAAAATGCGAGATCAGAATTCAGTCGACTAATAATGCATATTCGGCTAATTGGACGGTCTCATTATTGACAATGTTTGCGGCACCATTCCAATTCGTGTCATAGATACATCAAATTTTCAAATATCTAAAACCATTTATTTAGCAGACTCAAACTTCTACGCATCAACAAATATTAATCTTCGTATTGGTGCTGATTTGTTTTGGCAAGTTCTTTGCGTAGGTCAGATAAGGCTTAGCCCCTCAATGCCTGTTCCGCATAAAACTAAATTTGGTTGGATCATTTCCAGCCCAATTGAAAATTCTCCTGATAACGATCTCATTGGATGCAACATCAACAGAAACATCGGAGACGTTCAAGATCAATTATCGAAATTTTGGGAAATTGAAGAGATTTCAAGGGATAGGATATATTCTTCTGAGGAACGGGACAGTGAAAGAATATTCATTGAGATCCATAGAAGGAATTCAACTGGTTGTTTTGTTGTTTCAATTCCGCTTAAAGAATCAATAGATAAGCTGGGTAGTTCGCGCTCATGTGCTGTATAAAGGTTTTTTATCTTAGAAAAAAACTGTCCGCGAATCCCAAACTTCCGGAAATGTACATTTCATTCATGAATGAGTACATTAGTTTAGGTCACATGACCAAGATCGAAGATTCGACAGGAAAAATCAAATAATTCTTACTTCATCATGGTGTTCTGTAGAAAAGCTGTCAAACTTCTGAATTTAGGGTTTAGGGAATTTGAAGGTTCGTGTCCCTCTAGCTCAGGTTGGTCTGTAAACGACATTCAAATGGTAGGTCCTCAAATTCAGAGTGGTTTATTTTCCATTCTCTTACGTTTCAGACAAGGTTGATATGTAGTATCGGCAGATATATGTATATGCAAAATGTATCGGCAAGTCCTGGTTGACTCTAACCAGCGTCACCTTCAGAAAATCTTCTGGTGAGCTAATCCTACTAACCTAATTTCAGTTTATCAGCTGAATACAATTACATATGGTACACCTTCAGCCTCCTTTCTTGCAATTCGCTGCTTACAACAGCTAGCTGAGGAAAATAGACAGGCATTTCCAGAAACTTCTCTGATAATATCTAATGATTTTCACGTCGATAATCTATTAACGTCCTCAGATTCTTCAGAACATTTGTCAATTCGAATCCAAGAAGTCAAACACATTTTGAATCAAGGTTGTTTTGAACTGCGTAAGTGGATATCAACTAATCCAGGAGTTCTGATATTCGTTGATACTTCTGAGAGGGAATTGGATATTTTGCACCTCGGTCCTCAGGAGAATATGAAAACATTAGGTCTCAGGTGGTCATGTCACTCTGATTCATTATTTTTCTATATCAATGAGGGTAGAGCTCTTTAGAGGATCACTAAGCCACATTTCTAAAGAATGACAATATAAAGTATTATTGTTTTAATTAGAATGTTGATTGGAAGCTAAATCCCGCGAATTCTCCTTATTTCGGCGGTTCGTGGAAGGCCGGTAAGAAATTCATGAAATTTCATTTTCATAGGGTCATAGGAAATGCAAATCTCGTTCATAAAGAGTTTCAAACGGTTTTAGCGCAAACTGAAGCAATTTTCAATTCTAGACCCCTGTCGCCACTATCAGCAGATCCAACTGTCCTAAACTTTATTACTTCTTCTCACTTCCTTATTGGTAGACCTCTTACTGCTTTGCCAGAACCAGATCTAAACAATATCCCGAAGAATCTATTAGATCGTTTTCAGAAACTCCAAAGATTCCAGCAACACATATGGAAGCGATGGTCTAAGTAATATATTGGCGAACTACAAGAACGTCAAAGGTGACGAACACAAAGTCCCAACATTGAGAAAGTTACTCTTCGGATAGTCAAGGATAATAATCTTCCTCTATGTTGGAATCTGGGAAGACTTGTGAATGTCCACCCTGGCACTGATGGTATTACTCTTGTGGTTTCAGTTCCAACAGTGCGAGGTCAACATCGAAAAGCAGTCACATCAATATGTCTTCTGCCAGTCAACTGTGAAGAGCATTTATAAGTGACACTGACATTCACAAGTTTAGAAGTTTAGTGCATAAAAACGTTTTCCTTTTGTACATTTTATGAAAGACTTTAACCATTCAAAGTCAGGGGCATGTCTACGCCAATTACCTGCTGTCTTTCATTCTCAGAAATGAAGTCAGATTTTGTATATGTCTTTTTCCAGTCATATACTGGGACCACTTGTTGTAAGAAATCCATTGTTGTACAGCATTCACAACTCGTGTGCAAGCGAAGCGGTACGACTGGCGTACTGGCGATAAGGGATCGAGAACTCCACCAACTTACGAACTACACAAGGACTATCCCAGGCACTGGCCTGCACACTGGTGCAGGCACAGAATAGAGAAGAAATACTTCTCTATTCTGTGGTGCAGGTGTGCCCAGCGTGTGTATTTGCCACATATATGTTTAATCAATAAGAATAGAAAAATTATCACAAGTAAACCTAGACCAAGACAGGGTGGTCATGACCTATCCCTCCCTGGATCCGCGCTTGTGACTGTCACGCATTAAAACTATCTGTTTATTCTCGACACTGTCTGATTATTTTCATTATATGTTTTGTTTATAATTAATAAATGTTTATTCTAGCCTTGAGAAAGGAACAATTCGTTCCGAAACGTTGGCAAAATCATAATTGATTTTTTGTTTATTTTATCCAAATTCCTGCTATAGGTTGCTCAATTTTGAACATGGACGTGAACACTACAGAAACAATAAATAATGTTTGAATATCAACACAGACAATAATTTTATTCTAAAAGTTCATGAATGGAATTTTTTTTTGAATTAAAATTGTAGAAGACTGAAAGATTGAATCTATTTTGATATTCAAATTTTGTTATATTCCTTCTATCAAGTTAAAAGCCTCTTCCTATTATTTTAATGAATAATATTTTAGTGTCGATTTTTCATGGCCATTTGGAATGTTGTATTACTGAGGATCCTTTCTGAGTTTGTATGGAGCAAATTAGAAGCATCTTCTGATATACCCAAAGTTTCTAGCATAAAGTAAACTAGATTTTCAATTTCTATTAGTACCAGTTAGAAACTACAGAATAAAAAATTAATTCTCTTTGTGGTTTGATTCTCTTAGAAAAATCTTTTTTACGTATTGTAATCCCATGGGTCATGTGACTTTTCTGAATGCATCGAAAAAGTTCCTCATGCAGTGGCTAGAGTGTATTAATATTTGATGAGAATTCACTTCGAAACTTCAGACTTCGGGAAGTTGTTTTTCTCCAGCTTGTAGCCAGGCTTCTTCCCTCTAAGATCAATATCATAACAATGGAGATTTGGAACCTGGATCTTTAATGACATTTAAATAGCCGTTATCGTGACTGATACCAAAATTACAGTTAAGTGGCTTCAAAAAATAGTATTGCCTAATATCAGAAAAACATTGAAAATGTATAGTTGGAATAACAAAACAAGAGTTGATGAACATTTGAAGAAGTTACTAAGTGAGGAAACGCATCATAAAAATAAATCTTAGAATTAAATATGAGGGAGAAGATGCAATTATCCCTGATTTTAGAGAAAATATCGAGGATCAACAGAAATTACATTCTGTCAAGAAAGTACCGGGAATTATCGATTTAAATCTGGCGGGGCAATGAGGCAGGTAAAAAATTTTTTTCCTAGGTTGGTACCACTGTCCTTAATTACTATGCCAAGCTTGAGCGGGATCTGTCAACTAGTGTGTTTGCAACAGCTGATTAAGTCTGTCGATGTCAGAGTGCGTGCCGATTTTTACTATGGGTGATTACGTTGAGCAAAGAATTTGTTCAAAGTTTTGTGTTGCAAATGAATTTTCGTGTGCCGATGCATTGAAAATGTTGCAAAAGGCCTTTGGTGATAATGCTCTATCAAAAACTCGTGCATATCAGTGGTACAGAGCCTTCAAGGACGGTCGTGAAGTGGTCGAAGATTTGCCTCGTTCCGGACGCCCATCGACGGCTTCGATCGAAGATGACGTCGATAAAATTAAGGAAAGAGTGCTGGAAAACCATCGTACCAGCTTGAGAGAGATAGCACATGACCTTAAGATATCCCACGAGTCCGCACGTACGATTTTGATTGATATTTTGGGCATGAGAAAGGTGGCCACGACTCGTACCGAAAGACCTGAATTTTCTTCAAAAACGTCATCGCGAACAGGTTGCTTCAGACATGCTGGATCGCTGTAATTCCGATTCTACATTCATGGAATGCATTATAACTGGTGATGAGACCTGGGTCTACGAGTACGATATGAAAACAAGCCAGCAATCATCGGAATGGGTGGCAAAAAATGAGCCGAAACCGAAAAAACCACGCCAAAGCCGCTCGAAAATGAAGGTGATGCTCATTGTTTTCTTCGATATCCGTGGCGTGGTGCACTACGAATTCGTTCCAGAGGGTCAGACGGTAAACAAGGAGTATTACCCAGGCGTTATGAAACGTTTGCGTGAGCGTATCCGTAAGAAGCGGCCAAATTTGTGGGCGAACAACTCATGGATTTTGCATGACGATAACGCGCCTTCTCACTGAGCTACGATTGTGACTGACTTTCTCGCCAAAAACTCAACAAACGTGCTTCAGCAACCACCGTATTCGCCGAATTTGGCTCCCTGCGACTTTGTCCTCTTCCCAAAACTAAAATTGCCCCTTCGTGGCACCCGTTTTGAGTCGATTGAAGCTATAAAACAAAATTCGGCGCGAGAGCTAAAGTCCATCCCGGAAAGCGCCTATAAAAAATGTTTCGATAATTGGAAGTGCCGTTGGCATAGATGTATTGGAGCAAATGGAGCCTATTTTGAAGGCGACCCAATAAATTTTGACGATTAAATGTAAAAATGTTGTTTTATTTGAAAATTCCCGGTACTTTCTTGACAGAGTAGTATTACTGGATAATATTTCAAGCCCTACTCAATCTCACCTTCATAGCGAGCAATTTGAAGCTTCGATCACCAGTGAGGATGAAAGCCGCACTGTATACGAAAACAACAATGAGAAACCAGCTTCTATTTCACACAAAGATAACCCTCCTTTGTGAATGCTTCTTCAAAACTTTTTGGAAAAGACCGCTTTGAATGGAATGCCAATACAGGAAAATTTTAAAGAACACTAAAGAAAAATGTGATCATTCATTTACCATGTAATAGGAGAGAGAGGCCAAGGATATGAAATCAGGTTTGGATGTAAATTATGTTCTACTGATGAAAACTGGAGAGCATTTACAGAATTCACAAAAAAAAATGTGAAATATATAAATAACTTTACCTGGAAGATGATGATACTGAAATCAGTGCTGAGCCATCTTTAACCCGAGATACTAATGAAACAAAAATTTTAGCGTTGATGGGGATTGTATATGTGTTTGTTGAGTGGTTCGATTCCAGACTCATTCAAACAGTCGACTACACTTCCGGTATTTAAGAGTGCAAAGTTCGTTACTAACTATAGGCCTATTACAATCATAAGCAACTTCACTAAAATATTTGAAAAATATCTGAAAACAGAGTTATTCATTTTCTAGTAAACATAACATTTTGGCTCAGGAACAGTTCGGATTTAGAGAGAACCATTCTACTGAGGGTGCCGTCCATAGGTTGGTTGGTAATATAGTGGAGGGGTGTGATCGACAAAAAAAGTGTTTGACAGTGTTCCTAGACCTAGCTAAAGCATTTGATACTGTCAATCATGAGAGATTACTGCGGAAAATGGAGTGCGTGGGAGTGAGAAGAGTTTTTTTGAAACTCTTTTCAAATTACCCTACAGGTAGTAATCAAACAGTAAGAGTTCATGATACATTCAGTGACTTGTCACCTATGACAATCGGCATTCCACAGGGAACAGTAATCGGACCCATTTTGTTTTTAATATATATCAACGATATATTTAACATTAAAAATATCAGAGCGCCCATTACAGCATATGCGGATGACACGGCAATGCTGTTTTTGGATGATTCATGGGACAGGGTTTATAAAAAGGCAGATGATTGTTTGAGAGTCACTTTTCTTTGGTTGAGCAGTAATCTGTTGAGTCTCAATATAAGTAAAACCAAATTTATGACCTTTTCCTCAATAATAAAAGACCAACCAATGGAGGAAACAATATGCATTCATCGGTAGCATTGTGACTCAATTTCTAGCTGTTGTTGTCCTATAATAAATAGAACAAACTCGGTTAAATATTTGGGAGTTGTGCTTGATCGGTTCCTCCGTTGGGATACACATATTTAAAGCTTGGTAAAAAGATTAAGAAAACTTACTTATAAATTCTATCAATTCAGAAAATATTGGACAGGAAACTTTTGTTAATCGTGTACGACTCACTGGTGGAATCTGTTATCAGATATTGTGTGGAGTGGTTTGGATGAGACTCATCGACATAGTTTAAATATTACTCAAAAGTCACTCATAAAAATAATTATGAAAAAAAAATTATTTTCCTCAGATAGCCTTTTCAAAGAATCCAAGCTGTTAGAAGTAAGAAAGCTATTTGTATACCATTGTCTTTTGTGGATGATGAAGTTTCCTTTGACGCTCAGTTCTTATGTTGTCGCGCGGACCTCAATAACCCAATGATGGTACCATTATGTAGAAAAACTCACTCTCAACGCTTCATAACATATTTAGGCCCAAAATTTATCAACGTACTACCGATTCATATGCGGTTCTTTTCTACCAAGACACAACGTAGTAGGTTGAAAACGTATGTCTCAGAAAACTTCGGAATATTCGAGAAGCTATTTTGAACCAGGTGCTTCTACCTCGGGTGTCGTCCTCCACTCTCTCCATCATCCAGCTGCAGTATAAGTATTATTTTTCTTCTTTGGTTTTATTTAATATCATTATATAGGTGCTTTCTTTTTATTTGATGTTAATATCTGCATGAGGTCACACAACACAAGCTTAGCTTAGGTGTCTCATTCAGAAAAAATATGTACGTTATTGCCTGAATAAATTTGATTTGATTTGATATTATGAAAATGCAAGGACTATTCACTAAAGAATTATTAAAGGATTCGGAGATATCAATATTTCGTGCAACGATGTCAGAGAATCCCTTCCGGTCTTTCGTAAATTGTCTCATAAAAATAAAGAAATTCATAATGAAAGAAAACGTAGTGATAAATTGACGACCTTCCAAGAAGTGTTTGAGAGAACGTTTTTGTAGATGAAGAAATTTTATGTTTCATCAGAATACAATACTATTGACGAACAGCTCGAAGGATTCAGCGGCCGCTGCCCATTTAAAATGTATATTCCATCCTAAATGAATAAGTATGGGATTAAATTTCTGATGTGTTGTAATTCCAAAACATATTATGCACTGCATGCTGAAATATATTCAGGTTTAGGTTATTGTCTACTGAATAAGAATAAAACTATAGTCCTTATGATTTCTACTATGCACGAGAAAGGAGACGAACCAAATAAAAAAAAATAGCTCGATATTATAGAATTCTACAACGAAACTAAACGGGGTGTCAATTTGGATCAACTTTGTTGTAGACGAGAAATAAAGAAGACAATAAGATAATTCTGGAAAGGATTCGCCATGGCTTTAGTGAGACCGCATATGTTCGGCAGAATGAATAGTCCAAGTTTGCCTCGCCAATTTCATGAAACTGCATATCGCGTGATGAAAATAAATGATGAAATTCAAGCAACAGATAAACTAGAGCTATCAAAAGGAAGATGTGCCTTCTGTGCTAGATCTAAAGGTAGAAAATCGAAGGTCACATGCATCATATGTAAAAAGTTCGTGTGTTTTGAGCACCAGAAGAAAATTTGTTGTACCTATTAGTGAATGAAATATTTCCTTACGTTACTTCTATTTTTATAATTATTTTAATAATGAATCTTTATTCGTCCTTTAGAATCATGCTTTGTCCTACATAGCAGTGATGCATAGGATGCGTCAAATAATGTTCAATATTCAATGGCTCATAAAATTAATTTACCATGATGAATTAACTTAATAAACTACAGATAAATTCATATGTGCTGTAATAAAATTTTTCAGTGAACAATAATTTTATGAGCCTTTGAATATTAAACATTATTTGACGTATCCTATGCATCACTGCTATGTAGGACAAATCATGATCCTAAAGAAAGAATAAAGGTTCATTATTAAAATAATTATAAAAATAAAAGTATGGAAAGGAAACATTTCATGCACTAAACGGTAGAACAAATTTTCTTCTGGTGCTCAAAACACACGAACTTTTTACATATGTTTCATGTGACCTTCGATTTTCATCATTCATTTTCATCACGCGATATACAGTTTCACGAAATTAGCGAGGCAAACTTAGGCTATTCATTCTGCCGAACATACTACTCTGTCAAGAAAGTACCGGCACTTTTCAATTAAAACAACATTTTTACATTTAATCGTCAAAATTTATTGGGTCGCCTTCAAAATAGGCTCCATTTGCTCCAATACATCTATGCCAACGGCACTTCCAATTATCGAAACATTTTTTATAGGCGCTTTCCGGGATGGACTTTAGCTCTCGCGCCGAATTTTGTTTTATGGCTTCAATCGACTCAAAACGGGTGCCACGAAGGGGCAATTTTAGTTTTGGGAAGAGGAAAAAGTAGCAGGGAGCCAAATCCGGCGAATACGGTGGTTGCTGAAGCACGTTTGTTGAGTTTTTGGCGAGAAAGTCAGTCACAATCGTAGCTCGGTGAGAAGGCGCGTTATCGTCATGCAAAATCCATGAGTTGTTCGCCCACAAATTTGGCCGCTTCTTACGGATACGCTCACGCAAACGTTTCATAACGCCTAGGTATTACTCCTTGATTACCGTCTGACCTTCTGGAACGAATTCGTAGTGCACCACGCCACGGATATCGAAGAAAACAATGAGCATCACCTTCATTTTCGAGCGGCTTTGGCGTGGTTTTTTCGGTTTCGGCTCATTTTTTGCCACCCATTCCGATGATTGCTGGCTTGTTTGCATATCGTACTCGTAGACCCAGGTCTCATCACCAGTTATAATGCGTTCCATGAATGTAGAATCGGAATTACAGCGATCCGGCATGTCTGAAGCAACCTGTTCACGATGACGTTTTTGAAGAAAATTCAGGTCTTTCGGTACGAGTCGTGCGGCCACCTTTCTCATGACCAAAATATCAATCAAAATCGTACGTGCGGACTCGTGGGATATCTTAAGATCATGTGCTATCACTCTCAAGCTGGTATAACGGTTTTCCAGCACCCTTTCCTTAATTTTATCAACGTTATCTTCGATCGAAGCCGTCGATGGGCGTCCACTTCACGACCGTCCTTGAAGGCTCTGTACCACTGATATGCACGAGTTTTCCATAGAGCATTATCACCAAGGGCCTTTTGCAACATTTTCAATGCATCGGCACAAGAAAATTCATTTGCAACACAAAACTTCAAACAAATTCTTTGCTCAACGTAATCACCCATAGTAAAAATCGGCACGCTCTCTGACATCGACTGACTTAATCAGCTGTTGCAAACACACTTATTGACAGATCCCGCTCAAGCTTGGCATAGTAATTAAGGACAGTGGTACCAACCTAGGAAAAAAAATTTTTACCTGCCTCATTGCCCTGCCAGATTTAAATCGATAATTCCCGGTACTTTCTTGACAGAATGTATGCGGTCTCACCATAGATTAACAGTAATATATAGATTGGACACTTCCCTACCCCCACCTAAAACTAAGTTTTTAGTTGATGCACTGGTGAATAGTTAGCGCTAATCACTAACTTTTTGATTTCGCCGCTAGGTACCGCTACCATCAGCCGTTAGCCATTGTTGTAATAATGGTCATATAAGAGTTAAGTTCAAAACAGTTTAGTGCATTTAAACTAGTGTGTTTTCCAATATTGAGTTCAATACAGTACTTGAAAATGGGATATACCAAGAAATGTTGTGTACACGGGTGTCAAGATCTAACCAGCCCTAGACATCGTTTTCCCATCAGATATCCCAAGTTATTTGAAAGGTGGATTGAAATTATACAGCCAACTGATTGGCACAAATTATCAAATGATCAAATATTGAGAGGAATATAGTTTCTTCAGGTTGGTTAATTTTCATTTACTATGTAGTCGTCTAGACTATTTTTATGTTTAGTTTGTTAACCAATAAATTGCTTAGGTGATCTAATAATATTATTTTTTCTTCCTGAGGTAACAGATATTGAAATGGTATGGGCCAGTTTCAGCTTCTGGATCAGTGCCAAATGTTGATAGGAAAAGAACTTCTTCAGGTTGAGTGATGCAATTTGTAAAATTATACCAAACGATTTATCTATTAACAACTGTGTAATCTGTAGGATTAATTTACTTGGTCATAGTGAGTTGTTGAAGGATTTACATTTTATTGAGTGTAGGAAATATCAATTTGGTACTTTGATGAAACCGGGACACTATACTTACTTCTCATTTAATCAGTGTTATAATTATCTCTTTCATTTCATTCCAACACTTTGTGAGAAAAGAAGAAGCTCAAAATGTTTAGAAAATATCATATTCAAGAATTTAGATTTTCAAATTATGAAATGTGCATCACATAATCTTTATCAAATATTATGCTTGACTCTTCAGGTGTTCTTTATTCTGGTGATGAAAGCAACTGAATAAAATGGCAACCAAAACTGATTCAAAATTTTAATTCACTAATCCTGAGAAAGAATTTATTGACCCGATTAAGGACCAAGCTGAAAAACATTTTGAATCTTAAAGAAGATCTCATAAATTAATGTTCTCAAGGTTCAATTTTTGTCTTAACACCTAGAAATACATCAAATATGTTAATTTTATCTCTTTTTTATTTAAAAGTTATTATTTTTTATAAGCAATGAATAATTATTGATCAAACATATTTCTGTTATTCAAATAGTGAGTCTGAACATTGAAACAAGTTTTTGGAAATTACTATGTTGTACTACAGAAAAATTAAATGTGAATATTGTAAATACATAGGTTAATTTCATTTTTTTTTAATTTAATAGCGAGAAGAAGAATAGAATCATGACAAAATAGAAAACGTATGACTATGTTCTCGAACAGCTTGTGATTGAGACAGTCAAATGTCTTCGAGTAATCCAAAATTGTGAGCAGAGTAAGTTTACCCTGATCCGTTGCCCCAATAACAGCATCAGTGTTATGTAACAGAGTCATAGTGTAGCTGTGATTCTTCCGAAATCCTGATTGTATTGGCGGAATAATTTTATTAGAATTCAAATGGGACGAAATTTGTTTGCACATATATTTTTCTAAGATTTTTGATAATGTAGGTAAAATACTTATAGGTCGGAAGTTGTTTATGTCCTTTGAATTAGTAACCTTTGGTACTGGTATAACAATAGCTTCTATCCACTGGTTTGGATAAACATAATGTAGTAAACAAAAATTCAGAATATGGGTGATATAAGGAATAATGTCGCGAACACATAATGGGAGGGATAATATGTTTATTCCATCATAACCAATCACTCTACCTCTAATAGATTTTATAGATTCCAAAACTTCAATCTCGTCAACTGTTCAGAATTTGAAATGACTAGTAGTAATACAGTTATTTCGGTTGACGTAAAAACATAACAGATCATTATCAGGGGACTGGTGGGGCACATAATTCAAGAAATATTAATTTACACGATCAAAATCGCCAAATGTTGTGTAAGTATTTATATCCTTGTTTAATTATACCTATTTTCTTTAGATATGCCCAATTGTCCTCAGATTACTGCTCTGATTGATATACTTGCTATAGTAGGCTCTTTTTTTCTTCGTTCTGTATTGCGGTATTGATGATATTTCTGAGTTGCTTATATAAGTTCCAATCGGCAATCTCACCTGATCTCTTAAACTTAGATAGTGATTGGTTCCTGGTCTTGATCATATCTCGTAAGGTGTCAGTTAGCCACGGCGAGGAATTTTTAGATATTGTGATGGTTTCGTATGGAGCATGTGAATCTAGTAAAGTTATTATACTCGATGAGAGGAAATCTACTTTATCATGAATCGTAGCCTGGTCATAAATGTTATTCCAGGGAATGGACATAAGATCACATATGAATTGTTCGTATTTAAAATTTTTGAAATTCCGACAAGTCTTAAAAATTGAACCACACTTTCGAAATGGCAAATTAAAAATGCAATGTACGAGATCATGATCGCTTATCTGAGAGACTGGCAAGAAACCATATTCCTGTATGAAATAGGGAGCAGTTGTCAGTATATAATCTATTGCTGTAGAGTGGTCTTTTTAACCACTTTAACTATTTGATGAAGGCCAACACTTTCTAAAACCTTCACTAATAATTTTATTTCAACACCAGTTTTATCTAGAAAATTCAAATTGAAATCCACGAGGCAAAGTATGTAATCAGCAGAAATTATCATCTCTGAGATCATT
This sequence comes from Megalocaria dilatata, assembly GCA_034642435.1. NCBI lineage: Eukaryota > Metazoa > Arthropoda > Insecta > Coleoptera > Coccinellidae > Megalocaria > Megalocaria dilatata. The sequence goes on along the minus strand of CM067854.1, from coordinate 95,542,378 downwards.
GATTCAAATCTATCCATGAAGAGTTTATAGTCATATGAAGATGACCTGCATATTGTACAGACTGCCACTCTCAAGCCCCCCGAATTTCAAAATAAGCCCAATCTGGTATCAACATCAAATTTCAACACCATAAAATTTAAGTTATTTCTTATATAAATGCCGATTCTTCCACTCCGACTACCTCTATCAGCATAAATAAACTTAGAGCCATCAACAACAAGAAGGCCATCAGGAATTCGCTCATTTATCCAGTTTTCACTTAGACAGAAAATATCAATCAAAGATTAAACATCATGAGATCTCTGATATCATCATAATGTGAAACTAAAAAGCGTACATTAAGATAAGCCACATTCACCAAAGCTTTTTTTTCGATACATCTATGATAACATAGTAAACTAACTGATAATAAAACAAGTAATCAGCAGCAAAGAAACAATTAAATGTAAGATCAAATAATATGTGAAAAATACAAAAATGTACTATATGTAGCGAAAATAAACAGAGGTCTGCTAAGGCCCTAAGGCCGTTACAGAATTCGTTCAAATTTTTTTTCCCCCGAAATCGTTAGCAGATACGACAAAACTACAAGAGACCATAAAATTTAGTAGAATAACAAAGCTTTTTTTCCCAATATTTGAAAGCAACAGTAGCTCACCAGAAAAAAGTTCTGGAGAAAAACATGGGACAGTGTCTCTGGACTTCCGCCTGATACAATGTATGCGGAAAGTTTGCGGAAAGATTGGGATCTACTACTAAATAGCGAGTAACATCTTATCTACTTTTTATTTTTTGTCGTTTAACATATATTTCGATAACAATCCTTCCATCTTCAGAAAACAAAAAATAGATAAGCGTCTGGTGTTATGCGCTATTTAGTATTAATAACAAGTCCACAGAGAACTTGACATCTCAGATTTGGATCACGAAAAAATATTCCATTGTAATTGCAATGACACTTTGGTGGGAATCAAACTTTCACAACTTTCGATCAGTAGGGCTTCCTCTTTAACGTTGGAATCTGAATTGGAATTATTCTAAAAATTTATGAGGCGCTGAGATCCTAAGCGGACCATATAACATTGCAGTTTTTGTATACTTGTTCCAGAAAACAGTGTCCTAACGCTTTGCCTAAATGTCTGAAAACATTTTTAGTGCAACATTCGAATACCGCAGACATTGCAAATTACAATTTTTTTTTTTAGAAAAACGATAGTACGTACTTCCTTGAAATATGCCCAAAATCTTCTTCAGTCTAATTTTTTTTGTATGTGCAGGACAGTCCGTTCTGGTTCTCAACGCCTAATATATCCTAATAAAAATGATTTTGTGAACTTCTAATCCTAAGATTTTCGCAAAATTTTGCATGAAGCTTGAAGCCGTAATTTTTCAACATAAAATAATTGAGTGGATTTTACTCATTCATAAATTCTACCTTCGTAATCAATTTACAAATATCGAGTCTCTAAGTCGGAAAGAATTATCAATAGTTTGAATTTTCAGAAGGCTCATGTAATTGTTACATAGAGGTGAGTTGTCAATTTTGTCCTTGACATTTGTGACATTTTTTCACACCAAAACCATCATCATATCATTTCATACCTCTAAGGGGCAACTCCAACTCCTTAAATTTGAATAAGAAGGATTGATACAATATATTGTCGAAAAAGTCTTTGTTTCCGAGAATGACAGTAACTTTTTTTTGAGATCAGAGGATTCGTTTAAGTAATATTCGACTTTGAAAATGAACTATCACTCAGTTTAACTCGAACTTAAAATGATTACCAATATCAATGGGATACAGCAGGAAGATAAAATTTGAAGAAAAAAACGAGTTAAGTGTTTTGATTAGCTTAATCAAACATATGCTCAAAATGATCCGCACCAGCTTTCAAGAAATGGTATAAATTTCGGTCCGATTTCCCCTTACTTGCTTCCGAGTTTTCCAGAAATTATTTTCTATATGCATCAATAATAAAATTATAAATTTCATGAATTATGGTTGTTGATGTGTGTAGAAATATATGATATCATTCTGATTGAGATGCACGAAAAATTTAAAGCCAAGCAGGTGTTTTGATAACGCATGTTACACAATCTTCTCCAGCTCTCCAACTTTTTCGTGCATCTAAATCAGAAAGATATCTTATACATTTCAACTCACATCAACAAGCATAATTCGTGAAATTCATGATTTTATAATTGATGCATACAGGAGGACTGGGGAGTAAGAGACGGCAATCAAAGCAAAATAATTCCCATTTCATGGATTAGGCTATTCAGGACACCTATCGATTTTTTATCGAATTTTATCCCGCTGCCTTATCGCATTGACATTGGTTATCATTTCATGGTCCAGGTATATTGGGTGATATTTCATTTTTACAGTCGAATATTACGTCAACGAGTGATCCAATCTCAAAAAACATTTTACTGTCAATAAAAATTAATAAATAAATAAATATTTTTTGTTTCGTCCCAGGCATGCGTACTGAACTCTTCAGACAAACGTACGAGCCCTGTTTGTTACAAAATGTATTGTTTTCTGATATATATATATATATATATATATATATATATATATGTATATTTATGAAAACAAGATCTTTCTCAAAAATATAAAACATCATTTTAAGAACTTCTCAAAAACCAATTCAGTTGAAAGATTTAGTATATTTAAATAAATTACCTCAGAAAATCTCAAGACATGTAGCACATCCTCAAAAAAATAATTTGAATTCAGATAAGACCCAACTTTACATATAAAAAAAATAATAAAATCAATTTACAATAAATAGACTTACCGAATGCGATCTCCAGAAATATGTGATTTGTTGAACATTCACACAGGTACATCTAATATCGAAGGTACTCTATATTCTATGCGTACAACAAAATCACATAAAGTTTATAAACGTTATAAATGTTAGACATTATAGGTCAATTTAGTATGAGCAGTGCTTATAAAGACATTAATTTAATTCTTAAAGTTTTTTAAATAAATTTTTTGAAATTGAAATTGTAGAACACTAACAAATTAAATCTGTTTTGATATTCAAATTTTGTAATAATCCTTCTATCAAGTAAAAAACCGTTTCTCATTATTTTATTACATATATAATATATAATTATATTAGGTTTTTAAATAAAGAAATTTATTATACAGAGTTGAACATTTTTAACTAAGACCATTAAAGTGCCTTATAAACTTTGTGTGATTTTGTTGTGAGCATAGAACATAGATTACCGTGGATATTAGATGTACCTATGTGAATGTTCAACAAATCACAAATTTCTGGAGATTGCATTCGGTAAGTCTATTTATTGTTAACTGATTTTATTATTTTTCTTATATGTAAAGTTGAACTGGTCTTATCTGAATTCTGATTATTTTTGTTGAAGATGTGCAACATGTCTTGAGATTTTTTGAAGTAATTTATTTAAATATATTAAATATTTAGAAGTAGTTTCAATAGGAGCACTTCGTGAAATTTATGGTTTACATGATCGTCCATTAGAGCAGCTCATTCATCGAACTATCGATAGGTTTCGGACAAAATTTTCTCTACTCGATTCAACAACAACAACAACAACACAAAGAACTGTACGTACACAAGAAAATATTGCTGCTGTAAGTCATAGTGTTAATGGTGGTCCAGATTTGTCTATTCGTCGACGTTCCCAACAAGTTGAACTTGCATCCACCACTTGAAAAGTTTTGTGCAAAGATCTTGGTCTACACCCATACAAGATCCAACTGGTTCAAAAACTAAAGCCACTTGACAGTAATAAGCGCATCTTTTTTGCTAATCGGGACCTAGAACAGCTTGAAGTTGATCCGCTTTTTTGTCGTAAAATTGTGTTTAGTGATGAAGCTCATTCATGGTTGAACGGCTATGTAAATAAGCAAAATTGCCGTATATGGAGTGAAAACAATCCTCAAGGAGTTCTGCGGGTTCCACTGCATCCTGAAAAATGCACTGTATGGTGTGCTTTACACGCTGGAGGCATCATCTGTCCATATTTCTTTAGGAACAATGCTGGAGCTAATGTTACAGTGAATGGTGCTCGTTACAGATCCATGGATCAATGATTATTTGTTTCAAAATTTGAATTTTATCGACCCAAAAGTGTTTTGTTTCCAACAAAATGGTGCTACACCCCATGCTGCTACCGTATCAATTGACTTATTGAAAGAAAGATTTGGTGATAGCATTATTTCGAGAAATGGTCGAATTAATTGGCCTCCAATATCATGCGACATAACTCCACTAGATTATTTTTTTTGGCTTATGTCATTGGTCAAGTCATTGGTTTATGCTGATAAACCAGAAACAATTGATTTTTTGGAAGCCAACATAACTCGTGTTATTGATGAAATAAGGCCTGAATTACTCGAAAAAGTGGTCAAAAATTGGTCTGGTTGAATGCGGTTGCTCAGAGCTTGTCGTGGTGGACATGTTCCGGAAATTATTTTCAAAACATAAATTTCATAAAATTTACTTTTAAATAAAATAAATTTGGCTTCAATCTTAATTTAAATGTGTTTTATTTCAAGTTAAAATTCCATCACTCTAAAAAAATCACCCGATACACAGGTGCAAGCACTTATCAAGAAACTGCCAAGGATTTTATCAGTTTAGCCAGGTAAATACTACTTTCTACTAATTCTAGATAAATACTACTACTACTACGTTTAGCCAGGTAAATACTGCCACCTGGACAGGATTCGAACCCGGACCTTCTGGTCACGAGCTCAATGCTCTCCCACTGAGCTGTCCACACTCACTCTTCTTAATGAACAGCGTATCGTTCTGCCAGAATTATTTTCAAATTAATATATTTTTCATAATAGTTCCAAAACTATTGATCTAATGATCTAATCGAAGGGAAATCTGGTAATTATGTGTGTAATAAGGAAAACATACTCAAAGGTTTTTTACGGATTGGCCATCCGAGTGCTCGACTCTAGCAGAAGATGCTTATTTCTGAACGATAAGATCTAAGGACTTTAATAATTCTGATTAAGTCATATATCAGTAATGTTCTAAACGAACAAAATCAGCTCAATGGCTTCTGGGCTATTCTTATTTGAAATTTAAATTTTCAAATATTTTCGAAAGTATAAATATGATTTAATTCGAATCTAGTATTTAGATGTGGAATAAGGAGTCAAAAGTCCATGCATAATTTCGTGAAGATAAATCATGAGAATTTTCCGTATTCCTTCATAGTTCATTTTGGCATAGAACATGAAGACCAAATAAATAAAGTTTTGATTGTTATTATTTTTCTCGAGTATTCCCTGCTAATATGAAACTCTACATATTCATCCAACCATGTATTCCTTATTTCCTTAAAAGAATTGACCTGAAATCTCAAGAATAGGCTTTTATTTGAATTTCTGATAACAAAATTTTGTGCAATTCTAGGTAACAGTATTCTTTTGTTTTCTCCAAAATATCTGTAATTTTTAATCATCATACTGTACCGTTCCAACTTTGAGGGTTATTTCTGAAAATCCCATACCTTTCTATCGTGATCATCTTGTGGTGTGAGAAAAGGACGTTACGATGTGTATACAACCCAAGTTGCAATTGAACGAGAACGAGGTTGAAAACGCAGAGTTAAGTAAAAATCCAACATTTGGATGTGGAAGGCAAGGTGACTCACCTGACTCAATGTATGATAAAGCGAGGTTGCGCTTTAGGAGACAAAGCGTCATAGATAAAATCCTAGACCTTTCTTCAGCTCCCACACATTCTTTAACTCGTCCTTCAATTTATTCATAAAATTAAGGTTCCAGAGATCAACAACATTTCTAATATCCTAAAACATAGTGTGCAAACAAGCGTAAATACAGCAGCTGAATGAGTGAATACACAGTTAACTTTGCAATAGGAAAATGTATCGGGTGTTGTTTTTAGAGTGATAGAATTTTAAATTAAAATAAAACACATTTTAAATAATATTGATGCCAATTTTTTTTCATTTGAAAGATAATTTTATGACATTTATGTTTTGAAAATAATTTCCGGTATATGTCCACCACGACTAGCTCAGAGGAACTGCATTCGACCAGACCAATTTCGGAGCACTTTTTTGAGTAATTCACCCCTTATTTAATCAATAACACGAGTTATGTTGACTTTCATAATTGTTTCTGGTTTATCAGCATAAACCGAAGACTTGACATACCCCCAGTGGAGTTATGTTGCATGATCTTGGAGGCCAATTAATTGGATCATTTCTCGAAATATTTCTTTCAGTAAATCAATCGTAACGGTAGCAGCATGAGGTGTAGCACCATTTTGTTGAAACCAAAACATTTTTGGGTCGACACCATTCAAACTTTGAAACAAAGAATCATTGATCATGGATCTGTAACGAGCACCATTTACTGTAACATTAGCTACAGCATCGTTTTTTAGAGAAATATGGACCGATGATGCCTCCAGCGTGTAGAACACACCATACAGTGCATTTTTCAGGATGCAATGGAACCTGCAGAACTTCTTTTTTTCACTCCATATATGGCAATTTTACTTGTTTACATAGGAGTTCAAAAGAAATGACCTTCATCACTAAACACAATTTTTCGATAAAAAAGTGGATCAACTTCAAGCTGTTCTTGGGCCCAATCAGCGAACACACGACGCCTTTATGGTCAAGTGGCTTTAGTTCTTGAAATAGTTGGATCTTGTATGGGTGTAAACCAAGATCTTTACGCAAAATTTTCCATGTGGTGGATGCACAGAGTCCAACTTGTTGTGAACGTCGACTAATAGACAAACCTGGATCATCATTAACACTATGACTTACAGCAGCGATTTTTTCTTTTGTACGTAGAGTTCTTTGTCTTGTTGTTGTTAAATCGAGTAGAAAAAATGTTGTCTGAAATCTATCGATAGTTCGAAGAATAAGCTGATCTGATGGACGATTATGTAAACCATAAATTTCACGCAGTGCTCTATAAGTTTGGCGAATAGAACACTGATTTGGAAAATAAATTTTAACAGTTTGTGAACGTTGTTGTGGCGTGATTCTTTCAATGATAATTTGTAAATGCTTACCGAACAGAAATGTCAAAACAACATGGTTTTACCCTTCTGTCAAATAACAACTATCCCTATCGAAAGTTCTATCACCCTAGAAAAACACCCGATACCATTTACAAGTAATATGCTACAAAAAATACCGAAATAATCTTTTAGGAAATTGAAAATATTCAACGACAATACATTCTATTCTAATATACTCAAAACACACTAAAAATGTAATTAACTAATGAAGAATATTTTCAGAATATATTTATTTATTATATAACTGCAACAATTTGAACTTCAAGCACAAAATGTGAACCTATGGGCGAAACTATTTTTGTAAATTAATGAAATATGGAAATCATTTTCATGATTTTATTTAAGTACAATGGATTTCCATCAATTAAAGACCTACTTAATTAAATCTCAACTGAAAAACAAGGCTCAATTGAGCCCTTTGTCTCTGAACTGTATATACTGAAGTGTGAGTTTTTGTGATAAGAGTGGTCCAATCTAGAAGTTAAGAAAATGTAAAAAAAATGTATATGAGACAGTAATTTATTTCCACAAAAATGTTTGTACTACTACAACAATTGTTTCACAACGATGTGGCTTCTTTAGGTATTACATTGTACTGTTTAATGGTATTCAGTGTAACCTAGTTTAAATACATTTTTAGGTACGAGACCAAATAATTCAAGCACAAGTCATAAAAACTCTAGGTGTTAATTGTAGTTTGTCGTTAAAAATGCCATTAAGGAAAAATATTCAGTAATGGAATTCTCCATTACTGAACGACATCTGTTTGTTCGTTCAAAAGGATTTTACGGGCATTATACCTGTTGATTTCAAGAAATTCTAAAAGTGTTAATCTAGAACTTTTGTTTTCAACGTGGATAACTTCATAATTATTGTTGAAATTATGCCTGAATTCCTTAAGATGATTAGCATATGTCGAATGTACAGAATTGGATATATAACCCCTTTGGTGTTCTTGGACACGTTTCTTGAATGATCTACCAGTCTGGCCAATGTATACTAAAGGGCAATCTTTGCAAGTCAACTTGTAGACTCCGGATTTATTTTCTTTATTTGTACGATCTTTATTGTTTTTTATGTAGGTAGTAAGGTTATTAATTGTCTTAAAAGCCGCGTTATAATTGAAACAACTTTTGAAATATTCAGCAATATTTTCAGATAATCCATTGACATAAGATAACGAAAAATATTTCTGTGTATTGTCCTCTTTTATGATTGGGTACACGAGATTTAATGCCATTTTCTTTTGTTTATTGGATACCATTTTGTCTATAAGAAAGGGATTTTAACCGTTGTTTGACGATATTTGTTTGATAATATTTAATTCTTTCATAAAGGTTTCTGAATTTAAAGGGACATTCAATAATCTATGAATACTATTATATGCTGACATCTGTCGGTTGGTAGGGTGGTTTGAAGTTTTATGTATTGTGTTGTCTGTATGTGTTGGTTTGTGAAAAATACTAAAATCATGTAAATTATTTAATCTTGTTCTAGTCAGGTCAAGAAAATTAATACTTTGATTCTTTTCTTCTTCGATTCTGAATTTGATTTTTGGGTGGAGTTTATTAATGAAATTCGTGAAGATATGTAGTTGTCGGTCGGTGCCTTTGAAGCAACAAAAAATGTCATCTACATATCTGTACCAATAAAGAAAATATTTGCTTATAGGATTCAGGTGTATTTTTGATTCCAGATCGTCCATGAATATTTCAGCTGAAATTGAACTGAGTGGATTTTCCATTATTAAACCATTGTCAGAAACATAGACGGTTCCGTTAAATTGAAAATAGTTTTGTATATCATTCATTTTGATGGGATTGGTATTATTTTTAATAAATAATTTTCTTTACAATTTCTACTGTTTCAATTGGAGGTAGACTAGGGAATAAATTTTGTACATCAAAAGAAATTAATTTACAATTTTTGGGTAATTGGATGGATTTAATATTGTCTATAAGTTGGGTGCTATTTTTAATAGCGTATTTAGCTAATTGTGGGTTCATTAAAGTGAGCAAATGTTTTTTGGAAGTTATTGAAAAGGCTAACTGATTGGTCTATTATATTTTTTATTTGTTTTTTGGAAATGTTCAGTGGGGTCTTTAATAACGGTTTTATATTTATCCGGGGTTAAAAAGCAATAGTTTTGTTGAAATTTTCATGTTTTGGAATAGCAACGATATTGTTTCCTTTATCGGCTCGAGTGAATATTAAATTATTGGTGTTTCTTTTTTCGATGATTGATTTAACTAAATTCTGTTTTATTGAGAAAGAGTGAATTTCAGTTTTATTTTTGTCTTTAATTATGTCAGCAATAATATATTTATTGTAATTTGAATTTGATTTAGATTTAATGGCGAGTTTTGAATCTATTGCTAAATAGTCTAGGGATTTTTGTGAATTATAATTTTCTAGGTTGAATTTAAATTCCTTTTCTGGAAGGCTGGATTATCTACTGTTAAATTTTACCTCAGATAAGTTGACAAATCTAGGGTAAAATTGATGTTCAGAGAAAAGATGTTTTTCACTTTCATTAAATTTCGGAATATTCTTTTTATTTTTATGAGTTAAATTTTTTTTGTTTTTTAGTTTGAGTTAAGAATTTAGAGTGAATAATTTCGCCTACACGTCCTCTAGTATTTCTGTCAATAATATCGAACTGAATAGAATGAAGTCTACTAGTTGATTCTGTATGAATTACCTTCAAGTATACATTGGTGACATCTCTTTGGTAGTATTGTACTTTCATGTCATTCTTCAACCATGTCTTCATTCCATGTATTCGTCCATAAGTGGCTGCGGGGCTCTTGTTCTTCGTCTTGAAGTTGATGTATTTCGGGAACACGTTCAAATGTATGCATTTGGTAAAAAACCAAATATTTTGGGTATTCTTCTTACTTCTCAACAGAAGTTTGAAATACCATAAGACCAAAAAGCTGTTTTCAGCTTTTAATAAATATTTGATAGTTTCGGTCTTCACTTGGTGGAAACTCATTTTAATTAAAAAATGTATATGAGACAGTCATAGAAAATAACAATTCACAAAAATCTCTAGACTATTTAGCAATACATTCAGAACTCGCCATTAAATCTATTCAGTCACTCAAAAATTAATCAAATTCAAATTACAATAAATATATTATTGCTGACATAATAAGATGAATAAGATGAAAATAAAACTGAAATTCACTATTTCTCAATAAAACAGAATTTAGTTAAATCAATCATCGAAAAAAGAAACACCAATAATTTAATATTCAGTCGAGCCGATAAAGGAAACAGTATCGTTGCTATTCCAAAACATGAATATTTCAACAAAACTATTGCTTTTTAACCCCAGATAAATATAAAACCGTTACTAAAGACCCCACTGAACATTTCCAAAAACAAATAACAAATATAATAGACCAATCAGTTAGCCTTTTCAATAACTTCCCAAAAAACATTTGCTCACTTTAATGAACCCACAATTAGCTAAATACGCTATTAAAAATAGCACCCAACTTATAGACAATATTATATTCATCCAATTACCCAAAAATTGTTAATTCATTTCTTTTGATGTACAAAATTTATTGCCTAGTCTACCTCCAATTGAAACAGTACAAATTGTAAAAAAACCCATCAAAATGAATGATATACTTAATTGTCTGGAAATATGTCTAGAACAAAACAATTCTCAATTTAACGAAACCGTCTATATTTCTGATAATGGTTCAATAATGGGAAATCCACTCAGTTCAATTTTAGCTGAAATATTCATGAACGATCTGGAATCAAAAATACACCTGAATCCTATAAGCAAATATTTTCTTTATTGGTACAGATATGTAGATGACATTTTTTGTTGCTTCAAAGGCACCGACCGACAACTACATATCTTCACGAATTTCATTAATAAACTCCACCCAAAAATCAAATTCACAATCGAAGAAGAAAAGAATCAAAGTATTAATTTTCTTAACCTCACTATAACAAGATTAAATAATTTACATGATTTTAGTATTTTTCACAAACCAACACATACAGACATCACAATACATAAAACTTCAAACCACCCCACCAACCAAAAGATGTCAGCATATAATAGTTTTATTTATAGATTATTGAATGTTCCTTTAAATTCAAAAAACTTTATGAAAGAATTAAATATTATTAAACAAATAGCGTCAAACAACGGTTACAATCCCTTTCTTATAGACAAAATGGTATCCAATAAACAAAAGAAAATGGCATTAAATCTCGTGTACCCAATCATAAAAGAGGACAATACACAAAAATATTTTTCGTTATCTTATGTTATATCTGAAAATATTGCTAAATATTTCAAAAGTTGTTTCAATTATAACGCGGCTGTTAAGACAATTAATAACCATAGTACCTACATAAAAAAAAATAAAGAACGTAAAAATAAAGAAAATAAATCCGGAGTCTACAAGTTGACTTGCAAAGATTGCCCTTTAGTACACATTGGCCAGACTGGTAGATCATTCAAGGACGTGTCTAAGAACACCAAAGGGGTTATATATCCAATTCCGTACATTCGACATATGCTAATCATCATTCAGACATAATTTCAACAATAATTATGATATTATCCACGTTGAAAGCAAAAGTTCTAGATTTACACTTTTAGAATTTCTTGAAATCAACAGGTATCATGCCCGTAAAATCCTTTTGAACGAACAAACAGATGTCGATCATTCTCCATTACTGAATATTTTTCCTTAATGGCATTTTTAGCGGCAGACTATAATAAACACCTAGAGTTTTTATGGCTTGTGCTTCCATTATTTGGTCACGTACCTAAAAATGTATTTAAACTAGGTTACACTGAATACCATCAGACATTACAATGTAATACCTGAAGAAGCCACATCGTGGTGAAACAAGTGTTGTAGTAGTACAAACATTTTTGTGGAAATACATTACTGTCTCATATAAATTTTTTCATTAAACTGAGTTTCCACCAAGTAAAGACCGAATCTATCAAATATTTAAGAAAATTTTATTTCAACCTTGAATGTTTAAGAACAGCAATTTCTTGAATGTGTCTTGGATACTTGAATGTGTCTCGGATTTGAATATTGCTAATTTGAATGTATATAGTGTTCAATTGTGGTCATATAGAGCTAGTCAGTAATAGTAGTTGCAGAGGAGTCCTCTATGAAGTTTGAGTTTGATCCCGCTGAGACTGTTGCATTGAAAAAAATTTCTTATTCTTTCTGATATCAAATTAATTTATTAAATCCGAAAAAGTCTCTAGAATTCTCTGGAATTATATATCTTCAGCACCATTTGAGAAGCGTATGGATAAAAAATTCAATACAAGTAGGACATCTGCATGTTCCACTAATGAGTATGTATGGGGTTATTCCGACCTGGATAATATGAAAACACTTAGTGCTTTTACGTTCTGAATAATTCACAGAATAAGTTCATTGAACCAACAGCAAAATGAGCTTGATCAATATATAATGGTTATTGAGTAATGATAGTTGAAAGAACATCAACAACTAAACAACTAGGTTATATATTTAATTTATTTTCGGCTTTGAACGTTTTCTAGTCTACCATCGAATACGTTTTTTCTTATTCGGTTTAGAGTATAGCCTATTCGAAAATTATTTACATCGGCTAATAAGTTTCCGGTCTGATACACCATGAAACATTGCTTTCTGATGGAAAAAAACATCGTTGAAACGAAAGCCTGGTTTGATGAGTTAACATTCGCTACCAGAAGCACAGTATACTGATGTTATGGTACCCTTTGTTTTGGGCGCGTTTAAAATTTTGTTTATCTACTTGAAAGAGGCAAGACAGTTAATTCCGATCGCTACATGGCCCAACTGAATTGATCGAAGAAGGAAATTTCATAAAAGCGGTCTCCTATATACTGATGGGGAAATCTTGTGACTGGAGATCGCGACATAAGAGAAGGTTAATAAGTGTTTAGTCAATGTGTTAGTAGGTTGTTATACACGAACATTCGTTTTAAATAACTTACTAACATATAGACGAGAATGTGTACTAGCGAATAATAAATAACTGTTCTACTATTAGATTTCGAGGTACCTAATACTAATTTGCTGCTTAGACTTGTCGAATAACTGAAAAGTTTTAATTTGTTTGCTAATAAAATTGAGAATGTTCTCAACAAAGGACACGAATGTTTGTGTATAACAACCAACTAACACATGGACGATATACTACGTGTCAGCGAAACATAAATCATTGTTTTACGAATTGATTTCGAGGTATTACTAATTTTCTGCCGTTGAATTACTGGAAAGTTTTAAATTGTTCGCTAATAAAATTGAGAATGTCCTCAAGTATTTTTAATATAAATAGTTTTTTTCTGTTTCGTTTGTGAAATCCAATATCCTGAAAAAACAACATTATTATAAATAAGAGAAAATTCGATATATATCATTACTAACCATGTGTTTTCCGTTTGGAACTCTCTACCTTCGTAATTGGTTAGCTCAGTGTCTGTGAACCCCATCAAAAACGGTTTCGATGCTTGGTTCCGACGTGAGTGAATCTGAGAGTTGATTTTTTTTATAATCTCTTTGGTATTTATTTCGTTTGTATATATTTCATGTACTATTATGTGAGTTTATAAGCTCGGCCTTAACTCTAATCATTTGTATGATAATAATAATAAAAAATATACAGGTATGGAAAAGACGGTCGGAAACATAGTAAATTCAATGTTAATCTATAAGCAACGTCGGTTCCAGTGGAGCAGTGGAAAAATCAAAACTTCAGCGCCACGCGATGACGAATAAACGAGTGTTATCTCTCAATGATAGTGTTTGGTGGGGAAAGCTTCGCAGTCTGCGAATCATTCGTACCTCAAACATGAGATTCGTTCGTCCATATCGGTTGTAAATAAAGTAAATCCAAATGATCAGTGTAGAAGAAAAAATTCAGGACATAAAATGGCACTTTGATGGCCAATCCATTAAAGAGACAATAAATTCATTTAATGTTGCGTTTGAAGATAGGCCGATTCTTCAAAGTTCGGTTATTTACAAAATAATTGAAAATTCGAGTAATGTCAGTATTCACGAACATGCAGACATTGCAGGACTGATAAACCACCAAAAAAACATTAGTGAAAATCGTCTGACAAAAGAAGTATATGTGTGTGCTGCTGTTGAAACCAGTGCACCTTGTTCGAGTAAACAAATTGCTGAACAAGTCGATCTGAGCGATAGAGGTATATATATATATATATATATATATATATATATATATATATATATATATATATATATATACCTCTATCGCTCAGATCGACTTGTTCAGCAATTTGTTTACTCGAACAAGGTATATATATATATATATATATATATATATATATATATTTGACCATATCAAACGAATGGAATTTTGTGAAACTATGATTGAAAAAGTAAATGAAAATAGTGCATTCCTCAACAATATCTTATTCACTAATGAATCATAGTTTTTCTTGAACAGAAAATATAACCCATTAGTAGTAAGATATTTGTGTAGGAAGAATAAGCATCTGAGTATTCCTGTGCGTACCCAGTATTCACAAAAACTTAATGTTTGGACAGAAATACTGGAGAATATTATCATAGGCCCATTTTTTATCGATGGTTAAACGCTGCCAAATATGTGTGTGTATATTTATTGCCAAAAAAATATGCAAATACATGACTATTTTCTGACTTAACCTTAATAAACATATTATGACACTCCTCAAGGAAAATTTTCGTGCGTGGACAAAATTTAAGAACTAAAATCTAAGCATATTCAATCCAAAAAAAATTTATCTACCCATCTTATTAGATAATGCTTGAATCTTATTAAGTAGTATCATGTTTCCTTTTTTCCCATTTTTTTAAAGAAATTCTATTAAATGGATCCATACTCGATGGAAATTTATTGTAATTAAATGAAATAAAATAAAATGAACTACATTATTTGCACAATTTAATATTAACTACAATTGTTTCGCCAACACTGTGACTTTGTCAAGTTAACATCTTAAACTAATTCCAAACATTACATAACATTTCTTATATATCTCAAAACTCAAAAAAGGTGGACGTACAACTAACTAACAATTTTCGGTACTAAAGATAAGAAAAACATTGCAAAAATAGGATACAAATAACCATCAATTCACAGAAATACAAATAAAGAGGAATATGTCAAAAAAATTATAAATAACCATAAAATAATTGAAATTAAACTTTTATTCATTTAATGTAAACAATATATCGGGGGTCAATTATCGGAACTACCTTAATAAGTCAAATATTCAATAATGAGGATTTCGCAACATTTGTTTGCTCGTTAAGAAGAATTTTAAGACTCTTTTACCTACTAATTTCTACGGCTTCCAAAAGCGTGAGCCTGGTAAATTTATCTTCATAATAGATACTTCCATAGATATTGTTGAAATTATGTCCAAATTCTGTCAAATGACTGGCTTGTGAATGTGAGGTGTCTGAAGTTAACTTCGCTGGTGTTCGTTAATTCTTGTCTGTAAAAATCTTTCTCTTTGACCAATATATACCATAATCTTACCACTACAAATCAACTTATATACTCCAGATTCATAGGTTCATTTGTTTTATCTTTGTTATTTTATATATGAATTCCTAAATTATTAACGGATCTTAAAGCTACATTCAAGTCAAATTTCATTTTAAAATACTTGGCTGATATTTATTCACGTGAAGAATGGCATCTTTTGTCAAATCGTTTTTGAAAGGAAAAACTAAAGTTAAATCAAATTTTTTTTGTGTTTGTTCAAAGTTGTCTCTATTATTGGACTAAAGTCATTATTGAATGCTATTTGCCTTATCATATTCAATTCTATAAAAAAGTTATCTCGATTCATAGGTACATTAATCAATCATACTGTGGTATGCAGTCATTTTCTGATTAACAGGATGGTTAGAAATTCGATGAATTGTGATATCTTTATAGATCGGAAAATGCTAAATTCATGCAAATCATCTTCTCTCGAAATTTTAATATCAAGAAAATTTATACTAGAATTCTTCTCTTTCTCAAAAGTGAATTGGATATTTGAATGAGTATTTTCATGAACTTGCTTAGCTGCCTACCTGTTCTATTGAAACAACAAATGATATCACCGTTATTTTTGATCCTAGGTTTTCTAATAATATCTATAGTTTCTCTAGGTGGAATACTTGGAAATGAATTATGTTCATGAAATGAAATGATTTTGGAACTTTTTGGTAGTTTGATATTTCAATTTCGATTTTAAGTTCAAAACTATGGTATACACAAATGCGAAGTAGTTTAAAAAAATTCTTCATTAAAAAAAATTACATATCTAAGGTAATACATGGGAACATATTGATCAAAAGCCTGAGTCTTCTTATACAAAAGGAGAAAGGAAACTATCGATTGTTCTCCTCAAAGCACACTGCTCAGGTAGAGAAAACACATTAATTATTGAAACAGAAACGAGCTGCACCAAATAATCTCGAAGGAAGGATTGGGATATTACAACGAACAATGGTTATTGTTAGCAATAAGAACCTTACATATTACCAGGAGCAGATGGGCACTCCTACAGAAAGGAGCGGAGGAGATAAAGAAAGACAAGTGTAATCTCTCTACTATAAACAGGAAAGAAGAACGGATCTGATCAGCGATCATTCAGACCTACCTGCCTAAGATAATCTTCACGATAGAGAAAGACATAGATAAACACTCGAATAAAGAGAATCTGAAAGAAATACCATTCCTGTCCTCATTTTTTTGTGTCAGAGAAGCACTAACGCGACACAGAGTTGACAACACCATCATAAAATGGACGTATAAACTATTTAAAATGGGGATAATTCAGACACAAGTGGGTTATTACAACACATCTGTTAAGGCCACTCACGGGATATCTCAGGGAGGAGGGATATCCACGCTTCTATGGAACCTACTAGTAGATGGGCAGTTACAAAAGCTGTTTGAGCTTGGCTTCGAATGTAAAGGTAATGCTGACGGCATAGTCCTAATAATAAATGGAAAATTCGAGGATATCCCCTGTGAATTACTACAGGAGGGCCTTAGAATTATTGAGAAATTGTGCTTGTCAGTTTAGCTGCATATCAACTCGAGCAAAACTACGGTAATTTCATTTACGCGGAGTAGGAATCTCAGCTGTGAAATACCTCTCCTTCAACAGAGACATCACAGAATGGAAATAGACGTTAAAAATCTTACTGCTGGAAAAGCAGTAAGGGCGTTGATAGCAGGAAGAAGTTTAGTGGGTAAAACATGGTGCTGTTACCCTAATTTACTGCGATAGACTTGTCTCATGATTGTGGGACCTAATATTACAAATTGTTCAATAGTTTGGAATACTACAGCAAGTATCAACTGTGTGAGGAAAACCCTCGACAAAATATGAAAACTTGTCTGCGTGTGCATCACTAAAGCTATGAGGATATGCCTAACAGGGGCACTTGAGGTCACCACTGAGCTCATACCTCTTTACCTAGAGGTAAATAAATTAGCTCACAAGGCCAATCTCAAAATATCCAGAAAAGGTATAGGTATTGTAAGAATTGAAAACCGGAAATATTGGTCTTTTCCCACCAATTACATTTCATTAGCAAATATTTCCTGTGTGTTGAAAACAACTCTACTTCTATACTGAGAAGAAAGAAAGAATGAGTAAGGGCAGCCAAATCCTGGGAACAAATACCATCAAATGTTATACAGACGGTTCAAAAACCACCACAGGAGCTGGCGACAGACTGTATGGCCAGGTACCAAACACTTACTATTATTAGGCTCATGTGCGAACGTCTTTCAGTCAGAAATACTTGCAGTTGAAAGATGTGGAGTTGAACCTAGGAAGAAACTATCAGAAATGTGAGATAGCTATCCACTATGACAGTCAAGCTACCATTAGCGTACTGAATTTCCGTATAATTTATTTCAAATTTAATATAGGAGTACCCAAAAAAACTTAAGGAAGTCAGTAAAAATGATAAAGTTTCTTTAATTTTCGTTCTCGATCATACGGAGATCAAATGAAAGTAGAAGTACGATGTACTTACCAGAAAGAAGCACTAGCACGGATCCCTTCTGTGTTGAAGGAAAGAATGACATTCTCGCGGAATCTTCATGGGCTGGATCACTAAAAAGGTTTCTTGGGAACTCCGATACTGCAAGATTGAAAATTTACATAGATCTTGGTAAAAACATGCTTCACCTTATAACTGACTTCCTCACTGCCTCAGGAAGCATTTGATGAAATGAATGTCGTCAAATAATATCGAATATGGTCATTCTTATTTTCACAAATGTTTATTGTTATTCAATACAACAATTGTTTCGCTATCACAGTAGCATCTTCAGGTAGGTGGTATCTTACATTTTGAATATATGAATAACTTATTCAAAATGTAAGATACCACCTACCTTCTACTGTAATAGTGAAAGAATTTTTGTATTAAATAACAATTAAAATTTATGAAAATCAGAATAACCTTATTTAATATGGTTTTTCATCAAGTAATCACTGATTCTATTGAACGAATATTATCAGTATTATATATTGGGCGAATTTAGAAATACTCAAACTTCAATATATTTCACATATCAGTTATATCAAGGAACTGCTTAATTTGAATTTTTTCATATTATCATGTCTTATTAACAAAGATGATGCACAGTTTTATAACGATATTTACGGAGTTTATTTTATCTGTAGAGAAATATTTTATTAATTTTTATAGTTGAAAACAAAAACTACAAACTTAATCTACTGAAAACTAAGGAATTTAAAAGATACAATAAAAAGCAAATTTCATTAATTGACCAAAATAATATGAATAAATCCCTTCTACTTAACCTTTCTGAAAAATATTCAGGAATTTCTCAATAAACGTCAATAAGAACTCTCACTACACTGTTCTATTGGAATAAAATTTATTATAGTATAAGAACATTTCTTTGAATTGAAATTGTACAGTCAGCAGTAATACTCACTTCATGAATTCATGGTATGCCTAAACAATTGTTGTATGTAGTAGAACCTTTTCACTTTTGAATCAAAAATTAGCGATACTGTGGCTAAGATATTAGGAGTAAAAATAAGTTCGTGCAGTTTTGATTACATATATCGCTAGTAGTTTTTTATTCCATGGTTTCATCTGGCAACACCTTCGTTTCGACGTGTCATCATTAGGCTTTCTTCGAAGTATCTGTCATTTCGCTAAAGTGTAAAAAACAGAGTTTCTCTGAACTTTCAAAACGTCAACTTTTGTATTGGATTATGTGCTATTGCGAAAGTAGTCATGGATTCCTTGGGACCATGCTACAGCTGAACGAACGTGTCAGAAGTGATTTGCCTGATTCAAAAATGACAATTTTGATTTGGAAGACGAAGAATGACCCGGTGCCCCGCCAAAGTTTAATGATGAAGAATAAGAGGCAAGGCTTGATGAAGATCCAACAAAATCGCAAGAGGAACTCGCAAAGACCAAAAAGATGCCATCATTTAAAAATAATGGGAATGATCCGAAAGGTAGGAAATTGTATGAACTGAAGCCAAGAGACGTCGAACGCCAGTTTTTCACGTGCGAAAAACTGCTCCAAAAGCAAAAAAATGAGGGGTTTTTGGCATTGAATTATGACTGAAAAGTTCCATCACGATAATCCAAAACGTCGGGCAACTTTCAACCTCGTCATCAACTGTTATATGAATATTCATGACGAGAATATCATGCGTATTTAGTGTGGTGTATTATGAGCTACTAGAGTTGAACGAAAGGATCACAGGGAGGTCAACCGATGACAATTGATGCGATTTAGCCCAGCATTGTAAGAAGAACGCCCGCAATAAGCCGACAGTTAGGACAAAATAATTGAAAATGCATGGCTACATGTTGCGTCACCTGTTGAAGAGTACTCAGAAGAGCTCAAATGAGACGTTCTAACGCATCTGCGTACAGTTCAGACATTCCTCCTTCTGATTTCCGTCTTTTCCGATCAATGCAACCTAGCCTGGCAGACTAGCACTTTTACAATAACGCTGAAGTCAAGAAAAGACTCGATGCATAGATAGCGGCCAAAAAGCCCTCCTTTTTTCGCGATGGGATGCGCCAGTTGCCAGAAAGATGGGAAAAAGTAGTCGCTAGCGACGAACAATACTTTATACTTTAAACTTTGAATGTAAAATCAATTTTTCACAATAGAGCTTCAATTTTCACCAAAAAAAAAACGGGATGAACTTATTTATATTCCCAATAATTCAATAAACATTAGTGAAAATTGAAAATCGTTTCATTTTAAATATAAAGGAGATTGTAGAAAATGGTTTTAAATTTTCCTAAAGGCTGTGCAGAAGAAATTTTAGATGCATTAGTGGTAACCTTTCTATGTACCCATTCTAAAATTGCTGTCAGATCGTTCATAGCTGATTAAGTTTGGATTTTTGTCTTATACTTTCTTGAATTGGTAACATCCTTATCTTGATATTATGTTTGATTCTAAATGTTAGAATCATCGAATCATCTGACGTTTGAGAATAATCGGAAAACACTTATGATGACTTATATTTTGAATGAGGTGTTTTATCATTTCTGTTTTCTTCTTTAAGTTTTTGCACCAATGAATTAATTTTCGTATACATAAAGGTAGTACATGTCATAGAATGAGAAATGAATGTTTTTGTATACAAGTATTAATTCAATATTAATCCCTATCGAATATAGTAGAATAATAACTATATAATAATTTAATGAAAATATTAGATTTATATAAAATGAATCACTCACGTAATGTGAATAAATCTTCGCATAGGTTTTTCCCGGCACTGATTTTGGAGCCATTATTACGAACAAATTCTGAAATTTTGTTACTCAATACATGAGCCTCAATCTGCCTACTCTTCAGGTATCATCACGAATAATCTCGAACTTCGAGACTACTTCGAGAGGATTTTCAGAAGTACTAGTACCAATATTTATATATATTAATAAAAATATATTAGATTAATAGAAACTAGTTGAGAAATAATCGATATGTCATTTGTATTGTAGCAGCATTTTCAAAAGTTGACTTGAAAAATAGACTTGTCAAGGACAATGTTTATCCTTTTCTCATTATGATACAATCATCGCAGAAAAATCCCTTTAGGTAATGATGCACCCTGTATGAATCTTAAACCACGAAAATAACAGATGAAAAAGAAGGAGAAACCCCATTCCGAAACCTTTCGATTGGGAAATCCATTTCCAGGGAAACGAATGGTTGAGAATTTGTTCCGCAAACTACAAAGGAACATTTCAAATTTAGAGGGGATTTCTCTGGACGACTTGCTTTCCTTAGATATCGATTACGAGATTAGAGACTTGCAGAGTATAATAAATTTGATGTTTTTGGCTGATGAGGTTTCTGCGAAATTTTGAACGAAATTTGGTATGAATTTATTTATGTCATTCACGTAACGGAATCAACATTTCGCACAATACTTGACATAGAGGAAATATAGATGTTCAATCATCATTGGTCACTGTCGTCATCGGCACTATAGTATTATTGTTATTCTTTGGAGTTTGTTAATCCTCAACCAATTTCTGTAGACAGTATTGCTGGCTTCATTATCATCATTATTTGGCAGTAATTGGTATTAAATTTTTCTGTATTTCACTAAATTCTTTTTCCTACTGCTGTTATGAATGAAAGTAATATGTCGCTAAAAATATTTCTGATAGTGTTGGGATTGAATACGTTTCAAGTTTATTTTGTTGTAGTAATACAATAATTAACACTATTATCTAAAAATAATTTTCTCCGGAATAATATTCATGATTTACCATTTCTTTGTTATTAATATTAAATCTTCAATTTCCAATGAAAAAATTAAATTGGTATAGTTCAACAGTTTACACATCTCGAAGTTGATGTATTTTAATTTTCAAATAAAGGAATTTATTTATCTATTTATGATCGGATTACTCTATTATAGACTTATAAGCCTTCATAAAAAATGTGCAATTTCTGTTTCTTGAGGGAAATATTTTTATGTGTTAAACGCACCAAAGAGCAACTCCCTCAGAGAGGTTACTTCACTCAAATTAGAATTGAGAATTGGGGGTTGAGCTATAACTCATTTAGAAGGTCTACAAAATCATTTCACAATAAAATCTAACAAAATAATTTCGATAAGTTTTTCCGCAAAAAAACAATTCGATATGAACTATTGTTACCAGCACTATAGTTACAACGGTTATTTGATATATTTTTAGTATTACATCTATTGGGAGACAGTCATCACTTTTTCATGTTGATATTTCTAATTCAATAGCGGTTGATCTGTATCATTTGAACTTTGTTGTATTATTGTCTTTCGACATTTCAGTTTATTATTCATCTATTATCTTTAAAAAGAAAACATATTATAGAAAGATTTGAATGCTGTTGGCACATCTAGTACTCAATATTCAGTAATATTTAATGCAAAAGCATTGCTAGTTATCATATCTCTCATTCTTTTTATATCCATCAGCAGATATTCGATATATCATGTGTAATAAAGGGCCTATGTTTCACTTAGAAATAGAAATAAATTTTAATCCAAAGAATTCCATTATAATGAAACTCGGGGACTTGAGAGGACCGCGGCTGATAAGCGGCATTAATAGTTGCATAAACAACGGATGAGAATCTTAAAGCAACAATGTATTGATCAATAGATCGATTCATTTAAATTTCAACGAGGAGGTCTTGGGAACGGAAGTTCGCGATTATGATTTTAGTGCAGACGACACAAAGGACTGCAAGGCTAACATTGGAAATTCTCAGTAAAGTCGAGATAAGAAATCGACAAGTCAAAAGATCTGGATGGTCTAGACGTATGTAAACGTTAAAACGATGGGAATTTAGAAAATGCCGACTTTGTTAAATTTCGGTAGGAGGATAGAAGCCAACGTTTTGGAAGTTCGGAAAAAAAAAGTAGTCGTCGTTAGGCATTGGTGACAGACAGTCACTAATCGGTTCGTGGTCGGGATAGTTTAATTTAATTCAGGTTGAAAAATAAAGGGCTAAATTATAGTGTTGGTTCCTGAAGGGGTGTTGTGCCTTTGGGCTAAGGCCAACACCCCTGTGTAGAGGGTTCAGCTATTGAACATGGTATTGGGTTTTGTGGTTCGGTGTCCCGAAAAAGGTAGGTTATTTTTTGTAACTTTACTAAAATCTCTTTATTAGTTTTGAATATAAATTGTTCATAAGCGAGAACGAAAGTATGACTTATTAAAATTGACAGTCCAGGGTCCTGAATTCTTTCAAAACTTTATTTAAATACTAACTAGGATTTGATTTTAGAATATCGTTTTACATCAACTGCTTTTCAAAAAGACTGAAAATTTGTAAATATTGAAATTTCTATTGATTGACACCATAATAGTTCATTATATGTGATATCTCATTTAAATGTGTTATTTTTGCTCTATCCATCTCCTCAGAAAATACTTTTAAAACAAAAGACTTGTCCTTCGTGCGACGAGCACGAACCCAAATTCTTTCCAAAAAGAGAATTTTGTAAAGTAAGTATATGATTTGATATATTTTCGAGTTGGGAACTAGATTCCGGAATTAAGAGTAGAATGTAGATAGTAAATGGTGACAGTGGTAAGGGTTGATAGTCAGAAAAAGGTTTATATTACGTATTATTTCGTTTTTTTGCTTGTTTCATCATTTAAAAATTGGAATTTACTTTATTTTTTTGAAAGTAGGGAATAAAAGAAGTGGTATATTACACATGTGTAATGGCTGCAACTAGTAAAGACGGTGCGAGTATTGCTCTCCAAAATAATTCGCTTAAAGTTATTGTAAACGCAATATAGCTAGAACGAATGTGAAGTGCACTATTTGCTTCAATGTTTTTCACAGTAGATGTGGAACAAGAATCGGTAAATGTTGTGAACAAGAATTAATTTCTTAGGCGGACTACAAGTTCGATGATAGATCGAGCACGACTTCAGTGACTATATACTTGAATCGGAAACCCTGGTAATTAATGCTGAATCTACACATCAAGATTTATTGTTGAAAATTATTTCGGAACTCGATGATAGAAATGAATTATTAAAATACAAAATTTCCGTGCTGGAAAATCAACTTGCTGAAAAAGATAAAACTATATCAGATTTCAACAAAAAACTGAGGGCAACAAACGTTCAAATCAGCTGCTGATAAGTATGACTAAGCAACGACCGCATGATCCGATAATGATAGCGCAAACAGGTGCACCCCATGTGAGGATGGCCATTATTGAACCTCTTCAGTTTTAAGATGTGAATACAACAACTTTAAAACTAAAATAATCAACATCCGATTTTGTGAACATAGACTTGACCTCTTTCAAGGATGAATCTTTGTTAATGTCACTCGATCCGAAACTGGGACATAAATCTGTTACAACTAATAATTCTAATAACTCTGAGGGAAATAATGATTAGCAAATAGTCACAGGCAAGAAGGACAGAAGAAAGCACAGATCCGCTTTGGTAGTTGGAAATTTCTCTGGGCCAACCTCAGAGGAAGGTGTCAAGAAAAACAAGGCGCTGCATGTCTCAAATTTGAGACCCACTACAGCTGCTGATTTGGAGAGTTTTCTCAATCAAAATTTCACTAATGTCAGGTGTGAACTATTGAAGTCCCGATATTTATGCGTCCTTCAAAGTACTTATTCCTGAGGATGAATACAATAAAGTCGCAGTTCAGTCAAACAGGCCAAATAGATGTAGTGTTCATTCTTTTTATCAACGCAGGTTGCCAATACAAAACCGTTGAATCTGACAATTGAAATATTCCCGCCCCCCCCAGAATGTGACTTTTGGAGATTCCGGCTTTTGCAATTGAATATTCAATCCATCACTAACAAGATGAACTTGACTGTGTTATCATCAGAACAAAAACCCAACATTATTAGTATTGCTGAGCATTGGTGTAATGAAGCTAGCCTGAGTGTAATGTCATTACCGGAATATAAATTGGTAACTAGTTTTCGCCAGCCAATGGGGGAGCATGGTGGTTTTGCCATTTTCGCCCAAACTGGTACGGATGTGACCTAGAGATATTTCGGATAATATGACTATCAAATGGATAACACCTGTGGTTAGGCGTGCTGGAAATGATCTGAAAATATTATTTTCGTTATATAAAAACTGTCAAACCAAACAATCATTAGAATTGTTTGAAAGAGCCAAAGCAAATTATAATCAGTTGTTGGAATTCCATCGGATACTCATAAACTTGTCTGATAATAGAAGTAGGACGGGCTGGAGAATTGCAAACCGAAAAACTGGCAGATTAAAACATTGTGATTATCTTAAATTGAATTTAAATGGTCAAGTATGTTCAGAACCTACAAAAGTTTCTGATGATTTTGGGAAATACTTCTCATCAGTAGCGAGGTCTTGCCTTATTGAAACTTATGATGACAGGATATCTGACTCATGCACGGTTTCTCCAATAGTGGCGACAACTTTTTTCTTCCACCCAGTATAAAAATATGAAGTACTGGATACTATTAAGATTTCAAAAAACAAAACGACTCCTGGTCCTGACTGTGTTTCTGCAAGAATTTTAAAGACGATAGCAGACGATGTGGCAGATCATCTAGCACATATGATTAATCTGTCGGTTCCTTCTGGTGCGTTTCCTGATATATTGAAGCATGCAACTGTGCTGCCAATATATAAGAAAAATTATGCTTATAGCATAACTAACTATAGGCCTATAGCCATCCTTAGTGTTTTTTCCAGGGTATTTCGAAAGGCTTGTAATGAATGGTATGACTAATTACCTGAACAAGTACAATCTAATTTCTAATTGTCATCACGGATTTAGAGCTAAAAGATTGACTCAAACTGCTGCTCTTCACTTTATTGCTCTCGGTATGTGGTATTTTCTTTGATCTCACAAAAGCTTTTGATTGCATTGCACCACAGTTAATTATCAGTTAACTGTATTTCAAGTTTTCTATCAACTCGAACCAGGTCTCCGAAAGTTCTTGAGACATTTTCAGACAGTTATGAAAGTGAGTTAGGTGTTCTTCAGGGTTCTATTTTGGGAACGTCACTATTCATTCCCTTCACTAATGACATGTTCTTCTTCATTGTTAATGAGCGGTTGGCCATTTTTACGATGATACCTCTGTGGCGGTGTCGGCACCGAACCGTCTTGAGCTTCTGAATCGCTGTGAAATTATAGTTGTAACCTTTGTACAATGGTACAGACAAACGCTCTGATTGCGAATATGTCCAAGACTGAATGAGTCGTATTCGAGGTAAGGAATTCTGTGGCAGAGCCACTTTGTCTGCATTATCAAAACATAGAGTTGAAACCAAGAGGTTCAATAAAGTTTTCCGGTGTATACGTTGATAAGAACTTGACATGGTGTGAACACGTATACCATGTTTGCGGGAAACTGAGCTCATCTTTTTACGCTATAAGACGCATTAGAGGCTCACTTCCCTTTGACGCAATTCTGAATGTATATTATAGTTATGTTACAGCCGTATGGCCTATAATATTTTGGTGTGGAGAAATTCTGTTGAATTCAATGGAGTTTTCCTATCACAAAAGAGAACAGTAAGGACGATATTCAGACTTGGTTCTCGGGATCACTGCAGACCTGTATTTATTGCAAATGGTATTCTGACAGTACCTTGTATCTTTATTTTTAAGTCTTTGCAATATGTGAAGGAAAATAAGTCACTATTTGTCAAGTTGTCTTACTTTCACAACTACTCTACAAGAAGCTCTGGAACTTTATCTATGCCTATGCACAGAACCACAAAATTTGAATCATCTCCATTATACCAAATTATGAAACTTTATATAATCATCTACCTGATTCTATTAAAATTATGAATAAATCGAAATTTAAAAATACTCTTGAATCAGTAATGTCTGTAGAGCATACTAGAGTGTCAGATAATATTTGGATGATGATTCATTTTTGTGATTGAATTTACGTTAATTGACTTGTCCTCATCATGTAATGTCCTACTGGATCAATAAATATTATTATGAAATAAAATAGAAAGGCCTTTTACTTGATAGAAGAAATATAACAAAATTTGAATATTAAAACAATTTGAAATATGTTTATCTTCTACAATTTTAATTTCAAAAAAATTTTTATTCAAAAAATTTTAAGAAATAAATTTATGTCTACACAAGCACCGCTTACACTTAATAGACGTATATAATCAAAACTCAATATGTAATGTCAAATGGAATAAATAACCCAACAGATATACGAAAGTAATTAAAATTAATAAATAAATATTTAAAGGAGACAAAATTTTGTTTCTGGTCTTACCTTTAAGAACACCAATTGCCTTCTAAAAACATGAACACACTTAAAAGACTTCTCAAAGAATATAATTTATTTAAAATATTTAATATATTTAAATCTTCGAATAAATTATTTCAAAAATCTCTAAAAAATGTGCACTATATCTTCAAAAAACAAATATAATTCTAGACAATCCCGTCTTCAGTCCTCATTTAATATTCCAAATATCAAAATCAAAAAACTAACCTATATCTCTCACGTGTTAAAAGACTAAAGCTTCGAAATACAGATCAACTATATAATTCAAGATTGATCTATGTTCTAACAAAATCAAAGAACAGTGTGAGTTATTTTAAGGTTTATTTAAATTCATTGACATTCCATAATGAGATCTATTGAAGCCAAAATATAATTATATATTATATATAAAATAAAATAGAAAGGCCTTTTACTTGATAGAAGAAATATAACAAAATTTGAATATTAAAACAAATTGAAAGGTGTTTATCTTCTACAATTTTAATTAAAAAAAAAAAATTATTGAAAAAACTGTTAGAATTAAATGTATGTCTACACAAGCACGGCTTACATTTAATAGACGTATATAATCAAAACTCAATATATAATGTCGAATGAAATAAATAACCCAACAGATATACGGAAGTAATTAAAATTAATAAATAAATATTTAAAGGAGACAAAATTTGGTTTCTGGTCTTACCTTTAAGAACACCAATTGCCTTTTAAAAACATGAACACACTTAAAGGACTTCTCAAAGAATATAATTTATTTGAAATATTTAATATATTTAAATATTCGAATGAATTATTTCAAAAATCTCTAAAAAATGTGCACTATATCTTCAAAAGCAAATATTATTATAGACAATCCCGTCTTCAGTCCTCATTTAATATTCCAAATATCAAAATCAAAAAACTAACCTATATCTTTCGCGTGTTAAAAGACTAAAGCTTCGAAATTCAGATCAACTATATAATTCAAGATTGATCTATGTTCTAACAAAATCAAAGAACAGTGTGAGTTATTTTAAGGTTTATTTAAATTCATTGACATTCCATAATGAGATTTATTGAAGCCAAAATATAATTATATATTATATATACAATAAAATAGTCAGGCCTTTTACTTGATAGAAGACATATAACAAAATTTGAATATTAAAACAAATTGAAATATGTTTATCTTCTACAATTTTAATTTAAAAAAAAAATTTATTCAAAAACTTTTAGAATTAAATTTATGTCTACACAAGCACCGCTTACATTTAATAGACGTCTATTAAGAGAGATATAGGTTAGATTTTTGATTTTGATATTTGGAATACTAAATGAGGACTGAAGAAGGGATTGTCTAGAATTACATTTGTTTTTTGAAGATATAGTGCACATTTTTAGAGTTTTTTGAAATAATTTATTCGAATATTTAAATATATTGAATATTTCAAATAAATTATATTCTTCGAGAAGTCCTTTAAGTGTGTTCATGTTTTTAAAAGGCAATTGGTGTTCTTAAAGGTAAGACCAGAAACAAAATTTTGTCTCCTCTAAATATTTATTTATTAATTTTAATTACTTTCGTATATCTGTTGGGTTATTTATTCCATTTGACATTATATATTGAGTTTTGATTATATACGTCTATTAAATGTAAGCGGTGCTTGTGTAGACATAAATTTAATTCTAAAAGTTTTTTGAATAAAAATTTTTTTTTTGAAATTAAAATTGTAGAAGATAAGCATATTTCAATTTGTTTTAATATTCAAATATTATTATTTTTCCGCTCCAAAATTCCTATTCCAAGAGAAATGTAACCAAGGAGAATCCATTCCAAGGTGAGTCTCCAGCCTACAAATATTATTTTCAATTACGTTAATTTTCCTATTTTTCGTTTTGATGAAATCAAGTCGTTCTCCCCTACTCTTATGTTAAGAAATACCCCGTAACATGAGTCTCCTGTATCTCCACACAAGATTATCGCGATTACTATAAACATAGTACTCCACATTGTCATAACTTCATAGCTTGCTATCATATACAGGATACCAAACTATAATTGTTGTGGTTATAAGTGTTCAAATTTAATTTTAATTCCTCATCGTTTATGTCATTATGAGATGACGAAGTTGGAAGCAACTACAAACAAACTGTTTTTCTAATTAAAAATCACCGCTACACAACATGAGATATAGTCCCGTAACCTGCAGTAATTAATTATTGCGATTAATTAATTTGCAATTGTTTTTGTTTCAAAATACTGGAATAATAAGCAAAATAAAGTGGTGAACAAACCGTTTTATGAAACGATCAGATATATTCGAAATGGTCATCTGCTTCAATTTCCAGATAACAAGTGCGTCTGGTACGTTCCATGCATATTTTAAAGAACTCCCAGTATTTACAAGGTATTCACTGTTGAATGTTAATTAAAGAGGGTAGCCATATTTGTCCAGTTTTCCCATGTCAAAATAAAAAAATTCAACGCTTTAAATCTGCTGTATAAAGAATCTTTTCGATGAGCCTTGTAGGTCAAATTCAATGTTCATAAAAGTAAAAGTCTGCAAATTTCGAACAGGTGCTGAATAGTATGATAATTTTCCATTCCGTTAGGAAAATAAGTCATTTACGTATAAATGCTCATCATAAATGAAAAGAATTTATTTATTTTATTCTTGATGAATGTTCGTTTCATCCCACTTGCTGCTTCTCTGATTAGGTCTTATTTGTGATCGCGGAGTCAGATGGCTGAAACTGATGCTGGGGTATCGTTTCTTCGTTCTGGATTTCCAAAGGGATCAATTTTAAGGCCACTTATTTTTATGCTTCATACTGCTAATCTTTTTGGTGTCTTGAAATTTTCTTCTGCTCAGACCAATATACACTTATTCTTTCGATATGGATTGTTGAGGTATAGCTTTCCAGCCAGGTGCGTTTCGCACCACACCCACGGCAGCCATGGATGTCCTACTAAATCTACCACCCCTGCACCTACTCGTGCAGGATGTTTGGAGGTGGAACAGGCCACATACAAAATATATCAACTGACGATCGACATGCCAGAGGCAATAGTGATGGGAGGCTCAGGACTGCTGGACGAGCTTTTAGCAAACAGCACCCTATCGAAGCCCTCGGATCTAATGTCAAAAGTTTCGAGCAAAGAACACCACTTCAGTGTAATCGTCCCCAGCCGGCACGAATGGACCCAGCAT
Source organism: Megalocaria dilatata (assembly GCA_034642435.1). NCBI lineage: Eukaryota > Metazoa > Arthropoda > Insecta > Coleoptera > Coccinellidae > Megalocaria > Megalocaria dilatata. The sequence goes on along the minus strand of CM067854.1, from coordinate 95,511,734 downwards.
GTTGAGGTTCTATTGAGGACCGACCTTGGCTTGTTCACAGATGGCTCGCGAACGACGAACGAAACGGGAGCGGCAGTCTATGGGAGCAAACCGAGTATCAACATCTCATTGAGTCTCGGTCAAAACGCAACCACATTCCAGGCAGAACTATTTGCCACTGAGACCGCGGCGGAGTTGCTGATGAAACGGAAAATCCACCACTGCAAAATTAAAATATTTACTGATAGTAGTCAGTACTAAGATCTCTGGAATCCAGCTGTTGTACCTCGCCAACAGTCTAGAGTTGCCGCACGGCTTTAAATAGGCTCGTTATGTATAACACAATCACTCTTGTTTGGATACCGAGCCACTCAAACTATTTGGGTAACAAAGGGGCAGATGGGTAGGCGTTTGATGGAGCAGTGCTGCCTTTGGTAGGACCGGAACCATTTCTGTGAATACTACATGGCTAAGCGAGTGATAACAGGCAGAATGAATTCAAGACTAGAGTCTGTCTGGCGGAGCGTTTCTGGCCTGAAACATTCGCTGTTCCTTGGAACAGCTTCGGACAAAAAGATTGCGGACCTAGCACTAGGTCTGGATAGGCCCAAAATAAGAACACTTATCGGTCTGACTGAAGACGATGAATGAAGGCTGTGTCTTGAGGACACAAAAACGGCCATGCACATCGTCTCAGAGTGCCCATCGGTGAGTCGTATCAGATTCGAGGTCTTTGGTCACTATTACCCCCAAACAAGATTATCGGTTTTATCCAAAAACTGGATCTCGTCGGGGAAATATAAATTAGGGGTGAATCATAATATTCCGTGCGGATGCAGTGGTAGGGTGGACAGACGCCCGCTAACCATAAAATATTAACAAATAATAATAACAGCTTTCCAGTAGATTGCCTGCGACTTCGAAAGTATTTGTGGTGTTACTGCTTTCCATAATTTAAAACTGAATATCTGCGTGTGCAATTATTATCCTTCCCGAATGTTCCTCATTACTCCATAATTGGGAAAATCTGCAATTGTGTATTGACGGTCAGCCTCTCACATCGTGCGATAACGGGAGGAAACTTGGTGACCTTTTTAATTGTAGACTAGATTTTTCTTGCCATGTGGCAGGCATTTTGAAAACTGAGACTGGTTTATAGTTGTCGTCCTGCTTGACCTTCGACCCCAGGAAATCTGTGGTTGACATTGATCATTTCTTCACTTGATTATTGCGCTGTGCCTCATAAACCTTGCTTTTCTGTTCTTATGTGAGTTATCGCATTTAGCTTGTTCCAAACTGGTGTTGCAGCTTCATATTCGGTGCGAGGAAATATGGTTACATTTGAGGGACGATTCATGAGTTCAGTTGATTGAGGATGGATGAGAGAAGATCTGCACATTTTCGCTATTTTGTTTATAAACTTATGAATGAGTATTGTGCCGCTCCTTATGGAAGGCTTGTCTTCAAAAGTTCAGTGCATTCAGTAAAATTATTTCAGTTCGTGTACCGCTGAATTTGAAAGATGCTTCTCATACAATGCATTAACATTTCTGAACACTGTAAACATCAGTCTTTGGTCTTACCTACGGACAATTCAGACGTCGAAAGAGGAGCTCTATCTCGAATGGTTCATTCAGTGATTCCAAACATATCTGCTTTTTCTGATACACATTCAGAGAAATTAAGCGGGGTTGAGTGTAAAAGTAATCTAATGACTAAACTCCGCCTCGACTAAGTCTAACATCGATTTAATTTGTGTACCTGTGTGTACTTAACGAAGTGGTTCTTTCATTATTATTATCATATTCAATTCAAATATAAAACAGATTTTTACAGAATCAATTTATTTTGTCAGTCAAATTAAAATATGTGAAACATTACTGAAAAACAAGTTTTAAGATCAACTTTGCTTCGTCAGTATTCAAATAATTCATATTCAAAAAATATAACATCAATTAATAACAAATATTCACTTACTCTTCAAACTTCTAGAGACAGTTCTACCGAAATGAAACCTTTAAATGTTGATCAGCAGAAACAAAATTTTGTCTATTCAAAATATTTAATTTATAGGATTTTGGTTAATAATTTTTATTTATTGGATTTTGTTATACCATTCGGATGTCTTATAATGAATGTTTATTTTATGTCATGATATAAGTGGTACTTATACGACATTATTTTAATTTATTTTCAGAAGTTATAATCATTAAATATAATCTTTTGGAATTAAAAATGTAGAAGGCTAATTTTTAAAATATTTATATAGATGGTTTTACATTACCATTACTTACACAAAAAATTGCATCAGCAGCCATTGAGGAACTCAGTCTTTTAAAATTTATACCATCTTTATGTCTGATGTCCTTTCCTCCCATAAATAATCTGAGGAATCCGTCTAATTTATCTGGAACCACGCATTCACCCGCAATTATCTCGGTTGTTTTAATTTCTGATGGTAGTTTAGATTTCTCAATTTTTAAAATAGTATCTCGCAAGATTAATGCAACTTTATCTATGAGATCGTTTTCTTCAAGTTTGCTAAAATCATCTTCAACTAAACTACAATCTTTATGAATGATAATTTTCTCCTTTGTTTGGATATAAATTTAATAGTTTTTTCAAAATGTTTTTAGATTTTCTCTTCCAGATAATGATTAATTATTAAATTAATACCAGCCTGAGGCTGAAGTTTCTGATCATAACTCAACTCAATATTATACGTATCACATAGAGATGATAATGACACACAATTCCTTTTTTCAATAACTTCTTCTATTGTTGATACAATGTGATTGAAAATATCTTTATGGATGTGACGATTTTTATGCCACGTAGTATGGGGAATGTCAGAAACTACTCATTTAAATAATGCAATTTGCAAAGATGATGGTAAAAAATTGTTTTATTAACAGATTTAAAATGATTAATTTTTTCTAACAACTCTTCATTATTAAGTTTTTTCATCCACTCAATAATTTTTCCATAAATTTTTGTATCGTTTGTTGAGTGAAGATTTTGTTGTTTACCTTTATTTTGTTTACGATCCTTATTATTATACAATAAAAGCAAACATTTTTAAGTGGTCGATCTGTTTCAAATTTTTCTATGTTTATGCCGGAAGTATCATCACAAACGTCAGTTTCATTGATACTTAAATCAAATGTCGAGCTGGTAGCAACATTTCCTAACGTTGACTGACTATCTATACTTAGAGCAACATCTTCTGAAAGTACCTCACTGTTGATGCTAGGATTAGAATGTCCTGAAATGCACTGATTTGGAGAATTTCCTGATGTTGTTTGACTATTTATACTTGAAGAAGCAACCTCATGAGTGATTTCACTGCTTGACTTTTAAGTTACGTTGTTCGTAATATTTTCAGGATTACTGTAACAATCTATTTCTGAAGAAGAATCACGATATTTTGCTATCAAAGCTGTAAAACTACTATAACACTGTCTATGATATCCATCTATATTATTCATTTGTGTAGGCAGCTGAATGTCACAGTATTTTAATTTATATTTAACACGTATACTCCAAACTTTCTGGCATTTCTTTAATTTATCACTCACAAAAAGGATTAATTTATCTTTATATCCTTTACAAAAAACACATTTAATTTTATCATTAGACATTGTAACACAATTAATAAATAAACATTTAAAACAACAGAAATACAAACATGTGACTTTAGACTGACGCCATATTGTGTACTTGCCGGTGCGCCACCGTCACTATCTATCTCTCGTGCACTTTAAACTCTCTCTCTCTCTAACTATCAGCATCATACGGTAACACTTTCCATGAGTTTTTAATTTTTATTCAAGATTAACAACCGAATTAACGTTTGGCAAATTAATTTTAGACTTTTTTATCTTTAAGGAACATAAAATAAAAATTACAGACATTAAAAAATACTTCAAATTTTTCATAAAAAAAATGAAAATTGGTGTCTGGCACATGATTAAAAATAATAAAAATGTGTGGCAATAAAAAATTTATGTCTGGTAGACCTATTGAAAGGCCAAAATATGAAAATTATGTTTTTAAAAATTGTTTAAAAATCCAGGATTATTACCTGTACAGGTAGGATGCGCAGTAATCAACGCAACTGCTACCGGCAGACAGATGGCCCACACTCTAACCGAAAGAGTAAGAAGGACAACATATCAGAAAATCCAGCTGACCTAAAATTCTCGTTTCCTAAACGTTACCAGCTCCCGTACTATTAGGGGTCGAAATATTGTCAGGTGGAATTTCGGAACAACATTCTTCTATCGCCGTCTCGGAACGACGTCGGTTTCAATGGGTTTTTATGAAAAAATGAGACCTATTTGAGATTCCTAGATTCGTATTTACTGTTTTACCTTTATCCAGATAATGGATCATGTATCTATTCCATCTATTGCTGTCAAGTTTCATCCATTATTTAAGTATTCTGGAACTTGGTCAAACCGAGCACAGATCAAACACGATACTTTTACCCTTGCTCTTTCCTAGTAAACATTCAGACATTTGGAGATAAATTTTGCAGAAATTTTCTTCATCTTGTAATGAACGTAAAATAATAATGTTCATATAAAACATTAGGTTCCTAAGATATTTTATTTTTTCTGATAAAATCATGAACTGCATTGACGCGTCCAATCACATTTTTCATTTTGAATTCCAAGGGTATTAATCATATATTATATTTTTAATCTTGCATACGTTTTAATTTCTTTAAATTTAGGTTCTTGATGATGGCTTCAACATTCAACTCTCACAATTCAGATCGCCTTTTTTTGTCCAGTTTTGTTGCGCAGCTCGGCCATGACTATTTGGCATGAAACATTACACTGACCCTCTTGAGTAATTATTGCTTGCTATGGTAACATAATATTTCCTTTATTAAAGTAACTAACACGAATTACTTGATATCAGTACGTCCTCAAAATTCTCTCATTACATATATTTGAACAGGATGGTTTTAGTTAAAAAAAGAAAAATCGACAGTGGTTTGGACAAGAAGGTTATTAATCATCATCGTCCAGGCGTCGTTCGATATGTGTTGAGAATTTGAAGTTATCAACTGCTGTTGTCATTCAGCTGATCAATTGCGCTTATAACTAACTGTCTTCTGCACTGCACCAGTCTATTCGCAGATTCAATTCCTGTGCAACTTTGTTACGGCGTCTGTCCAAAGTGAAGGAGATCTGCCACGCCTGCGTTGCCTTTGGTCTTCCCTTGCACTAGAAGCCATTCGATGTTGTCGCTCCTCAATATCCAAAAAATTTGACATCTATACACCTGTGGCACCACCCAAGTTTCTGAATCATAATTAAAGACAGAACAACCAGAGTTTGTACGAGTTCGATCTTTGTTGACTTGGTGATATTTCTATCTTTCCATGCCTTCAACAATTGGGTCATAGCCGTTCTTTCCACTTCTGGCTCAGTAACACTATCATCCTAAATCCTTGCACCAACATAGACAAATGATTCCACAACTTCGCAATTGGCAACAGTGTCAGGAATTTGTTACCAGGGTCGAAATTGATGACTTTGGTTTTCTGATAGTTTATTCTCAACTCTCTACCGACACCCGACAGACTTTTAAATAGTTTATTCATAGCTTGCATCGTGTTGTAATAAGAACAATGTCGTCGGCGAATCCTAAGTGGGCAAATTTGTTACCACAGATCGAGAAACCTCCACTCTATCTCCTCAAAAAAATTCGCATCATGTTCCCACTGTAGATATTATAAAGCAAGGTTGACAACACACAACCTTGTCTTACATCCTTATTTATTTATAATTATTTCGGGAATACTTTCCTCATACGAATAACTACTGTTCATGCATAGGTTCGTAATCAGACTGATCAAATGAGCAGGAATTCCCTCACTACAGTCCATAATTTCTCTCACTACAGTCCATAATTTCAGCCACTTAATGTTGTCAAATGGTTTTTCGAAAATCGACGAAACACAGAATCGCTGCAATGTAGTCTTATCTTGATTTGGATATTATATTTCGAATATTTGAGATTTGTTCTCTGCAATCTCTGCCTTTCACAAACCCTGCTGGTTCGGGTGCTATTTCAGGAGATATGAAACACGATAGTCGTGTTTGAATAATATAGAGCATAATTTTGCTTACATATGTTATCAAGGCTAGGGTTCGGTAATTGCCGCTAACGGTAGTAGATCCTCTTTTATGTAGAGGAATTATTATAGAAGTTTTCCGTTGCTTCTCAATCCCGAGTGACCCATATTTTATTACAAAGGAAATGTATCATATTGACTTCTTCAAACTTTCTAAAAATTTCGGTAGGTATTTTATCCATACCTGGTGACTTTCTAGGTTTTAATCTCTTTATTGCCATCACAACTTTTTTTCTTAGAATATTCGGTTATTGAGTATATTTGTTAATAAAAGGGCGAACATTGTCAGAATCAGCGTAGAGTCTATCGCAGTAATTTCTCCATAGTCAGTTATTTTCTCCACCTCCGTAATAAGTATTCCCCTTTCATCTTTAACTGCCTACGTTTTTGGTTTTAACTTTTTCGTCAACGTTCTTGTCATAGGATACAAATCTTTAGGATTATTGCTATCGGCATGTTATTCTATTTCAATATAAGCATCGTTCATATACGTGTTTTTGTCTCTTCTATTGAGCTTGCATTTGTGAACTTTCTCTACGATAATTTGTTTCTGTATTGCCTGTCTTTTAAGTTTTCTTCTTTACTCTACCAGTGCCAGAGTTTCAACGTACATCCCGTCTTGTTTTCTAGGTGGAATATGAACAAAGTTTTGTTTAATTGTTTTCATTATTGCCTTTGAGTTTATTAAAATAAATCAACTCAGCGGATCTGTTCCAAAAATAATTAATAAGGAGCATGAGCTATGGTAATAGAAAGTTCTAGAAATCGAGGCAGTGTAACATATATAATATCTATATATTATAACTATTCTATAGTCGAACAAACTTGACAAGGTTTTGTTGATCACACAGGCAATTTGCAGATATGTACACGTTTCAAACTGATTAGTTTTCGTGAGTGCAATGTTTGGTAGTGACCCCAAATCTGTCAAGTATCTATATTGGCTATACACAGAGGCTCTAAGGTATTTCTAATACACTAGCGCCATCTAGAGTATGCAAAACACATACAAGACATACCTTTGCAAGTTACTTCAAGTGAAGAAATGAATTCTCGATATTTTCACGTTGGTAACGCAGAATAAACATTCCTCATGCTCTAATCAGACCTTTATTTGCCGTAATTAGCATATTCATATTCAAATAAATAAATCCGGCTGATCTGTACCAGAAATTATCAATAAGGAGTATGAGCTATGCTAATAGATAGTTCTACAAATCGAGGCAGTGTAACATACATCTATCTGTATAATAATTCTATACTCAAACAAACCCGACAAGGTTTTGTTGGTCACAGAGGCAAATTTCAGACATGCGCACGTTTAAAACTGATTGGTTTTCTTCAGTGCAATGTATGCTAGTGACTCCAAATCTGTCACTAGAATACATAGTATGCTGTCTCGATTTCTAGAACTTTTTATTACCATAGCTCGTACTCCCGATTCCTCAAAATTCAGTTTAATTGAGTTAAAAAGCCACCTCTCAACAATCGAAAAATTATTACCGAAATTTAGGATCTTCAAATTTCTATTAGATGCTTGGTTGAAGACCAGAACTCCGAATTGAAGGAATCGGAGGATTTTGAAAATAATTTCTATTCAATAACCTCATAAGCCAATCATTTCATAGTAAATAATTCGTCAGTTCAATTCCTATAAAGCATTCAAAACGTAAAGTTGAAACTACCAACAGTAGATTTACCAAAATTCTCTGGTTCATACGAAAGGTGGCTAGAATTTCACGATATCTTTGATTCGTTCATCAATAAAAGATCATCCATTAATGAAATACGGCGTTTCCATCACCTAAGAGCATCATTAGAAGGTGACGCAGCGCATATCATAGCTTCTCTAGAAATTTTCTCTGCCAGCTATAAAATCGCTTGGGATTTATTATGTGAAGATATAGCAACAAGCGAATTCTTATTCATAATCACACGAAGACCTTATTTAACATGAAGGAAATTTGCAAGGAGTCATCAGTTCAATTTAGAAAAATTGTTGATAATGATCTCTTGACGTCCACAGATTCTTCAGAGCATTTGTCAATTCGAATCCAAGAAATCAAACACATTTTGAGTCAAGGTTGTTTTGAACTGCGTAAGTGGATCTCAAATGATCAGGAAGTTCTGAAATTCGTTGACACATTTGAGAGGAAACTGGATATTTTGCACCTCGGTCATCAGGAGTATATGAAAACACTAGGTCTTAGATTGTCATGTCACTCTGATACATTACTTTTCCATATTTGTGAGGGCAGAGCTCCTCAGAGGATCACTAAGCCAAACATTATGTCCAAAATAACCCAAATATATGACCCTTTAGGCACACTAAGTCCGTGCATCATTATGGGCAAAATATTGTTACTGAAATTGTGTCCAGATAAACTTTCGTGGGATGCCCATTAATATATGCACAATGTGGCTGAACCTCAAAGGGGATCTCACAAAGCTCAACGATTTAAATTTTTTTTATTACTGTGTTCAAATTTATTATTATTATTATTAATACACAAACAAAGGGAGGGGCGAACCCATAAACCCTAAAATTAACAAAATTTGTTGCCTCAGTAGTAAACATACCTCATTAAATGTCCAATAGAAAACCCGATAGCAAACTAAGCCAAAAAAAAAAAAACAAATTTTCATTAATGTCTCAGCCAAACCACCCGTCCAATCCACTCTTAAACACTCCAACCGAACTCGCACCGACAATTCCCGCAGGTAGGGAATTCCACACTGTGAACACGCGATTCACTAAACAATTCTTGCGGCACCTGACAGAAAAGTTTTCCTTCTTAAGTTTTAAATGGTGACCTCTCAAACGAGTGTCAGAGCCTACACTATATATGTCCCTTAGCATGCCATAATTGTACCTCAATATACGAAAAGTGATAATCAAGTCTCCTCGTAGCCTGCGCCTTTCGAAGGTGCTGAGACCCACCATACTCAATCTTTCCTCATAGCTTGGTCGTGCACCTCGAAACCAAAGTCGCGTTGCCTTCCGTTGTAGTTTTTCCAAGCACTGTTGATCACGCACCAAATCAGCATTCCACACAGGCCCGCAATATTCCAACAATGGTCTTACGTAACTGGTGTATAATCGTATCCATGATTTCAGTGATATTTTTCGGAACGATTTCTTCAACATGAAGAGCCTGCTATTCGCCTTTTTAACAATTTTCGTAATATGCTCTGACCACGACAAATTCTCACAAACGGTCACACCAAGATCGTTATGGGATCGTACAGTGTCCAAAAGATGCTCACCCAGCATATATGTCCTACGCGAATGATTGCCCCCGAGATGCAAAACAACACATTTATCTATATTCAGTGGCAAAAGCCAGTCCGAGCACCATTGAGATATTGAATCCAGATCTTCCTGTAGAGTTTTGTGTTGGGTGGAGTAATTAAAAATCTTCGTGTCGTCGGCATAAAAAGCACAGTCAGACCGGATGTGACGAGATAAGTCACTGGCATATAATATAAACAACAGCGGCCCAAGAACAGATCCCTGGGGTACGCCGCTCTGTACCACTCTGTCTGTCGAAAAAGAACTCCCGATGCGAACGCAGAACTCTCGGTCAGACAAAAAGGATTTTATCCAAAGGAGAAGTTTTCCCCGAATCCCACAATGTTCCAACTTATGAAACAACCTCTGCCTAGGCACCCGATCAAAGGCCTTGGAGAAGTCCAAATAAATAACGTCCATCGCCTCCCCCCTGTCTAAAGCCGCAGTCCAGCTGTTGATGCACCCCAGTAGATTCGTCATGGTTGATTTACCCTTGACGAAGCCATGTTGCTGTTTTGGAACCAATTTGTGTTCATTGGCAAAATTACGAATTTTCTCAGCAATGATAGATTCCATTATTCTGCATACAACCGGTGTAAGACTGATAGGGCGATAGTTATTAGGGTCCAGCTTACTACCTGTCTTGAATACTGGTGTGATGCAAGCTTTTCTCCAAAGAGCAGGCACTGTAGACTCATTGAATGATAAATTCAATATAATAGAAAGTGGAAAGGCCAAGTATTCAGACAAGGACCTCAGGAGTAGTGGTGACAACTGATCCGGTCCAGGGGAAGAATTTTTCTTCAGTAAATTTAGATGTCGCCTTATATCATCTGGGGTGAACTCTATCTTTTCCAGGGAAGACAGCAATCTTGAACCCTTGATTTCTGGATATTGAGTTGGAGTATCCTCAAGTGTGTAAACCAATGAGAAAGTATCAGCAAGCAGGTTGGCGGTATCCAGACCATCCCGACATAACTCATCACCGCTCTTCAACAATGGAATGCCCACCTTGGATATTAATTTTGGATTTACGAATTGATCGAAGTGGAATAATCCAATAAGCACATAATTACATGCGTTTTCATATGCATCAAATGATGCACACGGAGCCTGTCTGTATGTGCGTAGCATCAACGCAGATGCCAAAACAGTTCACCCATTGGTGGGAGATAGACCGCGAGATCGTTTAGTTCCGACTTTCCCATTTTACAGCACAAGAGTTTATTACGCTGGTCCCTTCATTTTAAAGAAGAGCAAGGGACGGTGCAATAAAACGTCAAAGGGATGGGTAGGTTTGTTTATCTGCTTCACAACAAAGGCTGTTCATCTTGAATTTGCAACTGATATATCAACAAATGCTCTTTCAAATGTTTTGAGGCGTTTTATTTCGAGAAGAGGTAAACCTGTAAAAATATATTCAGATAATGGAATCAACTTTAGTGGTGCTAAATACGAACTTGAAGCTCTAGCCACATTTCTAAAGACTGACAATTTCAAGTCCTACTGTTGTAATTAAAATATAGATTGGTAGCTATATCCCGCGAAATCTCCTCATTACGGCGATTTATGGGAGGCCGGCGTAAATTCTATGAAATTTCATTTGCAAGGAGTGATAGGAAATGCAGATCTAGTGTATGAAAATTTTCAAACGGTTTTGGCGCCAACTGAAGCAATTTTGAATTCCAGACCCATGTCGCCACTATCAGCAGATCAAACTGGCCAAAACTCTATCACTCCTTCTTCTCACTTCCTTTCTGGTAGACCTCTTATTGCTTTGCCAGAACCAGACCTAAACAATATCCCGATGAATCGATTAGATCGTTTTCAGAAACTCCAAAGATTCTAGCTACACATATGGAAGCGATGGTCCAAGGAATATATTGGTGAACTACAAGAACGTCAAAAGTGGCGAACACAAAGTCAGAACATTGAGAAAGGTACTCTTGTGCTAGTCAAGGATGATAATCTTCCTCCTTTATGTTAAAATCCGGGATAAATTGTGGATGTCCACTCTGGCACTGATGGCATTACTCGTGTGGTTTCAGTTCGAACAGTGCGAGGTCAACTTCGAAGAGCAGTCACATCAATATGTCCTCTGCCAGTCAACTGTGAAGAGCATTCATTAGTGACATTGACATTCATAAGTTTAGAAGTTTACTGCATAAAAACGTTTTCCTTTCGTACATTTCATGAAATACTTTAACCATTCAAGACCGGGGGCATTTCTACGCCAATTGCCTGCTGTCTTTTATTCTCAGAAATGAAGTCAGATTTTGTATATCTTTTTCCAGTCATATACTGGAACTACCTGTTGTAAGAAATTCATTGTTTTACAGCATTCCGTAAAAGTTGTCGTACGAGGCATACCACTTTGTTTCAATTTTCAAGCCCACCTTCAGGGCAAATAGTTCTTAACTGTAAATAATGAAATATTGTCTTACCAACAGTAGCAGAAAAAAAGTTCATTTACATTCATTGCAGTTATTCTGGACTATTTAGGTATCTTCTAACTTAGGAACGTCTAATAGAATTCGTTACTATGAAAGCCACACAAATATGGAACATGACATCAGCATTATTATGTTTATAGCTTGGGATTATAATTCGTGAGTTTCAAAGGATGGTACTGAGTTGTGTACTGCCTTTATTTATGATTTTTTTGGTTTTTACGTTTTGGTTCAATCTAATTGAAAAGCTTGGATGGTGGTTAGTTGTATCTTATTTACTCTGGAGATGATAATATATGCATAATATTCATTTTGTGTAAATCCATTTTGTATTTGAGAATAAAACAATATATTTCAGTGAATTTTTATGATTTATTCACTAACAATGTGATACACGTGTCGTTTTGACTGTTACATCATTGACAAGTATAACGATAGAATGTGCTTCAAAGTACTTATGGACCATATAGATAATATAATTTTTAGGTGCTGGGATACATCTTCAGGCACTCGTACAACTTCAAGGATATCTTTATATCGGCTTGGTTAGAACTCACCTCGAATATGCTTCTTGTACTTGGTCACGCCATTCTTACGAGAACTGCGAAAAGTTGGAGCGAGTACAAAACGAATTTCTCCTTTAATCGTCATGCAGGTTGTGTATTCCGCGTGTGAACTTTTACGCCATGCTGTTAGATCTCTTCCATATTTGCCGATTATAAGTACTCGTCGAGTTGTGTTTTTTACTTCTAATGTTACTTTTCGCAGAAAGGAATGGAATTGTACCGGTATTGAATGAATAAATTCATAATTGAGCGTGGATAGCTCAGCGGGAGAGCATCGGACTCGTAACCAGTAGATCCGGGTTCGAATCCTGTTGAGGTAGAAAAAAAATTTTCTAGTTGGATGCCTGCCACCATTTCACTGTTGTGTCAAAAATTAACAGTGCTGTGACCTAAAGTGGCGCAAGATCGCAGTAACAAAGCCTACACAGAACACAACTGAACTCCTAACTCGCACAAGCTGAAAAAGCTTCTGAGGGATCTCCACAGAAAATCTAGGAGTATCAGGATAATAATAATAATAATAATAATAATAATAATAATTTATGCTAGCCAATTACCTCTTCTTATTGAAGTTAGTGAGAGAGTTGAGCATTGTGTTGAAACCCTACGAACTATTACACTGCCTTATCAGTCATCCTTTTTCAGCAATATAACGCACATTCTCATATTTAGAAAAATATTCGACTATCTACAAGAAGCACACGTTAATGTTTTTCCATAGCCACCATGTTGAGTGAATTTGAGTAGTATCGAGCACTATCCACTACAGATGTTGTCACAGTTAATCCTGAATGTTCAAATTGTTTCCAACGAGGTGACCTAATAATCTCATTTGGTATATGCCTAAATTTGCTCAGGAGTGTACTTCACCTTGCGATTGCCAAATATTATTACATATTAATGAAATTTTCTGAAATTGTTATTGTTTCACACTTGATATAAGAATAACATAAATTCCAAAGAATTAAATTACCCTTAGTGTGTAACTTACTTCCAATGTATAGTAAACTAGCGAACGTCAATTGTGGGATTTACTAATTTAAATTTCCTTTAAAGAAACCCATCAGTCATGCGCATTAATATAGCACATTTGTTATATGGCAGGTATTTCTGCACCCTTACTTTCTTGTATAGATGTTGAATAAAAGGCCTTATTATTATGATTTTTTTTTGTTTTTTATTCTTTACTTTTAGTTTTCAATGAGATGCAGACTGCGTCACACCTTTCTCATTTACATTTAAGCCCGGAAATTTATTATTATTATTTCCTGAAAATAGTAGGTACTAAAAATTAGTAGAAATTCTATACAGAATGTCATAATTATTCATTCTTTCTCCCTCTTTCACTGCTTCTGGGATGAACTATTCTATTCAGAAACTTGAGCATTCACAACATAAAATGATACAAAATGAATCAGAATCTTTATAAACCTCAAAATAATCCATACTCAATAACAAGGACTTTGGGGAGTTTTTTGCTGTCGCAAAAAATCAATGGGACCAATTGACCGAGTTGTGCCTTTGTGGCTGCTCTTCAAAGTTTTCATTTACTTTTCAATACTGAAAACGCTAGCGAAGTGAACATGAAAGGAAACAACAAAGTTCAAAGAAGCCATGAAGTCTTCGGATAATTTTCCGATGGAACAGAGAACCGTGGTTTTTAATTGATTACAAGTTGCTGCCTGCTTAGTTGAAAGGAAGCTTCGCGGGTTAAATGGACTCGTTCACTTTGAATTGCAAGTTTCATCGATAAAGTGTTTCGTATGACTATCATCAAGGTACCTACTTCGCGTGATTTCTCTTCAATACATCAGCTCGTACGGAGTTTCCAAAAGTGATTGGATTCCTCGCTGAGGATAATATGATATTAGTTCACATCGATCGTTGTTTAGTCGTAGAATGAACTTAGTCGCCCGAATGGATCCGGCGGCGGGTATAATTCTGTGGCCTTATTTTTTCCCAATTATATAATATTTAAAATATGCAAGACGTAAATGTTACTGGCAGTATAGTTTAACAGTTAATAAGGAAAGTGAATAGACTCACCTGATTTGCTTTTGAACTATTCTTCTTGGTAATAAAAACACCGATATATCACTCATATAAAGAATGAATGCTTTCCCCTCTTTTCCTTCGCCGATGATGTCATAAATAATCAAAAATATCGAAGATCTGGCCAGGACATGAAGTAAATTACTCCAGCTTTTTGCAACAATTTTGTCAATTTCACTTTAAGAATTGATCGGGGATTCGATGATAACTACCGCTGAAAAAGCAAAGATCTTGATATTCAGAATATCAGAACAAAGAATAAAAATACTAAAAGAATGTGGTCTACTTAATCATGAATTCAAACCAGATATAAATATCCAATTGGTGGAACTATTTATCGATATAGATCTGAGTTGAATCTATCATATTATCAACATTAGTAAAAATTAAACATATTATCACACAATATTAAAATTTTAAGAAATTATTTTAACGTAACTGTAACCTGAATATATTTATAAAATAATAAGATGGGGTTTTTAACTTGATAGAAGGATAATTTCAATCTCTGAATATCAAAACAGATTCAATCTGTTAGTCTTCTACAATTTTAATTACAAAAAAAAATTTTTTAAAACTTTTAGAATTAAATTAATGTCTAATAATAAGCAACTCTCATATTTAATAGACGTATAAAAATCAAAATTCACTATACGATATCAAATGCAAAAAAACAAAAAAAATTAATTATTGATTAAAATCAAAAATAAGTAATACCCAATTTATCGTTCCAAATATACGCACCTGAACTGGTCAGATAGGTCGTGATACGTATGTTTTTCCTTTGATAAACATTTGAAAACATGTTAATTTTTAGGTCTTATATTCATGAAAACCAAATCTTTTTCAAAAATACACATCATAATTTTAAGAACTCCTCCAAAACTAATTTATTTGAAATATTGAATATGTTTGAATATTTAAATAAAATACTTCAAAAACTCTCAAAAACATGTAACACATCCTCAGAAACAATTAAAAATTCAGATAAGGTCAGTTCAACTTTACATTTATAATATAAATCGAAAAGAAATAAACTTGTGATCTTACCAAACAATTTCTGGAAAATCTGTGAATGCAATTAAACTAGGTAGGTACATACTTTGAATATCCAAACAGATTTAATCTGTTAGTCTTCTACAATCTGAATTTTGAATTGTTTTTGAGCATATGCTACATGTTTTTGAGAGTTTTTGAAGTAACTTATTTAAATTTTTGAAAATATTAGATATTTCAAATAAATTAGTTTCGGAAAAGTTCTTAAAATTATAAGACCAGAAACTGAACATGTTTTCAAATGTTTATCAAAGGCAAAACATACGTACCACGGCCTTTCTGACGAGTTCAGTTGCGTATATTTGGAACGAAACATTTGATATTACTTATTTATTTATTTAATTTCAATTCATAATTTATTTTTTTTTATTTTTATATTCCATTTGATATGGTATAGTGAATTTTGATTTTTATACGTCTATTAAATATGAACAGTGCTTATTATTAGACATTAATTTAATTCTAAAAGTTTTTTAGAAAAAATTTTTGAAATTAAGATTGTAGAAGACTAACAGATTAAATCTGTTTTGATATTCAAATTCTGAATATATTCAGTTTCGAAACTTTTCAGAATTTGCTTAAATTGGGGTGTATATTTGTAAATAAAACTTTAGAATAAATGAAATTTCTTCACTTTCAGAAGAGAACCATAAGATCTATCATTAAAAATCAAACGAGGAGAGTCATTCACAAGCGTCTTGAAGCAAAATATTGCACAGTGCACCTATCCTTTAAACTATAAGCAAATATACAAATACCATGATTATAATGCCCGCAGGGTTAATTTATGTTTTCCTCTGCATAAACAGACAATAATAGAAATACGCCCATCATATGCATTTATTTAATTCTATAAAAAACTACCCAATGACACTAGAACAAGCACCAGTATGAAAGTCTTCAGAAAAAAAAGTTATAAGACATTTAAAAAAATCTAGGGCCTTACGCCATGAGCCACTAGGTACAATATTCTTGATGTGTTGTCATTATATGTTATAATTTCCGTAACTCAGTAGCAAATTTCCTAAATAGATGGCATATATTATTATTATAAAAATATTGTTGCTCTGTTTAAGAAGATCTTTCTAATATCGGATGAATGAAATTATTGGCAAAATTCATCTGAAAGTTTTTTGCGCGTTTTTTCTAGGGAAATGCGTGCTATAGTCTTGCCAACGTGTCTATATTATTGTAATTTAAACGATCAGGTTGGACTTACTGATAAAGAGTCCGATATCAAAAGTAATGCCTTCCATAGACAATCTAACTTTCGAACGAAAAGAGTTGAAGACTTAAAGCTTTCAGAGTAGGTTATGAGCCTAATTATTTCAGTTCGTTAATGGACAAAACCGATACAGCGGTTTAGCAGTTATTTATTTTCAACACTTTTTCTCATTTTTCCAAAAGTTCCGAAAATATTCAATCGGTAAAGATGGAATTTGTTACTTCAATGTATAATAACGACACAAAGATTTTTGCTAATTTAGTGAGGATCAACCGTTCAGGCACACGATTAGAGGTAAAAATATTAACTTCCGAACGATAACACTTGAAACTTTCAATGTTCGTTACAACTTTTAGATTTCATCCAGAAAAGAACAGTACGACTGAATGACTGCCCAACTATAACAGCCAGTTTGTAGTCATTGGAACATGGAATAAAATTTGCCGACTGGTGCTTGTTGTATAGATATTATCACAGTCGATTTTTACGCTACTGAAGGAAATAATGCCAGCTGTCGCCAGATTATTGCTGCACTAAGAAATCCTATGGAGTTGAAGTAACAACTCCGAAACTTCTGATTATATGTAAGTCCTTCTTCCACCGAACTAGCCACTTGTAGAAGACGCTACCAGCTGATGTGTTTCCTTCAGTGTATAATTTTCAGCATTCAAGATAAGAGTAAACAACATACAAGTTTTCGCTCAGGATACCAACTAGATGACATAGGTTTTCCGTTTCTCTGGTGTCAAACATAAAATGAATTAATTAAAAAAGAAGTTTTTTTTTCTTTATAGAAAAAATTATTACAAAATTTAAAATATCATACAGATTTCTTTTTTTTTTTGTCAATATATAACGATGTAAGGCGAAGAGAGGAGGAAGCATCCTCCCAACCATGTAAGCTTCCATATTCATGAAATTAGTCGTTTCTTCGCAAGTGCAGTTCTAAAACTGCCAAAATTGAAGAATGTAAGATGACAGATTACAGAATCTGGTATTTTATTCACTATATGTAGCTTCTTGAAGAAATAATTAATAGATTTAAAATTCTCAGATATGAGCTGTAGATCGAGCGCTCGAAAACTTCTTTCTAGCTTCACGTCGATGCTTTTCACCTTTTTCTCAACACAACAATGATAATACTTCGATAAATTCAACTAAGTGAAAGACTGCAGATGTACATAAGACTCGACACACATCTTTAAAAAATTACGACATAGATCATAGATAACGCTTCCTAGCCTTTGCTGCCAAAAATTTCATACATAAAATCATTCCTTTCTACAAAATCCACGTGAATTTCCTGGATATTCCGGTCCATATAATCGTCCTTTTCTGTCTTGTGTTTTTCAATTCGTTGGAAAGTTCGTAATGAGGTTATACGGTACTATAACATGAATATGTTAATGAAATACAATAAGCTATAAGAATATTGACGCAGTGATTTCCATAACTACAAATGTAAATCGATCGATTAATGGTTCTCAAGAACTTATGGTCTTTCAGAAATTATAATTTGTACTTAGAGAAAAAATTTGGGTTTACCATATGACACTCAAGAAGTGCATCCCTTTAAACATCATAGGTCATTTTTTTGCGATAATGTATTCAAATAGAGGCGTTTTGAAACATAATTCCGTAATTCTTAAGAAAAAAATTAATATTTGAGAGAATATCAAATCATCAAATATTTTGTGCTTCATTTTGTTTTATTTACATACCGTCATTATTGGAAAATCTTTTGTCTGAATCACAAATGATGTAGTATGAAGAGTATACTTAGGAAACCTTCAAATGAGGGAAACTGAAATTGTGAGCGAAAAAACAATAGGGATCAATTAGTACCAAATCTTTTCCAATTAGAATACTAACTAGTGTTTTTTCTATTGAATATCTTCACACCAAGATCAATAATTTGACTGTTTGAATTTAATTGGATCGGCCCCCAAAATATAAAACGCGGATAAAACTGATAATAAATGAATCTGGAATTCATAAGCTCACTGGTAATGATTGATCTGTGACCAAACAGGTAGATACTTTGAGGAAAAAATGCATGGCCACCAAAAGAGTTTACGCCAGATACCTCAAACTGAACATACACTAGTCATTCAAAAGAATTTGGACATAATTCCAATAACAATTATGTAATTATCTGTAATGAAATTGAATGTACCAGACTTACTATATTAGAATCACTCGAAATCCTTAAAATTCTTCTTAATAAGTAAGCAGATGTCGACAGATATCTCTTAATTTTGTTGTTCGATATTTCCAACAATTAAATCCAATATCTTTTACTCTTAGTTATATCCCCTTTTTACATAGTTTTACTTAGTAAGGAATTTTTGGATAATTGACCCAATATAGTTTACAGTCAGTTCCTATCGAGCAACATCTCCACATCTGTTCCGATAAAAAATTATTCGGATAATAATAATTCCAATATTATTCTAAACAGAAGTTGAACGTATTTTTTTAACATATATCTGTAAAGAATAATTCGAGTCCTTTTGGACCCAAAATGTCTCAAGCTAGCGGTACTTCATCAAAAACAATTCGGATGTCGAAGAGAGTGCATCTCAAAAAACAACAATCACAAGATACAAATTCCACAACAAAAAATGCAAACAAAAACTGTTCTGCTAAAATGAATGAAAATAAAAATACGGATTTCATAAATTTATTCCATATGAATACGGAAAAAGAAATGGACAGAATTGTCCATATGGGGATGTAAATTCCCTAATTCCAAAGATATAATCCTTAAGACTAAATTGGGTTTTGTCGTGAAATGTAATAATGAGGAATGTACACTATAAAAGGGACACAAAGAACTCAAGAAGGAAAACAAAATATTGAAATATAAAAAAACATCTAATTAAAAATAACCAAATAAACGAACAGGGCCGCTGTAAATCTACTCTGTGGTGATTGCATCGGTCGAAATTAATATTAAAGAGGAAAGAAGTCAACATCTAACATCTATGCATATAAAGCAAAAAAATAATTTCAAGTAACAATAACAATCCTGCCCAATTCATAAGAATTATCACTGATGAAATCGAATCAATTGAATACCTCCTGAACAATAATCTTTTCTACTTGAATCGACACTACTTAGTTTACCCCACTCACCCTCCTGAACCAACCCCAGTACCGTGTTGGAAGTGTCTGCAATTTGATCATACAACTGAAAATGGCCAAAATTCACCAAAATGTTTGAAATACCAACGAAAGGTCCCCAGAAAATGTCGATGTGTAAAACTAACAACACACCAAAATGTCTGAGTTGTGGTGAAGAGGACCATTTGGCCTTGTCCTTAATGTGCCCGCAACACCCGAAAAACCTAATGAAGAACTACCTAACACAAATATCAAACCACTCAATAGAAGAACAAGAGAAATCGATAATTTATCCAAGAAAACTAACAAGATCCATGCACCTATTCCAGTACATGATGACATCACAAATACTTACTGACGTAAAATAAATAATCCCAAGAACATCAACAGAAACGAACTCATACTAAATGTGAAAAATCATTTCATTAGCCAATACAACATTGACTCTGGCAACACATTTTATCTACTGATGTTTGCCCTGGAAGATCCAGACGAACCCTCTCCCACAGAACCAACAAACAACAAGGTAAATCTGCAAATTCACATCGAACATTAAATACTATACAACAATATCAACAGTTATATCCCAAAGAAACATCTTATCAACTATTTTATAGAACAAAATGATATAACAAAATTTGAATATTAAAACAAATTAATATATGTTTATCTTCTACAATTTTAATTTAAAAAATTTTTATTCAAAAACTTTTAGAATTAAATTAATGTCTAAAACAAGCACCGCTTATATTTAATAGACGTATATAATCTAAACTCAATATACAATGTCAAATGGAATAAATAAACCAAAAGATACACGAAAGTCCCTAAAATTAATAAATAAATATTTAAAGGAGACAAAATTTGTTTCTGGTCTTGCCCTCAAAACGCCATTTGTATCTTAAAAACATGAACACACTTAAAGGACCTCTCAAAGAATATAATTTATTTGAAATATTTAATATATTTAAATATTCGAATAAGTAAATTCAGAAATCTCTCAAAGCATGCACTATATCTTCAAAAAAACAAATATAGTTCAAAGCAATTCCGTCTTCAGTCCTGAAATATATTCAAAATATCAAAATCAAAAAACTAACCTGTACCAAACCACTCAACACGTGTAAATGAATAATGTTTCGAGACATAGATCATCTTTATAATTCAAGATTTATCTATGCTCTAACAGAATCAAAGAACAGTGTGAGCTATTTTTAAAGCTTACTTAAATTCATTGACACTGTATAATGAGATTTATTGAAGCCAAGATATAATTATATATTATATATAAAATAAAATAGAAAGGCCTTTTACTTGATAGAAGAAATATAACAAAATTTGAATATTAAAACAAATTAATATATGTTTATCTTCTACAATTTTAATTTAAAAAATTTTTATTCAAAAACTTTTAGAATTATATTAATGTCTAAAACAAGCACCGCTCATATTTAATAGACGTATATAATCTATACTCAATATACAATGTCAAATGGAATAAATAAACCAAAAGATACACGAAAGTCCCTAAAATTAATAAATAAATATTTAAAGGAGACAAAATTTGTTTCTGGTCTTGCCCTCAAAACGCCATTTGTATCTTAAAAACATGAACACACTTAAAGGACCTCTCAAAGAATATAATTTATTTGAAATATTTAATATACAGCTCACACTGTTCTTTGATTCTGTTAGAGCATAGATAAATCTTGAATTATAAAGATGATCTATGTCTCGAAACATTATTCATTTACACGTGTTGAGTGATTTGGTACAGGTTAGTTTTTTGATTTTGATATTTTGAATATATTTCAGGACTGAAGACGGAATTGCTTTGAACTATATTTGTTTTTTGAAGATATAGTGCATACTTTGAGAGATTTCTGAATTTACTTATTCGAATATTTAAATATATTGAATATTTCAAATAAATTATATTCTTTGAGAGGTCCTTTAAGTGTGTTCATGTTTTTAAGATACAAATGGCGTTTTGAGGGCAAGACCAGAAACAAATTTTGTCTCCTTTAAATATTTATTTATTAATTTTAGGGACTTTCGTGTATCTTTTGGTTTATTTATTCCATTTGACATTGTATATTGAGTTTAGATTATATACGTCTATTAAATATAAGCGGTGCTTGTTTTAGACATTAATTTAATTCTAAAAGTTTTCGAATAAAAATTTTTTAAATTAAAATTGTAGAAGATAAACATATATTAATTTGTTTTAATATTCAAATTTTGTTATATTTCTTCTATCAAGTAAAAGGCCTTTCTATTTTATTTTATATATAATATATAATTATATCTTGGCTTCAATAAATCTCATTATACAGTGTCAATGAATTTAAGTAAGCTTTAAAAATAGCTTACACTGTTCTTTGATTCTGTTAGAGCATAGATAAATCTTGAATTATAAAGATGATCTATGTCTCGAAACATTATTCATTTACACGTGTTGAGTGGTTTGGTACAGGTTAGTTTTTTGATTTTGATATTTTGAATATATTTCAGGACTGAAGACGGAATTGCTTTGAACTATATTTGTTTTTTGAAGATATAGTGCATGCTTTGAGAGATTTCTGAATTTACTTATTCGAATATTTAAATATATTAAATATTTCAAATAAATTATATTCTTTGAGAGGTCCTTTAAGTGTGTTCATGTTTTTAAGATACAAATGGCGTTTTGAGGGCAAGACCAGAAACAAATTTTGTCTCCTTTAAATATTTATTTATTAATTTTAGGGACTTTCGTGTATCTTTTGGTTTATTTATTCCATTTGACATTGTATATTGAGTTTAGATTATATACGTCTATTAAATATAAGCGGTGCTTGTTTTAGACATTAATTTAATTCTAAAAGTTTTTGAATAAAAATTTTTTAAATTAAAATTGTAGAAGATAAACATATATTAATTTGTTTTAATATTCAAATTTTGTTATATTTCTTCTATCAAGTAAAAGGCCTTTCTATTTTATTTTATATATAATATATAATTATATCTTGGCTTCAAAAAATCTCATTATACAGTGTCAATGAATTTAAGTGAGCTTTAAAAATAGCTCACACTGTTCTTTGATTCTGTTAGAGCATAGATAAATCTTGAATTATAAAGATGATCTATGTCTCGAAACATTATTCATTTACACGTGTTGAGTGGTTTGGTACAGGTTAGTTTTTTGATTTTGATATTTTGAATATATTTCAGGACTGAAGACGGAATTGCTTTGAACTATATTTGTTTTTTTGAAGATATAGTGCATGCTTTGAGAGATTTCTGAATTTACTTATTCGAATATTTAAATATATTAAATATTTCAAATAAATTATATTCTTTGAGAGGTCCTTTAAGTGTGTTCATGTTTTTAAGATACAAATGGCGTTTTGAGGGCAAGACCAGAAACAAATTTTGTCTCCTTTAAATATTTATTTATTAATTTTAGGGACTTTCGTGTATCTTTTGGTTTATTTATTCCATTTGACATTGTATATTGAGTTTAGATTATATACGTCTATTAAATATAAGCGGTGTTTGTTTAAGACATTAATTTAATTCTAAAAGTTTTTGAATAAAAATTTTTTAAATTAAAATTGTAGAAGATAAACATATATTAATTTGTTTTAATATTCAAATTTTGTTATATTTCTTCTATCAAGTAAAAGGCCTTTCTATTTTATTTTATATATAATATATAATTATATCTTGGCTTCAATAAATCTCATTATACAGTGTCAATGAATTTAAGTAAGCTTTAAAAATAGCTCACACTGTTCTTTGATTCTGTTAGAGCATAGATAAATCTTGAATTATAAAGATGATCTATGTCTCGAAACATTATTCATTTACACGTGTTGAGTGGTTTGGTACAGGTTAGTTTTTTGATTTTGATATTTTGAATATATTTCAGGACTGAGGACGGAATTGCTTTGAACTATATTTGTTTTTTGAAGATATAGTGCATGCTTTGAGAGATTTCTGAATTTACTTATTCGAATATTTAAATATATTGAATATTTCAAATAAATTATATTCTTTGAGAGGTCCTTTAAGTGTGTTCATGTTTTTAAGATACAAATGGCGTTTTGAGGGCAAGACCAGAAACAAATTTTGTCTCCTTTAAATATTTATTTATTAATTTTAGGGACTTTCGTGTATCTTTTGGTTTATTTATTCCATTTGACATTGTATATTGAGTTTAGATTATATACGTCTATTAAATATAAGCGGTGCTTGTTTTAGACATTAATTTAATTCTAAAAGTTTTTGAATAAAAATTTTTCAAATTAAAATTGTAGAAGATAAACATATATTAATTTGTTTTAATATTCAAATTTTGTTATATTTCTTCTATCAAGTAAAAGGCCTTTCTATTTTATTTAAAATGATATAACATGCGCTAAGTTTGTAGAGGCGAAAATTGATAAATGCCATAATGTTAACTAAAAAGATTGGAGTATAATAAAAAAAATTGGACACAAGGTACAACATGTGAGAGGGGGTACCATAATTCAATGTCATCTTTCTTTAAAAGCTAGTAAAGACAACTCACCTGTAGCTAACAACCCTATGAATGAGGTAACACGATCCCATTTAAAAATGACAAGCTCCATATATTATTAGTATACTTTCAACCTAACAGCAAAATAGAAGAAACAGTTTTCATAAAAGCCTCATTGTACAAGTATGCAATCATTATTGGTGATTTTAATGCTACCACGGCCAAAAAAATAAATTAAATTATTCAATTCCTGAATAAAAGAAACTTGTCTAGGGCTGCAACAGCACCAACTTTTCTGATGAACCAAAATGCCGACAGTACTCCTGACCTTTTACTATTCACAAATAACATCAAACGAAATATTTCAAAAATAAAGTTGTCTCCGATGAATACATTGCCACTTGGTGGACCTTGCGTTATCTCATATATGACGATTGGGCTTGTAAACAGAGCGATACATCCAAATATGCGTCTGGTTAGAAAATATTCTTAGACCAAAATTGGGGTCCTCTTCTGCACGTTCTGAATCCCACTCAGCAAACAAACGGCGTTGTTTTTAATCGTGATCTTCAAAAATCTTGTACGGATGTAAACTCAAATTTCGATGCAACATTCGCCAATCTGAAGTCTGTAAGAGGCTGAATTCTTGTGCACGGCGAGGAGTTAATTACTACGAGCTCTTATGCACACTGTTACGAACCACGGTAATGAGGTGTTTCTTCGATGTTAGTTAATTATCTACTGGACCGGCCGACTTGAATTTGGCTACCAAACGTTGGAGAGTCGACTCTGAATGGTCGCCATATTTGCCGTAAAATATGCATAGCCGGCGCAGCTGACTAATTTTGATGATGAAGTTTCATTATTTGAAGGAGTTGCTCAATTGTGTAACTTATCGTGGTTATTTGGTATCTGTAACTCTGAACATGTCAAAGAGGTCAAAATCAAAATGACCGCCATAAGCCGTCAAAATCGAACCGGAAGGTGAAAGATTGAAAATTTGAAGGCTGGCTGAACTAAATTTCGAATACTTAACAAATCCTTCGTCATCCCAAAGAATTCGAAAAATTCCGAAATTTGTCTATATGGATCCCTCACACAATCTCTGACAACGCTAGAGTCTATTGTGTCCTTATTTCTCCGAATTGCTGAATGATGATTACTTTTCACATGAATCAGACAAAATATCAAAAGTTGTCCACTTGTTGGGATAAAAGCAGCATGCAGCAAATGCACATCAACATCGACCTCTTGTTCAGCTCGAATGTCTACACGTAGAATCCAGCAACAAAAACCGTATTGTCTCTTAGCAAGATAATGCACGTCCGCATTGTTAGCGTTATATAGTCATAATTACTTCCATTG
Source organism: Megalocaria dilatata (assembly GCA_034642435.1). NCBI lineage: Eukaryota > Metazoa > Arthropoda > Insecta > Coleoptera > Coccinellidae > Megalocaria > Megalocaria dilatata. Next base: position 95,485,968 of record CM067854.1, on the reverse strand, counting down.
AAGGATCTGCCATAATCATTAACCGAAGCTTCCAGAGATTACTAAGTCAATTACTTGCGAAAAAATCCAGAGATAACTAAGTCAATTACTTGAGAAAAAAGCTTAAGAATACCAGTAGCAACTTCTTTACCCATTAAATAGAAAAATAGATTTCAACGTGTTCAGAAAACCCACATCCACTGATATATGTATTCCTATTGATTCCAATCACCCATATTCACAAAAAATGTCAGCCTATCAATCGATGATCCATAGAGCCTTCGCATTACCCTTATCAAAAAATGACCGGGAAGCTGAAGTCCAAACTATAAAATCAATAGCCGCGAACAACGGTTTCAACCCCAATATAAAAGATTATCTAATTCGAAAGAAACTATCTAAAATAGCTATGACCCAAATTTATCCCATCATATTAAATAAAAACCGAAGAAAATAAAAAATTTATTTCTCTGTCGTACTTTGGTAGCATAAGTCAAAAAGTGGCCAATAGTTTTTCGAAATCAGATGTCAATATTGCCTTCAAAACGCAAAACAAATTATCATTGGTATTATTTAACGCAAAGGACCCTACTCCAAACATACACAAATCAGGAGTTTATGAGTTATCTTGTTCTACGTGCAGTAATAAATATATAGGACAAACAGGACGTTCCTTCAAGACGAGGTTCAACGAACATAAAATGAGTTTTAGGAAAAATAAACAAAATTCTACTTTTGCCACTCATTGTCTAGAAAACGGTTATTCTTTCCCACAATAGATAATCTTAAAATTTTACATGTAGAATCAAAAGAGAAGAAACTCGATTATCTAGAATCTGTTGAAATTTTCAAATTAGTTCACAATAACAATACTGTAAAAATAATGAATGACTGTACGGAGCTATATAAGTCGAAAATATTTTAGATATTTGAAAAGTAACATCTGTTTGAAACCTTTTTCAAGGAACATAAAATGAATTTAATGAAAAGTAAACAAAAATTCAACTTTTGCCACTCATTCTTTAGAAAGCAGTAATTCCTTTCGACAAAAGAAAATCTTAAGAAAAAAATTTTACATGTAGATTCAAAAGAAAAGAAACTTGATTAGTGAAATTTTCAAATCCGTTCACAATAAAAATAATGTAAAAAATAATGAATGACTGTATAGAGCTTTCTTAATCCAAATATTTGAGATATACAACAAAATAATTCAAAAATAATGAATGACTAGGGAGCTATGTAATCCCAAAAATTATTTGAGATATTTAAACGGGTACCATCTGTTCAACAACCTTCTTTGTCGATTGCCGACATTCCGATATCTGTTAGAAGGCCCTTCTTTTTTAACCGGGTTTTTTATCACGTTCCGATTGTAAACCTCTGTACGACTATTAGGTATTACCGAGAATCTGTTGAAATATTCGAAATATTTTTCACTTTTGTTTAAATACCACTGTACCACTGTTAGGTCTTCAGTAGTCTGATGATGGGATAGTTCATTTCCCGAAACTCGATTCACAAGAAAATGTGTAATATATATTTTTTGGTAGTAAAACATAGTAATTTCAACAATTTGTTTTAATTATGATGAAGTACCAAATAGTAACGGCTGAAACAATTCAGTATTTTGTATTTCCAATATGAAATTTTAGATCGATCAGATTTGTAGTTCCGAAAATATTGAGAGAAATAGGAGAAAATTTCAAATATACATAACTGCAGAACCATCTGCCTATTCTTTTGCATTGATAAGTTTGACCAAGTTATTTAGGCTACAAATCTACCCTCTAAGTTTTAAGTATCTATCTCTTTTTTTTTATTGTTAGAGTGTTTACCCATAGAATTTTAACCTCGGATTCATTATCAATGAATACAACGTAGTCGTTTAAGGCCATTTTCAACCAGAAATTTTGGAAATTAAATATTTGGGAAAAACGATGGTAGACTGTTCCCTAGAACAACCGCGCAACTACGGCATCATGCACAATCCCAATATGGGATATAATCAAAGTATCCCAAGTGTTCACTGTTATGTTTACTTTAAACATTTTTTCATATTTTGAGTTCATATATAACCGTATCATAAAGCTTTTTTGTTCATATACATGCATTTTTTTTCGAATTGATGATGCATTTTTTTATTATTATTCTGATACTCCTAGATCTTCTGTGAAGATCTTTCAGAAGCCTTTTTACCTTGTGCGAGTTAGAAGTTCAGTTGTGTTCTGGGTATGCTTTGTTAGTGCGATCTTGCACCACTTCAGATCACAACACTGTTGATTTTTGACCCAACAGTGAAATGGGGGCCGACTCCCATCCATTTAGAACATTTCTTTTCCACCTGAACAGGACTCAAACCCGGACCTTCCGGTTACGAGCCCTATGCTCTGCCACTGAGCCGTCCGCACTCCTTATTTAACAACATACCCTTCAAATTAGGCTCTATCTGTCTTGCTCGTATGTACACAATGACAATTTTTAAATGATATGCATGGGCAGACTAAGCTTATAGAGACCAGAGTCGTCATTATTTTGAGATTGTTTCTGTAAAAATGTATAGCTATTTGGACTTATAGTATATGTAAAATTACTTTGAGATCACATCAGCAGAAACAGGAAAGATGATTTCCATAATTTTTCAGTAATTCTAACCATCTGAGCTGTGAATTGTGTTAGACGAAAAAATAACTCTATAGGTTTTTCGTCATGAAAGAATATGAAAATACTTCAAGACAATATGATTCAATACTTTTGTGTGTTTAAATGACTTTAAATTCAGAATTATATATTCTAACTTCTACATTATATATTGAAACTATATACAAAAACTATCAAATTGATATCCTTATATATAATCAATATAAAATATTTTTCAATGTCTCGGAGAAAACCTTTTTACATCCCGACTTGAAATGTATTAATACAAATGTATTAACAAAAACTATATAAGTATGCATATTAACATACAATACAAGAAAATCCACTATTCCAAAATTATCGAAAATTATCAACATAAAGGATCAAATAAAAATAATTGAACGAGAACTCGAACATTTGAAAGCTATTTCGGCCTATATGGCCTCATCAGAAACGTATTGAATTCAGATTCAAACATATAACAAGATCAAAATTCAACTTACCAAAATAAGATAAAACATGGAACGGATAAACTTGAAGTAAGCTTTAAAGTATCCAAAATAAAACAGAAATGATCAACGTATTGTTACGTATAACCTATAACTATTTGCACTCGGAACACAGAAAAACAATAACAAAACTTATTCACCCCAAATAATGTCCCTTGATAAGAAAAATAAACAGAATTTCAAAAATAATGAATAATTGAGGAATATATTGTCGATATAAAGACTATATAAAATTATTTCATAATTTAAAAAACCAATTTTAATGTGAGTCAATACTTGATAGAAGTAAAATTTAAATGACTTTAAATTCAGAATTATATATTCTAACTTCTACATTATATATTGAAACTATATACAAAAACTATCAAATTGATTTCCTCATATAATATTATATACTACTCTGTCAAGAAAGTACCGGGAATTTTCAATTAAAACAACATTTTTACATTTAATCGTCAAAATTTATTGGGTCGCCTTCAAAATAGGCTATATTTGCTACAATACATCTATGCCAACGCACTTCCAATTATCGAAACATTTTTTATATGCGCTTTCCGGGATGCACGTTACCTCTCGCGCCGAATTTTGTTTTATGGCTTCAATCGACTCAAAACGGGTGCCACGAAGGGGCAATTTTAGTTTTGGGAAGAGGAAAAAGTCGCAGGGAGCCAAATCCGGCGAATACGGTGGTTGCTGAAGCACGTTTGTTGAGTTTTTGGCGAGAAAGTCAGTCATAATCGTAGCTCGGTGAGAAGGCGCGTTATCGTCATGCAAAATCCATGAGTTGTTCGCCCACAAATTTGGCCGCTTCTTACGGATACGCTCACGCAAACGTTTCATAACGACTAGGTAATACTCCTTGTTTACCGTCTGACACTCTGGAACGAATTCGTAGTGCACCACGCCACGGATGTCGAAGAAAACAATGAGCATCACCTTCATTTTCGAGCGGCTTTGGCGTGGTTTTTTCGGTTTCGGCTCATTTTTTGCCACCCATTCAGATGATTGCTGGCTTGTTTGCATATCGTACTCGTAGACCCAGGTCTCATCACCAGTTATAATGCGTTCCATGAATGTAGAATCGGAATTACAGCGATCCAGCATGCCTGAAGCAACCTGTTCGCGATGACGTTTTTGAAGAAAATTCAGGTCTTTCGGTACGAGTCGTGCGGCCACCTTTCTCATGCCCAAAATATCAATCAAAATCGTACGTGCGAACTCGTGGGATATCTTAAGATCATGTGCTATCTCTCTCAAGCTGGTACGACGGTTTTCCAGCACCCTTTCCTTAATTTTATCGACGTTATCTTCGATCGAAGCCGTCGATGGGCGACCACTTCACGACCGTCCTTGAAGGCTCTGTACCACTGATATGCATGAGTTTTCGATAGAGCATTATCACCAAAGGCCTTTTGCAACATTTTCAACGCATCGTCACACGAAAATTCATTTGCAACACAAAACTTCAAACAAATTCTTTGCTCAACGTAATCACCCATAGTAAAAATCGGCACGCACTCTGACATCGACTGACTTAATCAGCTGTTGCAAACACACTAGTTGACAGATCCCGCTCAAGCTTGGCATAGTAATTAAGGACAGTGGTACCAACCTAGGAAAAAATATTTTTACCTGCCTCATTGCCCCGCCAGATTTAAATGGATAATTCCCGGTACTTTCTTGACAGAATGTATAATCAATATAAAATATTTTTTAATGTCTCGGATTACTCACATTAAAATTGGTTTTTAAATTATGAAATAATTTCATATAGAGTCTTTATATCCACAATATATTCCTCAATTATTTATTATTTTTGAAATTCTGGTTATTTTTCTTATCATGGGACATTATTTGGGGTGAATAAGTTTTGTTATTGTTTTTCTGTGTTCCGAGTACAAATAGTTATAGGTTATACGTAACAATACGTTGATCATTTCTGTTTTATTTTGGATACTTTAAAGCTTACTTCAAGTTTACTCGTTCCATGTTTTATCTTATTGTAAGTTGAATTTTGATCTTGTTATATGTTTGAATCTGAATTCAATACATTTCTGATGAGGCCATAAAGGCCAAAATAGCTATCAAATGTTCGAGTTCTCATTCAATTATTTTTATTTGATCCTTTATTTTGATAATTTTAGATAATTTTGGATTAGTGGATTTTCTTGTATTTGTATGTTAATATACATACTTATATAGTTTTTGTTAATACATTTGTATTAATACATTTCAAGTCGGGATGTAAAAAGGTTTTTTCCGAGACGTTGAAAAATATTTTATATTGATTATATATAAGGATATCAATTTGATAGTTTTTTGTATATAGTTTCAATATATAATGTAGAAGTTAGAATATATAATTCTGGATTTAAAGTCTTTTAGATTTTACTTCTGTCAAGTATTGACTCACATTAAAATTGGTTTTTTTGTGTGTTTATTCTAGAAAGCCATTCGCTCACTATAAATATATGGCTATATATAAATAGATATAAAAATATTGTTACCACTATTCATGTGACTACAATATGCAGAGATTATATGTGTATTCTTCAGCGAAGTCTGGATATCACTTCCCAGAAATTAAAAAATTATAGAAAAGCACTGAAGTCGAAATCAGAAGCATTTGCGCCCTTGTTTATATGACCCATAATCGTCCCAAAATTTTGTATTAGCCTTCTTGTCGTTATGTTAGGTCTGTTTTTATGGTTCCAATAGTTATCAACGTTGTTCTGCTAACAGATTTGTTTTTGAGATCTTCTTGATATACGATTCATATCGCTTGGATCCGTTGTCTCTAAAGTATTGAAGAAAATAGGAAAAAATTTCAAATTTGAATAACTCGGAAACCATTTTAATAACTCGAAAACTCGGATTTTGCTCTCCAGTATAATTTTCTAAATAATTTATTACAACTTATTCGGCATATCAATTATTTTACAAAAAAAATTCTAAAATACTATCAGTACACACCATGTAGATAGCATTGTCAAAGACCGCAGTCCTACGCATGCACTTGCTGCCACCGAGGTAGTTAGTATTCGGTTTCATACTGTATATATTATTTGAAGGTTTCAAACTTCATATTCTATTGATTGAAAATTTCAAAAAATTTCCGTAATTTTTTTCACAAACATTGAATAATTTCTCGAGTAGTAATTTAACATTCAAATACAAAAATTCGAATAATATCAAGTAAGGTTATTATTCACAAATTTTCATTGTTGTATTATAACAATAAAAATTTGTGAAAACTAGAATAACCTTATTTAATATAGATTTTTATCAAGTGAGGACTGATTCAATTAAATAATATTCAAATAAGGTTATTCTGATTTTCACAAATTTTTATTGTTACGTTTACAACAATCGTTTCGCTATCACAGAGCATCATTAGGCAAGATTACATTTTGAATAACTTAAATAATGTAATCTTGCCTAATGATGCTATTGTGATAGCGAAATGATTGTTGTTAACGTAACAATAAAAATTTGTGAAAATCAGAATTATCTCATTTGAATATTATTTAATATGGATTTTCACCAAGTAAGGACCGATTGAATTCAAGATTCAATTGCACAGAAATTTAAACTGGAACTGATTTGTAGATTCGGAAATATTTGAAAAAAAATTCCAATTGGTTCGAATTTGTGAACAATTGAGGCATTTTCACCTATATTCCAATTTACATGGTGTTAATACACCCAACACGTACTCTCAAAATTTCAAACCTTAAGATATTTTAGTTTGTTGCTTGTTCACCTTCAGCACAGTGTTTATATGAAACAGCATATGGGCTCATGTTATTTAATTTCAGTCAATAGAGGGTCTGAACGAAAGAATAGAATTGCGTTGTGCAAAAATGCATCAGAAACGTAGTGAAATTCGCAGTGTTGTAGATTCAATACTAAAACGATGTGTGAAATGTATTGAACAAGGCGGTGGACATTTTTAACAATTTTTATTAGCAATAGTAGTCTGTCTGTTTTCTTTATACTTTTTCATAAAATCTGTATTATTAAAATTTGGTTTATCCTTTTGCATTACTTTGATTCGATAGATAAATTCATAACTAAAACAAATTGTAGAAATTACTATGTTTTACTACCAAAAAATATATATTACACAATTTCTTGTGACTCGAGTTTCGGGAAATGAACTATCCCATCATCAGACAACTGAAGACCTAACAGTGGTACACTGGTATTTAAACAAAAGTGATAAATATTTTGAATATTTCAACAGATTCTCGGTAACACCTAATAGTGGTACAGAGGTTTACAATCGGAACGTGATGAAAAACCGGGTTAAAAAAGAGGAGCCTTCTAACAGATATCGGAATGTCGGCAATCGACAAAGAAGGTTGTTAAACAGATGGTACCCATTTAAATATCTCAATTAATTTTTGGGGTTTCATAACTCCGTACAGTCATTCATTATTTTTACATTATTTTGTTGTATATCTCAAATATTTGGATTTACAAAGCTCCATACATTCATTCATTATTTTTCACATTATTTTCATTGGAATGAAATACTATCACTTTTTTATTATTACTGATATACAGTGACTCGAGTTTCGTAGTGTTTACTACATTTTCAAACTGAATGAACAAATTAGATCCCAACTATTATATATGCTGATTGTAGACTTCGGAGAGAGGGGTTTTCCAAAGTCCGTCTGTTCGTTTAGTAGTTTTAGTATTGGTACGTGCCTCTTATATTTTTCAATTTCTATGTATTCCAGGATGTCAAGTTTTTTTCCTTTCGCTTCCACGTGCAAGGTAACAAGGTTGTTCAATTCTGGGAACGTGTGATCTGTATTGAAGAAATGGTTCGCAAAATAGGAATTATTCTTCCTTTCCATAAAAGGTACAAAGAGCATCAATCTGCTTCTAGGAACCGGAAGAATAATTTCAATTTTGCGAACCATTTCTTCAATACAGATCACACGTTCTCATAAGTGAACAACCTTGTTACCTTGCACGTGGAAGCGAAAGGGAAAAAACTTGACATCCTGGAATCCATAGAAATTGAAAAATATAAGAGGCACGTACCAATACTAAAACTACTAAACGAACAGACGGACTTTGGAAAAGCCCTATCAATAAATACTTATCAGTAATAATAAAAAAGTGATAGCAAACAAAGTAATTTCTTATTTCATTCCATTAAAATGAACTATCACAAAGTAACGGACTACTCCTTCCAATATTATTTTTATTGTGAACGAATTTGAAAATTTCAATAAGCAAGTTTCTTTTCTTTTGAATCTACATGTGAAATTTTCTTGAGATTTTCTTTTGTCGAAAGGAATTACTGTTTTCTAAAGAATGAGTGGCAAAAGTTGAAATTTTGTTTACTTTTCATTAAATTCATTTTATGTTCGTTGAAAAAGGTTTTGAACAGATGGTACTTTTTAAATATCTCAAATATTTTCGATTTACATAGCTCCGTACAGTCATTCAATAATTTTGCATTTTTGTTATTTTAAACTAATTTGAAAATTTCAACAGATTCTAGATAATCGAGTTTCTTCCCTTTTGATTCTACATGTAAAATTTTAAGATTATCTATTATTGGAAAGGAATGATCGTTTTCTAGACAATGAGTGGCAAAAGTAGAATTTTGTTTATTTTTCCTGAAACTCATTTTATGTTCGTTGAACCTCGTCTTGAAGGAACGTCCTCTTTGCCCTATATATTTATTACTGCACGTAGAACAAGATAACTCATAAACTCCTGATTTGTGTATGTTTGGAGTAGGGTCCTTTGCGTTAAATAATACCGATGATAATTTGTTTTGCGTTTTGAAGGCAATATTGACATCTGATTTTGAAAAACTATTGGCCACTTTATGCTACGACAGAGAAATGAATGTTTCATTTAATTCGGTTTTTATGATGGGATAAATTTGGCTCATAGCTATTCAGATAGTTTCTGTCGAATTAGATTATCTATTATATTGGGGTTGAAATCGTTGTTCGCGGCTATTGATTTTATAGTTTGGACTTCAGCTTCGCGGTCATTTTTTGATAAGGGTAATGCGAAGGCCTTATGGATCATCGATTGATAGGCTGACATTTTTTGTGAATATGGGTGATTGGAATCAATAGGAATACATATATCAGTGGATGTGGGTTTTCTGAACACGTTGAAATCTATTTGTCTATTTGAGTGTGACATCGAGAGGTCTAAAAATGTAATACTGTTCTTCGATTCTTTTTCTAATTTGAATTTAATTTTTCGCTGAATATTATTCAAAAAATTCAAAAATTGACTCAGTTGTCTGGATGTTCCGGAGATACACGTAAGAATATCGTCTACGTATCTGTACCAGAAATAAACATTTACAGGTAGTTTCGAATTGAAGACTTTATTTTCTATTTCTGACATGAATATGTCTGCAAGGAGTGGACTCAGTGGTGAGCCCATAGCTAGGCCGTGTAGTTGTTCGTATATTTTATTATTAAACTGAAATAGTTTTTGTGCAGGCATTGTTCTAAAAGGGCAATATTTTAATTTTGATCAACTACCAAATAGTAACGGCTGAAAAAATTCAGTATAGATAAATTTATGATTTCCATGAGAATCTATTTAATATTCAATCATAAAGAGCTTCTTCAAGCTGGAGCAAACATAGGTTTGGAATATTTCAACTTTTCGTTTTTATCTTCTTGAATAAATTGGAGAAATATGACTGATTTTGTTCACTTCAGAAGCGTGATATTCATCTCCTTACTAATCAAGATTGTTTGGCACACAGAACTTCTTATCTTGTAGCAAATTTGATGCCGTTTCCAGATATGTGGTCAAATTTGATTAGGCTGCAAGGATAACTGAAGTATAATTAATTTTATGGAAAAACTTGAAATATTTCATGAAACCAATAAATGTTAAATTGAAGAATAACCATCAACATTTGGACCATGTGTTATAAGACAGTTTTGGGTGCAAATAACTTGTATTGCCTCCCCTTGAAGTTTGGTCCTTTTAAAAATAGATACTCTGTATAATAATTCATAATTTATTTCACCTGCACACAACACCTCCTGAATATAATCAGACATGGATAAACCATGCTTCAGTTTTATATTTTTTTATAGACATGCATAAGGACAACATTTTTGACTTAACCTCTAACATTCTGCTTGTATTCTACGCCAAGTTTCAAGATCTTATTCAGAAACGAGTTATGTGATATATTTTCATTAAGTCTTCTCATTTATCATTAAAACAGCAATTATGGACTAGAGGTTCAAACGCTGTTCTGGAGAATGAGCTATATTTTTGAATTTATGTAAATCATTTCTTCTTCATGACGTATCGGCATTACATTTCAAAGAGTTGTATGATATTCGAGAATTTTTCGTTTACTTATATAGAAAAAGTGTTTTTGAGGCATTTTGCTAGAATTTTCTTCAATTAAATTGAAAAGAGGTTTCCTAGGATTATTCTATTTTAATATTTTGTCGACGATATCAAGCGTCACTTTTTAAAGTTGAAAAATAATTACTCAGAATCCTAATGAAATTTTCCATTACCCTGCTTATAGTTATTTCATATTTAAATGTTAAATTTGAAGTCGATGGAGCAATTGTTGCTATTGATTCGGTAGCCCTGAACGCTACTTCGTCCACATTTTTGTTGATTTTTATATGATCCCCACCAAATTTTGCGTTAGCTTTTGTGTCGTCATTTTATATCTCAATGCTACATTTGAACAGAATCGTGTCTTGATTTCGGTAGTTCTCAATGCTGCTTCGCTGCAGTCCTTATTTCAGGATAAAATTTGGCTGATTATCGAAAATTGTTGGCATTTCCTTTTATTCATTTTGAATTTATCTGTATGAAGCCATACCTCGGCCTGCTGCTTCGTTTTTACCAATAATGAGGAAAGAGGTGTATACGTACAAAGAGGATGAAATTTTCAAATTTCGTTCATTTTATATGTTCTTTCGCGTGTGCTCCGAAACGGGTATCGAAAATGATTGAATAAATAGTGAATTACAAACACCGAGTACTTTTTCAATGAAATTTTTATCATATTTGTACTACCCTCAATACAAATTTTGATTTCGTAAAGTTTCAATTTAGTAGACATAGAATTAACACTCATGACAGCATCAAAAGGAATGAGAAAATCAAAGAATCTATTCTTGTCATAAATTTAAGTTGATCATTATGAATTACTTATTTTGAGTTTGTTATTGTTGATAAAATCTATCAATAAAAACCAAAACTTATATTCTATGTTTCTTCAGAGTTTCTAGGAAAACATGTTTCGAACATTAGCAGAATCAGCTATGTTTTTGATTGTTCTATTAGGATTACAAATAAGTTTCCGCCGTTTTTTAACACCAATTTAATTTAAACGATGTGAGACTGCTTGCTGAGTGACTTCTAATGTTAAAGCAAGTTCTTTTTGTGTTTGAGATGAATCTTCCTCCAATTCTGCATCCTGGTAAATTTTTGGCCTTCCACTGCGATCTTTGTCTTCTACATCGAAATCACCGTTTTTAAACTTTTGAAACCACTCTCGACACGTTCTCTCACTCACCATATGCTTCTACGAGCAATTGATGCGCCTCAGCAGCAGATTTCTTTAAATTAAATAAGTAAACTAATATTTCCCGCAAATGACGCTTACTTGGCTCAAATTTTGACATTTTCAACTTATAAAAATTATATTTTACCAATATAAAATCAATGATATTACTAGGTTATGTTGTTCTTGAATGTCCAAACTATTTTTTAAGCCGGTTATCATCTGCGAAAGCTAACTGAAACTCCGTGCCGCGCCATCTACAATAAAACGGAGGAAACTTATTTGTACTCCTAATAATTTTTATTTTGTCCACACCACAAATGGAGACATATAATAATAATAATTATATTGATCATGATCATGATGATGATGATGATGGTGATGAGGATGACGATAACGATAATAATAATAATAATAATATAATAATAATAATAATAACGATAATGATAATTTCATTTTTCGTGGAGGAGAAAGGCTAGACTGGAGAAAATAAACAAATACCTCGATCTAGATAACGAATTGAAGAAAATCCACAGACTCGTGAAAGTGACTGTTGTGCCAATAATTCTGTCTGCTTATGGCCTTGCAGATAAAGAACTGCCTGGGTCCTTGAAGCTGATAGGGGTTAAGGAGCATTTGAACATATTAAGCCTTATGCAAAAGGCTGTGATTTTGTCCAGCTGCTCTACAATGAGGAGAAAAATGGCTAGAGATTAAATCTTTGGTGTTCAACACCTCGGTTTATCATCATTTCCACCAATTTAATTGTGATAAACAAAAAAAAAATAATAATGAAAATGATATTTTATTCATTCTTTGTGACATACTACATCCGTATAGAACACGTCAGAGAAAAAACAATAGTAAAAAAATGTAGCAACTCATGTAGAGGAAAGAAAACGAAAACAAGAAAAAAAGCAACACAAAATTCAGATATCCTAAACTATACAGCCATTCAAGTATTAATGTACTCTAATAACAGCATGTTATTTTTATCTTTATGGAAAAGTCGGAAAAATTATTGACAAATCATTATTTATCATCTAACTATTTGAATTCAGCTTTATCGATTTTCATTTTCTCGAAATATTGAAGTACCAAAATTTTTAGTTTAAAAATCTCTAGAGCTGATGGAAAAATCGTGTTCATTAATTAAGTTAATTAAGTCATTGTCTTAAACGTTTCAAGTATATATAATAAGTTTTTTCTTTCGGAAGTATGATTGTTCTTATTACAATCAGCCTGGCGAATGAACATAATTAAATTGGGCCACGAATTTGTCAGCGGAAATTCGAATTGATTACATTTTCCATACAAAATTTGAAGAATATATACATTTTTACGAAATTAAAGCTCCTTGGTAGGAACATAAAAAAACAAAATTGCAATTTAAAACCTCTCGTCTTTTGTTTATTATGCGCGAATAAATCTTACACAAACGTTACTATAAGTTTTTAATTTTACACATAAATACAGACTAAATTAAAACTAACAGATGAAAGTGTCTGTGTGTTTGAATGGCGTATTTTCAATGAATAGTTAGTTATCTATATAATAGTGTGGGATAATATTGGCCCTTATTTCAATCATGAAAATATGACATAAATTTGAATAACCCAATCAGAAATAAGTTATTGAAGTAATTTTTACTCAATTCAATTATTGTTCTGGTAAGTCAGAAGAGTACCTAACTTTTCATTTACCGTCGAAAAATCAAATATTCCAGATTTAATAACCAGGTCGGAATAAACACATTTGGTTCGTCCACATTGATAACTGGTAGAGGTGGAAATTCATATTCGTCATCAGTTTCAGTTGTAGTAGATGATGGCTTCGTGGTTGTACTCTTGTCTTCCTCTTGGAAACATTCTTCAACGTAATGATCAGTATGGCCTTTACAGTACAAAGGGTACACCACCCAAGCGTTAAATCCATTTCCAGATAGCCTTCTGTGTTCGTTGAAGATTCTTTTGATGCACAAAATATCATCACTTATGTCGTCATCCTCGAAGGACTTGCAACTAGCGTAACAAGCACCAGCTCTATGATGCGTCCCGCACCAATATAAATCACTTATCTGAAATAGACCGTGATCACCACTAGCGGAGTTTACTGCAGAAGTATTAAAATTTGATTCATGTTTGGCAATGCAAACCCACACTGGAATTTCTTTCACATCGATTTCAAACTTATATTTCAATTCTTTAGCTAGTTCACATTTCTTATATAGTCTACCAGAGGTAGAAATGTACAAACAGAACAACAAGAGCAGCAATTTCATTTCGCTAATACCACTTGACCGGTGTAGAACTGGAATGAAAATGAGAAGAATTTTAAATCGAGGGGCTGCTGGACGAAAAGTATTCAACTTAATATTCCATATTCAAGTTCCGTACAACTTCTCGATCCGAAAATAAAAAACTTGAATCACGAAAGAGCAGTTTATTGAATTAGTTCTAGTTACTTTATATTCCTTGAATTTTTCAATCTGGAACAGTTATCTGCTTCTTTTCTCACGTGCCTATAATTCGCTGCACAGGAATGTTTATCGGAATTCTGGCACCAGCTCTGGGGTCATCAACATCAATTGAATACGAAATCGTCTACAAAAGTTTCACGGTGTTCAGCATATCATTATTAGGGTATTTCTATATATTCTGAATCTCGATAGATTATATTTTTAATCCTAATAAATATTTCTGTCTTCAAATCAGACAAAGGAAAATATTGGTTGAAATCATATCATCTGACACGAACAGTGATGAACAATCGAATGAACAGAATAAAAACCCACCAGAAAAATATTCTGTTAGTGATATATTTCCTGGCTGAGGAATGAACATAATTGATTTGACATATTTTGAAACCAAAATTTTTTAATTTAGCTAATGATTTTTAACAGTAAATAAATGATTATGATAATGAAAGACTTCATGAATGACCTCAATGAATTTCATTATGAAATATTTGTGATTTTCAAACAATCTCTTGTACATTCATTTTTCTAATTTACCCGTGGAATGATATAATCTTATCTTTATTTGGTATTATATGAGTATGTGTGTGATGGCAAGCTCTCAGGTACCTACAGTTTATTGTACTTACATTATCACATTTAAGAAGTATAGTTGACTGATACTGTGAACTTTGGATTCCCTGAAGAGCTGATGAGGCAAAAAACGTAATTTTTGCAAAAAAAAATTATTTATAAATCGCCACTACAATATTTCTAAGATCATCACATGAAGCTAAAGCGCAACTTCCACACCGCTTAGTAGTAGTAGTAATAAGAAAGATTACTTCTCACGAGTGCATGATGAATAATAAAAATAGTTGAGATATAGCTGCGATTTTTTGAGATTTTTTTTTTAATTATCCACATTCATTAGGTTTCCTCTCCATGTCCTTATAAATAATTACTGAATACTTGAATACATTCTGCCAAACACCGCTCTCCATACAGCGATTGAAAATTATACTTAAAGGTTCATTTATAAGGTCCACAATCATCTTCAGCGTCTCTGCCTTAATTTCATCTGATACTACGCTTTTTCAGGTTTATGTTCAAGAATAAGCTTTTTTACCTCTGAGTGATCAGTGGGTAGCAAATCGAGGAAATTGGGAACACACACTTCCATCTGCGATTCATAAAATTTCGATGATCACTGGATGAACAGATACTCTTCTCAAATTCGACAAACGCATCAACGAAATTGGGTTTGCACAAAACATGTTCAGGTAGTTGAAGTGCACTCGGATCAGTTGATCCCAGAAAACAATCTTATAAGAACTATTAAAAATTTGACTGCTACATGATAGAAATAGAAAGAGGGAAAATAAGAATGTACTACTCGGTCAAGAAAGTACCGGGAATTTTCAATTAAAACAACAATTTTACATTTAATCGTCAAAATTTATTGGGTCGCCCTCAAACTAGGCTCCATTTGCTCCATACATCTATACCAACGGCACTTCCAATTATCGAAACATTTTTTATAGGCGCTTTCCGGGATGGACTTTAGCTCTCGCGCCGAATTTTGTTTTATGGCTTCAATCGACTCGAAACGGGTGCCACGAAGGGGCAATTTTAGTTTTGGGAAGAGGAAAAAGTCGCAGGGAGCCAAATCCGGTGAAAACGGTGGTTGCTGAAGCACTTTTGTTGAGTTTTTGGCGAGAAAGTCAGTCACAATCGTAGCTCGGTGAGAAGGCGCGTTATCGTCATGCAAAATCCATGAGTTGTTCGCCCACAAATTTGGCCGCTTCTTACGGATACGCTCACGCAAACGTTTCATAACGCCTAGGTAATACTCCTTGTTTATCGTCTGACCCTCTGGAACGAATTCGTAGTGCACCACGCCACGGATATCGAAGAAAATAATGAGCATCACCTTCATTTTCGAGCGGCTTTGGCGTGGTTTTTTCGGTTTCGGCTCATTTTTTGCCACCCATTCCGATGATTACTGGCTTGCTTGCATATCGTACTCGTAGACCCAGGTCTCATCACCAGTTATAATGCGTTCCATGAATGAAGAATCGGAATTACAGCGATCCAGCATGTCTGAAGCAACCTGTTCGCGATTACGTTTTTGAAGAAAATTCAGGTCTTTCGGTACGAGTCGTGCGGCCACCTTTCTCATGCCCAAAATATCAATCAAAATCGTACGTGCGGACTCGTGGGATATCTTAAGATCATGTGCTATCTCTCTCAAGCTGGTACGATGGTTTTCCAGCACCCTTTCCTTAATTTTATCGACGTTATCTTCGATCGAAGCCGTCGATGGGCGACCACTTCACGACCGTCCTTGAAGGCTCTGTACCACTGATATGCACGAGTTTTCGATAGAGCATTATCACCAAAGGCCTTTTGCAACATTTTCAATGCATCGGCACACGAAAATTTATTTGCAACACAAAACTTTAAACAAATTCTTTGCTCAACGTAATCACCCATAGTAAAAATCGGTATGCACTCTGACATCGACTGACTTAATCAGCTGTTGCAAACACACTAGTTGACAGATACCGCTCAAGCTTGGCATAGTAATTAAGGACAGTGGTACCAACCTAGGAAAAAAAATTTTTACCTACCTCATTGCCCCGCCAGATTTAAATCGATAATTCCCGGTACTTTCTTGACAGAATGTATATATGTTTGTGTTAGCGTTGTTAATGTTGGGTTAGAATTCAGAAACGGGTGGTTTTTGTTTATATGCTTGTCATAGCATAAACCTCATTACTAAGAACTACGTTATTAGTATTACTTGGGTGCGTGCAAAATGGAAGGTTATTTCAAATAGAAGATTCCAACTACTACTACGAATTACGTTATTGGTATTACTTGTGTGTGTGTGTGTGTGCAAAATGGAAGGCGATTTCAAAAGGGAAATTTCACCAGAATCTTCTTCTTACGATGATGTAACGATTTCGAAAAACATTTTTCAATTATATTTGTTCGATTTCTTCAAAATTGAACAACGTTTAGTATTACAAATGGAATTTAGGCCTACACGCCAGCTAAGGATCCAAAATATTTGTTCATATTTTTCATAGAACCCTTAAAAACCAGAAAGAGGAACGCATTCAGACGAACGCAGTTTCGAAATTTGGGATAGGTTTCTTGCTACCTGCCACACATTGTGACTCATTCACCCACGATGCATATCATAAAATGTTCTCTAGTTAACATTTACTCAAGACACAATCTCATCTCTTTCGATAATTCACACACTGAACGAAAGAATTCTCTCAATTTATGCGTGTTGATAGCTCAGTGCAAAGAGCTTTGGGCTCGTACTCGAAAGGTTTAAATCCTGTTCAGGTGGAAAATAAATTTTCTAGTTGGAGAGGTTTCGGTCATCATTTCACTGTTGGGGTCGAAAATTAACAGTGCTGTGATCATAGACGTATTAAAAGAGACCCAGACCCCAATAAATAGCTCATTATTCAACTGGTCCACTGCAAGAAGAATCTAGTCCACTGTTGCCAAATTTCTCATTTGAGAATATGTTTGCTTCTAAAAACCTAGTAACCATTCAAGTCTCACATTATTACTAATCATTTATATTTTTATTTATTCATAAGTTTCCCTTAGTTGTAGCTTCATATTAATATATTATAGAAGTAGGTTCCGTAAAATGACCAATAAAAGATAATGTACATTTCTCTTTCGTGGTAAATACTTTTATTTTTGTAAAATTGGCGACGCTGCAATTCAAGATAGCGAATGGCATTAATTTATTTCCCTCCTTAAAATATATAGTGTGAACGGTGCCATGTTATGATCTGGTTTTTTTCGTGGAATATCAGTAAGCAAATTCCTGTTCTTAAATACTTATTCAGTGTTTTGAGCTATTTGGAGTGAATTTGGTCATAATTTGTGTACAACATGGTTGGTCAATGTAAAAAATATTAAGTGGCGTAGTTATATTCAGAATGAATGTAAATTTAAAAGTTTTCCATAATTTTTGAAACATAAAATTCTTAGTCTCTATAGAATTACTATCATTGTTGTTTTGTAATGTGAATATTTATTCCAGATTTCCAAGTGATACCCAAACAAAAAAAGGATTTAAGCTTCGCTTCTTGGGTTCGAAAGTGTTGATTTCTCGAACAAGCATGTTTTCTATGTTCAAACCATTTCGAATAAAACGACATTGGAACAAGGGCTAATGAAATGAAATACCTCAAACAAAATGTTACTCCTCTACTTGATCAATCTGCATTCGAGATAAATGTATCCGAGAAATATGTTATATGTATTTGTAATATAAATCCATATAACCAATTGGTAACTTTGGATGAATTTCTTCAAATATACCATATTTAAAAAATAACTTCAATTCATTTATTATTACAGAAAGAGGTCCTATTTGGGTGACATGCTGAGTAGTGATTTCTCCACACCAGAGAAACGAAGGAAAAGTTATCACAATGTGAAGAAGGTGATTACAAAACAAAAAGTGAAAATGTATACTCTTCAAAATAAAGATCGTCGGCAAAAGCTTCGAATCAAATCATTGAAGAGTTTACTATCATTTTTGACTGAAAAGTTTCGTTTCTTAGAGGAATCAGAACACACAATATTGGTGAGTAACTATGGAAGAAATCCATCAACCAACTAGCCCATAGTTTTATTACCAATAATTAACACTTAATGAATACCCAAATATTTCTACAATATCTGCAAATTGTTTATTCTGCTCGAGAATACTAATAGTTTAATAGAAATACAGTAGAGGGTTCAAATTAATTGGAGAACTTGGATGTTCGGATAATCGAATTGAAAACTTAATATTATCATTCAAATAATACATTCATAAAAACACCTGTTTATCTACTTCTGTTTGTAACATTGATTCTCTCTTGCTAGGTATTAAAGTACATATGCAATATTTTGCACTGAATTAATGTATTAAAATAAAAAATTCCAAGCAATGATTCCAAGTGTGAGCAGTTCGGTGAAGCAATCCTTCAGTTGAACGCATCTCTACTATATTATATTGAGTGTGATAACATTATTTATTCCTTCTCAGTGATATATCTAATTTTCACAATATCTAAATGGTACAGATCAGTTGATGGTACTCCTGGTTTCACCAAAGAATCCTTTCTTTCATTGAGTTTGAAAAACACCAATTCATCAACACCACTTTTATGTAATTTAGTGTTAGATGAAATGTCCATAAGACAAAAAGTAGAATGGACTGGACGAAAATTTACTCGCTATGTTGAAATGGGTACTAATCTTGACCGCGATTATTTACCCGAAGCGAGAGAGGTATTAATTTTTATGCTTGTGTGCATTAATGGTTCGTGGAAGGTTCTTGTTGGATATTCTCTGTTAAATAGCTCAACTGGAACTGAAAAATCTGAAATAGTGAAAAGATACCTCGAATTCGTCAATGAGAGTGGTATCATAGTCAATCAATTACATTTGATGGCACTGTAACAAATTTTTCAATGGCAGTAAAGTTAGGTGCAGATTTTAGTAATTACTCTTCATACCAGGCAATGCTTTCATGGGACTATACGAGCCGGATATTTATATTCCACATCTGATTCATACCAGCCGGATCTCTTCACACTACATTCACGCAAATTTTCGACTGAACAGTGAAATGGTGGCCGAAACCCGTCCAACTAGAAAATTTCCTTCCTACTTGACTGGACTCCAATACGGGACCTTTCGGTTCCCAACCCAAGGCTCTAACCACTGAGCTAACGACACACATCAACTTTTAAATTTACTCATTCACATAATTCACATCGCTGTATTATAGTTGTTTTACAAATAATTACTGATTAAATTCCTTTCAATTTGACCTATTTTCATATTATCGCTCAGGCATTGTTGCTTGTAGTTCTACTTCTGAAAATCTCACAATAAAAGGTTTCATAGTTGAAAGAAACAATGCCCAGTCCTTACCTCCTTAAATAATTTTATGGATAGCTGAGAATCTTGCTCGGATGAACTCATACTTACTGCTCAAATAAGAATACTCAGTAAAAAATACGAAAAGTACGAAAACGCCCAATTAAAATTGAAAATAGTATAGAATAACAAGGTTTGATATTGGTTCTGGAAAGAACATGATATATTTTTTGATCTTCATCTAGATTATGTATCTTTGGTTCAGAGAAAAATATATTCACTTCCAAGCGAACGCTCAACGTCAAAATTCAACGTCACTGGCATTAAATTATTTGGAAAAAATTAACGAATGTGATCAATACTCAGATCAAAGTCCAATAACGCACCTCGATAAAGCAACGAAACATCACTGCCTTCTCATCACTCTTTCTCTAGAAAAATGCTGAAGTGGTATTCGCTAAGCAAATCTCAGGCAATACCCAAAAGTCGCTATTGTCCAACTAAATGGTCAAATTGAGGTTCTGTTTAAAGGTCCCTAAAAATTTCCCATTTGACCCAACAGACTTACCACACACAGACTTACCACTCCAGATAAAAAACTCATTGAACAGGACTTTGAACCGAAAGATGGAATCTTTAGAATTGATTCACCTCTTTGTTCGCCACAAGAACCGTCAGAAGTATTTAACATATTTCATAACGCTTAAAGTCCCCCACTGCACCGCGAAAATTGATTCGAAAATGATCCACCCCTAATTTTTGACTATCACAAATTTTTAGATGAATGTATCACTTATGAGCATGCACGATACGTATCGCTCTCCCTCCATAACGATTCTCATCACAAGTATTTCTACACCCTTTTATTTTTTGATCACACTTATTTTACTCGCATGCCAAATCGTCCCAAGTTATCATTTATTGTTTTGGACGAATCCGTGCGGGGTTCTAATATTATATTATATTTATAATAATAGAAACTTGATAATAATCGAAAATAAATAATTATGTGTATATGTGTAATTTGATATTTTTAGTTTTATTTGTCAGTCGTCCACACCTCCCTCTCTCGTCTTGAATTCAATTTGTTTTGTTTATTTATATATTTTTTTTTTTTTTTTTTTTGTTTCTGCTTCAAGTGCTCAAAATCCTCGAAAGGTGCAGACAACAGAAAACGATCTTTGCTTAGTTGTTGTTTCGCCCTGGAGAGGATAATTATTAAATCTTTTATTTTATATATGAATATATGTTTCATATTGTATAAGCACTGTCAGAATTTATTTATGCTGGAATCTAAATATATATATATATATATATATATATATATATGTGTCAAAAGTCAGGGTAAAAACTTCAAACCGGCAAACGGCCAAATATCCATTACATTCCTGCAGTGTGCCGATGAATCCACAGGTAAAATAACTTAAGTATCGATTCAAGACGGATATCCGTATGTCAAATTTACTAAATTACCATGCGGCCCGAGAGTATACATATATATATATATATATATATATATATATATATATATATATATATATATATATATAGATATACATATATATGTATATATATATATATATATATATATATATATATATATATATATATATATAGATATACATATATATGTATATATATATATATATATATATATATATATATATATATATATATGTATACTCTCTCGGGCCGCAAGTTATTTTACCTGTGGATTCATCGGCACACTGCAGGAATGTAATGGATATTTGGCTGTTTGCCGGTTTGAAGTTTTTACCCTGACTTTTGACACATAATTATTTATTTTCGATTATCATCAAGTTTCTATTATTATAAATATAATATAATATTAGAACCCCGCGCGGATTCGTCCAAAACAATAAATGATAACTTGGGACGATTTGGCATGCGAGTAGAATAAGTGTGATATATATATATATATATATATATATATATATATATATATATATATATATATATATATTTATATATATATATATATATATATATATATATTACGTTCCTTTGTTTCTGTTTTATGTTCTTTCTTCCAAGACTGTTTATTTCAGTATTCGCAACATTCGACGTTGGATGTCATGAGGCAACTGCGCTACAGAGATCACCAGTTACAGTGCCAGTTATAGGTCTCGCATTTACTGTAACAGATGGGCGGCCTACAATCGAAGACGATATGTTTGTTTTCTTATAGATAGTTTTATTCGCAACAAGTTTTTCATTGAGGTTTCAATCATAGCCTTGTTGTTTACGATTTCACATTCTAGAGTGGAAATTTTATACTTTAGGAGGTTGTTATTTTCCAACAGAATAGAGTTCTTGGCTTCTAATTCAACAGAAGATCGTGATGTGTTGACGCGTTAGGGCGGAATTATATTTGTACTTGTACTGTGTCATGTTGCGCGCACTCGACGCAGGCACTAATTATACATGTGTTTCGTGTCGGAGGCATTACAGACGTTATTTTAAGTGAATATAGCGTAGCCGAAAGATATTATCTATTTACGAGTACTACTACTTATCCTGTATTCTTCAGATTAAGATAGCGATTCTGATGAAGATCTTGGATATATGCTTATGTTGAGTCTACTTGAAAATAAAAGGAGGAGAAGAAAATACAACTTTCTTATTCGATGGCATAATTAACTATATTTTATCAGAACGTTTTCAAACTGAACAGCTCGATCAATCTGGTTTTTGTACATCCGGAGTCGGTGATTGATTACTGTCATAACGATGCTCTTAAACGGCGGCAAGAAACTGTCAACGCGACTACATCGGTTGAACACACGTACTCCAATGTTAAAAAACAGGAATTTACAGGAGTACAAACAGATGCATAATGGAATATAAATAGCGCGGTGTTTATCAATTCATATATGTAGAAAAAACTATTTGGGGGGCCTGGAATACTTCTTCTTCATATATTGAAGTTAGAGAACTTCTGCGTCAAAGGAATGACTTGGGTGACTTGACGATGAATGTCAAGTACTGTGGAACTTACAGAGAGCTCTATAAAATTCTAGTCAACAACCACTTGGTCATTTTTGTTGTACTTTAGATACTTTAAAGCATAGTTTGATTTCATTCGTTCCAGGTTTTATATTATTTGGCGAGTTTAATTTTGATCCTATTAATATATAAGAATCAAAATTCATTCATTCCTATTAATATATAAGAATCAATACATTTCTGAAGAGGTCTATAGACCGCAATAGGTATGAAATGGAGTTCTTGTTTAATTGTTTTATTTGATTCTTTGTTCTGAAAATTTTCGATAATTTTGGAATAGTAGATTTTCTTGTATTTGTATGTTGATATACATACTTTAATAATTTGTATTAATACGTTTCATGTCGGGATATAATAAAGTTTTTTCCGAGACACTGAAAAATATTTTATATTGATTATCTATAAGGATATCATTTTAATAGTTGTTGTATATAGTTTTAATATATATATTGTAGAGGTTAGGATATATATTCCTGAATTGAAAGTCATTTAGTCATCGCATCAGAACTGCTGATCACGCAGTCCTCCTACAATTGACCAACTTCTATGTTCCACAGGGTGCGGATCACAGATTTAATCACTATGTCAAACTTTGACAGATTAACCGCTGTTGATCATAGATCAAGTAGAAATTTGGCCCCGCAAACCATGTTGTGCTCTGATCTAACCTACACTTGCTGCTGAATCACAGATCAAATTGATTTATCTATTTTGGTGAATCCAGTTCTTTGTATTGTTCGTTAAATAGTTGGAGTGAGTAGTATAATTTCTTGTTGACTTTTCTCAAGTGATGTAATTGTAAAATTGTTCGAAATCAGTTCTTGTCATAATCAAAAGAAGATTTTAGTGAAATTTGAAGACCCCGAACTATTGAAGACTTTGTAAAATATGATGATCTTGATTTCCAAATACGTTTTCGTTTCAACAATAATATCGTGATGGAATCATTATAAAAATTTGACCAGAAATTAAACCACGCAGTACAAAGGATAAGGCGATGGATGCGAGATTCCGATTATTAGTTTGTCTGCGATTTTAGGGTGGTTTCCAGTTGATGATAGGAGATCATATCAATATTGCAAAGTCCGTGGTATGCAGAACTGTTAAAAGGTTATCATTTGAAATTGCCGGTTTCAAACTACCTTTCATTTTGTATACACACAAGTTATACTAATAACGTAATTGGTAGTAAAATAATAGGAAGGATTATTACAAAATTTGAATATCGAATCAGATTCAATCTGTTAGTCTTCTACAAGTTTAATTTAAAAAAATTTATTCAAGAAACTTTAAGAATTAAATTAATGTCTTTATAAGCACTGCTCATATTTAATAGACTTATAAAATTGAAACTAATCATACAATATCAAATGGAATTAGGAAAACCCAACGAATTTAAATTGTCAATTAAAATTAATAAATAAATAAATTTTTTCTTGTTTCATTCCAGGCATGCGTACTGAACTCTTCAGACAAACGTAAGAAGCCCTGTTATTAAATATTTCAAATAAACTTGGTTTTGAGAAGTTCTTAAAATTATTTTGTATATTTTTGACACAGATTTAGTCTTCATAAATATAAGATCAGAAAACAATACATTTTGTAACAAACAGGGCTTCGTTCGTTTGTCTGAAGAGGTCACTACGCATGCCTGGAACGAAAAAAAAAATTTTCTTTTTTTATTAATTTTAATTGACAATTTATATTCGTTGGGTTTTCTTAATTCGATTTGATATTGTATAATGAGTTTTGATTTTATACGTCTATTAAATATGAGCAGTGCTTATAAAGACATTAATTTAATTCTTAAAGTTTCTTGAATAAATTTTTTGAAATTAAAATTGTAGAAGACTAACAGATTGAATCTGTTCCGATATTCAAATGTTGTAATTGGTAGTAGTATTATGACATGAGAAGTATATAAACAATAACAATCCGTTCACAAATTCTCACTCCACATTAACAGATCTACTACAGATATATAGACATTCTTATTTTCCTTATTTCTATTTCTATGCTGTAGAGGTAAAATTTTTGAAAGTACGATGTTGACAGATTGTTTTCTTGTGGATCAACTGATCCACATGATCAATTTCCTCAATTTGTTTTGTGACACCCAATTTCTTCGATTGATTTATCAAATTTTACAAGAGTATCTGTGAACTCAACGACCGCCGAATGTCTATGGAAACCAGCGTTAGTGTCTGCAGCGGTCTCGGTACTAGAGTGGAGGGAGGATTCGTCTTGTGTAATGCCCTATAAATGGAATGAAATAACAAATTACTTTATATCCTATCACTTTTTTCAATTAACTAAATATTATTAATATACTAACTCGAGTTTCGTAGTGAAAATATAGTAACATTTTCAAACTGAATAAAAACAAATTATATGTCAACTATTATTAGGAGTACAAATAAGTTTCCGCCGTTTTATTGTAGATGGCGCGGCACTGAGTTTCGGTTAGCTTTCGCAGATGATAACCGGCTTAAAAAATAGTTTGGACATTCAAGAACAACATAACCTATTAATATCATTGATTTTATATTGGTAAAATATAATTTTTATAAGTTCAAAATGTCAAAATTTTAGCCAAGTAAGCGTCATTTGCGGGAAATATTAGTTTGCTTCTTTAATTTAAAGAAATCTGCTGCTGAGGCGCATCAATTGCTCGTAGAAGCATATGGTGAGGGTGCTTTGAGTGAGAGAACGTGTGATTTCGACGTAGAAGACAAAGATCGCAGTGGAAGGCCAAAAATTTACGAGGATGCAGAATTGGAGGAATTATTGGAGCAAGATTCATTTCAAACACAAAAAAAACTTGCTCTAATATTAGAAGTCACTATATTACCGTTCTTCTATAATAAATATTTAATTTGTGTTAAAAAATGGCGGAAACTTATTTGTTCTCCTAATATATACATTAGTTGAAGGCTTCGGCAAAACTTCGAGAACTAGGGTGTGCCAAAGTTCCGTCTACTCATTTAATAGTTTTATTGTTGAAACGTGCTGTTTATGTTTGAATATTTCTATGGATTCCAGGATGTCTAGTTTTTCCTTTCGCTTTCACGTACAATATTTCAAGATTGTCTAATTGTGGAGATATAATTGGTTCCGAAAAAATATTTCGCAAACTAAGAGTTATCTTTATGGTTCCTAAATGAAGATTACTGTTCTTACAAACAATTTTGGAAAGGTCTGCCGGTTTAGCCTATATATACGCTACTGTACTTATCCCAACTCACGAAATCTAACAATGCGAAATGAAAAATGTGAAAGAATTACAAATACTTAATATCTCATATTGTGCATTGAATAAAAGAACATGCTGACCTCTGTTGACAGTTAACTCTTTCTAGAGAATTTTGAACACGTTTGTATTTCAGAACAGTAATTGAAATTAGACGGAATTTCAAGTGACTTCAATTTATATCTTTCAGTTTTTATAAGGCCGATTGCTTAGGAAATAAATTGTTGTAATGTGTTTTACCTGCAATTAAAAAAATCTCTTCATAGGAAACACTCTGTATTTATAGTCGATATATGTCGGATAAATAAAAAAAGGTCCGTATTCCCTCCTGCGTCATTTGTGTTTTGATTTCATTAATATGGATTTCTTGTGTTAGATTTCCTCCTGTGATTGTTCTTCGGAACTTAAAGCGAAGATTCGAGTTAAAGTTCACGCCCACGATAAAGAGGAGATAGGGATCACGTTCACATTACTTAAAGCTAACAAAGTTGGAAAATCTGGAACGAGGGAACGAAAAGTAAACCGAACTGGAGCAAATAATTCCAAATAATTATCCGAAGCGTGCACAGATCTCAGATTACAAACTGCTCCTGGTCACTCTCCGTGGTCAGCTGAAATTACAAGGGAAATGTTCAATCAAGCATTTCGGGCGCTTAATCCTATCCTTTCAGCGATTCCTCATTGATGGCTCTCTGAAGAATCCTCCGCGTTGAATTATTCGTTAATTTATGATGAAATCAGGAATTGAGTAAATTCATTAGAAATCTCGGGAATACAATTTCCCTGGTGGGAGTTGAAGTATACATTCTCAATCGATTTAGGGAGTGCGCTGTGAGGATTTAAAGAATTACAATCAGGCCCATCCTTGCATTTCGCAATTTATTCGCAGAGCCGGATTTTAAACAGTGTAATGTATTACTTTTAGATGAGACGTCTAAAGCAATTCTCGCCACTTCTCTGAACTGTTTTCTGCGTACAATCATTTCATCCCAATAAAATAATATGCTGTTGCTACTTTCAAGCAGGCAATTATTTTCAATACATACGATTTCTCTCAAGATATTTAATTTACCAGTCCAGATTGCAAATCTAGACCTGTTTATTTTGTTCGAAAATCGCCAAAATCGACCTATTACATATGTGAAAAAATATATTAACATGATATTTTTTATATCAAGAACTGAACTTCTCAAGAATTGAAATCAAAGGCTTTGTCCATATAAAATTCTGTCCAATTAATATGTGATGCGGAGTATTTGATGCATTGAAATTTTTTTCAGAAGTTTGCACGAAATAATCGAAAAAAGAAGAAGTTATCCCAATAATTCGAACACCATTTTAACTACAATTGCAGCTTACTGCTTGATCTTGCCTATGCAGACTTGAACTTCAAAACCTTGTATATACTTCAATTATAAAATAGAAAAAGTCTTTTTACTTGATTGAAGAAATATAACAAAGTTTGAATATCAAAACAGATTTAATCTGTTGGTCTTCTACAATTTTAATTTCAAAAAAATTTTTATTCAAAAAACTTCTAGAATTAAATTAATCTCTACAATAAGCACCGCTTATATTTAATAGACGTATATAATCAAAACTCAATATATAATGTCGAATAAAATAAGTAAACCAACAGATATAGAAAAAGTCATTAAAATTAATAAATAAATATTTAAAGGAGACAAAATTTTGTTTCTGATCTTACCATTATGAACACCAATTGCTTTCCAAAAACATGAACATAACTTAAGGACTTCTCAAAAAATATAATTCATTTGAAATATTCAATATATTTAATTATTCAAATAAGTTAGTTCAAAAATCTCCCAAAACATGCACTATATCTTCAAAAAACAATTAGACTTCTGATAATCTCTTCATCGGTCCTAAATAATATTCCAAGTATCAAAACAAAATAACTATCACTATATCTTACCTACACGTGGTAACAGGATAAATTGCTTTAAACAGACTAACTTTAAAATCCAAGATAGTCTATGTTCTTAACAAAATCACAGAAAAGTGTAAGGTAATATAAGGTTATCTTCAAACCATTGACATTCCATAATGAGATTTATTCAAGCCTGTATATAATTATATATTATGTAAAAAATAAAATAGAAAAAGACTTTTCACTTGATAGAAGAAATATAACAAAATTTGAATATCAAAACAGATTTAATCTGTTAGTCTTCTACAATTTTAATTTCAAAAAAAATTTTATTCATTAAGTTAGTCTGTTTAATTTATCCTATTACCACGAGTAGGTAAGATATAGTGATAGTTATTTGATTTTGATATTTGGAATATTATTTAGGGTCGATGAAGAGATTATCAGAAGTCTGATTGTTTTTTGAAGATATAGTGCAGTTTTGAGAGATTTTTGAATTAACTTATTTGAATGTTTTGATGTTTTTGGAAAGCAATTGTTGTTCATAATGGTAAGATCAGAAACAAAATATTTTGTCTCCTTTAAATATTTATTTATTAATTTTAATGACTTTTTTTATATCTGTTGGTTTGTTTAATCCATTTGACATTATATATTGAGTTTTGATTATATACGTCTATTAAATATAAGCGGTGCTCATTGTAGACATTAATTTAATTCTAAAAGTTTGTTAATAAGGATTTTTTTCTAAGTTAAATTTGTAGAAGACTAACAGATTGAATCTGTTTCGATATTCAAATTTTGTTTACTTCAATTATGTATCAGATATAGAAAAATAATTATTTTCAGGGAAATCCTAATGAATTTATTTCCAATTTGGAACAAATAAATAATTCTTGACATCGACATACCTGTATTGTTTGTTTATTTGAGACTATCAAACAATGATATTTTTGCCAGATATATTTCTGGAGCCCACAAAGAAAATTATGAGTTACTTTGGCTTAAAACTTATTCTCCAAAGCTGAACTCTCTAGTTCTTTCTTTTGAAAATTATCGTATCTAACACAGGGTGAAGCTTTTATTATTGAATTCGATCATGAATAATATATTTCAAGGTCCAATATGAAACACTTGATACCATTCGCGCTTGAATATTCGAAAAATTTAAACATAATTATGAGATTATTGCGAATAAGTAGAAGGTATGATGGAATATTTGTATCATCATATTTTGTAAAATTAATAATTTCATTTATAATAACTTCGTTGAGAAAACATTGATATATGAAGCATGTCAATCAGCTCATGGCAGAAATTGAAGTATCATTATATAAAACCACTAAAATGAATGACTCAGATCGGTATACTCCAGGACCACTTGCAAGGTTGAAAATTCAAACCGGAATTTCGGAGATATTTCGCTTAATCTTCTGATATCTATTTTTATTCGGAAATTTACCATGATATTCTCAATGAACGTGCAAAATTAGCTCAGAAACTTTTCTACATTTTATAATGCATTTATGATATGATAAATTATAATATAATAACTTATATTGACTGATGCGATAATTCCATTCCTCTTGTATAATTTATATTACCCAAAAGTTGATAACGCTGATTTATATTTATTACTCGGTCTGTGACTAACTATCACGTGTTTTCATGACAGCTGATGTGTTGGTTCAAACTATTTATACTTCGATAAAACTTAACGAGAAAAAAATTTGGGCATTGGTCATAATTGCCAATACAAATATCCGTTTACGGGAGTGCTATATTTCTACTACAGCTAACACTCTCCTCACGATTAGATATTGAATGAGCGTTATTATTGTTCTTATATAAAGTGGACGGGCGTCTGTCCACTATACCACTTCGCCCGCATGATCTATTGTGGTTCACCCTTAATTTATATTTCACTGACGAGATCCAGTTTTTGGTTCAAACCGATAATCTTGTCCGGGGGTAATTTTTTCAGTTCTTAGTAGGCTACATAAAAGCCTGACTAACGACCTCGAATCTGATGCTACTCACCGCTGGATACTCTGAGACGATGTGCATGGCTGCTTCAGTGTCCTCGAGGCACAGTCTGCATTTATCGTCTTCAGCCAGACCGATTTTGTGCAAATGCGCTGTCATCATAATTCCGAAAAGTGTTCTTAGTTTGGCCCCATCCATATCTAGCTCTAGGTCCGCCATTTTTTGATTCGAAGCTGTTTCAAGGAACACCTTCGATTGTTTCAAGCCAGGATGGCTCAGCCAGAAAGACTCTTGTCTGGAGTTCATTCTGCCTGTTCTCGTCTACTTAACCACGTCAAGTGGTATTCCGAGGTATGGTTCCTGGCCTACCAGAGGCAGCGCAGCTCTAGTAAACGCCAGCTGATCTGCCTCTACGTTACCCAAATAGTTCGACTGATTCGGTATCCAAACAAGAGTAATTCTTTTATACCTACCGAGCCTGTTTAAAGCCATGGGGCAACTTCAGACTGTTTTCGATGTACAACAGCTGTATTTCAGAGCTTTTAGTACTGACTGACTCTCAGTAAATATTTTGAATTTGCTGTGGTGGATTTTCCGTTTCATCAGCAAATCTGCCACAATTTCAATGGCAAATAGTTATACCTGAAATGTGATTGGTAGTGACCGAGACTCAACGAGATGGTGATTCTGGGTTTGTTCCCATAGATATAGATCCAAGGGCATCTATAGGATGCTGTTCGTTAAAAGTTTATTCAGCAGTCCTGAGCCTCCCATCACTATTGCCTCTGGCTTGTCGATCGTCGGTTGATATAGTTTGTATGTGGTCCATTCCGCCTCACTCTGCACCAGCAGGTAGTGGATTTAGTGGAATCTGCATGGCTGCTGTGGCTGTGGTGTGAAATGCACCTATAATTGCAAGGCAAACCTGTCTCAGTAGCCTGGTGAGCTTATGTTGGCCATTCGTTTGTTGGCCCTTCTTCCGTTACGCTACAGCACCATACATTATCTTTGGTGTAATATACATAGTGTCTAGCCGGTACATTTGATAAACTCAATTTGAAATAATAGTTGATATGTTGATAGGACCAACTCAATATGTTCAACCGAGACACTCCTTTCACATTTAAATAGGTAGTAAATCGTTTGAATACTTACGCCCAACAGAAGAAAGGCTCTCTTGGATACTGCAACATTTCTTGATGATACTGAATCCCGTTGTATACAATTAAATCGAGGTATGTCGACAAACCTGTTTTTTATAACTTTCATTCTCCAAGAGCACTCTAGATCCTGACACTAAGTGTCATTACAAACCTTTTTTATTTTTCCGCAGGCATAAATATCCAACGTAGTATAAACATGCATCATATAAGTTATAATATAACCAAAAATTTCATATTCATCATATTATTTTCCATGGAGCCCTGATTCTTCTGAATAATTCACATCCACCATTCAATTTCACTATTTACTATGACGAAATGCAATAAAGGGAGCAATATTTTCATGCAAAGTATTATCATTGAAACTACAAAATATTTGCATTCGTAGCTGAAATTGTATGAAAAAGATAAGGTTACAGACATGCAAGAACATATTTCCATTACTCGACTCTAGATGTTAAATTGAAATTTCAAACAAGGAAATGGAAATAGCATATGTGAAAGTAATCAGTTTATACAGCTGCGTGTTGATTGCAATTGATTTGAATTGAATCATAACGAATCTTTTCGATTATATTATGTTCTTTATAGTACAACAAGTTGATAACGGAAAGTATGTAGATAAAAATTTCTGCATGAGAAATGTTC
Source organism: Megalocaria dilatata (assembly GCA_034642435.1). Taxonomy (NCBI): domain Eukaryota; kingdom Metazoa; phylum Arthropoda; class Insecta; order Coleoptera; family Coccinellidae; genus Megalocaria; species Megalocaria dilatata. The sequence continues at coordinate 95,453,956 of CM067854.1, read as the reverse complement.
CATGCGAAATTTACGCTCAGAAATTATTACTATTCTGGGTACTTGGAGAAACCGTTCATACATTTCGTGCAAAACCTGGTCCTCATTCTGTTTTATTCGTCGTTTAAATGAAAAGTTTGAAAGCGAACATATTCTATACGATACCAAATCACCAACACGATATTCCAAAGCTAGTGAGGAAAATATATTTCCTCTGTTCGAACTAGTATGGCAGAGATCATAAATGTTTCTATTCTGTGCCGTTCACAAGAATTAAGCTGGTCTAGGATATCTAACTCGCAAATTTTGCATAAGAACATAATAGTTTTAAATGACTAAACAATGATTTGAAAAGCACTAATCATACACATCTCATTGACTATGATCGATGTTCTATGTCTAAGATTCTAACCTAAAACTACCTCTTGTTATATTTAGTCAGCTGTTAGAAGTGTGAATTGGGAATCCCGAAGAAATAGCATTGTTTTTGATCTCTTTCAGTAAGCTATTTTTTTATTTTCTTTCTTTCTATTCCTTTCTATGTTATTAATTTTTTATGTATGTTATTATGTTTTATATTTTAAACATGAGAAAATTAATTCTCAATTGGGTCCAGCAAAGGAATCATTTGAAATAATGTCATTAGACACAAATGATAGAATATTATCCCGATACTCCTTGATCTTCTCTGTAAATCTCTCAGAAGCCTTTAAGCTTGTGCAAGTTGTGCTTTTAGACGAAAATGTTGTTAACATCAGATCAATGTATACATTAACGGTATGCTCATACATACACACTAGAACTGAATTGAAATTCAAGTTGAATGTGAGTCAATACTTGATAGAAGTAAAATTTAAATGACCTCAAATTCAGAATTATATATTCTAAATTCTACAATATATACAAAAACTATAAAATTGATATCCTTTTATATAATCAATATAAAATATTTTTCAATGTTTCCGAAAAAACCTTTTTACATCCCGACATGAAATGTATTAATACAAATGTATTAAAAAAACTATTGATCGATGTTCTATGTCTAAGATTCTAACCTAAAACTACCTCATGTTATATTTAGTCAGCTTGTAGAAGTGTGAATTGGGAATCCCGAAGAAATAGCATTGTTTTTGATCTCTTTCAGTAAGCTATTTCTTTTTATTTTCTTTCTTTTTATTCCTTTGTATGTTATTATTTCTTATGTATGTTATTATGTTTTATATTTTAAACTTGAGAAAATTGATTCCTTAAGAATGATGACATCAAATCGTCTATTTCTTCGATTATGAAAATAAGAATTGATAACATTCTTATAAATCAAAAACGTAAGCTATATAACGACATCCATGAATCTGTGCATCGCTTTGGAAGCATCAAATACTGATAAGAAGAACATACAAATTCAAATGGTTCCAAACTACGGGAACGGAAAATACATATTATGAAATACCAGAGGACAAACAGGATATATTTGACCATCATGAACTTTTGGCTTTACCGAAGGTGTGTCATTTCATTAACTCCGGAATTGAAAGAAATTTATTTTGATGCTGAAGAAGATGTGATGTTTACGAATGAATATTTACAACTGATTAATTCACCCGCATACGCGAGAAAAGTATTTGGACAAGAATCATCAGAATCACAGCATACGGTAGAACTTTCAAGAAAAATCAAGGAGAATAAAAAGGATTTCAAGAGGATAAAGGAAATTTTGTACTGAATAATTTTAATGCTGAGAGTGTTTAAGTGAATTTATGCTTAAAAAAATTCCAGATGGGATGCACGCGTTGTGAAGTAGAAGAAGATAGAGACAAAATTTTGATTTTACGGTTGTTTCTGGATGGAATAGCGAAAGAATGGTTTGATTCTAAATTAATTACATTAAGTTTAGATAAAAGTTTTCAAGTATGGAAAGATAACTGCTTAGAGAGTTTTTGTGAAACGAGTTGGCATAAATATAGAGAGGCGTATTCATTAAGGTACATAGGAGGGAGCTTTGACTACGCTTTTAGGAAAAAAAATTTGTTGTTAAATCTCCAAAATAATTTTTCAACTGACATATTAATTGATTCAATTGTGACAAGTTTGCCAAATATTTTACAGGATAGAAAATTGATCGATCAAATGTAACTACTTTCGAAAAATTATTGGGTTAGTTGCGAAAGCTAGAAAGTTCAAAAAAATATGACAACGATCGAAATAAAGAAAAACATAGAATGAATAAATTTTCCGAACAAATTCCTTCCCATTCACAAACAAATATAAAACCAGTAAAGAAGGTACCATGCTCAATTTGTGAGAAGAATGGTTTCTCAGGTAGATTTCATCCGGAGACTTTATGTCGGCTAAGAACTAAATCTAATAATTTTGTACAAAAGAACGTACCCGGTAACATAATAACGGTGAACAATGTTGGGGTACAGGATGATAAAATGAGGCCATTTGAAACCAAAAAACTGAGACTGCTGTCATTGATAAAATTGAAGGTGTTTATAAATAATAATGATTTATGTGGAATTTATGATTCGGGCTCAAATTTTAGTCTTCTGAATTGCAAGTTATCAGAAAAATTACACATTCATGATAATTGAAAAACATTCAAAATAGCCCGTCACAGGGCAAATTTTTCAGGAAATCAGAGGAATATAATTGAAGTTTTAATAAAAAAATATGGCCACCATTTTGCAAAACACAAAGTTTGCTATTGGTCAGGTGCAAAATAAAGAGGCAATTAAATTTTGGAAATTCTGGCTAAAAGGACATAAATTTATTATTTTTACTGACCATAAGCCATTAGAAGGAAAAGAATTTCGTACAAGATCAGATGAAGACCTGGGTGACATGATGGAATTTCTTTCACAAGTCGATTTTGAGATTATATATGAACCAGGAAAAGGAAATAAAGATGCAGATTGCCTTCCTAGAAACCCAGTTCTGTAAGAAACGGAGAATATGGAGGAATGTATAAGAACAGTTAATTTGGTGGATTTAAATGAAATAAAAAACGATCAACAGAATAATCTCTCAAAGATAAATAATATGAGAAGAACTGTTGTACAGAAAGAGATACATTACAAATTGCACAAAAATAACAAAAAAATAATTTTATCGAATGATTTCGGGAAAGATTTAATCAGGTAAGTGCACAAGCATTATGGCCATATTTGTGCTAGTAAGATAAGTAATAAAATCAGGAAGTTTTATTATATTCAGAATATGGAGTCACTGTCAGAAAGAGTTTGTGAATCATGTGATATATGTTGTAAAAATAAAACGAGAGTAGGCCAAAAGTATGATCTCCTTTCTCAATTGGGTCCAGCCAAGGAACCATTTGAAATAATGTCATTAGACACAAATGATAGGATATTATCCCGATTATCCTTGATCTTCTCTGTAAATCTCTCAGAAGCCTTTAGCTTGTGCAAGTTGTGCTTTTAGATGAAAATGTTGTTAACATCAGATCAATGTATACATTAACGGTATGCTCATACATACACACTAGAACTGAATTGAAATTCAAGTTGAATGTGAGTCATTACTTGATAGAAGTAAAATTTAAATGACCTCAAATTCAGAATTATATATTCTTACTTTTACAATATATACAAAAACTATCAAATTGATATCCTTTTATATAATCAATATAAAATATTTTTCAATGTCTCCGAAAAAACCTTTTTACATCCCGACATGAAATGTATTAATACAAATGTATAAAAAAGAACTATATGAGTACGTATATTAACATACAAATACAAGAAAATTCACTATTCCAAAATTATCTTAAATTATCAAAATAAAGGATCAAATAAAAATAGTTGAACGAGAACTCAAAAATTTGATTGCTGCTATTTCGGCCTCTCTGACCTCATCAGAATTGAATTGAGATTCAAATATATAACAAGATCAAAATTTAACTCACCAAATAAGATAAAACCTGGGACGCTTGTTATATATCTGAATCTGCATTCAATTTCTGATGAGGTCAGAGAGGCCGAAATAGCAGGTATCAAATGTTGGAGTTCTCGTTCAATTATTTTTATTTGATCTTTTATTTTGATAATTTTAGATCATTTTGGTATGGTGGATTTTCTTGTTTTTTTATGTTAATATAATACATACTTATATAGTTTTTGTTAATACATTTGTATTAATATATTTCATGTCGGGATGTAAATAGGTTTTTTCTGAGACATTGAAATATATATTATATTATATTGATTATATATAAGGATGTCAATTTGATAGGTTTTGTATATAGTTTCAAAATATTTATTGTAGAAGTTAGAATATATAATTCTGAATTTAAAATCATTTGAATTCAAATTATTTGAAGATCCTGTACATGAAACAAGAATCAGATACGACATACATATTCAATTAGTAATCAATACAAATAAGTTAAATCGTAGATAATTATTGGTCCTAGACTACACAATTTGATACCGATAGAAGTGAGGATTTACACTGGGATTAAAGGTTTCAAATTGGCGGTTAAAAAATTCATCTTTGTAAATTATCAACAATTCGAGAGATTATTCGGGTGTCACTAGTGGATTTTTGTGATTTGCAATCGAGTTCGAGGGATTGAGTTGTCTGAACTGTTAATTTTATTATATATTTTATGAATGTGTCCAATAAAGCTAAATTTATAAATAAACAATAACGGAGTATTGCACATACAGGTGTTACAAATCTAGGTGCTTAGGTTAATTAGTATGTAGGATTGAATAATTGATTAATATTTTTGTTTGGTCATTGAGAATCTTTCTTGAATAAAGGTTATTATATAAAAAAATTTTTAATACAGGAGCTCTGTGGTGTTCTGAGGGGCCTTTGTTACTATGCTCGTACGCCACTCATGGTACAGCACTGTTAATTTTTCACCCAACAGTTAAATGGTCGCGAAACCCGTATAACTAGAAAATTGATGTCCTACTTAGAGGAGGTCTGAGCCCAAGACCACCGCGTTAACTGCTGAATTATTGATGCAATGTCTGTGAGTTTCGAATTTTGAACCAGAAATGATCTGAAGCGACTAGTTTTTATGTATTTGTGAAAAATTCGAAGTCAAAAGCAATTCTTTCCTGCCAGTTTTTTAATGTGGAAAATTATTATAGTTCAATAATTTCTTATTTATTCACGTTTGAGAATTTTTAATATGTTTCTTAATATCTTCGAAAGTATATATATATATATATATATATATATATATATATATATATATATATATATATATATATATAATACATTCGATCGTTCTCAAATTCGATAAATTCGGTTATATTCATGCGGATTTTCTTGAAGATTTCGGGATCAGAACTTTCAAAAAAACATATTTTCTGAACGGTTCAGCGTTGAGCGCTACATTGAGCACTAACTTTAGAATGGAAAGAGATAATCTTGAAACTTCCAGAGTCTGAATATTTCGATTGAGTTCAACATTAAGCAAAATCAGTTGAATGGTTTTGAGTTATTTACAATCCATGCAGAAACTAGCAATTTCTGTTCATCTTAAGTGAAATCTAAACACTCCCTTTCCCTGAAAGATCGCTTCTGTGCAAAACAAATGGTGTTGTAATACGAGGCGAAGCATTAATTATTTTCAGCCGCATACTCTCAATAAAAATCTAGTTTTGATAAATCTAGTAATCTAGTCGGCCAATTGACGGACCCACCCTACATTATACATTTATTGGAAAGTACGGATTAAAAGTATCAACAATGTAATTTCTAACGGTATTCATTAAACAGGAATAATTCTTCAGTTCTAAAAAGACCTAATTTTACTAATTTTTTGGTGGATAATAGTTAATGAAACCTACAGATTTTCAAATAGGGCATATATCAATAACAATGCACCTATAGCTATAGCGTGTTCCTAAATTATAGGAACAAACGATAAAGGATACTTGGATGATATGAAGAATAAAAGCCTTATAAATGGAAGGGCAAACAATTCGTTCTTGAGATATAAAGTATTGAAATTTGAATATGTTCAAAGTTTTTTAACTTATTACATCTGAATTCATCCAGATATTCATCTTAAATTAAAGGTTCGCATTGTTCAATTGATGGTCGTTTTAACTATTTTCTTGAATCATGGCAATGATTTTGAAGATTCAAAAAGCTCAAAAAACCAATCATAAAAAAGATACTAAAGTGCATTTGAAAACGTATTCAATATTCATAGTAAAAAACCGAAATACAACAAATATTTTAAATATCCTCCTCCAACCATTCTGCAAGTTTCTGTTCTCCCTTTCATAGATGATCTAATTTTTTCACTAGATACTTAACCTTGAAGATTAACCTCGTTGCCTTGAACGTGCAAAAATGTTGTTTATGCACGATAACTATAAATACAGTTGCAAGTTGCAAATTCCCGATTCGAAAAACTTCTTGTTCAGGATAGTTCGTTCTATCATAGTTTGGAATAGCAGCCGCATCAATTATTTTATTTGCCAAAATACTTTTATCAAATTAACTCAAATTTGTGCAGAGTACCGCGTTGTAATCAGCTTCAATATAAACTAAGAAACCTGGAAAATTATAAAATGAGATTCCATATTACCATATTATTCGTTCAATGAAACCTATACAGGCATTAAACAATGCTTGACAACCTTGATGCTCGGAATTTGCATATGGTATTTATTTCTTCATCATCATCAACAATCAGCCCTTTGCGGACATAGGCCTCTTCTATTCTTTTCCTTGTTCTTTCTATTCTCTGATGTTTGAATCCAGTTGTTGATAGTTGTTTTGATGTCGTCTGTCCAGCGTGTAGGCGGCCTTGCTCTGCTCCTCTTAGCCTCTCGATATCGCTATTACAACAATTGCTTCGTTCCCTCTCATTCGTGCGACATGGCCTTCCCAGCCCCAACACTAATACCATCGCCACAACACTTATAACATCGACTACGCCAGTTCTCCTGCACAAATCTTCATTTCTGATAAGATCTCTTTGCCCAACATCGATCTCTCCGTCTTTCTTTGTGTTACTTTCAGCTTCCCGGCAGTTGTAGTTGTTAACCTCATAACATTATTTTTACCTAGAAGCTCTAAATTTAAGAATATGACATTTCAATAAAATCAGTTTTAATTAATGAATACACTATTATCAAGCAAATCTATAGATTAAGTAGAAACACTAAAACATTATCTCTGATATTATATAAAACAAATATTACTGTAACATGTACAAAAAAAAAACTCATCGATAAAAGTAACTTTTGTTCCAATAAATGATTGTTGCTCTCAACCTGGAAGCCAGTTATTCAGAAATTTCTGTTTACAAGTTGAGATATACTAATTGCTGAGGTCATTTAATTGATCCTAGTTGAAATCTTGGAGAAATTATATCACTCTCCTCATACTCACTGTCACTTTCTTTAGTATTAGAAGTGTGGTCAGAGAAACAATATTTGTCGTCAAAGAGCTCTGCTATTTGATGAAATGTTTAGTTAAGTTTAGTCAAGCTTTATTTATTCACTAGAAAATACAAAATATGGATACATCAGAATTTGAATATGGAAACAGATTTAATCTGTCAGTCTTCTGAGGGACAAATCAAACATCAACTTCCAAAATAGAACAACAATCATAAAAAGATATTAGAGTACAAAAATTAAAGAAACTACCTAACTGTCCTCATAAGAAAGACAAAGAACGATTATTACTGAGAGAAACTATCTGATATTGGAAAAAACTATAAGAAGAAATGAGATCTTATTGATGAAGTGACGAACGTACCGAAGAGAAAAGACAGAAGAATAGAAAAATTTAAGAGTAAAGGAATTTTAGTTCATGGAGAGGTTGACATTGCCGAGACATTCAATAAATATTTCATAAGAGTGAGTAAAAAGTTAACTGAAGACATCACTTCACTTGCTTCAGTGCCATCGAGACCAGTTTCTGTGAATGGAAACTCGTTTTTTATGAGTCTAGTTTATGATCAGGAGATACGAAATTCCATAAGGAACTTAAAAACTACCACAGCCCTTGGGAGGGATGAAATAAGTGGGAGATTGTTGAAGGAAATTGGAGATGCCATAGGTGATCCCCTCGCACATGTCATAAACGTGTTCTTTCAGACCTGCACTATTCCATGGCAATTCAAGGAAACCATTATAATACCGGTTGGCAAGTCGGGAGGACGAGATTATAAGAATAATTATCGTCTTATATGATTGATTAATCAATTGCCTTGGAAAAATTTTCGAAAAATGTTTGGACTACAGATTAAGATTATTTCTGAGAAACAAAGTATTGTCGGCATGTCAGTTTGGATTTCGGAAAAAGATGGGAACAGAACAACCACCGCAGTTTTTAACAGATCACATTAGTGGGAACTTCAATGAAGGGTACAAAACGGATGGTATCTTCCTGGATTTAAAAAAAGCTTTCGATACTGTGCTACACGCTGAATTATTAAAAAAAAAAACTTGAACATATTGGAGTGAGAGGCAGTGTCCTAGAATTATTTAGAGACTTTTTCAGGGGGAGATGTCAGCAGGCTCGAATTGGTAAGGTTCACAGTTAAGTTCAGATGTTCGAAACGGGAGCACCACAGGGCACTTCCTTGGCTCCAACTCTATTTCTGGTTTATATCAATGATTCTCCAAATTCGAACGAGAATACTTTAATTGTATCCTATGCAGATGACACTATTTTATTGTGTAGGGACAGAACTTGGACTGGAGTTAGAGGACATTCACAAAATACATTTAATGAGATAAAGTCTTGGTTGGACTAAACAAACTTAAATTAAACGATCAAATGACAAAATATATGGTATTTTCTCCAACAAAGGCTGGAGGCTGGTTTACCTGCTGTTCGTGATTCCCTAACTTTGAATAATACCTTCGATACTGTAGAGAATACTACCACCATTATATATTTAGCTAAAGTAATAGATGAATACTTGAACTGGCAATATCTCGTGGCGTTTATAAATGAAAGAATGAAAAATCTTTTTACGAATTCTATACCCTCCGAAACATCCTTTTTGATGAGATAATTCTCATTGTGTACGAGAGCTTGGCTGTGTCTGTTATTAGATATGGAATTCATTTTTGGGATCAGCATACAATAACGTTTTAAAATCACTACAGATACCTCAAAACTACATCCTTCGAACCATCTACAAGAAACAAAGTAGAACAAGCACAAGACCAATCTTTGTTGACTACAATCTTCTCATTGTGAAGGGTCTGTATATATACATTCTGTCAAGAAAGTACCGGGAATTATCGATTTAAATCTGGCGGGGCAATGAGGCAGGTAAAAATTTGTTTTCCTAGGTTGGTACCACTGTCCTTAATTACTATGCCAAGCTTGAGCGGGATCTGTCAACTAGTGTGTTTGCAGCAGCTGATTAAGTCAGTCGATGTCAGAGTGCGTGCCGATTTTTACTATGGGTGATTACGTTGAGCAAAGAATTTGTTTAAAGTTTTGTGTTGCAAATGAATTTTCGTGTGCCGATGCATTGAAAATGTTGCAAAAGGCCTTTGGTGATAATGCTCTATCGAAAACTCGTGCATATCAGTGGTACAGAGCCTTCAAGGACGGTCGTGAAGTGGTCGACCATCGACGGCTTCGATCGAAGATAACGTCGATAAAATTGAGGAAAGGGTGCTGGAAAACCGTCGTACCAGCTTGAGAGAGATAGCACATGATCTTAAGATATCCCACGAGTCCGCACGTACGATTTTGATTGATATTTTGGGCATGAGAAAGGTGGCCGCACGACTCGTACCGAAAGACCTGAATTTTCTTCAAAAACGTCATCGCGAACAGGTTGCTTCAAACATGCTGGATCGCTGTAATTCCGATTCTACATTCATGGGACGCATTATAACTGGTGATGAGACCTGGGTCTACGAGTACGATATGCGAACAAGCCAGCAATCATCCGAATGGGTGGCAAAAAATGAGCCGAAACCGAAAAAACCACGCCAAAGCCGCTCGAAAATCAAGGTGATGCTCATTGTTTTCTTCGATATCCGTGGCGTGGTGCACTACGAATTCGTTCCAGAGGGTCAGACGGTAAACAAGGAGTATTACCTAGGCGTTATGAAACGTTTGCGTGAGCGTATCCGTAAGAAGCGGCCAAATTTGTGGGCGAACAACTCATGGATTTTGCATGACGATAACGCGCCTTCTCACCGAGCTACGATTGTGACTGACCTTCTCGCCAAAAACTCAACAAACGTGCTTTAGCAACCACCGTATTCGCTGGATTTGGCTCCCTGCGACTTTTTCCTCTTCCCAAAACTAAAATTGCCCCTTCGTGGCACCCGTTTTGAGTCGATTGAAGCCATAAAACAAAATTCGGCGCGAGAGCTAAAGTCCATCCCGGAAAGCGCCTATAAAAAATGTTTCTATAATTGGAATTGCCGTTGGCATAGATGTATTGGAGCAAATGGAGCCTATTTTGAAGGCGACCCAATAAATTTTGACGATTAAATGTAAAAATGTTGTTTTAATTGAAAATTCCCGGTACTTTCTTGACAGAGTAGTATACGCAGCTCTTACGTGGGTACGTAAACAATACTTCTTTTCTGGGATGGCCATTAATATCGAATACTAGAAAACATCAAACATTTTTATGGCACTGAAAATACAATGAAACTATTCGTCAGGAAAACATCAGATATATTGGATTAAAACTTTTTAATTCATTGCCACTACATATCATCAAAGAGCATGTCAAAGAGAAAGCGAATCTCGATCGGAGGATGCTCAAAAATTCTTCATAAGAAAGTCATTCCGTTTTTACGCGCTTGTCCAGGGGGAAAAAGAGCTTTATCGTTTTGTCCGTAATTTTCGAATTTTTAGCCAAAAATGGTTTTCAACAATTAGGTATCATGAAAAATTCGTGGTCACATTCAATTCTGTCCGGCTGTCCGTCTTCCGTGCGATAACTCTCGAAGGAAAATACCTAGAATCTTGAAATTTCCGGGTTATACCAGGTGTTAAAAAACATGGTTCAAATATTTTGGTAGCTAATTATATACCACAAAATAAGTAAAATATTCTATTTAAACATGGGTCTGCAAATGAGCCGTTTTGTTATTTTTTAATGGTTAACAAACCATTAGACCTTAGGAATGATGAAATGGCAAAAAAATTATTGTAATCAGATGGCTAATTTTTGAAATTTTTACGACTCGATGTCTTTGAAGGCAGATTTCAGCAAATGCAGCCGATCAAGTACTACTTTTTTAAATTATTCTGAAAGTTAAAGGTGTGGAGACATCTTTGGCCCGACTTAGGAGCCATTGAGTCATGTTAGATTTTCAATAAAAAGTTTAAAATCCAAGGCATTAGTCAACGAACGTAAGTTCATCACTTTACACCAATATTTTCATAATATTTATCAGAGTTACGGAGCAACTTTTTCATTCATAAGAAAACCACTCATAAAGATATAATTCGACAAAAATCTCAAAAAAGTAGTTTATCCTTCTTTTCAGAAATTAGTAGTTAAGTGCGAAAGTTCAGAAGAAAATTCATAACTCGAAAACTATAAAAAGTCGCATGACATACATCCTGTACCCCAAGTGGTGCTGTTTCTCTGGATTCTTCTGCTTGATACTACTATGTATGTGGAAAGTTTGCGGAATGATTGATCTTATACTAAATAGCGAGTAACACCACACTCTTATCTACTTTTTGTTTTTTGTTGTTTGACATATGTTTCGGGAACAATCTTTTCATCTTCAAAAACTAAAAAGTGGATGAGCGTGTGGTGTTATTGGCTATTTAGTGTTAATAACAAGTCCACAGAAAACTTGACCCCAGGTTTGGATCTGCTTGTCAGTCATTTAGATCCAAAGAGTTCAGGTTTTAGGGTGTATCGGAACGACCCGGATGGTAATATTAAATTATCAGGAAAAAATGTTCCATTGTAATTGCAATGAAACTTTGGTGTGAATCGAACTTTCACCATTTTCGATCAGTAAGGCATCTTCCTTAACTTTGGAATCAGAGTTGGAATTATTCTAATCATATATGAGGAGCTGAGATCCAAAGCGAGTATCCAACATTGAACATTTTGTATACTTGTTCCAGAAAACAGTGTCCTAGTGCTTTGCCTGAATGTCTGGAAACATTTTTGGTGCAACATCTGAATACCGCAGACATTCCAGAATACAATTTTTTTCAGAAAAACGAGAGTACGGCGTTCCTTAAAACAAGCGCGCAAAAACTTCATTGGTCCAATTTTTTGTGCGTGTAGGACATTCCGCCCTGGTTGTCAACGCCTCATATATCCTCATAAAAATGATTTTGCGAACTTCTAATCCTAAGATTTTCGCATTTTGCATGAGCCTCGAAGCTGTATTTTTTCAACAGGTACTAGATTTCAATTCGATCGGATCATTATTTTCGAAAATATTGAGAAAAAACTATTCGAATGGATAGGTATATCCTTTATGGAATAATTGGGTGGATTTTGCTCATTTCCGAATTCTACCTTAGTAATCAATCTTCAAACTATTCTACAAATATCGAGTCTCTAAGTCGTTCCTTTCGGAACGACTCATCAATTGTTTGACTTTTCAGAAGGCTAATGTTATTGTTGCATATAGGAGCGTTATCAATTTTACCTTGAAGGGGACATTTTTTCTAATCAAAACCTTCATCATATCATTTCATACCTCTCTGGGGCAATCCCAACTCGTTAAATTTGAATAAGAGGGATTGGTACGATATATTGCTGAAAAGGGGTTTGTCGAATATGACAATAATTTTCATTTTGAGAACGAAGCATTCGTTTATGTAATATTTGTATTTGAAAATGAACTATCATTCAATTAACCTCGAACATAAAATGAATACCATCATCAATGAGATACAGCAGGACGATAAAATTTAATGAAAAAAACGAGATAAGTTTTTTGATTAATTTAATCCAATATATGATATAAATTTCGGTCCAATTTCCATCACTTGTTTCCGAGTTTTTGTGGAAATTATTCTACTATAGGCATCAATAATAACATTATACCATAATTCATGTAATTTTCATGAATTATGGTTGTTGATTTTTGTAGAAATATGGAGTTTATATGGTGTTCTAAATCAACTCTCTTATTATAAATATTATTATTATTATTTAATATCTTTCTGTTTGAGATACACGAAAAATTTTAAACCAAACAGATGTTTTGATAATGCATGTTATACAATCTTCTCCAGCACTCCAACTTTTTCGTGTTGCTGAATCAGAATGATATCTTATACATTTCCACTCACATCAACAAGCATAATTCATGAAATTTATAATTTTATAATTGACGCATACAGCAGAACTCGGGAGTAGGAGATGCAAATCGAAGCAAAATATTTTTCATTTGCTGGATTAGGCTATTCAGGACCGTAATCGATTTTTTTTATCGAATTTCATCCCCCTGCCTTATCGCATTGTCATTGATTATCATTTCATATTCCAGGTAAATTGAATGATAAATATTTCATTATTAAAGTCGAATATTACGTCAACGAATGATCCACTGTCAAAACATATTTTACTGCCATACTCAGAGGGATAATATCTGATATAAAAGGTCTATGTTTTACTTTGAAATAAGGAAATAAATTTTGATCAAAAGAATTCTATTTTAATAAAACTCGGGAAAACTCAGAGGACCGCGGCTGATAAGTGGCATTAATAATTGTTAATAATAATTGTTTATTAATCCATTTGACATTACATAAGAATATATAGGACAGGTCCAGTGAAAATGAACATAATCATAAGTACACAAACACAAAATTAAGTGTAAGAAAAATCATGCAAAATGCCCATCGCCTAAATATTCAGCTATACTATAGTAACATTTTCCAGCCAGTATTCGTTTTATGCTGGTTTTAAATTTCAAATAGTTGCATAAACAACGGGTGAGAATCTTAAAGCAACAATGTATTAATCAAAAGATCGATTCATGTAAATTTGAACGAGGAGGTCTTGGGAACGGAAGTTCGCGATTATGATTTTAATGCAGACGACACAAAGGACTTCAAGGCTAAGATTGGGAATTCTCAGTAAAGTCGAGATAAGAAATCGACAAGTCAAATAATCCGGAGGGTCTAGACGTATATAGGTGTTGAAGTGTGGGAACTTAGAAAAAGCCGACGTAGGAAAATTTTGAATAGGAGGATAGAAGCCAACGTTTTGGAAGTTCGCAAAAAAAGAGGAGTCGTCGTCATTGATGACAGACAGTCAGTAATCGGTTCTTGGTCGGAATAGTTTAGTTTAATTTAGGTTGAAAAATAAAGAGCTAAATTATAGTGTTTGTTCCTGAAGGGGTGTTGTGCCTTTGGGCTGAGGCCAACACCCCCGTGTAGAGGGTTCAGCTATTGAACATGATATCTGGTTTTGTGGATCGGTGCCCCGAAAAAAGTAGGATTTTTTTTCTAACTTTACTCTATCTTCATTGGTTTTCATTATAAATTGTTTAAAAGCGAGAATGAAAGTATGACTTATTAAAATTGACAGTCCATGATCCTGAAGTCTTCTAAAATAAAAATTGATTTAAATAATTATAAGGATTTGATTTTTGAATATTGTTTTACATCAATTACTTCTCAAAAGACTGAAAGATTATAATAATATAATAATCGATTGACACCACATTAATTCATTATATGTGATATCTCATTTAAATGTGTTATTTTGCTGTATACATCTCCTCAGAAAATACTTTTAAAACTAAAGTTCTTCGTGCGACGAGTACGAACCCAAGTTCTTGCCAAAAAGAGTAGTAAGTATACGATTTGATATATTTTCGAGTTGGGAACTAGATTCAGGAATTATGAGTAGAATGTAGTAAATGGTGACAGTGGTAAGGATTAATAGTTAGAAAAAGTTTTTTATAAGGTATTATTTTGTTTTTGCTTGTTTCATTATTCAAAAATTCGAATTAACTCTATTTTTATTGAAAGTAGGAAATATAAGAAGTTTCACCGACATTAACCTTTTTTATAATGAGATAAACATCCTTATATACTAAGGGAAACGACCCTGAGTGGGTAACAGATCAATTGGTGTATTACAGATCTTTTCAACAACATATCGCACGACCCATGTTCCCTGTTCAAATTTTAGGGGTTAGAGTTGACGCGCAAAAGGATGAAATGATATGATGATGATTTTTATGTAAAATTATGTCCTCCTCGAGGACAAAATTAACGGGTCTAAGCGAAAAGACCTTTATTTATTATGTGACTCCGGTTCATTGAAACAACAAATTTCTAGAAGAATATCTCATACTTATCATCATCACTTTGCTTCATGATATTCTTTTCACTTCGAAACGTAAGTTATACAAATGCAACTATTCTTACAATTACATCTGTTTTTTGAGCCTTTTTTATATCTAAATTGTCACGATTAATCCGGGAAACCTAGCGATAGCGCAGAGATTGAAAACGTTTGCCGTACATGACTACGAAGTATGTATATGTTGTATTGGAAAGTCTGCGGGATGATTCGGGCTTGAGAAATGTTACCTGATATGAAACTTTTTCGAATTAAAACAATTCTGACCCCTCTATAGCTGCCTATGAAGTTATATTTTCAAGCAACTCATTTTCATTTTATGTAGGTGAAAAATATGGACGAATTTTTTTTTTTTTGGAATGGAGTTGCGCTTGTATTCAGATTATTGTCTGTTCTGAAACATATCTCTTATATGATTTACACTTACCGAGGATTGATGGATTTACCACCTTATATAATGTTTAATAATAATAATAATAAAGGTTCTTTATTGCAGAGCAAATGGCCATTGACCTTGGATAATGTTTAATATATAATATATAATGGAGGTACATTAAACAAGAATGATGGAGTCAAAATATACATACAAGATGACATCTATTTCACCCATTAAGTGAAAGGCTGGGAGATCTTAAGTTATTGTAGGTCTCGGAAGAGATTTAATCACAAAATTACCCCTTCGGGTATCTACAGATTTCCAAGCACATGTCCGAAAGTGTTCAACAAAAATCTACAACACTATATTCAGACTGTAAAGGGAAATGGTTTGCATACAATAACGGGAGATATAAATATAGATTTATTATCGAATATGGACTTCTGTGAGGAATATAATAACATCTTGAGCACTTTTGGAACAAAGGTTCAAAGTAAAATTCAGTTATATATTTTCCACTATCTCATTACGGACCACTATCCTATAGCACTGACAGTGGATTTGAGACGAAATTCGGCAGGTTTGTCTAGGGTGGATGACGGGTGTAGACAATATATTGTTTATTCAGAGCATAAGACCGCATTCGGTATGGAGAAATGGGTAAAATTCTATTTTTCACATAATATAGAAGATATGACAGATGACTTCATTGAGAATATTAATAAATATATAATCGAA
Source organism: Megalocaria dilatata (assembly GCA_034642435.1). Classification (NCBI taxonomy): domain Eukaryota; kingdom Metazoa; phylum Arthropoda; class Insecta; order Coleoptera; family Coccinellidae; genus Megalocaria; species Megalocaria dilatata. Next base: position 95,437,571 of record CM067854.1, on the reverse strand, counting down.
AAAAAAGCGTTAGGTTGAAAAAACCGAAAACTTAAAAAAAAAATTGGTTTACTAGCGTACTTCTCATAGAGACAATTGTATTACCAACTCTCAAGAGAACTGCATTACCTATGCTTTTAGAATACTGCATTATCGTCGCTTGGCGTGAATATTTGAATCTTCTTTCAGTTTTTCCTAGGGCTAAAGTTGAACAAGTGTTCAGGAATTACTATGTTTTACTACCAAAACATTGAAATGCTTACATTCACACAACTTTACAACAAATACATTTCAATTTTTTTGGTAGTACAACATAGTAATTTCAGAACACTTGTTTTAAATTTAGCCCTAGGAAAAATTGAAAGAAGATTCAAATATTCGTTTCAATCTTCAAACTCACTATTTGAAAAACAGATACATGTTTGAACTATAATCATTTATTCGTTAAAAAAAATAGAAACGATTAAATAAAAAAGATATGGAATTACCATATTTATTTATAATATTTACATTAAATTTTTTTGTAGTAGAACATAAAAATTTCCGAAAACTTGTTTCAATGTTCAAACTCACTATTTGAATAACAGAAATACGTTGAAGTATTTATTGATTATAAAAAATAAAAACTATTTAATGAAAAAAAGAGATAAAATTAACATATTTACAGTATTTCTAGGTGTTACGACATAAATTGAACCTTGAGAACATCAATTTATGAGATCTTTGAGATTCAAAATGTCTTTCAGCTTGGACCTTAATCGGGTCAATAAATTCCTTCTCTGGATTACCGAATAAAAATTTTGAATTAGTTCTGGTTGCTATTTTATTCACTTGCTTACACCACCAGAATTAAGAACACCTGACTAGTCAAGCATAATATTTGATGAAGATTAGGTGATGCACATTCATAATTTGAAAATTTAAATTCTTCCATATGATATTATCAAGACGTTTTGAGATTTTTCTTCTCTCACAAAATCTTGTAATGAACAGAAAGAGATATTTGAAACACTGATTAAATAAAAAGTAAATATAGTGTCCCGGTTTCATCAAATTACCAAATTGATATTTCCATTACTCAATAAAATCTAGATCCTTTAACAACTCACTATTACCAACTAAATTAATCGTACAGATTGCACAGTTTCTAATAGATAAATCATTTGATATAATCTTACAATTTGCACCACTCAACCTGAAAAAGTTCTTTTTCCATCAACATTTGGCACTGATCTAGAAACTGGCCCATACCATTTCAATATCAGTTGCCTAAGGAAGATCCCCTAGAGAAAAAATAATATTATTAGATCATCCAGAGCATTTTGTTGGTGTGTTACATAGCATTGATTTATATTTTAAACTAACCAACTAAACATAAAAATAGTCAAAACTACATAGTAAATTAAAATGAACCAACCTGAAGAAATTATATTCCTCTCAATATTTGATCATCTGATAATTAGTGCCAATCAGTTGGCTTTATAATTTCAATCCATTTCTTGAATAACTTGGGATCTCTCTTGGGAAAACGATGTCTAGGGCTGGTAAGATCTTGACACCCATTTACACAACATTTCTTAATATATCCTATTTTCTAGTACTGTATAGAACTCAATATTTGAAAATACACAAGTTTAGATGAACTAAACTGTTTTGAACTCAACTCTCACGAAATTCAATAAAAAAATATGAAATGTACCCGAGGTTGGGCTATAACAAAACGTAAACAAAACCACCACTTCTTTTCAAAATATTTGACCATTATTACAACTATTTTAACACATAATTTTATATATCTCTATCAAGAATTAACCTCTATTTATGTTATTTTGTTCATAATATATAATTATTTGGTTTCCTTAACATTCTTTATACAAGCTGCCAAGTGCAGCTATTACAGCGAGAAGATAGAGAAGAATGGGGGTAGCTCAAGGAATTTATGGAGAAATATAAGTGTGGAAACCCGGTCGGAGTGAAGGGGATTCGAGGAGGAGATGGTTCGAGAACAGAGGATGAAAGGGAGGTTGCTGATATTTTTAATGGCTATTTTATAAATGCTGCATCGGACCTTGCAAGTAACCTAACTGTTGCAGACACAAAACCATTCAAGCCGGGAAAAATTCAACATTCTTTTTTTCTTAACCCAACGACCCCAGCAGAAGTTGAGTCAACGATTAATAACTTAAAGAGGAATAAATCTCCGGGATACGATGGCATTACAGGTGAAACCTTGGGGAAAATTAAAGACAAATATCTGTCCCGTTGGCGCATATACTAAATGATGTGTTGCAGTCTGGTTGTTGTCCCAAGGAATTTAAATTATCAATTGTGAGACCAATATATAAGAAGGGAACAGGGGAATCACCTTCAAATTATAAGCCTATATCGCTGATTACCTCTTTTGCCAAGGTATTTGAGAAGATTGTCGGAACGAGGTTGAACAGCTACCTGGAAAAATATGAGATCATATCACATAATCAGTTTGGCTTTCGTGAGGGGAAGTCTGCGACGGATGCTGTATCGTACCTGTCTGATATGGTGTATAGGATCTTGGATGCTGATGAGGCGGCAGTGTGTGTGTTCTTGGACCTCTCAAAGGCATTTGACACGGTAAATCATAATGAGATGCTGACTGTCTTGGAAAATATTGGAGTGCGTGGAATACCCCTTCAACTGTTTAGTACATATTTAAAAAATAGGTCACAGAGGGTGCAGGTTGGTGAAGTGTTGAGTGATGTGTTGGAAATACAGTGTGGGGTGCCTCAAGGCACGTTACTGGGACCTGTTTTATTCACGTTGTATATAAATGACATACTAGGTATTAATTGTATGGAAAAGATAATCTGTTTCGCAGATGATATAGCCATTCTCTATAAGGACTTGAAATGGAGTAGTTTAAAGGTGCCAGTCGAGAAAGACATGAAAAATGTTTTGAATGCTATTAAATGCAGATACTTGACAGTAAATGAGGAAAAAACTAAATACTTACCTTTTTCACTTTGCGCAAGTGGGCTACCACGTTTTGATGATTTATTGATATGTGACGGAGAAGCAACATTCAGAATTGGCCAAGTGAGTTCCATTAGGTACTTAGGTATACATATCGACCGGCATCTCCGGTGGGATGTTCACTGCCGTAATGTAATAAATACACTGCGACGATTTCTCCATCGATTTCGCTCTCTTAACCAAATATTGGGATTCAAGCAGATGAAAATATTATACCATGCACTCGTAGAATCCCGGCTTCAATATGGTATTCTGGCCTGGGGTGGCCTGTATGATACACATCTAAAAGGATTACAGGTTCTACAGAATTACTTCTTGAGAATCATGCTACGTAGGGAGAGATTGTATCCAACAGATAATCTTTTTTTGGAAGCAAAAGTTCTTGATATGAGAGGGATGTACTTCCACACCCTACTTATGCAAAACTTTAAAAATCGAAATTCGATGGAGTACCTCAATCACGGATATAATACTCGTAGAACAGAAAAGCCGAAAGTACAGACCCATTGAACTAAGAAGACTGTAGGACAACGTACATATACTTACATCATGCCACGTATTTTCAACTTGCTGGAGGGTGAACTGAGAACTAAATTTTATTCACTAAACTCCTGAAAATTATTCAGCAAGTATATTAAAAACTATTTGGGACAAATTGATGGAGCTAAAGTAGCAGACATGATCAATTAGAGATAGCGATGTCCAACGTCTAAAGTCGTACCTTGCTCATAAAACTGCTTCAATGCCATGGTCACAAAACAGATGCATATATTGAGAAGAGATTTATCCTCCGTGCAACCTTCGGTTTTTGGAGGAAATCTATGTTTATTCAGCAACAGTCTTTTTTTGTGTTGTATTGGCTTATTATTTTGTTCAGTTTTCCAGTATGTACATTACTTTTTTGTCAAAAGCTATCAATGTAAATTTAATTGTGAATAAACCATATTATTATTATATAGTCCTTGTGCTATAGCAGAGGCCGTTAAATTGTCTTTCAATCTTCTAGATCAAGAGTAAACCACAGAAATATTTTTGTGTGTAGTGAACCGTTCTCTCTACATTAAAAGGTTTCATTTCGGAAGAATTCTTTCTAGAAGATCGAAGGGTGAGTGAATATTTGTTGTTAATTGATGTTATATTTATTGAATATAAATTATTTGAATACTGAAGAAGCAAAGTCTCTCTTAAAACTTGTTTTTCCGTAATGTTTTACATATCTTGAGTTTTTATATAAAGTACCTTGGTTAGATATCCAATAATATTGAATAGTCTAAGTAAGATAGTTTTATGATGGAATTCTTAAGATTATGTTGGATATTTTTGAAAGATATTGGTTTTCATAAGATTGATCAGCAGAAACAAAATTTTGTCTATTCAAAATATTTAATTTATAGGGTTTTGGTTAATAATTTTTATTTATTGGATTTTGTTATACCATTCGGATGTCTTATAATGAATGTTTATTTTATGTCATGATATAAGTGGTACTTATACGACATTATTTTAATTTATTTTCAGAAGTTATAATCATTAAATATAATCTTTTGGAATTAAATATGTAGAAGGCTAATTTTAAAAAATTTTTAAAATATTTAAATAACTATATATTATTGTTAATCTATGTGAACTATTGAGAACGAACGAGAGAGAGGCTAATATATCAGGACCTATATTGTTTATTGTTTACATTAACCGGTTACCGAAGGCTAGAATTTGAATAAAGCACTTAATGGGTATTTTCGCGGACGACACGAACTATCTGATAAAACTAAAAAATATTTCAACCGCCATTGAAGACTCAAATAATTTGCTGACATCTGTAACAAATTGGTTTCGTAACAACGATCTCATTTTGAACCTTGACAAGACACACTGTATGATTTTCTATAACGAAAGATCTAAGCTACAATACCCTTTGTCAATTAGCATTTCATGTAGTAATGTCATGGTCAAAGATAGCGTTGTATTTTTGGGGATTGTAATAGATAAAAACCTGAAGTGGAAACCTCATATAGAACAATTTAGAGGGAGACTAAATTCTATCTGTTACCTGTTTTTCGTGCTGCAAAATCAGGTTCATTTCGAACTGCTAAAACTGGTGTTTATATTGCAGATTTGCAGAAAATTTGATCCTATGGGATGATATTCTGCGGAAATTATTCGTACATGAATAATTTCTTAGTCTTCCACAATTTTAATTTCAAAAAATTTTTATTCGAGAAACTTTAAGAATTAAATGAATGTCTACTAAACATTGTTTATATTTAATAGACGTACAAAATCGAAACTCATTATACAATATCAAATGAAATTAAGAAAAAACCAACGAATATAAATTGTCAATTAAAATTAATAAATGAGTATATGTTTTTTATTTCGTTCCAAGCATGCGCACTGAACTCTTCAGACAAGCCTACGCAGCTCTGCTTGTTACAAAATGTTCAGTTTTCTGATCTCATATTTATGAAAAATAAATCTTACTCAGAATTATACAACATAATTTTAAGAACTTCTCGAAAACTAATTTATTTGAAATATTTAATATATTTAAATAAATTAGTCCAAAAACACTCAAAACATGTAGCAAGTCCTCGAAAAATAATTAGAATTCAAATAAGACCATTTCAACTTGACATTCAAACAAAATGTTCAGTTTTCTGATCTTATATTTATGAAAACTAAATCTTTCTCAAAAATATACAATATAATTTAAGAACTTCTCAAAAACTAATTTGTTTGAAATATTCAATATATTTGAATAAATTACTTCAAAAATTCTCAACACATGCAGCACATCAAAAAATTATTAGACTTCAGATAAGACCATTTCAACTTCACATTCAAAAAATAAAATCCAATTAACAATACATAAACATACTCAGTACCATGTAGTACCATAGGAATATGTATTTTTTTGAACATTTAAAACTATCTAATATCCGAGCTACTCTATGTTCTATGCTCACAACAAAATCACACGAAGTTTATAAGACACTTTAATGGTCTTAGTTAAAATACTCAACACTGTATAATAAATTTCTTTATTTAAAAACCTGATATAATTATATATTATATATAAAATAAAATAATGAGAAGGCGGTTTTTTACTTTAAGTGCCTTATAAACTTTGTGTGATTTTGTTGTGAGCATAGAACATAGAGTACCAAGGATATTAGATATACTTAGTTTTAAATGTTCAAACAAACACATATTCCTAAAGATGGTACTGAGTAAGTTTATTTATTGTTTATTTGATATTCTATTTTAAATGTGAAGTCAAAACGGTCTTATCTGAATTCTAATTATTTTTTGAGTTGTTTTATTTATTATTTTTTGATGCAATCAATCGATTACATCAATTCAAATAATGCCTTTTATCTAGACAACATTGAGAATGAATTCCTGACCAATTAACTTATTAAACATAACTTATTAAACATATCAATAAACTGGTTTTACAAGTGTATTTTCTGATAATTTCATCAACAAAATTATAGAATATCAATTTCAAGGTACTAAAACGCTCAGTAAAAATTTCAACATAGATTATGGCCATTCATCCAGAAAACTTTTTTCCAGATAACGTGACCCTTGAAACAAAAGCAGAATATCAATAGCACGTTGATTACTGTGAGTATTGAATCAGAGGAGATATAATAAGAAGGAACGGTTTTTTACTGGATAGAAGGATTATTACAAAATTTGAATATCAAAACAGATTTAATCTGTTGTCTTCTACAATTTTAATTTCAAAAAATTCTTTGAAGAAACTTGTTTTATATATAATAACTGATTTTATATATAATATATAATTATATTAGGTTTTTTAAATAAAGAAATTCATTATACAGTGTTGAATGATTTTAACTAAGGCCAAGTGCCTTATAAGCTTCGTATGATTTTCTGTGAACATGGAACATAGAGTACCATGGATATAAAGGTACCTACTTACATGTTTGTTGAGGATCATGTATTTCTAAGATGGCACTGGGTAAGTCTATACATTGTTTAATTGATTTTAATATTTTTCATATGTAAAGTTGAACTGATCTTATCGTAACTTTAATTATTTCTTGAGGATGTGCTACATGTTTTGAGATTTTTTGAAGTAATTTATTTAAATATATTGAATATTTCAAATAAATTAGTTTTTGAGAAGTTCTTGAAATAATGTTTTATATTTTTGAGAAAGAGTTATTTTTCATTAATATAGGATCAGAAAACAATACATTTTGTAACAAACAGGGCTTCGTACGTTTGTCTGAAGAGTTCATTACGCATGCCTGGAACGAAACAAAAAATGTTTGCTTATTTATATCTTAATTTCAATTGACAATTTATATTCGTTGGTTTTTCTTAATTCCATTTGATATTGTATAATGAATTTTGATTTTATAAGTCTATTAAATATAAGCAGTGCTTATAAAGACATTAATTTAATTCTTAAAGTTTCTTCAAAAAATTTTTTGAAATTGAAATTGTAAAAGACAACAGATTAAATCTGTTTTGATATTCAAATTTTGTAATAATCCTTCTATCAAGTAAAAAAAAACCGTTCCTTCTTATTTTATTTCATATATAATATATAATTATATTAGGTTTTTAAATAAAGAAATTCATTATACAGTGTTGAATGATTTTAACTAAGGCCAAGTGCCTTATAAGCTTTGTATGATTTTCTGTGAACATGGAACATAGAGTACCTTGGATATAAAGGTACCTACTTACATGTTTGTTGAGGATCATGTATTTCTAAGATGGCACTGGGTAAGTCTATACATTGTTTAATTGATTTTATTATTTTTTTATATGTAAAGTTGAACTGATTTTATCGTAACTTTAATTATTTCTTGAGGATATGCTACATGTTTTGAGATTTTTTGAAGTAATTTATTTAAATATATTGAATATTTCAAATAAATTAGTTTTTGAGAAGTTCTTGAAATAATGTTTTATATTTTTGAGAAAGAGTTATTTTTCATTAATATAGGATCAGAAAACAATACATTTTGTGACAAACAGGGCTTCGTACGTTTGTCTGAAGAGTTCAGTACGCATGCCTGGAACGAAACAAAAAATGTTTGCTTATTTATATTTTAATTTCAATTGACAATTTATATTCGTTGGTTTTTCTTAATTCCATTTGATATTGTATAATGAATTTTGATTTTATACGTCTATTAAATATGAGCAGTGCTTATAAAGACATTAATTTAATTCTCAAAGTTTCTTCATAGAATTTTTTGAAATTAAAATTGTAGAAGACAATAGACGAGATATTACTAGAAGTACAAACAAGTTCGGATGATTTCAATAAGAGATGTTGCTACTAGCTTATTATTTCATTGTTTAATTTGACTACAACTTCATTTTCAAGTGTCATCATTAGTCTTTCCTTTTAGTATCTTTTATTTTGCGGAAGTGTTAACGACACAGTTTCTGAGTATTCTGAAAATGTCAACTTTTGTATCAAATGTGTTTTTGCTGGTAGTTCCACTTCATTACTTCAATATGTAGAAAAATGATGCCGAAAGTCATCGTATTATAGTGGATGTTTATGGCAACAATGCTCTAGCTGAACGAACAAGTCACAAAGAGTTTGCTTGGTTCAAAAGTGGCAAGTTTGATTTGGAAAACGAAGACCGACCCGGAGCGCTACCAAAGTTCAAGAATTAAGAATGAAAAAACTGCTGCAATAGAAAGTTATTGACAACGCATGACAATGCACAGCCACATGTGTCGCCCGTTAAAACGTCTTTTGAAACCCTCTAATGGATAGCCCAACACCACCCGCCGTACAGCCCAGACATTGCTCCTTCCAATTAGAATCTCTTTCAATCGATACAACATAACCTGACTGATCGCACTTCTCCGTTCACGTTGAAGTCAAACAATTGATTGATGCTTGAATAGAAGCCAAAGAGCCGGCCTTCCTTCGCGATGGAATCAGTCAGTTGCCACAAAGATGGAAAAAATGTGGCTAGCGAGGGATAATACTCTGAACATTGAATGTACGATCAATGTTCCATAACAAGGCTTCGATTTTCGACAAAAACCGCAGGAAATTATTTATACTCCTAATATAAAAAAAATTTGATGCAAACTGTGGGCTTTATCGACGGATTTTGTCGATTGATTTTAGGAAGAAACAGAAAAAAATGCTATTTCCATCAGAAAATTTTTGTACAGAGATCTGTTGAACTTATTCGAAAGAAATAACTCTTTTCTCGATTCCTATAAGTTTATAGAACAACATGCAATGGGCTTCAGTAGAAAAGGAAAAAATTTGGCCATATTTTATTTATAATACTTCTCAAATTATTTTTTATCAACAAGATGTATGGAAAAATCTAAATTTCATAAAAATTAATTCTGAAATCCTTACAAAGAGAAAAATCAATATTGGTGCTAAATTGGTGCTGTATTTATATATATATATATATATATATATATATATATATATATATATATATATATATATATATATATATATATATATATATATATATATATATATATATATATATATATATATATATATATATATATATATATATATATATATAAATCATACTTCGTCAAGGGCACAAAGAAAATCTATATATTCGTAACAAACCAATGTTTGTTGGCTCATGAAAGAGAAAGTGAAAATTTTCGGATAAGTAGCGGCGAAAGTGATGAAAGATATATACATAAAACAGGTTCACATTCATCAGTGTTATTAAGGGAGTTTATCTGATTATTTAACTAATGTTTTAAAGAACCAATAAAATCCGTAAATTTTCCCATAGTTACGGCGTATTGATAAGTGTATATACCCTTGATGACTTGTTATAATCGTTTTGGTGTTTCGCCTCCTGCCATATTGTGATCATCTCCATATTAACTTTCTTGGACGTTCGCCAAATGAAATAAAAGTCGAGCTTAAAGAAATGTCAAATATTTATTTTAATAATTGTACCTTCAATATTAATATTAAGCAATACAAAAATAGAAATATTATTCGTTATATAATCGTATCGAATACCAACTCGAGCATAAACAATATATTTCGATTATACGAACCTCTTCACTCGGCGTATTTCGCGAAACACCACTCGAGCTGCGCTCTCGTGATGCTTCGCGAACTACGTCTCGTGACTCGGTGTATAATCGAATATTGTCTATGCTATTGTGATATGATAAATGAATATGAGTGCAGAAAGCTCAGCGGTAAATCATAGGGCTCGTGACCGGAAGGTTCGGGTTCGAATCCTGTTCAGGTAGAAAAGTCATTTTCTAGTTGGATGGGTATCGGCCAACAATTCACTGTTGGGTCAAAACTTAACAGTGCTGTGACTCAAAGTGACTACCCATAACACAACTGAACTCCTAACTCGCACAAGCTGAAAAAGCTTCCGAGGGATCTTCACAGAAGATCTAGGTGGATCGGGATAATAATAAAAAAAATTAAGAAGCATAAAGAATAAAGGCAGTCATCATTTTGATATAGACAAATTCTCGTGAAATTTTCAAAAAATCACAAAATGACGAGAGAAATTTCATATTAAATATATAGAAAATGATGACAACAATTTTGATATTGGGAATGTGCTATGATAGAATGAAGTATTTATCTGCCAATCGAAATGAGATTTCATTCGAATTATGATGAATTTATTGAGAAGAAATGTAGAAACATTTGTGAACTTTCTGAATAGTTTATTGCGATTAATTATTTGACAATGTCAACAATTATTTAATTTAAAGTAAAATCAACCGACATAAATTTTCTCCATCTCGAAAAATCTTCCTGGAGTATTTTTGCATGATTTCACATTAAAACAAGTTTATTTAATGGCTTTAAATATCTCAACATATTATAAGTGGAGTCATAATAATTTCGCTTTCGGTACAATCACTCGAACACTTTCATCTGTCTAATCAGTTTACCATGACCCACCGATCAGTCGTAGTGTTTATAATATTGGTTGCAGTGAGTGCGAAGATATACAAAAAATGCGATCTTGCAAAAGAACTGAAGTACCAGTACGAAATTGACGTAAGAGAAATACCAGTATGGGTGTGTATCGCCAAGCACGAGTCCGATTTCAATACATCCGCGGTTAATCGAGGAAGCGGTGACCATGGATTGTTTCAAATTAGTGACCTCTATTGGTGTGATACAAAACGTCAAGGACGGGCTTGTTCTACTCATTGTAAATATTTCGAAGATGATGACATAAGTGATGATGTCGAGTGTATAAAAACAATTTACAAAGAACACGAAAGAATATCTGGTAACGGATTCGATGCCTGGGCGGTTTATTCACTATTTTGCAAGGACAAAGATGCCGCATATCTTGAAGATTGCTCCGATTCGCTTAGAAAAAATATATCTTTGGGACATTCTCTAAACACTGAGCTGGAAAAAGCTTTGGATACTGCAAATGAAAAAGGAAAAACTGATATTACATTGATGAAGAAAAGCGTAACAACAAATGATGTAACGGCAACTAAGTCAACACTTCGAATGAGTAATGAAAAAACTACCGAGCAAAACATGGATTATAATTACCCAGCTCACAGAATATTCACAAGTCTTGGATATTATTTATTAGATACTACGACAAGAAAAAGTCTCAGAAAATTGGACACGCCACAGTTTACAAAGCGAATGTATTCGCTCACTGCTTCTCTGCCAGAATATACACCATCAGTTTCCATTCAGCCACCTTCATCTACAACAGTAAAATACACACCTTCAAACAACAAGAGTCATAAACAGTACGGCGTCGTTCGTAAAGTGGAAACTGTAAAATTACAGTCCACCAGCGATATTTTCAAGGGAATTTCTCCGTTACGGAATGTACTGAGTCAATATAAAACCAGCAGGAATACGACATCAACTCATAGAGAAAATAAAAGTCCGAAATTCTCATTCCTAGAAAATCGATTATCCCGGAAGAGATCGCAAGATGAGGTCGTACAAGAGATAAAAATAGGGAAGATGTATTCGTTCTACAGAACCAAAGGAGGTGGATTCCAACTCAGGTTGATTTGATCAGATATGTCGGGAAATAATAACTATCAATTCGATCTTCCATGAGGGTTCGACTGAAGTATGAACGGAGAACTCTCTGATTTCTTTTCGATTGGGAACAGAATAAAATAGACTATTTGTGATTGTGCATTATATCCAGATGAATTTCTTCAAGAAGCAATAAAAGAGTGAAGTTTTTTATTTACCTTTATTTTATTTTTTTATTTACCGAAGAAAGTTTATTTGCTTTATTTATCATCCTCTAACTTTCACCCGCAGTTTAGGCCGCTTGCCGATGATAACCATTTTGTCACTTTTGAGCGAAGAGATTTCTTATTTATTTTCAATCATAAACATGATAAAATAGATTATTTCTGATTATGTATTACTACGCGATGAACTTCTTCAAGAAGGAATTAATTTTTGCATCAATCTTTATTTTCATAGTTCATTAATTGTGAAAAGTTTATTTTTTTCATAATTAGCATTCACGGCTATATTTCTCATTTGAAATAAATTTCTCTGAAATATTATGTTGACCCAAATTTGTATATTTACACTAACCGTATATTCACGAATATTCAAAAAATAATGGTCAGGTGAAATTGGAAGCTTTTGAGACCTTGTTGAGCAAACAGTTTTCCCTGAAAATTTCAAAACTGGGAACTATTTCTTGAAGAAACTACATGTAATGGATGAAAATACAGAATTTTGTGTTCTGTTACCCGGAAGTCGAACAAGCGTCATTTTCATTCTTCTTCTTCTTCTTCTACTTATATTAGGCCCTAGGCCTGTTCTTCACGATTTTTTTTTCATCCTCTCGTTTAGTTCTGCAGCCGTATTTGTGATGTGGACTGCCAACTGTCTCGCCATCTTTTGAAGGGACGTCCTGGTGGTCTTTTTCCAGTTGGTTTCAAATCCCTCGCTATTCGGGCTAATCTTTGAGGGCTCATTCTGCTTACATGCTGATTCCACTCTCTTCTCCTCTGTCTTCCCCATGGCACATCATCCTGAACCTTACATCGCTCTCTTATTTGACTGTTTGGTATTCTGTCCAGTAATGTTTTCCCAGCTATTGCTCTTAACGTTTTCATTTCCGTGGTCCTTAGAATCCTCTTCGTCTCCGCTGTATCGGCTCTCGTCTCGATAGAATATGTCATAATAGGCCTAACACATGACTTATATATGCGGATTTTCCCGTCCAATCTCAGATCTTTATTCTTCCAAATGACATCCCGTAAGCATCCCGATATATGAGCTGCTTTGTTGGCTTGTTTGCGTACAGTTGTTTTCAGGTCTCCGCAACTAGAAACTTCCACCCAAAGATATTCGAACTTCGAAACTTGTTCGATTATTTCATTGTTTATTACAATTTTACATCTTATGGGTTCCCTTGCGACAACTAAAGATTTGGTTTTAGCTGTTGATATGCTCATATTGTACTCTCTTGCTGCTAGTTCGAATGCATGTGCCATTCTCTGTAGGTCGTCTTCGTTGTCCGAAATCAATATTGCGTCGTCTGCATAACACACAATTCTTCTGTTTCGTAGAAAGCCTGTATCCCTGTCCTGCATTTCTTACTTTCTCCACAATTTTGTCCATTATTATGCTAAAAAGTAGAGGGCTTAGACTGTCTCCTTGGCGAATACCAGATGTTTTATTCACCTCTGCTGTGAGTTCATTGTTTATCTTGATTTCATTTTCATTAAATTTTGAAATTAGTCTTCTGGAAGACCATAAATCTCATGAAAATGAATAATGCATGGTTGAAGGAATCTATCCTCCTCACCTTGATCTGCATTGCTTTATATTGGCAAGAGTGGAAAAATAATACCTTGAAAAAACCTTTATATATAACAAAATTGAACGAAATATAGTATCAATTTTTTGACGATTTGTTCACTACCAATATAATACATGAGACGTTTTAATTATAACATCATCTTCAAGTGTGTAAGATTACACATTACAGATTGCATTAAGAAACATAACGTATCATATCACGGAACAAGCAGGGCGTAATTACCTAGTTTGAATCAGAAAGGGTAGGGGGATATATTGAGGACTGAGAAGTGTTTCATTTCCAATTGGTTTTTCGGTGTTTGAAGGTCGGGATCTTTATGTACTTTATTTATTTTCAAGACTCCAACAAAATAATTTTATGGCCTTTACGACATTTACGAAAAATTTTAAGATTATAAATATCTATATGATGATTAACAGCTTCGATATGCTTCGAAGAAAGTCGATCATTTATTTGAGGTCAGATACTCCTACAGTATCATTTCTAAAATCCTATCTGTTCGACCGACGTAGATTGGAGTGAAATCATTAGAATTGTATGTATACATTTAGCATACAATTGGCTAAACAATTCCGAACTTTTTTTTTTGTTTTGCATTGAACAAAATGATACCTAGATTGAAAAACCTGAAAAGACCGCTCTTACGTTAGATTTATTATAATAATAATTTTGGATTTTGGCGCGCAAAAATTTCATAAATAACTTAAGATTATATAAATGAGCCAGATTTCCTATAATTGGATACAGAAGTGCATATGTTTGCTTGTTTATTTCTTAGATATTTATTGAAGATATGTATTAGAAAGTTTTCTTCAAACATAGATATTGCTCCTCATGGATCATGGAATTGAGAGCGACAAATTTGAGATTATCAGAACTAAACGAGTCTCAAGGAATTAATGCACCTTTGAATGTACTTAATATAAAGATATTAAATATTAATAAGTTTTATTTATAGAGATTGTTAGGAGAAATTTTAGTTATTATTTGTTTCTATTTCAACTATAAATGCGATTTAGGGATATATGACATTCAGAGATTCTATGAATTCATGAATTTGGAGTAAAGGTGAAAAACACCGCTTGTGCGGTAGTTCATATCATCCACAATCTTCACTAAATAACGTTTTCGAAATTATTATTAAACGATCTTCCGAAACTTTGTCCGCCTTCTTGCTTCCTACTTAATTGAAACTTGATAGTGAAATTGTTGCTGTGGTTTTTTTAGTGCTTGATGGTGCTTCACTCACAAAATTTTTATTACTCTTCCTATCCCAAGATCCCCGACAAAATTCTGTGGAAACATTTGCGTTACCATTATCCTTCTAAACCCAAAATTTCAAATCAATTGGATTTGAAGTTCGAAAATATTAATGAAAATAAAAGCACGTTTTCAATCTGAATAACTACGAAATTCTTAAACTAATTTGGCTCAACAACAAAATCAACCGAGACATTCAGGCACCAAAACCTACAGATATTTCAAATCTATTTCTCTTTCTGTTTGGAAGTTAGTGTCTAAGGTAGCGCTCAGTGCTGATTCGCTTCCAAATTAAATTTTTTTTACCTTTTTACCTATCCTCACGAAATTTACCACGAATATGCGAGGTATAATTATTCTCCTAAATGCTGAATTTCACATCGATTAAATTTGTAGTTTCGAAAAAAGTGCAAAAATATGAAAAATTTTCAAACGTTAATTAATAACTGCGAAACTTTGGAACCGATTTTTTCAATAATCGAACTCCGCCGCGACATTCAGACTCCAAAACTATCCTAAGAGTTAAAAAATATATATGAAACAGTAATTTATTTCCTGAAAAATGTTTGTACTACTACAATTGTTTCACCACGATGTGGCTTCTTCAGGTATAACATTGTACTATCTGATGGTATTCAGTGTAACCGAGTTTAAATACATTGTTAGGTACGTGACCAAATAATGAAGGCACAAGTCATAAAAACTCAAGTTGTTTATTGGAATTTGCCACTATAATACCATTAAGGGAAGATATTCAGTAATGGAGACTTATCAACATCTGTTTGTTCAAAAGGATTTTACGGCCATTATACCTGTTGATTTCAAGAAATTCTAAAAGTGTTAGTCTAGAACTTTTGCTTTACACGTGGATAATTTCATAATTATTGTTGAAATTATGCCTGAATTCCTCAAGATGATTAGCATATGTCGAATGTAGATCATTCAAGAAACGTGTCCAAGAACACAAAAGAGGTTATTTATCCAATTCTTCCAAACAGTTTTTCGGAAATAAAATACTCTCTCATGTATATTTTTTGATGAAAATGAGTTCCCACCAAGTAAAGACCGAATAAATCGAATATCTATCCTAAGAGCTCCAATACTGTAACTCTTTCTTCTCGAAAAGTAGCATGTTTACAACATGGCCGGCCAGCGGGATATAATTATTTTTGATTGAAAAAATGTATATGAGACAGTAATTACTTCCACAAAAATGTTTATACTACTACAACAATTGTTTCACCACGATGTGGCTTCTTCAGGTATCACATAGACAGTACAATGTAATACCTGAAGAAGACACATCGTGGTGAAACAATTGTTTTCAATTAAAATGAGTTTCCACCAAGAAAAGACCGAATCAATGAAATAGTTATTTTGGACATTAGATTCTTCACCAGTAAGTCCAACCCAGTCGTCTAAAAATATTTTCGGCTCAAGATTGCAACATTACAGATACTTGGATGAAACGATAGTATCGTTTTCTGGAACTAGCGCGCAGAAATAATATGATTCTTAAATATGATGAAGAGTTATGGTATCATCCTTATATAAATAATGTTTCTGATATGTATTATTTTCTGAATTATTCATAAAAATATTTGATTGAAGGGGACTTAGAGGTGACCCTATCGACCGATTTTTGGAGAAAGACCATGAATTTGTAATAGTTCACTTTGAGACAAATATCGAAAATATGAATAAAAACAATATTCTCATTTCCGCTAATATTAACCAACCCATACAGATAGCACAATTCACTTCACATCAAACCACCCATACTCACAAAAATTAGCAGCATACAATAGCATGTTATATAGATTAGCCAACATACCCATGTCACGTGAGAATTTTGACAAAGAATATAACATCATCAAACAGATTGCGTTGAACAACGGTTTCAACGTCCCGATTATTGAGAATCTTTTCTTAAAAATACAATTAAAGCTGGCCTTGAAATTAGTATATCCCATTAATAATGATCCAATTGAAAGTAAATACATTTCGTTGACATACTTGGGACCAAAAACAGAAAAGGTAGCTAGATATTTAATGAAGAATCACAATTTTAGAATTTCTTATAAAACGAATAACTCCCTAGGAAAATTAATAAAAAATAATAAAGATAAATCATCTAAGAACAAGAAATCAGGTGTTTATAAGTTAACTTGCGGTACTTGCCATTTCGTATATGTTGGTCAGACAGGAAGATCGTTCCAGACGAGACTCAGGGAACATGAAAAATGCTATTGTAACAAAAAGGGAAATTCAACCTACGCAGAGCACCTTCTAGACACAGGACATAGTTTTAATAGTAACTTTGAAATTTTACACTTAGAAAACAAAAGTTTTAGATTAAACTTATTAGAAACTTTAGAAATTAATAGATATCACAAAAGAAAAATATTATTGAATGACCAAACTGAATTAAGTAACTCCCCTTTGTTGAATCTTTTTTGAACCATTTTTCAGTTTCCCAAAAGTATTGTAAAACTCTCTTCACCCCCTCTTCTATTTTTGTTATATCCATGTACTATAAAATGAAGTTCTTGTTCACGGTATACTCAGTATCTTGTAATACTCACCTGAAGAAGTCATGGTATGACGTAACGATCGTAGTGTCAATAAAATATTAGCGGAAATGAGAATATTGTTTTTATTCATATTTTCAAGATGAATTTCCGTCAAGTAAAGACCGAAACAATCATAGACAAATATCGAATAAAAAATGTAGTTCTGAAGCTATTCGTGGATGAACGTTATCTGCTTCTGAAAGATTTTTCATTAGAGGTATGTATTAATTTGCCGGAACGATTGAAGCATGTTTTTTACATCAAATAGCACTAATTTTATGTTTTAATATTATTTTTTCATTAGTTGCTGCTGATTGGTGGAACTGTACACTTGTATGTGGCTGGATCATTATCTTACTTGATTTATTAATGATGTCGATAATGTAGAATACTTTTCTGTAACATATTACCTAGTAATTGGGATATTTCTGTTGGTTACCATATTCTTCTTCTCCTTGGGCCATCTCCATCAGTGGAGCTTGGATCTCACTTCAGAAAATTCCTCTCTGTTCTCAACGGTTCTTATCAGCTTATCGTCCGGTTCATTGGCGTATATTCCTCAGCCAGGTCATCTTCTTCCTTCTCAGTCCTTGCCTACCTTCAATACTTCCCTTCACAACTAACTGTGCCTAACAATACTTGTTATTTCTCAGGATGTGGAATGAAATAAGAAATTACTTTGTTTTCTATCACTTTTTATTATTACTGATATACAGTGACTCGAGTTTCGTAGTGTTTACTACATTTTCAAACTGAATAAACAAATTAGATCTCAACTATTATATATGCTGATTGTAGGCTTCGGCAGAGCTTCGAAGAGAGGGGTTTTCCAATGTTCCGTTTGTTCGTTCAGTAGTTTTATTAGTGGTACGTGCCTCTTATATTTCTCAATTTCTATGGATTCCAGGATTTCAAGTTTTTTCCCTTTCGCTTCCACTGTTCATTCACAGTTTGCCAAAGTTTTTTAGAATCGTTTCTTCCTGCTTCCAGACGTTCTCTATAGTATGAAGTTTTGGCAATTTTTAAGAGTTTATTTAGGTTTTTTTATATGTGTTATATTCTTCAGAAAGGGCAGTATTAAATGGGCAATATTTCAATCTATGATACATACTATTCTTTTTATTCACAAACTTGACGAGTGATTTAGTCATCCACTTTTTTCGTTTCCTCTGTTTGTTGTTGATTTTTATAATCATCAATCTTGTACATTTATCTAAGTTAGTTTTTATAATTTTCATCACTTCATTTGTTGCAGAGTCAAGATCGTCATAATGATAGATGGCATCTCAATTTTCTTTTTTTATGTTATCTACGAACCTTTTTTCATTCATTTGTTTATAGTATCGTTCCCTATTATTTTCAACACTCTTACTATTTTTAAGAACTATTTGGGTTAAAATTGTGTAATGATCTGTAATTGATGTTTCGAACGTAATTGGTAAGATTGTGTCATAGTTATGATTTCTTCATTTTATAAATATATGATCTAAACAAGTGCAAGATTTTTTTTGTTCCCTTGTAGGCATGTTTATTGCAGATATATATCCGTGTTCACTAATTGTATCCAGGTAATATTCGGTATCACAAGAAGTATTCAACAAATCAATATCAACATCACCAATAACTTCACTAATAATATTATAGTGAAATGTTTCGCCTTCCCTACTCAAAATAGTATTCAATTGGTCAACAAATGAATTGGTGTCTGTAGCTGGTGATCTATAAATACTATTTACCATGAAAATGGAGCCATGCACAGTCATTTTGGCTCTCAGGAGGAAACTACCGTTCAGACTGATAGTGGTGTGAGACATGTACGCCTCCAATCTGACAAACATTACAACCCCGTCGTTTTGATTCAAGTGTCCAGGATTATAGATCGTTTTGTAACCAGGAATGTTGAAGATTGTGATATCAGGAATGATGCGTGTTTCTGTGAATAAAATACAGTCGAAGGATTCATCTAATTCAAGTAGTGATCAGAAATTCATCAAGATTATTCGATAAACTGCGGATGTTATTATGTATAATTTTGAAATTATCATATGGATTATTCATTTCTAAAACTCGTTCAACTTCTTTATCAGTACTCAAGGCGAATGAATCTTATTTAGTTATAGTGAAGTCTCTTATATATGGATCCATACTGTAATTAGACTCACCTGGTTATTTGAAAATTTCAGATTAACTACCACACACAAACACAACCCCAACTAAACGTCTTCAATACAGCCGCGTTGGGTACGTTTAATATTAATAGGGGAATTTCTGTTTTTCTTTGTCACTTATTGACCTTGTCTTCACTTTCTCGGTGATTTGATTAGCCGTTTGTTTCTGGATTTGTTTCCTGTTGAATCCAAGGATTCCGCTGCTTTTGGGGGTTCCAGTGTTTGGTTTGACCGTTTCTTCCAGGACTTTTGCCGTTTTTTCCTCAAACACTTCACGGAGGAGAGGTTGGGTAGGCATCGATGGAACACTATTTATCTTGATGGCTTCTTGTTGATCTTCTTCATCTTTTTCAGCTTCAAGTAGTTGGCTTACCGAGTATTCTGTCCCATCAACCATCAGCTTATTTCCTTTGATGAATGATTTTTTATTTGGGTTTAATCTCTGGATCTGTAGATTCTTTTTTAGGACTGCCTGTTCTTCTCTTTGTTTGGTGATGAGGTCCTAAGAGATTGATATTTTGGTTTCCTTCAGTTTTTTGCAGTTTGAGAATATGTATTTCTTGGTGAGATTCGATACAAATTCAATTCTCACAGGACAGTTTCTTTTCGATCCCAAGCAATATATGTCTTTTATGTGATTTGTTGTAAGATCTACTTGAAGTAGTGACTTTAACTGGCCTTGGATAAAATCAAAAGTGATTTCCTGACGTTTTCTATCGAGTGCAAATATGAAGATGTTATTTGATTTCTGCTGCCGCTCTAGATTTTCAATTTTCTGTTTCAGAAAAGAATTTTCTACTTCCAATTGTCTGATTCTCTCGTATGACTCCTCTATTCTTAATTGAATTCGTGCCTCACTGGCATCAATAGCCTTTTTTACTTCTATTCCATTCTGCTGGATTTCGTCAATTATACGTTTTGTGTCAATGCCAGTGGAATGCATACTCGAAGCTGGATGAGTGTGTGGGCTGCTTCAATATTGTATCGAGTGAAGAGAGATAAGGCGATTGTTTTGGGTTTTTATATTCACACGGTGCTATGTTCGCACTCTCTACTTTGCCCAATATTTCGGCTTTTATTTCATTTACTACAATGAAATTGCAGTTTGACCGTGATGAATGCTCAACCTGTAAGCCTACCTTGTTTGAAGTATTTTGTTAGTCACTGTTTGTCAAGATTTTTGATTAATTTCACGGAGGAACAATTCCAGTAACTTCACTGTTAGGCGGACATATGATGTATGGTGCGCTTCTCTTTAAAAAAATTCCTTCACAACTCGGATCTATCCGATGAAACATACAATAAGCCTTGTTTCATTAATTCTCTCTCCGTATCATTTGTAGTGTATGGATCTATATAATAAACTGATCAGATATTTCTGATAATTGACCCCAATATATTTTGAGATTACTTGTATCCCTTTTTAAGCATATTTTCGCCTGTCAGTATCTCCGAAAATTGAATGTTATTTTTACACTACTTTTTTTCAAGTTTTTGCCTAAACCGTAGCTGTATAAGATGTCAAGTTATAATCTCTAAAGTTAGTTCAAATTGCGATCCTGTAGAAACCACATTATTGGCCTAACAGTTGTTGTAAATTGATGAATTGCGCATTTTTTTGTTATTTTTTTTAATTAAAATTGAAATTTCTTTATTCGGTAGATGGGTTCACAAAAGTCGAAAAATCTCTTTGTTCTTATTTTTATAACTTTCAAAAAAACGATAAGAAGAGTCAGTGAGTGGTTTCATGTGTTATGTTGGGTTTCTTGTAGTTGTTAGCATTTTTTTTTTCCACTAATATTTACCGATATTGTTGTACCTTTGCTTAATGGGACTATAACTGGTTTCTTTTCTCCCATAGAAAGCACGGCAATCCTTGAGACCTGCAATAACTCCCTCCACTTTTATATCAGGAGAAATGGCGCACATAAATCATCTCTGAGCTCGTAGATATTCAATGATAATGAAAATAAGAATAAATATCTTTATTTGAAATCATCCCAATGTACAGTATGCAACAATATATGAAATGAAACAGTGTCAAATGTTTTTACAGCAATGATGCTCAGCGGTCCATCCCATACTCCTCCAAACGGTATGGTTCATTTTCCGCAAGCAGCCCAAATATGACATCGTAATATGATTAACGTTGAATAACATCAATTGAGGAGGTACTTATACAATGGCATTCCATTGAAAGATCATGAGATCTATGAGTCTGTGAGTGATGAGTGTACTGGATTGTAAACCTGAACTTGACCTCAATTTACTGTACTATTCATTTTATATTTTTTATGACGATTAATATTTTTGTAATTTGATGATATTAGTTCATATATGCGTTGTACGAGCATCTGTTCAATTTATTTCAGATCCCGATCAAATAACTACGGTTAGGTACGCTATAATGCCTTAGATGAACATGATTACATCAAATACCAGGAACTAGAACAATAAAGTCTATTCACAGATTCTCCTAGGCATTGATTGTCATATAATTTGCTGACGTTAACCCAGGCATCTTGCTTCAATACTACTGTTCCAATAATAATTTTTTTTGAACGAGACTCTGGTTGGGTTTCTTGTAGTTGTTAGCATTTTTTTCCACTAATATTTACCGATATTGTTCTACCTTTGCTTTCTGGGACTATAACTGGTTTCCTTTCTCCCATAGAAAGCACGGCAATCCTTGAGACCTGCAATAACTCCCTCCACTTTTATATCAGGAGAAATGGCGCACATAAATCATCTCTGAGCTCGTAGATATTCAATGATAATGAAAATAAGAATAAATATCTTTATTTGAAATCATCCCAATGTACAGTATGCAACAATATATGAAATGAAACAGTGTCAAATGTTTTTACAGCAATGATGCTCAGCGGTCCATCCCATACTCCTCCAAACGGTATGGTTCATTTTCCACAAGCAGCCCAAATATTTCTCTTTTAAATGTTTCATGATCTGAATAATTTGTATTCTTGCTGGTAGAGCTGGAGGCACCTGTATTCTAATTGCACTTGTGTTGTTGTTAGTCTGTATCTAGGGTAATATAGATTTGTTTTCTTGTTTCATATCTACCTTTCATCTTTTTGTGATTTTCAAATAGGTGGTTGTTCTTGTGAAAAAACAGTAAGCATTCTTGTAAATCGCATATAGTGCTAGAATATTATTCTGTGGAATGCTCCTCTGCACTTCTGGTTGTATTTCAAATCACATAATATTCTAGCTGCTTTCTTTTGAAGAATAAAGAGTGAAGATAAATTACAGGAACCATAGAAAACCAGTCCATATCGCAACTTCGATTCAATCATGGCATGGTAAACAAATTTTAGTACTTGAGAATTTAGGTATGATACTGTCATTCTGAAAAGGTATATTGACGATGCTATTTCGTCTTCTAATTGTGTTATGTGCGTGTTCCATTCGATATCTGCGTCAACAAAGACATCAAGAAACATTGTATTCTCTGTTGGATTGTATTCTTCATTTTTATGTTAATTTTTTATGGTTTTTCTATACTGGATTGTACTGGTTGGAATAAAATAATTTTGGATTTTGTTTTATTCAGAATCGAATTCTCATTTTAGAAGCATTCTCCAGTGTACTGCATCATATCATCAACCACCATTTTGAGATCTGGCCATAAGGATTCTTTTGTCAACAGATTTGTGTCATATATAATGTATCTTAGTGACCTTCTTGTCTTTTCATCATGTTCCCAAACTATTTATATATATATATATATATATATATATATATATATATATATCAGAAACATTATTGTTCCGGATATACTGCCTTGTGCTATTCACAGTTCTAGTTCTCTCTCTTCTCATATTATACCTATACCATCTATAAGTATTTTCACCAACTGTGTGCGCTTGTGAAAAAATGATTTTATGCATTTCAGTGCGTTTTCTTGGACTCCATATTGCTTAAGTTTTCCTAGCCGAATATTTGAATCAAGAAAGTCACATGTCTTGGACGGGTCCACAAACAATCCTATTGTCAAACAGCCCTCCTCGAAAGCCTCCATGATTTGTGTTACATATTGGTCTATGGCAGTCTGAGTTGATTTTCCTTTCATACCATCATGTTGGTCTTGGCTGAGGAATGTCTGTGATGTGAAATATTCCAATATTTGTTCACAAAATGCCAGTTCGAATAGTTTGGAGAATGATGTAAGTAGGTCTGTATTTTCCATGATCTTCAGGATTACCGGTTTTATAAGTTTGGTGGGAAAGATTCCTTCTCTAAGTGAGTTGTTTATGATGTATGTTAGATGTTGGCTTTTATGGTGTTTTTTATTGTTCTGTTAGATATCTCATCAATACCACTTGAGCTCTTGTTTTTCAGTTTCTTGACCAATTCCTTCAGATGTTCCGCAAGAACTGTTTTTGTGTCGATTTTGGGAGTGTTATTGTTGTTTCGTTTGTTTTATATTCCCTGTCAGTTTTATCGCGGCATTTGCAATGTTATTGAATTCATATGCTAATTTTTGCATCTCAGTTTTTACTGGAATGTTGCTGTCTTCAGTCTTGTCCTGCAAAGAATTTACTATTGCCCAGATGGACTTGTTTTTATTATCGGATTCCAAAATAAGTAATTTCTTTTACTTTTTAGAAGGAGTTTATCACATTTTTTTTGTTTTTATGTATTCATTTTTAAGCTTTGGATTTACGTTGCTCATAACAAGTATTACATCTAATTTGTTTTTTATCTTTTAAATGGATGGATCTTCTAATGCTGATACGTGGTTTTTGGTGTTATATGGTTTTCTTCTGAGAGGACAGTTTATATTGAAGTGATCTAGATATATGTTTTGGAATATGTTGAATTGTTCATCCACATTATTCTTGTTACATTTATACACAGCTGACCAGTCCTACAATGATAAGGCCATTTTGAAATTATTGATGTTTTTCTTGGTGATAATTCACCTATGGTTGTAGCTGTTTATTTTGCTGATGTTGATATTTTTTGTGCTGTATGATCGGATGTGTGTGTCTGTATTACCTCTGCATCAAATGGATAGTCTGTCTCAACAAATATTCCATCCAAGCATGTTGATGTTGTGAGTGACTCTTGTGGGTTGAAATATTGTTTTAATGACACGATAGGATGTTAAATGGTGTATCCAGTCTCGCTTTGCTTTGGTATCTTCTAACATATTTATGTTGAAGTCACATGCAATGATTATTTGGAAATTCTCCTTCGATAATTTGTCTAAAATTGCTGTTAACTGTTCTTATCATTAAGTCAGTATTTCCATCATTGTAAATTGTTAGGCATACTCACTTTCGGTTGTCCATATCTAATTCTACTGCGGGGCATTCAAATTCATTTTCCTTGGAGGTTTTGCCTATATTTTTCCTTTCCCATGCTTTGATGTCACTTCTAAATCCATGGAATGGATCGTTGTTTTCAGATGTTTAGTTGTTCCAGTTGTTCAATTGAATTTCCTATAGATCTTACATTCTGATGAAGTATTGATATTTTATTTTATTTGATAGATCCGGTCTTTACTTGGTGGAAACTCATTTTAATCAAAAAAATGTATATGAGACAGTAATTTATTTCCACAAAAATGTTTGTACTACTACAGTACAATGTAATACCTGAAGAAGCCACATCGTGGTGAAACAATTGTTGTAGTAGTACAAACATTTTTGTGGAAATAAATTACTGTCTCATATACATTTTTTTGATATTTTATTTCGTTTTTGGATTAGATTTGGTTGATTAACTTTTTTTCTGAAAAAATTCTGCCCTCTTTTGAAATCAAATCGTGCAGACCTGATTTCATTGGGCCAGAAATTGTTATTTCTTTTATTTTCATTGAAGTATTTGTTATTTTCTAGCTTAGTTTTATTTACCATAGAAGTGGATTTTCTTTCTGTCACAGATTTAGGCAACACGTTAATATTATTACTTTTTCTCTGTGGTTCTTGCATTTGCTCTCTATCTTTACTTGTTCACATTTGATCTTTTACCGTCAATTTTGTATTACTTGTAAATATGATTTTCCTTCTTCTTGTTTGCTTTGTTTTTCCAAATGTTCCAATTTTTCACTTAGAAGGGTTTTGTTATATTTGCTTGATTTTCAGCACATGTAAGGCATGAATTATGAAATTTATTTAAGCATTTGCTGCATCTCACACTTTCCTTAGGAAAAGTTAATTAAAATTAATCGTACATAGACACCAAGATATGTGAAAGCACGATCATCCAAGGGTTTGCATATGAATTTTCCGACAGCAATCGTATTATCAGGCTTCCAAGCTCTCCCATAGCTGCTAGTAGAGCCTGATTATCGTAATAAAATATTTGACTTTTTGTGGATCGTCATCAAAGCTGTTCCCTGATTTTATACGTTCAAACCACTTTCTGTATTGTCATTTGTCAAAAAGTTCGCTGAGTTCTCAAGATAAATATTCTGCCTTCCATATTTTCATTGTAATATAAATATTATTTTCAACATATTTCTTTCTGAGAAATATGGAAAGATCGCCTATTTTCGATAACGACAAATGAGCGAATATAAATGGCCATTTATTATGCAGCAGTTTAGTGAATGAAGTGACAGTGACAGAATAGTTAGTACTATTCTGAATATTTCTCCTCTCGACGAATTTCGAACAATTTCGTACTCATTTCAATTGCCATAGATATCGCAGATATATGTACAAAAACCGGTTTTGATGATAACTCGTTTACTTCGGAGAGTAGAATGATGCACTGTGAACAAGCGCTTCAAATCATTATATTGATTTACGTAAACAGGTGCTCATAACACTCATTCGATAAGTTATAACGCTACCTGCACTTGTTAAATATTATATGTAGGATATCCACTTAATGTTCGTGTGATCGAAAACATGATTGCCAATCAGTTGGGAATTGCGATTCATATATGCATGCCTCCGGCTTGAATCGCTTAGCGAAATTCACCTCGAGGTTCGAATTAATACAAAACAACAAAACAAAGGTTAAACTGAATATATTGAACTGAACGTCTCCCTGAAATCCATTATATCAAAACATCAGCGCTAGCGGCTATTTCCACGTATTAACAAAAATGCATAGAACACTGGGTTACAAATGGGGATACAGTAAATCGAAATGATACTAATGATGATATAAAGTTGGAGGTTCTCTTAGAACTAAGCATATTGAACCCTTAAATCCATATGTAAATAAATAATCTTCATTTCCCACCAATTTCTATACAAGAGGAGCAATTGTTTCACAACAATCCGATTGACATGGTGGACATTAAATATAGTTGGACCCAATCCTAGAGGAATACATATAAGACTTTGAACAGATTTAAGCATGTCCTCAAAAAAAAAAAGAGAAATGTAATAAAGGCATAAAATTTACTGAGGCCTGATGTTGAAATTTGCTGACAGTGTGTATCATACCACGTTTATTTTACCACAGTATTGTGCCTATTATGTCAGTATTTTGAAATAACAGACATTTGAAATTCAATTAATCACATTGATTCATTAGGATAAGTTTGTGGACCGTATCTGTTGTTGACTAGCGGTGATTTTAACTTCAAAGAACACTCTGTGTGAAGTGGAATTCAAGTAAAACTCTTGTAACAAAAAACGATTATATTTTGGTATCACTATATATGATACCAAGCTAAAGTAATGACAATCATACTACGAACAAATGTAATAATTCTTCGAAGTTAACATGGATCAGCAATTAGTCGATTGGAAATATCAACATGAAAGATTTAAGCATTTTCATGGCTTCTTGAAATAACAACAATTATATATAACGCAGACAGAAGCTTCTCCTTATAGAAGTAACATGCAGCCCCTCTTGAACGAACCACGTTCAAAAACTAAAGGGGTAATCAGTCCTCAATAGCAATACAAAATTATTATAACAAACAAAAATAAATGTGTATGTAGATACATATATTTCAACTGTTTTACTTCAAATCATTTACGATGAATTTCCGTCAAGTAGAGACCGAAACAATCAAGAACATATATTTTATATAAAATTGCACATTATATTACATAAACAACAAAAAAATACAAAAAAATGTGAAAAATATGATGACTACAAAGGGAGAGGACGAAGCTTCTTTATACATCGTTTATATATACTCGTGTTTTAGTTTTCAGTTTGAGCACTGGGAAAATGCCGTCTTCCCTGGCTGAACAGTGATGATGCGACCGAGAGACCATTGAAGAGGAGGAAGATGATCTTCCTTGATCTAAGGATAGGCAATAGGGTGCTTATTTGAATATTGCCAGAGCTTGGCACGCGTTTGTTAGAAAAGATCATCTGATTC
The DNA here is from genome assembly GCA_034642435.1 of Megalocaria dilatata. Lineage (NCBI taxonomy): Eukaryota > Metazoa > Arthropoda > Insecta > Coleoptera > Coccinellidae > Megalocaria > Megalocaria dilatata. Next base: position 95,409,433 of record CM067854.1, on the reverse strand, counting down.
ATGTATTCTTTGTACCATCGTCCCCAAAAATGCTTTTTCATTTGCTGGGTATATGCCAAGCTGACAAGTGATTTGTAGAAGTACCTGTAAATTCCTTTGGTGGAAAACTTGTCAACGTGCAACCAATCAGAAAATGGCTAGGAGTTAGAGGTGTAAAGTCATTTGCATCGACGACATGGGGGATAAGAGACGAGAGTTCAATATTGCTTCTATTCAAATTATGAGTGTTTCTATTTGCCCAAATGTAAGAGTTGTATTACCAACGCTTCTAACAAGGTGATGTTTCAATGAATTACCGCCGCTTCCCAAATCCCTCCAAAATGAGGAGATCTAGGAAGTATAAAGTGCCAAGAGATTTTTACGACCTCACAGAAACTATGCAAAGCTTACCGTAATTTTCTGAATTGAATAAAGCATGCAACTAATTCAGCTTGCTTTGGCACCTACGAAGTTGGCAACATTATCCGAATTGATCGCGGCGGCTTTTCCTCCTCCTGTAGAAGAAGAATAGTTGTAAATGCTTCGGTAGAGAGATTACTGACTAATTCCAAATGAATGGCCTTAGTGCTCATACACACGTATACAACCACATACACCGTTGGTTTGTTGCGATCTCGGAATCGTTTCTCTTTATGTAGAATGGACCGCAATAATCTACACCAACGTTTAGAAAAGGACGTAAAGGGGTTACTCAATAACTCGGAAGGATACCCGTGGTATACTCAGTGCCTCGCGGTTTTGCTCAGAAACACAGGATACATTGATGTATTATCTTTCGGGTAATATTACGGCTACTCAACGGCCAATACTGTTGACAAACAGAATACAGAGTTGATTGAGTCCCGGAAGGTTTGAAACGCAAGTGCTCTTCTAGAATGATAAGACGCGTCACTGTATGATTAGAAGACAATAAAATAGGATGCCTTTGCTCCTCGGGTATTAAAGCGTAAGCTACCCTACCTCCGACTCTAAGTATACTGTCGTTATCTAAAAATGGATTTGAGAAAATTAGTCGACTTTCATCATTTAATATTTCACTGTTTTTTTACGAACCAATTTCCTTGGAGAAGGCCGCAGCTTGAGTAATCTTTAAAATTGTCTTACGAGCATTATCTAATTCAGCTTTGCTCAGCTGACCACCATGTTTTTTCGTTATAATTCTAGAATTGTTAATTAAACTATATATATAAGCCATAATGTTCTGTAGCTTAGAAGAAGGGGAGATGTATTTTCTCAGAATGGCTCCATTTTTTTACCCATCAAAACTGTGAAGAAAAGAGGGTCTTCTTCTAGGAAATTCAGTGACTGTGAACCTTTCCTGAGGCCAAGCGGCTGATTTTTGCTTGAGCAATACTGGACCATGCTGCCACGTGTCTCCAACGACAATATTGAGTCAATCATCTTATTTCTGAAACACCATTACACACGAATGTTTTTAACAAATAAGGCTGTGTGTCTCTTCAGGTGTGTGCTGTTGTAGAATCGGACTACAAATAGATAGCATCGAATTTTATGGAGAGGGATTAACCATGTTGAATAAACGAGAAAGGGCACCGCACAACTCCAGTAGCGACAAACTTATTGACTTTACAGGTGCAACTCGCGATTAAGAACAACTATGTTGTACTGTGACCTTTCCTAAGTCATCAACGTATCGTGTATATATACAAGAACTATAACTTCAATCAGTGCGAGCTTTAACCTGACTATGAAATCTTTTCCATCCTTCGATCTTACTATTATGGAGGCGTCATCGCAGTACAAGCATACACAGTTACAATTTTCCACAATGATATCATTCAAATACACCAAGAACAATACAGGTCCCAGTATCGAACCCTGAGGTACTCCATACCTTAATTCTCTTTCTGTTGACATAACGTCATTCCAGTGTACTTTCTGAAATCTTTTTTCTATGTACGATTCCAACAGTTTTAGGATGTTTCCTCTGAAACCGCAGGCGCTCAGTTTCTTAAGCAGGGTCACATGTGCGACTGCTTCGAAAGCTTTACTTGAGTCAAAATTTAGCATCTCTACAAAATCTCCTTCATCCATAGCTTCTATCACATTATACAACAATTCCATTAGTGCAGTAGTTGTACTTCGACCTTTTCTGTATCCATGCTGGTTTTTGTTTGAAATATTTTTCTTCTCCATCCATTTCAACATTCTGTTTTTAATCACAGTCTCAAATATTTTCGATATACAAGGAAGAATTGCGATGGGTCGATAATTATTATAGTCGTTTTGGTGTCCTTTTCCTTTGTAGATTGGAATAACTTTTGCAATTTTAAGTTCTTCTGCTAAATAACCTTCTCGGAAACATTTATTTATTATGATTGAAATGGGATTGGCAATTTCTTCACTAATATTTTTCAGAATGTTTACGGAAATGTTGTAAAAATCAACTGTTGTTTTGGGTTTAAAAGATGGTATTATTTTTTTTACTTCATTTACAGTGCACTCAAAGAAAAAGCACGATTTTTCATTATTCAAAAATTTATTTTGTGGTATCTTACTTGATTCATAACTTTTAGTTCCTTACTCTTCACATATTTTTTGGCCAACACTTGCAAAATGGTTGTTTAGTGAATCAGCATGAAGTTCTGTGCTTGCATTTTCCTTTGTTGTTTTCCAGTTGTTGCTTCTTATAATTTACCATAGTGCTTTCTGCTTATTTTCCGCCTTGTTCAAATAGTCTTAATTTTTTTCTTTTATTGTTTTTTCTATTTCAATACAATATTGTTTCTTATACATTTATAAGCTCTAAATGATGAGACAGACGTATCCTTTTATTTTTGCTACTATGTATAGTGCCTCAATGGTATTTTTCATTTCAATGATTTTTTGGGTTTTCCATAACATTTTTCTGTTGAAAGAGTTTTTCACCTTTTTCTCTTTTAATGGAATTCTCTGATTTAGCACCTTCATGATGTACTTATGAAAAACTGAGAATGCTTCCTCTGCATTTTTTTTGGTGTAACAAATTTTCCCACGATATATCAGATATGTCCTTCTTTAATAGGTAAGTACCTTCTTCTGTTATATCCCTCCTTTTTATGATTTTTGCATTATTTTCAGGTTCATTATCCGAAGCAGGAAAAGTTAGTACCTGTGCCAGATGATCAGACATGTGAAGTTCCAGTGTTGTAGTGTCATGATAAATTGTGTTGATAAATAAATATATTGTCGATGCATGTTTCCGTTATATTACTTTTTCTAAATGCCTCATAAAAACTTCTGTTGAAACCGAAGGCCTTGAATAAATTGATCATTATTTTTGTTTCCTTACTATTTATGTTGAAATTGATGTTAAAATCTCCGGATATCAATATTTTCTTTTCACCGTAGTTTTCTGTAAAGTATCGCAAAACTTTTGATAAACCACCTACAAATACGTCCACTGAGCCCAATGGTGATCTGTATACTCCCACCACAACAGTATTAATGTTTCCTAAGAATATACCTGTCAATTCAGCTTCTCTTTCACTTTCTCTTTTACCATTTCCAACGAAATTGCCTTTCAGTTTTCTCTTACTGCTATTAATATGCATCCGTGTTTATTTTTGCCTCTTCAATAATGTGATACTATATTGTAATTATCTAAATTAATATACTGTAACTTTTCTCCATGTAGCCAAGTTTCTGTTGAGCAAATTATATCTATTTTATGGTCGTACATCTGCAAATTTAACTGTTGAACTTTATTTTGTACAGATTGTATATTATAGTTTAATATGGAGAACACTTTGTTGTTATCAAAATTAGAATTGGTTTGCACCTGTTTTTGTGCGATGAAAGAATCGAAAAGGCCGCACGATTATATTTTCAGGCCAAATCTCGGAATCGTTAATTCTATTAAGCATGAAATAAGCACATCCCAGCTTGAAAGATTTATTTTTGTTTGTGTTAGATTCATGTTTTTGTAATTCTTCAACTACAAATTTTCCACTTGGAAATAAGGATTCTAAATACTTACTCACTTTTGTAGGATTTAAGTCATTTGAAGCTCTACCAATATAAAATCATGCTTTTCTAGATGCGCCCTTAAAAATACCATCATTACTTATCTTTGCTTTGCCTATTGTGATACCATTTCCTCTCTTTGATGCTAACATTCGTTGACTTTCAGTACCATTATTACCATTTTGAGTTTTCTCATCTCTTTTCATCTCCGCCACTGGTTTTAGCCATGACTGAGTGACTTGTGTTGTTCCAGCGTTTGATGTGGACTTGGACCTACTACGAACTCCCTTTGTGTATCTGCTGTCACTTATGTCGACGTCAATGATGTCATCTGATGTTTGCGCGCCATTTTCTGCTTCTGTATTGTTTATGATAACCTCTCTTTTTGACATTATTGGTTTGTAGACTGTTTCATTTTTAAGAATACTAATCAACAACTCCTGTTCTCCTGTTCTCTTTTCCATCTGATGTTGTTGTTTTTCCATCAATTCAATAGACCTCACCAGGTTCAATTTCTCCACCTTTATTTTCGAAATTGTTTATTCGTGCAATCACCTTCTGCCGCAAGTTCTTCACATACCTCCGACTTTTCTAAATCGAGTGCTGCACTTAAAGCGCTATTTTTTTTTACACCGTTTGGCAACTTTTTGTTGACTATGTACTAAATGAGTTCATCCTTTTTCCACTTATTCAGTTCACTCGCTAACTGTGCTTTCGACATCGTCGCCATCTTGGACCGTATATTCATTAGATTTAAATTTAAATATATTTCATGAAAATGTTTATAATTAAATTTTTAAAAAACAAGTCCTAGATAGCACTGTATTCCTTTTTAGACGTATATATTATCATCACATGTGGTGGAAATTAACTAATGAAGAATCAAAAGAAATATGAAATAATGGCTGAATTATTAAGACATTTATGTATATATATATATATTAATGTGTATATATATTTATATAGTTGAGTTTTTAGGGCAGAAAACCAAGTTTTTAAAAAAAACTATTTATTTTCGAAAAACAAGAATACAATGTACGTCTGAACAAGTCTAACTCTAGTCTATCGCTGTTGAAACAAACAGATTCAATTCCCTTTATGGGTTTCCTTATCGGAATAGATGCTGACAGTAATATGATTCAAGAATGGGAATAACAAATATGATGCAATAGAAAAATGCAGAATTGGCAAAATAATACATTGCAATATACAGGTCTTACGGCGTATAGGAAAAGATACATTTAATTAGTAAGGGTTGAGATTATGTAATTATATATATTACGGAGATGTTTCAGTTGGATGTTAAAGAATCACAAGGTCCATCACCAAAAAATGTTCAACATATAATTCAAAAAGGCCTTTTTTTAGTTTTCCTTTATAGAGAATATATAGCACATTCTCCAGAGAAAGAACATGACAAATTCGGACCCCAATCTTGTTTCATCAAAACGAAAGGAGGAAATTTAACAAAGTTGATTGGAAATAATATTTGTGAGCTGTGAACTGCCAATGCAGCAATAGATTCTTATTGGTAACAGCTCTCTTGGAATGGGAATTTGGGATGGAACAAGCTGATTGATAACGAAGGAATGAGAGAGAAAATAATTCACACTATATGCACCTTAAAATGATTTTTAGCGAGTTAATCTAGAACTACTATATGTTGAGTTATCAGGCCGCAAGCAGAGTTACTATAAAGAAGTAAAACATTCTCACATTGTAACGTTAGAAAACGCCTCACTGTTGATTCCAATTACAATAGATAAAAAATGGTACAATAATGTGATTACATTAAGTGCATCAAGAAGTTAGGAGTTTCCGCAATCAAAGTCGACGCTGTTATTGCATTTGCTGTAGAGTTGCATTGCTTTCAAGAAGCCTAGAATTTCCCAGATTTCCTTCTATCGTATTGTGAGGTTACACGAAGACACACATTGTGGTATTTTATCGAATTAACGTACCTAGTCTATGAAACTTTGAATAAAATTTTTTTGAAATTTAAATTGTAGGAGACTAACATATTAAATCCGATTTGATATTCAGAGTTTGTAATAATTAAAAAAATGTATATATGACAGTAATTTATTTCCACAAAAAATGTTTGTACTAATACAACAATTGTTTCACCACGATGTGGCTTCTTCAGGTATTACATTGTACTGTCTGATGGTATTGAGTGTAACCGAGTTTATATACATTTTTAGGTACGTGACCAAATAATAGAACCATAAGTCATAAAAACTCTAGGTGTTTATTGGAGTTTGCCGCTAAAAATGCCATTAAGGAAAAATATTCAGTAATGGAGAATGATCAACATCTGCTTGTTCGTTCAAAAGGATTTTACGGGCATTATACCTGTTGATTTCAAGAAATTCTAAAAGTGTTAATCTAGAACTTTTGCTTTCAACGTGGATAATTTCATAATTATTGTTGAAATTATGCCTAAATTCCTTAAGATGATTAGCATATGTCGAATGTACAGAATTGTATATATAACCCCTTTGGTGTTCTTGGATACGTTTCTTGAATGGTCTACCAGTCTGGCCAATGTATACTAAAGGGCAATCTTTGCAAGTTAACTTGTAGACTCCGGATTTATTTTCTTTATTAAGGGGAAGTTAACTTGCAAAGATTGCCCTTTAGTATACATTGGCCAGACTGGTAGACCATTCAAGAAACGTATCCAAGAACACCAATGGGGTTATATATACAATTCTGTACATTCGACATATGCTAATCATCTTAAGGAATTTAGGCATAATTTCAACAATAATTATGAAATTATCCACGTTGAAAGCAAAAGTTCTAGATTAACACTTTTAGAATTTCTTGAAATCAACAGGTATAATGCCCGTAAAATCCTTTTGAACGAACAAGCAGATGTTGATCATTCTCCATTACTGAATATTTTTCCTTAATGGCATTTTTAGCGGCAAACTCCAATAAACACCTAGAGTTTTTATGACTTATGGTTCTATTATTTGGTCACGTACCTAAAAATGTATATAAACTCGGTTACACTCAATACCATCAGACAGTACAATGTAATACCTGAAGAAGCCACATCGTGGTGAAACAATTGTTGTATTAGTACAAACATTTTTTGTGGAAATAAATTACTGTCATATATACATTTTTTTAATTAAAATGAGTTTCCACCAAGTGAAGACCGAATCTATCAAATATTTGTAATAATTCTTCTATGGAGTAAAAAACCGCTTCTTAGTATTTTAATCTATCAAAATCATGGAATATTGAATTTTTATTGTTTTTTATAAGACGTCTAATCAGAAGGCGGTAAGTAATACGTAGATCCCGATAAATATTTTGTGAGTTCCAATAATTATGTTTGATTTATTTCATTCCCTGTAAGCGACACAGGTTAAATTCTTGCTTTATATGATATGCATTCAATTTCCCTTCTCAGTGTTTTGATCAAATGACGTGCTCTTATTCCTATGTTCTGGATATCTCATCTCATGTTTATTAACTTGTAAATAATTTCAATAATATCTAGAATCACTAGGAGTGAGATCACGTGTTGCAGGCACTTTCTATAGATTTGAAATTTACAGTATTAGTACCGGAGACCTTAGTACCGGAGATCTTAGTACCGAAGATCTTAGTACCGAAGATCTTAGTACCGGAGATTTTGGTACCGGAGGTCTTAATACCGGAAATCTTAGTACCGGAGATCTTAGTACCAGAGATATTAGTACCGGAGATCTTAGTACCAGAGATCTTAGTACCGGAGATTTTAGTACCAGAGGTCTTAATACCGGAGCACTTAGTACCGGAGATCTTAATATCGGAGATCTCAGAACCGGTCGATCTTACTACCGGATGATCTTAGAACTGAACAATCTTGCTGGGGTGCCTTTTTCCTTGGAATATCTTAATACCAGACAATCTGCTGTGTGCCGGATTCAGAGTATTTTATTACCGAACCACCTTAGTTCCGGACGCTCCACTGGTCATTGAAGCTCAAGAACTATTGATTATATGAAGAATAAGTAATTATCCTTGGAGAAAGCACTATCACTACGATGCCTTGGCAAACAATATTTCAGGAGAACATCAAAGATAAGTCCTTATGTAAATATCGGACCTTACTGTGAAACTGTATTATATTGTAAATAAGAGACACTTTTTTAGTTGTTAAGTTGAAATAAATAGATAGGGAGTAAGAGTTTCCATTTTCACTATCAGATTGCCAATTTGCGATTTATTCAGGAAATATCAATTTCATTTATCAACTTCATTGGCGCACTATGAGGCATTTTACAGAGGAGGATGTTTCATCTGCGGAAGGATAAAATCGCTAACGCAAGCTAGAGCGTTTTAGTTACCTTATTTTATCTTTTTATCATAGCCTTCGCTATTGTGGTTTAGATATTTGGTTCCACTGGCGCCAAACGTGTAGGTACGAGTACCATGTTTCCTGATTGTGTTTCTGTCGTCTTTCCGATGGTGAGAGTGATTTCATAGTGGGTCTGAGCTCCGAGATTCCATGTATGATATTTGAACTATATTTCAACTTTTATCTTAATACTATCTTATTTCATTTATCTGAATAATTGAATCATGAATCCCAATAACTTGAACTCTCACGAGTTGAGTTATGAACTGAATATATGTATAGGCGGAGAGATACCAACAACTGTAGGCGAGAAACGTGAGCTTTTGAGGGGCTTACTTGTTCAGGATGGAAATGATGATTTGTCGCGTTTTTTCATATTTGAATTTACCTAATACCCTTTCCCTTGCCTATCGCAAAGTAAGTGCCTTGTTGGTTTTTTCTTTTATTCATATGGCAATTTTGTTAACCTATCTGTATCTTTAGGTGAAATTACCGATGGTTTCCTGAATTCCACAACTTTTTTTTTCGTTTTAGGCTATATATCTATTGAATTAGTTCAAATGGACCTCACAATTTTAAAGGTTGGCGATTACATTTTTTGAAGTTTATAGCGGCTATGCAGTACCTTAATTGGAAATCTTAGCGTAGTCCGCAGTTTATTTTGAAGTTTTATTAAATCTGTGAGTCTCGTAGAGATTCTTTGCATTATTTTTTTCTTTTTCTCGTGTCTTAATGGATGCAGTTATCATTTGTACCGTATTTCTCATGTTACCTATTCTCTTTCCCTTTTCTATTATCCATTGATTATACTTGTCCATATTACCTATTCCTATTATCTGTTTTTATTATCTTTTTCTATCAAGTATCTCTACTTCCTATTTGTACTAGCTTGTAACGAACCTACATCGCGATTTCTAATCGCTGGCGCCCAAATCTGTCTTGCCTTTCTTATATATTTCCGAGATTTTGAGCTGTTCCTCTAATTTATTATTTTCTTTCATTATTTTCGAATATTAGGAATCACTTCATGGAGAGGTTGGGTTGGGAAGTGATCTCTTGATATTGTTAGTTAGATCATCCACACAAACACATTTAACATCTTGAGTGAAATAATTCAGCTTATAATAATGTTTGACAGCTTTTTCCTTCGGAATATCAAATATTTAAAAAGTTTAAATTTAAAATTTTGGTGGAGGGGCCACCGTAGATGGAGAAAAACTTCGTGATTTGATTTATAGTATCTTGTCTAATTTTTGATCCTTTTCCTTCTTGATTCCCTTGACTCCCTTCCATAATACCCATACATTCTTTTTTAGATTATCTACATCGTACCACTTGTAGGACTTTATTGCTCAAGGAAAAAAATCTTTATCTTGTCTACTTTTTGATTTCGTCCACTTATTTTAAGTACTTCAGGACGGATGATTTCATTATTTGATACGTGTAGATTATCTAAGCTGTCGATGAATCTACACCTATCTTTTCTAATGACTACACGTTTCGACTCCTGAATATCTATCTACTTCTTTACCTATATAAAGATTATTCTCCAACGTTTTTCTGAACATGACATTTTGAGTTCGCACGGAATGTTGCAAGTGTCTTACTTGACTATTGACTTTGTCAATTATCACCGATTTGGACTACCTCACTGGATAATTTCGCAGTTTGATTCGTATGGATATCGTTTTTACAGTAACTTGTAACGAATTTCGATATTTTTCGAGCGCAACCGATACGCCTAAGATCTCTTTCCGCGGAAAAATCGCTAATTCCGATCGAGTGGCCGGTATTTCCCAATGCAGGCCGGCGCACGGAAAAAGTCGAGGCGGGTTCATTTTCTTGTGTACCCCACACGTCTTAATTGTTTTCGATCGAAAAGATGTTGGATTAAAATCGTGTTAATCAGCGTTGTTATTTTCGTTTATGCAACTTCTTTTATACATCTACGCATAAAAGAAGTCGCGAAAATGTTATATTCCGCAGATATAAAATTGCTATCTGTAGTTTTTTAACGCTTTTTATGTTGGGTAAAAAAGGAATATGCGAAAAGATGGGAGGCCGTTTTAAGAAATTCTATCTATCATGTTCTGGAAAAATCTGATGTCAATTTCAACCAATCGGGCGACGAATTTCGGCCGCTACTTAAGTGTGACGTGAATTTTTCGTCACGTGGATACGCCATTTTTCTCGAGGGTTTAAATGGGCCTGTCTGAGGGAAGAGGGGCATCTTTTTGAAAATTTTTCGACAGTTGAGATACTTAGTTTGAATCGTGGATTTTAAGCTTGTGCGGGTACCTGAGCGCACCAAGATAGATTTTTTAATTTTCCTTGTTGAAATAAACATAATTTGAATTAGAGAAATAATTGAGATAGGACTCGCAACTTATTGTGAAATTCAGTGTAGTGCCCCCAAGAAGATTTTCCGAGTGGTTCCCCATTACTATTTCCGTGACTCATTTTTATTTTCCGTCAAACCGTTGTTAAGTTGTATCTTTCACTGTTTTGAAATTGCCGGAATTACCTTGCTGTTAGGCCTATAACCTCACGTTTTGAAACGGCTTTTGACTAGACTTTCGCCAAGGCTAGGTCACATCGTCTTCACGTGGACGCTTCTTACTCGTTGGTCCACTCATAATTCGACGACACGTTGGGGTTTCCTTGCTGGTCTATGCGCTCTTTTTGGGGCGACTTGGTCGGGAATTGTTGGTGTGCAGTTTGGCTTGGATGTGATAACCGTTACGCTTCTACCTCTCGTTTCCCAGTGACTTTTGAGTAGACTTCCGCCAAGGCTATGTCACAACGTCTTCAGGTGAACGCTCCTTAATCGTTCGTCTGCTCATAATTCGAAGACACGTCGAGGTCCCTTGCTGGTCTAGGCGCCCTTTTTGGGGCGACTTAATCGGGAATTATCGGTGTTTCAGCTTATCATTGCAGAACTGCCACCACCCTGAAGAGTGTAGGACCCCTGCATCCCGACGTCGACACAGTTTTATTTGAAAGTGTAATTGAATGTACCGTTATATTTCAGTTTAAAGCGAAGCTATGCCGTAGCCTACCATTTAGATTACTGTATTGTTGGTTGCTCACTCTTTTACGCCTCCGTTATTATTTGGTTTATTTATTCCGTAGGTCTGCTCACCTCACCTGACCGAAATAACCGTTTTTGACTTTTATTATTGATTTTATTTCATAATGAATATTGAATAATTCGTTGTAATTGATTTATGCTGATTAAATGCAAAAGTCCACAGTTTGTTTTGAATGAAGCTTTCAGACTACATTAAAGGAAGCATAGCCTGGTAATCGTTGTCACCCTAGATTACAATCGAACTCTGTCTCCACTGTATTAAAGTAACCCCGGCGATAGTGAGGAGTCATCGAAGGCATTACAACCTCTTTAAACCTATTGTAATTGTCTCCCGAGCATTCAAGAAACCCAATAATATAAGTTTGATGATAATATCATTTTGCTGACGTAGAAACATCCTCACAAATTGGCGCAGGGACTTTTTGCTTCCACAAGAAGGTTTTTCTCTTTTATAGAGTACATACTGGAGCTGATTTTCTGAAGTGGTTCTACGACTTATAATATGGAGGTGGACAGATTGAGAGTAGAGGAATTTATCTGGGAGCTGGAGGCCCGAGGGGCACCAGTCAGTAGAACCGTTTACCAGAACAGGATATAGCTGAGGAAGTTAATCAGCCAGGGTGTTCCATTCCGGCCGCTACAAAGAGATCCAAGCAAGGAAATGAACTCGGTGAGCCGCATTTTGAGGAGCCTGATCGAAGATATAAGGGAGTTCTATGAAGAGAACGCTATTAATGAATGAGCCCGAATTATCAGTCGACTAGGCACATGTCCGCAACAGGTTAGGCCTAATTTTACCCGAGACAGAAGTAGGACAGGACTTGGTGCATGGTCTGAAAAGTGCCCTGAGACAAGCTTGGGAAATGTTAAAGGATACTGAGATGTAGGCGGAAGCAGGACAGCCAACCCATCAACGAACAACATTGGTAGACGGCGTCGAGACACCCAGGTTTACCAGTATCAGGGAGGTCCCCAAGACAGCAACAAAATAGGAAGTAGGGGAACTGATTTCCTTCGATGATCCACCGGTAGCTGGGCCAAATCAGCACAAAGGTTCTCCAAATGTGTTTCGATATGGACTTGGATCGTTGAACTTTCCGGCCCCTCAGATGTGTTTAGTCGACCAAACAGGAAGAATTCATACAGACTTCCTACAGAAAGTGCAAGAAGGAGCTTGCGACGTAGTCCAGTGTCGACTAAACTTCATGAGCCCCATTCTGGTTGCTGGACCTCGCCGACCAGTCATAACCGAGTCTACCCGACGAGTATCGTTCCCTTTCCTGGAGAAAAAAGAAAAAATACGCCGTGACTTGAAATCAAACTGAGAGCACACTACTTCGAACTGGCCGGAACGAGAAGATCAAACTAGTAACCCCCTCGTTTCGAGTACTGAAAAGAAGTAGGAATACTGAAGACAAACTGTTCTGAGTCCCCACGTACAAATGGAATACGTATTTTGATGGTTCAGGCAGCGTGAACTCTTTCCTGGAGGAGGTAGAACAGTTAGTCGAGACAAGGAAGGTGCCACACCAACAGCTTTTACTGATACGGGGGGGTTTGCCAATAAGAGAAATAATGAAAGTTTCCAGAATTTATTACTACAAATGAAGAATGATATAGTTGAGCTGGAATCCTGTACTTGATTACCTTATATAAAAAAATAAAAATTATACTTCCTTCGATCTTGCATAAAAAGCCAATCAAGTTCTCCAATTTTGAATAAAATATGATCGTATTTCCTGAGTGAAAAAACGAAACGACAACAAAAATTCTGTACCTTTTGAATATGTTTCAAATCAATTTTTGTTAAATAATTTCCACAAACAATATATTTATAAGTGAATGTCGATAAAACCTATGCGTCACTTATGATCTTACGGATGGACCTGTTAGCGCAATGTCTTTGAGAGTATATCATCTTCCGAACACACAATGACTGCTTAAGCAGGTTATTCACATGGAATGTGAACTTCAAATCAGAATCGAAGGTTATTCTCAAGTTTTTGATAGGATTAACGATAGGCAAGATTGAATCATTAATTTGAATATAAAATTGTTTAAAGAGACTCTGCCTCAATATCATATTGCCAACACTATTAGTTGACATTTACTTTCGTTCAACCTCAACTTGTGTCTCCGCCAATTTACCCGTATTTGCAAGGTCACTGTATACGTTATTCTGAACTCGGAGAAAGTTCTCTGCATTTAAATCGGAATAAATCTGAGTGTCATCAGCAAAGGCCTGAGATCTGCAATGTTTAATTGATGTTAAAATGTCAGTCGTATATATAATAATATATATATAATATAATAAAATAGCCCAAGAATTGACCCCTGTGAAACACCGGAAGTAACATCACGAGAAGAAGACAAAACACGAGCAAGATTAGTCAGGTAAGAGCGAATGAAAGAGACGGCATCCTCAGGAAATCTGTAATATTTTAATTTGTAGTAAAGTAATGTGTGATTTATAGTATCAAACTCCTTCGAAAAATCAAGGGTTACCAAGGCAGTCAAGTCCCTGCTATCTGAATTTTAGATGATATCATCTGTTACCTGTACTAATGCCGAGGACGTACTATGCCTAGCCCTGAAACCAGCCTTGTTATCCACAACATATGATGTCATCTGTCGATGAATAGCCTCCTGTAGGATTTTCGACATGACGGGTAAAATACTGATTGGTCTAAGATCTGAAAACTCTTTCGCGTCGCTTATCTTACTCAGTGGTCTGACCACCGTAACCTTCTATAATTCTGGAAAATAATTTCTTTCAATACAAGAATTAATTATATGTGTTGGATAATTATCAAAGACAGGACTGCAGTATTTCAGCATATTGATTGTAATACCATCGATACCAGAAGCATTCAATTTTATGCTAGAAATAATTTCTCTGACTTCATTGACAGAAATAAAACGCAATCTGAAAAAGGCTTCTGGGTTTATCTACTTGGGAAATTTCTCATTGGCGTAAAAACTTAAGAACTCTACTGTCAAAGACAGAACTGAAATAATCATTCGCCAATTCAGGTTCCTGAAGGTTGACCTGCAAATCAACACTACGTCTCTTCGGATTGAATCCCCTAAATTTATCCAACAATAATTTAGAATCTCCTTCCCGGAAAATATTATAATAATAGGTATTATAATAGATAGAGTGAAATTCAGAAGTTCAATAGGTGGCGCAGACTTTTTATAATGTTGTTGACCCTTTATGTCATTAATTTTTTCTAGTAACAAAAGATTATTTTGGTGCAGAATTGCATTTTTCTCTCGAATTTCCCAATGAGTTGCTTCATGCATTTTCCATTTTTATCGTTATTGTTTACCGAGTCTGTACTGGATTTCAGGTCGTCTTTACGTCGAAATTGGTCTGATTTCGTTGACAACATATTATTACAGAGTCACTTAAATGAATTATATTTTTCATCCATTTAACGCATCCTTCCAGATAGAATGAGTCACACTCCTTACACAACACCATTCAACATGGTTTAGAACAACATTCAAATAATTTTTTCTGATGAGTTTCCACTACAAACAGATAATTCATCATAGTCGCGTTCGCTCAAGTCTATCTTACTTGACGCCATTGTAAGTGTCCTGCAGGGTTTTCTAATAGCGAACAAGGCATGGGAATACCTCAGAATGGGATTTCTACACATTTTGCAATGTCTTGCAGTTCTTCGAGCGGATATTTGGGTTCTGCAGGAATTTCAAGGTGGGCTACTAGGTGCTCTCAACTGATATGGTAATTTTTCTGGAGTCCAGACTAAATGTTTCTTCATCCACTGCTCTCCTGTTATGCCCCTGAGGAAATTGATCGCATGTAGAAATCGTGTAATATCCTACTGCTTTATCTACCAGAGAGTCCCGACGATGAAGAAAATGAGAAAGCTGTTTCAGATCACGCAAACCTATCGCGATATCGCGAGGAAGTTTATGCCACGCATGTATGGTAAGCAGGCTGATATACCTAGGTGGTTGAAAGCGTAACTGTTGGAAAAATTATCTGCAATAAAAAATTTTTACACGGCAAAGCACTGTTTCGTGGAGTACTTGTTCGAGATGACATGACCAGACAACAATTGACTGAACTGGATAAGCTCAACGATGATTTAGGAAGAATTGCAAGCAAGGATGAGTGCGTCTTACCATTTTTCATCTAAAAAGAAAGTCAATCACGGTTTTAGAGTCCATATATTCTTCTTTATCTAAAAAAACCCCCACTTACCTCTTGGCTAATGGTCTATGCTAATATACATATTTGATATCCAAATTTAGCAAACTTTTGTTTTATAAAATAAAATAGAAAGGCTTTTCACTTGATAGAAGAAATATAACAAAATTTGAATATTAAAACAAATTGAAATATGTTTATCTTCTACAATTTTAATTTCAAAAAAATTTTTTTATTCAAAAAACTTTTAGAAATAAAATTTATGTCTAACAAGCACCGCTTACATTTAATAGACGTATATAATCAAAACTCAATATATAATGTCAAATGAAATAAGTAACCCAACAGATATACGAAAGTAATTAAAATTAATAAATCAATATTCAAAGGAGACAAAATTTTGTTTCTGGTTTTACCTTTAAGAAATACTACTTGCCTTATAAAAACATGAACACACTTAAAGGACTTCTCAAAGAATATAATTTATTTGAAATATTCAATATATTTAAATATTCGTACAAATTATTTCAAAAATCTCTAAACAAATGTGCACTATATCTTCAAAAAACAAATATAATTCTAGATAATCCCGTCTTCAGCCCTTTTTCAACATTCCAAATATCAAAATCAAAAACATAACCTACATCACTCACGTGTTAAAAGACTTAAGCTTCGAACTACAGATCAACTATATAATTCAAGATTGATCTATGTTCTAACAAAATCAAAGAACAGTGTGAGTTATTTTAAGGTTTACTTAAATTCATTCACATTCTATAATGAGATTTATTGAAGCCAAAATATAATTATATATTATATATAAAATAAAATAGAAAGGCTTTTTACTTGATAGAAGAAATATAACAAAATTTGAGTATTAAAACAAATTGAAATATGTTTATCTTCTACAATTTTAATTTCAAAAAAATTTTTTTATTCAAAAAACTTTTAGAAATAAATTTATGTCTAACAAGCACCGCTTACATTTAATAGACGTATATAATCAAAACTCAATATATAATGTCAAATGAAATAAGTAACCCAACAGATATACGAAAGTAATTAAAATTAATAAATAAATATTCAAAGGAGACAAAATTTTGTTTCTGGTTTTACCTTTAAGAAATACTACTTGCCTTATAAAAACATGAACACACTTAAAGGACTTCTCAAAGAATATAATTTATTCGAAATATTCCATATATCCATCACGTGAGTGATGTAGGTTATGTTTTTGATTTTGATATTTGGAATGTTGAAAAAGGGCTGAAGACGGGATTATCTAGAATTATATTTGTTTTTTGAAGATATAGTGCACATTTGTTTAGAGATTTTTGAAATAATTTGTACGAATATTTAAATATATTGAATATTTCAAATAAATTATATTCTTTGAGAAGTCCTTTAAGTGTATTCATGTTTTTATAAGGCAAGTAGTATTTCTTAAAGGTAAAACCAGAAACAAAATTTTGTCTCCTTCGAATATTTATTTATTAATTTTAATTACTTTCGTATATCTGTTGGGTTACTTAGTTCATTTGACATTATATATTGAGTTTTGATTATATACGTCTATTAAATGTAAGCGGTGCTTGTTAGACATAAATTTATTTCTAAAAGTTTTTTGAATAAAAAATTTTTTTTGAAATTAAAATTGTAGAAGATAAACATATTTCAATTTGTTTTAATATTCAAACTTTTGTTTTATGTTTACACTTAGAAAACATCTAATTTGTTCACATCCCTTACTTGCTGAATCTCCTTGCCACATTCCTAGTTACAACATTTTTCGTCAAGATGATGTACAGTCGGACATGGAGGAGTGTGTGTCTATCTGAATAATTCTATTTTCAATGTATTCTGAGATTCGGCTTTCCATGAAGATTGGTCAGAATCTAACAATATCTTTATTGACCAATCCCCAATTCCCACAAGCATTCATAAGACAATATTGCACTGATTCAGTTTCGGAGACGAATTTCTTTCTCAGGACGTAATATCTTAGTCACAATTATTTTCTGATATAATGTTGCCAATGATGTCTCTCTCAGCCGCTAATTCATCTTTTTTTTCATTTTGTTGAATTAAAAATGAATGCAAGCCTTCAAAAGGCTGTTTTCTAACCAACTAGATATAAAGATGTTCAAATTTGCTCTGTTTTGGATCTCCTAATATCTTCTGATTCTCCCCTGGGGTCTGACATGCCTTATCTCTTGGTGGGTCTGACCATGCTTTTGAAAACACAGTTGGAATTCTATGATGACTACCCTCATAGCGTGCAAGATGAAAACAATGAAAGTTAATTACAGACAAGCCTCTGTAGATCTTCTGTCTCTAGATTTCTCTGGTTTTTTCGAAGATTGTAATGATATGGTATTGGTAGTAATATATTCGGAGCAGTAGCATAACAGATTATTGGAATTATTTACGTTATTCTAACTACTTATCTTCTTTAATTCCTTCCTAAAAAAAATAGTTCCAGCCCAAACTGCCTACATCCAATAGTGGAATTTTTTTTCAAATACGTACCCGGTACTCATGACAGTAAAATTTCAGTTCCGGTGGTTCGTGAAGGCTGCGGTAAATTCTGTGCAAATAATCAAGCGTTTGTGAATTCTCTCGCTAGTTCTTTTGCTAATCACTTCTCAAATGAATTTCCTTCCAATATACCTCAAGTTGACACCCCGCTGTCTTCTCGACAGTGATGTATTTTTGAGTTTGGAATTTGTGGAAACACATATGAATGTTCTGAATGTTTTGAATATTTTTTCCATTCCAGGTATCGATGGAATCACACCTCTTTTACTTTCACGATGTTACGTTGCTTTCACTTAGCCTCTGTACCTTCTGTTTGAATGATTTTTCTTGAAATCTTCACTTCCGTCTAATTGAGTTTAGCTATCGTAATTCCGACTCATAAGGTTGAAGATAAGATCTACCACTTAAAGGCCAACAAGTTTGTTCCCATAAATAGCTAAAGTATTTGAGCTTATCGCAGCGAAATCAAATTTTGGAGTTTGGACAGGCTAAACCACTTGATCCCAAAAAATCAACACGGTTTCCTCCCATTTAACGCTTACTTATCCCCTTTCTGTAGAGAATGGTTATAGGAGAACACTTGATGAGGCAACTGCGATGGCCATATGAACTTTTCAGAAGCTTTCGATCGTTTGCTCATAAAATTGGAACATCTTGGAAAACTTAGTCATTTTTTATTGTGGATGGAATTTCTCTGAGTCGAAGAACTTTTTGGGTTAGGGTTGGACAAAATTTTCCGTCCATCGAATACGTTTTTGCCTGCATTTTCTTTTACATGTGAAGTTAAATTTTAACCATAAAACTTCTTGAGTCTGCAGTACTGAATTTAATTAGAACCAGTATTTTCTTAGTCTTGAAATTTTCGGACTAGGATATTCCAGATCATACACCTTCGGTAGAAAATTATTCACTTGAATGGGTGCTCTTATCTTACAATCAGACTAAAACCCCTCTATCAAAGGCTTCTTTGAAAACAAAATGGCAAATATCTTCAGAAACACCGCAAGATGTATTAGATTGTAATCTAATCGAACAAAATTATTGTATTTAGCACTGATATGTGCATTATCGAAAATATTTTCTTTGTCATCACGGGAATCAATCGAATCATTTTCTATCTTATCATTCTATCAATATGTTCCACTATGTTATCAAAATACAATAACTATCCTCGTCACTACATAATTGATTCATTAAAATAATATCATGTTCCGTACTTTAGCAATTCAAAAAATTACGATAAAATGAATATACATATTCAGATTCATAATATACCCCCTCCTATATTTCCAATTTCGAGGAATCACAGAAGATAAACCAGGAATATTTAGGTAAAGGATGAATTATGTGTGTATGTTATTCACGTTTCAAGAGCAACGAATAAAGTTTCTACATATATTGTATCAAATCCTTCTGCAAATCGGTTTATAGCTTGATACCAGTTTTCGATATAATCCTGATGAAACAGAATCGAGTACATATAATGGGGATATTCCACTCGAGGATATCTCGGTTTTCGCGTTTAATTGTATAATGTATTTAGAGTTCATAAAATAGCAGATTTAATCAAATATTTTTTATTTGTTTTGCTAATTTTCTTCATTTGACAATTAAAGATACTGTGTCCTGAGTTCCGATTTATCACGAAATTAATACCATTAAATAATAAGAAGAGGTGTTTCACTTGATAGAAGCATTATTAAAAAATTTGAGTAACAAAACAGATTTAATCACTAAAATTTTAATTTAAAAAAATTGTATTCAAAACTTTTAGAATTGAATTAATGTCTTATAAGCACAACTTATATTTAATAGCCATATAAAATCAAAACTCATTATATAATATCAAATGGAATAAATAACCCAACAAATATAAATTATCTTTTAGAATCAATAAATTAATATTTTAAGGAGACAAAATTTTATTTCTGGTCTTACAATTATGAACACTAAATTCTCTTCAAAATGTAATTTGAAGAACTTCTCAAAATATAATTTATTTGAAATATTGAATATATTTGTATATTTAAATAAGTTACTTCTAAAATCTCTCAAAACATATAGCTCATCCTCAAAAAACAATAAGCATTCAGATAAGGTTTTCATCTGTCCTACTTCACATTTAAAAAATAAAATCAGTTAACAATAAATAACTCACCTCTAAGACCTCCTAGTATCCTCGTTAGAACATACTAACTTTAAAATCCAAGATATTCTATGTTCGTCACAAAAATCACACAAAGCCTGTACTTATATTATGGTCTTAGTTAAACATGATATTTATTAAATGAGATTTTTTTAAACCTGATATATTTATATTTATATATATTTATATATATATATAAATATATATATACATTCTGTCAAGAAAGTACCGGGAATTATCGATTTAAATCTGGCGGGGAAATGAGGCAGGTAAAATTTTTTTTTCCTAGGTTGGTACCACTGTCCTTGATTACTATGCCAAGCTTGAGTGGGATCTGTCAACTACTGTGTTTGCAACAGCTGATTAAGTCAGTCGATGTCAGAGTGCGTGCCGATTTTTACTATGGGTGATTACGTTGAGCAAAGAATTTGTTTAAAGTTTTGTGTTGCAAATGAATTTTCGTGTGCCGATGCATTGAAAATGTTGCAAGAGGCCTTTGGTGATAATGCTCTATCGAAAACTCGTGCATATCAGTGGTACAGAGCCTTCAAGGACAGTCGTGAAGTGGTCGCCCATCGACGGCTTCGATCGAAGATAACGTCGATAAAATTAAGGAGGGGGTGCTGGAAAACCGTCGTACCAGCTTGAGAGAGATAGCACATGATCTTAAGATATCCAACGAGTCCGCACGTACGATTTTGATTGATATTTTGGGCATGAGAAAGGTGGCCGCACGGCTCGTACCGAAAGACCTGAATTTTATTCAAAAACGTCATCGCGAACAGGTTGCTTCAGACATGCTGGATCGCTGTAATTCCGATTCTACATTCATGGAACGCATTATAACTGGTGATGAGACCTGGGTCTACGAGTACGATATGCAAACAAGCCAGCAATCATCGGAATGGGTGGCAAAAAATGAGCCGAAACCGAAAACACCACGCCAAAGCCGCTCGAAAATGAAGGTGATGCTCATTATTTTCTTCGATAGCCGTGGCGTGATGCACTACGAATTCATTCCAGAGGGTCAGACGGTAAACAAGGAGTATTACCTAGGCGTTATGAAACGTTTGCGTGAGCGTATCCGTAAGAAGCGGCCAAATTTGTGGGCGAACAACTCATGGATTTTGCATGACGATAACGCGCCTTCTCACCGAGCTACGATTGTGACTGACTTTCTCGCCAAAAACTCAACAAACGTGCTTCAGCAACCACCGTATTCGCCGGATTTGGCTTCCTGCGACTTTTTCCTCTTCCCAAAACTAAAATTGCCCCTTCGTTGCACCCGTTTTGAGTCGATTGAAGCCATAAAACAAAATTCGGCGCGAGAGCTAAAGTCCATCCCGGAAAGCGCCTATAAAAAATGTTTCGATAATTGGAAGTGCCGTTGGCATAGATGAATTGGAGCAAATGGAGCCTATTTTGAAGGCGACCCAATAAATTTTGACGATTAAATGTAAAAATGTTGTTTTAATTGAAAATTCCCGGTACTTTCTTGACAGAGTAGTATATATATTATACATAAAATTAAATAATAAGAAGTCTTTTACTTGATGGAAGGATTATTACAAAATTTGAATATCAAAACAGTAATAAATTAATTAGTCTCCTATGATTTCAAATTCAAAAAAATTTATTGAAAAGTTTTTAGAATTAAATTAATGTCTCATAAGCACAGCTCATATTTAATAGACATATAATATTGAAAGTCATTATATAATATCAAATGGAATAAATAACCCAAAAAATATAAATTGTCAATTAAAATTAATAAATGAAAATTTTAAGAAGACAAAATTTTGCTCCTGATCTTACAATTATAACAACTAAATTCCTTTCAAAAATACAGAACATAATTTTAAGAACTTTTCAAAA
The DNA here is from genome assembly GCA_034642435.1 of Megalocaria dilatata. NCBI lineage: Eukaryota > Metazoa > Arthropoda > Insecta > Coleoptera > Coccinellidae > Megalocaria > Megalocaria dilatata. The sequence goes on along the minus strand of CM067854.1, from coordinate 95,387,274 downwards.
ATAACTTATTTGAAATATTTAATATACACTGACGAAAATCAGTTTGCAACGTGCATATCTGAAATTTGCCCCTGGGATCTATAAAACCTTGTCGAGTTGGTTTGAGTATAGGATTGTTTTACAAATGTAAGTTACCCTGTCTCGATTTCTATAACTTTCTATGACTATAGCTCATATTTCTTATTAATGAGTTCTGAAACTATTGGGAAAATAAGAAGGAAGTTCAAGGAAATAACTGGGTTCCATTGGAACAGTTTTTCTCATCAAAGAATTCAAGCGAGATATTTAGGCCTCAATCCTACTCTGAAAGTTTCAAGTCTATAGCACTTTCCGTTCGAAAGTTACGAACAGATCGGCCTAACATAATCACTGTTGATCACGGATTCTTCATCAGTTAGTCCAACCTAGTCATTTGAGATCATAAGTGGTTTACAATTTGAAAATTGCAGATATTTGGGCGAAACGATAGCTCGCTGAGTCCTAGGAAAAACGCGCAAAAAGATGTAGATTATTAATTGTTTGACCTTCAGAAAATATATATCAGATGGAAATTCGAAAAGTCTTAAGAGATTTATGCAATTTAATTTCGAAGTTTAACCACGTACTTGTCTTATCTTGCCATAGACCTCATTACGGAATGCCAATTACTGACACCATATACTACTCAGTCAAGAAAGTGCCGGGAATTTTCAATTAAAACAACATTTTTACATTTAATCGTCAAAATTTATTGGGTCGCCTTCAAAATAGGCTCCATTTGCTCCAATACATCTATGCCAACGGCACCAATTATCGAAACATTTTTTATAGGCGCTTTCCGGGATGGACTTTAGCTCTCGCACCGAATTTTGTTATGGCTTCAATCGACTGAAAACGGGTGCCACGAAGGGGCAATTTTAGTTTTGGGAAGAGGAAAAAGTCGCAGGGAGCCAAATCCGGCGAATACGGTGGTTGCTGAAGCACGTTTGTTGAGTTTTTGGCGAGAAAGTCAGTCACAATCGTAGCTCGGTGAGAAGGCGCGTTATCGTCATGCAAAATCCATGAGTTGTTCGCCCACAAATTTGGCCGCTTCTTACGGATACGCTCACGCAAACGTTTTATAACGCCTAGGTAATACTCCTTGTTTACCGTCTGACCCTCTGGAATGAATTCGTAGTGCATCACGCCACGGCTATCGAAGAAAATAATGAGCATCACCTTCATTTTCGAGCGGCTTTGGCGTGGTGTTTTCGGTTTCGGCTCATTTTTTGCCACCCATTCCGATGATTGCTGGCTTGTTTGCATATCGTACTCGTAGACCCGGGTCTCATCACCAGTTATAATGCGTTCCATGAATGTAGAATCGGAATTACAGCGATCCAGCATGTCTGAAGCAAACTGTTCGCGATGACGTTTTTGAAGAAAATTCAGGTCTTTCGGTACGAGTCGTGCGGCCACCTTTCTCATGCCCAAAATATCAATCAAAATCGTACGTGCGGACTCGTGGGATATCTTAAGATCATGTGCTATCTCTCTCAAGCTGGTACGACGGTTTTTCAGCACCCTTTCCTTAATTTTATCGACGTTATCTTCGATCGAAGCCGTCGATGGGCGACCACTTCACGACCGTCCTTGAAGGCTCTGTACCACTGATATGCACGAGTTTTCGATAGAGCATTATCACCAAAGGCTTTTTGCAACATTTTCAATGCATCGGCACACGAAAATTCATTTGCAACACAAAACTTTAAACAAATTCTTTGCTCAACGTAATCACCCATAGTAAAAATCAGCACGCAGTCTGACATCGACTGACTTAATCAGCTGTTTCAAACACACTAGTTGACAGATCCCGCTCAAGCTTGGCATAGTAATTAAGGACAGTGGTACCAACCTAGGACAAAAAATTTTTACCTGCCTCATTACCCCGCCAGATTTAAATCGATAATTCCCGGTACTTTCCTGGCAGAATGTATTTTCGAAAATGTTGGAGAAGCATTTGAAAGTAGACTTTATCATTGTATGGAGGCTGTTGGTGGTCATTTTGAACAACACACACGTTAGTTCTTTAAATAGATTCAATTTTTTTCTGGATGTTCCCTATCATTACTTACAGACCTGGTGTATTTGAATGTATTGGGTTTCTGTTTGAGTTACCCCTCTGATAATGTTCAATATAAAATTGTTTGTAAAACATCACCGAATTTGAAAATTTCAACTAGGATGTTTAGAGAACAGAAAAAGCTAAAAGCTAAAACCGCCATCTTTATCCTATTAAAAAAAAATTGGGGGTTGTTGCCACCCTCAGGTGTTTTTCGGAACAATGTTGTCACAGGAATTCTTTGTCCCTAATACAGAACTTAAAAATTATTTTTAGATTCTTCGAAACTCTTAGGTTCTTGAGTTTGGGCAGTTCAACTCTCTGTTCAACATCACCTTTTGACGGTAAGTTCGATATTACATAATTTCGTGAATAGTGAACTGATTTTGAAAATTTTAACTGGGTTGTGCATAGAACATAGATAACTTTCAAACTACCAACATTCGACATCTCTTCCTCATTTAAAAAGTTTTGGGGGTTGATGACACCTTCATGGGGGTGTTTTTTCAGAACAAACCATGATGGAAATTTGTCCCCCTCAAAATAGAATTTGACCTATTTTTTCGAAATTTTCGAAAATTTTTCGCTTCTGACTTCTGGAAGGGAGTCAAATTTTCGTTGGGACACCCTGTATAGTAAGATCTATGAAGATACTTTCGGGATCCTAAAATTTGAGCAAAATTGTTTTAGAAAATTTTGTAGTATTATTCCAAGTTATTTATTTTAATTTCATAAGGTCATTATAATTTCATAAGGTCATTATAATTTCATTAGAATTTTTATTCGATGTTACGTCGAACGAAAGTTCACGTCATCGTCAAACAAGAGATGGATCAAACACAGGAATATTATAAAAAAATTTCTATGAAATTATAGAAATTATGTCTCAAATTTTCGTTAAATTTAGGTGACGATCAAACTCATTAAAAACAGTATAACGGTCTAGCAGTTTTCTAAGATGCAGTTCTAGTCTCTATGCAGTCGATAAAGAACTCAAGTCGAAAGGTTCAGAGCCTTATTTATTGCATTCCTCCACTCGTTATGAATGTCGTTGTATTCCATGATTCAGCGTTTTCAATACTTGATTTGGCGACTTAATTCGCTAACTTGAAGAAATTTATGATTTAATTTGGTTTCATTTATTGAAAGTTGTACTGGGTGATAATGAGTTGCTATGTCACTTCTTTTTGGCTTTAATTTTTCGGAATTCAATTTGAGTTTGTAATAGAGAACTGATATTGTGATGTCAGAGTTAGGAATAAGAAATAATTCCAACATATATAATATATTGAATATTGATTTACCAAATCATCATATAATTCTCTTCGCTGATGACACTTCTTTCTGAATAAAGGGATGGAAAACCAGGAATTGAAAGAGAAAGACAAAAAAACACTAAAGAAAGCCCAGGTATGGTTCAGCGCAAACAAAATGATGATGAACAGTGATAAAATACAGACAATACTGTTTGAACCAAAGATGTCTTCGGACAATCACACGAGGATACTTGGTGTCTTTTTGTAGTCAAATCTGAAGTTTTCTGTCCACATTGATGAAATGATTCCTTAGTTGTCAAGGGCTACATATACAGTTAGGAGAATAAAGCAAATAGCGGGAGTTGAAGCACCAATATTACTTACTTCAGCTACTTTCATAGCATACTTAACTTCGGCATTCTGTTCTGAGGGGATTTATCTGAAAGTAAGAAAGTATTCATGAAACAGAAGTAGGTACTGAGAATACTATGTGGTGTAATTAGTAGATATAGCTGTAGAGAGCTATTTCCCAGAGAAAAAATTCATACCGTGACGTCCAATCTTATACTTGCCTGTGTAATGTACATCCATGATAATAAGGACACACTATTGAAAAACAACTATAATCACAACAATGATTCTAGAAAAAAAAAACAACTTCATCATACCATCGTATAGAAGTATCACAGTAAAATGTAAGTCATCTAGCTATAAAAATTTTCAACAAACTGCTGTCCAGAATGAAGGAATTGAATCGAATAAAGCTTAAGAATGATCTGAAATGTCTCTTAATGAATAAAGAATACTACTCAATACATGAATACCCGAATGATACTCAAAAAAAATATATATATATAAGAATGTAATCAATTCTTATTTTTATAATTGAAGAAATGAACGATTTGATGTCATGATTCTGGAAGATATTATTTTCATTAGTTTAAAATATAAGAGAATAACATACACAAAATAAAATAATAACATACAAAGAAATACGAAGAATTGAAAAGATTGCTCACTAACCTGGAAGATAACAAAAACAATGCTATTTCTTCAGGTTTCTCAATTCACATTGCTAACAGCTAACTAAATATAACATGTGACAGTTTTAGATTAAAATCTCAGATATAGAACATGTATCATACAACATGGAACATAGAAGTTACAAAGTTGTTTTCCCTAAAAATACTATTTTTATTTTTAAATCCCTCCACACAAAGTATACACCCCTCATTACATGTTTGCGTTTTCACATGGGAGCAACTTAGTTACATGAAAATAGTTATTGTTCTTTCTTTTATTTCCATATCTATCTCACATATAGTGTTAGAAATTTTTTTCACTATTGGAAAAGGTCAATTTTGATTTATTTTCAACGTAAACATACTCTCCAATTTCAAAATCATAATGTTTCTTACTCTTGTCGATTAGTCTTTTGTGGTATTCATGATAGCGTAAAGAATTTTTATATGCTATTTCCTTATTTTTTGGTTAATTTCTCTCTTCAATAAGTTCTTCTGGAGCAATGGGATCAGTTCTGTCACAAAGTAAATATTCTGGGCTATATCCAGTTGACGAATGGTCTGTTCTATTGTATTCTTCAATAAATTATTCGGCTATTTTCGTCCATGTCCTAGTTTTCTTTTCGTCTTGTTTGCACCTTATTCTGTTCACTAATGTAATAATAAGAACAATCCATTGTTGTGAAAATTAATTGTATATTCAAACTTCTCATATGTTGTCTGAATTTTTCCGAATTTATTCCTGGGTATCAATCTGTTACTAGTGTTTTCATTGGTCGTTCTTGAATTTTATTGGTTAATTTAATAAAATTTTCGGTTGTATGGTGTTTTGAAGTGCTCGAAAATGCATATCGAGTAAAATGATCCACTAGGAGATGAAGGTATCTTTTTGAAGAGCGGTTTCCAGGAAAACCTCCAATTGTGTCTAACGACATTATTTCAGATGGTTCCTTTGCTAGGCCCAATTGAGAAAGAAGACCATACTTTTGGCCTGCTCTCGTTTTATTTTTACAACATATGTCACATGATCCACAAACTTCTTTTGTCAGTGAATCCATATTCTGAATGTAATAAAACTTCCTGATTTTATGATTTATCTTACTAGCACAAATATGGCCATAATGCTTGTGCACTTTTCTGATTAAATCTTTCCCGAAATCATTGGATAAAATTATGTTTTTGTTATTTTTGTGCAATTTGTAATGTATCTCTTTCTGTACAACAGTTCTTCTCATAATATTTATCTTTAAGAGTTTATTTTTTTGATCGTTGTTTATTTCAATCAAATCCACCAAATTAACTGTTCTTATACATTCGTCCATATTCTCCGTTTCTTTCAGAACTGGGTTTCTAGAAAGGCAATCTGCTTCCACATTTACTTTTCCTGGTTCATATCTAATCTCAAAATCGAATTGTGATAGAAAATTTATCATGTCACCCAGCTCTTCATCTGGTCTTGTACGCAATTCTTTCCATTCTAATGGCTTATGGTCAGTAACAACAATAAATTTATGACCCATTAGCCAATATTTCCAAAATGTAATTGCCTCTTTCATTTCCAGACATTCTAGGAATATTGCTTTCTTGTTCTTTTGATATTCATTTAGTTTTTCAGAAAAATACGCTACGGGTTTCATTTCACCATTAATCTGTTTTTGTATAAGAACCGCTCCTACTTCTTGAGTACTGGCATCAGTATATATAGTAGTATAGGCACGTGGGTCGAAAATTGCAAGAATTGGGGCAGAACAAAGGATGTCCTCAACCTTATTAAAAGCTTCCTGACAAGCCAATGACCAATTGAATTTTACATCTTTTCTCAGTAAATTATGCAACGGTTCTAATAATCTAGCTGAACTTTTTATATATTTGTGATAAAAATTAACTTTACCCAAAAATTGCCTTATCTTCTTCCGAGTATCTGGTGGTGAAAATTCCTAATGGAAATTAAATTGTCATTCATAGGTCATACTGTATTGTTTCCTACAATATGTCCTCAATATTTGACTTCTTCGGCAAAATTACACTTGATGAATTTAAGTCAGAATCCTTAATTACATATGGCTTTCAAGAGGTTCTCCAAATATTCTATATGTTGGTCAAATGTTGAGGAAACTATTGAAATATCATCTATATAATTTAGGCACAATGAATTCAGGTTATATTTTCTGGTGAAATTATTCAATATACGTTGAAATATGGCTTGGGATGTTTTAAGTCCAAAAGGTAAACATTTCCATTGCCAGTGACCATTCTGTGTCGTCACAAAAGCAGTCTTATTTTTATCTTTGATACGAATAGGAATCGACAAAAAGGCAGAATTTACATCTAATGCAGTAAAGAATTTCCCATTTCGGGTCTTGGCTAAGATTTCAACAATTAATGGGAAAGGCTGTGGTTCGGGAACAATTAATTTATTGAGTTCACGAAAATCGAGACATAATCTGGTTTTAAACCCTTCATCTCTCTTATATGCTAAAGTGACTGGTGATGCAGAAGGTGAGGAGGACTCCTCAATCAGATTCACTTTCAACAATCTTCCTTTTTGAAATTCTATCTCTTTTTAATCCTCCATTGAGCATCTGTATGGTTTTTTTTTTTTGCTATAAATTTGTGTTCTAAAAGTTCTATATGTGCCTCATTATTTTGCACCTAACCATTATAAAACTTGGGTTTTGCAAAAATTTGGTCATATTTATTTATTGAAACTTCAATTTTATTTCTCTGATTTGTTTCCAAATAGTCTAATTTTGCTTGGAAAAGTTCTGTTGGCATCCCTTCATTGAAATAGATGGTGTAATTATTGTTATCATTATTATTATTATGGTCACAATCGATCTTTCTTTCTTTCAAACCAAATCTTCGATAAATATTCAAATCAAAATCTTGTTTTAATTGAAAATGGGAAATAGAATCTAGTCCGAGTAGAATATCATACTCGAAATTTTTCTCGTTAACTACATAAAGTACAACTTCTTTTTTGATATTATTGATTCTCATTTTTGTAATTATTTTTCCTGAAAAATTTGCCATGCCACTGACTGTTTTGAATGTGTTTCTATTATCTTGAATGCATAGGAAAAACTTTTCTGCTACTTTGGAAATCAGAAGACTTACATTTGAGCCCGAATCATAAATTCCACATAATTCATTATTATTTATGAACAATTTTATCAATGGCAGCAGTTTAGTTCTTTCGGTTTGAAATAGCCTCATTTAATTCATCCTGTACCCCAACATTGTTTACTTCTTTTGTTACCGGGTACGTTCTTCTATTCAAAATTATTGGATTTATTTCTTAGCCGACATAAAGTCTCCGGACGAAATCTACCTGAGAAACTATTATTCTCACAAATCAAGCATGGTTCCTTCTTAACTGATTTTCTATTTGTTTTTGAATAGGAAGGAATTTGTTCAGCAGATTTATTCATTAAATAATTTTCTGTATTTCGATCGATGTCATATTTTTTTGAACTCTTTAGCTTTCGCAACTCACCCAATAATTTCTCGAAAGTTGTTACATTTGATCGATCAATTCTATCTTGTGAAATATCTGGCAAACTTCCCACATTTAAATCAATTAATGTCAGTTGGAGAATTATTTCGGAGATTCAACAACAAATTTTCTTTCCTAAAAGCGTAGTCAACTAAACTTCCTCCTATGTACCTAAAGGAATACGCCTCTCTATATGTATGCCAACTCGTTTCACAACAACTCTCTAAGCAGTTATCTTTCCATATTTGAAAACTTTTGTCTAAACCTAATATAATTAATTAAACCATTATTTCGCTATTCCATCCAGAAACAACCGTAAAATCAAAACTTTACAAGGCGTGCATTCCGTCTCGAATTTTTTTAACCATAAATTCACTGACACACTCTTACTATCAAAATTATTCAGCACATAATCCTCCTTTATCCTCTTGAAATCCTTTTTATTCTCCTTGCATTTTCTTGAAAGTCTACCGCATCCTATGGTTCGGATGATTTTTGTCCAAATTCTCTTTTCACGTATGAGGGTGAATAAATCAATTGTAAATAATCATTCTTAAACATCACAACGTCTTCGGCATCAAAATATATTTCTTTCAATTCCGCAGTTAATGAAATGACACACATACGAAATGAACCTCTTACTTTAATTGATTTCAAGATATTCTTCATCCTCGGTAGAGCCAAAAGTTCATGATGGTCAGATATATCCTGTTTGTCTTCTGGTATTTCATTATATGTAGTTTCCATTCCCGTAGTTTGGATCCATTTGAATTTGTATGCTTTTTTCTTCTTATCAGTATTGGATGCTTTCGAAGCGATGCAAATTTTCATGGATGTCGTCATTATATTATAGCTTATGTTTTTGATTTATAAGAATGTAATCAATTCTTATTTTTATAATTGATGAAATAAACGATTTGATGTCATGATTCTGGAAGATTTTATTTTCTCTAGTTTAAAATATAACAGGATAACATACACAAAATAAAATAATAACATACAAAGAAATAAAAAAATAGCTTACTAATCTGGACGAAATCAAAAACAATGCTATTTCTTCGTGTTTCTCAACTCACATTTCTAACAGCTAACTAAATATAACATGTGACAGTTTTAGGTTAAAATCTTAGACATACAACATAGAAGTTGTAAAGTTGTTTTTCCTAAAAATAACAGTTTTATTTTTACATATATATTTATATATATATATATATATATATATTTTATGCAATACGTTGTCCGGCCAAATTTATGTTATAATTGTTTTTTTGACTAATGTTTTGTTTAATTTGTTTTATATATATATATATACTTAGGTGTCTTTTTTGACAAAATTGTACCTGACTCCCCATGAAACTTTTGATGGGTTAAAAATTTATTCATATTTTGTTTTATGTTCTTTATTGGGAATGAATATAGTTATCACTGTTTCTATTCAGAATAGAAAATCAAATCAAATTGAACATTCCAGATTATGAAAAGTTTATCCAAGAATATTAACCAAATAGACTGAGCCGGTCTGTGCGCGATATGAAAATACAACTATAAATACTGGTAAGTTACCTGAAAAGAATTTTAGTTTGTAAAGCATATGTTTATTTTATATGTCATTTGATATAAGTGGTACTTATATGACATTATTTTAATTAATTTTCTGAAGTTATAATTATTAAATATAATTTCTTGAAATTAAATATTTAGAAGGCTAATATTAAAATATTTAAATAATTTTATATATACTAGTACTTATATGACATTATTTCAATTTATTTTCTGAAGTTATAATTATTAAATATAATTTTTTGAAATTAAATATGTAGAAGGCTAATATCAAAATATTTAAACAACAGAATAGTATTAATTCAATAAAATGAATCAGCTAAGTCACCTTAAAATTGAACTTATAAAATGAAAATTAAATGTATAGTTAGTACCATATCACTCGTTTTATTTACCACAAGTAATTTTTCTTACATATTACATATATGCATTTAGAGGAAATATACAATTTACTATCTGACACTAGAGTAAGTTTGAATAATCATATTAACGATAAAAGTTTCTGAATGCTACTTTTCGAGTTGGTTTAGAATGCAGGTTGGTGTTTTGTTAATCAGAACAGGTGGTGGTTTTGTAGGTTGTTTCAAGCAGGCCGATTTTATGTGGTTCCTTAAACTCAGTAGCTTCAAAGTCTTCGGGAAACCAGTGTACGTATAACTATTCCACTCCGAGAAAATTTCCAAACTCCAGGTACAAGAGAAATCCAGGAAAATAATCCAAAAGAAAATCCAGAAAAAGATAATCCAAAAAAAAACTGTGAAAAAGAGAACAAAAATGAGAAGTAGCAACATTGAAATTTTGAACACTTTGAAACTTCTTCTTGCCCATGAGGCATTCAAATAGCTCCAAGAATTATCCCCTCAACAGAAAGCTTGCAATCACTTCAAAAATTTATTTGATGTCTTCTTTCGGAGTGGAAAAATTGTGAATAAGCATTTAAATGATTATTTTAAGGGTATTAAAACTTGATTTTTGTTTATATCTGATATTTTATGGTATAGAAATTGTTAGATTATAATGGACTTATTCCCCCTTTTTTTGTTCTTGATTAAAATATGAGTAAAAGCACTTATCTAATGGATTATACTTTATTTGTGAACATTCATTTGGGTATTTGTTCACCTGTGTATGTTCCTATTCTAAATAAATAAAAAAATGAATATTTCAATATAGATAATGATACAACTGAATATACTCCACATATAGTTCTACAACGTCTGCTACTCAGAACAAATTAACACAATTTCGTTTGTATTATTTGTAACCTCCAACTGAAATTTCAATGAACATTCGTTAGTTGAAAAATAATCCTGCAAATATTTTATATAATGGCGGTAAAAAGATATAGTTTTGTACTTTCTGTAATATTGTATACAGTGTTCTTAATAGGATATGAGTTTTAATGTGATTTTCTCTGAACTCTTCTATGAAATAGTGTAATTGCATAAAAATATCTTTTTTGTTTCAAATTCATCCATCGTATCTTACTCAACATTCTGGTTCATAATTTCTGATATTAAATCCTCAGGAAGGAATCATTTTGTAATTCGTTTGCGACTACTATTCCAAGCAGTTATGAAAGGTTTATGTGGACAGTTTAACAAACATGAAGGTGAAAAACAGGGTAACAAATAAATCGTTAATGAACAGGAGATAAGATACCCGTCTTGGGACAATGACCCAATAAGTTATACAAAGTGAAAAACTGCTAGTTTTGGTCGATAATCAAACCAAGATTTCTCACCTTTACTGCAAATTTGTTAGAAGAATTTATTTTAATATCCTACCAGAAAATATTCACTTGTAAACCGCTCTATCAATAGTTCAAGTCATTCAGATAGTTTTGGTGTTGAAAATTTTTAGGACGAGGCTGCAATAAAATATCTTTTCATTCAATGAAAATCAGAGTTGGCTGCTGTCTCTGCCTGAGCGCTCTCTTTAATTGAAAAATAGAAGTAATAATGTGTATAATCAGCTAAATTGTGACAAATTATTAATAAGAGCACCTTTGAACAGATTAAAATATGAACTCAATCGAAACTATGATAAATTATTGATAAAAGCAGAATATGTATTTAAAGTGATTTCTAGCCTAAAAAAATCCCTACGATCATCTTTTTTTGAATTTTCAAAATTGTGATGAATTGCCCCTGAAATAATAACCTGCTCTCTATCAGTTACATAATCTCTGAGTAACACAGACATTCAGAATCTATACGTCAAAATCAAAAATAACAAGTTATGGTTCAACGTGCCAAATGAACTCGAATAGTCAAGAATTGTAAGAAAACTTTTATTGGTTGCTCAGATTATATCAACAGTGGTGTTCATTGTTGTTGCAACTTGGAACCTTCCCAGAACCAGATTAAATTAGTGACGTAATCTTATTTGAGTCAAAATATTCATGGAATCACTTGTCAAGATCTTTCTTCAATATATCGGAAATAGTGAATTATGCTGATTTTGACCCTCAATTGATTCATTTTACATTAATTATGTCATCAATTATGTCACCGGATATAGGAGCTCTAGTTTAACTTATATTATTTAATTGATTCATAGTATTCCAAATTTTCTTGTGTTATTATTTTTCAGTTTAAATTGATGAGCGTAATAAGCTTCTTCAGTTTTTTTTGATCAATTTGTCCAATAAATTCCTATATTCAACGAATTTCTTCCTATTTTCAGAGGTCAAATTTTTTTTAGAGAAAACTTCTTCATGTATCTCAGTTTTATAGATTCCATCAAACCATATGTGATCAAAGGTTACTTTTTCTTCCTCATATGTTCATTCAAGGAACACAGAGGGTTAGAATATGATGTGTGGTTTTCATTTAATAAATAGGACATGAGTTTATCACGATAGAGGTATCTTTGTTTCGAGGAAATATTCGACGAAATATATTTTTCAATTTGTTTTGACAGAAATATTACCCATTGATATGTGACTGAAGTTTTTATGATGCCAGGACAAAACGTAATTTACTCCTCAATTTTTTTTTCAGTTTAATATGAATATGATCAATTATTGTTGCTAATATATAAGCTTCTCAGTAGTATCGTTAACCTTGGATATAAATCCATTCTGTCCCAAACATGATTGATATGTAAAACTTTCCAGACTGCTCAAATCTCCTATGTCATTATTTACATCTCCCAGGAAAATTTGTAAGATATTCATTAAGCTCTTTGATATATAGGCTTATATTAGTGGTGGGAGGCCTACATGAAGCGGGTACTCCATAAGATTTATCAATTTCAAGAGTCAATCAAAGAAGATTAGTTCCTGAAAACACACTTATTTCCAATTTTACATAGACCAGTAAACCATCATTTTGTTATATTTTGATCTATTATAAAAAACACTATAACCAGGAATATTTTAATTAGATTCATCAAACCCCAACATTCAGTCAACCTAATTATATCCAAACTTCCAGAATTCAACGCATTCAAATATAACATCAAATCATCGTAGTTTCTCCAAATACTTCTTATATTATTAATAAGGCGTATGAGCTCCGATAATAGAAAGTTCTAGAAATCGAGACAGTGTAACATACATCTGTATAACAATTCTATACTCAAACAAACTCGATAGGGTTTTGTTAATCACAGAGGCAAATTGCAGACATGCGCACGTTTCAAACTGATTCGTTTTCGTCAGTATCATATATGGTAGTGACTCCAAATCTGTCATGTACCTATATTCGCTATACACAGAGACTCCAAGATATTAATAATACTTAAGCGCCACCTAGAGTATGCAAAATACATACACAGACTCTCTAACATATCAATAATACACTAACGCCATCAGCAGTATGCAAAATACGTACAATATATACCTTTGCGAGTTAATTGAAGTTAAGAAATGTTTTCTCGATATTTTCACGTTACCAATGCAAAATAAACTTTCCTCACGCTCAAACACCTTATTAATGATTTTTGGTACGGATCAGCCGAATTAATTTATTTTAATATTTCTTATATCTTAGTGTATAATGTTGAGGACCCTGCCAAACTTAATCTCTCTCTTAGCATTATCAACACCGTAATATGGCTTGGATTCTTCAACTGATTCAGATTCAAAATCTTCCATTTCGATGAAAAGAAACTGATAATTATGAAGAAAAAAAATGTTTAGTCTTAGTACAGTAATATAAAAAAAATATTGAAAGCAGAATATTCACCCCCAGACAAATCTGAACAATATTGTTTCAAAATGATAAGTTCGTCATTTTATTATGCACCTTCAGAATCTCGCAGTGAAATTATACTATCAATGAGCATTCTATTTTTAACCGAAATCATTTCTTTTTCAGTTTTTACCTTGATATCACCCCTGACTATCCATACACTCCTGCTATATAATATTGATTCTAAAATACACCATCATCCCTCAATGGAACAATTCTCATATTGTTATAGATATGCTGACGATATATCGGGTGCTTTTTTTAGAGTGATAGAACTTTCGATAGGGATAACTGTGATTTTACAGAAGGTAGAAGCCATGTTGTTTCGACATTTCTGTTCAGTAAGCATTGACAAATTATCATAAAAAGACTCACGCCGCAACAACGTTTACAAATTGTTGAAATTCATTTTCAAAATCAGTGTTCTATTCGCCAAACTTATAGCACTTCATGAAATTTATGGTTTACATAATCGTCCATCAGAGCAGCTTATTCGTCGAACTATCGATAGATTTCGGACAACATTTTCTTTACTCGATGCAGCAACAACAAGACAAAGAACTGTACGTAGAGAAGAAAATATCGCTGCTGTAAGTCATAGTGTTAAAGATGACCAGATTTGTCTCTGTGCATCCACCACATGGAAAATTTTGCGTGAAGATCTTAGTCTAAACCCATACAAGATCCTACTGGTTCAAGAACTAAAGCCACTTGACCATAATAAGCGTCGTTTGTTTGCTGATTGGGCCTTAGAACAGTTTGAAGTTGATCCATTTTTTTATCGAAAAATTATGTTTGGTGATGAAGCTCATTTCTGGTTGAACCGCTGTGTAAATAAGCAAAATTGCCGTATGTGGAGCGAAAATAATCCTCAAGAAGTTCTGCAGGTTCCATTGCATCCCGAAAAATGCACTGTATGGTGTGCTTTACACGCTGGAAGCGTCCAGTGAATGGTGCTCGTTACAGATCGATTATCAGTTATTATTTGTTTCAAAATTTGAATGGTATCGACCCAGATGTGTTTTGGTGTTAAAGATATGGTGGTGAACCTTATGCTGCTACCGTAAAAATTGATTTATTGAAAGAAAGATTTGGCGATAACATTATTTCGAGAAATGGTCCAACTAATTGGCCTCCAAGTTCATGCGACATAACTCACTGGATTATTTTCTTAGGGCTTATGTTAAGTCATTGGTATATGATGATAGACGCTTTGGAAGCCAACATAACTCGTGTTAGTGATGAAATTAGGCCCAATTTAGTCGAAAAAGTGGTCCAAAATTGGTCTGGTCGAATGCGGTTCCTCAGAGCTAGTCGTGGTAGACATATGTAGCAAATTATTTTTAAAACATAAATGTCATAAAATTATCTTTCAAATAAAAAAAAATTGACTTCAATCTTAATTTAAATGTGTTTTATTTCAATTTAAAGTTCTATCACTCTGAAAAAAACACCAGAAATAATTTATATCCGTAAATATAGTTCACCATAGAAACTGAATTGCACAAATGTGTTAATTTTCCAGAATAACCATCAGAAAATCTAATAATTCACACCAACTTCTTAAAAATCCAAATATAGCCATAATACACCCAATAATAAATCAAACCGCCACATTAACCAAACCTTAAGAGCTTTCAACCATGGGATTTACAGGATAGTTAACATCTCAATAAGTCAAGAACATTAAAATTTTGAACCAAATTTTCTTGTAGCGATGTGCCCATAGAGGACTCTATCGCTTTACGATAATACGTCCTCGTCGGGTTCAAATAAAGCAGAGTGCGAGTGTTCCAAAGGCTAACCTACCGAAATTAAGGGCTCAGAAGGTCCCTCATAACACTTGCATTCTTAAACAGATTTATTGGTGACCTTGACGTGATCCTAAGACCCAACGATCCCATTAATTGGTGACGCTGATTATCCCATCCAAATTTCTGAGGTAACTTTCCTTTTCGTCCCACAGTATCCTTCACTTGAGGTAGCACCGCGACCAGCTCAGAAGCAAATAACCCATAAAGGACGCTACCGCTTTGCGATAATACATAGCTCACCGTCTTCGCCGGGTTCAAGTAGAGCAGAGAGCAAATGTTCTGACAGCCGACGTTCCGACATGGAACAAGGTCACAGGCCTAATTGGTAGACTTGCACCCCACGCTTATTTTAAGAGTTCAGAAGGCAAGTTTGAACGAAACGCTTACCTCCTGAAAGTAAGAAGTTAGAAGCGCTCTCATAACACTCGCATTCTTAAGGAACTTCGTTATTACACCAATAGCATTCACCATCAAATATTATTAGATATCTTAAAATCTTAGAATAGCATTAAATATGGTATACCTCAACGTAAAAGAGTAATACGAATATATTTCATTCGAACGTACAAAACGTTTTTCTGAGAAGATTGTTCCACATATAAAAAATAACTTAAGAACTTCATTTAAAACGAATTCAAATCTCAATATATTAATTAAAAATAATAAAGAAATATCGAAAGATGATAAATCAGCAGTTACTTTGAGGCAATTGCCAAACAATTGACATGGGATAAATAGACAGAATTTTCGAAAAAGTGATTCAAGAATATATAAAACGTTTCTTCAATGGAAAAAATAATTCCACTTATGAAAACCATTTACCTGAAGTGAAACATGACTTTAAGCAGAATTTAGGAATTTTTCTTGTCGGAAATAATAGTTTCACTCTCACTTTGTTAGAAAAAAATTAGAATTTTTCCAGATGACCAAACAGATGCGAGCAGTTCATCTTTTTCGAATATTTTTTGTTGACCTGAGTACCTAGTAAACCCATATTTAAGGATCACCATAAACCTTTTTCATGAAACAATATGAAATGAATGTATTTGAAAATTTTACGATGCTACTCTAATAGCGTTTACAGTGAATACATTCTGTCAAGAAAGTACCGGGAATTATCGATTTAAATCTGGCGGGGCAATGAGGCAGGTAAAAATTTTTTTCCTAGGTTGGTACCACTGTCCTTAATTACTATGCCAAGCTTGAGCGGGATATGTCAACTAGTGTGTTTGCAACAGCTGATTAAGTCAGTCGATGTCAGAGTGCGTGCCGATTTTTACTATGGGTGATTACGTTGAGCAAAGAATATGTTCAAAGTTTTGTGTTGCAAATGAATTTTTGTGTGCCGATGCATTGAAAATGTTGCAAAAGGCCTTTGGTGATAATGCTCTATCGAAAACTCGTGCATATCAGTGGTACAGAGCCTTCAAGGACGGTCGTGAAGTGGTCGAAGGCTTGCCTAGTTCCGGACGCCCATCGACGGCTTCGATCGAAGATAACGTCGATAAAATTAAGTAAAGGGTGCTGGAAAACCGTCGTACCAGCTTGAGAGAGATAGCACATGATCTTAAGATATCCCACGAGTCCGCACGTACGATTTTGATTGATATTTTGGGCATGAGAAAGGTGGCCGCACGACTCGTACCGAAAGACCTGAATTTTCTTCGAAAACGTCATCGCGAACAGGTTGCTTCAGACATGCTGGATCGCTGTAATTCCGATTCTACATTCATGGAACGCATTATAACTGGTGATGAGACCTGGGTCTACGAGTACGATATGCAAAAAAGCCAGCAATCATCGGAATGGGTGGCAAAAAATGAGCCGAAACCGAAAAAACCACGCCAAAGCCGCTCGAAAATGAAGGTGATGCTCATTGTTTTCTTCGATATCCGTGGCGTGGTGCACTACGAATTCGTTCCAGAGGGTCAGACGGTAAACAAGGAGTATTACCTAGGCGTTATGAAACGTTTGCCTGAGCGTATCCGTAAGAAGCGGCCAAATTTGTGGGCGAACAACTCATGGATTTTGCATGACGATAACGCGCCTTCTCACCGAGCTACGATAGTGACTGAGTTTCTCGCCAAAAACTCAACAAACGTGCTTCAGCAACCACCGTATTCGCCGGATTTGGCTCCTTGCGACTTTTTCCTCTTCCCAAAACTAAAATTGCCCCTTCGTGGCACCCGTTTTGAGTCGATTGAAGCCATGAAATAAAATTCGGTGCGAGAGCTAAAGTCCATCCCGGAAAGCGCCTATAAAAAATGTTTCGATAATTGGAAGTGCCGTTGGCATAGATGTATTGGAGCAAATGGAGCATATTTTGAAGGCGACCCAATAAATTTTGACGATTAAATGAAAAAATGTTATTTTAATTGAAAATTCCCGGTACTTTCTTGACAGAGTAGTATGTCGAAATTAGAATAACAGTATTTAGAATATCAAGTGGGACAGATTTTTCCCCGAAATATGAGGATTGAGGATATAGGTCATCTTAGGCAGTACGTATAAGTGTCTTTACGTCTTGACGTTATCATGAAGTTCTTTTCTACATTAAATCAGATAAACCAGTCAATCATGAGAATCAGTCAGCGATTTTTCCGAAAAATCTTCTATTGAGTATTGTGTTGGATTATTCAAATTTCAACTTTAAATCCTTCTGCGCTGCAAATGTATCATAATTAAATGAAGTAATAAAGAATTTTTTCACAATTTTCGGATTGAAAACAATTTTTTCGCCAATATTCTAGCTCCTTCAGGTTTTAATTAATATCAGCTTCTAATGAGGATTTAATCGAATTGGTCCTCACTTGATGGAAATTTATTTCATTTAAATGAAATAATTGCCGATTAATAAATTGTGTAAATATTTTTTAATATTTTATTCAATTGGAATGAATTTCCATAAAGTAAAGACCGATTCAATTATAATAAATGTATTATACATTTGTTCAATATTTTTACATTCAAGGGTAAACACGGGGCAAAAATAAAAATGCTATACTTGAAATAAACAACTTCAATGAAATATTATATTAATGAGTGCGTGTTTACCAGAGTAGCTCACAGATGTATTAAGTGATCATATTCATTAATATTTCACGTGGCATTTGTCTATTTTCCTTCAAAACTTCAGCCATTTGTAGGAATCCAGTAAAAAACTATCTGAAATTCTCGCATTATAATTCTGGCTCTGATTCAAATAGAGTTTTGTAACGAGCTTTGCTGATATCTGGATAATTCCCTTCGTTTCCATGTTTTTCTTTGCATACGATTCGAAATCCCAGCAACCGAAAATGTTGGAGTTGGATTGTACATACAAAGATATGCAAACCAGAAAACCATATATTTCCAGAGCGTAGAGGGAACCGAATTTCAGTATCCATTATTTGTCTCAATGGATATTTTGCTGATGTTCGTTAGCACGTTATTCATCATCATAGCTTCATCGATATCGAGAATGAGACTGGGCCGAAAATATTCCTGGTAGATAGTCGAATGGAGCCAGAAATATTTCAGTTATTATGGTTATTATTCGCGTTTGAACCCTGCTTTAGAGTACATGTCTGTTATCTACGACCTACGACCCATCTTATCTCTTCTAGTACAAACGTACGTAAATAAATATTTGATTTCCTTCCAGTGAAATTACACTGAATAAGATTATTATATACGATAGTCGCCGTAAGGGCCACTGAATAAACACATAATGGTCAACAACATCCCATGGCAAATGGTCAAAAAGAAAATATTTTTAAGTCTGTTACCTGAAATTTTTGAAAATCCAGAAATTGAAACAAGAAAATATCTGAAAACTGAAACTGTCGTTACTATTAATGCAGAAACACAAGATAATACTACTCTGTCGAGAAAGTACCAGAAATTTTCAATTAAAACAACATTTTTACATTTAATCGTCAAAATTTATTGGGTCGCCTTCAAAATAGGCTTCATTTGCTCCAATACATCTATGCCAACCGCACTTCCAATTATCGAAACATTTTTTATAGGCGCTTTCCGGGATGGACTTTAGCTCTCGCGCCGAATTTTGTTTTATGGCTTCAATCGACTCAAGACGGGTGCCACGAAGGAACAATTGTAGTTTTGGGAAGAGGAAAAAGTCGCAGGGAGCCAAATCCGGTGAATACGGTGGTTGCTGAAGCACGTTTGTTGAGGTTTTGGCGAGAAAGTCAGTCACAATCGTAGCTCGGTGAGAAGGCGCGTTATCGTCATGCAAAATCCATGAGTTGTTCGCCCACAAATTTGGCCGCTTCTTACGGATACGCTCACGCAAACGTTTCATAACGCCTAGGTAATACTCCTTATTTACCGTCTGACCCTCTGGAACGAATTCGTAGTGCACCAGGCCACGGATATCGAAGAAAACAATGAGCATCACCTTCATTTTCGAGCGGCTTTGGCGTGGTTTTTTCGGTTTCGGCTCATTTTTTGCCACCCATTCCGATGATTGCTGGCTTGTTTGCATATCGTACTCGTAGGCCCAGGTCTCATCACCAGTTATAATGCGTTCCATGAATGTAGAATCGGAATTACAGCGATCCAGCATGTCTGAAGCAACCTGTTCGCGAGATCATGTGCTATCTCTCTCAAGCTGGTACGACGGTTTTCCAGCACCCTTTCCTTAATTTTATCGACGTTATCTTCGATCGAAGCCGTCGATGGGCGACCACTTCACGACCGTCCTTGAAGGCTCTGTACCACTGATATGCACGAGTTTTCGATAGAGCATTATCACCAAAGGCCTTTTGCAACATTTTCAATGCATCGGCACACGAAAATTCATTTGCAACACAAAACTTTAAACAAATTCTTTGCTCAATGCAATCACCCATAGTAAAAATCGGCACGCACTCTGACATCGACTGACTTAATCAGCTGTTGCAAACACACTAGTTGACAGATCCCGCTCAAGCTTGGCATAGTAATTAAGGACAGTGATACCAACCTAGGAAAAAAAAATTTTACCTGCCTCATTGCCCCGCCAGATTTAAATCGATAATTCCCGGTACTTTCTGGACAGAATGTATACCTAAACCACCAACAGTTTTTATATATGGAGTGACGGATTTCCAAGAAATGACATATAAGTTATCAACAATTATTTATGTTGAACAGTACTATTCAAAAACACTTTCAAATAATTACGTGAAGATCAACCTGCGAATACCAGAAACCTGTTGGGCTCTCGTTAGATATTTACGAGATGGAAACATAATTTTTCATACATACCAGGATGAAAATGACAGGGCCTATAGGACAGTTGTCAGAAATATTCACCTCAGTGTTCCGATAGACGAGATAAAATGAGAAATTGAAGAACTTCAAGTCAGGACCATAATCAATATAAGAGTTCCAATGAAAAACCCACTCCAACTTTTTTCTGTCGAACCACCAAGAAAGAGACGAGAAATCTTCCGACGAACTAGGTGCCAAGATTATGGCTACTCAAAATTATACTGCAACAGACCATTTATGTGCCTAGAATTCGTGAACAACGCGATTCCAAAAGTTGCAAGAAATAAAAATCAACTGCGGTCAGATGCGCATTATCTGAAAGAAGTCACCCTTCAAATTAAAAAGAACGTCAGGTCCATAAACTCCTCACACATCTCAATAAAAAATTCAGACAAAATGATATACCAAATTCACTAGAAACAAACTATGAAATGAATCAACGACCCGTTAGAAGTATTCTCGAGCAAAACAGACCTTCTTATGTCACAGTACTCCAATAAGGAAAATTGCATGAAGAACGTTACATTCAGCAGCAAAATACAAATTACTTAGAAACCATGATGACAAGCTTTCTTTCAGATATCAACGACAAGATCACACAAATGATTAACCAAAATCATATTATTCTTCATCTGCTCACAGCGCTTGTTAACAAACTGAATTAAAATTTAAAATGGCGAAGTTACTACGGATTGCTTCTTGTAATGCAAACGGCTTACCAAACCATAAACATGAATTAACAACTTTAATTAATGGATATAAATCTTATTTCTAAAAAACATTTCACTGAAAGAACAGATTTTCAGCTCCCACATTACCAGATCTACTCTGGTGAACGGAGCACGTGGTGGCTACGCCATATTGATTCGAAAAAATCTCAAGCAGGTTGCCAAAGTATGAGCTGATGAGATACGAGCCACGAATATTAGGGTCTACTACTCTGTCAAGAAAGTACCAAGATTTCTCACCTTTACTGCAAATTTGTTAGAAGAATTTATTTTAATATGCTACCAGAAAATATTCACTTGTAAACCGCTCTATCAATAGTTCATTCAGATAGTTTTGGCGTTGAAAATCTTCAGGACGAGGCTGCAATAAAATATCTTTTCACTCAATGAAAATCAGAGTTGGCTGCTGTCTCTGCCTGAGCGCTCTCTTTAATTGAAAAATAGAAGTACTAATGTGTATAATCAGCTAAATTGTGACAAATTATTAATAAGAGCACCTTTGAACAGACTAAAATATGAACTCAATCGAAACTATGATGAATTATTGATAAAAGCAGAATATGTATTTAAAGTAATTTCTAGCCTAAAACAGATCCCTACGATCATCTTTTTTTGAATTTTCAAAATTGTGATGAATTACCCCTGAAATAATAACCTGCTCTCTATCAGTTACATAATCTCTGAGTAACGCAGACATTCAGAATCTATACGTCAAAATCAAAAATAACAAGTTATGTTTCAACGTGCCAAATGAACTCGAATAGTCAAGAATTGTAAGAAAACTTTTATTGGTTGCTCAGATTACTACTCTGTCAAGAAAGTACCGGGAATTTTCAATTAAAACAATATTTTTACATTTAATCGTCAAAATTTATTGGGTTGCCTTCAAAATAGGCTCCATTTGCTCCAATACATCTATGCCAACGGTACTTCCAATTATCGAAACATTTTTCATAGGCGCTTTCCGGGATGGACTTTAGCTCTCGCGCCGAATTTTGTTTTATGGCTTCAATCGACTCAAAACGGGTGCCACGAAGGAACAATTGTAGTTTTGGGAAGAGGAAAAAGTCGCAGGGAGCCAAATCCGGTGAATACGGTGGTTGCTGAAGCACGTTTGTTGAGGTTTTGGCGAGAAAGTCAGTCACAATCGTAGCTCGGTGAGAAGGCGCGTTATCGTCATGCAAAATCCATGAGTTGTTCGCCCACAAATTTGGCCGCTTCTTACGGATACGCTCACGCAAACGTTTCATAACGCCTAGGTAATACTCCTTGTTTACCGTCTGACCCTCTGGAACGAATTCGTAGTGCACCACGCCACGGATATCGAAGAAAACAATGAGCATCACCTTCATTTTCGAGCGGCTTTGGCGTGGTTTTTTCTGTTTCGGCTCATTTTTTGCCAACCATTCCGATGATTGCTGGCTTGTTTGCATATCGTACTCGTAGACCCAGGTCTCATCACCAGTTATAATGCGTTCCATGAATGTAGAATCGGAATTACAGCGATCCAGCATGTCTGAAGCAACCTGTTCGCGATGACGTTTTTGAAGAAAATTCAGGTCTTTCGGTACGAGTCGTGCGGCCACCTTTCTCATGCCCAAAATATCAATCAAAATCGTACGTGCGGACTCGTGCGATATCTTAAGATCATGAGCTATCTCTCTCAAGCTGGTACGACGGTTTTCCAGCACCCTTTCCTTAATTTTATCGACGTTATCTTCGATCGAAGCCGTCGATGGGCGTCCGGAACGAGGCAAGTCTTCGACCACTTCACGACCGTCCTTGAAGGCTCTGTACCACTGATATGCACGAGTTTTCGATAGAGCATTATCACCAAAGGCCTTTTGCAACATTTTCAATGCATCGGCACACGAAAATTCATTTGCAACACAAAACTTTAAACAAATTCTTTGCTCAACGTAATCACCCATAGTAAAAATCGGCACGCACTCTGACATCGACTGACTTAATCAGCTGTTGCAAACACACTAGTTGACAGATCCCGCTCAAGCTTGGCATAGTAATTAAGGACAGTGGTACCAACCTAGGAAAAAAAAATTTTATCTGCCTCCTTGCCCCGCCAGATTTAAATCGATAATTCCCGGTACTTTCTTGACAGAAGTACACAGAAGCATGGGCTTTGATGTATCAGCAATTTACTCTCCACCTCGACACAGCGTAACAGAAGGCCAATATGTGGAATTTTTCAAGAACTTCAAACAAAGATTTCTAGTGAGAGGAGACTGTAACACAAAGTATACTCACTGGGGATCAAGACTAATACTCACAAAGGATGTAATTTGATGAAGGTTATAACAAACAGAAATCTAGACGGGGCGTCACCTGGATCGAAGACATCTTGGACTTTGTCGTCACATATCACAATGTCACAATAGATATTAGAAATAGAATTAACTCGACATCTATCTAATAACCCTCAGTACAGCCACTTAAAATGGAGAATGAAACTACACTCACATAGAAATATAAGCCTAGATGTTAAACTGAAAGACGCTGCAGACTTGAACGCAATTTCAAAGCGTATAAGGGATATGATTCCAAACGCAGCCTGGGAAAACATACCATATTAACCAAAAGACAATCGTACAGAGGATAAAATAGCGTTCCAAATTCGTGAACTGATAGCTACGAAAGGACAAGCTAGAGGCAGGTGACGGAGATCTCACACCCAGTGGATTATAATACCACATTCAAAATATAGACAACAACGGCGATCACAATATCTGGAAGGCTACAAAAATTACAAAAGGCATGTACAACGAAAACTTCTGATCAAACAAATAAATGAAAAATGGGCCAAATCAGATGAGGAGAAATCAAACTTATTTGCAACACACTTGTCACAAGTACTCACTACAGAGAATCCTTAGCCAGGTAATAACAATACTGATATTGAGTCCTTCTCGAATAGTGCTTATCATATTTCTCTTCCCATAAAAGCTTTCAAACCCAAAGTAGTTTTTCACGAGATCAAGAAGCTAAAAAATAAAAAAGCAGTAATGTCAGTACGACGTACTGACATTGACATCCCACGAGAACGCAGCATCAGCTTCCAAAATCCATCAAGAATTTCTGAATGAACAGGGACAATGGTACGGAAAATGGCGCCTTACCATCAACGAAGCAAAATCCGTACAGGTTACATTCACCAACAAAAAAAATATACATTCTGTCAAGAAAGTACCGGGAATTATCGATTTAAATCTGGCGGGGCAATGAGGCAGGTAAAAATTTTTTTCCTAGGTTGTTACCACTGTCCTTAATTACTATGCCAAGCTTGAGCGGGATCTGTCAAATAGTGTGTTTGCAACAGCTGATTAAGTCAGTCGATGTCAGAGTGCGTGCCGATTTTTATTATGGGTGATTGCGTTGAGCAAAGAATTTGTTTAAAGTTTTGTGTTGCAAATGAATTTTCGTGTGCCGATGCATTGAAAATGCTGCAAAAGCCCTTTGGTGATAATGCTCTATCGAAAACTCGTGCATATCAGTGGTACAGAGCCTTCAAGGACGGTCGTGAAGTGGTCGAATACTTGCCTCGTTCCGAACGCCCATCGACGGCTTCGATCGAAGATAACGTCGATAAAATTAAGAAAAGGGTGCTGGAAAACCGTCGTTGAGAGAGATAGCACATGATCTTTAGATATCCCACGAGTCCGCACGTATGATTTTGATTGATATTTTGGGCATGAGAAAGGTGGCCGCACGACTCGTACCGAAAGACCTGAATTTTCTTCAAAAACGTCATCGCGAACAGGTTGCTTCAGACATGCTGGATCGCTGTAATTCCGATTCTACATTCATGGAACGCATTATAACTGGTGATGAGACCTGGGTCTACGAGTACGATATGCAAACAAGCCAGCAATCATCGGAATTAGTGGCAAAAAAGGAGCCGAAACCGAAAAAACCACGCCAAAGCCGCTCGAAAATGAAGGTGATGCTCATTGTTTTCTTCGATATCCGTGGTGTGGTGCACTACGAATTCGTTCCAGAGGGTCAGACGGTAAACAAGGAGTATTACCTAGGCATTATGAAACGTTTGCGTGAGCGTATCCGTAAGAAGTGGCCAAATTTGTGGGCGAACAATTCATGGATTTTGCATGACGATAACGCGCCTTCTCACCGAGCTACGATTGTGACTGACTTCCTCGCCAAAAACTCAACAAACGTGCTTCAGCAACCACCGTATTCGCCGGATTTGGCTCCCTGCGACTTTCTCCTCTTTCCACAACTAAAATTGCCCCTTCGTGGCACCCGTTTTGAGTCGATTGAAGACATAAAACAAAATTCGGCGCGAGAGCTAAAGTCCATTCCGGAAAGCGCCTATAAAAAATGTTTCGATAATTGGAAGTGCCGTTGGCATAGATGTATTGAAGCAAATGGAGCCTATTTTGAAGGCGACCCAATAAATTTTGACGATTAAATGTAAAAATGTTGTTTTAATTGAAAATTCCCAGTACTTTCTTGACAGAGTAGTACGTTCGCCAGTTAAAATACATAAAAAACCAATTCCAGTTAAATTAGAAGCAAAATTCCTGGGTATTCACTTGGACCAACGCCTCAATTGGAAACAACACATTCAAGATTTTAATATCAAATCAGATTTAATCTGCCAGTTTTCTACAATTAAAATTAAAAAAAATTATTTCATTCAAAAACTTTTAGAATTAAATTTTTTGTGACGAACATAGAATAATTTGATTTTAAAGTTAGTTGTTTAAACGATAATTCCAGGATAACTTTTAGGTAAGTTATATTTATTGTTGGTTGATTTTGATCGTTAAATATGATTTAGATGATAGATAAAGAGATTATCGGAATTCTAATTCTAATTCTGTTTTTTGAAGATATATTGCACGTTTTGAGAGGTTTTTGAATTAACTTATTTAAATATATTGAATATTTAAAATAAATTAAGTTTTCTGAGAAGTCCTTGAATTATGTTTATATTTTTGAAAAAGAATTGGTTTTCATAATGGTAAGATCAGAAACAAAATTTTGTTTTCTTCAAATATTTATTTATTAATTTTAATTGACAATTTATATTTGTTGGTTTATTTATTCCATTCGATATTGTATATTGAGTTTTGATTTTATACGTCTATTAAATATAAGCCATGCTTATAAGACATTAATTTAATTCTAAAAGTTTTGTCATAAAAATTTTTTTGAAATTAAAATTGTAAAAGACTGACAGATTAAATTTGTTTTGATATTTAAATTTTGTTATATTCCTTCTATCAAGTGAAAAGTCTTCTCCTATTTTATTTCAACACATTCCGGGTAAAAAGACTCAAATAAATCAAAATTAGACAAATGTATTGGCTAATGGGCATAAAATCGAAACTATCTCTCCAAAGTAGGGTAATGATCTATAAAGTCATTATAAAACCAATATGGATATCGACAGTATCCAATTCTGGGGAATTATACATCGACTTCAATCAAAAATACTACGTTCATTAACAAATGCACCCTGGTATGTTTATAATTTGACAATACATAATGATATGAAAATCCCCTTTGTAAGTGATGAAATCGGAAAACGTTCAAAAAAATACCACCAGAATCTGGAAGGAAAACAGCATTATAGATCAGCTGGCAGAAAACGCGTTCAACATAAAATTATAGAGGACTTGGCCAACTGTCTTCAGTTGAAGTACTATGAAGAACGATAAATGATGTTTGATAACTTCTACATGTCTTTTTATAACATATGAGATTTTCTTAATATTTGTAAAAAGTAAATTTAAATATAAATGATTGTTCAAAAAAAATTACGATTATAAGCAAAAATTGGATATTATTTTAAAGGTTATACAGGGTGTTTCACGAATGATTGCACAGGCTTTCAGGGCAGATGCAAGACATTTTGGTGAGTCTGAATCAGGGCTTGAAATATAACTAACTATAAGTATATTAGTTTAAGGATACAGGTTTTATGTATTTTATAAAAAATTTTCAATCGGCATAACTCTTGGACGCCTGCATGGAACTTCATGAAAATTTGAGCGAATGAGTAAAGGCCAATGCGAAATATTTGCACCTAGTCACTTGTCGATAGCGCAGGTCCGGACTGAGAAAATCATATTCTTTATCCCACATCTTCTAAAACACCCTGTACATCGAATTTTCGAAAATTGAAATTCTCCTCAAAATCTACAATGGATACTTTTCCTAACAAGCTCCTTTGAAATAATGTCACACTTCGCATCAATATTTTATGAGCTATTGTATATCTGGAATTTTCCATTCATAGTACACGCGGACCTGTGTTTCTCCAAATAATGCGTTAATTCATATTGAATGAATTAAATTTCTCAGTATCATGACTTGAGGCAGCATTTCTAACCTGTGGGGGCGCCCCCAAAGGGGGTGCGAGTATACCGAAGGGAAAAATTTTAGATATTCAAAAAAATTAATAACTGACTGAAATCAGACATACACATGCAAAACGAAATACTTTTCGAGATCTTATTTCCACTTTCGCAAATAAATTCTTTTATACCTCTTTCCTCATCAATTTTCGTATGTGATTTTTTCTCGAAAATTTCCCTATTTCTTTTTGACACTTGCTACCTCTTGTATTGAATGTTCTGCAGCTTTCATTAGCGTTTCTTTCTGGTCCACTATTTATCTTCTCACATGTTGCTTGAATCGATCTGAAGCTCAAGATATCATTCATTTTCAATGTTATGTGAAGGATCACAGAAGAAATTCGTTTACTCTGAATTCAACGCATTTCAAAATCGAAGTGGCTCATGCTAAGAATTTTGACATTTCAAACCATTATCGGGTAATTATTGAAATAGAAAAATTTGCAAGTGGTAGATTGTTGTGTTTTCATCAAATTTTCAATAAGAGAATTATCGAAATGCAGTCATTTACGAATACTGAGTATACTGATATTTTGTTAGTTTATAGATTTTATAAGTGCAATGGTCGTGAAGCTGCTAGGGAATATAGAAGGCTATATCCGAATCGTCGAATTCCTAACCACTAAACATTCGAACATGTTAATCTCTGACTTCGTGAAACTGGACACTTTCCGTCAGTAAGTGAACGAGAAAGAGAATATTCGATGATAAACCATGAAGAGATAATAGAAGCTGTCCAAGAAAATCCCTCAACCAGCACTCGGCGTCTTGGTTCAGTTTTAGGTTTGCCACATTGTCAGGTCTGGTGAGTTCTGCACCATAAAAAGTGGCTTCCATTTCATTTACAATCCTTCCAAACCTTAGAGCCAGGCGATGAACTACCGAGGATGCGATTTTGCAGATGGGTTTTGCGGAACCAGCGAGCTATCTTCAGAAAGCTTTTGGCTGATGAAGCGACCTTCACAAGGGATGGCATTTTGAATGTTCGCAATGCACATATTTGGTCCAGAGTAAATCCGAAAGTGACTAGGAAACGCAATTCACAACATCGTTTTTCCGTCAATATTTGATAAGATAAGTCTCCTCTTGAGACACCTTTCGAAGATCTTCGCAAAATTATTGATCACATAGATTGGGCGATAATATGTCATTTCAGATCTATTTCCACCCTTAAAAACGCAACTTACATGCGACTCTTTCCATTCTGTTGGAACTAGACCATTTGAAAAACTTAATTTAAAGATATGAACTAGAGGTTTCAACATGAATGAATGTGCTTAATAAGGGATGAAGCAATACCATCAGGTCCAGGGCTAGCACCATCCTTCAATGAAACAATGGTGCTCACAATCTCATTCTCATCAACAGGCTCGAGGAATATAGAGGACACACTCGCAGGGACATTCAAAGCATCAACAATGTTCGATCCATTTATAGCCTGTGCTAAACGTTTAACGATATTAACAAAAAAACAATTGAATTTATCTACTTTCTCTTTTATTTCCGTGACAGAACAACCATCCTCATCAACTATTTCACTAGAGATATTGGATTTAATGTTACAATTATTATTAATCTGATTCAGCGTCTTCCAAAATTTCCTAGCATTATTACCAGCAAGTTCAAACTGTTTTATGAAATAAGATTCTTTAGTTTTTCTTATCAGACTATTTAGTAAATTCCTATATTCTTATTTGATAGATTTGGTCTTTACTTGGTGGAAACTCATTTTAATTAAAAAAATGTATATGAGACAGTAATTTATTTCCACAATAAATTACTGTCTCATATACATTTTTTTAATCCTATATTCTTTGTATTTCCGATTGTTCTCCGGATTGAAATTCCTTCTTAACCAAACTTTCATTTTATCTCGCCGTTTTATATATGTTATCAGCCCAAACGTAATCCAAGGTTGTTTCTTTTTATGTATCTCTAAAAAATGTGTACTATATCTTCAAAAAACAAATATAATTCTAGACAATCCCGTCTTCAGTCCTCATTTAATATTCCAAATATCAAATATATTTTGGCTTCAATAAATCTCATTATGGAATGTCAATGAATTTAAATAAACCTTTAAATAACTCACACTGTTCTTTGATTTTGTTAGAACATAGATCAATCTTGAATTATATAGTTGATCTGTATTTCGAAGCTTTAGTCTTTTAACACGTGGAGAGATATAGGTTAGTTTTCTGATTTTGATATTTGGAATATTAAATGAGGACTGAAGACGGGATTGTCTAGAATTATATTTGTTTTTTGAAGATATAGTACACATTTTTTAGAGATTTTTGAAATAATTTGTTAGAATATTTAAATATATTGAATATTTCAAATAAATTATATTTTTTGAGAAGTCCTTCAAGTGTGTTCATGTTTTTAAAAGGCAATTGGTGTTCTTAAAGGTAAGACCAGAAACAAAATTTTGTCTCCTTTAAATATTTATTTATTAATTTTAATTACTTTCGTATATCTGTTGGGTTATTTATTCCATTTGACATTATATATTGAGTTTTTATTATATACGTTTATTAAATGTAAGCGGTGCTTGTGTAGACATAAATTTATTACTAAAATTTTTTTGAATGAAAATTTTTCTGAAATTAAAATTGTAGAAGATAAAAATATTTCAATTTGTTTTTATATTCAAATTTTGTTTTATTTCTTCTATCAAGTAAAAGGCCTTTCTATTTTATTTTATATATAATATATAATTATATTTTGGCTTCAATAAATCTCATTATAGAATGTCAATGAATTTAAAGAAACCTTAAAATAACTCACACTGTTCTTTGATTTTGTTAGATCATAGATCAATCTTGAATTATATAGTTGATCTGTATTTCGAAACTTAAGTCTTTTAACACGTGAGAGATATAGGTTAAGTTTTTGATTTTGATATTTGGAATATTAAATGAGGACTGAAGACGGGATTGTCTAGAATTATATTTGTTTTTTGAAGATATAGTGCACATTTTTTCAGAGATTTCTGCAATAATTTATTCGAATATTTGAATATATTAAATATTGCAAATAAATTATATTCTTTGAGAAGTCCTTTAAGTGTGTTCATGTTTTTAAAAAGCAATTGGTGTTCTTAAAGGTAAGATCAGAAACAAAATTTTGTCTCCTTTAAATATTTATTTATTAATTTTAATTACTTTCGTATATCTGTTGGGTTATTTATTCCATTTGACATTATATATTGAGTTTTGATTATATACGTCTATTAAATGTAAGCGGTGCTTGTGTAGACATAAATTTATTTCTGAAAGTTTTTTGAATGAAAATTTTTTTGAAATTAAAATTGTAGAAGATAAACATATTTCAATTTGTTTCAAAATTGAAATTTTGTTATATTTCTTCTATCAAGTAAAAGGCCTTTCTATTTTATTTTGTTTCTTTTTATATATTTTCACCTTAATACTTTTTGTATACGATGATTTCCGCTTATGTTTCTTCAAACATTTCAAAAAGGCGGTATACGCCATCTGGGGATATGACTCATCTAAGACTTGGCGCCAATCTTCACTCCTCAAGAAGGAGACAAGTCTATTCTTATTTAGAAAAGTTTGTTTTGATGGAGAGGCATGCAAAATATGTTCTTCGCTAGACCTTGATTTGACCAACAGAAAAATCGACCAATGATCTGTTATTGAAGTTTTTATAATACCAGGACATAAGAAAATGCCTTGTCGAGAATTATTAATAATTTATATATTTATATAATTAATATTATTAAATTCGAACATGTTAATCTCTTACTTCCTGAAACTGGACTCTTTCCGCCAGTAAGTAAACAAGAAAGAGAATGTTCGATGGTAAACCATGAAGAGATAATAGAAGCTGCCCAAGAATGTCCCTCAACCAGCACTCGGCGTCTTGGTTTAGTTTTAGGTTTGCCACATTGTCAGGTCTAGCGAGTTCTGCACCGTGAAAAGTGGCATCCATTTCATTTACAATCCGTCCAAACCTAAGAGCCAGGCGATGAATTACCGAGGATGCGATTTTGCAGATGGGTTTTACGGAACCAGCGAGCTATCTTCAGAAAGCTTTCTACTGATGAAGCGACCTTCACAAAAGATTTTGGCATTTTGAATGTTCGCAATGCACATGTTTGGTCCAGAGTAAATTCGAAAGTTAACAAATTAACAATAATCGCCTAATTGGGACATATGTTCTTTCAGACAGGTTGAATGGAGTGACATATCTACAATTTTTAATCGAGCGTTTACCAGGGATCTTGCAGGATGGAAGCAATATTTCAAGAGAAATGTATTTCCAACATGATGGAGCTCCGGCACATTTTACCCGTGAAATTGTAGCGCATTTGAATGAAGTTTATCCAGATCATTGGTTTGATAGAGGGGGACCTCATGACAGGCCTGCAAGATCCCCAGATGTTATATGCTTGGATTATTTTCTCGGGGGGCACTTAAAAAAAGTTCACTCTCAAGAAATCATATACAGGGAGCATCTGATTCATTGTATTCAAGCTGCATGTGAAGCAATACGAAATCGACTGGAAATTTGGAAGAAAGCTGTAGCTCATTTGATCACAAGAGCTAGAAAATGTTTAGAAGAGAGAGGAGGTATTCTCGAAAACAAATTATAATTTTTTCTCTTATTTATTGTTAATTTTTTTTCAGCACAATACTTAAGTCATGTTACCAAGAATTTCAATCGATTCAATATGAATAGACGCATTATTCGGAGATTCACAGGCCCGTTTTTACTATAAATTGAAAATTCCTAATATTCAGTGGTTCATGAAATGATGATACGAAGTGTGCTATTGATCCTAATAGGCCTGTTTGAAAGAGTATTTGTTGTAGATTCTAAAGAGATTTTCGCCCTTTGAAAATTGGATGTATAGGGTGTTTTAAAAGATGTGGGATAAAGAATGTAATTTTCTCAGTTCGGGCATCGATATCGATAAGTCATTATTGGCAAATTTTTGGCATTGCCTATACTCATTCCCTCAAGTTTTTGTGAAGATCCATGCAGGTGTTCAAGAGGTATGACAGTTGAAAGTTTTTGATAAAATACATAAAACATCCTATATATCTGCAACGAATATAGTCAGGACATATTTCGAGCACTGATTCAGACTCACAAAAATGTCCTGCATCTGCCCTGAAAGCCTGTACAATCATTCGTAAAACACCCTGTATATTGGCGTTAGCTGTAGCGCTATAGGTTCGGATTGTGACTATTCAAAAATTTCTTGATCTTCTTTGTTTCGATAGATTATAAGATCATTTATTCAACATCGTTCATTCATTTCACTTCATTCAACGCGAACCAAGTGAACAAGTAACTGCAGATTTGTGAATTCTGTTTCAAGGTAAATCAGAAAATTGGTGTATTCCATGCTCAAAAAGTTTGTTAAAATAAATTTCTCTCCGTTTCTGAGCGGTTATATGTTAACTTCGTTCACGTTTCTCAGAATTCTCTCATTGGTTAGATAAAAAATTCTTGATCATGACATCTCTCACTTACAAATTCGACCGTTTTCCAGTCCGCCTAAAAAGATTGAAAATATTTGCGTTTAAATACTTCAGTACATTCAATGGCATGCCCAAAACTGATTTTTTTCAGGAAAGAACGATATAATAATCTGCCGAAAACGAAGAGAAATTTTCACGTCTATTATCATCTATTCTCTTGAATGGGTTAGTTCATAATTATCAGTCGTTTATATAGGCATGCTTTTAGTTAAAAAAATGGCATTTCTTCTTCATTTTTTTCAAACCTAATTATTTCTATGATGTAGTAATATTTTATTTATGTTATTGAGGTTTGCTGTATCTGTCCTAAAATTGTAATTGTCTCTTTCCATTTTTATCCTCAACATTTTCAGTATTTCACGTTTTAGTTTGTTCGGTTCTATGTCTGAAATTTCAACGTTTTCAAAGTCGAATGTATGCTTAGCTAGGGCTGTCTTCTATGTTTTATATTTTACATCATTGACCTGTTGTTTTGCTCTAGTCTGGCAGTATTGACTTGTATAACCTATATATTTATTTACTGGGGCAGTTCGTACAATATATCTGGTATACTACATTAGATCTGTGTGCTGTATTCATATGTGCCTTCAGTCTACTATGCAATAACCTACGGTTGTGTTTAGTACTATATCGTCCTAAGTTTATGTCATGTTTTTTAAAAACTGTGTTCAATTTTTTGTCAGCTACACGCACATTTGGAAATTTAAAATATTTGCTGTCTTTCCCAACTTGTGTATTTTTATCTTTATTTGTGGAGAATAGTTTTTTAATTACATATTTATGATAATTCTTGATTCCCAAAATATCTTCTGCTTTTTGGAATTTTTTTCTGTGAAATCTTGTATCACTGAGATTTGTTAGGCGATATTTTATATTGTTTATCATTGATATTTTTTGTGACAGTGGACAACTAGATTTACAATTCGATATTCTATTTGATCCCGTGGGTTTGTTATATAGATTTGTTATTATTTTATTGTTCATTTTAATTAATTACAGTTTAAGGAACGGAATTTAGTTGTTAGTTTCTTGTTCACTCGTGAACTGTATTCTGCGGTATATTCCGTTAAAAAGTTGTAATGTGCTGTCCACGTCATCTTTATGTATAATCCATAGTTGAAAAAGTAAATAAAAACAACTTGGCTTAAGTTTCACTGTTTATTTGATGTCTGTTGACATATATGTTTCGGGTTCTTAGCCCATTTTCAAAACTGAAGAGAACAAAACTTAAAATCCTATTTATAATGGTAGGGTAGATCACAAGTACAATTTTAAAAAGTGTAAAAATATGATGTTAGTTGGTTCCTAATCTTTTACAGATAAGAGCAATGGTGATGAATTAAATTGAAATTGTTCATTTCTAATTGGTAGCTTCGTACCATGTACTAAACAAATTTCCAAAATTTCTAGAGGGTCCATTCTTCTGCTTTTATTACCTACGTGTAAAATCTCAGTTCTACTGAAATCTATGAAATGGTTGTTATTTATACAATGTTCCGAAAAACCAGCTGTTATTTTATTAGGTTATATAATTTTTTTATTTTCTTCTGCCCTTATAATTAAAGATCGTCCTGTCTAACCTATGTAAAATGCATACAAAATAATTTGTAAATAAGGCCATTTTCACATGTTTCAGGACAGTTTTTGATATTGACTAAGAGTGGACCTGTGTTTTTCTTATTTGTACATATTAATATTATTCTGTATAAGTCTATTTTTCATTTATGAAATTATCTTGAGAAGAAAAGATTTTATTTTCAGGATGGGTCATGAAAATAAAATCTCCCTTCTCAAGATAATTTGATAAATTATTGGAAGACATATGTGGATGATATATTTTGCATTTGGTTAGCTTCTAGTAGACAATTAGAAATGTTTCTGAATTTGTTGAATTCATTTTTCAATTCTATCAAATTCCCTATTGAAATCGAAAATTCACAAAAATCAATGAATTTTTCAGATATTCAGATCACAAGAAATGTTAATTCCCTTGAATTTGACATATTTAGAAAATTCACGTACACAGATTCATTAATACACAATAACAGTTTCCACTCTCATATAATAAAAATGTCTTCTTTTCACGCCCTTATACATAAATTAGCAGGAGCAACTCCTCTCTCAAAAGAAAACTTCAACTTAGAAATTAAAGTTTTGAAGTTATGAGCGTCGAACAATGGTTACGTTTCGAACGTAATCGATAAACCAATTTTTAAAAAACAGCACAAAAAAGGTCTAGCTTCTCTTTACCCTATTATTCAGGACAAAGAAACAGAAAAATTCTATACGATAAATTTCATACCACAAATAACTAATAAAATTTGCAATAGACAAAAACAGAATAATATTAATATTATTTGCACAAATAAGAGAAACTTAGGTTCACTGTTAATCAATAGCAAAGACTGTCGTGAAAGGTGTGAAAAAAGCGATATATACAAATTATATTGTAATGAATGAATGCCCCGCATTTTACATAGGTCAGGCAGGACGATCTATACACATAAGGGTAGAAGAACATAAAAAAGTATATCTGGGTTTTCCGCATAAATAACAACCATTTCATAGATTTCAGTAGAACTGAGATTTTACACGTAGGTAATAAAGGCAGAAGAATGGATTATTTAGAAAGTTTGGAAATTTGTTTAGCACATGGTAAGAAGCAACCAATTACAAATGTACAACTTCAATTTAATATAAGGAAAAGAAATGTTAACTTCCGCTATTTATAGCGGAAGTTAACATTTGTTTTTCTTATATTGAAGATGAATTTGCGTCAAGTAAAGACCGAAACAATCAACAACTTCAATTTAATATATCACCATTGATCTTATCTGTCAAAGATTAGGACCCAACTAACACCAAAGTTTTACACTGTTCAAAATTGTACCTGTGATCTACCCTACCATTATAAATAGGATTTTAAGTTTTGTTCTTTTCAGTTTTGAAAATGGGCTAAAAACCCGAAACAGATATGTCAACAGATATCAAATTAACAGTGAAACTTATGTCGAGTTGTTTTTATTTACTTAATTAATTCAAAAATATTTTACCAAGTGATATGCGATAAATCAATATCACCCCATGTATTCTGCTTTTCCTCCTGTTGTTTCTTGAGGCTTCATTGATTATATAGTACATCAGCATACTGCTCCGTCTGGAACTACATAGTGATCCCATGCTAACTTCTTCTCTTTGTTTGTAATTTTTTTTTTAACTGAAAATATGAACTTTCTAGTATGTTATTATTATTTAAAAATTTTAATATTTACAGGTATATTCTGTTAGCCTTCTACATATTTAATTTCAAAAAATTATATTTTATATTATAACTTCAGGAATTAAATTAATGTCATATAAGCACCGCTTATATCAAACTTCAAAAATGTTTAACATAATCCTAAGAATTTCATCATAGAACTATCTTATTTAGAATATTCAATATTATTGAATATCTAACTGAGGTACTTTTTAGAAGATCTCAAGATATGTAAAAACATTACTAAAAAACAAGTTTTAAGAGAGACTTTGCTCGTCAGTTCCCAATCACATTTAATGAAATATAATATCAATCAACAAAAATTATTCACTCACTTTTAACAATCCAGAAAGCATCTTGGCAAAAGAATACTGAACATTTAAATGGTGGCCAATGTGAACTCAAATAAATAGTTCTGTGGTTTAATATAGATCTTAAAGATTGACCAGCAATTTAACGGCCTCTCTTATAGCACAAAGACAATTGTATAAATAATGTTAAGGAAACCAAATAATTATATATCATGAATGAAATAAAATAAATGGAGGTTTATACTTGATAGAAAATATATAAAATTATTTAAATATTTTAATATTTACAGATATATTCTGTTAGTCTTCTACATATTTAATTTAAATAAATTATATTTGATATTATAACTTCAGGAATGAAATTAATGTCATATAAGCACCGCTTATATCAAACGACATCTAAAATAAACATTCATTAAAAGACATCCAAATGAGATAACAAAATCCAATAAATAGAAATTGTTAACAAAAATCCTATAAGTTAAATATTTGAGTAGACAAAATTTTGTTTCTGCTCATCTCTCCTATCAAAAAAGATATCTTTACAAAATGTTTAACGTAATCCTAAGAATTCAATAATATTGAAAATTCTATAGTTTTATGATGAAATTCTTAGGATTATGTTAAACATTTTTGAAAGATATCTGTTTTCATAAGACGGTTGAGCAGAAACAAAATTTTGTCAACTCAAAATAATTAATTTATAGGATTTTTGTTAAAGAATTATATTTATTGGATTTTGTTATCTCATTTGTATGTCTTCCAATGAATGTTTATTATATATGTCGTTTGATATAAGCGGTGCTTATATGACATTAATTTAATTCTTCAAGGTTCAATATTAAACATAATTTTTTTGAATTTATAGATGTTGAAGGCTAACAGAACATATCTGTAAATATTAAAATATTTAAATAATTTTATATAGCTTCTTTCAACTATTAACCTCCATTTATTTTACGGGCTTGGGACCAGCAGTGTCCCTGATGAGCTACTCAATCTACCCATCAGATGTCACCAGCGGAGTTCTAATTTATATATATTATATTTTATTATCCTGATACACCTAGATCTTCTGTGAAGATCCCTCAGAAGCATCATCAGCTTAGTGCGAGTTAGCCTCGGCACCCATTTATGACACAATTTCATTCTATAACTCTTTACCTGCTCAGTTGAAATTATATAACTCAAATAATTTCAAGTACAAGTTGAATAAATATCTACTAGAGAGTCAATAACTTTTTTCAGGTTTTGTTGTTATTTTTTCTTGGGGTCCATACTGTGGGTATATTTGCTCATATGATTTTCTTTCTTTAACTGTGTCAGCGATTGCCATTATGTACCTTCTTCTTCTTCTTCCTCCTCTTGTAATAGGACGGAGTCCTGTCAGTTCTGTCATCTGCCTTCTTGCGACGTTGACGTCCAGCTATCATACCAACGTTTCAGGGACCTAACAACTGATCGATGGTTTGCCCACAGGTGTTACTTGTACCACCTGGCCACCCCATTGGTGTTGGACTCGAGGTGGCAGTGGTTGAAAGTCCGCACGCTGGACTATTATCTGTTCGCAGACCCCCATGTTCGGGATATTCTCATGAAACGACTTGGGGTTTAGCGGCACTTGACGGTTCGACCGGCCTCTCCTGGCCCCGGATCAATGCGTAACTTTTTAGTGTTTATGGATCTCGACGAAATGGCTTAGCCGTTAGTGCTTGACGCCAGGATCAATCAAATGACTTCACATGGGTTCGGTGAATCAGGATACAGGCCGTTAGACGGTGCTCGTACCAGGATCAGTTGTAGTCGTCAATCTTGAGTTTATCTTAGTTCATAGGACTGCGTTCGGATGGATAAGAATTCCCTCCGGCGGGTGAGTTGCGTCTCGAACCAACTCGGGTACTGACCTGCTGAGCCAGTAGGGGTTGAATAGTGCTTCGCTGCTACCAGTCAGACGGTTCTGGCTTTCGAGTCGGAGCCCAAACTGGAAGCTGGAGGGTTCATCTCTTCGGAGGGGTTCTCGCCACGCCCGATGATATGGCGTAATCCTTATCACACTTTCTACCTCTAGGGGTGGACTGTAGAGACTGCTGTGTAGTCACTTGGAAAAGAGATATCCTCAAAATAGCCAGTAACTATTCTGGTAGAATTCACGTGTCCTCATTATTGTTCGCAATACTTTCATTTCTGTTTTTCTAATTTTTCTCTTTCGTTTGAGCAGCGTTCATCAGTATGAGACTTATGTTGTTCTTATATATTTGCGTCTTACTTTCAGTGATCATGTACTTATTTCTCCATATTACATCAAGCAATCACCCTGAAATTCTTGTGCTAAGCACAATGTGTCCATTCACCACCAACTTGCATCGTATCGGCTCTTTGGATAATACCAACGATTGTGGTCTCTCGGTCGAGATTTCCATATTGAGTTTCTGTGCTGCCAAAATGAATCTTTCACCAATCAGAAATGCGTTATCTGCATAGCAGAGTATTCTCAGGCAAAGACTGTTCATTCTAAAACCGCCATTAACATTATTTACACTTTACAAATTTACACAAATCAAAGTTTTCAAAGGAAAAGCATATTTAGGATACATAACCACTAGTCCAGTGAAAATTCTTTGAACGATAGTTTAAAATCAAAAATCTTTTTGAAAATTTTTAAATAGAATTCACAGGGAGTATTCAATACACAATTATTCAAGGTGAAGACAGCCAAAGTTGCAAGAACTTGAAGTAATTTGAAAAGATTTTTTACTATCATGAATCCTACACTAACTTTCGTGAAATTATTGACAAAGTACAAGGTTAATCAAATCGGACTTACCAGAATGATGTAAATAGGAAAAATTCGATCAGAATTCAATTAATTACAGAAAACTTAGTGTCTACATCAGAAATTTTGAAAATATGTATGTAAGAAACATCCTTGAAGATGCTTATCCATCGATCAAGTTTTAATAGTATATAAGCTAAAGAATTTAAATCAATTTCATAGGTAATTTTAAGTAATATTTGAGTTGGAAGCATTAATAGTTGAATTTGTAAAGTTTTGACCCTTGAGATATTTTACGGATGAAAAACAAGATTTTTACTGCTCTGTTCAACATGAAACTAATAACAATTATTCACAGAAATTCAGCCTTATTTTCTAGGATACTTTCAAACCAAGAAATAGTGTGAGCTATCCCGTACATTACGGAGTTCTCTAAAAGATCCGGGGTGTTACGGAGTTTTCAAAAATCTGGGGGTTTACGGAGTACTCTAAAAGATCAGGAATTATACGAAGTACTCTAGAGAATGCTAACCTTTTTATCGTGATCGTCTAGTGGCGGGCGAATAGGACTTTACGTTGTGTAGGCAACCCAAATTCCACTTAACGGGAGCAAGGAAACAGTGACGGGTGGTTCAAATATTCGAAACACAATAATACCAGAATAATATATTTTTATTAATAATATTTCAAAGCAACAACCCCCAATAAATGGAAACACATTCATCAGCCTGTGGTTAAATCTACTCTACGCAGTGGTTCGCAAAGCGCCCCAGTGAAACCAATAGCCCCCCGGGTCTAAATGACTTATTACTACATATTGTTAGGTCGGTACTCGCTCAAATCAGATATCATTCTTATGCAGCGGAAAGGGTGAAGTTATGCAGGAAAAGGGGATACAGCCAGCATGCGCACCTTCAACTGTACTTCCGTTAATCAGTGCTGAACCTTCCATTACAAGGGGTAAGTTTAAATGGACAGTAAGGTAATTGTAATTGTGGCATGCCCAGGAGATCTCCTTGAAGAGGGGATCTAACATAATTCGAGTCGACCGGAAAAGTTACTATCAAAGGAATCGTATCTGGCCTCCTCGGGGTGGTCAAGGCCCAGGAAGGCTCAGATATTACTGAAGAACGGACCGAACACTACCTGAAGGATCACGTAAACTAATCCCTAGGGATATCACAATACCTCGGAACAATTATCTAGCAATCACTCACGCATTCGCACAGTAGCGTTGGATATCTGGAGTTATTTACTTTCTCTATACGATATGTTGTCCTCTACCAGGACTACCCAGCAATTTACCGTAAAGAACGCCGCTGGTTCACATGGAATACAATCTCTCAAAGTAAGCGGGCACATGCATATGACAAATATGTAACACAAACTGACTAGGACATAATAACATAGATACAGTACCCCATCACCTAGGCTTGTTAATGAACATTACAATAAGAACAAACAAAGAAATGGGTATCCGGGGGATCACACAAGAGTACATACAAATCAGTTACATATCGAGCACCGCAAGTAGTAAAAACAGACAATATAGCATTCCTATTAGCAAATATTACGCAGATAAAGAATCACTATTTACAATACAGCAAAAAGCAATCAGGCACCGAGAGAAATTATTCAATAC
Source organism: Megalocaria dilatata (assembly GCA_034642435.1). Classification (NCBI taxonomy): domain Eukaryota; kingdom Metazoa; phylum Arthropoda; class Insecta; order Coleoptera; family Coccinellidae; genus Megalocaria; species Megalocaria dilatata. The sequence goes on along the minus strand of CM067854.1, from coordinate 95,345,964 downwards.
AAACAGAAAACTTGTGAGGGTCACTTTAGTTATGTACAAAGACAATGCAATTTAGTTAAAACATTCCGGATGGATCAAATAACAGCGAAGCAAATGAACAAGAACAAGAATGGAAAGAGAAGTACACTGAACGAGCGTGCAGTCATTAATTTCACATTAACACAAAGGTGGTATTCAAAAATGTAAAGCATGCAATTAATCAGAAGCACCTAAAAAGAAGTTTACTTACTAAGAGTTACCAAGAGGGACTGTTATAAGTACTATTATCTCGAGTATGTTACTAAGTTGCTTAGGAGGTTTATTACCAAGAACCATCCTCTCGAATGAATTAAAATACAATGGGGACGCTGTAAGGACATTGTTCTCCTTTGTTATTGTCACTAATCACGTATGTGTCAAGTTACCGCGCCACAGAGTATTTTGACACAGAAAATAACGCGGGTAAATACAATGACATAATGGGGGAATTTATATAATCTATCAGGGACTCTGTGACTCGTATGATCCTTAGAGGATCCGAATCTCTTCAAGTGTAAATTTTGGAAAATCATCGAAAGTACCATTTTTCAATAATTTTGACAAATGCTAGTAAGCTTTGGAATTCAAATTTTCAAGGAAACTATAGAAGGACGGAGCAGAGGAAATGTTAATCATTATGAAATTATTCACAGCAGAGATCACGTCGTTTCGTTTCAAAGTAGAATATTTACTCTTGAAGAATCCAGTTCCAAAATCAGAAGTCAAATTAACATTGTTATTGTTAATGGAAATATGATCAAGAAATAAGTTCAAATAAATTATTTTGGCCATCCAGAGTATGCAAAATACATAGAAGACATACCTTTGGCAGGTAATTCAGGTAAAGAAATGTATTCTCGATATTTTCACGTTACTAACGCAGAATGAACTTTCCTCATGCTCTTATCAGACCATAATTTGCCGTAATGCTCATAATTAGCATATACTTATTCAAATAAATTGATTCGGCTGATTTTTACCGAATGTGATTAATAAGGAGTAGGAGCTCTGGTAATAGAAAAATCTAGAAATCGAGACAGTGTACAATACTTCAGTATAACAATTCTATACTCAAACAAACTCGACAAGAATGTGTTGATCACAGAGGCAAATTGAAGACATGCGCACGTTTCAAACTGATTGGTTTTCATCAGTGCAATGTATGCTAGTGACTCCAAATGTATCAAGTAAGTATATTTTCTATACACAGAGGCTCTAATGTATTGATAAGACACTAGTGCCATCTAGAGTATGCAAAATACATACAAGACATACCTTTGCGAGTTAATTCAAGTAAAGAAATATCTGAACTATCCCGTGTTATACGGACTACTCTAAAAGATCCGGGGTTTTAAAAAGTATTCGTAAAGATCTGGGGTTTCACTGAGTACTCTATAAGATCTAGGGGTTTACGGAATACTCTAAACGATCTGGGATTTTACGGGGTACTCTAAGAGATTAGGAATTATACGGAGTACTCTGAAGAGCGCTAACCTTTTTATGGTGATCGTCTTGTGGCGGGAGAATAGGACGTTATGTTGTGTAGACAACCAAAATTATACCTAACGAGAGCAAGGAAATAGTAACGGGAGGTTAAAATAATCAAAACACAGTAATGCCAGAATAATATATTTCTATTAGTAATGTTAAAAAGCAACCACCCCCTATGAATGGAAAACATATTTATCAATCCATGGTTAGATCTACTCTACGCTGTGGTTCGCAAAGCTCCACAGTGAACCTAATAGCGCCCCGGGTATAATGACCTATTACTACATATAGTTAGGTCGGTAACTCGCTCCAATCGGAAATCATTCTTATGCAGCGGAAGGGGTTAGAAGAACAGGATACAGCCAGCATGCACTCCTACAAGTGCACTTCCGGTAACCAGAGCAGAACCTTCCGTCACAAGGGGTAAGTTTAAATGGACAGTAAGGTAAGGGTAACTGTGGTATGCCCAGGAGATCTCCTTGAAGAGGGGATCTAACATAGTTAGAGTAGACCGGAGAACTTACTATCAAAATGAACTGTATCTAGCCTCCTCGAGGTGACAAAAGCCCAGGAAGGCTCAGATATAAAGAATGAACCGAACTCTATCTGAAGGGTCACGCAAAATAATCCTTGGGGATATCTCCATATCTCGGAAGAATGATCTAGCAATTACTCACACATTCTCTTAGTGGCGTTGGATATCTGGAGCTATTTACTGTCTCTATACGATATGTCGTCCTATACCAGGACTACTCAGCAGTTTACTCTAAAGAACGCCACTGGTTTACAAGGAATATAATCTGTCAAAGTAAGCCGTCACGTGCATATGGCAAATATGTAACACAAACTGACTAGGACATTATAAAATAGATACAGTACCCCATCACCTAAGCGTGTTAATGACCGTTACAATAAGAACAAACAAAGAAATGGGTAAATGTGGGATCACACAAGAGCATATACAAATCAATAACATATCAAACACCGCAATTAGTAAGGACAGATAATAAAAATCCCTATTACAATGTATTACGCAGATAAAGGACCACTATTTACAAATACAGCAAAAAGCAATCAGATACCGAGAGAAAGTATACACTTAAAACAGATAACTTGTGAGGGTCGTGCCACTTTAGTTACATACAAAGGCAATGCATTATAGGTAAAACATTCTGGTAGGATTGAATAACACTGAAGCAAAAATACAAGAATGAAAGGAGATGAATGGAAGTAAAATGAACGAGCGCGCAATCACTAATTTCACATTAAAACTAAGGTGGTATCCAAAAATGTAAAGCATGCAATTAATCAAAAGCATTTAAAAGAAATTTACTTATTACGAGATACCAAGGGGATCTATAAGTACTATTATCTCGAGTATGTTTCTAAGGCGCTCAGGAGGTTTATTTCCAAGAACCTTCCTCTTGGCCGCTTCAAAATACGATGGAAATGCTATAAGGACATTGTTTTCCTCCTTTATTGTTACTTAAATCATACGTGTCAAGTTACAGTGCCACAGAGTGTTTTGACATATAAATAACGCGGGTAAATACAATGACGTAATGGTGAAATTCATATAATCTATGCGGGACTCTGTGACTCGTATGATCCGTATCCTCTAAGTAAAGGGTACAGTATTCTCGAAATTTTCACGTTATTAAGGCAGAACAAACGTTCCTCATGCTCTAATCAGACCATAATTTGCCGTAATGCTCATAATTAGTACATGAATATTCAAATAGATCAATTCGGCTGATCTGTACCAAAAGTTACCAATAAGGGGTATGGGCTATGGTAGCAGAAAGTTCTAAAAATCGAGACAGTGTAACATACATCTCTATAACAATTCTATACTCAAACACACTCCACAGGTTTTCGTTGATCATAGAGGCAAAGTGCAGACATGCATACGTTTCAAACTGATTGGATTTCGTCAAAGCAATGTATACTAGTAACTCCAAATCTGTCAAGTATCTATATTTGCTATACACAGAGGCTCGATGGTATTACTAATACACTAGCGCCATCCGGAGTATGCAAAATACATACAAGATATACCCTTGCGAGTTAATTAAGTAAAGAAATGTATTCTCGATATTTTCACGTTCATTACGCAAAATAAACTCCTCATGCCCTCATCAGACCATAATTCACCGTCATGCTCATAATTAGCATATACATATTGAAATAAATTAATTTGGCTGATCAGTACCAAAAATTATTGAAAAGAAGAATGAGCTATGGTAATAGAAAATTGTACAAATCTAGACAGTGTAACATACATCTGTATAATAATTCTATACTCAAATAAACTCGATAAGGTTTTGTTCATTACAGAGGCCAATTGCCGACATGCGCAGGTTTCAAACTGATTGGATTTCGTCAGTTCAATGTATGCTAGTGACTCCAAATCTGTCAAGTATCTACATTCTCTATACACAGAGGCTCTAAGGTATTAAGAATACACCAGCGCTATCTAGAGTATGCAAAATACATACATAAAATACTTTTGCGAGTTAGTTCAAGTAAAGAAAGGTATTCTCGATATTTTCAGGTAACTAACGCAGATTAAACTTTCCCCATGCTCTAATCAGACCATAATATGCCACATATTCAATAAATTAAATTGGCTGATCTGTACTAGAAGTTATTAATGAGCTATGGTAATAGACAGTTCCAGAAAACAAGACAGTGTAAAATACGTCTTTATGACAATTCTATACTCAAACAAACTGAACCAGGTTTTGTTGATCGCAGAGGCAAATTGCAGACATGTACACGTTTCAAACTGAATGGTTTTCGTCAGTGCAATGTATGCAAGTGACTCCAAATCTGTCAAGTATCTATATTCGCTATACACAGAGATTCTAAAGTACTAATAATAAACTAGCGCCTTCTAGAGTATGCAAAATACATACAAGACATACATTTGTGAGTTAATTCAAGTGAAGAAATGTATTCTCTACATTTTCACGTTACTAGCGCAGAATAAGCATTCCTTAGGCTCTAATCAGACCAAAATTTGCCGTAATAATCATAATTACCATAGATATATTCAAATAAATTATTTCGGCCGATCTGTACCAAAAGATATTGTTAAGGAGTATGAGCTATGGTAATAGAAGTTTCTAGAGATCGAGACAGTATAACATACATCTGTATAACAATTTTATACTCAAACAAACTCGATGAGGTTTTGTTCATCACAGAGGCAAATTGCAGACGAGTTTGCTGATACTTGATTATATGATGTTCTAAATAATCTGTCTTATTATTATTGACAGATTTGAAGTCACTAGCATACACTGCACTGACGAAACCCAATCATTTTAACGTGCGCATGTCTTCAATTTGCCTTTGTTATCAACCAAACCTTGTTGAATTTGTTTGAGTATAGAATTTTTATACAGACGTATGTTACACTGTCTCGATTTCTGAAACTTTCTATTACCATAGCTCTTTATAATACGAAATACAAACTTTAAATATCAAAACAGATTCAATCTATTAGTCTCCTACAATTTTGATAAAAAAAAAATTTGAAAAACTTTTAGAATTATATTAATGTCTTATGAACATAGCTTATATTTAATAGACGTATAAAATCAAAATTAATCATACAATATCAAATGGAATAAAAAAAAACCCAACAAATATAAATTGTTAATTAAAAAATAAATAATATTTGAGAATGTTTTTCAAAAATACACAACATAATTTTAAGAACTTTTCCAAAACTAATTTATTTGAAATTTTCAATATATTTGAATAAGTTACTTCAAAAACTCTCAAAACATGTCCTTCTTTTCAAAAACAATTAGAATTCAGATAAAATCAGTTCAACTTCACATTTACAAGATAAAATCAAATAACGATAAATAAAACTTATCCTTTCAAATCTCAGATCAACATTCAAACTAGAAACATCTAATATCCAGGGTACTCTATGTTCTACGCTAACCACAAAAATCGCACAAAGTTTAAAAGGCACTTTATGGTCTTGGTTAAACCACTGGACACTGTAAAATGAATTTCTTTATTTAAAAACCTAAAATAATTATATATTATATATAAAATGAAATAATAATGAGCCAACCCAAACTTTAAACGGTACTCTAAGATATCCGGGATTTTACTCTAAGGAACGCTAACCTTTTTATCATGATCATCTAGTGGCGGGAGAATAGGACGTTACGTTGTGTAGACAACCCAAGTTACACTTGAACGAGAACGAGAAAACAGTGACAGTTCTGAATGCAACGATAAGTCAAAATACAATATTTATTTGTGGAAGGCAGAACCCCGCATCTGACTCGATGTATGAGAGCGAGGTTTACTTTAGGACAAAAAAAGAGTCAGGGATTAAAAACCTTGACCTCTCTTCACCTCCCATACATTTTTTCACTACTGTCCTTCAGTTTATTCATAAAATCAAGGTTCCAGAGATCGACCACCTTTCTAGTATCTCAAAACACATTCAGTGTGCAAGCAAAGGTAAATATAGCAATCAATTGAGTGAACACACTGATAACCTGACAAGAGGAACATGTAACAAAGATCTTCGAGGTAGTTTAACAATAACCCTTTAGTCAGGAATTCTCCATTCACACACGTACTATATTATTAGATTATTATAATCTGGGTGCATAATGTCGTTGTTCAGGAATGTCTTGTTCCGACATTCTGAAGACACGAAGGTTGTGGTGTCTTTTATTCAACTACCTATTCATTATAATATTTATATCTAATAACAGTTGTTCGGGAACGCCTTGTTGCAGCCCTATCTGAAAGACACAGGGTTGTTGTGTCAGTATCTAATTGTGGATCCACATTTCATTCACGCTAAACACTCTGATTACTCAAACAAAGTACTATTGTTAACCATCTCATAGATCCCAATAAATGAAATGTTGATGAAGACGCTTACATGTATGAAATATGTTAAATGGTGAATTCAGACTAAAGTAAACAGGTCGCCCTTAGCTGGAGCATCAATACAGTAAAATCCACCATTAGGTTAAGAATACATAATACAAATAACACTCACGTTGACCTCCGGTAATTCAATACAATACAATAACTTTACATTTCAGGGCAGCTCAGTTGACTTCCCTTTGTGTTTAACCTTCACTTTTAATGAACAATGGACAATGGGGTTCTATTTCTAACAAAGGAAAACTGGACTCTCTGAAACCGGCGTTCAGTCGCGGAGGATTACAACCAATCTTCCGGAGAACCCAGGATCATCTCCAAGGATTATGTTTACATTTTCAGACGTACCCATTCGAACTCGTGGAATTTCTGATCAACATTCAAACTAGGTACATCTAATATCCAAGGTACATTCTGTCAAGAAAGTACCGGGAATTATCGATTTAAATCTGGCGGGGCAATGAGGCAGGTAAAACATTTTTTTCCTAGGTTGGTACCACTGTCCTTAATTACTATGCCAAGCTTGAGCGGGATCTGTCAACTAGTGTGTTTGCAACAGCTGATTAAGTCAGTCGATGTCAGAGTGCGTGCCGATTTTTACTATGGGTGATTACGTTGAGCAAAGAATTTGTTCAAAGTTTTGTGTTGCAAATGAATTTTCGTGTGCCGATGCATTGAAAACGTTGCAAAAGGCCTTTGGTGATAATGCTCTATGGAAAACTCGTGCATATCATTGGTACAGAGCCTTCAAGGACGGTCGTGAAGTGGTCGCCCATCGACGGCTTTGATCGAAGATAACGTCGATAAAATTAAGGAAAGGGTGCTGGAAAACCGTCGTACTAGCTTGAGAGAGACAGCACATAATCTTAAGATATCCCACGAGTCCGCACGTACGATTTTAATTGATATTTTGGGCATGAGAAAGGTGGCCGCACGACTCGTACCGAAAAACCTGAATTTTCTTCAAAAACGTCATCGCGAACAGGTTGCTTCAGACTTGCTGGATCGCTGTAATTCCGATTCCACATTCATGGAACGCATTATAACTGGTGATGAGACCTGGGTCTACGAGTACGATATGCAAACAAGCCAGCAATCATCGGAATGGGTGGCAAAAAATGAGCCGAAACCGAAAAAACCACGCCAAAGCCGCTCGAAAATGAAGGTGATGCTCATTGTTTTCTTCGATATCCGTGGCATGGTGCACTACGAATTCGTTCCAGAGGGTCAGACGGTAAACAAATGAGTATTACCTAGATGTTATGAAACGTTTGCGTGAGCTTATCCGTAAGAAGCGGCCAAATTTGTGGGCGAACAACTCATGGATTTTGCATGACGATAACGCGCCTTCTCACCGAGCTACGATTGTGACTGACTTCCTCGCCAAAAACTCAACAAACGTGCTTCAGCAACCACCCTATTCGCCGGATTTGGCTCCCTGCGACTTTTTCCTCTTCCCAAAACTAAAATTGCCCCTTCGTGGCACCCGTTTTGAGTCGATTGAAGCCATCAAACAAAATTTGGCGCGAGAGCTAATGTCCATCCCGGAAAGCGCCTATAAAAAATGTTTCGATAATTGGAAGTGCCGTTGGCATTAATGTATTGGAGCAAATGGAGCCTATTTTGAAGACGACCCAATAAATTTTGACGATTAAATGTAAAAATGTTGTTTTAATTGAAAATTCCCGGTACTTTCTTGACAGAGTAGTACTCGATGTTCTATGCTAACCACAAAAATTACACAAAGTTTGTGAGGCACTTTATGGTCTTGGTTAAACCACTGGACCCTGTATAATGAATTTCTTTATTTAAAAACCTAATAAAATTATCTATGATACATAAAATAAAATAATAAGAAGCGATTTTTTACTTGATAGAAGGAATATTATGAACTTTGAATATCAAAACAGATTCAATCTCCTAGTCTCTTATAATTTTAATTTCAAAAAATTTTTTTTAGAAAACTTTTAGAAATAAATAAAAGCCTCATAAACACTGCTTATATTTAATAGACGTATAAAATCAAAATTCATTATACAATATCAAATGGAATAAAACAAACCCAATAAATATAAATTGTTTATTGAAATTAAAAAATAAATAATATTTGAAAATTTTTCGTTCATAAATATAAGAACCATAAACAGAACATTTTGTCACAGGCAGACAAACGCATTACGCCTGTCTGAAGAGTTCAGGTGCGCATGCTTGGAACGAAACATTTTCAAGTATTATTTATTTTTTAATTTTAATTAACAATTTATATTTGTTGGGTTTATTTTATTCCTTTTGATATTGTTTAATGAATTTTGATTTTATAGGTCTATTAAATATAAGCAGAGGTTATAAGAAATTGATTCAATTCTAAAAGTTTTGAAAAATTTTTTTTAAATAAAAATTGTAGGAGACTAACAGATTGAATCTGTTTTGATATTCAGAGTTTGTAATATTCCTTCTATTAAGTAAAAAACCACTTCTTATTATTTCAATAAAAAATACGTTACCTGAATGTTGTGAATGGAAATATCCCACATATCAATCAAGTATAAAACAAATTGGATGTTAAGAAATAATGAACAAAGTGGGCTGTGATTTCGAACATTCTAGAAATATCCTCCAAGAATCATTCAAAATAATGAAGCAGAGCAAAGCAATCATAAAAAAAACATTGATTGATGAACAAACTTACCGAAGATAGAAATAAGTTTAATTCTGCAAAATTTTCCAATTCAAATTCAACATGTTTTCTTCACGTTGGTATAACGATATTAAGAGATAAGGTTAGGTTAACATAGAAGTCTAGGAACATAGATATTATATAAAAGTAGTAGTCACTGATTCATATTTCAGATTTTTTTGATTCAATATATATTTTGAAAATTAACCTATTAAAAATTCAAATTGAATCCCTATTGAAACCAATCAAAATTAATAATATTTCAATTTCAATTTAAAATAACAAAATTATAACATTAAGAGTTAGCTACCGCACACACCACTCATTCAACTAAAGACAAGGGTGATCAAACAAGTATTCATGGTGAAAATAGAATTTAAAAAAAAATATCATGATTAAATTCAACCCTTCAAAGGCGATCAAACAAAATTCATCTAATTAATTCAGCTAATTAATAATATTAAAAATTTGATATATTTATTTCACAACAAACGGTCGCCCAACGCGTGGCTCGAAAATTTGAATTTTCTGCATAAATTTTATATTAACTGAAATTGCAAGAAGTGACCCATTAAAAAAAGAAATGGAAACCAGAAGGAAAACCTTGATTAGTTAAAAAACGGATGATGAAAAGACACAATGAATGAACAAGGAACAGGAAAAAGGAAACTTATTAAGTATAATTGATATATTATTAGCCATGGGTCAAGAAATGAAAGAATATTCAGAAAGAAAGAAAAATATGAAACAAGGAATATTACAAGATTTAAAAGAAATGAGTAAAACATTGAAAACAAATACAAACAAATGGAGAGAAGCAGATGAGGAAATAAAAAGTAAAGATGAGGAAATAAAAGAAAAGTAGAACAAAGCATATACAGAATTCAATATATTAAACGATAAAACAGAAGATGAACAGAATGAAAATGATATTGATGATCACACAGAATTTAAAGAAAACGAAATGATAAATAAAAATAATAATACAAAAAATGAAAATAAAATATTGATAATGAATAATAATATTAAAAATGACTATGAAGATGAAAAACCTATGATGAATTATAATGCTATAAATGAAAACGAATATGAAATACCAATGATAACTGGGAATACTAGAGAAGAATATGATAACTTGAATGGAGTATTCGGTTGGCATTAGGTGAAACATTATAACAATTTTATTCAAAATAATTAACACAGTTCTTATATTCGACAATTTATTCAGAATCCTGACATATTTTTCGGTCTTTCAACCATCTTCAGAGGAATACATAAAGGAACTAAACTTAAAATTGAAAAATGTTCTATTAAATACTCTTTGAACATCTGTGTATTTTATTGAACATTAAAGAAAGGAACCCAGCTTTTTCGAATGGAGGATTTATCAAATTTATTGTGAGGATCGTAGTGCTACATATATAGGACAGACAGGCCGATGTTTACAGCATAAAATCAAGGAACATAAGATGGCAATTTTGAAAAACTAGAAATCTACTAGTTTTGCAGAACATTGTATAGAAACAATAATTTTTTAATGAGAAAGATGTCACTTTACTATATAATGTTAATGAGGGAAAATTGATGGACTATTTGGAGATTCATTCAATCAAAAAATCCGTTGAGAAAAACGTAAATTTAAGAAATTTCGGAACACCCCGATTTTGGACGTTGTTATTTCCATGAGCCATAAAAATACACGGAAGTCCGAAGTGCAATAAATGGAACCTTTTTCAATTGAAAAGTTTCTAGTTAATTCCATGCGCTACGAAAATACACAGATGTTCGAAGTGTATTTAAGAGAACATTTTTCAATTTTAAGTTTAGTTTCTTTCTGTGCTCCTCTGAAGATGGCCGAAAGACCGAAACACGTGTCAGGATTCTGAATAAATTGTAAAACATAAAAGCTGTGTGAATTATTTTAAATGAAATTGAAGAATATGAAATAGAAAATGAACAAATGAACCTAACTTATATAAACCGAAATAAAATACAAATTATTATTGCTGATATAATTAATAATGAAACAGATAATGAAGAATTCAAGAAATTGAAAAATTAATATTGCACAATGGCAATTTAAAGAATTGAAACGACTTCAAATGTTAAAGAGATAAGAATAAGAGTACTAAAATGAAAAACAGTGACATTTTTTTCCACAACGATGATTTAAGACAATATAACAAGAATAAAAAGTTGAAATTGAATAATATTGATATGACAATAATGAGAGAAAATCTAATTGACCAATGTATACCAAAACCAATGAAATCACTATAAATAAATAAAAGCAGAGAAAACGAAAACTTAATGTTAAGTATGGGGACGAATTTTATTAAAATTATACAAAACAGAAGTAAGAAGAAATTTTTCATGATGAAGAAAGGAAAATTAAACAGGCATTGCAATACAAAAGGAAACTTAAAATACAAAAAGTAAAGAGAAAGTACAGGCAAAATGGGAAAATTATATTAAGAAAATGGGTAGAAATATCGGAAGGAAGTGTGTGAGACTGAAAGAAGGAGACATGATCCCAACACAATATCACATATAAGAGTACAAAAAATAGAAATCTATGCACAAAAATAATACTTCCATTAAATACATCTTAAACAACAGAAAATGAAAACAGTTTAAACAACACATATTAGTTTATTCCTACATACAATGAAAATAAAGAAAGATTTCAAAAAAATGGTGGATACGCCAATTAATAAATTCTACATCAAGGTTTCAAATCAATCAATAAGAAAATAAATTTCGAATATCAAAACAGACTCAATCTCCTAGTCTCTTACAATTTTAATTTCAAAAACATTTTTCGAATACTTTTAGAATTAATGTCATATAAGCACTGCTTATATTCAATAGACGTATAAAGTAAAAATTCATTATGCAATATCCAATGGAATGAAAAACCCAAAAAATATAAATTGTTGATTAAAAATTAAAAATAAATAATATTTGAAAATGTTTCGTTCCAAGCATGCGCACCTGAACTCTTTAGACAGGCGTGGTGCGTATGTCTGCCTGTGACAAAATATTTTATTGATCTGATCTTATATTTATGAAGACTAAATCTTTTACAAAACTACACAACATAATTTCTAGAACTTCTCCAAAACTTTTTTATTCGAAATATTCAATATATTCAAATTAGTTACTTCAAAAACTTTCAAAACATCATCACACACATCATCAAACACAATTATAATTCAGATAAGGTCAGTTCAACTTCACACAAAATCAAATAACAATGAATGAAACGTACCCATTCGAACTCGTGGAATTTCTCATCAACATTCAAACTATGTAAATCTAATATCCAAGGTACTCTATGTTCTATACTAACCACAAAAATTACACAAAGTTTTATTTATTTCTACTTTCAATGAAAATGAAGAAGGATTTAAAAAAAATGGTGGATACGCGAATTAATAAATTCTACATCAAGGTTTTAAATCAATCAGTAAGAAAATTAATTTCAAAAATTATAGATTGAAATTTTATTATCACAATCAAAACTATATGATAACATTTACAATTCATCAATAAAACATTTCAAACTTAAAAAAAATCCTACAATGTTCACCAATATTATATAGAGCTAAACTGTATATAATTATACAAAAATATTAAAGAAAAGAAACACCGATGTATATAAATTGAATCGTTGGAGTGTGATTAAATCAAAATCAATTAAATAAGATCGATTATGAGAGAAATATTGATAATTCAAATCATAATTTTACTTACAAGTCAAAATTTTGAAGAAAAAGCATATTTAATGTAATTTAACCATTAGTCGAGTGAAAATTCTTCAAACGATTGTCAAAAATTAAAAATCCTTTCGAAAATTTTTATATAGAATTCATAGGGAGTATTCAATTCACAATAATTCAATGTAAAGACAGTCAAAGTTGTTAGATATAGAAGTAATTCGAATTCAGATATGTAGTTTGAAAGTGGTAAATAAATTGTTGAAAAGATTGGTTACTACCATGAATCCTACATTAATTTTAGTGAAATTATTGACAAAGTACGCGCTAACTCAAATCTAACTTACCAGAATGATGTAAGTGAGACAAACTTGACTAAAATTCAATTAATTGAAGGAAACATAGTGTCTACGTCCGAAATTTTGAAAATATGTATGTATGAAATATCCTTGAAGATGCTTATCCATCGATGAAGTTTTAATAGTATTTAAGCCGAAGAAATGTAATCAATATCATAGGTCAGAGTAGATGGCCACTTATCTGAACCAAGACTTCAACAAAACTGAATCCCACAAGGCTCCAACTTAAATGCAATACTTTTCCTTGTAGCGATAAATACTCTAATACAGTCATGTCAGTCTCCAGTTAGAGCAAAATTGTATGCAGACGACTTAGTAATTTATTACAGTGTAAAAAACAAATCTTCGATTTAAAACTTCCTACAAAGGGCCTTGAATAACTTTGGGGATTGGTCAAACACAACTGGATTACAATTTTCCGCCAATAAAACAAAAGTTGTTCACTTTTCCAAAAAAAAGGACAACACAACATCCAATATTGAAACTAAATAATAACCCTTTTGAATATTTGGAAAGCAAGCGTTTCCTCGGAATGGTTTTCGATTGTAAACTTTCATGGAAATCTCACATCCACTCTCTCCGCCTGCCATGCCAAGCCGGTCTGAATATCATGAAATCTGTATCTCATACGTTATGGGGAGCAGACTTCTTCACATTAATCAAAATATACAAATCCCTCATTCGCTCTAAGATTGATTATGGCTCCATAGTATATAATTCAGCCCAAAAAAACACACTGCAAGAACAAGATATAATTCACAACACAGCCATGCGCATAGCACTAGGAGCATACTGCACCAGCCCCATTGAGAGCCTGAATTGTGAAGCCGGAGAACCATTTTTAACTGAACGTAGATGTTACCTTACATTACTGCATGCCACAAGGATATCAGTGCATCCGTCGAATCCAGCGCATCGGAATGCTTTTGCAACCAGATTCCAAGAATCTTTCAATCATAGAAAAAGAATTGATCTTCCATTCTATGAAATGCTGAATCGTATGCTGGCTAACCTTAATATTAAAATACCCACCATCACTCACCATTTCGAAATTTATTGCCCGCCCCCATGGACAGTTCCTCTCACACCAATCAATACAACTCTGTGCAATAAGAGTAAATCTGAAATCCATCCATCGATACTGAAAAATCTCTTCTCAGAGAACATACAACCCTTTCAGAATTATCATTTCATCTATACCGATGCCTCCCGTTCCATCAATGGCGTTGGTGCAGCATTCACAACAAATAAAACAAATGCCAAATTCAAACTTCCCCACATGACTTCGATTTACATTCTGTCAAGAAAGTACCGGGAATTATCGATTTAAATCTGGCGGGGCAATGAGGCAGGTAAATTTTTTTTTCCTAGGTTGGTACCACTGTCCTTAATAACTATGCCAAGCTTGAGCGGGATCTGTCAACTAGTGTGTTTGCAACAGCTGATTAAGTCAGTCGATGTCAGAGTGCGTGCCGATTTTTACTATGGGTGATTACGTTGAGCAAAGAATTTGTTTAAAGTTTTGTGTTGCAAATGAATTTTCGTGTATTGAAAATGTTGCAAAAGGCCTTTGGTGATAATGCTCTATCGAAAACTCATGTATATCAGTGGTACAGAGCCTTCAAGAACGGACGCCCATCGACGGCTTCGATCGAAGATAACGTCGATAAAATTAAGGAAATGGTGCTGGAAAACCGTCGTACCAGCTTGATAGAGATAGCACATGATCTTAAGATATCCCACGAGTCCGCACGTACGATTTTGATTGATATTTTGGGCATGAGAAAGGTGGCCGCACGACTCGTACCGAAAGATCTGAATTTTCTTCAAAAACGTCATCGCGAACAGGTTGCTTCAGACATGCTGGATCGCTGTAATTCCGATTCTACATTCATGGAACGCATTATAACTGGTGATGAGACCTGGGTCTACGAGTACGATATGCAAACAAGCCAGCAATCATCGGAATGAGTGGCAAAAATGAGCCGAAACCGAAAAAACCACGCCAAAGCTGCTCGAAAATGAAGCTGATGCTCATTGTTTTCTTCGATATCCGTGGCGTGGTGTACTACGAATTTTTCCAGAGGGTCAGACGGTAAACAAGGAGTATTACCTAGGCGTTATGAAACGTTTGCGTGAGCGTATCCGTAAGAAGCGGCCAAATTTGTGGGCGAACAACTCATGGATTTTGCATGACGATAACGCGCCTTCTCACCGAGCTACGATTGTGACTGACTTTCTCGCCAAAAACTCAACAAACGTGCTTCAGCAACCACCGTATTCGCCGGATTTGGCTCCCTGTGACTTTTTCCTCTTCCCAAAACTAAAATTGCCCCTTCGTGGCACCCGTTTTGAGTCGATTGAAGCCATAAAACAAAATTCGGCGCGAGAGCTAAAGTCCATCCCGGAAAGCGCCTATAAAAATGTTTCGATAATTGGAAGTGCCGTTGGCATAGATGTATTGGAGCTAATGGAGCCTATTTTGAAGGCGACCCAATAAATTTTGACGACTAAA
This sequence comes from Megalocaria dilatata, assembly GCA_034642435.1. Classification (NCBI taxonomy): domain Eukaryota; kingdom Metazoa; phylum Arthropoda; class Insecta; order Coleoptera; family Coccinellidae; genus Megalocaria; species Megalocaria dilatata. Next base: position 95,330,253 of record CM067854.1, on the reverse strand, counting down.
TGTAAAAATTTTGTTTTAATTGAAAATTCCCGGTTCTCTCTTGACAGAGTAGTAGTATACCGCTGAACTTAAGGCAATCTACGAAGCCCTAAAATATGTCGTCCAGCAAACAATTCCACGGTGCCTTATTATATCCGATTCCTTGAGTGCCATAACATCTTCATCCCAACTCTACACCAGCCACCCAATTCTCATAAGAATTAAAGAAGCACTCAACAGTATTCAGCTTATGTGGGCACCATCACACGTAGGTATGGAAGGCAATGAAAAAGCCGATAGTTTAGCCAAAGAAGCCACAACGTGTGCACAAGCAAGAAGACTAACCAAAATTGCTCAGACAGGTTATAAGGAACAAAATCACTTCCAAATGGCAAACAGAGTGAGACAACTCAACATCAAAGCTGAGGGAGGTGAAACTATACGTTCTTCCATGGAAATCATTTCCATCGAAAAAAAAAACTCAAATAATTCTTTCACGACTGAGACTAGGACACACGCGCCTAACTCACAGTTAGATAATTACCCAAGAAGAAGTATCAAAATGCTATGTGTGTGATGAAAACCTAAGCGTAAAACATTTCTTTATTGGGTGCCCACTATATTAAGATGAGAGGCGACCTCAACGACCTCAAGCAAATAATAATAATAATAATAATGTTTATGTCCCAGAAATACATAAATGAAAGAGTTCTCACAATTAATATACTACTCTGTCAAGAAAGTACCGTAAATTTTCAATTAAAACAACATTTTTACATTTAATCATCAAAATTTATTGGGTCGCCTTCAGAATAGGCTCCATTTGCTCCAATACATCTATGCCAACGGCACTTCCAATTATCGAAACATTTTTCATAGGCGCTTTCCGGGATGGACTTCAGCTCTCGCGCCGAATTTTGTTTTATGGCTTCAATCGACTCAAAACGGGTGCCACGAAGAGGCAATTTTAGTTTTGGGAAGAGGAAAAAGTCGCAGGGAGCCAAATCCGGCGAATACGGTGGTTGCTGAAGCACGTTTGTTTAGTTTTTGGCGAGAAAGTCAGTCACAATGGTAGCTCGGTGAGAAGGCGCGTTATCGTCATGCAAAATCCATGAGTTGTTCGCCCACAAATTTGGCCGCTTCTTACGGATACACTCACGCAAACGTTTCATAACGCCTAGGTAATACTCCTTGTTTACCGTCTGACCCTCTGGAACGAATTCGTAGTGCACCACGCCACGGATATCGAAGAAAACAATGAGCATCACCTTCATTTTCGAGCGGCTTTGGCGTGGTTTTTTCGGTTTCGGCTCATTTTTTGCCACCCATTCCGATGATTGCTGGCTTGTTTGCATATCGTACTCGTAGACCTAGGTCTCATCGCCAGTGATAATGCGTTCCATGAATGTAGAATCGGAATTACAGCGATCCAGCATGTCTGAAGCAACCTGTTCGCGATGACGTTTTTGAAGAAAATTCAGGTCTTTCGGTACGAGTCGTGCGGCCACCTTTCTTATGCCCAAAAAATCAATCAAAACCGTACGTGTGGACTCGTGGGATATCTTAAGATCATGTGCTATCTCTCTCAAGCTCGTACGACGGTTTTCCAGCACCCTTTCCTTAATTTCATCGACGTTATCTTCGATCGAAGCCGTCGATGGGCGACCACTTCACGACCGTCCTTGAAGGCTCTGTACCACTGATATGCACGAGTTTTCGATAAAGCATTATCACCAAAGGCCTTTTGCAACATTTTCAATGCATCGGCACACGAAAATTCATTTGCAACACAAAACTTTAAACAAATTTTTTGCTCAACGTAATCACCCATAGTAAAAATCACGCACTCTGACATCGACTGACTTAATCAGCTGTTGCAAACACACTAGTTGACAGATCCCGCTCAAGCTTGGCATAGTAATTAAGGACAGTGGTACCAACCTCGGAAAAAAATTTTTTACCTGCCTCATTGCCCCGCCAGATTTAAATCGATAATTCCCGGTACTTTCTTGACAGAATGTATTAATAATAATAACAACAATAATGTGATTCTCTTCAAAATAAATTTAGAAAAATGTTATAATAAATTATAACAATCTAAATTAATACAATAAAAAAAAAATTTGCACAAATACTTGAATAAAGCAATATGATCAAAAAAAAAATAAATAATAATACAAAGTACTAGGTGAACCCTCAAATCGCAAAAACTTACTCAGTTTCCTCAACGGCATAGACATTCTTCGTGAAATATAAAGTGTAATATACCAATCATTATGTAATTATGTAACGTTTTCAGCTAATAAACCTTAGTGATTGATGCTTAAATTAATAAAAAAAAAATAACATTTGAAGTTAAATTTGTAAACTTTTGATACTTGAAATACTTAAGAATGAAAAACAAGACTTTCATTGTTCTGTTCAACATGAAACTAATATCAAAATATTCACAGGTGCGCAGGCTTATTTTCTAGAATACTTTCAAACTGAGAAATGGTGTAAATTTCGCGAAATCATCGAAAGCATCATTTGTTCATAATTTTGACAAATGCTAGTATGCTTTGGAATTCAAGTTTTTGAGAAAACTATAAAAGGACGAAGCAGAGGAAATGTCAATCAGTATGAAATTCTCCACAGCAAAGATCACGTCGTTTTATTTCAATGTAGAATATTTACTCTTCAAGAAACCAGTTCCAAAACGTAAAAAGATTGTTATTGTGAATGGAAATGTGATCAAGAAATACGTTACCTGCATGTTGTGAATGTGAATATCCCACATATCCATCAAGTATAAAACAAATTGGATATTAAGAAATAATCAACGAAGTGAGCTGTGATTCCGATTATTCTAGCAATATCCTCCAAGAATCAAACAAAATAATGGAGCAGAGCGAAGCCATCATAAAAGGACATTGATGATTGCTAAACAAACTTACAAACGGAAGAAATAAGTTCATTTTTGCAAAACTTTCCAATTCAAATTCAACATGTTTTTATTCAGTATTACGATATTAAGAGATACGGTTAGGTTAACATAGAATTATAGGAACATAGATATTATATTAGTTTAGTAGTCACTGATTTAATTTCAGATTACTTTGATTCTATATATATTTTGAAAATTAATTTATTAAAAATTTTAAATTGAACCCTCCCTATTGAAACCAATCAAAATTAATAATATTTAAATTTTAAATAACAAAATTATAATATCAAAAGTTAGCTGGCGCACACACCAATCATTCAACTAAGTACAACACTTATCCAACAATTATTCATACTGAAAACATAATTAGAAGTAAAATTCCATAATTAAATTCATCCCTTAAAAAGTTATCAAACAAAATTTATCTAATTAATGCTGCTAATTAATTTTATTGAAAATTTCATGTATATATTGCTATGGAATATATATAATAAATAAATTATAATTGTATTTAATTATCAGTCTCACGTTATGGATGCCAATTTATTATGAAATAAATATATGTTTCACTATTATTGTTAATTATTAGCAAAGTTTACTTTTGAATGGGTTAAATTTACTCATCAGGGAAGTTTACATTTTTCAAGTTTGAGTATGACTACTTGTTGAATCACCCTTGCATCTAAGTGAATTATTTCTGTGTGCGCCAGCTAACTCTCAAGATTAGAATTTTTTAATCGAAATTGAAATTTCAATACTATTGATTTAATTTGTTTCAATAGGGAGGGTTCAGTTTGAATTTTTAATGCGTTAATTTTGGAAATATATATTGAATCTAAGTAATTTGTCATAGAAAAATCAGTGACGGCTGAAAAATGTAATGACTAAGCCTATCTATGTTCTAAACTAACCTATTCTTATTTCTAACTCTAACGTAAACAAGAAATGTTTCGATTTGAATTGGTAAGTTTTACAGAAATAATCTTAATTCTACCTTTGGTAAGTTTGGTCATCGATTTCTCTATGTTCCTTTTGATGTCCTTCCTCCGTTTCAGGAATGTGTTTGATTGGAGAATATTTCTGGAATGTTCCAAGATCACAGCCAACCTAGTTCATTTCTTCTTAACTTCCAATTTGCCTTATAGTTGATTTCTATGTGGGATTTTTCCTTTCATAACACTCAGGTAACGTAATTTCTATCATTTTTTCATTCACAATAATAATAATGTCAGTTTCTTTTAGGATTTGGATCTGGATTATTGAAGAGAGAAATATTCTATATTGAGACAAACTAATGTGAACTCTGCTCTCGAATTTTTTAAACTGATTCAGTTTTTCCGTTTTTTTCCCTATTTATAGTTTTCAGAAAAATTGAATTTCGAAGCCTACTAGCTTCTGTCAAAATTATTAAAAAATGATGCTTTCACTGATTTTACAAAATTTACAACCTAAATAATTAATCTATTTTTTGAACTACATTTTGATATCTGTTTAATGCTAAAAAGACTAATGAAAGTCTTGCTTTTCATTCATAAAGTATTTCAAATGTAAAATTTTATCAGAGTTTAACTTCTAATGCTTATAACTTATAAATTATTTGAAATTACCTATGAAATTGATTAAATTTCTTCAACGTAAATGCTATTACAAATTTATGGGTGCATATTTCTTACATTCATAATTTCAGAATATCTGACCTAGACATTATGTTTTCCCTAATGAATTGAATTTTGATCAAATTTGTCTTATTTACACAATTCTGGTGAGTTATATTCAATTTAGCTTGTTCTTTGTCAATAATTCCACTGAAGTTTATATTTGATTCATGATAGTAATAAACCTTTTCAACAATTCAAAATTAGATATCTAAATTCAAATTACTTCTATTTCTTTCAAATTTGGCTATCTTTACGTTGAATAATTGTGAATTGAAATCTCCCTGCGAATTCTATTTATGAATTGTCGACAAGATTACTGATTTTTGATCAGTTTTGTATATATATATATATATATATATATATATATATACTACTCTGTCAAGAAAGTACCGGGAATTTTCAATTAAAACAACATTTTTACATTTAATCGTCAAAATTTATTGGGTCGCCTTCAAAATAGGCTCCATTTGCTCCAATACATCTATGCTAACGGCACTTCCAATTATCGAAACATTTTTTTTAGGCGCTTTCCGGGATGGTCTTTAGCTCTCGCGCTGAATTTTGTTTTATGGCTTCAATCGACTCAAAACGGGTGCCACGAGGGGGCAATTTTAGTTTTGGGAAGAGGAAAAAGTCGCAGGGAGCCAAATCCGGCGAATACGGTGGTTGCTGAAGCACGTTTATTGAGTTTTTGGCGAGAAAGTCGGTCACAATCGTAGCTCGGTGAGAAGGCGCGTTATTGTCATGCAAAATCCATGAGTTGTTCGCCCACAAATTTGGCCGCTTCTTACGGATACACTCACGCAAACGTTTCATAACGCCTAGGTAATACTCCTTGTTTACCGTCTGACCCTCTGGAACGAATTCGTAGTGCACAACGCCACGAATATCGAAGAAAACAATGAGCATCACCTTCATTTTCGAGCGGCTTTGGCGTGGTTTTTTCGGTTTCGGCTCATTTTTTGCCACCCATTCCGACGATTGCTGGCTTCTTTGCATATCGTACTCGTAGACCCAGGTCTCATCACCAGTTATAATGCGTTCCATGAATGTAGAATCGGAATTACAGCGATCCACCATGTCTGAAGCAACCTGTTCGCGATGACGTTTTTGAAGAAAATTCAGGTCTTTCGGTACGAGTCGTGCGGCCACCTTTCTCATGCCCAAAATATCAATCAAAATCATACGTGCGGACTCGTGGGATATCTTAAGATCATGTGCTATCTCTCTCAAGCTGGTACGACGGTTTTCCAGCACCCTTTCCTTAATTTTATCGTCGTTATCTTCGACCGTCCTTGAAGGCTCTGGTATGCACGAGTTTTTGATAGAGCATTATCACCAAAGGTCTGTTGCAACATTTTCAATGCATCGGCACACGAAAATTCATTTGCAACACAAAACTTTAAACAAATTCTTTGCTCAACGTAATCACCCATAGTAAAAATCGGCACGCACTCTGACATCGACTGACTTAATCAGCTGTTGCAAACACACTAGTTGACAGATTCCGCTCAAGCTTGGCATAGTAATTAAGAACAGTGGTACCAACCAAGGAAAAAAAATTTTTACCTACCTCATTGCCCCGCCAGATTTAAATCGATAATTCCCGGTACTTCCTTGACAGAATGTATATATATATATATATATATATATATATATATATATTGTCATGAAATTTACAGTTAAATTAAATAATTATACGATTATATTAAGGAAAAGACTCACCTTTGTATATAAGATGACTCGTTAGAGTGTAACCAGACTATTTTGCTATATTACTGATACTATTTTCCCACTCAGTATGATCCAAGTTGGTTGTTATTTTTAAAAATTTTATTACTTCCCAATATATCTTTCAGCTTCATTGGCAGCAGGATGTCTTATACTGGTGAATTTTTTATTGAGTATTATTTTCCTTGCAATAATTTTTGAATCCTCAATTATTAAAATAATTTGCATTATCTAATTTGCAGTTTTGTGGTTTTCCAAATTATTTTATATATTGGTTCAATTTTCTTTTGATTTCTTCTACTGTTGCCCGTTTGCATGGGTACAGTTTCACGAATTTTGAAAAAATGTCTACAATTAATAGCAAGTGATAATTATTGTTTCTGCTTGGTACTTAGTCACTAATAAAATCGATTGCAATGATTTCTAAAGGTTCCTTCGCTATAATTGATTTTGTTCGATTTTTGTTCTTCCTGTTTTTTGTTTTTCCCATTTGACATATTTTACAAGAGTTTGTTATTCGTTTTGCTAATTTTCTATTTTGTTTTGAGATGTATTGTTCCTTAAACATCAGGCATACTTTTCGTCCCCCTATATGTCCATATTCTTCATGTTAGTTTTCCATAATTTGTTTTGTTAATTCTTCTGCTATTATATATATTCTCTGCTACCTACTTTTTTATTTTTATATCTTCTTCTTATTTGTATTTGTCCTTTTCTTTCGTGGTCAATTTTTTTTGTAATGATTTTATTTCTTTATTTGAAAATATTCCATTTGTTTCTCTTATATTGTTAATGCCTATGGTCACATTTTTATGTTTTTCATTTTCATTATTTTCTCTGGACAAGGTATCTGCACGATATTAAATATTCCTGGTATGTATCGAATTTCAAAATCATACTCTTGTAGAATTAAAGTCCATCGGTGAATTCTGCTATTTTCAAAACGATTTTTCATTTTTAAATATTTCAACATTACCTTCTACATATTTTATTTCAAAAAATTATATTTAATAATTAAATCTTCAGGAATTAAATTAAATTATTGTCATATAAGTACCACTTATATCAAATGACATATAAAATAAACATTCATTATAAGACATCTAAATGATATAACAAAATGCAATGAATAAAAAATTTCGACCAAAATCCTATAAATTAAATATTTTGAGTGGACAAAATTTTTGTTTCTGCTTATCAATCTTATGAAAACAGATTTCTTTCAAAAATGTTTAACATAATCTCAAGAATTTCATCATAAAACTATCTCACTTAGAATATTCAATATTATTGGATATCTAACTAAGTTTCTTTCTATAAAATCTCAAAATATGTAAAAACATTAATAAAAAACAAGTTTTAAGAGAGACTCTGCTTCGTCAGTACTCAATTATATTCATATTCAATAAAATATAACATCAATCAACAACAAATATTTACTCACCTTTCAACAATTAAGAAAGCTTCTGGTAAATGAATACTGAAAAATTTAAATGGAGTGTAATGTTAACTCAAACTAAAGATTTTCCATTATATTTATGAAAGCTGATTGGTCTGTTTCAATGAAATATTTACTTCCCCTCAAGTGAAATCTTAATTTCTTAACACAAAATATGATGCTGGTACAATTTATATCCTAAGTATATTCTCCGTTTGATAAAATTGACATTTTTCGAAATTTATTTTTGAACCAGCTTCATCTAGTTCTTCCAATATGATTTTAATATGTTTTAAATGTTCTTCTTTATCTCTTGAAAATATTAGAATATCATCTATGTAATATAAATTCTTCATATTTATCTAAAATTTAATGCAGTGCCTAATGCTGAACATGCACTTTGTAAACCAAATGGCTCTACTGCGAATCTATAAATAACTCCATCTATTGAAAAACCTGTGTAATCTCTACTCTTCTCTCCTAATGGAATTAGCCAAAAACTGTGTTTTAAATCTATTTTGGTAAAAATTGTGGCACAGTATAGTTGTTGATGTTTCGAACATCTAAACATAACCTGTTATCTTCATTGCTTTTTTGACTAGTAATATGAGATTGATTAATCTTTTTCTGCTCCTTTTTGCTATATCTGTATGGTATTGGGTATTTTTTGGACTTGAAATTTTCCATGCCTTTTACTTCTAATTCATGAATATAATTCTGAGATTTTCTATTTTCTTCAGTCAAAAATCTTTTATATTCATTTATTAAATTTTCTATTTCAATTTTGAATTCCCGCGGAAAAATTATTTCTAGCTTCTGCTCCTCTGTAATTATATTTCGTTGTTGAAAATATATATGAGACAGTATTTTACTTCAACAAGAATGTTTGTACTAGTACAGCAATTGTTTCACCACGATGTGGCTTCTTCAAGTATTACATTTGTACCACATAAATAGTAGTATAAACATTTTTGTGGAAATAAAATACTGTCTCATATATATCTTTCAATTAAAATAAGTTTCCACCAAGTAAAGACCGAATCAATCAAATATATTTAGTTGTTTTCTTTCTTTTTCAGCAACGATTGACTCATTATTAAAGATTTCTATCGATATTTTATGCTATTGAAAAATTTTTTCTTCATAGTGTATTACCACTTTATGCTTTTCTAAGTCATCATTTCCCAGCACTAAATAATTTTTTATGACCTTAACAACAAGCAACTGTGTCATAATATTTTCCCCTTCAATTTGCGAATTTTAAGAAATTGTTTCATTTACTTCTATCAATTTTTACCATTTGCACTTGCTAAATTTATTTTTGGAATTTTTATTACTTGATTTTCTAAATTTTGTATTTTTACGATATTTTTATTAATCAATGATACTTCTGAACATGTGTCAATCAAAATTGATATGTCTTGTTTTCATAATTTTCGTTTAATAATAATCTATTTTGAAATAGATGGTTCTGTATGGATTTCTTCTTCTAATTTGAGATATTCATTGGGATGTTCATAATATAATGTATTTATAGATTGTTTTTGTTTATGCTTTTTCAAAAATCCTGTTTCCATGACTGTGAAGTGCTGGACTGTTGTTCTTTCGTTTTTGATTTTAGTGATTTTATATTTTGAAATTTCTTTCCAGATTCTGGTTTTCCCTCAAATGTCTCTTTTTTTTATTTCCTCTCTGATCTTATCTTGTGTCTTTTCCTCTTCGAAAGTCTTTTATATTGTTTTTTCCATTTACCATACCTATTATAATTTCGATTTCCATTTCCGTAACATAAAATTTTCAAAAATGACTTGGAGTTACAATGTATCTGTGAGACGCGCTAGGTCGAGAGGAATTATGGGCACCTACAAGTTAAAGGAGACAACTTAGTGAAAATTTGTAGCGCTCTGGAAAAGATTTCTACTTGGCAAGACCACAAAACTGCCAATGACGCGCATTGCTTTTGAGCATTTCAGCAAAGGCAGTTCAAATTACCGTTATTATCATGTAAAGAGCCAAACTCTAGTTTAGATTTAACTTAATATTTTTCAAGTTCAACAGTCGTCTTAAGCAGAGTATTGTAAACGAAGTCAATTGATTTAAAAAGGGCTACGCACGCCATAAATGACACAATGATTGTCCTACAAAATAAAAGGGAAAAGGCTGACACAAATTTCCGACAGATTTTTGAAGACGCAAAAGAAGTAGCTGAGCAACTAGTTGCAGAAATTAAATGGCCAAGAATAGTCTCAGGATAAACACAGAGCAAATGAATCTTCCTCAATCTGCTGAAGGATATTTCCGCAGGGTTGTGTACATCGCTCTTCTAGATTCTGTAATAAATTAACGTCTGTCTCCAGAATTGCTAAAATTATTTCAACTAGGCGTTTTTATTTCAAATGTCGATTATACTGATGAAAATGAAAACAATGAAACTGTTGAACAGCTTGCAAACTGCTGATAGACAATACTGCAGTTTCAGTAATTATAAACGAATATCGGCTGTGGAAGATAAAATGGCAGATTTCTATGATAGAAATCAAGTATAAAACAAATGGGATGTTAGGAAGGAATCAACTAGGTTGGCTGTGATCTTCGAAAATTCCAGAAATATTCTCCAATCAAACACATACCTGAAACGGAGGAATGACATTAAAAAGAACATAGAGAAATCGATGACCAAACTAACCAAAGGTAGAATTAAGATTATTTCTGTGAAACTTACCAATTCAAATCGAAACATTTTTTGTTTACGTTAGTATTACCATAAATAGAATGAAGGTTAGGTTAGCATAGAATATAGATAGCGATTAGTCCTAATTTTTTTTAGATGTCACAGATTTATATTTCAAATTAGTTTGACTCAATATGTTTTTAAATTAACTCATTAAAAATTCAAATTAAACCCTCCCTAATAGATCAAATCGAAATTAATAAAATTTAAATTGCAATTATTCAACAACAAAATTACAATCTTAAGAGCTAGCTGACAACACATAATACAAGCAACTAGATACAAGGGTGATCTAACTAGTATTCATTCTTAAATCATATATAACATTAAAATGCCATAATAATTAAATTTAATTCATTCTAAAGTAAACGTTTCTAATTAATTCTTGATTAGTAATTAATAATATAAGTAATAATAATTAAACATCATATATTAAAACAATATCAAATTGGCTCCACTAACGTGGGGTAGAAAAGAAAGTAATGTTGAATAGAAATTTAATTTATATGAATCCATAACCATATATATATTATTTATATACTCTACAAGTGCTTTGAAATGGACGAAACCATTAAGCTGGAAGAATCGGTAAACAACAAGAACCTGCATCTACTCAATGAATGTGTATTAACTCGTATAGGAGAAGCGAAATGGTCCCCTAAATTTAGAGTTAAGGATTACAAAAAGCACACCATAAAATCAAAATAACCAAATCAGAAATAGAAACAACGTGTGTCGAAAATCATAACATCCAATGGAGCGCAGACTATCTACCGGAAAGAACAATGGGAAAAGTGTAAGTTCAGAGAAACAGCCTTCATATAATAAAATATACACGTCTTCTAACACCCAAGCATGGAATTCTGACAAATATCGCGCTCTACTAGAACGCAAGCAGAACGTTAAAATACCCCCTTGTCCATCCTCACCTTCGGATATACTTATTCTCCCATATTTATCTATGGATTTATTAAGCATAAAGTGACAGATAGCTCTCTAGAAAGAGTCTGTAACCCCTAGAAAACGCATCCGGAGATGGCGGATAGGAAAATTCCTGCCCGATATGAGGGATAGGAGGGAAATTAAATGTCTGCCGTGGACCAACCGATGGAATAAATGGGATTCCAAAGCTGTAAGAGGCAGAAAACCTTAAACAAATCAGCAGCTCCTCCATGATCGGAGGTCAGAGCAATGGATTTGAGTTCCATTCCTCAAGAAATACGTTTGTGCAAAAAATCCTAGTAAGAATATACCGGACGAAATAAATAATTCATTCATTTAAATGGAACGCAGAACAAGATAAGAATCAAGCATAATACCAAAAATTCTTAGTAGTAAAAATAATACTGACTACAATAAATACAAGTGGACAGAAAACAAATAATCGCAGAAAAAAAGAAGACTTAAGAGAGGAATGCAAAAAGCTGGATACGTACATTGGGGGTACAAGATCATCCGAGGCCTAAAAATTTATGAGCACTCAGAAATGAGACAAAAATTAAGGAAAAATCCAACTGGTTAACCTTTGCAAGTAGAAATATCATTCTGAAGCAGAATTAGTAGAAAGCAGAGAAATATATTATATAAAACTACTACAAATATCCAGTTGAAGGTATCCACTCCGAAATAAGTGCAATATTAGTAGAGCAGATGGCAAAAATAATAGAAAACAAAGAAACGTGTGGTCCAAAAAGAATTCCAGCCGAACTCCTGAAAAATGAACTGAAAATTTAATGACCTTGCTGTCGAAGCTATTCGAGGGTTATATAAATGAAGACCAAGTCTAGGATAACTGAAAAGAAGCGTGGATCACTCCAGTACACAAAAGAAGCCCAAAAGATAACTATCACAACTACATGTGTATATCAGTCATCAGCACAATGATCCGATTAAGTGGAAAAGTACTGAAGATACTAATAGAAGGAGAATATGGCCCATATGATCTTGAAGAACAGGCAGGTTTTAGAGCCAGTCGCTCATATATAGACCATAATATCTACTATTTGACACAAGTAAATAAAAAAAATGTCTCTGGACGAGAGGTCGATCTTACTATGGCGTATGATAATGTACCCATAACTGAGCTGTGGAATATACTAGAACAAACATTCAGGAATAGGCCTACAAAACTTATATGAAAATTTGATGATCTGGTGTTGGAATGACCTGGTGTTGGTGTTAGTCCAGGATTGATAATCAAATCCTGTAAAAACGATATATACCTTGGATCCCAAATAAGTAATGATTGAAAAACTGAAAAAAAATTAATTATATATAGTATGATTGAAAGAAAAGAAATTATTGATATATTAAGTTTAGTTTTCTGGTAAGAGAGAATCTGTAGACAACACACAAGTGACGCTGTGTATATACAACGTCACTTCAAGAAGTTCTGTACTGTATGGATGCGAAGCATTATGGAAACAGAAAAAATAATAATAGATGACGTAAGGGAGCACAACTTAGGTGATATCGACATGTGCATGATGGTTGAACGAGTTCCCAGACAAACGCTGAACTGGGTACCACCTGAAAGACTTAAAAGCGGCAGATCAAAACGAACTTAGATACAGGGAATAGAAAAAGCCAGAAAAAGTCAGAAAGAGATCTCAGACCAAGAGACTGATTTAATAGGAGACAGTGTAAACTAGGAAGTGGAAGTCCACGCTATAAATCCGCATATAAAAAGCTACAGAAATAGATTCCTCGCTCAACACTTGGTGGAACATATTGATTAACATAAAATACAAAAATAACACTGGACTAAGTTCGCACGAATTTATTAAAATAAAACAAAACATTCAGTTTACATGCATGTTTCGGGTTTTATCCCATTCTCAAAACTGACAAGAAAACACACAATACTATATAATTATAATCAAATGACAGCTGTTAAAATTGGAGATAAGCGGAACTCCAGCTGATCGTTCACAATCGGTAATTGGCGTTTATGTGCTGAGGATATTTCTAAAAAGTCTAATCGTTTACTTTTTTCCCCTCGTGTAAAATTTTTGTTTTACCGAAATCTATAAAGTGATTGCAATTGATACAATGAGCAGAAAATCCAGTAGTCGCTTTGTTCTGTAATATCGACTTTCTATGTTCATCAACCCTAACCTTTAGAGAACGACCAGTCTGGCCTATGTAGAATGCAGGACATTCATTACAGTACAGCTTATAAACCCCACTCTTTTCCGAATCAGTTAATCGGTCCTTGCCGTTTAAAAAGCTACAATTGAAAATAGTCCGAAAGGTCGTGGAACACACGATATTATTTGTTTGTGACACTTACAGTCTAAGAACGTATCTCAATAGTACTTCAATCAATCTCAATAATTTTTTTGTTTTCAGAATCAATCCTTAATATTTGTTTCTGTTTCAGAATATATTTCTATAACTCTTCATTTCTATTCATTTGTTGAAAAATTTTTCCAATTCACTAATATCCTCTGTCGTAAAATTAAATTTTCAATAATTATTCTCCTCCAAGAATAATTCAAAATTTTTTACTTTTTAACAACATTTTTGTTATTTGCCTCGTAATTTTCATCTTAATACTTCATTTCCTTTAGGTCTGTTTATTTCTGGTTTTGTTTACAATAAGGGATATTGTGTATAAAAACTGGGACACTGGTAGACCGGAATTAAAACAATGATAGCTTCATTCTCTGAAATATTCGGGAAGATTTTGTCCAACAGACTACTAACTTTTTTTATAAACTCAATATTATCTCAGAACGTCAGCATGGAATCGTTAAAAGTAAAAATGAAGAAACTCCTGCCTTCGAACTCATCAATGAGGTTGTTATTTCCATGGAGCAAGGAGAGATACCGATCGATGGGTTTGTTCTTGAATCTGATAGAGAGTGTATGGATCATGTTAGATTGCTAGAAATTTTTGAGGATTCTGGAGTAAGAAGTAATCAGTTAGAACTGATGAAAAGCTATTTGTCCTCTTGGACACAGAAGTTTGGGAAGCTATCTAGTCCAACAAAACTGAAAGAACTCTATTTGCTTCAGTTTTAATATGTGAATCTTATACCAATGAAGTCAAAGAATATTTTATGGCATGATGGTTATATTTATATGACTATTTTTCTCGTTTTTTGACTTGATCCATATTGAGTATTTTTTCAAGCTGTGCAATATTTGGAATTACAAAATGTAAAGCGTATTCAAATACCATTCTTTCATTGTTCAGACAGATATTCCTTCTGTTTTTTCAATTACAAAAAAAAAAGAAAATACCACTTCTGATTTAGATGTATTTAAATATGTTACCAAATTACACGTTTATTGACCCATTTTGGAAAATAAATATTCCATTCACCAAGTCACGGTCTTACCACAAATATTATGTAATTAAAATTATTTTTTGAATTTAATTTAATTTTTCATTTTCATATTGTTTCAAGAAATAGATCCACACAAGTTATTTTTTCTGAATTTTGTATAAATTTCATTTGTGTTTCCTTATTTTTCTTCTCCTTTTCAGTTTGTATTTGAACATCAATTTCTTACGTTTTCAGATACAGATTCAAATTATAATGCCAATCTCAATCTTGAATTGTAACTTGATCAGCTACAAAGTTGATGATTCAAATTCATTAATTTCCATACAACATTAGCACCGTTTAATATGTTTTCACTACTGCAAGTATATTTAGGCTGAAGTATAAATATTCTTGGTAGAATCTGTAGACATATTTAACTTAGGATAATAAGTCTAAGGAAGAACCACATGGATAACGATAACTCGAATAATTATCAACGGAATACTTAGTGTGAACTTTACCGCCACTCATAATTTTTCACATAATCCACAAAAACCCCTTTAAAGGAACATAAATATAATTCTACAGTATTCATCAAATGCTCAAATATATAGATATTTTATGGTATGAATAGGTTTTGTCAATAAACTACACTTGTTCATTGCTCATATTAAATTAAACTACCGTAGCACAGCGAATAAACTTTAATGTATGGTTTTCACAAGGTCGGTTGCTGACCGCCCAGTACTGTCCATTCTGTTGCATGCAGAGTGGTGTCACTAGCTTGGCGTGCACAGGAGACAACACGGTGTTACCAGTCTGATCTTTGTGCTTCCAACCCATTGCGTTTATATGAGTACAGCACGGTATTGACGCCTGCCAAATAGATAATCAAAGCGTTTAAGTTTTTCAGAATATTTGACTATTAGCCTTACAGCTTGCTGGACATTTGATGAAAAATCTCAAAAGCCATTTTCGAATGCGCAAAGAAAGATCTGAAAAATCTGTCCAAGTGCAAACCGCCCGTCTATACTCAGTGACAAGTATCTAATTGTATTTCGCCTGGAGCGAGTGTTAGTCCAGTAGCTGTACTGTAAAATCGAAATATTCAGAAGTAGCTGCTCATCGACACTCTGTTTTTACTGACCCAGTAGTTGTCGAAAAGTGACTGTCCTTCACTGTCGGCCAGCTACTGTCCCTGTAAAAACCAAGCCTTTGACAGAAATGAATAAATCTATAAGCATCTAATACTCGCTTCGAAAACGACGTTCCCTTTTTCATTCACCTATTTATGCACTACTTATACTTGGTCAATTGGAAAATTGCTCGTGATCGAAATGGGAGATAATGGCCTCTTAATTGAAATCAAGTCCTTAGGTAGAGGATAATATTTTCTTTGGAATATTGTAGAACGTAAAGTACATACTAAAAAAAATCGCAGATTTTGAATTTTGAATTGAATCAGTCCTTACTTGGTGAAAATCCATATTGAATAATATTTAAATAAGGTTATTCTGATTTTCACCAATTTTTACTGTTATGTTTACAACAATCGGTTCGCTATCACAGTAGCATCATCAGGCAAGATTACATTTTGAATAACTGAGCTTGTTTCCGAAATCCGTTGCTTTTTATATTACAGTAAGTAGAATAAATTTTTATTGAGCACTAAAACCCAAAAAAGGGTCTCTGCAAATTCCAGCTCATCTGAATATATTTTACAGAGGTGATTTATTTAAATCTATTTGTTCGTTAAGTAATATTCCTATTTTATTATGTTTATTTATCTCTAGAGTTTCTAACAGATTTAAGGCATAACCTTAGAATTACTTTTATTATTGAGAAAACTCTTCAAATGTTCACAAGTTCTATGACGGAAAGTTCTTCCAGTCTGTCCTATGTAAACTTTAGGGCAATCACCGCAGGTTAACTTATAAACCCCCGATTTATCATATTTATGTGTACAGTCTTTATTATTTTTAATGAATTTACTCAAGTTTGAATTGGTTTTAAATGAAGTTCTCAAATTATATTTATTTTTGAAGTATGTAACAATTTTCTCAGAAATACCTCTACTGTATTTCAAGAAAATGTATTTAAAATTTTCTTTTATATTAGGAAACATTATATTTAAAGCTATTTTATTATTTTTATTCATCAACAATTTGTCTATCAACGTAGGATCATAGTCATTATTAATAGCTATTTGTTTAATTATGTTAAGTTCTGAAATATAATTTTCTCGATTCATGGGAATAATAACTAATCTTTGGATCATACAATTAAATGCTGATAATTTTTGATTCAAAAGGATGATTTGATTTATTGTTTATAATAGAATCCGTATAGGTTGGTTTGTGAGATATTGAAAAATCATGTGAATTATTTATTCGAGTAACAGTTAAATCAAGAAAATTATAATAATAGAATTATTATGTTCGGTTTCCATAGTGAATTTAATTGAAGGATGTATTTCATTGATAAATAAAAAGAATTTTTTTTAAAGTCTTTCTGCACTTGTAAAGCAACAGAAAATATCGTCTACATATCTAAACCAATATGAAAGGTATTTAAGTAAAATAAAAAGGCTTTTTACTTGATAGAAGAAATATAACAAAATTTGAATATTAAAACAAATTGAAATATGTTTATCTTCTACAATTTTAATTTCAAAAAGATTTTTATTCAAAAAACTTTTAGAATTAAATTAATGTCTAAAACAAGCACCGCTTACATTTAATAGACGTATATAATCAAAACTCAATATAGAATGTCAAATGGAATAAATAAACCAACAGATATAAGAAAATTATTAAAATTAATAAATAAATATTTAAAGGAGACAATATTTTTGTTTCTGGTCTTACCTTTAAGAACACCAATTGCCTTTTAAAAACATGAACACACTTAAGGGACATTTCAAAGAATATAATTTATTTGAAATATTTAATATATTTAAATATTCGAATAAGTTAATTCAGAAATCTCTAAAAAATGCACTATATCTTCAAGAAACAAATATAATTCTAAGCAATTCCGTCTTCAGTCCTCAATAATATTCCAAATATCAAAATCAAAAAACTAACCTATACCACAAACAACTCAGCACGTGCACAAGGAATAAGGCTTGGAAACACAGATCAACTTTATAAATCAAGATTGATATATGTTCTAACGAAATCAAAGAACAGTGTGAGTTATTTTTAAGGCTTATTTAAATTCATTGATATTCCATAATGAGATTTATTGAAGCCAAAATATAATTATATATTATATATAAAATAAAATAGAAAGGCTTTTTACTTGATAGAAGGAATATAACAAAATTTGAATATTAAAACAATTTGAAATATGTTTATTTCTACAATTTTAATTTCAAAACGATTTTTATTCAAAAAACTTTTAGAATTAAATTAATGTCTAAAACAAGCACCGCTTACATTTAATAGAGGTTTATAATCAAAACTCAATATAGAATGTCAAATGGACAAGATTTTGTTAGATCATAGAAGAATCTTGATTTATAAAGTTGATCTGTGTTTCCAAGCATTATTCCTTGTACACGTGCTGAGTTGTTTGTGATATAGGTTAGTTTTTTGATTTTGATATTTGGAATATTATTGAGGACTGAAGACGGAATTGCTTAGAATTATATTTGTTTTTTGAAGATATAGTGCATTTGTTAGAGATTTCTGAATTAACTTATTCGAATATTTAAATATATTAAATACTTCAAATAAATTATTTTCTTTGAGAAGTGTGTTCATGTTTTTAAAAGGCAATTGGTGTTCTTAAAGGTAAGACCAGAAACAAAATGTTGTCTCCTTTAAATATTTATTTATTAATTTCAATCACTTCCGTACATCTGTTGGTTTATTTATTCCATTTGATATTATATATTGAGTTTTGATTATATACGTCTATTTAATGTAAGCGGTGCTTGTTTTAGACATTAATTTAATTCTAAAAGTTTTTTGAATAAAAATCTTCTTGAAATTAAAATTGTAGAAGATAAACATATTTCAATTTGTTTTAATATTCAAATTTTAAAAAGTATTTCTTAAGGGAATTTTTGTGAATTTTAGTTTCAATATTTTCCATGAATATTTCTGCTAATAAAGGACTTAAGGGACTTCCCATAATCAAACCGTTTTCAGATTTATAAATTTTATTTTTGAATTGAAAATAATTTTATTTAGTGCAAATATCTAGACATTCTAAAATATCTTCTTTAATAATTGTATTACATCTGTTGTTGATTAATAGATTTAATTAGTCCGTTTCGTTCTATGAAGTAACTGACTGTTTATTTAGGACTTACCACTCATCTGAAAATGTTTAACGAATTTATCATAAACTTTTCCTTTCTTCCACAACACAACAGTAGAAATACATAAGGACTATTTCCTAATTATTGGGCAATGATAGGGATATATAAAATAAATTCCAGAATATTCATTTTTAATATACGAGAGGAAAAAATTCAGAGTTTTCTTCATCTTATTCGATCAATCGAACTCGACAAAGACCGATAGATCCTTTAATGTTTAGATCGATAATTCAGTTTTTCTTTTTGCCGAACAAAAATTATTCCTAACTAAAACCAAATTCTCCATAGTGGTAGGGAAAATTAGTGCTTTGTCTCCAAATGGTGTTCGATAATCTGAAACCACACGCAATGTCGTGCTACTTTTCTCACTTTCTCTGAAGCTTCGATGTGAAAAAATAGATCGGGTTGAAAAAATGTATTCCAAATTGTCGCGTGTCTGACGAGGCTTATCAGACCCATCAAATAGCCCCAATAAACGTGAATGTTTCATTACATTCGAAATACAGTATTTTCGTTCTGATGGAGCAGACATAGACGATTTCCATTCGTTTTACCATAATCATTCACTTATCGTGTATACTGAAATGTTTAGTGTGCGTGAATTCCTCGACAATATCGCACTTTCGAAATGTCTGATAGCTCCATTTCGAAATGATGGATAAACGTGGCGTATTTTTAAATATCAAGTTTTTTAACGGCCTTCCTAACTGAATAAAATGACCATTCCATAAAAATTCAACATAATTAGGGACACTCGACTATTTCTTGAGTATAGTAATATTATCACAAATTGTAAAAGCACTAATTGGTAGCCACAATCTCAAACGTTCTTTCATAAAAATAGTTGAATAAAATTTACAATACCTGATACCCGTAATAAGTTAAACATATTCAAATTCCATTTAAGAAATTTCGAACAATTTTTCAAAAGATATTAATTTTTTCTTATAATAATAATAATTTATTCATTTCCAATACAGTACATATCACGGAATACAAATAAATTTTAACCCATCAAAAATTAAATGGGGAGTCAGGTAAAATTTTGTTTAAAAAGACACACAAGTATATATAAATAAAAAATGTAGTCTTTATATTCGTTTTATATTCGTTGGTTTTTCTCAATTCCATTTTATATTATATGATGAATTTCGATTTTATACGTCTATTAAATATAAGCAGTGCTTATAAAGACATTAATTTAATTCTTAAAGTTTCTTAAATAAATTTTTTGAAATTAAAATTGTAGAAGACTAACAGATTGAACCTGTTTTGATATTTAAATTTTGTAATATCCTTCTATCAAGTGAAAAACCGTTCCTTATCATTTTATTCTATATATAGGTAATATATAATTATATCAGGTTTTTAAATAAAGAAATGTGTTATACAATGTTAAATGTTTTTAACTAAGACCATTAAAGTACCTTATAAACTTTGTGTGATTTTTTTTGGGAGCATAGAACATAGAGTACCTTGGATATTAGATGTACCTATGTGAATGTTTCTGAAAATCACATATTTCTGAAGATTGCATTCGGTAAGTCTATTTATTGTTAATTGATTCTATTATTTTTTATATGTAATGTTGAACTGGTCTTATCTGAATTTTAATTATTTTTTAGGATGTGCTACATGTTTTGAGATTTTTTGAAGTAATTTATTTAAATATATTGAATATTTCAAATAAATTAGTTTTTGAGAAGTTTTTGCAATTATGTTTTATATTTTTGAGGAAGAGTTATTTTTCATAAATTTAGAATCAGAAAACAATACATTTTTTCAACAAACCGGGCTTCGTACGTTTGTTTGAAGAGTTCAGTACGCATGCCTGGAACGAAACAAAAAACGTTTGTTTATTTATTATTAATTTTGATTGACAATTTATATTCGTTGGTTTTTCTTGATTCCATTTGATATTGTATGATGAATTTCGATTTTATACGTCTATTAAATATGAGCAGTGCTTATAGAGACAATAATTTAATTATTTAAATATTTGAATATTAGCCTTCTAAATATTCAATTCCAAAAAATTATATTTAATAATTATAACTTCTGAAAATAAATTAAAATAATGTCATATAAGTACCACTTATATCAATTGACATATAAAATAAACATTCATTATAATTATAATGAATATTTATATATTATATATATATATATATATATATATATATATATGTATATATATATATATATATATATATAAATTTCTGGATTCCTGTTATTTATAATATATATATATATGTACATATATATATTTTTTTTTTTTTTTTTTTTTTTTTTTTTTTTTTTTTTTTTTTAATAATCACCATTATGGGAGTTTCCTCTAGAAGGTCCGGGTCTTAACGACCAAGGACCTTCTAGGCAGCTGTAAGGAACATTCTAACAATTCTTGTTGTCCAGAGGATCACCTCCTTCTGAGCTTTACTTATCAACTCCTGATCCAGTTCAAGGAGTTCCGTATTTTCTGCCAGGTGGCTCTCAACCAATCCATTCGTGGAGATTATCAGGGGCAGAATCTTTACCGTTCTTAGCTGGTGTATCTCTTTTATTTCAAAAGCCAGGTCGTGGTACTTTGTTAGTTTCTCCGTGTACGCTCTACTTATGTTATCATCTGCCGGGACGGTTATATCAATGATTGTTGCTTTGCGGTTTCCTTTATCAAAGATCACGATGTCGGGCCTGTTGTGCGGCACCGATCTATCCGTTATTATCGGGTTGTCCCAGTAGAGTTTGAACTGACTGTTTTCAAGTATCGGCTTGGGTAAGTATTCGTGTACCCTTCGAGAGGTAAGTATAAGTCCTACTTTCATGGCAATGGCTTGGTGAAAGATTTTTGCCATAGCATTATGCCGCTGGGTGTACTCCCTGGGTGCAAGAATGGGGCATGAGGATGTCACATGTTGTATAGACTCCAAGGCTTGGCAGCATATATATATATATATATATATATATATATATATATATATATATATATATATACATATATACTACTCTGCCAAGAAAGTACCAGGAATTTTCAATTAAAACAACATTTTTACATTTAATCGTCAAAATTTATTGGGTCGCCTTCAAAATAGGTTCCATTTGCTACAATACATCTATGTCAACGGCACTTCCAATTATCGAAACATTTTTTATAGGCGCTTTCCGGGGTGGACTTTAGCTCTTGCGCCGAATTTTGTTTTATGGCTTCAATCGACTCAGAACGGGTGCCACGAAGGGGCAATTTTAGTTTTGGGAAAAGGAAAAAGTCGCAGGGAGCCAAGTCCGGCGAATACGGTGGTTGCTGAAGCAAGTTTGTTGAGTTTTTGGCGAGAAAGTCAGTCACAATCGTAGCTCGGTGAGAAGGCGCGTTATCGTCATGCAAAATCCATGAGTTGTTGGCCAACAAATTTGGCCGCTTTTTACGGATACGCTCACGCAAACGTTTCATAACGCCTAGGTAATACTCCTTGTTTACCGTCTGACCCTCTGGAACGAATTCGTAGTGCACCACGCCACGGATATCGAAGAAAACAATGAGCATCACCTTCATTTTCGAGCGGCTTTGGCGTGGTTTTTTCGGTTTCGGCTCATTTTTTGCCACCCATTCCGATGATTGCTGGCTTGTTTGCATATCGTACTCGTAGACCCAGGTCTCATCACCAGTTATAATGCGTTCCATGAATGTAGAATCGGAAATTCATCGATCCATCATGTCTGAAGCATCCTGTTCGCGATGACGTTTTTGAAGAAAATTCAGGTCTTTCGGTACGGGTCGTGCGGCCACCTTTCTCATGCCCGAAATATCAATCAAAATCGTACGTGCGGACTCGTGGGATACCTTAAGATGATGTGCTATCTCTCTCAAGCTGGTACGACGGTTTTCCAGCACCCTTTCCCTAATTTTATCGACGTTATCTTCGATCGAAGCCGTCAATGGGCGACCATTTCACGACCGTCCTTGAAGGCTCTGTACCACTGATATGCACGAGTTTTCGATAGAGCATTATCACCAAAGGCCTTTTGCAACATTTTAAATGCATCGGCACACGAAAATTCATTTGCAACACAAAACTTTAAACAAATTCTTTGCTCAACATAATCACCCATAGTAAAAATCGGCACGCACTCTGACATCGACTGACTTAATCAGCTGTTGCAAACACATTAGTTGACAGATCCCGCTCAAGCTTGGCATAGTAATTAAGGACAGCGGTACCAACCTAGGAAAAAAAATTTTTACCTGCCTCATTGCCCCGCCAGATTTAAATCGATAATTCCCGGTACTTTCTTGACAGAATGTATATATATATATATATATATATATATATATATAAGGAAGAAATCAAAAACAATGCTGTTTCTTCGGGTTTCTCAATTCACATTTCTAACAGCTAACTAAATATAACATGTGATAGTTTAAGGTTAAAATCTTAGACATAGAACATTGAAGTTACAAAGTTGTTTTCCCTAAAATTTTATTGAAGTGTTTTATTTTTACATATATATATATATATATATATATATATATATGTAATAATAAAGAAAAAAAATATATATATATATATATATATATATATATATATATGTGTGTGTGTGTAAAATTAAAACTGTTATTTTTAGGGAAAACAACTATGTAATTTCTATGTTCTATGTCTAAGATTGTTTTAGTTTTAGGTTAAAATCATAGACATAGAACATAGAACATAGAAGTTACAAACTGTTTTCCCTAAAAATAACCATTCTATTTTTGCATATATATATATATAACTTTTGTTGAATGGTGGAGGTCCTCACTTGATGGAAATCCATTTTCATTTAATTTAAAAGGGATTAAATAAAAACATATTTAATAAAATTTCCACATTTATTGTGTTTCAACAATATTGTAACACTACATTTGCAACAATTGTTTCGCCAAATTCTTGGCTTCTTCAGGCGAGTTCGATGTTAAACTACTCTAAAAATTTATTTTTTCTCCTTATATATTTCTCAAGATGGAAGAGGGGGGAACGGTATTCTAAATGCTTCTGGGAATTTTTATGGCATGTTTATCAATGGTGATCTGTTGACATCGGTTTGGTCATTAAGTAAGATATTCTGCCTGTTATATGTGTTAATTTCCATTGCTTCTAGAATATTAAGTCTTTTACTTTTGTTTTCTATGTGTAGAATTTTGTAGTTTGAATCAAACATATGTCCCTCGTCTAAAAGATGGTTCGCATAAGTTGAGTTCTGTTTTTTATTCAGGAAACTACTCAAATGTTCTTTAATCCTCTTCTTGAAGTTCCTTCCTGTTTGTCCAATATATACTTTCTGGCATGAACCACAATTCAACTTATATACTCCCGATTTTTTGTTTTTATCTAATTCGTCTTTATTATTTTTGATTAAATTACTTGAAGTATTATTGGTTTTGAATGCTATATTGAAATTCCGTTCGTTTTTCAAAAAAATTGCTACTTCTATTGATTTTTTACCTGTGTAATTTAGTGTTATATATCTATTCTGTTCTATTTTTTCGCTTTTGGGGTATATTAATGTTAGAGCTTGCTTTAATAAGAATTTATTCAATATTTGGTCCACAATGTCAGGTTTGAAACCATTATTAACAGAGATTTGTTTTATAGTATTGAGCTCACAGTCAAAATTCTGTTTTCTCATAGGTGTTTTGATTAGTCTATGTACCATGCTATTGAATGCTGCTAGTTTTTGTGAATATGGATGATGTGACTTTGAATGGATCGTTATGTCGGTGTAGGTTGGTTTGCGATAAATTGCAAAATCGTGTTTACTATTGATTTTTGATACTGTTAAATCTAAAAAATTTATTTTACCATTTTTTTTCTCTTCATACGTGAAATTTATATGAGGTGAAAGTTTATTGATGAAATCTAAAAATAGGGTCAACTGTCTAATTGTTCCTATGAACAAACATAAAATGTCATCTACATAGCGATACCAATATATGAAATGTTTAAAATATTTACTTTTTTCTATTGCTTGTTCCAGGTAATTCATAAAAAATTCGGCTAGTAACGGACTAAGGGGATTACCCATTGCTAAATTTTCTGTATTCATATAAAACATGTTGTTACTCTAAAAATAAATTTTTAGAGTAGTTTAACATCGAACTCGCCTGAAGAAGCCAAGAATTTGGCGAAACAATTGTTGCAAATTTAGTGTTACAATATTGTTGAAACACAATAAATGTGGAAATTTTATTAAATATGTTTTTATTTAAACCCTTTTAAATTAAATAAAAAAAAAATATATATAACTTTTGATTATTAATTTCTTGAATCCTGTTATTTAAAGTGAAATTGTTCTTTCATAGGATGTTGGATCTCACAAATAAAATAAAAAAGTATTATGAATATTGAAAAGATGTTTCGTCCTCGCGAAAATATTATTATTAGAAACACCTGATATTTCACGGCAAACAGCGTCATTCGAGAATTATTGTGAACCAATACGTAGACGATGCTGCATACCAGTGGAAGGTAGATTGTTTCTGAATGTTGAGCTGCTAAATAATACTAATTTTTTGCTTCGGTACGTTACCTCTTAGTCCTATTTTATATATTTTTATGACTGTAATATCTTTTTTCAGAATGGTCACATGATTTCAATTTGTATACTGATAAAATTGAGAATGTCCTCAGGACCGAGGACGAAAGGTCTTTTTAATATTCATAGTACTTTTTTATTTTATTCGTGGAATCCAAAATCGTAAGAAAGACCAATTTTACTTTAAATAACAGGATTCAAGAAATTCTAAGTTTTGCATATATATATATATATATATATATATATATATATATATATATATATACAATATATAATACAAGTTACAAAGTTGTAACTTTGTAACTTGTAAGATTTTGACCTTAAACTGTCACATGTCATATTTAGTTAGCTGTTAGAAATGTGAATTGAGAAACCCGAAGAAATAGCATTGTTTTGATTTCTTTCAGGTTAGTAAACTATTTATTTTATTTCTTTTTATTTTTTTCATTTTTCTGTTTGTTCTTATTTTATTTTGTGTATACTATTCTAATATATTTTAAACTAAAGAAAATAAATTCTTCCGGAATCATGACATCAAATCGTCTATTTCTTCAATTATAAAAATATGAATTGATTACATTCTTATAAATCAAAAATGTAAGCTATAATGACGACATCCATGAAGATTTGCATCCCTTTGGAAGCATCCAACACTGATGAGAAGAAAAATACATACCAATTCAAATGGATCCAAACTACGGCAATGGAAAATAAATATTATTAAATATCAGAGGACAAATAGGATATATCTGACCATCCTGAACTTTTGGCTCTATCGAAAGTCAAGAATATATTGAAATCGATTAAAGTAAGAGGTTCATTTCGTACGTGTGTCATTTCATTAACTCCGGAATTGAAAGAAATATATTTTGATGCCGAAGAAGATGTGATGTTTAAGAATGAATATTTACAACTGATTTATTCACCCGAATACGTGAGAACAGTATTTGGACAAGAATCACCAAAAATACAGGATACGGTAGAACTTTCGAGAAAAAGCAGGGAGAATAAAAAGGATTTCAAGAGGATAAAGGAGGATTTTGTGCTGAATAATTCTGATGGTAAGAGTGTTTCAGTGAATTTCTGGTTAGAAAAATTTGTGACGGAATGCTTGCGTTGTGAAGTAGAAGAAGATAAAGACAAAATTTTGATTTGACGGTTGTTTCTGGATGAAATAGCGAAAGAATGGTTTGATTCTGAATTAATTACATTAGGTTTAGACAACAGTTTTCAAATATGGAAAGATAACTGCTTAGAGAGTTTTTGTGAAACGAGTTGGAATAAATATAGAGCGGCATATTCATTTAGGTACGTAGGAGGAAGTTTAGTTGACTATGCATTTAGGAAAGAAATTTTTTTGTTGAATCCGAAATCCGAAATAACTTTCCAACTGATATATTAATTGATTTAATTGTGACAAGTTTGCCAGATATTTTACAAGATAAAATTGATCGATCAAATGTAACAACTTTCGAGAAATTATTGGGTGAGTTGCGAAAACTAGAAAGTTCAAAATAATATGAGAGCGATCGAAGTAAAGAAAATCATAGAATGAATAAATCTACCGAACAAATTCCTTCCTATTCACAAACAAATAGAAGGGACCATGCTCAATTTGTGAGAAGAATGGTTTTTCAGGTAGATTCCATCCGGAGACTTTATGTCTACTAAGGAATATATCCAATAATTTTGATCAGAAGAACGTACCCGGTAACATAAAAACTGTAAGCAATGTTGGGGTACAGGATGAATTAAATCAGGCCTTTTCGAACAAAAAAAACTAAGAATGCTGCCATTGATAAAATTGAAGGTGTTTATGATTAATAATGAATTATGTGGAATTTATGATTCAGGCTCAAATGATAGTCTTCTGAATTCAAAAGTAGCAGAAAAGTTTTGTCTACGCATTCAAGATAATAGAAACCACATTCAAAACGGTCAGTGGTAGGGCAAAATTTTCAAGAAAAATAATTACAAAAATGAGAATCAATAATATCAAAAAAAAAGTTGTACTTTTTGTAATTAATGAGAAAATATGAGATATTCTACTCGGACTAGATTTTATTTCCAATTTTCAATTAAAACATGATTTTGATTTGAATACTTATCAAAGATTAGATATGAATGGAGAGAGAAAGATCAATTGTGTCAATAATAATAATGATAATGATAACAATGATTACTCCATCAATTTCAATGAAGGGATACCAACAGAACTTTTTGAAGCAAAGCTAGACCACTTGGAAACGAATCAGAGAAATCAAATTGAAGTTTTAATGAATAAATACGATGTGCAAAATAATGAGGCACATATAAAACTTTTAGAACACAAATTTATAGCAAGAAAACTATACAGCTATAGAGATAGAATTCCAAATAGGAAGATTGTTGAAAACGAATCTGATTGAGGAGTCCTCCTCACCTTTTGCATCACTAGTCATTTTAGCATATAAGAGAGATGAATGGTCTGAAACCAGATTATGTGTCGATTTTCGTGAACTCAATAAATTCATTGTTCCCGAACCACAGCCTTTCTCATTAATTGATGAAATCTTATCGAAGACCCGAAACTCAAAATTCTTCACTAAATTAGATGTAAATTCTGCCTTTTGGTCGATATCTATTCGTATCAAATAAGGATATAATTCTGCTTTTGTGACACAGAATGGTCACTTGCACTGGAAATGTTTACCTTTTGGACTTAAAACATCCCCGGCCATATTTCAACGTATATTGAATAATATTATGAGAAAATATAACCTGAATTTATTCTGCCTAAATTATATAGATGAAAATATGAATAAAAGCAATATTCTAATTTCCGCTAATATTTTATTAACACTACGATCGTTACGTCATACCATGACTTCTTCAGGTGAGTATTACAAGATACTCTTTCTTTTTTGAATCATTTTTCTGATTTCCAAAAGAATTCTCAAACTCTCTTCGCCCCCTCTATTTTTGTTATATCCATGTACTATAAAATGAATTTCTTGTTCATGGTATACTCACTATCTTGTGATACTCACCTGAAGAAGTCATGGTATGACGTAACGATCGTAGTGTTAATAAAATATTAGCGGAAATTAGAATATTGTTTTTATTCATATTTTCGAGATGAATTTCCGTCAAGTAAAGACCGAAACAATCATAGATTATATAGATGATATTCTCATATTTTCTTCAACATTTGACCAACATATAGAACATTTGGAGAGTCTTTTGAAAGCAATAATAATGAAGGATTCAGACTTGAATTTATTGAGTGTAATTTTGCAGAAGAAGAAGCCAACTAATTGGGACATATTGTAGGACACACAGTGCGACCTGTAAATAACAATTTAATTTCCATTGGGAATTTTTCTCCACCAGATAGTCGGAAGAAGATAAGGCAATTTTTGGGTAAGGTTAATTTTTGTCACCAATATATAAAAGATTCAGCTAGATTATTAGAACCGTTGCATAATTTACTGAGAAAAGATGTAAAATACAATTGGTCATTGGCTTGTTAGGAAGCCAATGACATCCCTTGTTCTGAGCCAATTCTTGCAATTTTCGACCCAAGTGCTACTATATCTACAGATGACAGTGTTCAAGGAGTAGGAGCTGTTCTTAAACAAAAACAGATTAACGGTGAAATGAAACCCGTAGCCCATTTTTCTAAAAAACTAAATAAAAATCAACAGAACAAGAAAGTAATATTCCTAGAATGTCTGGCAATTAAATTTTGGAAATATTGGCTAATAGGACATAAATTTATTGTTGTTACTGCCCATAAGCCATTAGAAGGTAAAGAATTTCGTACAAGACCAGATGAAGAGCTGGGTGACATGATGAATTTTCTATCACAATTCGAGTTTGAGATTAGATATGAACCAGGAAAAGGAAATGTAGAAGCAGATTGCCTTTTTAGAAACGTAGTTCTAGAAGAAACGGAGATATGGACGAATGTATAAGAACAGTTAATTTGTTGGAATTAAATGAAATAAAAAACGTTCAACAGAATAATCTCTTCAATATAAATAGTATGAGAAGAAATGTTGTACAGAAAGAGATACATATATAACATATGAACATACATATGAAAATTCTTTACGCTATCATGAATACAATAAAAAACTGATCGACAGGAATAGGAAACTTTATGATTTTAAAATTTGAGACTATGTTTTCGTTGAAAATAAATCAAAATTGAATAGAAAAAAAACTTGATGAAATGAGAATAGGACCTTTTCCAATTGTGAAAAAAATTTCTAAGACTTTATATCAGATATATATTAGAAATAAAATGAAGGACAATAACTATTTTCATGTAACTAAGTTGCTCCCATGTAAAAACGCAAACATGTAATGAGGAGTGCATACTTTGTGTGGGGGATGTAAAAATAAAAGTGTTATTTCCAGGGAAAACTTTGTAACTTCTATGTCTATGTTCTATGATCTAAGTTCTATGTCTAAGATTTTAACCTAAAACTGTCACATGTCATATTTAGTTAGATGTTAGAAATGTGAATTGAGAAGCCCGAAGAAATAGCCTTGTTTTTGATTTCTTCCAGGTTAGTAAGCTATTTATTTTATTTCTTCAATTTCTTTGAATTTCTTTGTATATTATTTTTTATTTTGTGTATGTTATCCTGGTAAATTTCGAACTAAAGAAAATGAATTCTTTCAGAATCGTGACATCAAATCGTCCATTTCTTCAATTATAAAAATAAGAATTGATTACATTCTTATATATGTTTCATCAAAAAGTACGAAAATAACATCTAGGTGACATCGAGAGAATCATTATTACCTCATGACATATACCCCATTTTTGAGCATGAGTTCGATACAGGGTGTTCAAGGTCATTTTCGTTTTTTATGAAGATTTACTGTCGATTTTGCATTAGCTACGATCCACAGATTCTGGTGGAAAAATAAGCTTGTTTGACCACTCCGCATCATCACATGCATAAACACCACCCCAATTTGTCTGTTCTAAACAACGCAGAAGCTTCTCCTTGTCTAGTGCTGTGCGCGTTCTCACACTTTCTTCTCTTCTCCTCCGCAATTCGCCCCGCAAGTTCGTCGAAGCTATCGTAGTATAGTGGTCTGTAATAAGCTTTAAGATATTTCTGCATTTGTGTCCAACTCGTGCTTTTGGCTCTTGCTATGTACAAAAATATGATCAAGACAAGTTCTGGAAGACTCTGTTACCCTAGTTGGACCATTGATGAGTGAAATATATCCGCTTTCATATAAAAGATTCTGGAACATGTCTGCTTCAGCATTGCTCCGCATAAAATCAATATTCACATCTCCAATCAAATATACACATTCACAGCAGGTCAAAGACTGATCCAACAAAAGTGGAGCAAGACCATCCACAAATTCCTCTATACTCATTCCTGGTGCCCGATATTTGGCTACTACACCTATCTTCACAATTCACAATCTCAGAATTAATTTAAAAGAGTTTGTTGGACCTATTTTAACATCAAGGTATGTGAACAAAATATCTTTCTTCATGTAGACAGCAATACCATCATTCTGATTTAGCCTGTTTTGTGTTATAACCGTTTCATAGCCTTCGAGAGAGATCAACGATTTGTCCTCTATTTTCTAAGTCTTCGTCTGAAAGATGCAGCTGGGAGATTCGATCTGAGGAAGCAACACCCCAAGATGTATAAAATTCTTCTGAAAGCTTCTAATATTCAAGTGGTATATGGAAAAATGCTCATCTTGCAGTTGCAGTATGTTGATGAGCTAACCAACTATTTACAACTCTAGTGTTTAAACATCAACACATTTGAAATCATCAACAGAAGGATCCAGTCTACTAACGTTCGAAACGTCAGGATATTTATACTATATTATACACTAAATATGAAAGTTAAAAATTTCAATTACATCCGGATAAAAATAATCAAATTTCTTGCCGTTAATATTCGAATCATATTTCCTAATATAGAAAAACTATGATCCTTCACGAATTTGATCCTCCTATCAAGAACTCTATTTTTTTGAAACTTTAAAATCATCGTATCTTTTATTCACAAATCTATCATGTTTATAAGATGATGCCCTAAAGAATGAACAGTAGTGGAAATCTTCGAAATATGAACTCTATATGTATAGTCAAGTATCAGTTTTAGGGAATTCCTAAGAAACATTGTGAGGGAATGGAAAAAATAAATATTCTATTCGTTCGTGAATTGAATATACTCTAGAATATAAATTTTATTGATACTGTAATACCTTCTGCGTACAGGTTGGAAACGTTTGACAGCATAACCTCAATCCAGAACTAATATGTGGTGAGTGAATTATTGAATAGGATGCACAAGCATCGTAATTATGAGGTTGTGTTGACAATTCATGGGTATCAAACATACCTACACATACACATAGTATCTATCACATGTTTTAATTGCGATAATTGGTATAATTCAGATATAACTAAATAATGTGGTACAATTACCCCACGGATATTTATCAATATGGTTTGTTTCAATGAGAAATTTAAATATATTTTACTAATTCAAAAAGAGATTTCAGTATTAATGAGCTGATAGAACTTTTCAGCCATATTTCAATTAGTTTCACCAACAAGAATATATGATGTTTGTCCGTTTAATACTTTGTATGAGCTTAAACGGCTCAAGAAACAGTCTGGAAATTCTGTAAAATGAACATATTCTTGAATTTAGTGAATGCATATCAATTCAAATAGGTACATCAGTTACGGACCGAAATTGACCAAAAAGTAGATAACCCTTGAGATGATACCTTCAACTGATTTCCTGGTTGAAAAGCATTCAAATGCAATGTATCTAGAATTCGAGGTCATATATCATTTGACTCAATTCAAAGATTCAAATATTTTGAGATTCTGAATTTTTCTTATGAGCGTCGGTGGTTTACTGGTTAAACAACTCACTTGGAGTGTGGATTCGTATTTTGACGAGGCAACAAAATTTTTCGCTTGGATGGTTGATCCCTGTTTCGCGGTTTACACTACCTACCATGGCGTAAGAACATAGTAAACAAGCCTAACCAGAACACAACCGATCGCTCAACTCGCACATCTACACTAAAGATTCTGAGGGATCTTCATAGAAGATCTAGAAGTATCAGAATAATATCAATGAAATAGAGCATCGGTGGAGTAGTTGTTTAAGCACCTGACTCATATGCGGAAACTCTTCTTCGTTACAGGTTCCCATCTTGTAGGGAAAATAAATTTTCTCGCTAGGAAAGTCTGGCATCATTTCAGTA
Source organism: Megalocaria dilatata (assembly GCA_034642435.1). Taxonomy (NCBI): domain Eukaryota; kingdom Metazoa; phylum Arthropoda; class Insecta; order Coleoptera; family Coccinellidae; genus Megalocaria; species Megalocaria dilatata. The sequence goes on along the minus strand of CM067854.1, from coordinate 95,297,362 downwards.
TTGGATCAAAAATTTAAAGTGCTGTCGCTAAGGTACCGTAGTGGCACAGAAAAAAAGTTTAACCAGAATATAACTGATATCCCAACTCGCACAAGATATACTAAATCTTATTAGGTATCAGAATAAAATGAATCAATTGAGCGGCTATGGCGTACGGGTTTAAACGTCCGACTCGTATGCAGAGATTCTTTTTCTGTGAGGCTTCGAATTGTGGCGGAAAAAAGAAAATAAATTCTCGCTGGTATGGCCGGTCACCTTTTCACCTTTGAATAAAGAATTAACAGTATTGTGGCTAAGATATTAGTGTAGAAATTAGTTCGTGCGGTTTTGATAATATATTTCGCTACGAGTTTATTATTTTATTGTTTCGTCTAGCAACACTTTCATTATGAAGTTTAATCATTAGGCTTTCTTTTCAGTTTTTATTATTTTACTAAAGTGTAAATAACATAATTTCTGTGTGCTTTTAAAATGTTAACTTTTATAACAATATGCTTTTACGGGTAGTTTTACTTCATAACTTACAAATGAAGGAAAAGGCTGCTGAAAATTATTTTATTTCACTGGTGGTGATCATACTCTAGCCGAACGACCGTGTTGAAAGTGGTTTGATTGATTTAAAAGTGGCAATTTTGATTAAGAAGACGAAGAATGACTCGGGGCAGCACCAAAGTTTAAGGATGAAGAATTAGAGGAAAGGCTCTAAGAAGTTCCATAACAAATGCAAGAGGAACTCGCAGAAACACTTGGAGTCACTCGAACAGCCAGCTGACATGGTTTAAATGCAATGGAAATGATCCGAAGGTAGGAAATTGTGTGCCGTAAGAAACTGAAGCAAAGAGGCGCCAAACGACGTTAATTCACTTGTAAACAACTGCTCCAATGGCAAGAAAGAAGAGCATAGGATTGCAAGTGGCAATGAAAAGTGAGTCCATTACGATAATAAAACCTCGGAAACCCTGGCCATGCCTCATCATCAACTGTCAAGCCGAATATTCATGCCGAGAAGATCATGCTGTGTATTTTGTGCGACCACTTGTGTGAGGTATATTATGAGCTGCTACAATCAACCGACATCACAAGGGAGGTCTAACTGACGAAAATTGATACGTTTGAGCCAAACATTGCAAGAAAAATTATCTCAGTACGCCGATAGATACGATAAGGTTATTCTGCAGCATCTGCGCCGCTCGTTGAAACCTACTTAGAAATGCTCATATAGTAAGTCCTACCCCAGCCCCGGTACAGCACAGACACTGTTCCTTTCGGCTACCAATCAATGCAACATGGACTGACTGACCACCAATTCTTCAATACCGATGAAGTCGAAAAAAGGATCGATGCATGGATAGCGGCCAAAGAGCCGGCATTTTTCGCGATGCGATCCGTGAATTGCCAGAAAAATGGTAAAAAGTAGTGCCTAACGACGAACAACACTTTGAGCGTTGAATGTATAATCAATTTTCCAAAATAGATCTTCAATTTTCGATAAAAAACCGCACGAACTTATTTATACTACTATTAGCACTAACAAGGTCTAATCGGTATACAAAGAACCTCTTACTTTTCATAAGTTATATAAAGCTTTTGAGGGATATCCACAAGAGCTTTAGAAATATTAGTAAAATGTTGAATACCAGAAAAGTGTGTTGCATCGATGTAGTCGTGTTGACCGTTTTTGCCATCGTATTAGAAAGTGTTGTATGACAGTGATCAGTGCCGACTTCAAGTCTAAAAACTCGAATTGATCAAATTAGTTATTGTACAGCCTTCATGAATCATTGGTAGATCGGGAATAATTCCGACAAACGGAATATATAATATATTCTAAAAGAGGTCTAGACAAAAGTTGTGTTGAGCTAGTCTTTGAACGTATTGGTTCCCGAATACATTTATTGTAAACGGAGAAATACAAAGAACATTATGAAATGTAGTATTTGCAATAAATTAATGAGGTAACCAAATACACTTGCCTAAAGTTTCAAAAAAATTTATATATTATATCTATATGAGCGTTAAGTCTTTCAACTTTTTTCTATTGTTCCAAGCAATTCCCTCCTTATTCCTTTCTGTATTATGTTCCTGTACTCGGATGTCACGCAGATAGCTATGGCTTCCTCCGTGTGCAAAGTTTGGTGGTTGCTCTGTAATAACGGGATCTCCTTACTGAACACACAAATTGGTGGCTGTCTTTTTTTCCACCAAGTGTTATCCATCCTTTCAAGCTTTATATCGTACTGATGAGGGCCGAAAGCCCTAAATACGCATCGTGGTTTAATCTATATGAGGGTTATGTCTATTAACTTTTTCCTATTGTTCTATTACCACCTTATTCCTATAGAAATAGTTCCTTCATCGCCGTCGATTTCATCTGAGTAGTCATCAATTATCGGTGCTTCCAGATCATCGTCCTAAGATGACTGACTCTGTTTTAGAAGGTTTCCTATTTCTCTACTTAGTAATTTTTGATTTTTTATACCTCATTTCATTTTAGTGTCTCTTTTTTCTTTTTGTGTTCTTTTAGCCGTTCTTTTTTTCCTTACGATATCAGAATGGTTAATGTTTCTGCTAAATCTGTACTCCTTTGTAGAACCGAATTCACTTGAGCACAAACTACTGGAACTGTCGAGATTATATTCAGTATTTTCCTGGGGTACTCTTCCTAGGTATACTTGTTTGAATTTTTGCGGGTAGTTCATTTTGTTGTGCATCTTGCCACCTGCATCTAGGTTATTGGTTATCATAACTCATTTCATTGGACAAAATTGGAAACTGTCACCTCGTTTCTGTTTGTTTTAAAGTGCATTAGGCATATAAACTCTATTACTATTACAATCAAGGCCTCAGCTGGTACAGCAGAAGGGTTGGATAGAACAATTTCCGTTGCGGACTTGTTCTATGCTCCTGCACATAACTGTCCAAACAGCAATCTGGTGAGCTTTTTTACCTGGTTATTTGTAACATAAAAATTGCAAGCTTAGCAAAAATTTAATTCAAAAAATCTGAAGAATATCGATCTATTGGTTGTAAAAATTGTGTAGTATGACTTGTGGAACAAAATAATAATATGATATGCTCAACACAGTATTCTAGCGTTTCCACGTTACTGCAGTTTGAAGCATGGCCATCAAGTAATAACAATACTGTTCCTGTGGGCTTTCTGGGAACAAACTGATCTTGGAGCCATTGGAAAAATATGACACTGTTGATATAAACCGATCTTTCCGACATGTAGACTAAGAATTCTCGGAGCATCCCATCCTCAAACTCTCGTTTTTTATTATTGCCTTTCACTATGCAGCTAAGTGGAATGAAAACGCCTTCTGCGTTACAACAAGCTATGGCCGTGATAGTTTCCCTTTTTTCTCCAGAACTTGCTATGTTTTCAGATCATTTTTTACAATGGCATAACCTGGCCTATAATTCACCTGTAGACGAGTTACCTTCATGTTATGAATATGTCCAGGTTTACCCATAAGATTATTTTCGATTATTTTGTAAAAGACGGAAAAAATGTTCAAGGATCTATTAATAGCTGCTTTTCTCACTGACAGCCCTGGCTTTCTCTGCATAAATAACTAAAGCCATGGAAAACTAGCCAATTTCGAGTCCTTGTTGGAAAGATTGATCAATCACTAAATTTTTGGCCAATTTGAAAGCCACACTGCTAATGCCAGTTTGAGTAGGGGAAAATCTGTTTTTCTGAAGTTTCAGGATGTGCTTGACTTGTCTTCAGCAGCTTCGCCTTATATGAAAAATGGTTCAAGAGAGCCTTTCTTCATATTTTTCTTCAATTTTCTTTTTAAAGTAGTTGCCGGTACTACAAAATTTCGAGCAACCTCATCAACTTGCATTCTATTTTAATTAATAGCTTGGATTGCATCTGTTAACTGTTGTTCAGCTCTGGAACAACGTCCACTCCATTCGTATTTTGTGAGCGTTCTGAAAAAACACAGGAATATTTATGAGCGATTTCTTCTCATACATCAGTGAAAATCTATCCTTGACATAAGAGGATAGATCGTGCACCTCAAAAACAGATCGCAATATAAAATATTCGTTATTTTGAGGTCATAAATTAAAACTATAATAATTTTACGTACGTTAGGAAGCTAGGTACACTAAAATTAGCGCTACACTTGAAGTCCACCAGAACTTCAAATAAATTGTGTTAATATTTAGTACGTCGTAACACGAACATCGGCCACGAAATTATACGATTGCTCCATCTCACTTTCAGCACCAGCTATCCTCGAATTACCCTACACATACAATATACCGGTGCCTGCTGAAACAAATTTGTACGATGTGTGGGCACACAGAAAGTAGAGACAGTACTCGTGGACAACCTAGGAACAATAATATCTATCATCGATAATAAATATGGTGGGTTTATCCTTTCATTAAGTCTTCTCTGAGAAAATCTGAATCACTGAACCTCAAGTCTCTCAAGTAACGATGATATTCCCACATCACTCATGATGTCAAACATATCAGCTCCACGCTCTAGATACCTATCAGTCCACTTGAACAATACATGTTTGAAAAGTTTCATACGAATGAGTGCTAGAGGAATTATATGACACTGATAGATAAGGAACCATATCAAATTTGCATATTCCAACTGATTGATGACTAGAGGCAAATGAAAAGTTCCCACAGGTCATCAAAATCCATATACTCCTGAGAACAAAGCCCAAAGTTCTACTTGCTGGTACACATAACTTCTCGATATGTGAAATGAAGGTGAAAATAGAGTCAAACAATAATCCAAGGTCACACATGTGACATGTGACATTTCATCTTTAATGACAATAAAATTGTCAGCTATATGATAATTATAAGACAACTTTGTGGAATTCCTAGTGTATGTGACCTTGAAACACTTTCCCACATTTAATCTCAGTTTGTTCAGCAAACTTCAGTCTCAGATATACTGCAAGTTGGACTAAAGAAACATCAAATCTGAAGCATTATGTATAATCAGGTAAAATTTAAATTCCTCAACGTACGCTAAAGCTGGACAACCAAGATAGACCAAGAAATCATTGATATAGATATTTAACAACAGCGATGCTAAATTCTATCCTTGGGATACTTCACCCCAAGGATCATACTCATATAATCTGAAGCCATTATAGAAAAAATAATTTAGTCTACCCTGTAAATATGATTTTATGAGCCTCACATATGCCGGACTGAAGCTGAAGGACGAGAGCTTTGCCAGGAGAACACTATGATTGATAGTGTCGACTGCCTGCGATGAATCGGTATATATAACATCAGCGTGATTACCATCATCCAAGGATTCCGCAATTAACTGTGATGTCACAGCCAAGTTAGTCACCGTAGATCTTCCACTAACAAATCCGTGCTGCTTCGTGGACAAATGGGAACCAACACTGAAGTACATATTCCTATATAGTACCTCTTCATAGACTTTAGAAAAATTGGACAAAATCGAAATGAGTCTATATAATTATTAAATTGAGACTTGTTGCCTTTATTAGAAATCGGCACCACTCGACCTCGCTTCCATATATGAGGAAAAGTGCAGGTTTTAAGGCTCAAGTCTATAATGTGATGCAATGTTTAACAAAATTTGTTTTCGAAATCGGTTGCTATTTATATTAGAGTAGGTACAAAAAATTTTATTGAGCACTAAACACAAAAAAGATCTCTGTAAATTCCATCTTATCTGAATATGTTCACAGTTATTTGAATATAATTGTCGAACAATTAGATTCTCGAATAGTCTGCCAAGAAATAGCCCAATACGTGGTCAATGTGTTCGAAAGTCCTCAATTTGCCACATACAGTTTCAGAGTTACTGTATCATCGGCTAGCTCGTTATAAATGGGCGCCACCTTCTGTAAGCAGGATGTCAAGGTGATATACTTAACTCAGGATGTGGGAGATTCACAATTTAAAGAAAGAAATATAGGCACTCAAACGATTTTATAAAATATTACAAACTGTATGTTCATAAAAAGGGGGATAGGAAATGATTGTATGCTTTTAAAAATACGTTCACTATAGCAGGCTAGTCTATAATACAAGATGTTATCCAACTGCTTCAAATCGAATGATCTATTAAAAATGTACACTGAGTAAATAATCAAAAATAAGATCCCAGATATCTGTTCGCATAATTTTGTACAAAAATCAAGAATTAGATAAAATATCCAACATCTGTTTATTGTTCCGTATACCGATTTAAAATAGAAAACACACTTACCTTGATTTGAAAAGAGATCAAACCTCGAATATAGTTTGAATTGCTTCAATCCAAAACGTTGATGGTATACTCACAAACGGAGTGTTTGCATCCATGCTCCTCACTCCAAGCTATATCTTGAATTTCTGAATCGCTGTGTTCAACGCACGCACGTCGCTAAACGCGTATCAGTTTCCAATTTCATTGATGGAAACGTTACAAATTATGCTTCCTTTCAGACCAGATCAGATGATAGATTCGATGATAATCTGTCTGATACGAAATGGTGGTCTCAGATAAAGAATCTTCCTGGTTAATCCAAAATAATCGACTTTATTAGCCCAATATAACTGCAAAACCAAAATCTAAGGCAGCAATTATTATCTAAGGGTATAAATAATATTAAGAATAATCAAAAATGAATTGAAACTCAAATTTTAGAAAGAATGTCCGGCAAACTCAACTGCAATTCATTCAACTCCACTAACTCATGAATTCATCAATATGATTCAATTAAAACAAACTGTAGAAATTACTATGTTTTACTACCAATAAAAATATATTTTACACATTTTCTTGTGACTCGAGTTTCGGGAAATGAACTATCCCATCATCAGACAAAAAAAAATTTATTGGTAGTAAAACATAGTAATTTCTACAATTTGTTTTAATTATGATCAACTACCAAATAGTAACGGCTGAAACAATTCAGAATATGATTCAACTAAAAAATGTTCAAAATGTACGTAATCCCGTAAAGGAAACATAGTTAGGTCGTAATTCTGCGCAAATTAGCGATTGTAGCGCAAGGAGGGAGGTATGCAATTAATACTTGACAAACTTTACTACAAATGGATCTGCACATCAATATTTCAAAATGCTTGGATTTCAATGGCGAAATTGAAGCGTGCCAATTCCCTCTCATCTCTCAAAGGAGGTGAGCATAGATCACTGACGATCTGCGTAAACTCAAATAACTGCAAAGAAACCCGAACAAGGAAACCTGAAGGATCAAATTTGAAAGGAAGTGCAAAGACATCCAGCTGCTGAAGGCGGCTAGATACAGACCATATAATTTAAAAGCTAGTCGCTGAAGTTAACGAGATACCGATAAAATGGGAGTTAAAACGATGTAAAAGATACGAAGTCGCTGAAGGCGGCTGAAACTCTACCAGCACTTATTCAGACCGCAAAAAGTTGAGAGATATCCAGTTGCTGAATGCGGCTGGATACTGCTAGAGATAAGGCGAAACTAAAATAAACGGAATACAAACCAACACAACTAAAATTATCGACAGAAAATATGCTGATTTTCAATAACCCTTTTTTTTAAACTAATAAGAACCGAATTGAAGATCAGAGAAAAGCTGCTGGACAGGGAGGACTTCGCAACCTCAACGACTCCCACCACAACCCTCATGCAGGATCGTGAGTCAAAATCAGTAACAAGGACGAAATCAGTGAAATACTCAAAACCAAAAAACAAACAACCAGTGGTCCTCGTAGGCGAAACACAACTGCTCAGTACACGACCAACTGATATATATATATATATATATATATATATATATATATACAAAAACAACAGTGAATGAATCGAATAATAATAAGAGTACTATTACAATATTTCTATTACAAAATTCTAAGCAAACTAACCGACTAAAGTCGCAAAAGAAAATCCATAATAGGTAGAAGCAGTCTAATATCAAATAATCAAAAATCAAAGTAAGACACATCAGATGGTTATTCTCGCAAGCATATGACGGTATCAAAACTTTCCCTACCGTCACCAGGGTGCCATAACTTAAGCAAGGTACTAAATTTTTTCCTTATAGATAGGTAATGTAGGTATATTCTAGAGATGCATCGAATGGTCGGTTGTCATTTTCCCAGGTATATGATGGTTCCATTATTACTCAACCCCACCAGCATACTAACCAACAAAACGAAACTTATATATTCATCAGGACACATCAAATAGTCGATGGTCGTATTCCCAAGCATATGACGGTTCCAATATAACTCAACCCCACCGTGACCAGGGTACTAACGCGCAACCTACACTATTATACTGATACCAACACATTATACAGCAATGAGGTGTCAAAAATCTTCCAACGAATATGCAGATTTAAAATCTTAGGCCCTTAATCTTACAAGAACCTTCAATCAATTCCTAAGTCCAAAGGCTTAACTTTTTGCCAAAAGTGTAAGGAATTTTTGACTGTCTCGGTCTCTACTGGACGGAAATTCATCTCCAATATAAGAAAAACAAATGCTAACTTCCGCTATATAATAATAGTGGAAGTTAACATCTGTTTTTCTTATATTGAATAGTGTAAGGTCCAATGTATTTTAGTGCAAACTTTGCGCTATAAAACGCTAGCGCGTCAGACAGAAATTTATTTCTTAACCATAATTTGTCACCTAGATTGCATGAAACTGGACGACGACGCAAGTTATACCGCAGTTTATTTCGCTCCTGAGCATTGCGAATTCTCTCTCGAACTTTCGTGAATAATTTTTCAATTCCAGAACGCTTAATTCCTGCATCGGGGCTTGTTGTAGGCAAAGAGTGTTCGTACGCAGATGCGTGGAGACGAGGTTCTCGACCAAAATTGACAAAATATGGACTATGGCAGGTTGTTTCGTTTCTAGCCGAGATCACTGCGCAACCCAAATCAGCCAGATTATCTACCCATTTTCGAGGATTATCAAAAAAATAACATCTTCTTAATATCATTCTTGGTAACTTCAATGAAGGGTACAAGACGGTTGGTATGTTCCTGGATTTAAAAAAAAGCTCTTGATACAGTATCAAGAGCTGAAGTATAAAAAAACTTGAACATATTGGAGTGGGAGGCAGTGTCCTAGAATTGTTTAAAGACTATTTCAGGTAGAGACGTCAGCGGGTTTGAATTGGGGAGGTTCTCAGTTCAGTTCGGATGTTCGAAACGGGAGTGCCACAGGGCACTTTCTTGGCTCCAACTCTATTTCTGGTCTTTATCAATGATCATCTAAATTCGAGCGAGAATACTTTAATTGATCCATATGCAGATGACGGTAAAGTCTTGGTTGAATCACAACAAACTTAAATTAGACAATCACAATACGAAATATATGGTATTTTCTCTAACAAAGGCTGGTTTACCAGCTGTTCCTAACTCCCTAACTTTGGATAATACCTCCGATACTGTAGAGAATATCACCACCATTAAATATTTAGGTATAGTAATAGATAAGCACTTGAAGTGGCAATATCACGTGGTGTTTATAAATGAAAGAATGAGAAAATTATTTACAAATTCTATACCATCCGAAACATCCTTTCTGTTAAATAAATAGTCAGTGTTTACGAAAGCTTGGCTGTGTTTGTTATTAGATATAGAATTGGTATTTGGGACTCAGCATACAAAAACGTTTTTAAATCACTACGGGTTACTCAAAACTACATCCTTAGAACCATCTTCAAGAAACAAAGTAGAACAAGCACAAGACCAATCTTTGTTAACTACAATCTTCTCAATGTGAAGGATCTGTATATATATATATATATATATATATATATATATATATATATATATATATATATATATATATATTGTTATGGTATTATATTAATGAAATTTTAGTGATGAATACTTATTTAAATATTTATTAGATCACCCTTGTATGTAAGTGATGTATTCTATGATTCCGGCTAGCTCTTAATATTATAATTTTGAATAATTGAAAATTATATATATATAATTAATTCTGATTTAATATTTGAGGGAGGGTTCAATTTGAATTTTCTAAAAAGATTGTATTTTTTTTTTAAATTATATTATATGAAAGTAATTCGAAATATTATAATCAGTGAAAAATAACCTAAATCTAATTCTATGTTAACCTAACCTCATCTAAATAATCTAACGTAATTCCAATGTAAAAAATGATTGCTCATTTCTCAACTTCTTTGTGGAAAGATTAACAGTATTGAATTTTAATACCTTTGGTAAGTTTGTTCATCAATTTATGATTGTTCCTTTTACTGTCCTTCTAAGTTTCACGAATAAAACTGGTTTCGTTGGAAACAACACTTCTAAAATGTTCTGAAATTCACAGGCTACTTTGTTGATTTTCGTCGATATATCCAATTCGTTTGAAACTTGATTTCTATGTGATATTTTTCCACTCACATTCAGGTAATGTATTTTCTGGATTCACTTTCCATTCGCAATAATCAAATAATCTTCTTTTTTCAGATGATGTTACTTTTTTGGCATTTTTTTAATTACGGACCGACAAGGATTCTACTCTGCATATAATTGGAGACTGCCGACTTTTTCTGTGTCTGCCCTATTTATAGTTTTCAAGAAAAGTTGAATTTCTAAGCTTACTAGCTTCTGTCAAAATTATATAAAAATTATGCTTTTGAGGATTTTACAAAATTTACAATATTTCCTGGTTTGAAATTACTTTTGAAAATTAGCTTATTTTTTTAACTACATTTTGATGTATGTTTCATGTTAAACAGAACAGTGAAAGTCTTGCTTTTCCTTCGTAAAGTATTTCAAGTGTCAAAATTTAACAAATTTTAACTTCTAATGCTTATAACTTATAAAATACTTAATATTACTTATGAAATTGATTAAATTTCTTTAGCTTCAGATGCTATTACAATTCTATTGATGCCTAAACATTTTCAAGGATATCTCTTACATTAATCATTTGGAAATATCTGAGGTAGATGCTATCTTTCATTGAATTAAGTGAATTTTGATCAAATTTGTCCTATTTACATCATTCTGGTGAGTTATATTTAATTTAGCTTGTTCTTTGTCAACAATTTCACTAAAGTTTATATGTGATTCATTATAATAACAAATCTTTTCAACAAATTCTTCATCAATTTCAAATTTGATATCTAAATTCAAATTACTTCTATTTTAAGCAACTTTGGCTGTTTTTACATTGAATAACTGTGAATTAAAATCTCCCTGTGAATTTTATTTATAAACTGTCAACAAGATTACTGTTTTTTTTTTATTAGCGTTCAAAGAATTTTCAATCGACTAGTCGTTATGTATCCTGAATATGCTTTTTCTTCATAATTTTAGCTTGTGAGTGTTTTTACGAATTGAATTATTAATATTTTTGTCAGAATGGATATTATTTAATTAAATGTGCTCTGGTTATACTCTGACGAGTCAACTTATATACAAAGGTGATTCTTTTCCTTAATATGTTTATGTAATTATTTATTTTAACTGTAAATACCATGACAAATATATATATATATATATATATATATATATATATATATATATATATATATATATATATATATATATATGCAGCTCTTATGTGGGTACGTAAACAACACTTCTTTCCTGGGATGGGCCATCAGTATTAAACAAGAAGAAACATGAATCATTTTTATACCACTGAAAAATACAGTAAAACTATTTGTCAGAAAAACATCAGATATATTGGAATAAAACTTTTCAATTCATTGCCAGTACATATCAAGAACACTTCCAATTTATATTTCAGAAAGAACATATGGAAATTTATTGTAGAGAACCTTGAAATATCCTTTGAAATATCAAAGGAAAAAGTTGCACTTGTGTCTCTCTCTCTCCCATCATAGTATTTCTCTTATTTATATTTCAGATTTCAACTGTATATCATTGATAATTTTTTTTATTGTGAGTTTGTTTTTTTTTCGGTATATTTTGTTCATGGTAGTACTATAACGTTAATTTATAACCTATTTGTATGACACACATGAGCTTGGCTCAGGTTTCACTTTAAAAAATTTGTATTTGTACTATTATTTTTGATTATTGCCCAGGAACGAAATTTTATAATAAACTAAATAACTGCTTCAAATAGGATGATCTATAAAAAAAACAGTGAGTAAATAATCAAGAATAAGCTCGCAGATATCTGTTCTTCCATGTACTTGGTTTGAAGTTGAAACACACTGACACTAATTTAATAGTAATAAAACTTCGAATGCAGCCTAAATGATTGGAATCCAAAGAGCTGATGGCCCACTCATAAAGTTGTGTTCGTATCCTTGCTTCTCACTGATGGGTATTCAAGCTACATTCTGTCAAGAAAGTACCGGGAATTATCGATTTAAATCTGGCGGGACCATGAGGCAGGTAAAACTTTTTTTTCCTAGGTTGGTACCACTGTCCTTAATTATTATGCCAAGCTTGAGCGGGATCTGTCAACTAGTGTGTTTGCAACAGCTGATTAAGTCAGTCGATGTCAGAGTGCGTGCCGATTTTTACTATGGGTGATTACGTTGAGCAAAGAATTTGTTTAAAGTTTTGTGTTGCAAATGAATTTTCGTGTGCCGATGCATTGACAATGTTGCAAAGGGCCTTTGGTGATAATGCTCTATCGAAAACTCGTGCATATCAGTGGTACAGAGCCTTCAAGGACGGTCGTGAAGTGGTCGCCCATCGACGGCTTCGATCGAAGATAACGTCGATAACATTGAGGAAAGGGTGCTGGAAAACCAACGTACCAGCTTGAGAGAGATAGCACACGATCTTAAGATATCCCACGAGTCCGCACGTACGATTTTGATTGATATTCTGGGCATGAGAAAGGTGGCCGCACGACTCGTACCGAAAGACCTGAATTTTCTTCGAAAACGTCATCGCGAACGGGTTGCTTCAGACATGCTGGATCACTGTAATTCCGATTCTACATTCATGGAACGCATTATAACTGGTGATGAGACCTGGGTCTACGAGTACGATATGCAAACAAGCCAGCAAACATCGGAATGGGTGGCAAAAAATGAGCCGAAACCGAAAAAACCACGCCAAAGCCGCTCGAAAATGAAGGTGATGCTCATTGTTTTCTTCGATATCCGTGGCGTGGTGCACTACGAATTCGTTCCAGAGGGTCAGACGGTAAACAAGGAGTATTACTTAGGCGTTATGAAACGTTTGCGTGAGCGTATCCGTAAGAAGCGGCCAAATTTGTGGGCGAACAACTCATGGATTTTGCATGACGATAACGCGCCTCCTCACCGAGCTACGATTGTGACTGACTTTCTCGCCAAAAACTCAACAAACGTGCTTCAGCAACCACCGTATTCGCCGGATTTGGCTCCCTGCGACTTTTTCCTCTTCCCAAAACTAAAATTGCCCCTTCGTGGCACCCGTTTTGAGTCGATTAAAACCACAAAACAAAATTCGGCGCGAGAGCTAAAGTCCATCCCGGAAAGCGCCTATAAAAAATGTTTCGGTAATTGGAAGTGCCGTTGGCATAGATGTATTGGAGCAAATGGAGCCTATTTTGAAGGCGACCCAATAAATTTTGACGATTAAATGTAAAAATGTTTTTTAATTGAAAATTCCCGGTACTTTCTTGACAGAGTAGTATATCTTGAAGTTCTGAATCCCTCTGTTCAACTCACTTCGCCAAATGAGTAACAAATTCCAATTTCTTTTATGGAAATGACCAGATCAGTTGATATCTTCGACGATAATCTATCTGATACGAAATAGTGGCCTCAAATAAAAAATCAAAAGAAGATTTCCTCCTGGTTAATCCGAAATAATCGACTTTATTGGCCCAATATAACTCCAAAACCAAAATCTAAGGTACCAATAATTATCTCCAGGTATAGACAATCTTCAGAATAATCCAAAATGATTTGATACTATATTTTCCGAAAGAATGTCCGGCAATTCAACTTCAATTCTTTCAGCTCCACTCTAACTCATCAATTCATCGATAAGATTCAATTAAAAAATGTTCAAAATGGGCATGATCTCGTGAAGAAAACGTGATAACTTCGTAATTCTGCACAAATTAGGGATTCTCGCGCAAGGATAGAAGCCTGCAATTAATACCAACTGTACCATAGATGGATCTGCACGTCAATCTTTCAAAATGCTTGGATTTCAACGGCGAAATTAAAGAGTGACAAATTCATTCCAGTTTTCAAGAGATGATAGCAAATCCTCAAAGTAAGATTTTCTAAAATTAACAAATATATTACTGGCTTTCAGAAAATTAGACTGTTGACTCTGTAAAAACTGCTTCATGACAATATTCAATGAAGGATGATGTGCATCCTCAGGGACGAAAATTATATAGGTTTTCTAATATATTGAGAATTTTTTATCATTCCCTTTTTTGAGGTTTTGTCCAGAAAGTTTATTTGATTATTTGTTCGAATCTCCATGTTAACTTGACTTTGTGATGTAAGTTATGAGTAGTAATATCCCGAGGGCATTGATAATAGACGAGATAATTTTACGACAATCGGAGGCTAGTTTCTTGATAACAGCTCCAAGCCGAAGGCTGAGGGCCAGGTAAGGAGCTTGAGAAATTTGTCACAAAATTATCAGGCATTTTTCAAAGTCCGAGGAATATTCGGCGAAAATTTTTTGACGAAAAAATTTATAACTCAACACAACGAAACATTTATTTATTTATTACGAGTACAGTTAGTGAAAAGTACCAATTTTAAATCATTGATGTATTTGAATACAATTATTGAAATTCAATTTAACATTAAATTCGTTGATGTTCTCTATTATAGAAGATCTTTTACTACGCATAATATTAATGATCTATTTGTAGTGTTTATGATCGAGAAATTCAATTTAACATTAAATTCGTTGCTGTTCTCTACTATAGAAGATCTTTTACTACGCATAATATTAATGATCTATTTGTAGTGTTTTTGATCGAGATTTATGTATGGTTTTAAAGAATTTTGATTGCTTTGACCAGTAGTTTTAAGCAAATGAAGTTGTCAAACTCAATCGTGTTGTCTTAGTGATAATTGCACTGAATGATATTATCAGTTTGATGTTGGTATGATTGGATGAAATTCTTTCATATGACACAAAATGACAAAAATTGAATGGTTGTTAGAACTGTCAAAAAATTTTCAAGATTATATAATGGCATTTTCTAGTTCTCAAAATTCTGAGGACATTAATTATCTCATTATTCTATGATACAAAGTCATAATTGTCAAGTTTTTTCCTACAAACTTATCGGGAGACCCCCATTGAAAGGAATTAATTCAACCACGAATAAGTCTTATGACCATTTGCAGATATAGGAATTTTGAAAATAACGCCATTAAAGTACAGTTATAGCAGAAAATAAATTTTCAGTTAAATGGCGAACAAGATTTTCAATAGTATCTCATTCCACGGTTTTTCAATTCTTGATTCCAATTTAACCAATTATTGAATTGACCCGTCCTAAATGAAGCAATTAAGAGCTTGCTTTTATGTCACAACTGATTTCTGGGATTCTATATCTGAATAGCTCGTAATAAGAGGACGGAAAAGCTAATTTTCAACTTCATTAAACATCATAGGGGTGAAATTTCGAGGATGCTGATATCAAAATCGATACTTGAGCCTATCGAACTCAGGTTCCATTTCAAGCTCTAAAAGAGGATTTTAAGGGACCACTGACTAATACAAGGAATATTTCGAAGTAAGATAGATGAGAATTGGTATATTATCAAATCTATGGAAAATCGGACAAAAGGTATGGCTGAAGGAACCCTGTCGGTTAATAAATTTAAACGATTACAATAAATAACTAACTCCTTTCCAGAAGAGGATAAAAGATCAAATTGTATTTAAATGAGGTAAGTCTTATTCGGAAAATTTTATATACTTATGTATAGAAATTCCTGTAATAGATGGCCTTGGTAGCGTAGTGGGCTTAAGTGTTCGTGAAAAATGTATAATATAATAAAATAAAATTTTAAATATCATACAGATTTCTTCTGTGAATCACCTTAAAATTTTAATTTCAAATAAATTTTATTCAAAAATTAATGTCCTTAGAACACACTGTGTCCGTTTACTAGACATAGTCAAAGTCACAATTCTTGACATTATCTTTGACAAAAACTGGTCAACCTGATTTCATAGCGATTCCCTGATTGCACTAACTCCGTTTGTACATGTCCAAAAATAAAAAAAAAAGTATATTCGGTTAAGTACTTGGGACTTTATGTTGACCAGCATCTTAGATGGAATATTCATACCGAGTTCGTTAGAAACCGATTAAGATCTTAGCTACATATATCCTACAAACTTCGAGAAATTGCAACCAAAGTGTGTATGACTTTAAATTCAGAATTATATATTCTAACTTCTACATTATATATTGAAACTATATACAAAAACTATCAAATTGATATCCTTATATATAATCACTATAAAATATTTTTCAATGTCTCGGAAAAAACCTCTTTACATCCCGACTTGAAATGTATTAATTTAAATGTATTAACAAAAACTATATAAGTATGTATCTTAACATACAAATACAAGAAAATCCACTATTCCAAAATTATCTGAAATTATCAAAATAGAGGATCAAATAAAAATAATTGAACGAGAACTCGAACATTTGATAACTATTTCGGCCTATATGACCTCATCAGAATTGTATTGAATTCAGATTCAAATATATAACAAGATCAAAATTCAACTTACCAAAATAAGATAAAACATGGAACGAATAAACTTGAAGTAAGCTTTAAAGTATCCAAAATAAAACAACAATGATCAACGTATTGTTACGTATAACCTATAACTATTTGTACTCAGAAGACAGAAAAATAAACAAAACTTATTCACCCCAAATAATGTCCCATGATGAGAAAAATAACCAGAATTTCAAAAATAATAAATAATTGAGGAATATATTGTGGATATAAAAATATATATTGTATAATATATTGTGGATATAAAAATAATTCGATATATTCGAATTGATCCTCAGATGGCAAAGTAGATGACTGTTTGTTTATAAGAGTCGATGGGTTTTTCGGAATCACAGATGTTGATGTTTTCACCTGAGTAGTACTTTGTTTACATTTTTCTACTGCACGAGCGAATGATGGCAAATGTGGAGCAGTCTCGATGTTTACGTTCGTTATCGGAGCGGTTCTGTGTTGATTATTCGATGAATTTCGTGATTTCTCACCTACCATAATGATATTTTTCTTAAGAAAATGTATGCTCTCGTAGGATCGAATTTTTCGGATCTTCTCTTCGATCAGTTGACGTAATAATTCATTTTCAGTTGATAGAACGTCGTTATTTCCACTGTTTATCCTGGTGGATGTTTGTTTATCCGTGCGTGGATCACATATCCAAAAAATGTTAGGATTTTCGGTTAGAATTTTCAACTAATTGTCCCCTACCAATGCTCAATTTGTGTGATATTTGTTTTAAAAAAATAACATTTGGTAAACTTCGTTGAAATTTGAAGTTTTCAGAGCACATCTCACATACGTCTGTATGTGATGCGATCACGCCGCATTTGTTGAGGCAGTTTGGCTCTTCTCCATTTCGAGGGCTTCACAAATATGCGACTTGTTAGCATTTTTTCCATTGCAATAGTTTTGCAACTGTCAACGTCAATTTTGTGACCTGCATCTGCATAATGTGTGAATAGGGCAGAGGATGGATCAGCTTTACGGAAAGCCAGTTGGTGTTTATATGACCTTGGACATTCGGAGCATGGTATTTCATATATACTTTGAGATTCGTTTGGAATTGAATCTTTGGAAGATCGAGGGAAGGTGGATATTTTATTGCTTGCTGTGAAGATGGTCTTTATTTCTTGTTTTCGTAAGACTTATTTTATCAGTTACACTTATTAATTAAGCGACAATAATAAGCGCTCTTTTCCCTCAACTCGATTAGACGAAATATTCAGACCTCAAACTTACTTCCCCTGAAGGTTTTGAGGCTCTAGCTCTTTCGATTCGAAACTTAGTGTGTTTACGGACGGACCGGTCGGAGAATTACTTTTCAACTTCTCTGAACGTGAATGTAATCTAGTCGTTTGAGATCATTTTCGGCTCAAAGTTCTAAAATTACCGTCATTTGGCCGAAACGATAGCACGCTGTTCTCTGAAAAAAGCGCTCAAAAATGTTAACCCATTCTTTCTGAGTCGTCAAGAAAATACAAATTTTCAAAAAAATTGAGTAGGATATTCATAGTTTGCTAAATTAATTATT
The DNA here is from genome assembly GCA_034642435.1 of Megalocaria dilatata. NCBI lineage: Eukaryota > Metazoa > Arthropoda > Insecta > Coleoptera > Coccinellidae > Megalocaria > Megalocaria dilatata. The sequence goes on along the minus strand of CM067854.1, from coordinate 95,279,113 downwards.
CAATCATTATCTTTCACAGTTCTAATTGAACCAATGTGTTATTGATAGCAAGAAGGCTTTTAAAACTTATTTTGATCTGATCTGACCATTCCACGAATTCTGAAACGACTGCCATGTATTTCAATTACAGCCTCACAAACGAAAATACAAGAGAAGCTAAACGTCTCTACATTGTATGCTATCCGAATAGAGCGGTCCCTTTTCATCGAACTTTCTCTTATATTCACAAGCATCATTCTGAAACTGTATCTTCATAAATCAAAAAAATGCAGATGAGTCACGAACTACTGGACCACCACAAATCGAAGAAATAGTGAAGAAGGAAATGAAGGATTATCTAGAAAAATTAGTGTTGATTTAAACATCAGTCACTAAGTGGTTTGACGTGTCTTATGCGATTCGTCACTATAAACCTATTACATTCAGAAAGTACTGGGTGCCTAGATATTTTGATCCCGGAAACCATTTTTGTCTATGGTACCTCAACAGACTTATGGTTGATGCTCGTTTTGAACGCAAAGTCTCTTCACTGACAAAACCTGTTTCTCAAGAACTAATTAATTTTCACAATGAACTCATTTGCATTGAAGAGAATCCACATTGAATGGCTGAAAACGATTTGCCCTTATTACTTGAAAATTTACTTTTTTGCCAAGACGTAAAATGTGGTTCATGTACTATGGTGCTTCAAGTTATTTTCCAGTTTTGGATCTGGAGCATCTGAAAGGAAATTATGAAAACAGATGGATTGGACGTAGTAGAGCTCAGTCTTGGCCCGCTAGAAGTTTAGATTCATTTTAAAAAAAGAGGCATCTGAATTCTCTACCTTGCATCAGTGAATACTGTAGACTAACTCAAAAATCCCATAATAAAAATAATTATGATTGTTTTTCTTTCATAACTAAAAAAGTTTTATGATGACTCTCATACGTGGTTTTCAAATCTTCATGAACCGCAGGTCGAAAGAATTCAAATAATCTCATAACGAAACCATGAGATTTTGTAAACATGCCAGAACCTGCTGAATTGTTTTCGAAATTTTTATTTACTGGAAGACATAGGGGCAATTGTTTATTTTTTTCTCGCAAAAACGGTAATAGAAACAAAAGCCTCAGAATATTTGGAAGTTTTTTAACTAAACAATGATATTTTGCAAACTACCAATGGCGCATCACGAAAATGTTCCGAAGGTTAAAAAGCGACGTGTTCCAGAAAAAAGATAACCCTTTAAATTGATTGGTCATATGTTGTGAACCTGTGTAATATAATATATGTACCAAGTTTCAGCTGAATTTTTAAAAACCTGTCTTTATCTGGAAAACGAAGCGCTAGCAGGCTCGACCTGTGAGAATTTCATTATTGATATTATTCAGGTAATTACCACTTTTCATTTCAACCCGTAACTCAGGAACATCCTCTGTATATTCAAGTTTGCGCTTTACTAATTATTTCAAATATCGTACAAATTCAATGGAATTATTAATATTTTATTAAATCTGTATTATATCTCACAAACATAGCTTCTTTCAGTTAAGTATTCGGTATCAGAGGATGTACAATATTTTATATTAACGAAGCTCAAGTAATGAATAAAATAACACAGATTTAAACTGAGTATATAACTTTCTCAATACAAAAGCTCATTAGCAACTATTTAAATGAATCGTATTTATTTCATAACAAAATCAACGTGGTCGCACCGTAATTTTATGATGGGTACAAACATGGAACTGAATGTTCATTCAGTATCATGGAGTGAGTATATTTGAGTGCCGATGAAATCTATCGCATAATTGGATTTATCTGTGACTTCCCTTTTTCTTCAATATTTACTTAATCCAAATTTTTTAATATTAGTTATACCTGTACTACAACTAGCAGAAAAAAAAACATACTTTTTCTATAATACTGAATTTATAAACAAGAGTTTTAAATACCTTTTCAACTTGTGAGAGAATGTTCTCCATTTGTTTGATTGAAAGTGATAATAAAACGAATATTTTCAATCGATATTTTGTTATTCTAGATAAAACATATTTTTTAGATTTCAGATTTGCTTAAATATCTTGTTTCTGTTGGTATACATAGAAAATTTTTTTGTTTTGTCTCTATAATTCGTGGAAGGATTCTTATTACTTTCTTGTTTATCATAAATTCAAAGAAATGTTAAAATGACCTAAAACGCATTCTGAAGCCTTGCTTGCCTACCAAATTTCAGAACTTCACCAAAATTTTATTCCAAGGTGGAATGCTGCAGTTTTATGCATTTCAAAAGAGAAAAGGGTTACTACTTTTCAGATACAATTGTAGGTATGATTGAATATTCGTCATGATCTTTCAAAGAGGTTTTACAGTAGGTTACCTGCAATAAATTAAGTCCAATTAATCATAAACATTCACTAAGCACCCTGTTAGTTGCATGTTACTAGTGCAAACAACTCACAGTATTAATTAGACAAAAAATAATATCGTTATCGGAGTGAGAGTACGTTCAAACAATTCAAATTTTGTTAGGGGTTATTTTGAAAACGAAGAATATTCTGATATTTCACACTGCTACTGGTCATGTGATGGTGAAGTCTCTGCAGAACGAAGGGAAAACGCAGTTCGTCTTCCTAATCGCCGTTTGCCACACTACAGCATGTTCGGTATGACATACAGTCGTGTTGGAGAATCGGAACATCCAGCTACGCTGGTAGACCGCGCATCTACGATACTGCCGATGAGGAAGAAATTTTGGCCCATTTCAAAGCAGATCCTACAGACTCAACATGGAAAAGAAGGTCAGGTTAGAGAAATGCGCTAACGCCGGCTTTACGTAAATTGTGAGAGTGAAAATCTTGAGTATATAAAACGTATTATTTCGATGGAGGAATCTAACGATGACCAAAAAAAGTTTGTGGAAATTAATTTTATTTATTATTAGTTGAAAATGAATTTCCATTAAGGGAAAAACGGAGTCCATCAAATATTGAATATATAGTTATCCAATCCATAGCCAACAGCCTGAATGGACTTGAATTGTTCGCACATAATAATAACTTCAACATTGTTGCCGTAACAGAGCACTGGATAAAATTCGAACAAATTGAAATGTATGAAATTCAGGGCTATAACTTAATTTCCCACATAGTTCCCTGGAGGAAAAAGCCCGAGGTAAGACGTTTCGACCAAAGTGGGGATCTTGGAAGATTTGCCCCCTGCTTATACCCCCAACTTCAGCCCCATTCGTGAATCCTTAAGCTACTTATCCGCTGTGGGGTCGAAAATAGTCCGCTGGAGGAAAGGGGACAGGATAAGACGTTTCGACCAGGGTTGGATCTGGAAGACTCGCCCTCTACCCATACCATCAATTTCAGACCCACTTTTAGATCCTTAAGCCAATACTCTACGATGCTTCGGAGCTTCGCTTTTAGCGATCGAACAGCAACAGCGGTCCTTCGGGATGGGGGATACAAGCTGTTATTTGTGTTGCTTTGGTCTTTCACAACCATCGAGATGCTCTGCTCAAGTGACTGAGTATTGGGATCGACACGGCGATCCTTTTTGGAGAGGGGGTATCTTGTGGTGGTCCTTCACCTAGTTGTACTGGCGCAAGTTCTCTATAATTTTTCTTCAAAATTCCTATATTTTCTCTTTCAACTTATCAGGGGTCTGCTGGAGTATCAAAACTTGAGCAGAAACCCAAAACAGCAATGATGACAATGGTACTTTAACGTTGGTGAAGAGCTCTGCGCATATGCCGACATGTACAACTCTGAGTAAATTCAGTGGTTCCCGCCCCCCATGGAATTAGAGCTTGTAGCGCTGGGGGCACTTGTCTCCAGACTCGGATCCAAGTTTCATCCCGGTGAAATGAAGGGTTAAGTGCTTAACGTAAAGCCACTTGCGCCAGTCACTGGACCCGTGTAGTGGAAGATCGAACGACCCTATATTCACCGTAAGGTGGAATGGAGGGCTGAGCCGCGTTGATAATTTCAGTGACAAAGGAGTCCGTCGCAGCACAGAGCCTCTCCCTTAAAACAAGCGTACTCTACCCTATTGTAGTAAATCTCCGGATTTCTTTCCAATGGCCGAGTGCCTTATGTAGCATACTGCGTTACAATTGGGAGGGTGGATCCACAGGTTGTACTTGTACCACCTGGCCACCCGATTGGTGTTGGGCTCGAGGAGATGGTGGTTGAAAGTCCTCATGCTGGACTAGAGAGATATTTCGTTTATTTATTCGCAGACACTCATGTTAGGGATATTCTCATGAAATGTCTCAGGGTTTAGCGAGACTTAACTGTTCGACCGGCCTCGTCCTGAATCTGGATTTATTGTGAGACGTTTCAGGGTTTGTGGATCTCGACGAAACGGCTAGTCCGTAGGTGCTTGACGCCAGGATTAATCGAAAAATTTCACATGGGTTCGTGGGTCTTGGCATACAGGCCGGATTAACGGTGCTCGTACCAGAATCAATTGAGGCATAAATCTTGAGATTATCTTTGTTCATTAGACTGAGTTCGTTAAAAAACGCGTTATACAAAATCTACAAATGAGACAGAACTGAAAGCTTATATTGGACTGTTACTCTTAGCTGGTGTATAATGCATTTCCCACAGTAATTTAGGTGACCTTCAGTCTGTTCGGAAATGTAATATTTCAGGCAACAGTGTCGCAGCAGAGAGTTCAAATTATATCTGCATATCTAAGATTTGATAGTAAAGTAATTAGAGCCGTAAGAAGGTTAGTTGATAGGTTTGCTTCTATTCGTGAATTATGGGACATTTTTCTAAATAACTGTAAACTTTTCTATACACCATATGAATATTGTACTATTGACAAGCAGCTTGTTGGTTACAAAGGAAACTGCCCATTTCGAATCTACATGGCTAGCAAGCCTGATGAATATGACATGAAGATAATGATGCCGAAGGATTCAACAACATTTTACTCGTTCAATGCAATACCATGCACCGAAAAAGTACCAACAGAGAACAATGAATCAGTACCAGCTTATTATGCTCGAAAACTGTCCGAACCAGAACACGATACTAATCGAAACATGACAGTAAATAATTAGTTTACTTCAATTCTGCTGGCTGGACGAATGTTGGAACAATATCAATTATCTATTCTAGGGTCATTGAGAAAAAACAAGAGGGTGATACCTCCTTCATTCCTCAATGAAAAATAAGTGAGTACATTGCTTTTTGCTTTCGACAGAAATAAAACTCTTGTATCGTATACTCCCAAGAAAAACAAAATTGTAATTTTCTTGTCAACATTATATTCTGATCTCTCATTGAACGCTTTCACTGTGAAACCTAATATTATACATTCATATAACGAGACCAAGGGTGGAACAGATACGTTTGATATGCTTTGCGATTCGTACACGACATCAAGAAAGACCAAACGTTGGCAAGGAAGAATTTTTTTGAACATACTCGATGGCAGTGGAATAAATGCTATGGTTTTATTTTGCTCCTCAAATCCTCAGTGGAGGGAAAAGAGTGGCAATAATCGTAAATTATTTCTGAAACAGTTGGGATGGGTCTTATAAAACCACATGTACAAGACCGTCTAACTGTGACAACGTTATAGAGGATACTGCGAGCGAGAATTTCGAAAATACTAGGAATTGAATTGATTTCGCCGAAAACTCTCAAAAAAAAAAATAATGTTACTTCTGCGAGAAATGAAAAGAGAGAAAAACAAATTTCTTTTGTTAAATTTGTCGTAGACCGTACTTCATGGAGCATAGGGCTATGTTGTGCTGCGAATGTGAAAACAAAAATTCAGAAACTGAATTGTTTCAGCCGTCACTATTCGGTAGTTGATCATAATTAAAACAAATTGTAGAAATTAATATGTTTTATTACCAAAAAATATATATTACACATTTTTTTGAAAATAGAATAGAAAGGCCTTTTACTTGATAGAAGAAATATAACAAAATTTGAATATTAAAACAAATTGAAATATGTTCATCTTCTACAATTTTAATTTCAAAAAAATTTTTATTTGAAAAAACTTTTAGAATTAAATTTATGTCTTCACAAGCACCGTTTACATTTAATAGATGTATATAATCAAAACTCAATATATAATGTCAAATGGAATAAATAACACAACAGATATACGAAAGTAATTAAAATTAATAAGTAAATATTTAAAGGAGACAAAATTTTGTTTCTGGTATTACCTTTAAGAACACCAATTGCCTTTTAAAAACATGAACACACTTGAAGGACTTCTCAAAGAATATAATTTATTTGAAATATTCAATAGATTTAAATATTTGAATAAATTATTTCAAAAATCTCTACAAAATGTGCACTATATCTTCAAAAAACAAATATAATTCTAGACAATCCCGTCTTCAGTGCTCATTTAATATTCCAAATATCAAAATCAAAAAACTAACCTATATCTCTCACGTGTTAAAAGACTTAAGCTTCGAAATACAGTTCAACTATATAATTCAAGATTGATCTATGTTCTAACAAAATCAAAGAACAGTGTGAGTTATTTTAAGGTTTATTTAAATTCATTGACATTTTATAATGAGATTTATTGAAGCCAAAATATAATTATATATTATACTAGCTTTTTACCCGCGGCTTCGCCCGCAGTGGAGTCATTAAATAAGTATGAAAGATAAAGGGTAAGGGTATAATAATAGTAAAACTTCATTACTGAATTAGCTAAATTTGACGATTTTTTGACAAACAATTGTTTTATCTTTCGTAAAAAAATTTTTTTTTTTAAATATAAAGTACCCTATGTTACTTCTAATACCTTCAAGAGTATATGTACAAAGTTTCATGATGATCGGTTCAGTAGTTTTTGCGTGAAAGCGTAACAAACAAACTTACATTCGCATTTATAATATTATTAAGTAGGGATATAAAATAAAATAGAAAGGCCTTTTACTTGATAGAAGAAATATAACAAAATTTGAATATTAAAATAAATTGAAATATACGAAAGTAATTAAAATTATAAATAAATATTTAAAGGAGACAAAATTTTGTTTCTGGTCTTACCTTTAAAAGGCTATTGGTGTTCTTAAACGTAAGACCAGAAACAAAATTTTGGCTCCTTTAAATATTTATTTATTAATTTGAATTACTTTCGTATATCTGTTGGGTTATTTATTCCATTCGACATTATATATTGACTTTTGATTATATACGTCTATTAAATGTAAGCGGTGCTTGTGTAGACATAAATTTAATTCTAAAAGTTTTTTGAAATAAATTTTTTTGACATTAAAATTGTAGAAGATAAACATATTTCAATTAGTTTTAATATTCACATTTTTTTTCAAGAAAATAAAAAATTCATTTCTCTGTCGTACTTTGGTAGCATAAGTCAAAAAGTGGCCAATAGTTTTTCAAAATCAGATGTCAATATTGCCTTCAAAACGCAAAACAAATTATCATCGATATTATTTAACGCAAAGGACCCTACTCCAAACATAAACAAATCAGGAGTTTATGAGTTATCTTGTTCTACATGCAGTAATAAATATAGAGGATAAACAGGACGTTCCTTCTAGACGAGATTCAACGAACATAAAATGAGTTTCAGGAAAAATAAACAAAATTCTACTTTTGCCACTCATTGTCTAGAAAACGGTCATTCCTTTACCACAATAGATAATCTTAAAATTTTACATGTAGAATCAAAAGGGAGGAAACTCGATTATCTAGAATCTGTTGAAACTTTCGAATTAGTTCACAGTAACAATAACGTGAAAATAATTAATGAGTCTACGGAGCTATGTAAATCGAAAATATTTGAGGTATTTAAAAAGTAGCATCTGTGTAAAACCTTTTTCAACGAACATTAAATGAATTTAATGAAAAGTAAACAAAAGTTCAACTTCTGCCACTCATTCTTTAGAAAACAGTAATCCTCTTCGACAAAAGAAAATCTTAAGAAAATTTAAGAAGTAGATTCAAAAGAAACGAAACTTGATTATTGAAAGAGTCATTCGTTCACAATAAAAATAATGTAAAAAATAATGAATGACTGTATGGAGCTTTTTAAATCAAAATATTTGAGATATACCACAAAAAAATGTAAAAATAAGGAAATACTGTCCGGGGATATGTAACCCCAAAAATTATTTGAGATATTTAAATGGGTACCATCTGTTTAACAACCTTCTTTGTCGATTGCCGACATTCCGATATCTGTTAGAAGGCCCCTCATTTTTAACCCGGTTTTTCATCACATTCCGATTGTAAACCTCTGTACCACTATTAGGTGCTACCTAGAATCTGTTGAAATATTCAAAATATTTATCACTTTTGTTTGATTACCACTGTACCACTGTTACGTCTTCAGTCGTCTGATGATGGGATAGTTCATTTCCTCAAATTTTGTTATATTTCTTCTATCAAGTAAAAGGCCTTTCTATTCTATTTTAAAAAAAATGTGTAATATATATTTTTTGGTAGTAAAACATAGTAATTTCTACAATTTGTTTTAATTTAAAAATTCAGAAGTTTGATGAGCTGGATAAGAAAGTTCTTAAAAAATAATTCATTAATTTTTTTTTATAGTTATGAACAACATTATAGATGAATATTTACTTTTGATCGTTTAAATTCAGAGTTTATTTGTTTCTATAGAATGGTATATTATGTAGGACGTTCAAAAATTAGAATTTTGGACTTTAAAGGATTATATTTTTTTGTTCAGTAAAATATCATGACTGATTTTTTTTGTTGAGTAAAATATCATGACTGAATTTTTTTGTATACTTCCCTTCAACATCAAATAATATTCTTGTATCAAAAATATTCAATTTTTTTTTTTCGACAAAAAAAACTATGGTTCCTGAGACCCAAGTGTGCAGGCAATGTTTCAAAAAAAAAGTGTGCAGTTCCAGGGTTAATTTAAGTTTAAAAGATTTTAAAGGAATTTTATGAAATTTAAATTTGTAATCGGTATTTCAGAATTTCTTCGTTTGACAGTCATAGTGAATATTTGGATACCAGTATAAGATGACGATAATTTTTCTCCACAACTTTTTGAATTTAATATCGTGTATGATGTATCTCTAAGACAGAAAATTCAATAATGTTTTCGGAAACAAATTATCAATGTTTTATAATATATCCCTTTCAAATCCCTTCCAAATGGTTCACAAAATAGAGATTTTTCTTCTATAGTGCCCGATTTTATAACACAAAAATTTTGGATGTGCTCAAACGTCGGTTGTTGGTCTGATTTATTTAATTCATTATAAAAACAGGTATTTTTTTAGTATTTTTTATTATTCCAGTCTCTTCCATTCTAGATTTTTCCTTGAATATCTGAATGAAGTGGAGTCCTGTAACATTTGAAATTTTGCTAGTCTAATTTTTTTGTTTTCTCAACACGATTTGTTCAACAGTAAAATTTTTCAACCAGCGTCTTTATACTACTCTGTCAAGAAAGTACCGGGAATTTTCAATTAAAACAACATTTTCACATTTAATCGTCAAAATGTATTGGGTCGCCTTCAAAATAGGCTCCATTTGCTCCAATACATCTATGCCAACGGCACTTCCAATTATCGAAACATTTTTTATAGGCGCTTTCCGGGATGGACTTTAGCTCTCGCGCCGAATATTGTTTTATGGCTTCAATCGACTCAAAACGGGTGCCACGAAGGGGCAATTTTAGTTTTGGGAAGAGGAAAAAGTCGCAGGGAGCCAAATCCGGCGAATACGGTGGTTGCTGAAGCACGTTCGTTGAGTTTTTGGCGAGAAAGTCAGTCAAAATCGTAGCTCGGTGAGAAGGCGCGTTATCGTCATGCAAAATCCATGAGTTGTTCGCCCACAAATTTGGCCGCTTCTTACGGATACGCTCACGCAAACGTTTCATAACGCCTAGGTAATACTCCTTGTTTACCGTCTGACCCTCTGGAATGAATTCGTAGTGCACCACGCCACGGATATCGAAGAAAACAATGAGCATCACCTTCATTTTCGAGCGGCTTTGGCGTGGTTTTTTCGGTTTCGGCTCATTTTTTGCCACCCATTCCGATGATTGCTGGCTTGTTTGCATATCGTACTCGTAGACCCAGGTCTCATCACCAGTTATAATGCGTTCCATGAATGTAGAATCGGAATTACAGCGATCCAGCATGTCTGAAGCAACCTGTTCGCGATGACGTTTTTGAAGAAAATTCAGTTCTTTCGGTACGAGTCGTGCGGCCACCTTTCTCATGCCCAAAATATCAATCAAAATCGTACCTGCGGATTCGTGGGATATCTTAAGATCATGTGCTATCTCTCTCAAGCTGGTACGACGGTTTTCCAGCACCCTTTCCTTGATTTTATCGACGTTATCTTCGATCGAAGCCGTCGATGGGCAACCACTTCACGACCGTCCTTGAAGGCTCTGTACCACTGATATGCACGAGTTTTCGATAGAGCATTATCACCAAAGGCCTTTTGCAACATTTTCAATGCATCGGCATACGAAAATTCATTTGCAACACAAAACTTTAAACAAATTCTTTGCTCAACGTAATCACCCATAGTAAAAATCGGTACGCACTCGCATCGCCTGACTTAATCAGCTGTTGCAAACACACTAGTTGACAGATCCCGCTCAAGCTTGGCATAATTATTAAGGACAGTGGTACCAAACTAGGAAAAAAAATTTTACCTGCCTCATTGCCCCGCCAGATTTAAATCGATAATTCCCGGTACTTTCTTGACAGAATGATACGATTTTCATACAGATTTCGCTCTCGTCTTCACAATACCCAGAGATGAGTTATTCAAATGAAGACTCATACGACAGAATGAAATCAATAACGTTGTTCATACGAGTACATCTTTCCTTCTCGCCAGATTATTACTGCAATAAAATATATAACGAGGAGAACTATGAATTGGAATAGAAAATAATATCAATAAACTCGACTTTCGAACTAACATCTATGTTGCATGATACAAATTTTAATGCAACTTCGGGCATTTGTGTTGTCTGCTGTGAAGTCAATCAATTCGGATTTCATGTTATTGTTATGTATGTTAATCATAAGCCTCACACTTTGCAGAGACAACGTGATGTTTGTGTGGATGTGCTTGATCCGAAGATGACTCTTCATTCTCGCTTCGATTCGCATACTAAATCACCAATTCCTAGTTCCAGATAGGTAATTCTGTCTGATACGCCTTTATGAGCTTGACTGATGTATTTGTAGCCAAGTGGTCATCCGGTTTCATCTCTTTGGATATAGCTACGTACTGAGCATTCTCATGAATAGTGTTCCATTGCGTTGTACTTTTCTTATCTATCCTGTTGGGCTCTGACAATTATGGATTTCTCGGTGAAATTAATTATGCGGTTTCTCCAATTGCTTTTGACAAAAATGAAGTTTTTTCCAATGCATCAATTGAAATTAAAAGATTAAGATGTGTATCTCATCGTCTTATTCTCATTTCAGCAAAATGGATAGCATATTATTAATTTCCAAATCGTTATCTCCTGGTGCTATAATATAACATTTAATCCATCATGATGATGATGTTGGTCATCTTAGACGTAACGTATAACGTATCAAATAGGTATATACTCAGGAGAGATGTTATAAATCTAAAAAAAATATCAATTTGCTTAAACCAGTAGAATTAATTGACGGAGTATTCAAAAGAATATGGACAATAAATATGGAGTTTAAAAGTTCACCTGCTTTTATTGCTTTATGTTATATATTTGTCAAACAGGTAGATTCCTTAAGAAAAGAATTCATGATACCAGAGGAGTTAAACGTCAGATATCTCTGATTCAACATAAGTCCGTTAACACTTTAACTTTCTAACGAAATGAGTTAGAACAAATTTTTGAACTTAAGGTCGATAATGGTTGCAGACAAGTAGGTTGGACCGGCTGATGAAGAATCCGAAGTCAATGTAAATTGGTCTGGCCGGTCTGTTTTTAAACACTTCAACTCTCGAACGGAAAGAGCCAGAGATCTTAAACTTTCAGGTATGGTTTTATGGCAAAATGTATCATTTAGCTTTGATGATGGCCGACATAGGTCTAATAGTTTTGCACTTATTCACTTGAAACTTTCCTTATTTTCTTGAAATGTCTGATCCGATCAAAATTAAATTCGGATATGTGATATTGCCATCAAGACTTATGCCGAATTTCGTGAGAATCAGCGGATAACTGGAGGTAAGAGTGCTAATTTCACAAAGAACAAACCTGAAGACTTAATATTTAAGCTGTCGGTATCAATGGAAAAATTATTTTTCGAAAATACAAATCCGATTAAGTTCAGATTTAGTATTTAGATGACTTTATATGCAGAAATGTATATTCTAACTTCTACAATGTATATTGAAACTATATACGAGAACTATCAAAATATTTTATATATAATCAATATACAATAGTTTTCAACGTCTCAGAAAAACCTTTTCCACATCCCGACATAAAACGAATTAATCCAAATGTATTAACAAAAACTACATGAGTATGTAATTGTATTAACATACAAAAACAAGAAAATCCACTATTCCAAAATTCTCAAAATAGCGGATTGTAAAGAACTGGTATGTAGAGATACATTTTTGAATTCTTCGGAAGTAATTGATTAAATTTTAACCAATTAGTATGCAAATTCTTGGTTAGGCATACTTCAAATGGGGGTGAAAGAGAGATGTATATAGGACTTTAATGCTTTATTCACAGCCTAAAATACACATAACACAAATTTACAGATTTGAATTATTTCGGTGGCTTCAACACTAAAAGCGGCGAAAACACTATCTTGATCGTGGAATATTCTTCTTTGAGTTTTTTCTATTGTTGTTCACGACACAAATTTCAATTTTTTTGATTTCACCTTTGAGTTCACTTTTCACAACTAAATATCTATTTACAAATAAATAATGTAGATAATACATTCACTTCCAGGCCTTTAGTGCGTTATGGGTAACTGAGAGAGTGAAAAATGCGAATATAAAATAATTCAAGCATAGAGATATATATGTTTCATAAGTTAAGAAAACTTACTTCCAGAGAATGTGCGTGGGATGAGAACTTGTCTCTAACTGAACTTTCTTAACTGACTGTTTATACAGGGTGAGTATCGAGTGACCTGTTTGGCCCAGGGATTGTGTTCAACTGTACCCGTCTGCTAACTGGCGAATAAGAGAGTGGGTTTGAGTCCGAAAAGGTAGTCCAGGTAATTCCGATACGACAGTTATCTTGAAACGGCTAAAAAGCAGTTCTAATGGGTTTCTAGGAATAATCTACGGGACGAATATCTTTGTTTCCTAACTGGTGTTTAGGCGCCCTTAGGTTTCTAGGAATTAAATGAGACATATTTGAAATGCCTAAATTGTTGACCACGTACGTATTTGTTACGTACCTGCCAAGTGAATTGAAAATTCTTTATTCAAAGTGAATTTGAACAAGGATCAAATAAAAATAATTGAACGAGAACTCCAATGTTTTATAGCTATTTCAGTCTCTAGACCTCTTCAGAAATGTATTGAATTCAGATTCAAATATATCACAAGATAAAAATTCAACCCACCAAATAAGATAAAACCTGGAACGAGGAAATTCGAAGTTAGGTTTGAAGTATCTACAATAAAACAGAAATGATCAATGTGTTGTTACCATTAATTAATTTGTACTCGGAACACAGAAAAATATAAAAAGAAATATTCACCCCAAATATTGTCCCATGATAGGAAAAATAACCAGAATTTCAAAATTATAAATAATTGAGCAATATGTTGTGGATATTTAGACTCTATGTGAATTTAATTCATAATTAAAAAAAAACAATTTAAATGTAAGTCAATACTAGAAGAAGTATTTTGAATGGCTTTAAATTGAGAATTATAGATTCTAACTTCTACAATATATATTGAAACTTTATACACTAACTATCAAAATGATATCCTTATCCAGCTCCATCTTGTCATCGTGATACAGGCTTTCTCCGAGAGCCGCAGATTATTCCACCTCAGTCTTTCGACAGTCTCCCATGCGGCCAGTAGTTGTCATTAACAAAATTTTACATTTTCCATACAATAAAATAGAAAGGCTTTTTACTTGATAGAAGAAATATAACAAAATTTGAATATCAAATCAAATTGAAATATGTTTGTCTTCTAAAATTTTAATTTCAAAAAAATTTTATTCAAAAAGTTTTCAGAATTAAATTAATGTCTAAAATAAGCACCGCTTTCGTTTAATAGACGTATATAATCACAACTCAATATATAATGTCAAATGGAATAAATAAACCAACAGATATACGAAAGTCATTAAAATTAATAAATAAATATTTAAAGGAGACAAAATTTTGTTTCTGTTTTTACCTTTAAGAACACCACTTGCCTTTTTAAAACATGAACACACCTTAAGGACTTCTCAAAGAATATAATTTATTTGAAATATTTAATATATTTAAATATTCGAATAAGTTAATTCAGAAATCTCTCAAAACATGCACTTTATCTTCAAAAAACAAATATAATTCTAAGTAATCCCTTCTTCGGTCCTAGATAATATTCCAAATATCAAAATAAAAAAACTAACCTATATCACAACGCACACGTGCAAAGAAATAAATGTTTCGAAACCAGATCAACTTTATAATTCAAGATTGATCTATGTTCTAACAAAATCAAAGAACAGTGTATCAATAAAAAGATATATTACAAATTTTCTTGTGACTCGAGTTTCGGGAAATGAACTATCCCATCATCAGACAAGAGGTTGTAAATATGTAATATATCTTTTTATTGGTAGTAAAACATAGTAATTTCTGCAATTTGTTCTAATTTTTAGTTATTAATGGTCTTAAAAGCCGTGTTTTAATTGAAACAATTTTTGAAATATTCGGCAATATTTTCAGATAATCCATTGACATAAGATAACGAAAAATATCTCTGTGTATTGTTCTCTTTTATGATTGGGTACACGAGATTTAATGCCATTTTTTTTTGTTTATTGGATACCATTTTGTCTATAAGAAATGGGTTGTAACCACTGTTTGACGTTATTTGTTTAATAATATTCAATTCTTTCAAAAAGTTATCTGAATTCAAAGGGACATTCAATAATCTATGAATAAAACTATTATATGCTGACATCTGACATTTTAAACGGTCGTTGTGCGCCTACAGACACGACAAAGTTATTGATAGTGGATGACAATGCAAGGCCATATGTTGCGTCGCCCGTGCTTAAAAACGCTCAAATGGGAAGTCCTACCCAGACATTGCTCCTTGTGATTACCATCTTTTTCGATCGATGCAACATGGCCTGATATTTGATAGTTTATTTATTGAATAAAAAAAGGGCAGCAGCTCAATCCAGTTTTGAGATCATTTTTGTGGAGGTGGAATTACCTCATTCAAGAATTAATAGAGATAGGAAGATATATATTTGGTAATTTTGAATACTTTCAATTGCATAAGTAAGCATAACAAATGGTGGTTTGATTGCTTACAAGATACACGCAAATGACACAAATGTAACACTTAAGACGAACATGTTCGAAAAATAAAATTTAGCACCCTTAAAAATGAAGAATAAGTAAATATAAATATTTCCTTATAGAATAAAAACCCTTTTTCAGTATAATATTATAATATCTCGTAGGTTTAAATTCAAAATGTGGTGGTACTCTGATTTTTATAACTAACTAGTTCAATATATAGATCCAATATTCAAAGAGTTTTTGGATAGTTTTTCTAGTCATAATCTTTGTATGATAGCCGTATGTCATTACGTTAGATGAATAAGTGACCGTCACGTTAGAGCTTCAATAGAAAATGAAATATACATAGCCAGTAATATAATAATATCAAATCTTCAATATATAGGTCTACTGATATCCCTGAGTTTCGCATCAACAATTAATCTGACCTCTTTTTTTGGTGGATGAGTAAAAGCTATATGAAAATTAAACAGAAAATACGACAGATAATTTACATAGCCATGCCATTTGAGTAACCACTGTCATGGTTAATTACAAGAAGTTTGACACCAGCGTTGAAAACACCTTTTCTCATAGAGAACAAATTTTTTTGTGTTTTCTCTGGATTGTTCATTGGGTTTCAGCAATTCGTGAACTTTGATTTGTTTGGACTGGTCAATCTTTAGTGATGTGGTAGTACTGTGTTGTTCCAGTGGAAGACAATACCATCGTCCACAAAGAGAATGCAATTGGGTGGCTTATAGAATATCATAAATTTAGTCAAGCCTAGAATTACCAAGACACAAATTTCACGAGTGAATAATTTAGTTAACTCAAATGGAGATGATTACAGAAGGAGTATTCGAATCCTTTCATTGGATAATATTCCGACAGATCTCTAATTTCGGTTCAATAATGATTCGTTCAATAATTTCTATGTGAATTCGTCCATTTTCAACGACTATGATTAAAACAAAATTAAATAACATAAATGGAGTATGCGGTTAGCACAAGGTGAAACATTATAACAATTTTATTTAAAATAATTCACAAAATTAAATGTCATTCCTGTTTCTAGTAGAATATATCTGAATCTATATTATCATTCACATTTAATTATTATAGTATCATTTTGAATTTGATAGGTACAAAACTAGTGCTTTGGTGTAGAGAAAGTATCGATGGAAATGAAATTCAGTTTAAAGTAATATTGTTATCACTTTATTTTGTAAATGTGAATTTTTCTCTACAGTTGATTAAAATGCTTTTAGTGTGGCAAATTCTGAGAGAAGTTTTTCAATATTGAGGAGGTTGATAACTTGACTCAGATCTACTATGGGTCAGGAAAGACTAGTATCATAGAAATATTGAAATTAATTTTGTTAGGATGAAAAATTTAAATTTAGTTCACAGTGATTTCTATGCCTGTCGAAGACTGATCAAACCAAACCTCCATTTGTTGATTTTAGGGATAAATAAAGGCGACGCTTCTGTTGTGATGAATAAGGTCGATTATGATATAGGTTGGCGTTGGAAATCTTATGTAATATGTATATGATGAAATTTTCACAAGATGATCATTGTGATTGTAATACATTTGTTGATATACATGGAATAGCATATTCTTGTTGAATGATTTGTGAAAAATTTGTTGAATTATATTGTTTTAGTCTACAGTGTACAATGGATTTCCACAAAATGAGAAAGTCATCAATATTATCTACTATGTTGATGTTGGAAAAAAATGGTCAAGGGTTTACTGAATAAGAGTAACATCGATAAAGAAGAGGATAAGTTGATGTACACCCATAATTCAATGTTAGATTTTAGGGATTGATTAAGATTTAGAAGCCAAAAGTCGCTTTAGACCAATTGTTTCATAGGCCAACACAATGGCAACTAGTTTTCCAACTATATCACATCTTTAACGATATATGAAATGTCTTGACACATCACTTTTTTTTAAGTATTAGATACTTGCCAGTTATGGATAAACGGGTCAATAATTGACAAAATAATTATTCAATATCAAACTGATATAAAGAGTCCATTTAAGCAATGCGCACTGGCTGAACACTACCGCCATACACACCATACCATGAACTTTAATGATGCAAGAATCCTAGCAGTTGAAAAATCAGAAACTCTTTTTCTTGGAAACGTTTAACATGAAGAAAAAAATATATAATATAATGAATACCAGGAAGGATGATATCAATTTCAAATCGACATAATCTTATTTAATGAACAACGAAATAGGGGGAAATATGAATGAATTTCTAAATGAGATAAATGAAAAAAAAATTGTTGAATATTTTCAACCATTAGAGTTACACTAGTTCTCAAAAATGAATACGTTTGACTACAAAACACTCAAAGATTCACACATTTTCTGTTACTGCAGTTAAATGAACGAGCATAAAATCCACTCAGCTATGGGAACACCTAAAAATGCATTTTTTGCATGACTTTTCATGACTGATAGAAAACAGAATTTACAAATCAAAATTATGCCGGCAAATATATCATATTCTTGATACAGATACGTGCACGATATATTTACTAGCATTTATAGAACCTATCGATGGGTATATCTATTTCTAAATTACTCAAACATAATTCACTCACAAATTAAATTCAAATTCGAATAAAAATAGAAAATATAGTATTTTGGACTTCTTAGCCTAATATTCAAGTAATAAATTTGAATTCAGCGTGTTCGAAAAACTCGCATCCATTGACATGTTTTCAACTTCTTCTTCATCTGCCTTCTCAGTTTTATCCGACGTTAGCGATCGCTATCGAGAACGCGTCTGTTAGATACAACATTTGTCCTGCATTTCGTATTCCGGTCCACTCTCGAATATGTTTAAGCCAGGAAACTCGTCTTCTTCCTGCACCCCTTCGGCCTTTTATCTTTCCACTCAAAATTAGCTGTAAGACTCGATAACGAATCCCCCTCAGTACATGTCCCAGAGAAGACATCTGTCTACACTTCACAACCTTAAGTAAATTCTCTATAGTCATTAACTGTTCTTAGCACTTCTTTGTTGGTCTTACGTGCTAGAGAATTTTAAACATTCGTCTATGTATCCACATCTCTAATGCTTCCATGCGATTCATCGTCGATAACTGTAATGTCCATGCTTCCACTCCATACAAAAGACCATCCAAATATAGCACTTTACCATTCTCTGTCAAAGTTGGGGTGGTTATTACAAAAAAACGCTTTCATTTTCATAAAAGTGATATTAGTCATTGCTATCCTGCATTTCATCTCTACATCAGGATCCAGTTGGTCCGTTATTATACCTAGATATAAGAATTCGGGAACCCTTTCAATTGGAATCCCTTTCAATAGAAGTGCAGCATGCGACTGTGGGTTAAGGCTGCAGAATAAGAATTTAGTTTTGTATATGTTTATCTCGATTCCCATTTCTTCTCCTATTTCCTGAATACGATCAAGCATGCTCTGAAGGCTATCTGATGGAATCACTGTATCATCCGCATATCACGGAACATTTACAATTTCCCCATTTACTTTTACTCCATATGGTTGACTTTGCAATGCTTTCTTGAATAATTGATCTGAATATATATTGAATAAAGTTGTAGACAAAATACAACCTTGTCTTACTCCTCGTTGTATAGAAATTTCTCTGGTAAGATAATTTCCGGTTGTTTACTCTTGCGTTTTGGTTTCAATAAAAATTCTTACTGACATGTCTATCCTTCTCAAGGATACCTTTATTTTCAGTATTTTCATCAATTTTACATGTCGCACTCTATCAAATGCCTTCTCAAAATCCGCCAAGCACATGAAAACGTCTTTTCTCTGGTCACGACACTTCTGTGATAGGACATTTAGCGCAAAGAGCGCCTCTCTAGGGCCAACAGCATTTCTAAAACCAAACTGTGTCTCTTCAAGATCTCCTTCGCATTCGAACCTGATTATGTTCTGAAGAACTCTGAGGAGAATATTCAGGATATGGATTATAACGATTAGCCGATATTCTGAACATTTTCTTGCTCTGCGGTTCTTCGGAATTGCGACCTGTAGACCTGAGCCAGTCCAAGAGAATCTTTCCAGTATCGTAAACCGCATTGAAATGCTTAACTAGTACTTTGATATTATTTTCATCGATTATTTTCAGCAATTCTGCAGGTATTTTATCTGGCCTAACAAACAGCTTTTCTACTCTTACCTGTGCGTAGAGCATGTTCTAATTCCGATTTCACTATCTCAGGTCCCTTAAAACAATCCTCGAGCAGCTCGACGTCACCATTTTTGTCATCGTTGAACAGCTCTGATATGTATATTCACCATAATTCTTTAATTTCTTTTTTATTAATGATTATTTTGTTGTTATTATCAACTAATACAGAGTGGGCTTGTTTTTTGAATATGCCACTACTTCCTTGAACTTTTTATGCATGTTAAATATGTCATGTTTCGCCATTATACTCTCCATTTCCTGGCACTTCTTTCTCATCCATTTTTCTCTGGCTACTTTCATTCCTTTTTTTATTTGTTCTTGAAATTACCAGTATACAGTCTCTTTACTTTTGACCAGTCTTCGTAGTTTCATGATTCTCAAGATATCCTCTGTCATCCATTTTTGACCTGTCTATCTCTGACCTCAATTTCTTGAATGTTGTTTTTGAGTTCGTTCCATAGTTCTTCTGGATCTTCCAATTGTTGCTGTTTAATTACTTACATTTCCTTGTTCAATTCTGTCTTGATTTCGGTTTTCATTTCAATCTCGTGAAAGTTAGGAATATTGGTTTTTGATTTTCAACGTTAATACCTTTTTAATCGTGATTTAATACCAGTCATGAGAGTTTGATGGTCTGAACCAATATGTGCTCCAGGAAATGTTGTAAGCCTTCTGATGGCATTAGTGGAACGCTTCTTTATCATTAGATGATCTATTTGATTTCTTGAAGAATCGGGATTGTCTGCATCTTCGAATGGGGCTTTACAAGTATAACGCCGTCGTTCGGGAGGTTCATACCAAGTGCTTGTGATGATCAGTTTGTGTTCTTTGCAGATATCATATAGTTTTTTTCTTCGTTCGTTAGCTTGTCTTTATCGAAACGGTCCAACTGTTTGGCCTCTCTGACCTTCTCTTATTTTAGCGTTGAAGTTGCCTGAAATACTACTCTGTCAAGAAAGTACCGGGAATTTTCAATTAGAACTACATTTTTACATTTAATCGTCAAAATTTATTGGGTCGCCTTCAAAATAGGCTCCATTTGCTCCAATACATCTATGCCAACGGCACTTCCAATTATCGAAACATTTTTTATAGGCGCTTTCCAGGATGGACTTTAGCTCTCGCGCCGAATTTTGTTTTATGGCTTCAATCGACTCAAAACGGGTGCCACGAAGGGGCAATTTTTGTTTTGGGAAGAGGAAAAAGTCGCAGGGAGCCAAATCCGGCGAATACGGTGGTTGCTGAAGCACGTTTATTGAGTTTTTGGCGAGAAAGTCAGTCACAATCGTAGCTCGGTGAGAAGCCGCGTTATCGTCATGCAAAATCCATGAGTTGTTCGCCCACAAATTTGGTCGCTTCTTACGCATACGCTCACGCAAACGTTTCATAACGCCTAGGTAATACTCCTTGTTTACCGTCTGACCCTCTGGAACGAATTCGTAGTGCACCACGCCACGGATATCGAAGAAAACAATGAGCATCACCTTCATTTTCGAGCGGCTTTGGCGTGGTTTTTTCGGTTTCGGCTCATTTTTTGCCACCCATTCCGATGATTGCTGGCTTGTTTGCATATCGTACTCGTAGATCCAGGTTCACCAGTTATAATGCGTTCCATGAATGTAGAATCGGAATTACAGCGATCCAGCATGTCTGAAGCAATCTGTTCGCGATGACGTTTTTGAAGAAAATTCAGGTCTTTCGGTACGAGTCGTGCGGCCACCTTTCTCATGCCCAAAATATCAATCAAAATCGTGTGTGCGGACTCGTGGGATATCTTAAGATCATGTGCTATCTCTCTCAAGCTGGTACGATGGTTTTCCAGCACCCTTTCCTTAATTTTATCGACGTTATCTTCGATCGAAGCCGTCGATGGGCGACCACTTCACGACCGTCCTTGAAGGCTCTGTACCACTGATATGCACGAGTTTTTGATAGAGCATTATCACCAAAGGCCTTTTGCAACATTTTCAATGCATCGGCACACGAAAATTCATTTGCAACACAAAATTTTAAACAAATTCTTTGCTCAACGTAATCACCCATAGTAAAAATCGGCACGCACTCTGACATCGACTGACTTAATCAGCTGTTGCAAACACACTAGTTGACAGATCCCGCTCAAGCTTGGCATAGTAATTAAGGACAGTGGTACCAACCTAGGAAAATTTTTTACCTGCCTCATTACCCCGCCAGATTTAAATCGATAATTCCCGGTACTTTCTTGACAGAATGTATATGTAATTTTATGGTTGTTGAACTTCTTCAGAATTTCATAAATTTGTTCATCGAATTGCTCCACTTCGTTGTCGTTTTTCTTGTCTGCGGTCGGAGCATAAACATGTAATTTGTTTAAATCGTTCAAACGGTTGTTGTATCAATGTAATTATATCCGAAACAAGTATAAAATTGGTTACGTATCTATTCATTTCTGCTGCTACTAGAATTTCTACTCCATTTCTGTGACCCGTGTCCTCTTTGCTGTTACCAGAATAATATAGGATAATGTCGTTTTTCTTATAGGTCCCTGACTCCTCAATTCGCTGATTCTAAGTGGATCAATTTTCATTCTTCTCATCTCTTTTATTGCATTATCAACCTTCCTAGTCGCGAACAGACTCCTTACATTCCATGTAGAGATTGTCATATTCGATTTTCTTACTTGCCGGCTTTCTTCACGAGGTTTTCACTGAATGACGACTTGAGAGGAATCTGGCGAACATCTGTCGATCCTAGACAGTCCAAATGATGGAGTGAGCATTCATACCTGTCCACTTTTTGAGGTGTTTTTTACCAGAAATGTTTCCCTCTACCCATGCCTATATATGTAACTGTACTTCTAATGTTCAAATTTTGTAACAAACAGATCTAAAGTTTGAAGAAGTTAGAGAAAATTCTAAATGGGAATAACTGCGAAATCTCTGGATTGATTCTGCCTGAATTCTCATTCTACCGGAATATTCAGTTTTCAAACCTACTTCGAAAGTTTCAGGTCTCTATCTCTTTTCGTTCGAATGTTATAGTGTTTAGGAAGCGATCAACGCTGATCCCTTCCAATATATTTTTTTAACATTTAAAGACACTTACTATCAATTAAGCAATTTGGCCCATTAGCGAACTCATCTTCGCCATTTAGACCGCAATCCTTTCCTGAAGGGCGCTAGTTCTTCGCATTCGAAGGCGAGCGTGTTCACGGACGGCTGATTGGACAGAATTACTTTTGACCTTGGATTCTTCAACATTATAGTCGTTTTAAGTTTAAAATTGTGAAATTATTATTATTTGAGCAAAACGATTGCATGCTGTTTCCTGGCACTAGCGCTGAAAAACACAGAAATATGTGTTCTGTCATCCGAAACACAGACAGATGCAATTTTTCACAATTTGAGGACTGTTCTCCTGAGAAAACCGAAAATCTCAAGCAAACAACAAATATATAATATATATATTGAGTGTGGATAGCTCAGCGGGAGAGCATCGGACTCGTGACCGAGAGGTCCAGGTTCGAATCCTGTTCAGGTAGAAATTTTCTAGTTAGACGGGTATCTGCCACCATTTCACTGTTGGGTCAAAAATTAACAGTGCTGTGACCTAAAGTGGCGCAAGATCGCAGTAACAAAGCCTACACAGAACACAACTGAACTCCTAACTCGCACAAGCTGAAAAAGCTTCTGAGGGATCTTCACAGAAGATCTAGGAGTATCAGGATAATAATAATAAAAAAAAAAAAAATAATAATAATAATAACATTGAAAGGTTGTGCTTCTTTCTGCATCGTTACATAATGGCAAAAGGGTGGAAAAAATATACTGAATTGAACAGTATATTCTCTTTATACTTCTACCGGAATTAAATGAGGAAAAAAATTCAGAAAATTCTCCTGATTTTTGTTCATGATATTATGCCTGAGCCTTTATGTTGATATTTCACATCAAAATACTCAATTTGAACTCGATCGAATTTGTACCTTCTAAAATATTCAAAAATTACAATTTCAACTCAGAACATCTCGATTAGGTTCATATTTGAACATTTATGAGTGCCGATAGCTCAGTCGTATTGGGCTCATACCAGAAGGTCCGGGTTCGAATCCTGTTCAGGTTGGAGAGAATTTTTCTAGATGGATGGGTGTAGGTCCTCATTTCATTGTTGGGTCGAAAATTAACAGTTCTGTGACCTAAAGTGGCGTAAGATCGCAGTTACAAAGCCTACCCAGAACACAACTGAACTAACTCGCACAAGCGGGTGAAAAAGCTTCTTATATAAATATTCCAAACCTACCCTCTAAGTATTTAGTCTCTAGGTCTGTTCGTTATGAAAATAGCATTTTTACCTCCACTCGCCCGCCCGGAAGGCTCAAATACCAAATTTCATTTCGATGGGATCAGTTTTTTCGAAACCATTGGGAGAAAGTTTCAAGTGAATATCTACGAAATTATTGAATCTATTTTGCCTTATAACGAGCCTAACCTAGACATGCCAAACCTGCGTTGAAAGTTTCGATTCTCTACCTCTTTCTGTTCGAAAATTAGAGTACTTACGGACGGTGTCACATACAGTTTCAGAGGTTCAGTATCACCGGCTAGCTTGTTACGAGGGAAGTTCAAATATGATCGAGACATATACTCTAACACGTTTATTTATTATCAAAAAATTTACAAAAAATCACATTTTTTTCTAGATAATTCCCCTCACTATTTACACGTTTTGTCCACCTTCCCGGAAGTTTTTGGATGCCGGTATCAAAAAATTCCTTGGGCAATTCGGACAGCAATGTGCGCACGAACCCCTCTACCTCGTCGTCGGTGTTGAACTTTTGACCTATGAGGGCCTCTTTCAGTGGTCCAAACATGTGGTAGTCGCAGAGCAATAAATCCGGACTGTAAGGGGGGTGTTCTAGTACCTTACACCTCAATTCCGATATTGTATCGAGCGTGAGACGCGCGGTATGAGCAGGCGCGTTATCCTGGAGGAGAATCGCATTCGTGCTGGAATGCTCCTCCGTTTCGAGAGATAACTGGGTTTCACGTGAGTTTTCAGAAGGTTAGAGTAGTATGCAGCATCGATGGTACGTTGAGTGCGCAGAAAATCGACGTACAGCACGCCCTGCCAGTTCCAGAATACAGTACACATTATCTTACCTGCGGACCAGGTTGTCTTCGCTTTGACTGGTGCCCCTTCCTCCTTCTTCCTCCACACTTTACTTGACACCTTGATTTCGGGAGTACAATAGTGGACCCATGTTTCGTCTGTAGTGAAGATTCGCGTTAAAAAAACCGTCCCCCTCCGTCTGGTATCGCGTCAGTAAGCAGCGACAAACTTCCAACCTCGTTAATTTTTGCTCAAAGTTCAACAGTTTAGGAACACATCACGCCGTCATTTTGCGATATTGAATGTGTTCGAGGATGATAGACTCTACACTACCAGTACTGATGCCGGCTTCAACCGAAATGTCTCGAACATTCATCCTACGGTCCTCCAAAATGAGTTGTTCTACGGGGCGAATATTGTCTGCTGTGACGCTGGTTCGCGGTCGACGATCATGTGGCTCATTCTTGACGGTTTTGCGGTCATCCTTGAATGCTTTGGCCCATTCAAACACGGCAGCCCTACTCAGGTACTAACTTGCAAACGCACAAAAATATCCATGTTTTAACGTCTTCTCCCACTACAAAACGAATGGCAATACGTTGCGCAACGGCAGTCGGTACTTGACGTTCACTCATGGTCGTAGCACACGCGTGAAATACATGCTCCGACGAAAACAGATGCTACACTGTTCGTAAGAGACCCAGCTATCACATACTCAAGCCACGACCTCCGAAACATACATGCGCGCCATCTACAGAGTTTGTCTCGATCATATTTGAACCACCCTCTTACAAATGTGCGCCACCTTCTTCAAGAAGGATGTCAAGGTAATATACTGAACTCAGGGTGTTAGACATTTATAATTTAAAAAAGGAAAAATTGCCATTTGAATGATTTATTTAATTGTTATAAACTGTATGTTCATTAAAAATTATTGTGTCTTTTCAGAGTAGGTTCACTAACGCAGGCTAGGGTATAATATATGTAATATAAAGTGGAATATTTTATTTCCTCTAATATTTATTGTTCACAGAATAATTGTTTCGTCAATGACATTTTGACTTCATCGGTTGGTAACTAACTACTCTTACAAAATCGGAGAAGGATTTTGTGAAAGAGTAAGCTACTCTTTTAAAATCGGAGACCGATTTTCTAAGAGTGTTTGAGGAAGTAAAATGTAATTTATGAAACAATTGTTGTGTAAATAATAAATAGTAGCGGAAACAAAGTGTTTCACTCTAAAGCATAGACGATGAATTTCGGACAAGTCAGAAATTACCTGGAATTTAATATATGTTAAAATTTTTCTACTTGAAATCAGATGACCTATTAAAAATACACAGTAAGTAAATAAAAAAATTCGCAGATATTTGTTCACATAAATTCACAGAATAATCAAGAACTAAATCGATTATTCGACATCTCTTATATATTTTTCAATGTACTCTATAATAGAAAATACACTGATCTTGTGCAGTCCTTGAAATTAAACAGTTAAATGATCAAACTTATAAAACGATGTGAAATAAAAACCAGTTTTCAATTTCTGAATAAGGTCAATCAACAGATAGCTGTTGAATGTATGTACTGGTTTGAAGTTAAAAATACTGACATCCAATGAAAATGTAACTGAAATCTAAGTCACCAGGTATAAAAAATCATTCGAATAATCCGAAATTAATTGATACTATGATCTTCGAAAGAAAGTCCGGCAATCCAACTTTTAAATCGTTCAATTCCAACAAATCATCAATCAATCCGACTCAATTAAGATTACTGGTGTTGGAGTATTATATGTACTAGGGGTACTATAATTGATACTTAACAAACTGTACTATAGATGGATCTGTACGTTAAAGTGTGACAATGGACCGGTCGGACATAACTACCCTTGAACTCGGATTCTTCAACAGAGAGCCGAATCTAGTCGTTTGAAATAATTTTCGGCTCAGAATCTGAGAATAATTACAGACATGTGGTAGAAACTATAGTAAGTTATTCCCTAAAACAAAAACACAAAATATATGTATTTTTTTTATTCTTCTGACTATATGATCATAAAAATAATTCCTATCAGCATTTGAATTGTTGTTTTAAGCAAGAATACTAACTTTCAACTCAATCTTACGAGTGCTGCTGTAGTTTCGGTAGCGGTCAACACTGTTCCCTTCATAAAATATATATTTTAATCTTGTTTTATTCTTAAAAAATTTTTCATCAGGCTTTATGCAATTATTTTATATCTTAGTGCTAAATTCAAATTCGATCGTAGGACTATTGATATGGTTTCTCTAGCGCTAAACGCTGCGCCGCTAACGAAATATATATTTTCCTTGTAATCATATAATCTTCACAAAATTTCACAAGAACATGTACGTTATTATCCTTCTTTTAACCAAATTTCAAATCCGTCATATCTCCAGTTTCTAAAATATTGAGAAAAATTTAAATGTGAATAACTGCGAATACATTGGACCGATGATACTTTGTGAAAAGCTCAACTGGGATACTTAGGCCTTAAGCTCTCCCTCTTAAGTTTCAAGTCTTTACTTATTTCATTTGAAAGTTGAGTCTTCAAAGCAGCTCTCAACGCTGCTGCGCTCAGCACTTCTACTCGTACAATCTTCACGAACTTTTGGATCAGATTTTTTGGCGTTATTTTGCATATAAATGGTAAATTCAAACCGAAATCGTAAGTCGGTTGCTATGGATTTTTTGTGATTCAACGCTACTTCGCTAAAAAAATATATAAATATTTTTATGAATCTTGTAATCGTACCATCTTTACAAATTTTTACACAAATATGTGGTTATCATTCTACTCCTAAATACTAAATTTTAGATCCATTATATCGGTAGTGTCGGAAACATTGGGAAGAATAGAAGAATATTTGAAATCCTAATAGCTGCGAATCCATAATATCAACCCATAGACTTATTATCCTAATACGTCTATGGATCAACCCCACCCATTAAAATCACAACTGGGATATTGAGGCTTCAACCATACCCTGAAAGTTTCAAGATTTGAGACTCATTTAGTTAGATTGTTAAAAGCTTCAAGATAGCGCTGCGCTCACTCTGATTAACTCAGCAAATTCTGTGTGTTCAACTTTTAATCAAACGATACTCACGAATATGTGCGTTATTATCCTACTCATAAACGCCGAATCTCATACCGATCGAGCCTGTAGTTCAGAAAAAATTGGGAAAAATAAGAGAAATTCTCCAATCTGAAATCTCCTTACCAATGTTACCAATGAACGAACTTAGCCGAGATATTTGAACGCCAAACATTGCCTGGAAGTTTTTAAGCTCTAGCTCTTTCCGTTCGAATGTTAGACAAAATTACTTTCGACCTCGAATGCTTTATCAGTGAGTCCAACGTAACATTTTTGGATCACAAATCGAAAATAAAAGACATTTGAGAGAAACGATAGTACACCAGTCCTTGGAACAAGTGCGCAAAAATAAACGCAAATGTGAAATCAAAACCATTAAATCAATAGCTGCGAAAAACAGTTTCCATCACAATTTAATAAACAATCTGGTTAAGCATAAACAAGTTGACAAAAACATAAAACAAATAGATGCTATCATAGACTTTAAACAAGACAAAATTAACAGTAGTCTAAGCAAATTTTTATATTTACAGCTCATCGCATAGAAGGTGGTCACTATTTTTTATTAAATCTTATACGTAGAATCAAAAGGAAAGAAAGTCAACTATTTGGAGTATGTTATAGTTTTCATATTGTATAATAACTCATATAAATGATCTGAATAAATGAATAATCATACAGATGTAAATCTTCAATTTTTAGAATATGTAAATAATATTAGGTGAACACTTGTATGTACTGTACCCATCTTAAAACTCTTGTATCTTTGTGATGGTTACATTGAATACTTTGTATCTCTGGTTAGGTTTTCTGTCGTCTAATGATGAGGTAAATGAAGGGTCTTTCATTAACATCGCAGCATTTTGTTTTGAGAACATTTATTTGAAAATAATTGAAATTTTTATTTCATTAGAAAGTACAATGGATACATTAGTTATGAAAAAACACCACCACGGAAACCCTCGCAGGAATGACGTCGTTGAATCCAATTTTTCATGACTCTCTCACACACATCAGATCGTATGTTAGCAATTACTCGTTTAATATTTCGTCTGAATATGATGAATGATTGCTGTAAACCATTAATTCAATGTAATTATTCAATGGAATTATTTGAATACTGACGAAACAAAGTCACTCTTAAAACTTGCTTTTCAGTAATGCTGTCACATATCTTGAGATTTTATAGAAAGTAATTTGGTTAGATATTCAATAATATTGAACATTCTAAGTAAGATAGTTTTATGATGAAATTCTAAATATTATGTAAGACATTTTTGAAAGATATTTGTTTTCATAAGATTGATCAGCAGAAACAAAATTTTGTCTATTCAAAATATTTGATTTATGGAGTTTTGGTTAACAATTTTCATTTATTGGATTTTGTTATATCAGTCAGATGTCTTATAATGAATGTTTATTTTATATGTCGTTTGATATAAGTGGTACTTATATGACATAATTTTAATTTAATTCTCGAAGTTATAATTATTAAATATAATTTTTTGAAATTAAACATGTAGAAGGCTAATATTAAAATATTTAAATTATTTTATATACCTTCTATCAAGTATTAACCTCTATTTATGTTATCTTCCGATTTTTTTTAAGCGCCAATTACTGAACGCAGGACGCCTTAAATGATCTGTTTGTTTGAGCTCTTGGGTTACAATTTTGTATGGATGAAAATCAAGGTCTTTTCGTAAAATTTGCCACAAAAATGTCTGGGAGATGCCTAGTTCTTGTGAACGTCAAGAAATCGATAAATCTTGTTCTTCACGAACACTTTCACGTACGGCAGGAATATTCTCTTCACTTCTTGCATTTCTCTATCTCTCTGGCACTGTAACATCATAAAATGTAATATTTGTTCCCAATTTGTCCACTAAACGTTCAACTTTTCTTCTATCCGGACGATTGTAACGACGAAAAATTGGAGTTAAAGCACGTGATGTAACAGTAACAGATCGCAATTTTTTATAATGAATCCGGATTATTTGTGAAAGTGTGAACCTTTCCATGATTAATAAGAGACATTGACAAATACAACTGTCAATGTCGCAAATAAACAATGGCTGTTATGCATGAGTAATGTCAATTTAAAAATAGGGCGTTCCTATTGAAAGACCATTTACATCGAAACTGCAACAACAAACAAGTTGTATATTGTCGGATTTTTTGGTACTTAAATTAGTTATTTCTAAAATTTTCCTTTGATTATGATCTACTTAGAAATAGTTTCTTCATGAATAGTTCAATATCAGCAAGGATAAATCATTTTTATTAGGGGATATATTCAGTTGTATATTGGAAAATATAAAGAAAATTTTAAACTGAAACTTTCTTTCATTTGGTTTTTGGTTTCATTCATAACGCTGATTTCGAATTCCCAGATAAACGGAATTTTTGATATGATTTCCAAACAACTGTTGATTCATTCAATCAGTCTTTATGTCTTACCTTGTGAATATTCCGAATTTAGAAATTTTAAATGATATAAAACTCTCTAAGTTTTCGGAGGACTAATAATAAGCAATATAAAAAAACTAAACGTGATTTTTTTATCCTTCTTATAACGAAATATTTCACGGAAAACAATTCCTTGTCAGAATTTTCGATACCGCACTTCTATGTCTACCGCTTTCTCCGAGGAGAATATAGTACCCTTTCAAAAATAGATATGAAGAACATTTTTCATGCTTTCGAAATAATATCCCCAGTCTGCATGAAAAGACAGTGTCGGAAGAGAAATACCACCATCAGTTGCAATAAGTGCAGGATGGGACCATCTTTATCGTGGAAGGATTTTCAAGATATACTTTATGAAACCAGTTGAATGTCGTAAGGAGGTATCGTTTCCCGTTTCGCTATGCATCTACCTCATTATTCAATACGGTTATCTCATAGACTTGAATTGAATTTCGAATTGATCTGAAGTGTAAGAGATGTGAACGTCCTCGATTCGAGATATCCATCTAAATAAATTACCTGTTTATTTAAATAATACTGGCATATAACCTAAATGTATTATTGTAATTCTTAAATTATAATAATGATTATATCAATATCATTATTTTTGAATTGTAGTCATGATAAGTATTGAAAAATGAACGTAATAATGGGAGAATTCGGGGGAAACTAGAAATTTGAAAACGTGTACCACGAAGTTGGCGTAACCAAAAAATTAAGTCAAACTGATTTATATATATGAATTGAAAATTAGTATGAAGAAGTATTTGCATATTACAGAATAATAGCGCCAGAACCTCTACAGAATTTTTCTAAATAAATCTCATAAAAACATTTAGAATTAAATTTTAAAACATATCCTAAATACACTGTATCACTTTATAGACCTATATATTATTATCACATGTGGTGGAAATTAACGATTCGTATAGGTCATTCCTTAGATAGGGTTTTTAGTTATTACGCCGTGGAAGTCTTCTAATACCATCTGGATTTTCTCAAACAGGGTGAGCAGTTGTTTATTTTTCAAGACATGGATAATTTTGAAATCGTTTTCAGCCAGGGTTGTTTGGCAATCTTCTAGTATTGACAGGGTGCAATCTTCCTTGGCGGGAAGCTGGAGGCACATTACAATCAGAGATACACAGAACTATCTAGGATACGACATACTTCATTGGTTCAATATTCATAGTTCTTATTGGTTAGCCTGTACTTCCTTGGTGAAGCAATGTCTTGGTGATTGAGTATACTAGGGAATAGTTCGCAATAAATTCTTTGAATTCTTTGAATATAGCAAGTTTAAGTAGGATACTATTTATTTGATTAGTTTCAATGGCAGGTAACATAAATAGAGGTTAATTCTTGATAGAAGGTATATAAAATTATTTGAATATTAGCCTTCTACATATTTATTTTCAAAAAATTATATTTAATAATTATAACTTCAGGAATTGAATTGAAATAATGTCATATAAGTACCACTTATATCAAACGACATATAAAATAAATATTCATTATAAGACATCCAAATGATATAACAAAATCCAATTAATAAAAATTGTTAACCAAAATTCTATAAATGAAATATTTTGAATAGACAAAATTTTGTTTCTGCTGATCAATCTTATGGAAACAAATATCTTTCAAAAATGTTTAACATAATCTTAAGAATTTCATCATAAAACTATCTTACTTAGAATATTCAATATTATTGAATATCTAACTAAGTTACTTTCTATAAAATCTCAAGATTTGTAAAAACATCAATGAAAAACAAGTTTTAGGAGAGACTTGGCTTCGTCAGTATTCAAATAATTCATATTCAATAAAATATAACATCAAACAACAACAAATATTTACTCAGCCTTCAACAATTTAGAAAACTTGTGGTAAATGAATACTGAAAAATTTTTAAATGTAATATAAGGTTAAGTTACAAATAAATAATTTTCTGTGGTTTACCCTTGATCTAAAATATTGAAATACATTTTAACGGCCTCTGTTATAGCATAAGGACTGTCTGTATAAAGAATGTTAAGGAAACCAAATAATTATATATTACAAATAAAATAACATGAATAGAGGTTAATTCTTGATAGAAGCAAAAGTCTCTCTTAAAACTTGTTTTTCAGTAATGTTTGTATATATCTTGAGATTTTATAGAAAGTAACTCAGTTAGATGTTCAACAATATTGAATATTCTAATTAAGATAGTTTTATGATGAAATTCTTAAGATTATGTTGAACATTTTTGAAAGATATTTGTTTTCATAAGACTGATCAGCAGAAACAAAATTTTGTCTATTCAAAATGTTTAATTTATAGAATTTTGGTCAACAATATTTATTTATTGGATTTTGTTATATCATTTGGATGTCTTATAATAAATATTTATTTTATATGTCGTTTGATATAAGTGGTATTTATATGACATTTTTTCAATTTGATTCTTTACGTTATAATTATTAAATATAATTTTTTGAGATTAAATATGTAGAAGGCTAATATTAAAATATTTAAATAATCAATGACAGATATTTTCGAAAATTCTAACATTTTGTAAGGATGAACCTGATGAATTGTTGATAATTCCTGTGGTTTGTAAATTTAGTGAAGATATTTTTCAATAGAATTTCATTAACATTTAGAAGTTCTAAATTGGGTACTTCGTTGAAACAAATTGTTCTCTCAATCATGAGTAAGTGGTTGAGTAGGATTTCTGATTTGACTATTTCATTTTGTACAATGATTATGAATGTCTCTTCTGATTTTATTTCTTCAAAAAGTTATTTTGTTTGTTGAATAGTTTCGTTTGATAAGGTTACGTCTTCTGAATATCTTTAAGTCAAATGCTTAGCAAAGGAGATTAATTTATCTATTCTTTCTATTTCATTACTTCTA
Organism: Megalocaria dilatata; assembly: GCA_034642435.1. Taxonomy (NCBI): domain Eukaryota; kingdom Metazoa; phylum Arthropoda; class Insecta; order Coleoptera; family Coccinellidae; genus Megalocaria; species Megalocaria dilatata. The sequence goes on along the minus strand of CM067854.1, from coordinate 95,245,865 downwards.
ATTTGATGTAATGCTTCAAGATTATCATCTATGGTTTTTAAATCATCGTCATTTAAATTTCCTGTAACAAATTTAACACCTTTTCCGATGTAATTAGCCAAACCTCTCTTAACTTTATCATTATTTTCAAATTTGTTAAGAATCTGCTCTATCTGGAAAAGATTAGTTTTCAATTAAAAGCCGAATTTATGGGGGAGTTCATCGTAGGAATCATGTTTCTGCAGCTCATGAAAATTTAATTTCAAGTGATCATAGTTGTTCAATATTTTACTGAGGTTAACTGAAAAAAAAAATTCGTGATAGTGATCAAGTATTCGTGCTTTTCATAAGGGCTCTTCAAAATATCCATTAGGTATTATTTGGTAGACGTGAATGGCCTGCTTGGTTCGGATCAATATCAGGAGAGTTACCGGTATCCTGAAAAGAGAGAATATTTTTTCCTAATTTCTTCACTTTTCCAATATTGGCTGTGGTTTAACCAAATTGTTGGGTTAGTCCAACGATTTAGGTTTGTTATTGGTTTTCAGCAGTAATTTTTTCGAAAGGTAGATCAGATTTTCTTGGTCTGTTCCTTTCAACATAAACTTCTTGTTGGTCTAAATTTGGAGGATCATTTCGATTTTCGTTAAATCTTTCTAAATGTTTCTGTGCTTGTTCACGATTTCGTTCATAGATAATATCAAAACATGGTAGAATTTCTTGTTTTCTTTTCTCGTTGTATTGTTCGTAAATAGTCATGGTTAAATCAAATTCTGGTAGTTTCTCATAAGGTCAATAAATCAAATTGAAAGGCTAATAGCCAGTGGCAGAATGGATTGATTGATTGTGAATCAACATAGTGATCATGAATTTGGAAGGGTTTTCGTTGGAGTTTTTCAATTGAAAAATTCTGATTTTATGTTTTACAGTATTAGTGAAAGAAAGATCGAGATTTTCACCATGAAAAATATATTTAAATTTTCCACAAAGTTTCAAAATGTCTCTTTTCTCTTCTGAATTCATGTGAGATGTTCTGATGTAATCCTTGAATTTGAATTTCTCATTTTCAAATGAGGGATTTGATATTTCACTTTCATGTAGAGATTTTACGGGTATTCTTTCAGAAAAATTTATGTCGACATCGTTTTCTATTGGTTCAGCAATTGGCATCGAACAAAAACCATAATTTGCTTGCGCTATACATGCAGGGGTTGAAAAGTTTTTGAAATTATTTCTGGTAAGATAACATCTCCATTTTCAGTAGGTACAGTTATAGTTACAAACTTCTTTGCGATAACCTTTCTTGGTTTCAATTTGGCAGAAGAATATTCAAAACTGAAAGGGATATGCTATTTATTGATTTCCAATGTTTGAGTTTGGTAATCACTTTTTGCTCCTAATTTTTGTAAATATGAAGTTCCTATTTTGTATGCCAATCAATAACATGCGAATGAATGTTTTCATGAATTCCTAGCGCGTATAAAATTGGGATTATTGAATTATCATCTGATTAAATGGTGTTTCCTAGTCCAGAAACAGTGAAGGGTTTTTTGTACAAAAAATTTTTAAAAAATTCGAAAGCTGGTTTAGTGTTAATTCAGAATTTATGGCACCTGAATCAATAAGAATTCTTAAATCTATTTCAGGAAGATATAAGGTGATTTTGATTTAATTTTCACACAATTTAAATCTATGTATCTTGGGGTTCTGAGGCAGCTGTCTGAAAACTTTCTTCTTCACAATTATTTTCTCATTTTTCTTGGGAATTAACGTTTTCAGTATGGAATTCAGATTCAAGTTCATAGAAATTTTCATTTTCTGATTGCACATTAAATAGTTCTGCGGAAAGAACATTTCGTCTCTGTTGATTTTGTGGGCATTGTCTTGTAGAGACAGACATGGATGTAATGGGTTGTCTAAATATGTTCCATGTTTTGGTTGGTTCTACTTATGCTTGAACCTCCTTTGGTTCCGAAAACTTCACGATTTGTCGGAAATCTTTTGTTATCGGATATTGGCTTATTAATTGAATAAGGTAAACCTGGTGGATTTCCAGAATTATGAAAAAATTGAGGATTTTGATTAGTGGCTATTTAGTTAGAAAAGTTGTTTACAGGTGAATGATTTGAAGAATAATTTTTTTGTATGAAATTCATGATTGAATCAATTTGAACAATTACGTGGTGGTGGTGGATATTTTCGATAATTCTTGTGATTTCCGAAGGAACTCGCAGTATTCCCATTCTTGCCTCCTATTATCGAAATTGATACATTTTTCGATAGTTATCGGATCGAAATTACTAAAATATGATATACATTCTGTCAAGAGAGTACCGGGAATTATCGATTTAAATCTGGCGGGGCAATGAGGCAAGTAAAAATTTTTTTTCCTAGGTTGGTACCACTGTCCTTAATTACTATGCCAAGCTTGAGTGGGATCTGTCAACTAGTGTGTTTGCAACAGCTGATTAAGTCAGTCGATGTCAGAGTGCGTGCCGATTTTTACTATGGGTGATAACGTTGAGCAAAGAATTTGTTTAAAGTTTTGTGTTGCAAATGAATTTTCGTGTGCCGATGCATTGAAAAAGTTGCAAAAGGCCTTTGGTGATAATGCTCTATCGAAAACTCGTGCGAAAAAATGCGAAAAAACCACGTCAAAGCCGCTCGAAAATGAAGGTGATGCTCATTGTTTTCTTCGATATCCGTGGCGTGGTGCACTACGAATTCGTTCCAGAGGGTCAGACGGTAAACAAGGAGTATTACTTAGGCGTTATGAAACGTTTGCGTGAGCGTATCCGTAAGAAGCGGCCAAATTTGTGGGCGAACAACTCATGGATTTTGCATGACGATAACGCGCCTTCTCACCGAGCTACGATTGTGACTGACTTTCTCGCCAAAAACTCAAAAAACGTGCTTTAGCAACCACCGTATTTGCCGGATCTGGCTCCCTGCGACTTTTTCCTCTTCCCAAAACTAAAATTGCCCCTTCGTGGCACCCGTTTTGAGTCGATTGAAGCCATAAAACAAAATTCGGCGCGAGAGCTAAAGTCCATCCCGGAAAGCGCCTATCAAAAATGTTTCGATAATTGGAAGTGCCGTTGGCATAGATGTATTGGAGCAAATGGAGCCTATTTTGAAGGCGACCCAATAAATTTTGACGATTAAATGTAAAAATGTTGTTTTAATTGAAAATTCCTGGTACTTTCTTGAAAGAGTAGTATAAGGTTCTAGGATTTCAATCTGGAATGTTTTTAATGCTGAATGTTTAATATCTCGTCTTTTGTATAGAAGGTAATTTTGATCTTGAGTGTGTAGGAATAAATATTGCAATACGTCATTTAGGTTTTTGGAAAGTGTACTATAGTAGTAAGAATAATTCTCGGTTCTGTTGTGAACGCATTGTGAAAGTGATGATACTAGCAGGTCTTCGTTTCGTTGGTCTCCGTATCGTTGTACTAACAGTCGTCTAATCATAGGCCACTCTGAGGCATTTTGGAATGAGATGAAGTGTCTAGCTACGTCCTTAATTTTTGATCTTATCGAAAAATTTGGGGCAAAAGGTAAGTTTTGGTTTGATCTAAATGATGTAAATGATTTTCAACTTCATTGATGAAATTTGATAAATTTTGACCGGGGTAGTATTCTGGAATTGAGTTACGTAATAATTGTAAGCCCTGTCTAGGCATTACTTCGATAGGGTTTGTGTTAGAAGAAGTTTGGCTCTTTATTTCTGATTGCGTCAATTTTTTTTTTTTTTTTGGATAAGGTCTAAATCTATTATTCCTGATTGATTGGTTCTTACGAAAATCCACTCCCAATTCTAGCGTTTCTGAATCTTCGGCAATTTATCTCCAATTCTTGGGAAATATTGTTAGCTGTCATTAGATCTGAAGGGATTCGAAAAAAATTGTGGATGGATTTGAAGGACACCAAGATTTGCATCCTAGAATGTGGTTCCTTATTTCTGGAACGAAGTGTTTATGACTTCCTTCTGAAAAGGAAAGTAGCGGTTTCTTCTTCTAGTTTGAAGGGGATCTCGATGGTGATTGATGGTGTTGATATTACACAAAGATTTGAAAATTACCGAGAGTTCCTCGAACGCTTTTTTGTACCGTTCACTGGTGGAAAACTATTTTTAGTTTTTGACACAAACTAAAATCCCGTCGCAATATTCTGTCTCCAGCGCCAAATAGTTTTGTTTTTAGCCTTTTAATCACAACTTGGAAAAGATCAACGTTATCTATTTCCGAGAAAAGGAAAGCGATGCTCGGTTGTGAATCTGCATCGTCGACGGCGTCTGGTAGTCGGGATTCCTTAACAATACGTCTATTGACAATAAGCAGTGATTATAAGATATTTATTTAATTCTCAAAGTTTTTGAGAAAAATCTTTTTCAAAATGTGTATGACAAAATCTTCCGCCTTTGTGGATGGAAGTCTGTACAGCGATGTTACTAGAGTTGTTGCCCCCCAAGTGTTATCCTAACATTAATTGCCCCGCATTTATCTATGTATATCAATTTATGATCGAATTAAGTTTGTTCTTTAATAAAGATAACAACACCATCATTCTTATTATGCTCACCTTCGTTATATATAATTTGATTACCGCCAATATTAAAGATGTCCCCACAGTCACATATGTCGAAGATTTTTAATCAGATCGAACTGACTGAGAATTATATTAAATTCACCAAAATTTTTTCGAATGCTCCTTAAATTTAGATGGAATGTTCTCTAAAAGCCTCTATCAGCCTCTTCATCGACCATGGCATAATTAAACAATTATAATTTCGTTTGATACGGATTTGCACCGAGTAAAAGCCACCTACATTAAATTTCTACCAGATTATCAAATCCAACAGTGTTTACTGGACTATAATTACAGTTGTTCATGAAATCATCCATAATACAATAAAACTAAAAACAACTAGAAATCAAAAGTGAGACAATAACAAACAATAATCTCACACTACAGTTGAAAAAGTACTATTTATTAGGGCGATAACTTCTTGTTCTCTTCCTCACTGAAGCCCCTGTAGCTGCTGGTTTCATGGCTTTCTTGAAGTCACTCTGCTTGGGAGTAATCGTGAGGATTTTCTCCTTCAGTTCCTTGGAAGACTCTTTAGACTTCTGATTCCCTTCGGTTTTCTGCAGCTGTTCCCGATCTCCAATTCTCTGTGTGTGAATTTCTCTGTGTTTTTGGTGTTGCAGATAAAGTTATTAATTATTATTAATTAGTATGCATTATATGAACTTAATTTTTTTTATGAGAACTCATCGATAAAACGGATACATGATAACATTGGGATATTCGCTATCTTTCTTCTAACATAAGACAAAGATCCATTCTAGTCGGTATATCTTGATTTTCTCTAAGTTTTCCATAGAAAACTGTCACTCATTGATAGCTATGACGATAAGTTAACAAAAATTATATTTTTGATTATTTTTTCTATTTGTGTATTTTGTTCTTTATAAAATCATATATTGTTATTGAAAGGTACTGAAATGTTGAATACACTGACATGTTATCAACCGCAGGAGAGTGTTTAGGAGGAAACTCTAATGCAGCTTTAACGCTTTATAAAGAAGAGTTTCCTCCAAGTACTCGCGTGCTGTACTTTGTACACCGTTGCATATTATGGTCGTAATATATATCTATTTGTGTTTATTTTTTCTAGGAGTCAAGAATTTACATATCCAAACACAATTGTAACTTATGTACTTATTTATTAGTATATTAATATTGCTTTTAAATAAGAAAGTGAACTAAAATTCAACTGAGGAAAATTATTAAAAGAAAAGAAATTCAGATCCTCAACTATTCACTGAAAGATCCGCCTTCCCTACGTTTATGGCATGTGATCGCATTGACACTGTGTTCTTCACACACCAATTGATCGCAAGTACTACATGTAATTGTAGTGACTCTTTTTTTTCACACCACAGATAAAGCATCTTCCTCGCACTTTTCTAGGTGGCTCTTCGTTTGTGTCTGCTTGGGTTTCTTTATAACGAGATAGGAATAAATATATATATATATATATATATATATATATATATATATATATATATATATATATATATATATATTATTATTATTATTATTATTATTATCCTGATACTCCTAGATCTTCTGTGAAGATCCCTCAGAAGCTTTTTCAGCTTGTACGAGTTAGGAGTTCAGTTGTGTTCTGTGTAGGCTTTGTTACTGCGATCTTGCGCCACTTTAGGTCACAGCACTGTTAATTTTTGACCCAACAGTGAAATGGTGGCAGATACCCGTCCAACTAGAAAATTTCTTTTCTACCTGAATAGGATTCGAACCCTGGACCTCCCGGTCACGAGTCCGATGCTCTCCCGCTGAGCTATCCACACTCACATAGATAGATATATATATATATATATATATATATATATATATATATATATATATATATATATATATATATATATATATATATATATATATATACTACTCTGTCAAGAAAGTACCGGTAATTTTCAATTAAAATATTATTTTTACATTAAATCGTCAAAATTTATTGGGTCGCCTTCAAAAAAGGCTCCATTTGCTCCAATATATCTTCCAATTATCGAAACATTTTTTATAGGCGCTTTCCGGGATGAACTTTAGCTCTCGCGCCGAATTTTGTCTTATGGCTTCAATCGACTCAAAACGGGTGCCACGAAGGGGCAATTTTAGTTTTGGGAAGAGGAAAAAGTCGCAGGGAGCCAAATCCGGCGAATACGGTGGTTGCTGCTTTTATTCAAAAAACTTGTAGAATTAAATTAATGTCTAAAATGATATCCAAATTTTGTTATATTTCTTCTATCAAGTAAAGAGCCTTTTTCTATTATATCACAAAAAAGTCTGAATATGCCTGCCATCTTCGCTAATGCAAAGCCTACATCCTTTTCGTATAGAAGCCAAGGCTTTCCGCAAGTGCTCTCCTCGTTGCAGCAGTTATGTATTTTTTCAATAATCTGGTCACGTCTTGAGTTAGGGTCTTCTACACCATATTTTTTGAAATAATCCAAAAATAAGAAGTTCAGAGCTGTAAGGTTAGGACTTCAAGCAGGCCAACTATTTTACTATTATTTGCTGGACAACTGTCCATTTGAAGCCACATTTAGAGCCGTCGATTCAAAAGCAATATTCCAATAAATCAAAAATTTCATTTTTCGAAAGATTTCGGAAATTGGCAGAATTAAAACAATCTGGAATTATTATCGGCTCAAAAATTTTATATCTTGTCATGACTAGCCATTACATTAACCCTGAACGCGTATTGGTAATGAGTCTCAACACTTTTATGTTGATTATTATGTGCTCACCTGTGAGCACAATATATATATATATATATATATATATATATATATATATTGTGCTCACAGGTGAGCACATAATAATCAACATAAAAGTGTTGAGACTCATTACCAATACGCGTTCAGGGTTAATGTAATGGCTAGTCATGACAAGATATATATATATATATATATATATATATATATATATATATATATATCGGTAAAGTAGATATTGTGGCTCTTTCAGAAAGATGAGATTTCATCAATGACAGAGATAGTGTTTTCAGAAAAAGTCTTCCACATTTGAAGGGGAAATTCGAGTGAGATGAATTATATCAAATTTGGCTATTCATGCCTTCTATTTTAAGCAACTGAAAGAATAAAGCCTAGGGCCTTGTTCTTCTTTCAACAGAATATTTATTGCATATTTTGTCGACTGTTTCTACACCCCGATTTGTAGTATTATATTCCAATATAATTTCCGGTTTGTTGGTATTTAGATCGACTGTGACATCGTCGTGCATAGTTGAAATCAAAATAACTCATTTATTTTTTTCTGGACATGTGAGACAATCGTCACTTCCTTCTGAAATCCGAAAATCTTATTTGGCAAAAACTCTTGCAGCAACTCCCGTTTATTTTTCTTCAGGGTTCCAAGAAATAATTAGAACAAATTGTAGAAATTACTAGGTTTTACTATACCAATAAAAATATATTTTACACATTTTCTTGTGACTCGAGTTTCGGGAAAGTCACAAGAAAATGTGTAAAATATATTTTTATTGGTAGTAAAACATAGTAATTTCTACAATTTGTTTTAATTATAATCAACTACCAAATAGCAACGGCTGAAACAATTCAGTATCTTCCAAGAAATGTTATTTTGTCTTTCAGAAGGGTCCTTGCCCAGGGGTAACTTGCATGCAAATTATCGTAAGTTAAATTTCGGTTGCTTCTTTTCTGTTCTTCCAATAGACAGTTAACAATGGTGGTTGGTGTATTTCATTGATTGTATTGGCCATCTGGTTGTTTCCCAAAGTAGAGCTCTAAATTACTCACATAAAATTTCTCAGCATCACCAAGCACGACTACCTTTAACCTATATTTGGCAGGTTTGTTTGGTATATATTGGACAAAGCTACACCTCTCTCCGAATGCAATTAACATTTCGTCAATTGTCATAAATTAACTCATTGAGTAATTTTTCTCGCAATTATTCACGAATTTGTCCAAAATAAAGCGCACCGCAGTCAACTTATCTGTTTTTTCTTTCTTCCTTGAATATTTTGTCATCAAATCTCATGTTTGCAAGCAAACAAAGAAACCTTTGACAGCTCATGCAAGCTCGAAATATTTCAGATCCGGTTCCGTCTTTTGTCCATAATTGCAAGAAATGAATGCGGTTTTGCTTAGTTGATCCAAATAAAATCAATAAGCCTATGACCGATGTGCGATCTTGATCTGAGAATTGTTTACTGAGATTTGCATTATGTGTTTATTTTGTTGTTCTGCCGAAAAAAACTTTCTGAAGCTAAACTCCTTCTGGCCAGAACCCTTCTTTAGAAATAGACATAAAATCTTATGCCCTGGTAACACCAAAGGTAAAACAGAATTTTCATCTTTTGTATCAAGTTTTCTAACTTGTACATAATTAATTTCTTTGGTTTGTTTTATGTATGTTTCAACTTCATTCTCTGCCGTGCTCCCATGTCATCTGGTCTAAAGGATTTGCATTATATCGAATTCCGGACTATGAAAATGTTTATTTGATTTGTGTTGACATATATGTTTCGGGTTTTTAGCTCATTTTCAAAACTGAAGATAACAAAACTCAAAATCCAAGTTATAATGGTAGGGTAGATCACAGGTACAATTATGAACAGTGGAAAAATATGGTGTTAGTTGGGTCCTAATCTTTTACAGATACTAAATTAAATTGAAGTTGTTCATTTATTATTGGTAGCTTCTTACCATGTGCTAAACAAACTTTCTAAAAGGTCCATTCTTCTGCTTCTGTTACCTACGTGTAAAATCTCAGTTCTACTGAAATCTATAAATGGTTGTTACTTTCACAATATTCCAAAAAACCAGATGTTATTTTATTATGTAAGTCACTTTTTTATGTTCTTCTACCCTTATGTTTATAGATCGTCCTCTCTGACCTATATAAAATGAAGGGCATTCATTACAGTATAATTTGTATATTATATAAGAAACAAAAGGACAGTCTTATGTATTTCAGGAAGGGCGTAAAGTAACGGAATTATTGGATTCACAATTTTTTATGTATAATCTAGTTCCGTTACTTTACGTCCTTCCTAAAATGCATTAGACAGATTGTCCTATGAGGCCCATTATTTTTTATATAAAGGCACCCGCGTCAAAAATTTGTAAACATTGTAATACACCACTTTATCTCTTACCCACTCAGGGTCGTTTCCCTTGATATATAAGTGTTTATCTCATTTTAAGAAACGGTAATATGAGTGAAACTTTTTATATTTCCTATTTTAAATAAATATAAAGTTATTTCCAATTTTTTAATAATGAAACAGGCAAAAAAACGAACTAATACCTAATATAAACCTTTTTCTGACTACCAACCCTTACCAATGTCTCCATTTACTATCTACATTCTATTCATAATTCCTCAATCTAATTCCCAACTCGAAAATATATCGAAATATACTTACTTTACTGAACTTTCTGGAAAGAACTTGGGTTTGTGCTCGTCGCACGAAGGACAAGTCGTTTGTTTTAAAAGTATTTTCTGAGGAGATGGATAGAGCAAAAATAACACATTTAAATGAAATATCACATATAATGAACTATTATGGTGTCAATTAATGAGAAATTTCAATATTTACAATTTATCACAGTCTTTTGAAAAGTGATTGATGTAAAACGATATTCTAAAATTATATCATAGTAATTGTTTGAATCAATTTTTTTGGAAGACTTCAGGACCCTGGACTGTCAATTTTAATAAGTCATACTTTCGTTCTTGCTTATGAACAATTTATATTCAAAACTTATAAAGAGAATTTAGTGAAGTTACAAGAAAAATCCTACCTTTTTTGGGATACCGATCCACAAAACCCGATACCATGTTCAACAGCTGAACCCTCTACACAGAGGTGTTGGCCTTAGCCCAAAGGCACAACATCCCTTCAGGAACCAACACTATCATTTGACCCTTTATTTTTTCAACCTGAATTAAACTAAATTATCCCGATCACGAATCGATTAGTGACTACCTGTCACCAATGCCTGACGACGATTACTTTTTTTTTTCGAACTTCCAAAACGTTGGCTTCTATCCTCCTACCAAAATTCGGCTTTTTCTAAGTTCCTATCGTTTCAACGCCTACATACGTCTAGACCATCCAGATCTTTTGACTTGTCGATTTCTTATCTCGACTTTACTGAGAATTCCCAATCTTAGCCTTGAAGTCCTTTGTGTCGTCTGCACTAAAATCATAATCGCGAACTTTCGTTCCGAAGACCTCCTCGTTGAAATTTAAATGAATCGATCTATTGATCAATATTTTGTTGCTTTAAGATTCTCATCCGTTTTTTATGCAACTATTAACGCCGCTTATCAGCCGCGTTCCTCTCAAGTCCCCGAGTTTCACTATAATAGAATTCTTTGGATCAAAATTTATTTCCCTATTTCTAAGTAAAACATAGGCCCTTTATTACAACATCTCAACATCATTTTACCAAATTTGGTACAACATAGCCCAAAATATTCTAACAAAAATACTATACAGTTCACAGAAGAAATAAAAACTTTAAAAATTTCCCCTAACGCTAAACTTGTTTCATTCGATTTTGTGAATTTATTTCCTTCTATACCCAATTTAGAAATTAAAAATAAAGTTCAAAATTTAATATAGCAAAACCAATCACTCACCTCTGAAATTTTACGAGAAACAATGATTCTACTTGAAATATACCTCAAATAAAGTTATTTTAAGTTCAACGGTATAATTTATCAACAATTAGACCTAACACTCTTGAGTGAAATTTTCATGACCAATCTGGAAAATAAAATATTTTCTTCTCAAGATAATTTGATAAATAAAGTTCTTTATTGGAAAAGATATGTGGATGATATATTTTGCATTTGGTTAGGTTCTATTAGACAATCAGAAATGAATTTGTTAAATTCATTTTTCAATGCTGTCAAATTCACTATTGAAATCGACAATTCCCAAAACTCAATAAATTTTTCTGATATTCAGGTCACAAAAAATGTTAATTTCCTTGAATTTGACATATTCAGAAAATCCACGTACAGATTCCTCAATACATAATAGCAGTTCCAACCCTCATAAAATAAAAATGTCTCCTTTAAACGCCTTTGTATGTACAAAGTAATGATCTATGTAGGTTACTATCAACCCCTCTCTCAATAGAAAACTCAACAAAGAAATTGAAGTTTTGAAGTCATTAGCGTCGAACAATGGTTACAATATGAACGTAATCGATAAATTAATTTTTAAAGAACTACATAAAAAAAGCTCTAGCTTATCTTAACCCTATTCTTCAGGACAAAGAAAAAGAGAAATTTCCTAGCATAAATTTCATACCACACATAAGTAACAAAATTTGCAATAGACTAAAACAGAATAATATCAATATTATTGGTACAAATAAGAAAAACAGGTTCATTCTCAGCCAAGAGCAAAGACTGTCGTGAAACGTGTGAAAGAAGCGGTATAAACAAATTATATTGTAATGAATGCCCTGCATTTTACATAGGACAGGACGATCTATGAACATAAGGGTAGAAGAACATAAAAGAGTATATTACATAATGAAATAACGTCTGGTTTTTCGGAATATTGTATAAATAACAAACATTTCATAGATTTCAGTAGAACTGAGATTTTACACGTAGATAATACTACTCTGTCAAGAAAGTACCGGGAATTTTCAATTAAAACAACATTTTTACATTTAATCGTCAAAATTTATTGGGTCGCCTTCAAAATAGGCCCCATTTGCTCCAATACATCTATGCCAACGGCACTTCCAATTATCGAAACATTTTTTATAGGCGCTTTCCGGGATGGACTTTAGCTCTCGCGCCGAATTTTGTTTTATGGCTTCAATCGACTCAAAACGGGTGCCACGAAGGGGCAATTTTAGTTTTGGGAAGAGGAAAAAGTCGCAGGGAGCCAAATCCGGCGAATACGGTGGTTGCTGAAGCACGTTTGTTGAGTTTTTGGCGAGAAAATCAGTCACAATCGTAGCTCGGTGAGAAGGCGCGTTATCGTCATGCAAAATCCATGAGTTGTTCGCCCACAAATTTGGCCGCTTCTTACGGATACGCTCACGCAAACGTTTCATAACGCCTAGGTAATACTACTTGTTGACCGTCTGATTCTCTGGAACGAATTCGTAGTGCACCACGCCACGGATATCGAAGAAAACAATGAGCATCACCTTCATTTTCGAGCGGCTTTGGCGTGGTTTTTTCGGTTTCGGCTCATTTTTTGCCACCCATTCCGAAGATTGCTGGCTTGTTTGCATATCGTACTCGTAGACCCAGGTCTCATCACCAGTTATAATGCGTTCCATGAATGTAGAATCGGAATTTACAGCGATCTAGCATGTCTGAAGCAACCTGCTCGCGATGACGTTTTTGAAGAAAATTCAGGTCTTTCGGTACGAGTCGTGCGGCCACCTTTCTCATGCCCAAAATATCAATCAAAATCGTACGTGCGGACTCGTGGGATATCTTAAGATCATGTGCTATCTCTCTCAAGCTGGTACGACGGTTTTCCAGCACCCTTTCCTTAATTTTATCGACGTTATCTTCGATCGAAGCCGTCGATGGGCGACCACTTCACGACCGTCCTTGAAGGCTCTGTACCACTGATATGCACAAGTTTTCGATAGAGCATTATCACCAAAGGCCTTTTACAACATTTTCAATGCATCGGCACACGAAAATTCATTTGCAACACAAAACTTTAAACAAATTCTTTGCTCAACGTAATCACTCATAGTAAAAATCGGCACGCACTCTGACATCGACTGACTTAATCAGCTGTTGCAAACACACTAGTTGACAGATCCCGCTCAAGCTTGGCATAGTAATTAAGGACAGTGGTACCAACCTAGGAAAAAAATTTTTACCTGCCTCATTGCCCCGCCAGATTTAAATCGATAATTCCCGGTACTTTCTTGACAGAATGTAAAAGCAGAAGAATTTACCTTTTAGACAGTTTGGAAATTCGTTTAGCACCTGGTAAAAAGCTACCAATTATAAATGAACAACTTCAATTTAATTTATCACCATTGCTCTTATCTGTAAAAGATTAGGACCCAACTAACACCATATTTTTACACTGTTCAAAATTGTACCCGTGATCTACCCTACCATTATAAATAAGATTTTGAGTTTTGTTTTTTTCAGTTTTGAAAATGGGCTAAAACCCGAAACATATATGTCACCAGAGATCAAATAGACAGTGAAACTTAAGCCAAGTTGTTTTTATTCACTTTATTTATTTAAAAATATTTCACCAAGTGATATACGAGAAATTAATATCACTATGAAAATATAACCGTTCAATGGAAGTGTCTGTTAGCAGGGGTTTCACTGTATTTTGTACTGGTGGTTCGCTGCGCCAGATTGACAGACAGAAGGTGCAGAAGTTTGATATTTTCTGATATATGGAAAGCAGCTGTTCCTTTGTTTGATTTATGAGTAGTAGCCGTCGTAAAAGAGATAAGTTATAAACTCTGCGAATTACAAATCTCTACAGCAATCTTGACTTTTTCGTTCAGATGAAAATGAATTATAATAATTTGTCCGATGTCACCTTGATAATGATTTTCATAATAGTGAATACATTATTTACTCTAATGACTAATTAGAGAATTTCTTGAAAGACCACAGAAAATTTTTATTTATACTTGGCAAGATTGCTCATACCGACATATTTTATGGATAACACCAAGTATTGAATTTATTTGACAGATCATTTGAGAAATTCTTTCCATTTCATTGAAATCCTAAAAACCTCTCCTTGAATCCAAACGTAACATATCTCAAGAGACTTTGACCCTTATCAACCACTGTATGAAAAGTACATATTTCCACATGGCCACATGGCATCGATAGTCTACATCAATTTCTTGACCATCTCAATAGTTGCCATCCGATCATCAATTTCACGATGGAACTTGAGACTAATTATTCTATTCCCCTTCTAGACATACTTATCATCAAATCAGACACTTCTTTCACCCGCACTGTCTATAAAAAACGTATCCATACGAACAGATATCTACATGCCAATAACTACTATCCGGCACAAATCCATTCCGTTATGAACTCTTTCGTCCACAGATCTACCCATCTCGCCAGTAACAAATTCAGAAATCCTTCCGACGTAACCAGATATTTTCTCAAGATTTCTAAGAGCCCCCAGAGAATAACCATCACAAGGCCTTTCTTCTTTAATCCAAGGCGTTACTGATAAAATAAGTCGTATCTTAAGGAAACAAGATATAAAGATCATCTTCACAGCAAGCATTAAAGTATCAGCATTTCCTCGATCTCCCAAAGATTCAATTCCAAACGAATCTCGAGGTATATATCAAATACCATGCTCGGAATGTCCCAGGTCATACATAGGTCAAACTAATAGACGAGTAGCATGAATGGAGTATGCGGTTGGCACCAGGTAAAACATTATAACAATTTTATTTGAAATAATTCACACAGTTTTTATGTTTCACAATTTATTCAGAATTCTGACAAGTGTTTCGGTATTTCGACCATCTTCAAAGAAGTACAAAAAGGAACTAAACTTAAAACTGAAAAATGTTCTATCTATTACACTTTGAATATTGGATGGAGTAGTCCGTTACTTTGTGATAGTTCATTTTAATGGAATGAAATGAGAAATTACTTTGTTTTCTATCACTTCTAAAAAGTGATAGAAGAAAAAATACTACTAAGTCGCATTAATCGTGAATCCCTCGAAATTGAGAAGATACCAAACACAATTTTTGGATAACAAGTAGCACTTCACCATTTTGAGTTCTCACTGACACTACTCGAGTGAGTCCGTCGGAACCAGGGAACAGCTTCAGTATTCTGCCCATCTTCCATTTCAAAGGAGGAAGGTAATCTTCCTTCAGAAGTACTAGTGCTTCTGGTTTCAGTTCTTCTTCTTGTCTTCTGATTTTTCACTTGCAACGTTGTTGAAGTGATGATATGTAATCAAGAGAGCATCTAGACCAGAATCGCTGTATCATTTGTGTAGCCTGTTGGTATTGAGTCAGGCGATTGGTTCTTGTTTCTTTTAGATTAGGCCCTGGTTGTGCTGTTAGGAGGGGGCACCAATGAGGAAGCGTTCTGGTGTGAGTGGTTAGAAATCTTGGGGATCGGTTGAGGTAGGAGTCAAAGGTCTAGAATTAAGACAAGCTTCAATTTGTAAAATATTGCTATGAAATACCTTTAAGGTAGGAGTGAAGTTTACTTTAATGACCCTATACAAATAAAATTTGGCTGCCTTTACAGGAGATTCCCACATACCACCTTGATGAGGGGATCTACTTGAAATGAATCTCCATGTTATGGATTCTGTAGCTAATGCACTACCTATTTTATCATTGTCCTTAGCTAGAACCCTTAAAGAATCTTTTAATGCAGTGTTGGCACCAATGAAGTTTGTGCCATTATCTGAAAATACCTTAACAGGTTTGCTTCATCTGCTAATGAACTATTTAAAAGAATTAAAGAATGCATCTGTGCTCATTTCACTCACCAGTTCTAAATGAGTATCCTTGGTAATGAAACAAACAAACAAAATACACCTTGATTATTTTGGTGTTCCGTTATTTATTTTCCTCAACACAAAATGGCCCAGCAAAGTCTGTCTCACAGTACAAAAAAGGGCGAGATACAGTGATGCACTGTTTGGGTAGATTCTCCATCAATTGTTGCATAGTGAGGGGTTTCGCGCGAAAACAAACCACACATTTCATCAAAATAGACTTTATCGTATTTTTGCCTGCGATTGGCCAATATTTTTGAGCCATTGCGGATAAAAGCGCTAATGGACCAGCATGAAGGTTTTTATAATGCATTGTTCCAATTTGCATTTTCGTAAATTTATGTCCTTGAGGTAAGATTATTGGGAATTTTTGGGTAAACTGCAGTTCCGTGGCGTTTCTTAACCTACCACGAACCCTGAAAACCTTGACATCATTCAGGAAATGATTCAAAGATAAGATTCTACTGTGTCGTGATATTCCCTTTTTTCTTGACAATGTGTCGATCTCATCACCGAAGGATTCAGCTTGAGCTAACCTTGTTGAATATAATATTGATCTTTTCAGTTCATCTACTGTTAGAAAACCTGTTGACTTCATCTTGTTCATGAAAATAGTGATGAATCTGTATACATAGGCTATGACTCTTTGCAATTTTGATGTTGAAGAATATTTATCGAAAATATTCGACTGTTTCTTGACAGGCGTCACTAAATTAACAGCCTTTTCCTTCTGCTCAGGGATTTCGTCAATTGTTGCGAAGTTGTGTTCTGGCCAAAATTCCTTGTCGTAAGTCACAATGTCGAATTACCTAACTTTTCAGGTTCACGGTCTCTGGAAATTATGTCAGCTGGATTATCTTGCCCTGCTACGTGTCTCCATTGATAGTGAGTCGAGAGGGTTTGAATTTCAGCAACTCTGTTTGCAACAAAAACCTTCCATCTATAAGGTTCTTCTGCAATCCAAGCAAGTGCAATTTGTGAATCACACCAATAGGTTATGTCCCTTATGTCGATATCCAGTGCCTTTACTACAGATTTCACCAGCCTGGCTAACAAACCTGCTCCGCATAATTGCAGTTGGATAACGAAATGCATTTCAAAGGTGACACCTTCGATTTTGCACAAGTTAGGTTCACTGATTGATTACCAATGAAACTGGTAGATCTTGCATATATGCAAGCACTGTAGGCACGTTCTGATGCATCACAAAAGCCATGAATTTGAATTTTCATTGCGATAGTGCTGACTACCTGTCTTGGTACACGCATGTTGTTCAGAGCGGCTAAACCTTCTTGAAATCGCAGCCATTCTGTGTGAACGTCAATGAGAACTGATTCATCCAATGACAGGTTCAATCTCCACAGGGTTTGCATTATTAATTTGGCATCGATAAAACATGGACCACCAATCCCAAAAGATCGAAGGTTTTAGCTATTGGCGAAAGGATTTTTCTCTTTGTTACCCTTTTTTCGATAGGAATCTGGTCTTGCCTAGGATTCCAAATAAGTCCTAGAGTCCTTTTAATACCATCATTACCAATTGATTGTTCGTTCGGAGGGTTGTCTCCAGAACTCAATACCTCCTGTTTGTTAGGAGTCCATTTGCGAAGGTTGAAGTGATCCTTCTTCAATGTTTCAATGTTTCTTGTAGGTGGATTCTCAATTATACAGCCTCTTCCATGCTGTTGGCACCAGTTAGCAGGTGGTCTACATAAAAGTCTTCAAGGATTATCTTGGCTACCCTTGAGTTGATCTTCCTTGCGTCCAGTCTCACTTGTCGAAGACAACGGGTTGCTAGGTATGGAGCTCTTGGAGTTCCATATATAACAGTACGCAATCTGTACTGTCTTATTGGTTTGTCTTGGTTAGGCCTGCATAGAATTCTTTGTAGGTCTTGATGTTATTTCTTAAAGAGGACTTGAAGATACATTTTTTCTGCAGTTATCACAACGTTGTGTTTCCTAAAAATGACGAGTATCGAAAAGAGATCCTGTTGAAGAGTAGGACCTACCCTCAATCTATCATTTAAAAAAACTCCAGTACTTGATGCACATGAGCCGTCGAAAACTACTCTCAATTTTGATGTCATGCTGTCATCCTTCCAGACTCCATGGTGGGGCCAATAATTGATGGTCCTTTGTATTGGATCTAGTTGCTGAACTAAATACATGTGTCCCAGATTTTCGTACTCCTTCATGAACTTAATATAAAGGTTCTTCAAATTGTTGTCCTTTGTAAATCTCCTTTCCCATTGCTTAAATCTTCGACGAACACATTCATATGCGTCTCCTAAGTTTTCAAGGTTCCCCGTCACTATTAACGGAGCTGTGAATTGTGCAGTCCTATCATCTTGGCTGAAATTTTCCTGAAGTTTCTCTTCACATTCCTTGTCTTCTTTGCTTACAAGAGTTTCCTCGGAACCTTCCTGTAGTTCTCAAAATTTTTGTAACTGGAAGTTCAAGTCTCTTGCCAAATTGCATCTCTTGCTGGGTTGGTTTTTCATTCCGTGATCATTATTTACCGATATGATCCATCCCAATGTAGTCTTCTGAATAATGGGTTCATTTGACCTTCCTCTGATCTGTCCAATGCACATAAGATCATAGAACAAAGAGACTCCCACCAAAAGATCAATTTTTCCTGATTGGTAAAACTGATGATCTGCTAATATTATGTTCGATGGTATGCTGAAATGTACCTTAGTTGTAGGCATATTCTCTGCAATTTTATGCAAAATCAAAAAAGTGGAATTGACTTGATATGAATTGAACCTGGACTTCAATTTTGCTCTTGTCAATTATTTGACAATAATGCACCCTTGGTTGATGGCAACCAGAGGAATGTTGACCCTTTCTCTAGGCAAGTTCAATCCCAAAAACTTTCTACAATGAAACAATA
Source organism: Megalocaria dilatata (assembly GCA_034642435.1). Classification (NCBI taxonomy): domain Eukaryota; kingdom Metazoa; phylum Arthropoda; class Insecta; order Coleoptera; family Coccinellidae; genus Megalocaria; species Megalocaria dilatata. The sequence goes on along the minus strand of CM067854.1, from coordinate 95,226,872 downwards.
AATGATCCTCATTACATAATTGGCAGTTTTGTTTGCTGAGTTTATTTTTTGTGATCAATATTCTGAACCCTTGTTTGAAATTGTGTGGCTATTCATTTTTTAATTTGACTTCGTTTGTTGAATTACTACTCAACACTTCTAACAAGGCGTTAAGAAAGTCAAGAAATTCCTCCATAGTTGGCAGTCTTGATGTAACGTTAACAGATATTTCCATGCATTTCTTCGAAAATCTAACTTTCCACACAATAAGTGAATGAGTAATAAGTCCCACTTATCAACTGGCTGCTTAAAACTATCTAAAACCCTAAGTATGCTTTTGACATCATCTAACAATTTCTGCAACAAATAGGAGGGTTCTTTTGGAATTGATGCTGGCTCGAAAAATGAACGAACATGACTGCTAAAAATTAATTTGTCATTTTGATATTTTTATTGTAATTGCCATGCTATTTTATAATATAAGTTTGAAACCTTCAATGCGTGAATCACTGTCTCTGCGTCCTTCTTCAAGCAAAGCTTTAGGTAATAAAATTTTTGAACGTTACTCAAAGTCTCATTGTTATCAATTAGCAATGAGAAAGTATCATTGAATTCTAACCACTGATCAACATCTCATTAAAAGGTAGGAAGATCAATTCGAGGCAAGTTAATGGAGTTAGATTGCAAATTTTCATATTTAATTTGTGTTATTGACGTTTGCATTCGTCTGTACGTTTCTAACATATCAGCTGCAGTAGAAATTAAATAGAAAAATAGTTCTTCAAATTTTTCCAACTCTGCATTATATTTATATATCTTACTTGAATCTAACGAAATACATTTTGTTACTACAAAGGATACTACATTCATTCAAAGTATCTTGAATGGATGAAGGATACTACATTCATTCAAAGTATCTTGAATGGATGAAGGATACTACATTTATTCAAAGTATCATGAATTCTATCGAGTCTTTTTTTCTAATTGATTGATTTGACTATTGTCTTGGGTTAACTTCCCCAAGAATGTCTGAAATCTCGTTATTTGAGAGACCAAAACATCCTTAGCTAAGCGACAGTCCTTCAATTCACTCATGATTTTTAAAATGTAAAATTGAAGCTTGCTTAGATAAAACTGACCTGACCTTTGATATTATTGCTCTGCTCTTGGAACTTTCCATTCTGACTCACGTGTGTGTTGATTTTTGGTGAAATATACTTATTGTTTAGTTCGAATCTTCTGTGGACTCTTGTGTGCTGTTACTTGATAAAATCGTTTCACTATTCTTCTGCTTGATTGAATTGAATACCATATGTGTGGTCGTAAATGTTTGATCGATGGTTTCAATACGTGTTTCTAAGTACCTGCTTTTTTCTGGTTCCAAATCGGCGTTGAGTGGATAGTAAATATCTGCTTACTGGTTTCAATCCGATTCGAATGGACAAAATGTGGAGGTGTCTCCTGATTTTTGTTTATAAAACACTTGCGTTTTAACACTACTTTATTTGCTTATGATACAAATGCAGGTTATGAAATTTTGAGGTTATGACTGTAAAAAAAGAATGCCGATTGTCGACACGGTCGAGTATCGACCGAACAGGACCAAAGTTGAAGCGAGAGAGGGAGAACTGAACGTCTCACTAGGGGTGTCAACTTGTCATAGAATATTCCACATCTGTCACTCTATGAGATATCTGACGTAGCCTCTGTTCAAAGTTCACTTTTTATATGAGACAATAACAAACTCTGCTTTCATTTTTTGTTGTTCCAATAATCATTCGGCAAACTACACTCTTGGAAGAAAATCTGCCGGACTCATTGAATGAAGCTTTTGAAGATGAAACGAATGGAGCAGCTGCTCTTTTAAAATTCGATGAGCAATAGACTTTAAAATATTAAGCTCAATCGACAACTATCTAACGCTTTGTTGAATCCTGCTCTACTATTCAAAGCCTCTTCTTCCAACTGCTGTCCTAACATGTCTCCTGTTAATTTCAGTTCCCTCCTTTTGATAAAATAGTTTCTTAAATAGACATTAGATATAATATATTGTCGAGATAAATTATGCAACATGCATACATTATGCAAACATCATAACAAAATGCACTCCTGCATTAAATGCATATCCGCATATTGTTCTGTAGTGGAATTATTTATAATAATTACATAAATATTTTAAAAAATTTTAAACAATTTTAAAAAATTAGCCTTCTACATATTTAATTCCAAAAAATTATATTCAATGATTATAACTTCTGAAAATAAATTAAAATAATGTCGTATAAGTACCACTTATATCATGACATAAAATAAACATTCATTATAAGACATCCAAATGGTATAACAAAATCCAATAAATAAAAATTTGGATGTCTTATAATGAATGTTTATTTTATGTCATGATATAAGTGGTACTTATACGACATTATTTTAATTTATTTTCAGAAGTTATAATCATTGAATATAATAATTGTTTAAAATTTTTTAAAATATTTATATTATTTTATATACCTTCTATCAAGAATGACCTCTATTTACATTATAATAATTACATTTATTGTCATATATTATCATAATATACAAAAATAGAATAAATTTGAATGAAACCTATATTTTGTTAATTGAAGTTTCAGAAAAATGAAGTCAAAAAAGAAAAGTTTTAGGAACCAGCAACAATAAACAGCTTGCAATATTTATGAAATAATATTTGGATATTGAATCATGAAAAGCTGATAATTCCAAAACGGTGTATTTTTTAGATATTGCACCTGTTTACATTTTATTGCAAAATTAATGATTAAATACATAAATGGATGAATTTTGCGGATTTCTTCAACAACAAAAATTTTTTGACCATCAAGTGTCAGTTTGTCCCTGGTGGACATGAAGGCTTATGAAGAAGTTGTTGAAAACATCAATACTGATATTTATTGGAATGAAATAAGAAACTACTTTGTTTTCAATCACTTTATAAGTAATTTCTTATTTCATTCCATTAAAATGAACTATCACAAAGTAACCGACTACTCCATCCAATAACTGATATTTATATTGACTCAAATTAAAAAAATTACCAGAATCGTTCGAGTTAATTTGAAGGCACATATCACTGCGAAGACGCAGTGGTGCGTCGTAGGAAAAAAATTGAAGTATTCCTGACGCATCTGCATATACTTTATTCACACCTAAGAAATAGTCACGTAGTGCTGAGACACCCTGTGTAATCTAACACGTACTTTGATTAAAGTCGGATTGCTTGTTCATAACATTTAAAATATTTAATTTCCAACTTCAGAATTCCTAGGAAGGTATAAATTGAGATGATTTCATTGTAGTCTGTGCTATAAAGGAAATGAATTATCAAGAAATCCATAATCCCTTTATGTTGAATGCTACTGTAATGTAGTTTTATTGTAGTCCCCATTACAGAGACAATATACAAAGCCATCAGGAACCATGATGAGATAGCAATAGCCATTAGATGGAATAGTTCCAATGTACTCGTTTATAGCACATCAGGGCATATTGGTCGAGAATGTCTGCAGTTTAGGAGCACCTGCAGCATTTAAGTTGAGCCATCATCTAAAGGGACATTCTAGAATTGGATTCGATTTGGTGTAAACGATTTGAATGAATCCACCTATGCGATCGAAGCTTGTATGTTAAATGTGATGATAACTGAAACACTTTAGAAGTTAACATTATATTGTTTAATATTTTATGCACGATTTCAAGCATACTATGAAAAAATATTCATGAAATTTTATGCAAAGATTAAGAATCAAATGGATAACTTCTTGAAACATTCGTTGAAAATATAGGATGGATCCACAAATTCAGGGTCGTTCAACTAATTCATTCGTTGCGAAGACTTTCATTTGCTAATTTATTAGGAGTACAAATAAGTTTCCGCCGTTTTATTGTAGATGGCGCGGCACGGAGTTTCGGTTAGCTTTCGCAGATGATAACCGGCTTAAAAAATAGTTTGGACATACAAGAACAACATAACCTATTAATATCATTGATTTTATATTGGTAAAATATAATTTATATAAGTTGAAAATGTCAAAATTTGAGCCAAGTAAGCGTCATTTGCGGGAAATATTAGTTTACTTCTTTAATTTAAAGAAATCTGCTGCTGAGGCGCATCAATTGCTCGTAGAAGCATATGGTGAGGGTGCTTTGAGTGGGAGAATGTGTCGAGAGTGGTTTCAAAAGTTTAAAAACGGTGATTTTGACATAGAAGACAAAGATCGCAGTGGAAGGCCAAAAATTTACGAGGATGCAGAATTGGCGGAATTATTGGAGGAAGATTCATCTCAAACACAAAAGGAACTTGCTCTAACATTAGAAGTCACTCAGCAAGCAGTCTCACATCGTTTAAAATCATTAGGAATGATTCATAAACAAGGAAATTGGGTTCCGTACGGCGGAAACTTATTTTTACTCCCAATATGTTCTGTGTTCTATAGAGAGCAGAACTCATCTAAAATAAGGCTTCAAGGTAGAAAACTTAGATTTTAAGATAATCATAGTATTTGTTCATTTTAGGGAATTATACAAATATTTTAATATTAGCCTTCTACATATTTAATTTCAAAAAATTATATTTAATAATTATAACTTCAGGAATTAAATTGAAACAATGTCATATAAGTACTACTTATATCGAACGACATATAAAAAAGGGCATTCATTATAAGACATCCAAATGATATAACAAAATCCAATAAATAAAAATTGTTAACCAAAATTCTATAAATTAAATATTTTGAATAGACAAAATTTTGTTTCTGCTGATCAATCCTATGAAAACAAATATCTTTCAAAAATGTTTAACATAATCTTAAGAATTTCATCATAAAACTATCTTACTAAGAATATTCAATATTACTGGATATCTAACTAAGTTACTTTATATAAAATCTCAAGATATGTAAAGACATTACTGAAAAACAAGTTTTAAGAGAGACTTTTCTTCGTCAGTATTCAAATAATTCATATTCAATAAAATATAACATCAATAAACAACAAATATTTACTCACCCTTCAACAATTTAGAAAACTTCTGGTAAATGAATACTGAAAAATTCAAATGTAATATAAGGTTAAGTTACAAATAAATCATTCTGTGGTTTACCCTTGATCTAAAAGATTGAAAGACAATTTAACGGCCTCTGTTATAGCACAAGGACTGTCTGTATAAAGAATATTAAAGAAACCAAATAATTATATATTATAAATAAAATAACATAAATAGAGGTTAATTCTTGATAGAAGGTATATAAAATTATTTAAATATTTTGATATTGGCCTTCTACATATTTAATTTCAAAAAATTATATTTAATAATTATAACTTCAGGAATCAAATTGAAATAATGTCATATAAGTACCACTTATATCAAACGTCATATAAAATAAACATTCATTATAAGACATCCAAATGATATAACAAAATCCAATAAATAAAAATTGTTAACCAAAATTCTATAAATTAAATATCTTGAATAGACAAAATTTTGTTTCTGCTGATCAATCTTATGAAAACAAATATATTTCAAAAATGTTTAACATAATCTTAAGAATTTCATCATAAAACTATCTCACTCAGAATATTCAATATTATTGAATATCTAACTAAGTTACTTTCCATAAAATCTCAAGATATGTAAAAACATTACTGAAAAACAAGTTTTAAGAGAGACTTTGCTTTGTCAGTATTCAAATAATTCATATTCAATAAAATATAACATCAATCACCAACAAATATTTACTCACCCTTCAACAATTTAGAAAATTTCTGGTAAATGAATACTGAAAAATTTGAATGTAATATAAGGTTGAGTTACAAATAAATAATTCTGTGATTTACCCTTGACCTAAAGATTGAAAGACAATTTAACGGCCTCTGTTATAGCACAAGGACTGTCTGTATAAAAAATGTTAAAGAAACCAAATAATTATATATTATAAATAAAATAACATAAATAGAGGTTAATTCTTGATAGAAGGTATATAAAATTTTAAATATTTTATATTATATTTTATTGAATATGAATTATTTGAATACTGACGAAGCAAAGTCTTAAAACTTGTTTTTCAGTAACGTTTTTACATATCTTGAGATTTTGTAGAGAGTAACTTAGATATTCAATAATATTGAATATTCTAAGTAAGATAGTTTTTTAATGAAATTCTTAAGATTATGTTAAACATTTTTGAAAGATATTTGTTTTCATAAGATTGATCAGCAGAAACAAAATTTTATCTATTCAAAATATTTGATTTATAAAATTTTGGTTAACAATTTTTATTTATTGGATTTTGTTATATCATTTTGATGTCTTATAATGAATGTTTATTTTATGTCTTTTGATACTTATATGACATTATTCCAATTTAATTCCTGAAGTTATAATTATTAAATATAATTTTTTGAAATTAAACATGTAGAAGGCTAATATTAAAATATTTAAATAATGTTATATACCTTCTATCAAGAATGAACCTCTATTTATGTTATTTTATTTATAATATATAATTAGTTGGTTTCCTTACCATTCTTTATACAGATAGTCTATAAAAGAGGCCGTTAAATTGTCTTTCAATCTTTTGGATCAAGGGTAAACCACAGAATTATTTATTTGTAACTTAACCTTATATTACATTTAAACGTTTCAGTATTCATTTACCAGAAGTTTTCTAAATTGTTGAAGGGTGAGTAAATATTTGTTGTTGATTGATGTTATATTTTAATGAATATGAATTATTTGAATACTGACGAAGCAAAGTCTCTCTTAAAACTTGTTTTTCAGTACTGTTTTCACATATCTTGAGATTTTATAGAAAGTAGCTTAGTTAGATATTCAATAATATTGAATATTCTAAGTAAAATAGTTTTATGATGAAATTCTTAAGATTATCTTAAACATTTTTGAAAGTTATATATTATATATAAAATAAAATAGAAAGGCTTTTTACTTGATAGAAGAAATATCATTTTAGAATGTCAATGATTTTAAGTAAACTTAAAATAACTCACTTTGTTCTTTGATTTTGTTAGAACATAGATCAATCTTGAATATATAGCTGATCTGTAGTTCGAAGCTGAAGTCTTTTAACACGTGAGTGATGTAGGTTATGTTTTTGATTTTGATATTTGTAATATTGAAAACAAAGGGCTGATGACGGGATTATCTAGAACTATATTTGTTTTTTGAAGATATAGTGCACATTTTTTAGAGATTTTTGAAATAATTTGTTCGAATATTTAAATATATTAAATATTTCAAATAAATTATATTCTTTGGGAAGTCCTTTAAGTGTGTTCATGTTTTTATAAGGCAAGTAGTATTTTTTAAAGTTAAGACCAGAAACAAAATTTTGTCTCCTTTGAATATTTATTTATTAATTTTAATTACTTTCGTATATCTATTGGGTTATTTATTTCATTTGACATTGTATATTGAGTTTTGTTTATAAACGTCTATTAAATGTGAGCGGTGCTTGTTTTAGACATTAATTTAATTCTAAAAGTTTCTTGAATAAAAAATTCTTTTGGAAATTAAAATTGTAGAAGATAAACATATTTCAATTTGTTTTGATATTCAAATTTTGTTATATTTCTTCTATCAAGTAAAAAGCCTTTCTATTTTATTTTATATATAATATATAACTATATTTTGGCTTCAATAAATCTCATTTTAGAATGTCAATGATTTTAAGTAAACTTAAAATAACTCACTTTGTTCTTTGATTTTGTTAGAACATAGATCAATCTTGAATATATAGCTGATCTGTAGTTCGAAGCTGAAGTCTTTTAACACGTGAGTGATGTAGGTTATGTTTTTGATTTTGATATTTGTAATATTGAAAACAAAGGGCTGATGACGGGATTATCTAGAACTATATTTGTTTTTTGAAGATATAGTGCACATTTTTTAGAGATTTTTGAAATAATTTGTTCGAATATTTAAATATATTAAATATTTCAAATAAATTATATTCTTTGGGAAGTCCTTTAAGTGTGTTCATGTTTTTATAAGGCAAGTAGTATTTTTTAAAGTTAAGACCAGAAACAAAATTTTGTCTCCTTTGAATATTTATTTATTAATTTTAATTACTTTCGTATATCTATTGGGTTATTTATTTCATTTGACATTGTATATTGAGTTTTGTTTATAAACGTCTATTAAATGTGAGCGGTGCTTGTTTTAGACATTAATTTAATTCTAAAAGTTTCTTGAATAAAAAATTCTTTTGGAAATTAAAATTGTAGAAGATAAACATATTTCAATTTGTTTTGATATTCAAATTTTGTTATATTTCTTCTATCAAGTAAAAAGCCTTTCTATTTTATTTTATATATAATATATAACTATATTTTGGCTTCAATAAATCTCATTTTAGAATGTCAATGATTTTAAGTAAACTTAAAATAACTCACTTTGTTCTTTGATTTTGTTAGAACATAGATCAATCTTGAATATATAGCTGATCTGTAGTTCGAAGCTGAAGTCTTTTAACACGTGAGTGATGTAGGTTATGTTTTTGATTTTGATATTTGTAATATTGAAAACAAAGGGCTGATGACGGGATTATCTAGAACTATATTTGTTTTTTGAAGATATAGTGCACATTTTTTAGAGATTTTTGAAATAATTTGTTCGAATATTTAAATATATTAAATATTTCAAATAAATTATATTCTTTGGGAAGTCCTTTAAGTGTGTTCATGTTTTTATAAGGCAAGTAGTATTTTTTAAAGTTAAGACCAGAAACAAAATTTTGTCTCCTTTGAATATTTATTTATTAATTTTAATTACTTTCGTATATCTATTGGGTTATTTATTTCATTTGACATTGTATATTGAGTTTTGTTTATAAACGTCTATTAAATGTGAGCGGTGCTTGTTTTAGACATTAATTTAATTCTAAAAGTTTCTTGAATAAAAAATTCTTTTGGAAATTAAAATTGTAGAAGATAAACATATTTCAATTTGTTTTGATATTCAAATTTTGTTATATTTCTTCTATCAAGTAAAAAGCCTTTCTATTTTATTTTATATATAATATATAACTATATTTTGGCTTCAATAAATCTCATTTTAGAATGTCAATGATTTTAAGTAAACTTAAAATAACTCACTTTGTTCTTTGATTTTGTTAGAACATAGATCAATCTTGAATATATAGCTGATCTGTAGTTCGAAGCTGAAGTCTTTTAACACGTGAGTGATGTAGGTTATGTTTTTGATTTTGATATTTGTAATATTGAAAACAAAGGGCTGATGACGGGATTATCTAGAACTATATTTGTTTTTTGAAGATATAGTGCACATTTTTTAGAGATTTTTGAAATAATTTGTTCGAATATTTAAATATATTAAATATTTCAAATAAATTATATTCTTTGGGAAGTCCTTTAAGTGTGTTCATGTTTTTATAAGGCAAGTAGTATTTTTTAAAGTTAAGACCAGAAACAAAATTTTGTCTCCTTTGAATATTTATTTATTAATTTTAATTACTTTCGTATATCTATTGGGTTATTTATTTCATTTGACATTGTATATTGAGTTTTGTTTATAAACGTCTATTAAATGTGAGCGGTGCTTGTTTTAGACATTAATTTAATTCTAAAAGTTTCTTGAATAAAAAATTCTTTTGGAAATTAAAATTGTAGAAGATAAACATATTTCAATTTGTTTTGATATTCAAATTTTGTTATATTTCTTCTATCAAGTAAAAAGCCTTTCTATTTTATTTTATATATAATATATAACTATATTTTGGCTTCAATAAATCTCATTTTAGAATGTCAATGATTTTAAGTAAACTTAAAATAACTCACTTTGTTCTTTGATTTTGTTAGAACATAGATCAATCTTGAATATATAGCTGATCTGTAGTTCGAAGCTGAAGTCTTTTAACACGTGAGTGATGTAGGTTATGTTTTTGATTTTGATATTTGTAATATTGAAAACAAAGGGCTGATGACGGGATTATCTAGAACTATATTTGTTTTTTGAAGATATAGTGCACATTTTTTAGAGATTTTTGAAATAATTTGTTCGAATATTTAAATATATTAAATATTTCAAATAAATTATATTCTTTGGGAAGTCCTTTAAGTGTGTTCATGTTTTTATAAGGCAAGTAGTATTTTTTAAAGTTAAGACCAGAAACAAAATTTTGTCTCCTTTGAATATTTATTTATTAATTTTAATTACTTTCGTATATCTATTGGGTTATTTATTTCATTTGACATTGTATATTGAGTTTTGTTTATAAACGTCTATTAAATGTGAGCGGTGCTTGTTTTAGACATTAATTTAATTCTAAAAGTTTCTTGAATAAAAAATTCTTTTGGAAATTAAAATTGTAGAAGATAAACATATTTCAATTTGTTTTGATATTCAAATTTTGTTATATTTCTTCTATCAAGTAAAAAGCCTTTCTATTTTATTTTATATATAATATATAACTATATTTTGGCTTCAATAAATCTCATTTTAGAATGTCAATGATTTTAAGTAAACTTAAAATAACTCACTTTGTTCTTTGATTTTGTTAGAACATAGATCAATCTTGAATATATAGCTGATCTGTAGTTCGAAGCTGAAGTCTTTTAACACGTGAGTGATGTAGGTTATGTTTTTGATTTTGATATTTGTAATATTGAAAACAAAGGGCTGATGACGGGATTATCTAGAACTATATTTGTTTTTTGAAGATATAGTGCACATTTTTTAGAGATTTTTGAAATAATTTGTTCGAATATTTAAATATATTAAATATTTCAAATAAATTATATTCTTTGGGAAGTCCTTTAAGTGTGTTCATGTTTTTATAAGGCAAGTAGTATTTTTTAAAGTTAAGACCAGAAACAAAATTTTGTCTCCTTTGAATATTTATTTATTAATTTTAATTACTTTCGTATATCTATTGGGTTATTTATTTCATTTGACATTGTATATTGAGTTTTGTTTATAAACGTCTATTAAATGTGAGCGGTGCTTGTTTTAGACATTAATTTAATTCTAAAAGTTTCTTGAATAAAAAATTCTTTTGGAAATTAAAATTGTAGAAGATAAACATATTTCAATTTGTTTTGATATTCAAATTTTGTTATATTTCTTCTATCAAGTAAAAAGCCTTTCTATTTTATTTTATATATAATATATAACTATATTTTGGCTTCAATAAATCTCATTTTAGAATGTCAATGATTTTAAGTAAACTTAAAATAACTCACTTTGTTCTTTGATTTTGTTAGAACATAGATCAATCTTGAATATATAGCTGATCTGTAGTTCGAAGCTGAAGTCTTTTAACACGTGAGTGATGTAGGTTATGTTTTTGATTTTGATATTTGTAATATTGAAAACAAAGGGCTGATGACGGGATTATCTAGAACTATATTTGTTTTTTGAAGATATAGTGCACATTTTTTAGAGATTTTTGAAATAATTTGTTCGAATATTTAAATATATTAAATATTTCAAATAAATTATATTCTTTGGGAAGTCCTTTAAGTGTGTTCATGTTTTTATAAGGCAAGTAGTATTTTTTAAAGTTAAGACCAGAAACAAAATTTTGTCTCCTTTGAATATTTATTTATTAATTTTAATTACTTTCGTATATCTATTGGGTTATTTATTTCATTTGACATTGTATATTGAGTTTTGTTTATAAACGTCTATTAAATGTGAGCGGTGCTTGTTTTAGACATTAATTTAATTCTAAAAGTTTCTTGAATAAAAAATTCTTTTGGAAATTAAAATTGTAGAAGATAAACATATTTCAATTTGTTTTGATATTCAAATTTTGTTATATTTCTTCTATCAAGTAAAAAGCCTTTCTATTTTATTTTATATATAATATATAACTATATTTTGGCTTCAATAAATCTCATTTTAGAATGTCAATGATTTTAAGTAAACTTAAAATAACTCACTTTGTTCTTTGATTTTGTTAGAACATAGATCAATCTTGAATATATAGCTGATCTGTAGTTCGAAGCTGAAGTCTTTTAACACGTGAGTGATGTAGGTTATGTTTTTGATTTTGATATTTGTAATATTGAAAACAAAGGGCTGATGACGGGATTATCTAGAACTATATTTGTTTTTTGAAGATATAGTGCACATTTTTTAGAGATTTTTGAAATAATTTGTTCGAATATTTAAATATATTAAATATTTCAAATAAATTATATTCTTTGGGAAGTCCTTTAAGTGTGTTCATGTTTTTATAAGGCAAGTAGTATTTTTTAAAGTTAAGACCAGAAACAAAATTTTGTCTCCTTTGAATATTTATTTATTAATTTTAATTACTTTCGTATATCTATTGGGTTATTTATTTCATTTGACATTGTATATTGAGTTTTGTTTATAAACGTCTATTAAATGTGAGCGGTGCTTGTTTTATACATTAATTTAATTCTAAAAGTTTCTTGAATAAAAAATTCTTTTGGAAATTAAAATTGTAGAAGATAAACATATTTCAATTTGTTTTGATATTCAAATTTTGTTATATTTCTTCTATCAAGTAAAAAGCCTTTCTATTTTATTTTATATATAATATATAACTATATTTTGGCTTCAATAAATCTCATTTTAGAATGTCAATGATTTTAAGTAAACTTAAAATAACTCACTTTGTTCTTTGATTTTGTTAGAACATAGATCAATCTTGAATATATAGCTGATCTGTAGTTCGAAGCTGAAGTCTTTTAACACGTGAGTGATGTAGGTTATGTTTTTGATTTTGATATTTGTAATATTGAAAACAAAGGGCTGATGACGGGCTTATCTAGAACTATATTTGTTTTTTGAAGATATAGTGCACATTTTTTAGAGATTTTTGAAATAATTTGTTCGAATATTTAAATATATTAAATATTTCAAATAAATTATATTCTTTGGGAAGTCCTTTAAGTGTGTTCATGTTTTTATAAGGCAAGTAGTATTTTTTAAAGTTAAGACCAGAAACAAAATTTTGTCTCCTTTGAATATTTATTTATTAATTTTAATTACTTTCGTATATCTATTGGGTTATTTATTTCATTTGACATTGTATATTGAGTTTTGTTTATAAACGTCTATTAAATGTGAGCGGTGCTTGTTTTAGACATTAATTTAATTCTAAAAGTTTCTTGAATAAAAAATTCTTTTGGAAATTAAAATTGTAGAAGATAAACATATTTCAATTTGTTTTGATATTCAAATTTTGTTATATTCCTTCTATCAAGTAAAAAGCCTTTCTATTTTATTTTATATATAATATATAACTATATTTTGGCTTCAATAAATCTCATTTTAGAATGTCAATGATTTTAAGTAAACTTAAAATAACTCACTTTGTTCTTTGATTTTGTTAGAACATAGATCAATCTTGAATATATAGCTGATCTGTAGTTCGAAGCTGAAGTCTTTTAACACGTGAGTGATGTAGGTTATGTTTATGATTTTGATATTTGTAATATTGAAAACAAAGGGCTGATGACGGGATTATCTAGAACTATATTTGTTTTTTGAAGATATAGTGCACATTTTTTAGAGATTTTTGAAATAATTTGTTCGAATATTTAAATATATTAAATATTTCAAATAAATTATATTCTTTGGGAAGTCCTTTAAGTGTGTTCATGTTTTTATAAGGCAAGTAGTATTTTTTAAAGTTAAGACCAGAAACAAAATTTTGTCTCATTTGAATATTTATTTATTAATTTTAATTACTTTCGTATATCTATTGGGTTATTTATTTCATTTGACATTGTATATTGAGTTTTGTTTATAAACGTCTATTAAATGTGAGCGGTGCTTGTTTTAGACATTAATTTAATTCTAAAAGTTTCTTGAATAAAAAATTCTTTTGGAAATTAAAATTGTAGAAGATAAACATATTTCAATTTGTTTTGATATTCAAATTTTTGAAAGATTTGAATATCAAAACAGATTTAATCTGTAAGTCTTCTACAATTTTAATTTCAAAAAAATTTTATCCAAGAAACTTTTAGAATTAAATTAATGTGCTATTTTACACATTTACTTGTGACTCGAGTTTCGGGAATCAACCACCCATCTACAGACAATGGGATAGTTAATTACCGAAGCTCGAGTCACAATTAAATGTGTATAATATCAATTTATTGGTAGTAAAGTATAGTAATTTCTACAACTTGTGTTAATTCTGAACAACAACCAAATAGTGAGGCTGAAACAGTTCAGTGTCTTAATCCAAATTCAGTCTACGTCATTGGAAAGAGTGAAAAATTCTCCTTAGACGAGGTTGGCTTCATGGAGCTTTTTATAATATAATTACTTTCCTATTAAAGGGTGGCTAAGGAAAAAATGATCATACAATTTTTTCCCCTCCATAATTTTTGGTCAAAGTTTAGTCTGAATTCCGCCCCGTAGACCCCCGTGGAAATTACGTGCAGAAACCTGCTCTATGTAATAAACTTTCCAATGACGTATAATTCATTGAATAAAGCTCTATTTATATTCAGAAATTGACGAAATAATGACAGAAACCATAAAAATTATTTTATACATAACCTAATATTCTGGATCGAAGAAGCGACCTTTATACGCTCTGGAATATGTATTTCCACAATTCTCACAATTGAACACATAATAATCAACATGCAAGTGTTAAGACTCATTACCAATACGCGTTCAGGGTTAATGTCATGGCTAGTCATGACAAGATTTAGAACTTTTGAGCCGATAATAATTCCAGATTGTTTTAATTCTGCCAATTTCAGAAATCTTTCGAAAAATTAAATTTTTGATTTAGTGGAAGATGTGCCTTTGAACCGACGGCTCTAAATGTGGCTTCAAATGGACAGTTGTCCAGCAAAAAATAGTAGAGTAGTTACAGAATGCATGAATCTTGAGTTGAAGGGAAATGTTTAGGAAAATTCGGACTGTTCACGTGGCAAACTTTTTATTTTTGTATTATTTCAAAAGATATGATGTACAATAACCAAATTCATAGACGTGACCAGTTTATTTACAAAATACAAAACTGCTGCAACGACGGATGCACATGCGGAAAGCTGTGGATTTTATACGAAAAGGATGTATTTTGCATTAGAGAAGATGGCGGGCATTTTCAGACTTTTTTGTGCTAATTTTTGAACTTGTATGTATAATTGTAAATGTTTATTTTTTCTCAGATGGCGTATCTCTCTGTTTGTACTTTCACAGTTTCACATCAATTTTCCAATGGGAGTGAAGATGCATTATACGTCATTGAAAAGACTTATAAATAAGGCAATTTTCGCACAAAATTACCATGAGGATTTACGGAGCAGAATTATAAATGAACTTTGAGCAAAGATTATGACGGAAAAAATTTCATAATCACTTTTTCCATAGCCTTATAATGAGTACGAATTTCATAAGAATCTACATGAAACCACCTTAGTCTAGGGAGAATTTTCTAATTTTTCTAATGATGTACACTCAATTTCGATAAAGATGATAGTTTTCAAGTTATAGAAGGTTTTAGTGAAACGTTACAAAATAGTAGAGTCTTTAATAAATTTACAACGAAATCATCGATTGATCATCGATGATTCATAGAGCCTTCGCATTACCCTTATCAAAAAATGACCGCGAAGCTGAAGTCCAAACTATAAAATCAATAGCCGCAAACAACGGTTTCAACCCCAGTATAATAGATAATCTAATTCGACAGAAACTATCTAAAATAGCTATAAGCCAAATTGATCCCATCATAAAAACTGAAGAAAATAAAAAATTCATTTCTCTATCGTACTTTGGTAGCATAAGTCGAAAAGTGGCCAATAGTTTTTCAAAATCAGATGTCAATATTGCCTTCAAAACGCAAAACAATTTATCATCGGTATTATTTAACGCAAAGGACCCTACTCCAAGCATACACAAATCAGGAGTTTATGAGTTATCTTGTTCTACGTGCAGTAATAAATATATAGGACAAACAGGACGTTCCTTCAAGACGAGGTTCAACAAACATAAAATGAGTTTCATGAAAAATCAACAAAATTCTACTTTTTTCACCCATTGTTTAGAAAACGGTCATTCCCTTCCCACAATAAATAATCTTAAAATTTTACATGTAGAATCAAAAGGGAAGAAACTCGACTATCTAGAATCTGTTGAAATTTTCAAATTAGTTCACAATAACAATAATGTAAAAATAATGAATGACTGTACGGAGCTATGTAAATCAAAAATATTTGAGATATTTAAAGAGTAACATCTGTTTAAAACCTTTTTCAGCGAACATAAAATGAATTCAATGAATAGTAGACAAAAATTCAACTTTTGCCACTCACTCTTCAGAAAACAGTAATTCCTTTCGACAAAAAAAATTCTTAAGAAACTTTTACATGTAGATTCAAAAGAAAAGAAACTTGATTATTGAAATTTTCAAATTCGTCCACAATAAAAATAATGTGAAAAATAATGAATGAATGTATGGAGCTATGTAAATCCTAATATTTGAGATATACAACAAAAAAATGTAAAAATAATGAAAGACTGTACGGAGCTATGTAACCCCAAAAATTATTTGAGATATTTAAATGGGTCCATCTGTTCAACTACCTTCTTTGTCGATTGCTGACATTTCGATATCTGTTAGAAGGCCCCTCTTTTTTTTTAACCCAATTTTCTATCACGTTCCGCTTTGAAACCTCTGTACCATTAGTAGGTGTTACCGAAAATCTATTGAAATATTCAAATATTTATCACTTTTGTTTATATACCTCTATACCACTGTTAGGTCTTCAGTTGTCTGATAATGGGATAGTTAATTTCCCGAAACTCGAGTCATAAGAAAATGTGTAATATATATTTTTATTGATAGTAAAACATAGTAATTTCTAAAATTTGTTTTAATTATGATCAACTACCAAATAGTAACGGCTGAAACAATTCAGTATCATTAGAACCAAATGAACAATCTTGCTTCTATAGTCTCTGAATAAAATCCAATTTATATTTGTCAGTAAATAATCTACACTCTTTCCTTTTGGACGTTGGAGGGTCTGAATCATTAATGGATAGCTTTTGAGCATGGTAATCAGACTGTTTGTATTTTCTGTGGTGTTAAATGGGGGTTTAATCTTTGTACATTGATTTTTATCCTTTTGTAACCTCATTGATGTGTTGGGATCATGTCTCTTTTCATTCTCACATATTTCCTTCTTATCTTTCTACCCATCTTTTGGATATAATTTTTCCAGTTTTTACAGTATTTTCTTTTTACTTTTCGTATATTCTCTTCATATTTCATATTTACTCTTGTATAGCAATGCCTGTTTGCTTTTTCTCTTTTCATCAATTGCATGAAAAATTTTTCCTACTTGTATTCATTTTAATTTTAATATAATGCGTCCCCATACCTAACATTGAATTTTCGTTATACCCTCTTTCATTTATTTGTATTAACTTCATTGGTTCTGGTTCATTTTCAATTAGATTTTCTCTTACTTTCGTCATATCTATATAATTTAATTTCAACTTTTAATTCTTGTAATATTGTTTCAAATCATTCTTCTGTAAATATATGTCATTGTTTTTCATTTTAATTCTTTTATTTTTATATCTGTAATATTTGATTCTTCAAGTCCTCATTGTGCAGTATTAATTCTTCAATTGTTCGTTCTCATTTTATGTTTCATTTTTATTATTTACTTCATTTATAATAGTATCATCAATAGTCATTTGTATTTTGTTTTCATTAATAGTATTATAATTCATCATCGGTATTTTATTTTCATATCCATTTTCATTAATAGCATTATTATTCATAATAAGTATTTTATTTTCATATTCATTTATAATATTATAATATTTTTATGTATCATATGTTTTTCATTTCTTCAATTTCTCTGTCATTATCTATATGATTAATTCTATTACTTTGTTCCTCTATTTCAATCTCCATCCTTTTTCCTATTTTTTTTATTTCTTCCCGTGTTTCTTTTGAGTTTTCTTCTTTATTATTTTCCAATCTTTTTGAATTTTTTTTAATTTCTTGTCTCATTTGCATCATAAATTTCATTCATTCACTCATTTCTTTTAATTTTTCAATATTTTTTTGAGCTTTTTCATCCATTTTCTCTCCTATGGAGGTTTTGCTTCTGGTTTCTATTTCATTAAATTTTTCTATGAAAATACCTTCGTGCAGTTTCAGTTAAAATTTATGCTGAAAATTCAAATTCTCTAACCCCACGTTATGCGCCTTTTGTTCTGGATTAAATAAATAAATTTTTAATTATTTAGTTTCAATATATATGATTTGAGTATAAACATTAGTTTTCAGAATTAATTCTTGTTAGATCACCCTAGTATCTAGTTACTTTATTTTTTAGCACATTGCCATTTACAATAATAATTTTAATTCATTTTTGGGTTTTGGAACAGGATTATTGAAGAGCGAAAGGTTCTCTTATCAGAGCGACGTGCTCGTGCTATGGACTATGTTAATATCAACTCAGTTTTTCCATGCCTTCCCTTTTTATAGTTTTCACGAAAAATTGAATTTCAAAACTTACTAGCTTCTGTCCAAATTACTGAAAAATGATGCTTTCGATGATTTTTCAAAATTTACAACATTTCTTGGTTTGAAATTACTCTAAATAATTAATGCAAATTTCTGTGAATAATTTGGTATCAATTTCATGAAAATTAGTTGAGTTTAAATACTTATTTTCATACGAAGAGTTTTCCAAATGTTTTCAAACTTTTAATGCTTTTTACTGAATTAATACTGAATATCACTCACTAAATTGATTGAATTTCTTTAGCTTAGATGCTATTACAATTATATTGATGCCTTAACATCTTGAAGGATATCTCTTATATTAATAATTCCAAAATATCTGACGCAGACAATATGTTTTACCTAATTAATTGAATTCTGATCAAATTTGTCCTATTTATCTAATTCTGGTAAGTTAGATTCAAATAAGCTTATTCTTTGCCAATAATTTAACTGAAGTTGATAATATAATTCATGATGGTAACAAATCTCTTGAAAAATTTTCTTCATAAGTTCAAAATAGATATTTAAATTCAAATTACGTCAATTTATTGCAACTTTGGTTTTCTTAAACATTTTATATTTATCAATTGAATGCTCCCTGTGAGTACTATTTGATATTATCAAAAGGATTTTTCATTTTTGACTGTCGTTTAAAGAATTTTCACTGGACTAGATATGATATATTCTAAATATGCCTTTTCTTCCAAAATTTGAGCTTATGAGTAAGTTTATGAGTTGAATTATTGATATTTCTGCCTGAATTGATCTAATTTAATTGATTTTATATGATTACTAGCTTTTTACCCGCGGCTTCGCCCGCAGTGGAGTCATTAAATAAGTATGAAAGATAAAGGGTAAGGGTATAATAATAGTAAAACTTCATTACTGAAGTAGCTAAATTTGACGATTTTTTGACAAACAATTGTTTTATCTTTCGTAAAAAAATTTTTTTTTTTAAATATAAAGTACCCTATGTTACTTCTAATACCTTCAAGAGTATATGTAAAAAGTTTCATGATGATCGGTTCAGTAGTTTTTGCGTGAAAGCGTAACAAACAAACTTACATTCGCATTTATAATATTATACTAGCTTTTTACCCGCGGCTTCGCCCGCAGTGGAGTCATTGAATAAGTATGAAAGATAAAGGGTAAGGGTATAATAATAGTAAAACTTCATTACTGAAGTAGCTAAATTTGACGATTTTTTGACAAACAATTGTTTTATCTTTCGTAAAAAAAAATTTTTTTTTTAAATATAAAGTACCCTATGTTACTTCTAATACCTTCAAGAGTATATGTACAAAGTTTCATGATGATCGGTTCAGTAGTTTTTGCGTGAAAGCGTAACAAACAAACTTACATTCGCATTTATAATATTATAGTAGGGATTAGTAGGGATACTCTACCGATACAACATATATACAACGGTGAGTTTTTTCCTTGGATTTTTTTGATTTTCATCATCTGAGTTTTTAACATTCAATTTTTGGAACGCTGAGTATGCACCTCATGAAATAATATTGGATTTTCATCTGATCAATACCGACAGTTATGCCAGTTTAAAATGCTGTTAAGGTAAAATGAACGTCCGAAAAACAGATATCGAACATGTAGTTTCGATTACCGTTAATCATTTCAACGATCACTTCACGAACTGGGGTCAGTGATTGGGATCATCCTCATTCAGTTCCTGAACCAATTATATCTTTAAGGATGGGTTTTATGTTGTCGGACAATGTCCTAGTACTCAAGGTTGGATCCTTTCCGTTGCTATATGACCTAAGTAAGATGTATAAACCTAACTCAGTTAATTTTAAAACAATGAAAGAACTTCTTGATTGCCTTTTTATACTGTCTAGAAGATTCAACAAATATTTATCAGCATCTAAAGAGACGAAAATGCAGTATGATTCTATGATAATAAAAACTAATAATAAGATTGCAAAATCCTCAAATAAATCTAGGACAATTTGGAATCTTGTTAATGACACATTAGGGAAACGGAAAAAGCCAACAAGCATAATTGAGAATGAACCTGAACCTCAAAAATTGACTGACAAATTTAACAACTTCTTTGTCAATGTTTATTCAGTAGATCAACATTTAATTAGCTTTGATTGTGATTCAATAAAATATCATCATAAAATATTTTATTTCTTTGAAACAACTGAAGAGGAATTAGTTAACATAAATAGAGGTTAATTCTTGATAGAAGGTATATAAAATTATATAAATATTTTAAAGAATTTTTAAAAAATTTTTAAAAATTAGCCTTCTACATATTTAATTCCAAAAGATTATATTTAATGATTATAACTTCTGAAAATAAATTAAAATAATGTCGTATAAGTACCACTTATATCATGACATAAAATAAACATTCATTATAAGACATCCGAATGGTATAACAAAATCCAATAAATAAAAATTATTAACCAAAATCCTATAAATTAAACATTTTGAATAGACAAAATTTTGTTTCTGCTTATCAATCCTATAAAAACCAATATCTTTCAAGAATATCCAACATAATCTTAAGAATTTCATCACAAAACTATCTTACTTAGACTATTCAATATTATTGGATATCTAACCAAGGTACTTTATATAAAAACTCAAGATATGCAAAACATTACTGAAAAACAAGTTTTAAGATCGACTTTGCTCATCAGTATTCAAATATTCATATTCAATAAATATAACATCAATCAATAATAAATATTCAACTCACCCTTCATCCTCTAGAAAAAGTTCTACTGAAATGAGACCTTTAAATATGGTATTCACTACACACAGAAATATATCTGTGGTTTACCCTTGATCTAGAAGATTGAAAGACAAATTTAACGGCCTCTGCTATAGCACAAGGACTATCTGTATAAAGAATGTTAAGGAAACCAAATAATTATATATTATGAATAAAATAACATAAATAGAGGTTAATTCTTGATAGAAGGTATATAAAATTATATAAATATTTCAAAAAATTTTTAAAAAATTTTAAAAAATTAGCCTTCTACATATTTAATTCCAAAAGATTATATTTAATGATTATAACTTCTGAAAATAAATTAAAATAATGTCGTATAAGTACCACTTATATCATGACATAAAATAAACATTCATTATAAGACATCCGAATGGTATAACAAAATCCAATAAATAAAAATTATCAACCAAAATCCTATAAATTAAACATTTTGAATAGACAAAATTTTGTTTCTGCTTATCAATCCTATGAAAACCAATATCTTTCAAGAATATCCAACATAATCTTAAGAATTTCATCACAAAACTATCTTACTTAGACTATTCAATATTATTGGATATCTAACCAAGGTACTTTATATAAAAACTCAAGATATGCAAAACATTACTGAAAAACAAGTTTTAAGATCGACTTTGCTCATCAGTATTCAAATATTCATATTCAATAAATATAACATCAATCAATAATAAATATTCAACTCACCCTTCATCCTCTAGAAAAAGTTTTACTGAAATGAGACCTTTAAATATGGTATTCACTACACACAGAAATATATCTGTGGTTTACCCTTGATCTAGAAGATTGAAAGACAAATTTAACGGCCTCTGCTATAGCACAAGCCTAGCCAAAGACCTCGAATCTGATGTGACTCTCCAATGGGCACTCTGAGACAATGTGCATGGCTGTTTCAGTGTCCTCAAGACACAGTCTGCATTCATCGTCTTCAGCCAGACCGATTTTGTGCAAATGCGCTTTCAATCTGCAGTTACCTGTCATAATTCCGACAAGTGTTCTCAGTTTGGCCCTATCCAGACCTAGCGCTAGGTTCGCCATCTTTTTGTTCGAAGCTGTTCCAAGAAAGAACTTCGAATGTTTCAGGCCAGAATGGCTCCGCCAAGAATACTCTAGCCTTGAGTTTATTCTGCCTGTTATCGCCTCGTTAGCCACGTCATATGGTATTCCCAGGAATGGTTTCGGTCCTACCAGAGACAGCGCAGCTCCAGCAAACGCCAGCCGATCTCCTCGTTACCCAAATAGTTTGAGTGGCTCGGTATCCAAACCAGAGTGACTCCGTTATACATACCGAGCCTGTTTAAAGCCGTGCGGCAACTCCAGACTGTTCTTGAGGATAAGAGGACGAAGGTTGGAAAATCCAGCTTAATAGTAGAAAGAGGGTATTTATTCTAATCAGGTAAAAGGAATGGTAACAAAAATACGAATGTCATAAAATATTGCCACAATAAAGAGCAGTGCCAACATATGATATTCAACTATCAGATTAACATATATCCCTTTTTCATTCATTATATATATTATATAATTTTGATTATGAATCAGTTTTTAAATTTTAAAAGCTTTTAAGTAGCTGAGCTTCCTACCTTTTGATTTTACATGTGAAATTTTTAAATTGTTAATTGTTGTGGAAGGGTGGCCATTTTAGAGCCGTGAGTTGCAAATGTAGATGTTTGATTGTTTTTTTGTAGAATTCGTTCTATGTTTATTGAATATAGTTTCAAATAAATGTCCCGTCGGACCTATTTGCTATTACAGGTTGATTGCTCTTTTCGAATAATTTGAGTCAACATAGTCACACAACCGTGAATATAATAGAAATATTCGCCCTTTATTTCAAAAATAATATAAATACTAGAAAAAAAAAACAACGAAAATTTGGAAAGACTATCAGTCATTCCATTTGTGAATAATTTAATTTCCAAATTCTTGAGTACTGGGTCTGCTGTTAAAAAAAACGTGAAAAGTATCACTGTGTTACTGACATGCTTTTCTCGGACATAGTGCATTGGATCCCTCGTCATGTTCCAGAAAGTTATCAGAAACTTCAGCAATTGCGCGAACGAGTATTTACAGGATCTTGAAACATAATTTCCATCTCTATGAAATTCGCTACATCCAAGAACTCATTGAAGACGATCCTAATCGGAGATTAGAATATTGTGGACATATATTATAAGAAGAAAGACTTTCAGAGGTCTTTATTCTTGATATTCAATACTGATATTCCACAGAAAGAATTAGGAGTAGAAGTTAGCGTGTAATGCAATAACACCAGAAATGTTACAGAAGGTAAGATGAAATGTTGAACAAAGACACTATTATTGTTTCAAAATGAACAGTAAGCAATTAGAAAACCTCATTCATTAAAATTCGTTAAAAAAATGGACCATTCAAAGCCCTTCACTTTCATTCTATCCATAAATCGAATTTATATTCCAAAGATGTTCCTCTCCAAATAAAAGTTGACTCATTCATTTCATTAAATGAGTCAACATCCATCAATATAATAAATGTGTGATTTTTGAATTATTTAACAATAAAACATAGTAATTTCTAAAAACTTGTTCTAATTGTCATCAACTTCCTAATATTAACACCCGAAACAATCCAATTCCCAAATAATATTTTCAACATTTTAATTTCTATAAGTAGCCTTGGGTATTCAAGAACATATTCTTTCATTATTCAAATAGCAGCAAACCCCACATGAATCACGGTATGTGAAAACAAGCATGAATTCAAAAATTGCTCAAATAAGAAATAAACATCTTGTTTTCAGATTCAAGATGAATTTCCGTCAAAAATTATAAAAAAACAAACGCATTCAATTTACCTTTTTAGGAGCCATATTAATTGAGTACCCATTTATGTAACGAATTTTCAAAATATTGTGATATCATAATATATCGTTTTAAATTTTTCACTTACGATAGCTCTGAGGTTACTGATATAAGTGGCTTACTTCAAATGTAAGATTTTTTGTAGCAGTTCAGTTCAGACAAATTATACATCAAACAATCCCGCATCCTAAATTGGAAATTCATCCCCCACAATGAATCGAATTCTCCATATCATCTATTCAACGGATATGTGAAATCTGTTTACTGAGAATACTGACTGAATTGGATAACGAACTCTAGATGAAATTTCACCAGTTATCGGTTTATGTTACGAGTTATATCCGTATTACCTTTGGAGAGACGGGATGAGCTTCATATCAAATTTAATGCTCCAAAACATCTCCAAAGCGAAACAACGTGAAATTCATGGGAAGCAGATTCGAAAATTCGTCTGAACATAAACTTTCTTCTGCTTCGCAAATTGCCTGAATCGTGCTGATGGTTGATAAGAGAAAATTGTGTGTTCCTCGTTCGAATTTTATTCATTCTCCTCCTCAGGTTCTAGAACGTGTTCTTGATAATCTCCAATTCAGATAGTCTTATTTTAGAACGGAAGTTCTAAGACATGTAGGTTTTTTTTAGATTTAATGTAGAACTGATATTTTTCAGATTATGATTTTCTTATGAATAAAGTTCAAGGAATACTTGATGCGAATAAAATTTTCAAAGCAAAAAATTCATGGCTTAATAATTAGTATTGATTTTGAACTGTTTCGGCCGTTACTATCAGATCGTATATCCAAAGCTTTCAGAAAAAATATTAATTACTAGAACTTGTTTTTATACTTTTGATGTTTTAGGTATCTCATTTCTTCGACACCTCTTATACCTAATATACGAAATTTTCAAGCTGAATCTAGAAATCCAATTTTTGATATTTCTAGGCCACCAATTCCAGTCTACTTTGCCACAGTTTTAAAACACGATAAGGATCCAAGAGTTTGGGTTGTGGATGCTCTCACTATGTTGATTTTAAACAATCTCCCATCTCTTCTACGTCGATATAAATTTAATCATGTGTTGATTTTTGCGGCACAGAGACTTCCTGCACTTGATTATAGGATTGGTTGGTCGTGCTCACAAGGACTTCGGTAGCCATTTTCTTTATTTTGACGGCATCATTTAAAGAAGTTGCATTTGGTGTCCGAAAAATAAATCTACTTTTCTAGTTAGAAATCTCCTGGGACGTATTTTTGGAGAAGGCGTCGTGTTGAAACTATTGGAAATCTGGTGTTTCAGTTCCCATAAGGCAATTTGCAGATTATTTAGTCAGTTTTCTTCACACTGTAACGTTTAAAAACTCTCCACTGTTGATTTGAATATCGATCGCTAAATAACACTAGAATAATGTGATTAAAGTATCAAGAAGTTTGAAGTTTTTGCAATGAAAGACGACGTTATTATAGCATGCGCTGTTATCGCATTGTTTTCAAGGAGTTTATATCAAACGACATATAAAATAAACATTTATTATAAGACATCCGAACGATGTAACAAAATCCAATAAATGAAAATTGTTAACCAGAATCCTATAAATTAAATATTTTGAGTAGACAAAATTTTGTTCCTGATGATCAATCTTATGAAAACAGATATCTTTCAAAACTGTTTAACATAATCTTAATAATTTCTTCATAAAACTATCTTACTCAGAATATTCAATATTATTGTATATCTAACAAAGTTACTTTCTATAAAATCTCAAGATATATAAAAACATTACTGAAAAACAAGTTTTAAAAGAGACTTTGATTCGTCAGTACTCAATTAATTCATATTCAATAAAATATAACATCAATCTACAACAAATATTTACTCACCTTTTAACAATGCAGAAAGATTCTGGTAAATGAACACTGAAAAATTTAAATTCTGTGGTTTACCATTGATCTAAAAGATTGAAAGGCAATTTAACGGCCTCTCTTATATCACAAGGACTACCTGTATAAAGAATGTTAAGGAAACCAAATAATTATATATTATCAATAAAATAAAATGAACAGAGGTTAATACTTGATAGCAGGTATATAAAATTATTTAAATATTATAATATTAGCCATCTACATATTTAATTTCGAAAAATTATATTTAATAATAATAACTTCAGGACTTAAATTAAATTGATGTCATATGAGTACCACTTATATCAAACGACATATAAAATAAACATTCATTATAAGACATCCAAATGATATAGCAAAATCCAATAAATAAAAATTGTTAACCAAAATCCTATAAATTAAATATTTTGAGTAGAAAAAATTTTGTTTCTGCTGATCAGTCTCATGAAAACAGATATCTTTCAAAAATGTTTAATTTTGGGATTTTCGTTAAGACATTTTATTTATCGGATTTTTTTATATCATTTGGATGTCTTATAATGAATGTTTATTTTATATGTCGTTTGATATAAGTGGTACTTATATGGCACCAATTTAATTTAATTCCTGAAGTTATAACTATTGAATATAATTTTTTGAAATTTAATATGTAGAAGGCTAATATTAAAATATTTAAATAATTTTATATACCTTCTATCAAGTATTAACCTGTATTTATTTTAATCTTCCTTATGCTGGATTTAGAGTATATTATTATCGATCCACCTTAGTTCTGGATTCTCAACTGGTCATTTGGAACAAATTGAAACTGAGGACCTACTGATTATATGAAGAAAGGTAACTATTCTTGGAGAAAGCACTATCACTCCAACACCTTAGAAAGCTCAAAGCACCTTGCTTATCTCATCAATGTCTCAGTTACTTTAGGAAAGTTTCATTCCCTCCTCAAAACGGCTGTGGTTATTCCTATACACAAAAAGGATTCTGTAGAGGACATCAATAATTATCGCCCTATCTCTTTATTAATGTATCTATCCAAAATTATAGAAAGACTAGTCTATGACAGGATGTCTAAGTACTTGGACACAAATATTCGTTTGTCACAACCTATCAGCACGGTTTCCGTATGGGTAGGTCGACGGAGTCTGCGGCATGTGACTTGGTAAGCTTTGTGTACAGCTATTTGGATGATGGCATTCACGTGGCTGGACTGTTTTTTAACCAATCTCGGGCATTTGATTGCTTGAACTTTAGCTTTATTCTGGATGAATTGTTCAATTTGGGTTTCAGAGAGGTCTTCCTGGAATGGATGAAGAATTTTATAGCAAATCGTCCATTAATAGTGAGAGTCGGTCAGCTCGGCCAAGTATCCTGTAGAGATGGTTGTTCCTCAAGGCTGGGTACTTGGGTCCCTTTTATTTATTATATTTATAAATTACTTGTGAGAATAGATGCTTGTTCATTTCCTTTATGTGTTGAATATAAAGATTGTGATGTTTGCCGATGATACATCATTTATCATTTTTGTGAACACTTTTAGTGAACTTAAAGCAAATTATGAACTATTTGTACGGTATTTCTCTGAATGGTACCAACGACTGACTCTGAATTTACCATCCTGTGATTTGAAATTTTCTGTTTGTGTAAAGTTTCTAGTTTTACGGGTGCGAAAAAATCTGAGGTGGGGGGAATATGCTGACTCTGTTTGTAGGAGATTAAGTAGTGCGTGTTTCGTATTGGGACGCATAAAGCTTATGTTGCCTCGTGAATCTCTGATAGATTCCTATTATTCACTTGTGTACACTCACCTTAACTATGACGTTGTTCTTGGATGGGATTCCTCATCCAGTGGAGCGCTGTTTATTGCCCAAAAAAAGATAATCCGTCTCATGTTTAATTTGAAACCTGGGGAGTCCTGCAGGCCCTTATTTGCCAGGTACAAAATAATGAGTTTTCATAGTATATGTATTTTAAGCTGCCTTTTGTACACTCGTTGAAATATTTTGTAACTGCGTAAGTGTTCAGAGTTTCATCAGTATAACACTAGGCATAAAGAAACTCTGTACTCCAAAACACCGAACTTATAAATTCCAGTAATCACATTTGTTGTACAGTGACATAATATTATTCAACCACCTTCTAGATAATGAAGGTTTTGGAGTACAGAAGATTCAAGAGTGAGGTTAAGGCCTTGCTGCTCGAGAAATGTTTTTACAGCATGGAGGAATATTTCAATTGGGTAGCGTGTAGAAATTTTCTGCTCTTTGTAACTTTCCTGTATTTTATTTTATTTTGTTGAATTTATTTGTCTGTTTTTTGAATTTATTATTATAGCATTATTTCTTTTCTATTCTGGTTTTTTCTATACGATTGAACATTATTATTGGTAAGAATTTGGTTATGAAATTTAACATATTTTTAATCGCCGGTCTCTATCAAGAGTTAATTCACCGAGAAAAAGGAAAATAACGCCCTTGAAGTCATCTCTACTGAGCAGCAGGAGCTATTGGAGACAACTTCCACGACTGACAAAAATCATATTAGATGATCTTCATAGAACGAAAGATGCAACTAGTAATTTTGATATAAGTCCATCCGTTTTCCTGAAATTTTTGCACTATATAATATACAAGCCTAATATTGAAAAAGATAGGTCTCCAATTTCTCGGTCAACAATCAGTACGGAATACTACAATTTCTTAAATTCAAATTTAGATTACTAAATGATTTGAAGTAAAACACTTTATTTCCGCTTATTTTTATTTTTCAACGACGATTGTTTCGTCAATTACATATTGACTTCGTCAGGTGAGTATGGTTATTAACTACTTTACAAAATCTTTCTCCTTAAATACAAGTTTCCCTAAAAATACGTGATAAAATGAAGTTTACAAGGAATTTATTAAAAAGATTTAACAACGGAGAACGGTTCACATCTGTTTGGTCGTTCAACAAAATATTCAGTTTATGATGCCGGTTTATTTCCATTGCTTCTAAAAGGTCCAATCTATTGCATTTGTTCTCGAAATGGAGAACTTCAAAGTAATGGTCAAAATCATGTCCGGATTCTTGTAGATGCCTAGCATAAGTGGAGTTTGATTTATTCTTAACGAATGAATTCTGGTGTTCCTGGATCCTGGATTATGGGATAAAGGATGATTTGAAGAAGAATGTATTGTGCCGTCTGTGTTTGTTGGTTTGCGGTAAATCGAAAAATTATGTCTATTGTTAATTTTAATTATTTTCAATTCTAAAAAATTTATGCTGTCATTTTTTCTTCTTCGTGAGTAAATTTTATCGTAGGGTATACCTGGTTGATAAATTCTAAGAATAACGAAAGTTGTCTAGACGTACCGACGAACAAGCAAATAATGTCATCTACAAAACGGTACCAAAAAATAAATTGCTTAAAAAGCGGGTGCTCTTGTACTTTGTCTTCTAGGAAATCCATAAATATTTCAGCTAATATAGGACTTAGTGGATTTCCCATCGTGAGACTTTCGTTATCGTTATCCTCATAAAATATTCCATTAAACAAGAAATAGTTTTGTGCAATACATATGTTGAGGATATCCATTATTTCTTGTTTAATTACCGGGTTTATATGATTTTTCAATAGTAGCCTTTCTACTAATTTTATTGTTAGTTTTACAGGTACGCTACGAACGCTCAACATATGTATTGCACAAAACTATTTCTTGTTTAATGGAATATTTTATGAGGATAACGAAAGTCTCACGATGGGAAATCCACTAAGTCCTATATTAGCTGAAATATTTATGGATTTCCTAGAAGACAAAGTACAAGAGCACCCGCTTTTTAAGCAATTTATTTATTGGTACCGTTTTGTAGATGACATTATTTGCTTGTTCGTCGGTACGTCTAGACAACTTTCGTTATTCTTAGAATTTATCAACCAGGTATACCCTACGATAAAATTTACTCACGAAGAAGAAAAAATGACAGCATAAATTTTTTAGAATTGAAAATAATTAAAATTAACAATAGACATCATTTTTCGATTTACCGCAAACCAACAAACACAGACGGCACAATACATTCTTCTTCAAATCATCCTTTATCCCATAAATTAGCAGCATACAATAGTATAGTGCATAGACTAGTTAATGTACCTATGTCACAAGAGGATTTTGAAATAGAATTGAATATAATAAAACACTTAACAGTAAATTATGGGTATAACCCATCAATTATTGATCAACTATTGAATAAAATTAAACTGAAACAATCTATGTCATTAGTTTATCCACATATCAGAAATAATGAAAAGTTTATTTGCTCACCATACATAGGACAAAAATTTGCACAAATAGCTAGATACTTAAAGAAAAAACGAAATGTCAATATCTCAGATAAAACAATAAATTCTTTAGGTAAATTAATAAAAAATAATAAAGATATCGTCAATAAGAACAAGAGATCAGGAGTATATAGGTTAAATTGTGGTACATGTCCATATGTATACATTGGCCAAACGGGTAGATCTTTTGAGAGTAGGATCCAGGAACACCAGAATTCATTCGTTAAGAATAAATCAAACTCCACTTATGCTAGGCATCTACACGAATCCGGACATGATTTGACCATAACTTTGAAGTTCTCCATTTCGAGAACAAATGCAATAGATTGTACCTTTTAGAAGCAATGGAAATAAACCGGCATCATAAACTGAATATTTTGTTGAACGACCAAACAGATGTGAACCGTTCTCCGTTGTTGAACCTTTTTTAATAAATTCCTTGTAAACTTCATTTTATCACGTATTTTTAGGGAAACTTGTATTTAAGGAGAAAGATTTTGTAAAGTAGTTAGTAACCATACTCACCTGACAAAGTCAATATGTAATTGACGAAACAATTGTCATTGAAAAATAAAAATAAGCGGAAATAAAGTGTTTTACTTCAAATCATTTACGATGAATTTCCGTCAAGTAGAGACCGAAACAATCAACAATTAGATTACTAAATGGAAATTTCATACTTAGGAAATAACATGACGAGAGATATGGTACTAGAATATTCTAAAGGTTCACAAGAATCAGCTTATTTGCTGAATCAAACAGAAAATTATTTTAAGCTTATGAAAAAAGGATAGCAGTCTTATCATTTATAAACTGTGAAGTCCAAATTAACTGGTGAAGCAAGAGACGTACTAATAGTTTCATGTTGCACTAACTGAAGCGAAATGAATAAAATACAGGTACAAAAATTCGGTGATCCTCGATCCGAAGAACTTCCTGTGCATAATTTAACAACTTGTTATCAAAATTTCAATGAGATCTACTGACGAACAATATCACGAAAGAATCAAATGCAAACTACAAATTCTTTAAGAACACATAAGTGTAAGAGAACTAAACAACGATATTAGAATTTGAAAGAAAAATAGCTTCAATTCACATGCATTATCAAATTTCAAAGCATGTATTCTAGAGCCATATTGTAAGCACTTAATTAACCTCAATGTTCTGTCGCTCGAGCAAGTCTTACTAGAATGCAGAAAGTTAGATAACAGCAATGCCCCTGTGAATTTAATGAAATTCATGCATTCACAAACAAGGCATAATAATAAAAATTCAAATCAAAATTTTAATAGAACCCATCAACAATTTATCCCTCAACAAAAGATCACCCCACGAAATAATTTCATCATTTTCGTAACGCTTCCGAACAAAACCGATTCCCCAGCCAACCAATTCCCCTTGAAAGATGACACACGATGCGCCATTTCCCTTCTAGATTAGAAACGTTTCTGAAAATTAATCCAATACCAATGAGTATAAACACTCGTAATACTGTCACGCAGAACAGTCCAATACGAATAAGCATAAGTACTAGAAATAGATTTTGAACACCGTCAAAAAATTTCAACAAATTCAACTTTACACCACGACCCCAGCCCGATTTAATTTCCGAGGAGCTATTTACTGCTGACAGTAATGAATATCCTCAAAATTATGATGAGCAAAATATGTCAAACAAGCACCTCAGAAAATACTCCTACATAAACATTATTTCGATACCCAACAAACCTAAATTTCCATCCATTTCAATACCGAATTTCTATTTGAGAATACTTATCGATTCAGGAGCATCAAGAATCCTGGTCCAACACTAAAATTTTGGAAAAGTCGTCATTTTTAGAGATAATTTATAGTGAAATCACTAACTCTAGCAATCACCGATAATAAAAATATTACAATTCCCATCCTTAAGGAATTTGTAATCAATTACCCTGTTGATTTTCATATAGTCAAATGGCATGAGCGCTTCGACGTTCTTTTAGGCTGTCATGATTTTCAACTTTTAAAAGTCAAAATAGATTACGAAAATATTATTTTTCAAATTGTATTTCACAAAATTCCATTTTTATCGAATTGAACCTTCTAGATTTTCATTTCTTCTTTCAAATTGTAAATA
Organism: Megalocaria dilatata; assembly: GCA_034642435.1. Classification (NCBI taxonomy): domain Eukaryota; kingdom Metazoa; phylum Arthropoda; class Insecta; order Coleoptera; family Coccinellidae; genus Megalocaria; species Megalocaria dilatata. The sequence goes on along the minus strand of CM067854.1, from coordinate 95,194,379 downwards.
ACAAAATTTCTGTAAATATCGAAAGTGGACCAGCCATCGTACCTGAAATTGAATTATGAGGTATACAATTGCCCACGCTAAACTCTGTATTTGTACTAACAAAAATAGAAATCTTCTCGGTGGCATAGTGAGCATAAATGCTGGCTATGGTGCCAGGGATTGTGGGTTCGAGTCCCGCTGTGCCCATGGGTGTATTTATGTACGTCATTTGGTGGGGTATGGCTAATGACCACAGCAGTGGATGCCTAAGTCACAACGAAATGAAGAACAAATAGACGTAGAGCCTCTCAGCAATATTACGGAAGCAAAACCAACTTCTGAAAATTGTACTCTAAACATTTCAGAAATTATACGAACGGAACAGTAATCAGCAAAAAGCAAAGATATTCTATTTAAGCAGTGCGGAAGATATGACATTATAAGACATTTTTTACAATAAAAATAGAGACTTCATTTACGCCCTTCCAGCCAGAAATTTTTTTTCCAACCTGAACAGGATTCGAACCCGCGATCTTCCGGTTACGAGAGTAACCGGAATGAACCGGAATGAATTAAATTATTTTACCATATCTCCTCTTCAAGAGGAAACAATTCGAATTCTCAAACTTTTCTAGAATAAAAGGGTGGAAGTGTGTAACCGTGAGCCACTTGAAATCAACAAACAAATTCAGAGTACAATTAAAAGTTTCCGAGAAAAAATTCACGAAAACAATTTGATCGTCACAAAGGCAGATAAAAATGCAGGTCTGGTCATACTGGAGAAAAACCTATATTTAGAGATGACGCTTAATTTTTTCTGCGAAAATAACATTTGCAAAATTAAAACTAATCCCTTCTTGTAATTCACTACTGGGGGGAACAACACCCTCAAGATGCCCTCGAAAGCATCTTGATTTATAATGAGAATAGAATGAGCAACGATCAATATAGTGGCATATACAAAATAACCTGTGCTGACTACCTTTCCTTTTAGATAGAGATGACCACCCGTTCAGCAAATAACAGATTCAATAAACACGTAAAGAATCGACCAAAGTCAGCGTTAGGAAATCATCTGATAGAACTGAATCCTAAGACCACAATAAAAAATCTAATAATCCTGTACAGAGAAGACAACTATCGGAGAGTATTACTCCTTGAACATTATGAAATACGAAAAAACAAAAAGAAAAACACCTATTAAATGAAATCTCAGAATTTACAGATAGAAATATGTTCGAATTCCTTGGACCGCTCACATAGTAACTGTTTTACTTTTATTTACATTTCGCGCTGTTTGAATAATATCCATCACACACCAGACGTTAATATGCGCATCTTCTTATCTGATCCCTGCTCTTCGATATCTCATTTGTTAGTTTTCACCGCTGTTTACTGTTTTCGAGGGTTATACATAAAATATTTTTTCAACAAAAAAAGCTACCCCTCTATAAGTACCTGTCTGATATGTGTATATTTTCAAAATTTTTGACTATATTTATTTTATTACCGACGGTGAGTTCAAATAACACAATTTTTAATCTAATAATTGAATGAATAACAAAAGGACAAAAAATGAATGAATTCTGAAAAAACTCCCCCAAAATATTTGTAATGATGGTTGTCTGTATTCTCATTGTGAAGTGTACATGTCTATATATATAAAATAAAATAATAGGGAAAGGCATTTTACTTGATAGAAGGAATATAACAAAATTTGAATATTAAAACAGAATTTATTTGAAATATTTAATATATTTAAATATTCAAATAAGTTAATTCAGAAATCTCTCAAAACATGTACTATATCCTCAAAAAACAATTATAATTCTGGTAATCTCTTCATGGGCCCTAAATATTATTCCAAATATCAAAATTAAATAACTATCACTATATCTCACCTCACACGTGTTTAACAGGATGATTTCTCCAAACAGACTAACTTTAAAATTCAAGATGGTCTATGTTCTTAACAAAATCACAGAAAAGTGTAAGGTGTTTTTAAGGTTATATTTAAATCATTGACATTCCATGATGAGATTTATTAAAGCCTAATTATAATTATATATTATGTATAAAATAAAATAGAAAAAGTCTTTTTACTTCATAGAAGAAATATAACAAAATTTGAATATCAAAACAGATTTAATCTGTCAGTCTTCTATAATACAGTTTTAATTTCAAAAAAATTGTTATTCAAAAAACTTTTATAATTAAATTAATGGCTTATAAGCACAGCTTATATTTGATAGACGTATAAAATCGAAACTCAATATACAATATCGAATGGAATAAATAAACCAACAAATATAAATTGTCAATTAAAATTAATGATAATTGTATTATGATATTATAATAATTGACAATTTATATTTGTTGGTTTATTTATTCCATTTTATATTGTATATTGAGTTTCGATGTTATATGTCTATTAAATATAAGCTGTGTAAGACATTAAATTTAATACTAAAAGCTTTTTGAATGAATTTTTTTTAAATTGAGTTTGTAGAAGGCTGACAAACTAAATCTTTTTTGATATTCAAATTCTGTTCATATATGTATTTATTTCAGCTGGTCTGATGATGGCTTAGAGTCGAAATCGATAGCCAATAGATTATTTTAACAGAAAAGTGTGTTTTTTGTATTGATCCTTATTATAACGTTCACACACTGGAAGAGTTCACAACCAAAACAATTTTTCACAAGGATAAATATTAACATTCCTAAAGAATTACACGGGTCAACATGAAATTTGATTTTGATTGCGAAGCATTAAATTTCGGTAGTTTAGGTCGTAATAAGACGGAAAAAAATATATGGCATGAAAAACTTTGCTTTTGTGCTTAGAAGTCTAATTGAACGAAATTTTTAAAAATCTCGGATTTTAATTTTTGATTGAAAATAAAACTATTGAAATAAAAATGTTTATTATTTTTATTAAGTTTTACTATCAAATTAGCTTACAGAAAAGTGGAAAATAACTTAAAAGTGCACACTTTTACTTTTTCTTTTATGTTCATAGCTACTTTCTCTCAATAAACCCCAAATATAGTCGCCCATCATGTTTTCATTGTATTGGCCTTGATAGCGTTGTTCAAAATTCATGATGTCCTGATGGAAACGTTCTCCTTGCTCTTCGGAATAGGCTCCCATATTGTTTTTAAATTTATCCAAATGAGCATGCAGCATATGTACTTTTAATGACATCCTGCAGCCCATGGCCTTAAAATTTGTAAGCATATCCTCAACCAACTTTTCGTAGTTTTCAGCTTTATTATTTCCTAAAAATCCAGAAACTACTGCTTTAAAACTGTTCCAACTTGCTTTTTGAGTACGATTCAGCAACGTTGGAAATTTTTCATCGGCGAAAATCTGTCTTATTTGCGGACCAACAAAAACACCAGCTTTAACCTTTGCTTCCGATAACTTCGGAAAAATTTTTTTTAAGTATCCAAAAGCTTCTGAAGTTTCATCCAGTTTTTTAACAAATTGTTTCATCAACCCTAACTTAATGTGCAAAGGCGGCATTAACACTTTTTCCGCTTCAACAATCGGCTCAAATTTGACGTTCTGTTTTCCGACACACAATTCTGTTCTTACAGGCCATGACCGTTGAATATAGTGTTTAGAATCCGCTCTGCTATCCCACAAGCACAAATAACACGGATACTTTTTATATCCACCCTGTAGCCCCATTAAAAATCCCACCATTTTAAAATCTCCAATCAGCTCCCAGTTATACTCACGATACATTACAGATTCAAGCAAAATTTTGACACTTTCATAATTTTCTTTAAGATGTACTGAGTGAGCAATTGGAAGAGACGGAAATTTATTTCCGTTGTGCAATAGAACTGCTTTAAAACTTTTTGTAGAGCTGTCAATGAATAAACGCCATTCGCTAGGGACACAGGGTATGCCAATTGCTTCAAACATACCTTTAATGTCATTACAAAAACAAAGTCCATCCTCCTTCGTGAAAAACGTTGCAAACATTTCATGCCTAGTCCGCTGATCCGTGATCTTAACATCATCAATCAAATTCCACTGTTTTAACCGAGAGCCTAGAAGCTCTGCTTTATTTTTTGGCAAATTTAAATCTCTAATTAGATCGTTAAAATCTTCTGAAGTAATGAGATAGTGTTTTGGTTGTTCAGGTGTAGGCAAAAACTCCTTATCGGAATTACTTTTATAAGAACTAAAAGATGAGCTACTTTTCTGCGATAATTTTTTTGGTGGCTCAGGTACTGGTCGTGTCAGGTCGTGAGCAATTGGAGCAGAAGAAGATTCGAGGTCAGGATATTCAATAGGTTTTGCATTTTTACCTCTACGTCTTTTACTCGGATTCACCATACAAAAGTAGCAGTCAGTAATATGGTCTTTTGGTTCTCGCCAAATCCTTGGTATTGCAAATTTCATAGACCTTTTCTCACCTCGATACCAACCTAAAAATATAAAAATAAAAATTAATATGTCTATTATTTTGGATTCATCGCTTGATTAAATAAAAATTGCTTACCTTCCAAACACCTTTTACAATAACTACAAGCAACATGTGGAGCCCATGGCTTATCTTGATTCCGTACAGGACAGTCAAAATATGCTTCATAGGCTTCACAGAGAACGTGAGATGTCTTTAGTTCATATTTCACGTCTCGAACTTTAATAAATTGACCACATATAAAACAAAAAGCATCAGCATCGTATTTGCACTTTCGTGACGACATTTTAAGTTATTCTGGGCTTGCAAACAACACCTGATGGTTGTTTATCACTCGGGTGCCATCTAGCGGCACAGTGTTAACGTTAATACCCCACTCTCACCGCGCGGTCTTTTTAAAAATATTAAAATCAATTAAAATTTATGAAAAAATTGAAAAATGAGTATTATTATTATAACTATCACAAAAGCAAACTTTATACCGAAAAAAAGGTATTTTCTTCTCGTTTTTGTGCATAACTAACTGGAAAATAATAGTACAAACTTTAGGACAAGGAACGAAAATTTTTTTGTAGAGTCGTGTTATGTAGCGATGTGGTCTACAATTTCCGTTGCATTGACTGTCAATCTACGTATATAGGACAGTTAGATATATATCTTGAAGACAGTCTCCAAACATAAAAGAGATGCCCTCAATATACTCAATCCTCTGAAAAAAAGGGAAACAACACCCGCCTAACAAAATATGTATCAAATATGCTTCATTTATTCAATTTCAACATTGACTGAATAAATTTATTAAGACATCAGAAAATTTTTGGGAAACGTTTGCTTTTAGAAATCTTTTCAATAAAACAGAGTGAAAAAATTCATCAATAAAAGGACTGATGTTGACAACTTGAATACAGCTTATTATTGTCTCAATAATAAAATCAAAGACAAAACTTGAATTAGTTAAAGCTCTAACGTCTATGACACGTTAATATCGTTAATATCGTTAATAGCGTTTTTGTTTACTAGTGCAAAATGTTCAATCTCTGGGTACAGCCTTCAATAGCCTACAGCTGATGATCAATCAAGAGGAAGCAGACGTGGTAGCAATGACTGAACACTGGAAGTCTATTGATGAACTTAAATCATATCAGTTCAGTGGTTATGCACTAGCATCTAACTTCTGTCGTTCGAAAAGTCGACATGGGGGATGTGCTATTTATAGTAGAATTGAATATAAATGTACTGAAAGGCCTGACTATAATTTATTAAGTATATCTAACGTTTTTGAATGTTGTGCTGTTCAATTAAAGTTTAAATGTCGCAAATTACTGATAATCTGTATTTATAGACCCAACACTCATCCACTTGCTGATGTTGATGTGTTTCTTGAACGACTCAGAACAATTCTAGAACGATGCGCCACAGAGAGGGTTGAATACATTCTGGTAGGTGACTTCAATCTCGATATTTTATCAAGTTCCTCTGATGCTATGGAATTTTTGTCTTTGCTCGAAAATTTCAATGTCAATATTACCAACTATGCACCTACTCGTGCTGCATCTGGTTTTTGCTTGGACAATGTCTTGACCTCAGTTTCTGGTGAAACTGAAGTAATTGAATACCATATCAGTGACCACTCGGGACTCAAGTTCGTCTCCTACCTTAATGAAAATTTAAATGTATTGAACAATAGTAGCATTAGAAAACGTAAAATTAATGAGACATCTATAGGGAATTTCTTTCAGGATCTTTCACATGTGGTATGGAACGACATTTATACCAGTCAGCTTGATCCTAACCAACTCTGGAACATCTTCCACGAACGCTACCTGGGACATTTTGAACAATGTTTTCCAAAGGTCAGCTACAGATTGTCCTCGTCAATGCGAGGTTTCAAATATTCTGATGATATTAGAGATCTCAAAAATACTTTGGATAAACTGCATACTATTGTATTTGTTAAGCCTGAATATAAAGTCACATATTCCACTTTAAAAAAAAAGTACGATTCTCTCTTGTCCAAGAAAAAAAGAGAATACTACAATAATATCATCTTGAATTCTGACAATAAATCTAAAGCTTCCTGGAGGATAATTAAATCACTTAGAGGAAATAAAAGTTCTAATAAGATCCCTTATTCTTGTGGTGACCCTTCTTCCCTTGCGAAAGAATTCAACAACTTCTTTTCCGATATCTCGACAAGAATAACTAAAAACTTGACCAGGTCTCCTATGGGAAGTTCGCCGAAAAGACTCGAGAAATCTTTCTTTATGTTCGATGTTTCTCGAGATGAAGTCTTGTCCTGTGTTAAGTCCTTGAAGAACAGAATGTCTTACGGGTATGATGAGGCACCAATTAGAGTTTTGAAAGCATCGATTAACCATATACTTGAACCTCTAACTTTCCTTATTAATCGTTCATTCAAGGAGGGTGTATTTCCAGATAGTTTAAAGATAGCAATAATAAAACCCCTATTCAAGAAAGGTGATATTGATGATTTGAACAATTATAGACCTATAAGCATTCTACCCTCATTCTCCAAGGTGTTTGAAAAACTTCTATGCAGAAGGCTATCTAGTTCAAGTACTTTCACCGAGCCAGCATGGCTTCCTCGGGGGTAGAAGTGTTGAAACGGCCATATTCGAACTTATTGATGAAATAACCGTTGCTCTGGAGGAGGGAGAGATTCCATTAGCTATGTTTTTAGATCTTTCCAAGGCCTTGGATTCCAAGGATTGCGTGGACCATGAGAGGCTCTTGGAAGTTCTCGAGGAATGCGGTATTAGGGACACTCAGCTGGAACTTCTTAGAAGTTATTTGTCATCGAGAAAACAAAGAGTTTTGCTGGAGGTCCATGGTGAAAATTTTACATCTGATGATGTGGATGTAACCTTGGGCGTTCCTCAGGGCAGCATTTTGGGACCTGTACTGTTTATTGTTTATATAAATTATCTGGCTTTTTTACTTTTCCATCCGTGCAAGAAAGTCTCATTGCGTTTGTTTGCTGATGACACAAATTATTTGATCCGATCCCCTTTTATCACTTCTGCCATTGATGAGTCAAATGTTGTTATGAATCGGATATTTGAATGGTTGTCAAATCACAATCTTGTCATCAATGTGGAAAAGTCACAGTGTATTTTTTTTCATAATGAACGATCCAAATTACAGTATCCCACATCGACACAAGTTCTGAATAGTTGTGTCCGAGTGGAGGCTAATGTGAGGTTTTTGGGGATAGTTTTGGATAAGCATTTGAAGTGGGGTCCTCATACTGAGCAGCTGAGGAGCAGACTAAACTCTACTTGCTATGCTCTATTCATGTTGAGGAGTCAGGTTGATTTCGAGCTCCTGAAGTTAGTAAGTATATTATGCGAACTTTCATTCGTTGATTTCCTATGGAATCATTTTTTGGGGTAGTTCCTCTTATGTGGAAACTATTTTTTTAACGCAGAAAAGAGCAATACGTACCATGTTAAGTTTAGGTTATGGAGATAGCTGTAGGGGAGTTTTCAAGAGAAATAATATTTTAACTGTTTACGGTGTATATGTCTATAAGTTATTGATATTCTTCAGCAAAAATAACCATTACTTCACAGATTTCAAAAATTCAAATAACACCAGGAGAATGTGTCCTTATATATTACCTTTACATAGTACAGTAACGAGAGGTAAATCTGTGGAGTGTATGGCTGTGAATTTATTTAATGTTCTACCTAGAAAACTCAGAAATATGATGTGTCACAAGAAATTCAAAAAATTGTTGTATAGTTTCATTCGGGATTGTGAGCCATATAGTCTGGCTGAATTCAAGGAGTTTTGTAAGAGGTAGTTTATATTTTGTTCTTACTTTAATGTTATTTGTTGACCTGTTTCATCTTTTATTCCAAACGGTGTAATTGTTTGTAACCAATATACATTTATTATTATTATTATTATCTATGGAATTTTATATATGTATAACATATTTCTAATAGAAATGTTGAATTTCTCCTGATCGTTTCCTATATGATGTTGTTTGAGGTATATTTATTTGAGATATTACATGTTCTGACTTTAAGATCACAAGAAAACTGTGAGTTATTCTCTAAAAAATACATTCAATGAAACTGTTGTTTCAACCCCTAAACACTGTGATGGATTGTGTACTTTGTTTCGTTTTTTTTTCATAATTTTAGCCTTTCATTGCTAACAGTAATTTCGCTTTCAATTTTATTGTTGTAGTCTAATGATAATTCCCCTTGTTCATATTAGATGTAGTCCAATTTTCTGTATCCCATTTCAGACCTCTGAAGAATATTTAAGAATATAAACGAAACATTCCGGCGTTGTTTTCAAGAAGTGGTTTTATATTTCCATAAACTGTCCTTTAACCTGACAACAAAATCAATCATTCAAGAAAAAAAGGTGTCTAATCTACAACTGCTATTAAAAATTGTGTTTTGTTTCAACTTAGGTCCTATATTCATTTGAATCGGATATATTCTCCTGGATGAAATAGTCTCCGAGCCTGGGCCGCCCTGAAAGTTAATTTTGTTCTGCATGATATTGCTACCAGTACTTGTGATGAAATCACGAAAAACCTGCTTGAATTTAAAAATAAAATCTTTTTGTAGAGCGAGTTTGGCGCATTGAAAAATTGTTGATTTCCTGTGGAGGTTACGAATAAGAGGTTTGCTTCATCTAATTGCTTGGTTGAACTTGGAATCTTCCTCTATATTAGCTGGTTTCACTCTATGAATCGTGATGGTTATTTCCTTCCCGAAGTACTTAGTCAATGATGAATGTCTTGGGACCACGTTTCATAAATTTGAATGGTCCGTCGTAGGGTAATTGTATTCATGATTTAGGCCATCATGACAGATGAAAAGATGCTTCGTATTGCTAGATCTCTGAAGATAGAGCTCTTCCTTTCACCGTGTCGTGTAGCTTTTGTAAGCTTAATCTTCAGCATTTTTTACGAAGTTCGTGGCATCGTTTTATTCAGTAATTTTTTCCTTATAGACGGAAAATTCTCCAGATAGTCTCAGCGGCTCTCCATATACGAGCTGTGCTGAGGTGGTTTATAGGTGGTGTTTGTATTTCGAGTAAGACTGTTGGGAGAGTGTCTGTCTGTCCATCAATCATTCTGCATTAATAATTCGTCCCACCATTACGTAAGTTGCTGGATGGTAAGCGATTATTCTAATATGGTTGGTGTAGGTCAATTTACAGAGAACATTGAACAGGCCTAGGTCTATCTGACTCCCTTGATCTGTGGAAATCAGTAGTGGGTAGCGTTAAACAACGGCATATCGTTGACTGTGTATCGTTGACTGTGATATCTTGAAGTCGAGTACTGAAAACTTTTTTTTGTTTTAACTGAACGCTTGTATTTATTTTGATTGGAGATATTTTTCATGAAGAAATAGACTTGGTCCTTCTTGAAAGTTAATTTTCCTTTGGACAATTTTACTACACACCGCAGCAGATTATGCTAGGTCTCAATCTGAACCCCCACTTGTGATTATCAATTTGCTTTGTTTTTTGTTGATTACAATAATATTTCCTTCTTCAATAAAGCCATTTATTATTATCATATTATTAATGATTCAGAGATCTCTTGAACTATTGACATTTTTCATGAAGCCCAGGTTTATATTTTGCCATAGCCATAGCCGTACCTAAATTCAAATCTTAACCAACTCATCCATTTGGACTGTAATTGGGAACAAACTGTCCACTTTGTACTAGCCTTCAAAAATTCTTACACCGTTAATCCACAAAGTTCAAAGTTGCTTGAAACTAGGTGCTACAAGCAGATATCCACCATCTCATTTTGTTGATACATAGACATAGACTTCTGTGTACAAGAGTGTAAACGACATGGTCGCCAGTCATATGGTTAATTTTTCTTCGCATTACATGTAAATAAAATTTCTTGGAAATGTTATCGTATCATTATTGATGTTAAACTACCCTCTTCCCTTTGGAGTGAATAGGATAGACCCGATATTTTCATCATTGTCATATTTTTATTCTTCTATCTCAAATTACATTCTGTCAAGAAAGTACCGGGAATTATCGATTTAAATCTGGCGGTACAATGAGGCAGGTAATTTTTTTTTCCTAGGTTGGTACCACTGTCCTTAATTACTATGCCAAGCTTGAGCGGGATCTGTCAACTAGTGTGTTTGCAACAGCTGATTAAGTCAGTCGATGTCAGAGTGCGTGCCGATTTTTACTATGGGTGATTACGTTGAGCAAAGTATTTTTTTAAAGTTTTGTGTTGCAAATGAATTTTCGTGTGCCGATGCCTTGAAAATGTTGCAAAAGGCCTTTGGTGATAATGCTCTATCGAAAACTCGTGCATATCAGTGGTACAGAGCCTTCAAGGACGGTCGTGAAGTGGTCGCCCATCGACGGCTTCGATCGAAGATAACGTCGATAAAATTAAGGAAAGGGTGTTGAAAAACCGTCGTACCAGCTTGAGAGAGATAGCACATGATAAGATATCCCACGAGTCCGCACGTACGATTTTGATTGATATTTTGGGCACGAAAAAGGTGGCCGCACGACTCGTACCGAAAAACCTGAATTTTCTTCAAAAACGTCATCGCGAACAGGTTGCTTCAGACATGCTGGATCGCTGTAATTCCGATTCTACATTCATGGAACGCATAATAACTGGTGATGAGACCTGGGTCTACGAGTACGATATGCAAACAAGCCAGCGATCATCGGAATGGGTGGCAAAAAATGAGCCGAAACCGAAAAAACCACGCCAAAGCCGCTCGAAAATGAAGGTGATGCTCATTGTTTTCTTCGATATCCGTGGCGTGGTGCACTACGAATTCGTTCCAGAGGGTCAGACGGTAAACAAGGAGTTTTACCTTTACCTAAATATTCCTGGTTTATCTTCTGTGATTCCTCGAACTTGGAAATATAAAAGGGGGTTTATTATGAATCTGAATATGTATATTCATTTTATCGTAATTTTTTGAATTGTTAAAGTACGGAACATAATATTATTTAAATAAATCAATTATGTAGTGACGAGGATAGTAATTGTATTTTGATACATAACATAATGGAATATATTGATATGATTATAAGATAGAAAATGATTCGATTGATTCCCGTGATGACAACGATCAAAGAAGATATTTTCGATAATGGACATATAATGCTAAATACAATAATTTTGTCCGATTAAATTACAATCTAATACATCTTACGGTGGTTCTGAAGATATTTGCCATTTTGTTTTCAAAGAAGCCTTTGTTAGAGGGGATATAGTCTGATTGTAAGATAAGAGCACCCATTCAAGTGGATAATTTTCTACCAAAGGAGTATGATCTGGAATATCCTAGTTCAAAAATTTGAAGATTAAGAGAATACTGGTTCTATTTAAATTCAGTACTGCAGACTCAAGAAGTTTTATGGTTGAAATTTAACTTCAGATGTGAAAGAAATGCAGGCAAAAACGTATTCGCTGGACGGAAAATTTTGTCCAACCCTAACTCTAAAAGTTCTTCGACTCAGAGATATTCCATCCACAATAAAAAATGACTATGTATTCCAAGATGTTCCAATTTATGAGCAAACGATCGAAATAAATAATAGATATTATATTACATACACAATAATAAACTAGTATTTCACTTAGCAAAAGGCATTTCGCAGATGCAAACCGAGCAACCACGGCAAGCCTCCGAACAAAGCTAAAGCTGTCTGTAAGGGCGGCTACCGTAACCACTCATGCCAACATCATCACAACCACTAGATCTTCAACAGCAAAATAGTTTGAAACAAACAATCAACCAAAAATATAATGATTGAAACGGACCAAAATAATATAACTGTATATATACATATGTAAAAAATCAACAAAATAGGGCAATAAATAACAACTTATTCATTACAAAGATTGGGAAGATCATCAGGAACAAAACGTCTCAACCATGAAAACTGGATCGCTGTAATTCCGATTCTACATTCATGGAACGCATAATAACTGGTGATGAGACCTGGGTGTACGAGTACGATATGCAAACAAGCCAGCAATCATCGGAATGGGTGGCAAAAAATGAGCCGAAACCGAAAAAACCACGCCAAAGCCGCTCGAAAATGAAGGTGATGCTCATTGTTTTCTTCGATATCCGTGGTGTGGTGCACTACGAATTCGTTCCAGAGGGTCAGACGGTAAACAAGGAATATTACCTAGGCGTTATGAAACGTATGCGTGAGCGTATCCGTAAGAAGCGGCCAAATTTGTGGGCGAACAACTCATGGATTTTGCATGAAGATAACGCGCCTTCTCACCGAGCTACGATTCTGACTGACTTTCTCGCCAAAAACTCAACAATCGTGCTTCAGCAACCACCGTATTCGCCGGATTTGGCTCCCTGCGACTTTTTCCTCTTCCCAAAACTAAAATTGCCCCTTCGGAGCACCCGTTTTGAGTCGATTGAAGCCATAAAACAAAATTCGGCGCGAGAGCTAAAGTCCTTCCCGGAAAGCGCCTATAAAAAATGTTTCGATAATTCGAAGTGCCGTTGGCATAGATGTATTGGAGCAAATGGAGACTTTTTTGAAGGCGACCCAATAAATTTTGACGATTAAATGTAAAAATGTTGTTTTAATTGAAAATTCCCGGTACTTTCTTGACAGAGTAGTATATAGTTTTAAAACATTTGAATATCAAAACAGATATAATCTGGTAGTCTCCTATAATATTCTTTTCAGAAAATGTTATTTAAAAACTTTTAGAATTAAGTTAATGTCTTATAAGAATAGCTTATATTCAATAGACATTTAAAATCAAAACTTATTATATAATATTAAATGGAAAAATCTTATAAGCAAGCACAGCTCATATTTAATAGACATATGAAATCAAAACTCACTGATTAATATCAAATGGAATAAATAACCCAACAAATATAAATTGTCAATTAAAATTAATGAATAAATATATGAAGGAGATAACATTTTGTTTCTGATCCTACAATTATGAAAACTAAATCCTTTTCCAAAAATTCAAAACATAGTTCTTAGAACTTCTCAAGAAAATAATTTACTTTAATTATTTAATATATTTAAATAAATTACCTCAAAATTCCCTCAAAACATGTATTACACCCACAAAAAACAAATAAAATTCAGATAAGTTCTTCATCGGCCCTACTTCACATTGAAAAAATTTAATTAATATTATTTTAATTGACAATTTATATTTGTTGGGTTATTTATTCCATTTGATATTAATCAGTGAGTTTTGATTTCATAGGTCTTTTAAATATGAGCTGTGCTTGCTTATAAGACACTAATCAAATTCTAAAAGTTTTTGAAATTAATATTATAGGAGACTAACAGTTTGAATCTGTTTTGATATTAAAATTTTGTAATAATCCTTCTATTAAGTAAAAAACCTCTTTTTAGTATTCAATTTTATATATGTTATATAATTATATCAGGTTGAAAAAATCTCATTATATAAATATCATGTGGTTTAAGTAAGACCATAATTATACCTTACAAGCTTTGTGTGAATTTTGTGATGAACCTAGAATATCTTGGAATTTAAAGTTAGTGTGCTCAAACGAGGTTCTAGAGGTAAGATATTCATGTTAATTGATTTTATTTTTCAAATGTGAAAGAAGACCGATGAAGACCTTATCTGAATTTTAATTGTTTTTTGAGGATGTGATACATGTTTTCAGAGATTTTTGAAGAGACTTATTCAAATATTTGAATATATGAATTATTCAAATAAATTATTTTTTTGAGAAGTTCTTGAAATTATGTTCTGTATTTTTGAAAAGGATTTATTTCTTATAATTGTAAGATCAGAAACAAAATTTTGTCTCCTTCAAATATTTATTCATTAATATTAATTGACATTATATTTTTTGGGTTATTTATTCCAGTTTATATTATATAACGTGTTTTGATTTTATATGTCTATTGGATGAAAGATAATATTTTAATTCGATATGTTTTTGAATAATATTTTTGAATTTAATAGTACAGGAGACTAACAGAGTAAATCTGTTTTGATATTCAAATTTTGTAATAATCCTTCAATTAAGTAGAAATTAATTTCATTTATATATCCTTCGAATTATCATGTGTATTATTATAATTTTGATATTTTTCAGAACAGAATATTTCAAAACTCAAAGCAATTTAAAATTTTTCAGTTTCATTATTGATATTTCTCACCCCCTTATACAGAATATATAGTATTGAATTGTATCAGTCCTTACTTGGTGAAAATCCATATTAAATAATTTGAAATAAGGTTATTCTGATTTTCACAAATTTTTATTGTTAAACTCACAACAATTGTTTCGCTATCACAGTAGCATCATCAGGTAAGATCACATTTTGAATAACTGTTATTCAAAATGTGATCTTACCTGATGATGCTACTGTGATAGCGAAACAATTGTTGTGAGTTTAACAATAAAAATTTGTGAAAATCAGAATAACCTTATTTCAAATTATAGAATATATAGTAAGCTAAAATTTTAGAATGGTGTAATTAAAACTGAAATTACACATGTAAATATATAGAATTTTAGATCAACTAGCCTCGAATAATGGCTTAACTAGCCTGCGAGTATTGGCTGATATTTACAAACACAATATCTCGTAAAATTGTTTAATTCCAAAACAGCTTCCATACTTAATAATATTCAAACAAAAATCATTTGACTCTTGTTTTCATGAATTTTAGGAACTTCAGTTTAACCACTCATGCATATTCCAACTGAATCTGCAAATTAAAAGAAAAATTATCGGCTTAGTTCAGAATAATAGGGCCAAATCAAAACAAGTTTTATCAAGGCAGAGTACCACCTTCACATCGGAATGATTTATTTCGTGAGGTTCATGTTTTCTGCCGTAATCGGCAGTAAGTGAATATAAATTCTGACTAACACTCATTAAACTACCACAATTGAGTATTTTATTGCAGTTATGCTGACCAACTTTATTGATTTGTCGATAATCCGTGTATATTTATTTCACCCCAGGCATAGATAGAAATCTCGTTTGATCCATAAATTTTTTTCATAAATGATAAATATCCGTGAATATTCAGGTATCCATATTCAGTGGACCTATTCAGTACGTTTGCTGAATCCTGTTGAATTATTAGAAAATTTACATTTTCAATATTTATTTGTTTCCGAAATAGGAGTTTTATATATATCGTACGATTCAACACAGAATATTCCAGTTATTTGTTCTTTGATTTCGATTTTAATAAACCTCGATAGAATATAGGGGCATTTGACTAATTGGCTCTTTGTATTTTTCTTCTCCAGAAAACTAATAAGTTACCACTTTTCGTCAATATAAATATTCAACTACAAGAAATCAAACCAAATGCAAAGGAAAATAATACTTAATTTATTTTTTTTCAACTTGGGGATATGCTAACCACGACCCAGATTTCAAAAATGCGCAATACCAATACCAGTAATGATAATAGAAGCATAAAGGATGATATTTATACAGGGTTCTGAAATAGTGCGTTGCGCTTACATAGCTGCCGAATCAGATATTTAAAAATTTCATTCTAAAGCAGGCTTCTTGTACTTTCTGCATCTCAGGTAATTATTTTCTAATATACAGTATAATCCAAAAAAAATCATTTAACAAATGACTAATTCTTTAAATGCAGCACTTATATATATATATTCATATATTTTCAATGGCCCTCAATTTTTCTATCATGACGCAAAATATGAGAGATATTTTTCAAACGGTACAGATCTTACGGCCAGTTTCATAAACAACATCAAAAGGCTCCTTTATGATAAAGTCCCTTTATGAAAAAGGATCCTTTAAATGGGAGCATCAGTTTCATAAACGCACATCGACCGTCTTTTACTTAAAGCTTCCTTTAATGCGCCAGTCATATGTTTCCGACTGTTGGCTATCCTGAGAACTAGTGATTTTACGAATATAGTTGGTGATATTCTGTAAAAATTGTGAGTTATGCGTCGGAACTTGTAAAAAGAGAAAGAAAAGAAGCATAAATCAGTCTTTGCATAAACATGGTTATGTGCAGAAGACAGTAAATTGAAATTTATATCATTATTACGTGTTATATTATTACGTGGGTTATATGAATGTATATGGAAGAAAAGAGAAAAAAAGTATTACTTTAAAACTTGAGGAGGAACTACGTATCTTGGAATTGATTGAAAAAGAGAATTTTAATATTATAGGATAAAGTCTGGCAGAGAATAGAAACTGCTTTCAATGCAACAGTTTTCCATTGGAGAAATGAGGACCAGCTCAAATCCAAATATGACAATATAAAAATTAAAACTAGAAGGTGGTAGTTGCTCAACGCAGTCATATTGACTGGTGGTGGGGCTCCACTGAAATTGAGGGAGCCAATTTCCAAACAGTTGAGCCCAACTGTTACGAACCCACTTGCCGAAACGAAAGAGAAGTATTATAAAAAAAAACAGCTCTAGTAGAAGCTCAGATAGTGGCTATCAAGGAAGAGAAGAGAAGAAAAGAAGAGGAGCATTCGAAGCTTAAAATATTAGATTTGCAAATTATGGAAATGAAGAGCAAATTAAATAATAATAATTAAATCTTCTTTATTTTGAATACACTTTCTGGAAAAAGCGGTATTAGAATTCTATCAGCATTGCTGCAGACTATGAAGTCCCCTCAAATTTGAATTAAAAACCGAAATTTCAATCACATATAATATTTTTATTTCTTTATTCTCACTTGAAACTTTTTCAGATGTTACCTAAAGTAAAACAATGAATCAGAAATACAAACATAGAAGCCTATCTAAATACATGCCTTGTAAAATCTTATAAAAATTATATGAAATCTTGTCATGTTGAAGATACAAATTGAATATGAAGAATAGTTCCACAAGTGACAAGCAAATTTATTTTCAATTATCACACAAATATAAATTTTAAATTAGCAAAATGTTTATTAATAATAGACTCGCTTGACGAGCTGCATTAACATTAGTTGCATTTGTTTGAAAGTCCTTTTCCTCCTGCAATCATTCATTTGGAAATATTTCGTTCATATCTACATATTGTGCAAAACAGCGGTAGCAACAATAATTGCCCTTATGGTCGTTAACTTAACACTCATTCCTTTAGAAAGTATAGGAAAATGACGCTTCCAAACTCCATACTTTCTCTCCACCACATTTCTAGTTCGTATAATTGACTGCTTATATAAATTTTCAGCTGCAGTTATAGCTTCCGGTAACTTTGTCATAAGATAAGTCTGCAAACTATAACCACTACCACCAAGTTACAAATACCGTCCAAATTTACCACTCTCAAATTGTCTCTTCAAGGCACTATTATTAAAGATGGTTTGATCATATATTTCCAGTTCCATAGAATCTCAATGTCAAAAGTAGTTGGTTCATCGGTTCAATACAGCTGCCTCTGAAAATTGTCAATTTAATGATTTGGTATACATAAAATTATATCAACAAAATAATAAATCGAAATTTGTTTACCTGTTAAATGGGAAGTACAATTGATCAGCAATTTTTTGAAGCAAAGATTAAACAGTTGGTTTTGTCAGGCAAAAACGATAGAAGAAATCTAGATCATGTAACGTGGAAAAATGTCTCTCCTGTAAATTTTTGGTCTTCTCACAATTATTTCTTCATCATTTGATGAAGAAGTAGAACTAAAATCAGTATTCAACATTTGGTGCAACATATTTCGTAGGACGCTAAAATTAAATAAAATGGGATGTGACAGAACAAGGTTATGTCCACTGTTTTCGTGTTATCGAGCACCTGCGCAGTGTCGAGCTTCTCGTTAAAGATCCTTTTCCAGCCGTAAAGGGCCGATTTTCTCACTTTAAGATAAAGGACGCTTTTAACCTCAAAATTTGTTTATGAAACACGTTTTATCATTAAAGGAGACTTTTTGGGAAAAAGGAGGCTTTAATTTCGTTTATGAAACCGGCCGTTATTCAGAGAAAACTGCTAAATATTGAGGGAACAGTAGGTCGCTAAAAGGTCTCTACCGATTGCCAAAAGCAACTGTGACACGAATTTGATCATATATTTTTTAACTGAAAAACTTTCCTCGTCATCATTCCTAAATGATCAGTAAACCTGTCATAAACAGGTGTCCATAATTAATGGCCAAATATGAAGAATTTAAATTTTTATTTCTCTATTTTTTTTAAGTGTAACATTCTGTTTTTTTTGTTGGAAATGTAGAGTCGAATGCACCACATTTTCTCAGAAGTAACCATGAAGCATTATTCACTACTGCGTCCAGTAGACGAAAAAAAATTATATCATAACTGAATAATGGAGGAAATAATTACCGGATTTTAAAAATAGTTGAAATCATTAAAATCAGGTAAGGATCGATTCAATTATATTATGTGTTGGTATCACTGTATTAATAAATATAATTTACGAAAATAGTGAATGCAATAATTTGGGAGGAAGCCAAAAGCTACAAGAGTTGATTATTGCCGGAGTAATAATGCAATATATTGTATCGAGAAGGCTGACGACTATCAAAGGGATAATGATTTTTACAGCGTACCCAAAAAGTGTATGTTAGAGGTGCCTCGATGCATCCCTTCTGACAAAAAGAAGGAATTTAACATGGAAAAGTGGAAAGCCTGTTTGTGGGTGGACTAAATGAGTGAAATAAACTTTCTAATCAGTTAAAGAAAAAATTATTGGCGCAATACAAGTATGTAAAGATAGAATGAAACATATTATGATTCCCAATGCTCTGTCGTTGAATATAAATAACTAATTAATATTATAGGTAAATAACATATCAAAGACGTTGAATAATTTTCATGTTTTCTAAGGGCCCTATACCCGCGTGAGAACGGATAAAGTATCCAGATGCAACAAAAACTTCAGAATTTGAATGCTCAAAAAGTCGTTGGTAAAAAATATCAACAAGGACAGATTTAGGTCCAAAAGGAAAATTAGGTTGGTCGAAAACAACAGAGTGATTGATCGGAAATTGAGTTTATTCTCAAGATTTTAAAAAGTATTTCCGTTTCGCAGTTTTCTGAACAACTGAACTGAGGTACCCTTTCTCCTTTACTCTACCCGTTTATATTGAATTCATCACGAAACGAAATCGGATCCTCTATCAGATAAAAATTTTAAATATGACATGATTATCAAAATATATAGAAAAATGTGGAAACAAGGTGCATTGGATATAGAACTGAATACTTAATCTACTTAATCTACATATACAGTATTCCTGAATTATATTTATTCCACTCCTTGATTTCCGCAGGTTGACAACGACTTCATTTGACGTTTCTAGGAATGCTCATAGTGGTTGAAAATTTGCAAGCATTTGTTCATTTTCCGAGTTTAACTGAGATATCTTGATATCGAATTTTTGGAAATGAACATTAATCTTATCTTGATACAAAAAACAAAAAACAATGGAAATGTGTACTTTAATATTTTCGTTGTTTATCTGATGAAATAAATAGACCATACACAACTCATTCATGTCGAAAATATTCTCATTTTCTAACACTTCAAATTCAAATTTAAATACTCGCCATCAAAAGTGATTCTGTTATATCAAATGCAGCGAGAACGTATACCAAATGATTGACAGTTCTTGGAGTTCTTCTAGTGGTTATAAATTCAAAAGGATTTCCTGTTCCTGGAGCTTCTGCAGAAAAACAATAACGATAAGATGCAATTGACTTTATCTTCAATTTCCTTTCACTGTAAACCTTTGAAATCAGTGCACACCACCTATGAGGTAGTGTGCTTGGTGCTTTTTTTACGTGGTTTCCCCAGCGGGCCTATTCCACCATCTATTGTGATATTATTGAATTTAAAAATATTCTAAGAAATATAAATGGAGTGTCGAAAATAGTGAAAGCTGTGTAAATTATGTTGTTTTTTAATGAAAAAATAATTAGGAAAAAATATGGATTCATAATTATCCAATGGAGTATCTAATGTGAAGTCTTCATTTTCTTCACCTTATTCTTCTTCTCCTTCTTCTTCCTCCAAGCTTGATTTGAAATAACGTAGTAATTGTCAATATAACATACGAATTATAATGTTCCTGATTATTTTTCAGTAATAATAATTTCATCACTAAACTTCAACTTCAGTCGTATCTTAATGGTTCTGTTCTCTATTGTTGATTTTTTACAAATACTTTTCAATTCAACTAATGTGAACTGATAATCATTGCTCTTTTCAATATATGAGAATATTTCACTCATCGCAATATTCGTAGCTTCATCTTGAGGACGACCGACTTTACCTCTAGTGGTTGGTTTCAAAAGAGAATTATAGCCATCGTTATGATACTTAGCCTTAGCAGCGACTGAATCATATTTTAACTCGATTCGAGCAGCCAACAGCTTTGGCTTCATCATCACAACGAGTTTTTGCTATTTTCAGGGTACTTTCTTCGAACGGAAGTGTAGTCACTTTAAAAATTGTACGCCGATACTGCAGGGCTTTTTTCTTCTCCAACTCATCATTTAATTCATTGCCGCAAAATAAACAACACTGATTGAAATAAAAAGCAGATTCATTTACACGTGCTCATTTTTGATGAACCAGTTTATTCTTTTAACGGCAGCAATGCTACTTTTTCGAGTGTAATTTTTTCAACACTGCACATGAATTTGTACACATGTCTGGTCTTTCAGGTGCTCCAAAAACTCATCACCTCTTTCAACACTTCCATTAATTATTGTCTGCATGCCACGCTCAACAGTAACAACAATTGCGACATTTTTTTAATGAACTGTCAACAGCACAAACTTAGTTCCAAACTATAAGTGATAGCCACGAGTTTTCACTACGAAAGAATGCTTAAGACTTACGGTATTTTGTTGAGTATGGCGCCTTTAACACAAAGCAGGTATACGAGCATCACCACACTGATAATTGAAAGGAAAACAGATCTTTCTCAAATCCATATGGCTAAAGAAAATTAGGGACAAAGTTTTCGACGATCATTTATATTGTAATAATTCTACAATTTGTATGTATAGGTCACAGGGACTTATATTTTTACTCATATAACGGTTTAAAAATGTTTATTTAAGTACATTAAGGTGCATATTACGATGAAACCGATTTTTCCAATTCTTTGAATCGCCATATCACGAAAATGGCGATACTGAGGAATTAAACGTGTGGAGACATTTTTCGTAGAAATTTGGATGATGGGCTTCAATTTTTGTCTGAACTATTTATGCTAGGAAATTCACCGTTTAGCTGGAAAACGCAAAAAAAGAGTTTTGCAAATTTTCACCATCAATAAAAATTTCTGCACAAGGGAGATCGTGGTGAACTTTATACAATAAATTTATAATAGTATTCTGAAAATTCATACCAATTTTCAGTCCTATGAGAATTTTTGTAACCTTATCCTTATTTTTAGGACTAACTTGACTGGACTTTCTAGTACTTTCACTAGGGCTAAGAAGACAAGAAATGTTTCAATATTTTACCTGCACAAAATGCCATGATATATACCATTTTTATTCACCAGATCAAATTAATGTATTCAGGGTGAAATTGGGACTTGACTTCATCGACTTCAAATTTCAGAAATTGTATCAATTTTCAATTGCGTTGTTTAAATTTTTTTATGAGATGACAACACACATCTGTCACAATATTATAACGTGTTCCGTAACATTTTAGCTCACATCGTAGAAACTACAATTCAACGAAAGCGTTATGTTTAAATTCATAACAAAAAGAAATCAACATTTATATGTTTTATTTACTTAGCCTAGAAAATAATGTTGCACATCATTCGAAAATGCCAAAAAACAAATCGTTCGTTATATACTTGCCACTTCATTAATGGAACATTGTTTACATATGGTATATTGAATGCAACAATTAGGCAAATCAAACGGATCGAAGCTTGTTGTGGGTTGAGCAACAAAGCCGTAATTAAAATCGAAATATATTTATGGGTAAAATTTCTCCCTCGTAGTTTTGAATAAAAATAGCAAATATGGCTCAGTTATTTAAATCATTTCATTCATCCGTGAAAACAAAATCACATGATACTTGCAATATTACGAACCACTGGCAATTTATTCTCCAATAGGTTTTCGAAAATTCGTTGTTCATGTTCACTGGACTGCATTAATTGCGAACTATAGGAAAAGCGAGTCATTGTTTACTGCATGAAAGAAATCCATATTCATCGACATTTTGATTTGCTAGTTTATCAAATTTAGAATTCTGACTCTTCCCATTATTACTTTTCAATTTTTTTATTACTATCATTCTGAAATGGTGGATTCAGTTACATCAGTTAGCGCGATGCGATGAAGAATAAACGACTGTTTTCTCTCTCAATGGTAGTGGGGAGTGAAAGTAAACTCCAGAGCCTTTCGATCGAAGCATCACAACACTACCATTGAGAGAGAACAGTCATTTATTCGTCACCAAATCGCGAAATCCTATGTGGGAGAACTATTGCTATGGGAAGATGGCATAATGAATATTCAACATGGTATTCAACAGATAGTCAACCGGTGAGGGCGTGTTGACAATTCTCTCCGAATGAAGTCATACTTTATAAAAATTTGTTGCCTGTAAAGTCGGTATACGGTCGAAAGTTTTACGTGACAACGACTTTGAGTGGTAAAATAATTTTAATGTGAATATTCATTCGTATAGTAGGAAGAAGGATGAAATAATAGTAACAATTTAAAACATTTATTTATACAAAGAATTATATTTAAAACATTGATTTATACAAAGAATCTCGCACTGAATTTCATATTAACAAAATTTTATTTATCAATCAGTTGTTATAAGTTATTAATAAATTTAACTTGTTTTACATTGTTATGAATATAAAAACTAAATTTAAAAGTTAGAACATTTATTTAAATCACATTAATTGTTAATATCAATCGATTTTAATTCAAAGTGTATTTTCTAAAAGGAGAAAACTAATTCACATTTGATCTTTGAATTTGTAAATCGCGCGCTTACGACCTTGCGCAGTGATTAGTCGTCTCGGTTTGAATGTTTGAAAGTTTCGATTTGACAGGTTGGAGGTTAAACATTGTTATTTCAATTTTTTACATAGCAAGTCGCGCTCATTTTTTCAAGTTAAACAAATTATTATTGGTTGAGAAACGATTTCTCCTACTTTTTTTATTGAAAACTACCACAACATTGTGATTACTACAACATAACCTATTCACTTATGTCTTAGTCATTTATTTCATCATGTTATATTATCAGTCTGAAATTATTTACCTTTGCTCTTTGAATTGTTGCGATGGACGAAACTACCTTCACATTATCACTACACAATCGTTTTACAATTAACTGGCAACGTGTAAACTTGTATGCAGGCGCCTAAGCGAAATAGAAGCGCAAGACATGAACCGGTGTGTATGCCTATCTCTCTCACTCTCTCTCTCTCTCGCTCTGTCTCTCTTGCTCTTAGGCGGGCTAACTGTGCTCGAGTGGAAGGGACGCGTGCCTTTCACTTTTTATGTCTGTCTCTCTCGCTCTTAGGCGGGCTAACCATGCCCGAGTGGAAGGGACGCGTGCCTCTCACTCGCTCTCATTGTGAGCGCATAACGTGAGCGGAGCGTAACGCAGTTTCTTGAAGTGTCACCCGGCAAACCAATTTATAAGACGTTGTCACGTCAAAAACAGTTATCAGTTACTGACTACAAGTGTAAAAACTTGGATTGATCGAGCTGATTATCTGGAAATCAGTAAATTTTTAAAATAACTGTTTGAGGTGTGCTGTATGCAATAAAGGTTTTTATCCTGGTTGTGGTACCAAAATCAAAAAGTGCTGTGAAATGGAGGTGTCAAATTCCACTCTAGGTGATAAAACAAGCGGTGACTTATCCCCGATTCACGATCTCGGATCAAAAATTATAACCAGTGAATCAACTCATATAGATTCACTTCTCAAAATTATTTCCGAGTTGGAAGAGAAGAATAATTTACTACGGGAAAATAATTCACTGTTGAAATTTAAAATAATTTCTCTGGAAGAAGTTATAAAATCAACAGAAACCGAAGTAAACGAACTCAGTAAAAAATTAGAAATTTGTGACTTTTCAATTTCATTAAAGAGTCTAGGTATCATTAGCGTTTACAGATCCTGCTCTGATGACTTCGAAATATTTTTTGAACAAATGTTTTGTGCACTGCAAAGTTGTTTCAACGATTTTGATTATATTTTATTGTGCCGAGATTTAAATATTGATTATTTAAATATGAATTGTTATGCAAATTGTTGTGCAAGTTGTTAAATGATCTGCTTGATTGTTTTAATCTTAATGTTACATCTGAAGAGGCAGCCATACTGTTTACTAACATTAAAGGTAACACCTCCGTGTCCAAAGTGGATTATAAAATTATTAATTCCGAACTGCAAGTCTATAATAATGATGTTTTTGATACTCATATGAGTGATCATAGGGCAATGTTGGTTGAATTAAGTTTCGATCCTTTTTACCTTCAGAGGTCGCAAGTTCATACAATTAGAGAAGAAGGCCCAGTCAATTTGAACAATTTAATGATTAATATGTCTGAGTGCGATATTTCTGGGGTATATCTGGAAAAGAACGCTAGTAGATGCTTCCAGTTCTTCAGTAACACACTTCTATATTATTTAGATTTATATTGCCCTCTGAAAAATATCACTTCTATTCCTAAAAAAAGTAAATGGAATAATCCTGAAATAATACAAAGTAAAAAAGATCTCATGAACTTTCATTGGCTTCATTCAACTACTGGCTCATCGAGCACTTATATAAAAGATAAAAATGCAAAACAACATCATAATGATTAATAAGGACTTTATTTTAACATCATAATGCCCTATTGAAGTCTACTAAATACAAGTAATTCACTTCTGCTATAGCAAATTCAGACAACAAGAATAAAATTCTGGAAAATTGTAAATACCTACACTGGAAAATCTGGTCAATTCAACAATACCATAAAGATTGTGATTGATGGAACGACTTACGATAGTTCGGACCAAGTAGCTGACTTATTCGGAGAATACTTCGGTGGCAAAGGGAAAGTTAAACACTCGTGAGGATATATCTTTTGTACGATTTCTCCCTCATTGACAAGAAATTTTTTGTTTCACCCAGTTTTAGGTTAATAGATTGAGGAGACTATAAAAAACTTGAAAATTAAAAAAGTGTTGGATCTGATTGTTATCAGAATATTTTTCAACCAGAGATCTTAAGAAAATTGCTCAAGTAATTAGTGAACACTTTGCTCATATTATCAATTTGTCCATTACATCAGGAGAATGTCCAAATGTTCTAAAGAAGTCACTGGTTATACCAATTTTTAAGAAAGGAAATATTCATGAGGTGATCAACTATCGGCCTTTATAGATTATTAGCGTTCTCTCCAAAATTTTTGAGAGAATCGTTTTCACGAGAATGATGTCCTACATCAGCAAGTTCAGTGTACTCACTAATGTCCAACACGGTTTCAGAAATGGTTGTTCTACTCAGTCAGCCGCACTAAATTTTGTGGAATCAATTTACGACTGCTTAGATGATGACTTACATGCGCCAGGGATATTTTTAGATCTTTCTTGTGCCTTTGACACTCTTTGTTTTAAGCTCATCATAGAAAAATGCTACAGTTTGGGTTTCAGAGCAATTTTTTGTGATTGGTTGTGTAGCTTTCTTCAAGATAGAACAATATCCGTTAGAGTTGAAAACAATATTCCAAGGATAACAATATGAAACTAGGAGTTCCCCAGGGTTCCGTGTGGGGACCTCTACTACTTTTGTTATTTATAAATGACTTGCCAGCTCATTTGACTTTTAAGTTGCTGACATCGTTCGCTGACGACACTTTTGTGGTTGTTTTGGCCCAGAGTTGTGGAAAGCTCCAGCAAGCTTGTGAAAGACTTGTGGATGAGTTTACTGCGTGGTGTAGTTCAAATAATTTGATAGTTAATATCGGTAAGACCACTTGCCCGTATTTCGGTTTGGGAAACTATGAAAAAGGTCCTTTACAAATAAACTCTCTCGATACAAAATTGGTCCCAGTTGAGTTTACTAAATTTCTTGGCGTACACATGGATAGAAATGTGAACTGTTCGGATCATGTCGATATTTTGTGTAAGAAAATTAATAGCGCTTTCATAGCTATCAATAGACTGAAAAAGTCCTTACCGCGTAGTTCCCTTATCGATATTTATAACAGCCTTGTTTACAGTCATTTATCTTACAATGTTTTGCTCTGGTGTGACTGTAGCTCTTTCTCTACAGTTTTTGTGGCTCAGAAAAGAGTTATACGTCTTATTTTCGATCTGAGCCGTCGCTCATCATATCAGCCGGAGTTTATTGCCAACAGAATATTATCGTTACCTTGCGTATATATTTTGAAGTGTCTTTTATAAGCTGAGGAATGAAACTAACTGAAAAACACTCTCGAGTTCACAAAATCATCAAAAAAGAAATTCACATGTACTCCTTGTTCCTAAACACAGAACTCGTAGATTTGAATGTTTTCCTTTATATCAAAGTATTAAGCTGTTTAACCATCTGCCATCTTACATCAAATCTTTGAATGAACATAAATTCAAAAGGAAAATCAAGGAAATATTACTGTTAGAATGTTTCTATTCAGTTAGAGATTTTCTTTCTGATTCCTTAAATGCTAAGAATAATTACTGATTTGTACCTATACTTTCTACCCGACTTTTCCTATGCTTAGTGTAGTGTCCTATTGGACCAATTACGTTCTTAATTAAATATATAATATTATTATTATTTTTGTTACATTAAATAGGCTTCAAGAAATTTTTTTATACATAATCGGTACTTGCTATCTGATTATTATTAAAGATTTCCATGTGTCGGGCATGCTGTCATCGCGTTTTCTGAGGCAGTTTGGTCTCTTCTTAATTTCGAGTGGTTCACCAATAATGCGACTTCTTAGCATTTGTTCTGTTGCAATCACTATCAAAGTCAATTTTGTGACCTGTATATGCGTACTGTGCGAAGAGGGCAGAGGATGGATCAGCTTTACGGACAGCAAGTTGTTGTTAGACTCTGTTAGCCACTCGTCTATTAATTTAACCTATGTATGACGGGAGACATTCCAAGCATGATATTTTATATACATTCTGTCAAGAAAGTACCGGGAATTATCGATTTAAATCTGGCGGGGCAATGGGGCAGATAAAATTTCCTAGGTTGGTACCACTGTCCTTAATTACTATGCCAAGCTTGAGCGGGATCTTTCAACTAGTGTGTTTGCAACAGCTGATTAAGTCAGTCGATGTCAGAGTGCGTGCCGATTTTTACTATGGGTGATTACGTTGAGCAAAGAATTTGTTTAAAGTTTTGTGTTGCAAATGAATTTTCGTGTGCCGATGCATTGAAAATGTTGCAAAAGGCCTTTGGCGATAATGCTCTATCGAAAACTCGTGCATATCAGTGGTACAGAGCCTTCAAGGACGGTCGTGAAGTGGTCGCCCATCGACGGCTTCGATCGAAGATAACGTCGATAAAATTAAGGAAAGGGTGCTGGAAAACCGTCGTACCAGCTTGAGAGAGATAGCACATGATCTTAAGATATCCCACGAGTCCGCACGTACGATTTTGATTGATATTTTGGGCATGAGAAAGGTGGCCGCACGACTCGTACCGAAAGACCTGAATTTTCTTTAAAAACGTCATCGCGAACAGGTTGCTTCAGACATGCTGGATCGCTGTAATTCCGATTCTACATTCATGGAACGCATTATAACTGGTGATGAGACCTGGGTCTACGAGTACGATATGCAAACAAGCCAGCAGTCATCGGAATGGGTGGCAAAAAATGAGCCGAAACCGAAAAAACCACGCCAAAGCCGTTCGAAAATGAAGGTGATGCTCATTGTTTTCTTCGATATCCGTGGCGTGGTGCACTACGAATTCGTTCCAGAGGGTCAGACGGTAAACGAGGAGTATTACCTAGGCGTTATGAAACGTTTGCGTGAGCGTATCCGTAAGAAGCGGCCAAATTTGTCGGCGAACAACTCATGGATTTTGCATGACGATAACGAGCCTTCTCACCGAGCTACGATTGTGACTGACTTTCTCGCCAAAAACTCAACAAACGTGCTTCAGCAACCACCGTATTCGCCGGATTTGGCTCCCTGCGACTTTTTCCTCTTCCCAAAACTAAAATTGCTCCTTCATGGCACCCGTTTTGAGTCGATTGAAGCCATAAAACAAAATTCGGCGCGAGAGCTAAAGTCCATCCCGGAAAGCGCCTATAAAAAATGTTTCGATAATTGGAAGTGCCGTTGGCATAGATGTATTGGAGCAAATGGAGCCTATTTTGAAGGCGACCCAATAAATTTTGACGATTAAATGTAAAAATGTTGTTTTAATTGAAAATTTCCGGTACTTTCTTGACAGAGTAGTATACCTCGAGATTCGTTTGGAATTGAATCTTTGGGAGATCGAAGAAAGGTGGATGGATATATTATTGGTTGCTGGTCCTTATGTCTTGTTTCCATAAGATACGATTTATTTTATCAGTAACACCTCGGATGAAAGGAAGAAAGGACTTGAAAGGGTTACTCTCTGGGGGCTCTTGGGAATCTTGAGGGTGTATCTGGTTCCGTCGGAAGGATTTCTGAATTTTAGATCTGCTTTATAATAATATAAGTAGAGCAGATTTGAGCTCATTGAATTCATGTTTGATATGTTTACTGTCGGTCAGATGGATGGATCTGTGGACGAGGGAGTTCAGAAAGGAATTGATTTGTGTCGGATGGTGACGAGAGTTTTCTGTTCGTATAGATGGGTTTTCTATAGACAGTGCGGGTGAAAGAAGTGCCTGATTTGAGAATATGTCTAGAAAAGGAATTGAATTATTAGTCTTAAGTTCCATAGTGAAATTGATGTACGGATGAAGACTGTTGAGATGGTCAAGACATTTATGCAGACTTCCGATGCCATGTGGCCATATGACGAACACGAAGATTTGAGGTGAAATTTTTCAATAACCCTGGTTTCAATGTCTTCCATGTATATCAGCGAGAACTGGGGAAATGAGGGAACCCATAGCAGCACCTAAGACTTGTTCGTAGAAGTTGCCTTGGAAAAAGGAATATGTACTTTTCATACATTGGTTGATAAGGGTCAAAGTCGCTTGAGGTATGTTATGTTTGGATTCAAGGATTGCTAGGGTTTCGTTAAGTGGGATGTTCGTGAAGTGGGAAACGACGTCGAAACTCACAAGGATTTCAGTTTCTTTAATTTGACAGATTTTTAGGATTTCAATAAAATGGAAAGAACTTCTCATATGGATGAGGATTCTTATGATATAGGTTGGAGTGCGGATGCTAAATATTTAGCAAGACGATAGGTAGGTGACCCGATGACACTGACAATGGGGTGAAGAGGTATATCACGAATGTGTATTTTGGGTAGACCATATATTCCATGAGTGCGAGATGATTTTTCTCTAAGAATTATGTACTTTTCGACATCAAGAGGGAGGTTTGAGGAGTTAATGATGGACTTTATTCTCTTTTCTAGGTACGTAGTTGGGTCTGGTGCTGTTGGTTTGTATGCAGGGCAATTTAATAATGTTGTCATTTTTTCTAATAATAATACATTTTTTAATAGAATTGTAACATTTTCTTTATCTAAATTTGAATATCAAAACAGATTTAATCTGTTAGTCTCCTACAATTTTAATTTCAAAAAAATTTTTATTTAAAAAACTTTTAGAATTAAATTAATGTCTACAATAAGCACCGCTTATATTTAATAGACGTATATAATCAAAACTCAATATATAATGTCAAATGGAATAAATAAACCAACCAATATAAAAAGGCAATTAAATATTATAAATTATTACAAAATTTTACCTCCTTCAAATATTTATTTATTAATTTTAATTGCCTTTTTATATTGGTTGGTTTATTTATTCCGTTTGACATTGTATATTGAAATTTGAATATATACGTCTATTAAATATAAGCGGTGCTTATTGTAGACATTAATTTAATTCTAAAGGTTTTTTGAATAAAAATGTTTTTGAAATCAAAATTGTAGAAGACTAACAGATTAAATCTGTTTTGATATTCAAATTTTGTTATATTTCTTCTATCAAGTAAAAAGCCTTTTTCTATTTTATTTTCCTTTATCTGCCGAAAGAACAGTAATATCAGGATTATTGTGGAGATTCATGAGGCATGCTCTTTCAGAGCCGCGAATGGTGGTCACCCGAGCTGAAGGCGAGGGTGACAATCGCGGGCGTGGATGTCCTACTTTTCTCCCTAGGTGCGTGTACAATTTTTTTCTAAAACGGGATGAAAAGTTTATATGTGTAAAAAAAACAAGAAAAACATTTTCAGTGAATGAATCAATTTTCTGTTGTTCTCTCCAAGACATAAATTGATTGAATCGCTTTTCATATAACTGTCTGGATTTTACCGGAAGTAGTTCACTGGTAATAGCTGCCCCTTCTTCTTCTAAATTTATTATTATCTCTTCTCCGTCTAATTCACTTTCATCAGAGTTAATCAAATCCATATTTTATTATATTTGTCGGTATTCACTGAAATAATAAACCTTTTTTTGACTCAGCTGTCATCAACTTGAGATATAAACAAGCGGTTGCTAGGTAACCGGGAGATAAAGTAAAGTAGGCGCATGCCATGTCACCGGGAGAGAATCGGGTACTTCTGTTCCGTGAGACAGGGACTGAAAGTGGATTTTTCATCCCGGTTAAGAAAAAAATAATTTCTTTCACTGTTTTGTCGATGTTAATTCTACAGCTACATTATTCCTCTTGCCGTTTTTGCTAGTTTATTGACTTTCATCAGATGTAAGTTATGTTATTTGTATTTTGTATCATTATGATAGACCTTAATGTTTATTTTTCAGCTTTCTTGATGAAGAACCGCACCTATGTGTTTGAAATATAGAATTAGCCGAAGAATAGTCGTTTTAACTAATCAACCCTTTGCCGAGAACCCAAGTAGATAGATTATATATATTTTTTTCTTAACCGGGATGAAAAGTTCACTTTTAGTCCCTGTCACACGGGACAAAAGTACCCGATTCTCTCCCGGTGAGATGGCATGCGCGTACTTTACTTTATCTCCCGGTTACCTAGCAACCGCGTGTTTATATCTCAAGTTGATGACAGCTGAGTCAAAAAAAGGTTAATTATTTCAGTGAATACCGACAAATACCCTGGACCCCAGCGGGGCTTCGCCCGTCGACCCGTTAATATAAAAGAATACACATATAAACTTTTCATCCCGGTTAAGAAAAAAATTGTACACGCACCTAGGGAGAAAAG
The DNA here is from genome assembly GCA_034642435.1 of Megalocaria dilatata. Lineage (NCBI taxonomy): Eukaryota > Metazoa > Arthropoda > Insecta > Coleoptera > Coccinellidae > Megalocaria > Megalocaria dilatata. The sequence continues at coordinate 95,162,622 of CM067854.1, read as the reverse complement.
TAGGACATCCACGCCCGCGATTGTCACCCTCGCCTTCAGCTCGGGTGACAACCATTCGCTGGCGTGAATGTCCTACTTTTCTCCCTCGGTGCGTAATATACTATTTTTACATATTTTATTTATATATATATATATATATATATATATATATATATATATATATATATAAATATATATGACAATATATATGACATGACAATATATATATATATATATATATTGTCATGGTATTTACAGTTAAAATAAATAATTACATAAATATATTAAGGAAAAGACTCACCTTTGTATATAAGTTGACTCGTTAGAGTATAACTAGAGCAAAATTCATTAAATAATATCCATTCTGACAGAAATATTAATAATTCAATTCGTAAAAACACTCACAAGCTAAAATTATGAAGAAAAAGCATATTCAGGATACATAACGACTAGTCAAATTAAAATTCTTTGAACGATAATCAAAACACAGTAATTTTGTTGACAGTTTATAAATAGAATTCGCAGGGAGATTTCAATTTACAATTATTCAATATAAAACCAGCCAAAGTTGCAATAAATAGAAGTAATTTGAATTTAGATATCCAATTTAAAATTGATGAAGAATTTGTTGAAAAGATTTGTTATTATCATGAATTACATATAAACTTTAGTGAAATTATTGACAAAGAACAAGCTAAATTAAATATAACTCACCAGAATGATGTAAATAGGACAAATTTGATCAAAAATCAATTAATTTAATGAAAGATAGCATCTACGTCAGATATTTTCAAATGATTAATGTAAGAGAGATCCTTGAAAATGTTTAGGCATCAATAGTATTGTAATATCACCTAAGCTAAAGAAATTTAATCAATTTCATAAGTAATATTAAGTATTTTATAAGTTATAAGCATTAGAAGTTAAAATTTGTTTAATTTTGACACTTGAAATACTGTACGAACGAAAAGCAAGATTTTTACTGTTCTGTTTAACATGAAACATACATCAAAATGTAGTTTAAAAAATAAGCTAATTTTCAAAAGTAATTTCAAACCAAGAAATATTGTAAACTTTGTAAAATTATCAAAAGCATCATTTTTATATAATTTTGACAGAAGCTAGTAAGCTTTGAAATTCAACTTTTCTGAAAACTATAAATAGGGCAGACACAGAAAAAGTCGGCAGTCTCCAATTATATGCAGAGTAGAATCCTTGTCGGTCCATAATTAAAAAAGTGCCAAAAAAGTATCATCATCTGAAAAAAGAAGATTATTTGGTTATTGTGAATGAAAAGTGAATCCAGAAAATACATTACCTGAATGTGAATGGAAAAATATCACATAGAAATCAAGTTTCAAACGAGTTGGATAGATCGAAGAAAATCAACAAAGTAGCCTGTGAATTTCAGAACAGTCTAGAAGTGTTGTTTCCAACGAAACCAGTGTTGTACCTGAAACAAAAAGGGCCAAGTAAAAGTAACAATCTTAACTTGAAAAACAAACTTACCAAAGGTAGTAAAACTCAATCCTGTTAATATTTCCAGAAAGAAATTAAGAAATAGCAATCATTGTTTACATTAGAATTACGTTAGGATATTTAGATGAGGTTAGGTTAACATAGAATTAGATTTAGGTTATTGTTCACTGATTATAATATTTCAAATTACTTTCATAAAATATAATTTAAAAATTCAATCTTTTAGAAAATTCAAATTGAACCCTCCCTCAAATATTAAATCAGATTTAATAATATTTTAATTTCAATTATTCAAAATTATAATCTTAAGAGCTAGCCGGAATCATAGAATACATCACTTACATACAAGGGTGATCTAATAAATATTTAAATTAGTATTCATTCACTAAAGTTTCTTTAATATAATACCATAACAAATTGGCGCCCAACGTGGGGCTGGAAAATTTGAATTTTCAGCATAAATTCTTAACTGAAATTGCATGAAGTGATACCCATTAATTACAAAATGGAAACAAGAAGTAAAACTTTGATTGGTGAAAAAGGAGATGGGGAAAATACACAAGGAACGAACAAGGATCAGAAAGAAAGAGACTCAAAAATTATAGAATTATTATTAGCCATAAGACAAGAAATGAGAGAAAATACAGAAAGCTTTATAAATACATTAAGAGCAGAAAATAAAAAATGGAGAGAGACAAATGAGAAAAAGAAAACTAAAGAAGAGATGAATAAAAGTAAAAAAGAAAATACAGAACTCAATATATCAAATCACAAAACAGAAAATGACATAAACGAACAGAATACAAATGATATTGATAATTACACAGAAGTTGAAGAAAATGAAACAGAAATAATGAATAATAATAATATTATAAATGAAAATAAAATACCGACATTGAATAGTAGTATTATAAATGAATATGAAAATAAAATACCGATGATGAATAATAATACAATAAATATAAATGAATATGAAAATGAAATACCGATGATGAATAATAATACAATAAATATAAATGAATATGAAAATAAAATACCGATGATGAATAATAATGCTATAAATATAAATGAAATCCCAATGAGGAATAATAATGCTGCAGAGGAATATGAAATGGAAGATGATAAACCAATTTATAATAATGTTAATGGAAATAAAATACAAATGACTATTGATGAGATGATTATAAATGAAACAGGTAATGAAAATGACATTACAATTGATGAATTAATACTAGACAATGACGATTTGAAGAATCGAAATGACTTCAAATATTATCGAGATAAAAATAAGAGAATCACAATAAAAAACAATGACATGTATTCACAAAATGATTTAAGACAAGATTACAAGAAGAAAAAGTTGAAATTGAATGAAATAAATATGATAAAAAGTAGAGAAAATCTAATTGACCAGAATGAACCTTTACTAATGAAATTTCAAAGAATAATTAAAAAAGGGAAAAATGAAAATTTAATGTTATGTATGGGGACAAAATTTATCGAAATTAAACTGAATAGAAGTAAGAAGAAATATTTCATGCATCAGATGAAAAGAGAAAAATTAAACTGGCACTGCCATACAAAAGCAGAAACAAAAAATGAACACAATGCACAAAAAGTAAAGAGAAAATACAGGCAAAAATGTGAAAATAAAATCAAGAAAATGGGAAGAAAGATCGGAAGGAAATATGTGAGATTGAAAGAAGGAGACATGATCCCAACACAAAAACATATAAAGTACCAAAAGGATAAAAGTCAATGCCCAAAAATAAAACCTCCATTAAATGCATTTGTTACAACAAAGAATGCAAAATATTTCAAAATAATCCACCAGGCTGAAGGACTTAGGTCGATGGCCATTGACTGTAGTCAATAAAAACTGTTATTATTATTATTATTATTTCAAAAATTTCAGGGTAAAAGTAAAGAAAAGAATTGAATCACAAGCCACTGGTAGTTCTAATAACACATATGAATTTATTCCTACTTTTAAATGAAAACAATAAAAGATTTTAAAAATTGGTGGATACGCCAAATCATAAAATATACATTAAAGTTTCAAATCAATAAATAAAAGAATAAATTGCAAAAATTATAGATTAAAATTTTATTACTATTTCAATTCAAAATACATAATAACATTTGACGATTCATTATTACATTTCAAAAATCAAAATTAAAAATTATTCTATAATGTTCACAAAGATTCACATTTATTTAAAAAATTCAAAATATTTATTCTAATTCCTTTATCATCAGAATAAACATTTTGATTTTGGGGAATTTGTCATGGTATTTACAGTTAAAATAAATAATTACAAAAATATATTAAGGAAAAGACTCACCTTTGTATATAAGTTGACTCGTTAGAGTATAACTAGAGCAAAATTCATTAAATAATATCCATTCTGACAAAAATATTAATAATTCAATTCGTAAAAACACTCACAAGCTAAAATTATGAAGAAAAAGCATATTCAGGATACATAACGACTAGTCAAATTAAAATTCTTTGAACGATAATCAAAACACAGTAATTTTGTTGACAGTTTATAAATAGAATTCACAGGGAGATTTCAATTTACAATTATTCAATATAAAACCAGCCAAAGTTGCAATAAATAGAAGTAATTTGAATTTAGATATCCAATTTGAAATTGATGAAGAATTTGTTGAAAAGATTTGTTATTATCATGAATTACATATAAACTTTAGTGAAATTATTGACAAAGAACAAGCTAAATTAAATATAACTCACCAGAATGATGTAAATAGGACAAATTTGATCAAAAATCAATTAATTCAATGAAAGATAGCATCTACGTCAGATATTTTCAAATGATTAATGTAAGAGAGATCCTTGAAAATGTTTAGGCATCAATAGTATTGTAATAGCACCTAAGCTAAAGAAATTTAATCAATTTCATAAGTAATATTAAGTATTTTATAAGTTATAAGCATTAGAAGTTGAAATTTGTTAAATTTTGACACTTGAAATACTGTACGAATGAAAAGCAAGACTTTTACTGTTCTGTTTAACATGAAACATACATCAAAATGTAGTTTAAAAATAAGCTAATTTTCAAAAGTAATTTCAAACCAAGAAATATTGTAAACTTTGTAAAATTATCAAAAGCATCATTTTTATATAATTTTGACAGAAGCTAGTAAGCTTTGAAATTCAACTTTTCTTGAAAACTATAAATAGGGCAGACACAGAAAAAGTCAGCAGTCTCCAATTATATGCAGAGTAGAATCCTTGTCGGTCCATAATTAAAAAAGTGCCAAAAAAGTATCATCATCTGAAAAAAGAAGATTATTTGGTTATTGTGAATGGAAATTGAATCCAGAAAATACATTACCTGAATGTGAATGGAAAAATATCACATAGAAATCAAGTTTCAAACGAGTTGGATAGATCGAAGAAAATCAACAAAGTAGCCTATGAATTTCAGAACATTCTAGAAGTGTTGTTTCCAACGAAACCAGTGTTGTACCTGAAACAAAAAGGGCCAAGTAAAAGTAACAATCTTAACTTGAAGAACAAACTTACCAAAGGTAGTAAAACTCAATCCTGTTAATATTTCCAGAAAGAAATTAAGAAATAGCAATCATTGTTTACATTAGAATTACGTTAGGATATTTAGATGAGGTTAGGTTAACATAGAATTAGATTTAGGTTATTGTTCACTGATTATAATATTTCAAATTACTTTCATAAAATATAATTTAAAAATTCAATCTTTTAGAAAATTCAAATTGAACCCTCCCTCAAATATTAATCAAATCAGATTTAATAATATTATAATTTAAAATTCAAAATTGTAATCTTAAGAGCTAGCCGGAATCATAGAATACATCACTTACATACAAGGGTGATCTAATAAATATTTAAATTAGTATTCATTCACTAAAATTTCTTTAATTTAATACCATAACAATGTATATATATATATATATGTAAAAATAAAACTGTTATTTTTAGGGAAAACAACTTTGTAACTTTTATGTTCTATGTTCTATGTCTAAGATCTTAACCTAAAAAGTGTCACATGTTTATTTAGTTAGTTGTTAGAAATGTGAATTGAGAATCCCGAAGAAATAGCATTGTTTTTTATTTCTTTCAGGTTAGTGAGCTATTTTTTTAATTATTTCTTTGTACGTTATTATTTTATTTAGTGTATGTTATTCTGTTATATTTTAAACTAAAGAAAATAAAATCTTTCAGAATCATGACATCAAATCGTCTATTTCTTCAATTATAAAAATAAGAATTGATTACATTCTTATAAATCAAAAACTTAAGCTATAATGACGACATCCATGAAGATTTGCATCGCTTTGGAAGCATCCAAGACTGATAAGAAGAAAAATACATAGAAATTCAAATGGATCCAAACTACGGGAACGGAAAATACATTTTATGAAATACCAGAGGACAAACAGGATATATCTGACCATTATGAACTTTTGGCTCTACCGAAATGAAAAATATCTTTTAATCGAATAAAGTAAGAGGTTCATTTCGTACGTGTGTCATTTTATCGATTCGGAAATTGAAAGAAATATATTTTGATGCCGAAGAAGATGTGATGTTTAAGAATGAATATTTACAACTGATTTATTCACCCGCATACGTGAGAACAGTATTTGGACAAGAATCACCAAAACCACAGGATACGGTAAAACTTTCAGGAAAAAGCAAGGATTTCAAGAGGATAAAGGAGGATTTTGTGCTGAATAATTTTGATGGTAAGAGTGTTTCAGTGAATTTATGGTTCGAAAAATTGGAGACGGAATGCACGCGTTGTGAAGTAGAAGAAGACAGAGACAAAATTTTGATTTTACGGTTGTTTCTGGATGGAATAACGAAATAATGGTTTGATTCTAAATTGATTACATTAAGTTTACACAAAAATTTTCAAATATGAAAAGATAACTGCTTAGAGAGTTTTTGTGGAACGAGTTGGCATAAATATAGAGAGGTCTATTCATTTAGGTACATAGGAGGAAGTTTAGTTGACTACGCTTTTAGGAAAAAAATTTTGTTGTTGAATCTCGGAAATAATTTTCCAACTGACATATTAAATGATTCAATTGTGACAAGTTTGCCAAATATTTTACAATATAGAATTGATCGATCAAATGTAACAACTTTCGAGAAATTATTGGGTGAGTTGCGACAGCTAGAAAGTCCAAAAAAATAGGACAACGATCGAAATGAAAAAAACCATAGAATGAATAAATCTACCGAACAAATTCCTTCCTATTCACAAACAAATAGAAAACCAGTTAAGAAGGAACCATGCTTAATTTGTGAAAAAACTGCGAACAGTGTCCCATTCCTAGATCCAAGGATGATTCAAACATCAGAAATACTTTAATTCATGTTTGGTACCGGAGGCCAACAAACACAGAGAGATACCCATATTATTTTTCAAATCATACACTTGGGGAAAAGGTCAACATGGTTTCAGGATCGAGAAACTGCATTCAAAAAAGTTGTCCGCCCAATTCTGAGACAGCAGAATTTGAAATTATTGTTACAGTTGATGCCGGAGAATAGTTAGTCAAGAAGGTTGTTGTTCAGATCAATATATAATACCACTCCTTCGAGACATCCAAAGAATGGAGAGAGTGGCGCATCCACCACTGTGGACACTGAAAAATGCAGTAGAATAATTCTTTACTCTTCTATTCCCTTAGTTAATGGTATGACGAATGCTTTAATTAACCTCTTGAAGACCAGCATAATGAGTTTGATTCCGAGATTAAAATTTAACATTGACAGATTGTGTAGTCGTATCAAGGACAGAATGACTGTCGATAATATGAGCGGTGTGGTTTACTGTATTCCATATTCGGTTTGTAGAGATGTTTATGTGAGTCAAACTTGTCAGCTTTTAAAAAGTAGAATTGCTCAACACGAACGCGATGTCAGAAATGAAGGAAACATGTTTTCCCTAGCTGAACATACCCGTAAAAAAGATCATCCAATGGATTATGATTCCACCAAAATTCTGGATTATGGAGTGAATGGAATGAAGAGATGTTTCTTGAAAATGTATCACATCAAACGCCTGACAAACTCGATGAATAACAGAAGAGATGTTAATAATATTAGCTCTATCTACTCCTATTTAATTCATTACGACCGGTTTAGTGGGGGTGAATTGGGAAGATCGCGTGATGAAAAGGTTTCTACAAGTTCTGTAGTTGGTGGCACAACGTGAGTAGTTATTCATGCACCATTAAGTAATGGTGAATTTGAAATCGGTTCAGTGAGAAAGAATTGAGACCTTTTCAATGAATTCCAAGTCGTTAACATCATGAAATTCCTGTTCACCATCATGATTTCACATAATTCAATGAGAGTCTACTTCTGGAATCAAAGTAACAAAGGTTACTCTGTGGTTCATGTGTCATGTTTGTTTTAACCCCCTTTTTTTTGACAACCTTTCATTATTGTTATTCATTCGGTTTATGTTCAGAAATATATTGTAATTGAAGAGAATTTTTCAACTTGTTACTTATATCTGTTGATGTTGCTAGTTTTTGCTTATCTGAGATTTTTTATTAGTGTTTGCATTTTCAATCAAGATCTGCACAACTCTATATTTCGGTATGTAGTATATGTATTGTCATGGTATTTACAGTTAAAATAAATAATTACATAAATATATTAAGGAAAAGACTCACCTTTGTATATAAGTTGACTCGTTAGAGTATAACCAGAGCAAAATTCATTAAATAATATCCATTCTGACAGAAATATTAATAATTCAATACATTTAAATACTCACAAGCTAAAAATTATGAAGAAAAAGCATATTCAGGATACATAACGACTAGTCGATTGAAAATTCTTTGAACGGTAATCAAAACACAGTAATCTTGTTGACAGTTTATAAAAAGAATTTACAGGGAGATTTCAATTTTCAATTATTCAATATAAAACCAGCCAAAGTTACAATAAATAGAAGTAATTTGAATTTAGATATCCAATTTGAAATTGATGAAGAATTTGTTGAAAAGATTTGTTATTATCATGAATCACATATAAACTTTAGCGAAATTGTTGACAAGGAACAAGCTAAATTAAATATAACTCACCAGAATTATGTAAATAGGACAAATTTGATCAAAATTCACTTAATTCAATGAAAGAAAGCATCTACGTCAGATATTTTCAAATAAATAATGTAAGAGATATCCTTCAAGATGTTTAGGCATCATAGTATTGTAATAGCATCTAAGCTAAAGAAATTTAACCAATTTCATAAGTAATATTGAGTATTTTATAAGTTATGAGCATAAGAAGTTAAAATTTGTTAAATTTTGACACTTGAAATACTTTACGAAGGAAAAGCAAGACTTTCACTGTTCTCTTTAACATGAAACATACATCAAAATGTAGTTGTTAAAAAAATAAGCTAATTTTCAAAAGTAATTTCAAACCAGGAAATATTGTAAATTTTGTAAAATCATCAAAAGCATCATTTTTATATAATTTTGACAGAAGCTAGTAAGCTTTGATATTCAACTTTTCTTGAAAACTATAAATAGGGCAGACACAGAAAAAGTCGGCAGTCTCCAATTATATGCAGAGTAGAATCCTTGTCGGTCCATAATTAAAAAAGTGCCAAAAAAGTATCATCATCTGAAAAAAGAAGATTATTTGGTTATTGTGAATGGAAATTGAATCCAGAAAATACATTACCTGAATGTGAATGGAAAAATATCACATAGAAATCAAGTTTCAAACGAATTAGATATATTGAAGAAAATCAACAAAGTAGCCTGTGAATTTCAGAACGTTCTAGAAGTGTTGTTTCCAACGAAACGAGTTTTATTCCTGAAACGAAGAAAAAGGGACAGTTAAAAGGACAATCATAAATTGATGAACAAACTTACCAAAGGTATTAAAATTCAATCCTGTTAATCTTTCCACAAAGAAGTTTAGAAATAATAAACACTGTTTACATTAGAATTACGTTAGGATATTAAGATAAGGTTAGGTTAACATAGAATTAGATTTAGGTTATTGATCACTGATTATAATATTTCAAATTACTTTCATAAAATATAATTTAAAATTCAATTTCTTAGAAAATTCAAATTGAACCCTCCCTCAAATATTGAATCAGATTTAATTATGTTTTAATTTCAATTATTCAAAATTATAATCTTAAGAGCTAGCCGGAAACATAGAATACATCACTTATATACAAGGGTGATCTAATTAGTATTCATTCACAAAATTTCATTAATATAATTCCATAACAAATTGGCGCCCAACGTGGGGCTGGAAAATTTGAATTTTCAGCATAAATTCCTAACTGAATTTGCATGAAGTGATATCCTTTAATTATAAAATGGAAACCAGAAGCAAGACTTTGATTGGCGAAAAAGGAGATGATGAAAACACACAAGGAACGAACAAGGATCGGGAAGAAAGAGACTCAAAATTAATAGAAATAATATTAGCTATGAAACAAGAAATAAAAGAAAATTCAGAAAGATTAGATAATATGAAACAAGAAATGAAACAAGAAATGAAAGAAAATTCAGATAAAATGAAACAAGAAATGAAAGAAAATTCAGATAATATGAAACAAGAAATGAAACAAGAGATGAAAGAAAATTCAAAACGATTGGAAAATAAGATGGAAGAAAATTCAGAAAGATTAGAAAATATGAAACAAGAAATGAAAGATAATTTAATACATGTGGAACAGGATATGATGCAAATGAGACAAGAAATAAAACACAATACAAAAAGGTTAGAAAATATGATAGAAGAAAGTTCAAAGGAAGTGAAAGATACAAGAGAAAAATTAGAACAAATGGAGAACAGATTGGAAAAGAAGATAGAAGAAGATATTAATTATTATTATTAATGATGCACTAACACAAAGAATAAATACAACAGAGGAAAAATTAGATAAAAAAATAGAAATAACAACTAGAATATATCATCATAAATTGGAAGTTACAGAGAAAAATATAAGAAAAGAATTTCATGAATTATTAGAGAAGAATAATAATATAAATGAATATGAAAATAAAATACCGATGATGAATAATGATACAATAAATATAAATGAATATGAAAATAAAATACCGATGATGAATAATGCTTTAAATATAAAAGAAATCCCAATGAGGAATAATAATGTTGCAGAGGAATTTGAAATGGAAAATGATAAACCAATTTATAATAATGTTAATGGAAATAAAATACAAATGACTATTGATGAGATGATTATAAATGAAACATGTAATGAAAATGACATTACAATTGATGAATTAATACTAGACAATGACAATTTGAAGAATAGAAATGACTTCAAATATTATCGAGACAAAAATTAAAGAATCACAATGAAAAACAATGACATGTATTTACAAAATGATTTAAGACAAGATTACAAGAAGAAAAAGTTGAAACTTGAATTAAATATGGCAAAAATAAGAGAAAATCTAATTGACCAGAATGAACCTGAACTAATGAAATTTCAAAGAATAATTAAAAAAGGGAAAAATGAAATTTTAATGTTATGTATGGGGACAAACTTCATCGAAATCAAACTGAATACAAGCAAAAATAAATCTTACATGCATCAAATGAAAAGAGAAAAATTAAACTGGCATTGCCATACAAAAGCAGAAACAAAAAATGAACACAATGCACAAAAAGTAAAGAGAAAATACAGGCAAAAATGTGAAAATAAAATCAAGAAAATGGGAAGAAAGATCGGAAGGAAATATGTGAGAATGAAAGAAGGAGACATGATCCCAACACAACTACATATAAAGTACCAAAAGGATAAAAGTCAATGCCCAAAAATAAAACCTCTATTAAATGCATTTTTTACAACAGAGAATGCAAAATATTTTAAAAATTGCAGAGTAAAAGTGAAGAAAAGAAATGAATCACAAGTCACTAGTAGTTCCAATAATACACACGAATTTATTCCTTCTTTTAAATGAAAACAATAAAAGATTTTGAAAATTGGTGGATACGCCAAATAATAAAATATACATTAAAATTTCAAATCAATAAATAAAATAATAAATTGCAAAAATTATAGATTAAAATTTTATTACTATTTCAATTCAAAATATATAATAACATTTGACAATTCATTATTACATTTCAAAAATCAAAATTAAAAATTATCCTATAATGTTCACAAAGATTCACATTTATTTAAAAATTCAAAATATTTATTCTAATTCCTTTATCATCAGAATAAACATTTTGATTTTGGGGAATTTGTCATGGTATTTACAGTTAAAATAAATAATTACATAAATATATTAAGGAAAAGACTCACCTTTGTATATAAGTTGACTCGTTAGAGTATAACCAGAGCAAAATTCATTAAATAATATCCATTCTGACAGAAATATTAATAATTCAATACATTTAAATACTCACAAGCTGAAAATTATGAAGAAAAAGCATATTCAGGATACATAACGACTAGTCGATTGAAAATTCTTTGAACGGTAATCAAAACACAGTAATCTTGTTGACAGTTTATAAAAAGAATTTATAGGGAGATTTCAATTTACAATTATTCAATATAAAACCAGCCAAAGTTGCAATAAATAGAAGTAATTTGAATTTAGATATCCAATTTGAAATTGATAAAGAATTTGTTGAAAAGATTTGTTATTATCATGAATCACATATAAACTTTAGCGAAATTGTTGACAAAGAACAAGCTAAATTAAATATAACTCACCAGAATTATGTAAATAGGACAAATTTGATCAAAATTCACTTAATTCAATGAAAGATAGCATCTACGTCAGATATTTTCAAATAATTAATGTAAGAGATATCCTTCAAGATGTTTAGGCATCAATAGTATTGTAATAGCATCTAAGCTAAAGAAATTTAACCAATTTCATAAGTAATATTAAGTATTTTATAAGTTATGAGCATTAGAATTTAAAATTTGTTAAATTTTGACACTTGAAATACTTTACGAAGGAAAAGCAAGACTTTCACTGTTCTGTTTAACATGAAACATACATCAAAATGTAGTTAAAAAAATAAGCTAATTTTCAAAAGTAATTTCAAACCAGGAAATATTGTAAATTTTGTTAAATCATCAAAAGCATCATTTTTATATAATTTTGACAGAAGCTAGTAAGCTTTGATATTCAACTTTTCTTGAAAACTATAAATAGGGCAGACACAGAAAAAGTCGGCAGTCTCCAATTATATGCAGAGTAGAATCCTTGTCGGTCCATAATTAAAAAAGTGCCAAAAAAGTATCATCATCTGAAAAAAGAAGATTATTTGGTTATTGTGAATGGAAATTGAATCCAGAAAATACATTACCTGAATGTGAATGGAAAAATATCACATAGAAATCAAGTTTCAAACGAATTGGATATATTGAAGAAAATCAACAAAGTAGCCTGTGAATTTCAGAACGTTCTAGAAGTGTTGTTTCCAACGAAACGAGTTTTATTCCTGAAACGAAGAAAAAGGGACAGTTAAAAGGACAATCATAAATTGATGAACAAACTTACCAAAGGTATTAAAATTCAATCCTGTTGATCTTTCCACAAAGAAGTTTAGAAATAATAAACACTGTTTACATTAGAATTACGTTAGGATATTAAGATAAGGTTAGGTTAACATAGAATTAGATTTAGGTTATTGATCACTGATTATAATATTTCAAATTACTTTCATAAATTATAATTTAAAATTCAATTTTTTAGAAAATTCAAATTGAACCCTCCCTCAAATATTGAATCAGATTTAATTATATTTAAATTTCAATTATTCAAAATTATAATCTTAAGAGCTAGCCGGAAACATAGAATACATCACTTATATACAAGGGTGATCTAATTAGTATTCATTCACAAAATTTCATTAATATAATTCCATAACAGTATATATATATATATATATATATATATATATATATATATATATATATATATATATATAATACATATAATTTTCAGAAATATATATATATATATATATATGTGAATTTCTGATAATATCGGAAATATCTAATTGAATAATTGAAACTAACATTTTCAATTTCTATATAGCTATATTTTTGATGATATATTTCGGATATATCCAGAAATTTCCATTTCATTCATACAAAATGAAAAATCTGCTAACAAATTATTTTTCGCAATAAAACAAAGTGACAATAAGCTTTTTCTTCATTTCAAAGGTTGACTTTCAACCCTTCGACTCCTTATACAGTTCTGCATTTTCAACTGATATCCAAAAATTTTTTACTAGTTATTTCGAGTCTGCTAGTGAGAGCAGGTATCTGATGAATGACTTTTTTTCAATTGAAAACAAAAATCTTCAACAAAATTACTGTTGTTGAAAATAATCTTTATATTTTATCCATCCTTCACAATATTTCACTGAAAATGTGATACATGTCGAGTTTCGACCGTTACGTCATTGTCAAGTATGACAGTAGTAGTCGAAAGGTGTCTTGCATGTCAATTTTTTAGTGAATAAATTTTTAAAATTTGAGCAAGTATAGTATTTCATTTTCCAGTATACAATCAATCATCATTAAATGGAGAAGTCATCATTATTATATATGAAATTACCAATATTATAATGAACTCACTTTCAAACGTTAATTTTCAGGTTGATTTATTTTTATACGGTGGATGTGTGCGATGAAATTTAAGAGTAAAAGACCTTTTTCTAAAAACTCGTTTCTATTTCAAATAAAAATTGATGATTTGAGTATGAGGAAAACCCATTGTCACTCTAGACAAAATTTTGTCCAACTGCTAGAATCGCCGATCGATGGACCTGCTCATTCTTTTATTTACAGCCACAATAATGCCGAGCGCGAGCATGCATATACGGTAACAAATTACCCTAGAGGAACCGGCACTATAGCAGTATTGTGAAAACTCCAAATCGTACACATAAAAAAGAAAATCAACAAAAACAATTCTGCCATCAGCAATGCTTGTGCACAATCATCCTGAGGGGAACATTCTCTACCATCCGCTCCTTATTATGTAGGGATGAAAAATAGTTTTTATTTAGCTGTATTTTTGTTCATTGTTTACCGAAACTGTAGGAATGCAACATTTGAGGAATTTTGTATTCACAAGTTGAAAACATTCGATTATTTCCCAGACAGGACTTATTAGTTCTTTCCCTTCGATATTTTCATTTGCAGAATAGGTTTAGAACATTTGGTAAGCTTTAATTTGGAGAATCAGCACACATTTCTCATTAACATTGATTAACTGTTGTTGAAAATAGTTAGTATTCTCAAAATATTAATCATTTAATCAAAACCAAATTTTTATGTTTCAATGCTAGAAATTTCATATAGTCATATAGGGTGTCTCAGAATTCGACATGAAAGCCGGAATCGAATGATAGGTCAAATTATAATAGTAATAATGAAAATATGTAAAAAAATCTAGGATACCTATTTTTAAATAATAGGCTTAGAAAAAAACGAGGAAATTTTCACCTTGCGATGGTATTTTACCTGTTGTTACTACAAATCTTCGTTTCTGTTTCAATTCTATTTTTATTATGTACTGTTGAATAATGCCTTTGTAATTTGTTAGCTAATATTTTAAACCAATTGCCCCAGCTTGGATTAGAAATTGTCACTTTTCGGCCAGCTAAGTATTCAAAATTTATACTTCCCCCATTTTTAAATGGGTGCATTGAAAACATATTCACTACGCTAGCTTGACGAGTTACTCTAAAAGTTGAGTTCAAAATGGTATAGCTATTGTTAGTAATTTGGCGAGTTTCTTGCCTATCATTTTTCATAATGAAGCCCAAACTGATTCTATGTATTTGAATATCAAAACAGATTTAGTCTGTCAGTCTTCTACAATTTTAATTTCAAAAAAATTTCCTTCCGCTATTTTATTGATTTTCACAACAATTGTTTCGTCATACCATGACTTCATCAGGTGAGTATTTAAACTGAGATATACAATGCAAAACATGACCTTAAATACACAGCTCTGGTACAAAAAATAGAGGGGTGATAAGAGAGGTATATAATTAATGAAAAATATTAAGTAGGGCGGGGATCCATTTAAATCTATTTGATCATTCAATAAAATTTGTCTTTTATTATATCTGTTGATTTCTAAAGTTTCTATCAGATTTAGTTTCTGACTTTTGTTTTCAATATGTAATACTTCATAGTTCATATTAAAATTATGGCCAGTCTCTAACAAATGGTTGGCATAAGTTGAATTCGGTTTATTATTAATGTAACATTTTTCATGTTCTCGTATCCTGGTTTGGAATGAACGGTCTGTCCCACATATACACTTGGGCAATCACTACATGTTTACTTGTAAACTCCTGATTTTTTGTTTTTAGGAATGACGTCTTTATTATTTTTTATTAAGCTGCCTAAAGAATTAATAGTTTCAAAAGAGATGTTATAGTTTTCTTTTTTCTTTAAATATCTAGCAATCTTTTCAGATTTTTGGCCTGTGTAAGTTAATGAAATAAATTTGGTTTCGCTTGAATTTTGAAATTTTGGATATACGAGTGATATTGCTCTCTTGTAATTTATTTTATCAAGTAAATTGTCTACAATTAACGGATTGAAATCATTATTTGAAGCTATTTGTTTAATCGTTTTATACTCTTTGTCAACATTTTCTTTCGTCATGGGTATGTTAACCAATCTATAAAGCATAGTATTATAAACTGACAATTTTTGTGAAAAAATTGTCAATTTACTTGATAAAATAAATTACAAGAGAGCAATATCACTTGTATATCCAAAATTTCAAAATTCAAGCGAAACCAAATTTATTTCATTAACTTACATAGGCCAAAAATCTGAAAAGATTGCTAGATATTCAAAGAAAGAAGAAAAATTTAACATTTCTTTTAAAACTATTAATTCTTTAGGCAGCTTAATAAAAAATAAGAAAGACGTCATTCCTAAAAACAAAAAATCAGGAGTTTACAAGTTAACATGTAGTGATTGCCCATGTGTATATGTGGGACAGACAGGCCGTTCGTTCCAAACAAGGATACGAGAACATGAAAAATGTTACATTAATAATAAACCGAATTCAACTTATGCCAACCATTTGTTAGAGACTGGCCATAATTTTAATATAAACTATGAAATATTACATATTGAAAACAAAAGTCAGAAAATAAATCTGTTAGAAACTTTAGAAATCAATAGATATAATAAAAGACAAATTTTATTGATCAAATGATCAAATAGATTTAAATAGATCCCCCCTACTTAATATTTTTCATTAATTGTTTACCTCTCTTTCCACCCCTCTATTTTTTGTACTAGAGTTGTGTATTTAAGGTCATGTTTTGCATTGTATACCTCAGTTTAAATACTCACCTGATGAAGTCATGGTATGACGAAACAATTGTCGTGAAAATCAATAAAATAGCTGAAGTTAACATTTGTTTTTCTTATATTGAAGATGAATTTCCGTCAAGTAAAGACCGAGACAATCAAAAACTTTTAGAATTAAATTAATGTCTACAATAAGCACCGCTTATATTTAATAGACGTATATAATCAAAACTCGATATATAATTACAAATGGAATAAATAAACCAACAGGTATAAAAAAGTCATTAAATTTAATAAATAAATATTTGAAGGAGACAAAATTTTGTTTCTGATCTTACTATTAAGAACACCAATTGCCTTTTAAAAACATGAACACAACTTAAGGACTTCTCAAAAAATATAATTCATTTGAAATATTCAATATATTTAAATATTCAAATAAGTTAATTCAGAAATCTCTCAAAACATGCACTATATCTTCAAAAAACAATTATAATTCAGGTAATCTCTTCATCGGCCCTAACTAATATTCCAAATATCAAAATCAAATAACTATCACTATTTCCCACCTCACACGTGTTTAACAGGATGTTTGCTTCAAACAGACTAACTTTAAAATTCAAGATAGTCTATGTTCTTAACGAAGTCACTGGAAAATGTAAGGTGTTTTAAGGTTATATTTAAATCATTGACATTCCATAATGAGATTTATTGAAGCCTAAATATAGTTATATATTATATATAAAATAAAATAATTAATACTATATATAAAATAAAATAATTAATAATTGTTTCTTGAAGATATAGTGCATGTTTTGAGAGATTTCTGAATTACCTTATTTGAATATTTAAATATATTAAATATTTCAAATAAATTATATTTTTTGAGAAATCCTTAAGTTGTGTTTTATGTTTTTGAAAGGGAATTAGTGCTCCTAATAGTAGGATCAGAAACAGAATTTTTGTCTCCTTTAAATATTTATTTATTAATTTTAATGACTTTTTTTATAGATGTTGGTTTATTAATTCCATTTGACATTATATGTTGATTTTTGATTATATACGTCTATTAAATTTAAGCGGTGCTTATTGTAGACATTAATTCAATTCTAAAAGTTTTTCTAATAAAAAAAAATTTTTTAAATTAAAATTGTGGAAGACTAACAGATTGAATCTGTTTTGATATTGAAATTTTGTTATATTTCTTCTATCAAGTAAAAAGCCTTTTTCTATTTTATTTCGATTCTATGTAGTATACTTTCAAACTTTCTTACTTTCATCGAGGTCATGATTTTAATTTTTATGTTTGAATGAGATTGAGGATATAATTGGAGGAAATTTGAGCGGGACAATTATGAGACGAATTGATTACACCACTCGATTAGTTCGAGCGAGACGCTATTTTAGTTTGCATTGATTTCGTACTTAACCGTTTTTACTGCGTTCACAAAACTTGATTGTTTGTGATTTGAATTTGGATCACTTAGTTTTTCTTTCTACGACCTTTGCTTTCCCCAGTCTATACGCAACCCAGAAATATGCCTCCTTACACATCATTTATTGGGAATGCAGAGGCAATGCTAGCTATGCAGTTAGACTTTATCGTGAGAGGTACTCAAACGCTGCTCACTATACCAATCATCAAGTTTTTAAAAACTCGAATTGTTTACTTTCAGAGTCCGATTTTCAAACCAAACATGAGATAAAGGAAAAATTTCGAAGACGTTGTACTACAAGCAGTGGAAGAAGACCCGACTACATCAAGACGAAACTAGCTCATGAATACCCAAAAGTACAGCTTACCGCCTCTTCAACAAAACAAGTTACACACATATCAAGTAGAGCGAGTACAATCTTTGCTAACCTTTATCTTCCAAGAAATGAGTTTTGTCAAAAGATGATACAAAAACACTAGGAAGATCCGCGAATCTTAGGGAAAATTTTATAGTCTGATGAGTCTATATTCAACATGAATCAACAAGTGGCATGTAGGAACAAACAAGATACTTTCAGAGTAAATATGTGGACCGAAAGTGTGAAAGGAAAAATCGTTGGAGCTTTTGAGCTGCCAGAGGCAGGCCCCTCTTCCCCACTGGGCACTATGGGCACGTGCCCAGGGCCCTGCGATCGAATGGGGCCCCCTAGTTCCTGCCAGATTACCAAATGATAACCGATATTTAGGTATTACCGAAAAACATTAATTTTGAAAAATCTGATGATAATGACTTACTACAATACCTGCGCTTATTATATTACCTTTAGTTTGCCGCATGCGGATAGCTATACCTTGTACAACATAGCTTGAACTTTTTGACAGATGGGTCAGTGATGGAAAACAGAAAATATCTATTGATGTAAAAAATGTGTTGGCTAAATATGTGGCTGTATGTATGTTTTAAACTATTCAAAATAAATAAATTCATTCGTCAATCAATTTTATTGCACTAGACATAAAAACATTGGGTAGGTAAGAGACCATTGGTTTCAGTTTTTCTATTTAAATTTTACTTCGAAGCAATAAAAATCACTTAAGACTTTCGGAAAATGCTTGAGTCCTTAACAGGTACTTTTATGTTGTGTGTCTATTCTTATGATTATTATCAATTTTTAATATTATTAAAATAAGAAAATATTGTTCGTCGTTGCAAAGTTATATCGATTTCAGATTTGACATCCGTCAAAAAGAAAGATCAAACTAATAAATAAACAGGGTATCCGTATAAGTATTCCACTCTCTCTTAAAAATGAGTTTTTCCGATATTAGTATGTTTAGGTTAATTTAAATACCTATATGTAAGTATAAGAATATAATTAAAAGAAAAATTATTAAATTAAAAAAAGAAGAATTATTTGATGCGGTGTGGTTTATGTCTTGAAGAAACCTATTCGAACGTCATTCGTAATACCAAAGACAAAAAAGGGGAATTCCCGACTCCCGATCGTCGTTTGACTTGACGAACGGGGGAATTCCCTTCAATTATTTGTCTGCGATGTTGTGGCGTTTGTTTTGTTTGTAGTTGTTAGTTTGTTACTGACTGTGCTCGAGCTCTGATAAAAAAAATAGTATTGTTTGATTAAATCGTCGTTTGTCTGTTTTGTGTTAGCGAATATTTTCGTTATAAAATTAATTAAATACTGAATTATAATATAAAATGTCGAAACGGTCATATCCTAGTGGATCTGAAAAAAGGAAAAAAGCTCTACATCAGAAAGAAGTAATTGAAAAGTTACAAAAATTAACATCATATTTTACTACTACTACTGGAGAAACTTCTGTAAGTAGCAATCAACTCATAAATGTTCCACATGATGACTCAGCTCAATTACAAATTGCGGGAATTTCTAAACCTTCATGTTCCAATTTTGAAAAAGAGATTGAATCAGAAAGCGACTATTCCTACAACGAAAGTGCAACGACTTCAGTGACTTCACTAAAACCGATAACTCCAACTGTGTCAATTGAACAGCAGTTTTCCAACACAGAAGAATTAATATCGCACGATCCCGCCGATTATTTTCACGAAAAGTTTGTTGAAATAAATCGCGAAATTTTAATTCGTAAGGGACCAGTATATTTTCAAAATAAAGATTCTGACTTTTCCGAGGCATCCAGAACCTACAAAAATGGTAATAAATTAGTAACGAGATATTTCAACAAAGCATTATTTATTCGCAAATTAAAGAACAATGAAAGCGTCGAAAGAAAATGGTTGCTGTATTCGCCTTCCAAATGCTCTGTATTTTGTTTTTCATGCTGCTTATTTAACCCAACTGATGTTAATCTTTGCTCTCGGAATGGATGTAATGATTGGAAGCATATTAATCACATAATTTTAACACATGAAAATAGCCCAGCGCATAAGCAATCTATGATGACTTATCTGGCACGAAGTAAAGCGGTTGGTAGAGTAGATATAGACTTATTATCTCAACATCAAGAGGAAGTGGATTACTGGAGAAACGTACTTAAACGGATTGTAGCTGTTGTAAAATTTTTGGCATCGAGAGGGCTTCCATTTCGCGGCGACAATCAAATCCTAGGATCTCCAAACAATGGAAATTATTTGGGTTGTGTGGAATTATTGAGTGAATTTGATCCATTTCTTGCAGATCACTTAAAAAAATTTGGGAATCCTGGAAAGGGTAACATTTCTTATTTATCAGCAAATATCTGTAATGAGTTTATTGAAGTAATGGGAAAACAGGTTCTAAAAAAAATTATAAATGAAGTTAAATCAGCAAAATATTTTTCCATAAACGTTGACAGTACGCCCGATCTGTCTCATATTGACCAGCTAACTTTCACCATTCGATACGTAAAAGACTGTGTTCCTGTTGAAAGGTTTTTGAAATTTATACCTATTAAAGAGCATAAATCTAAGTATTTAGCGGAGACCATCTTAAATTTTTTAGAGATACATGATATTCCCATAAAAGATTGCAGAGGTCAAGGCTACGACAATGCTTCAAATATGTCGGGAAAGTATAGTGGTCTACAAACAAGAATCAAGGAAAAATGTGAATTTGCCACTTTTATACCATGTGCAGGACATTCACTAAACTTGGTAGGTGTCCATGCTGCTGGGTGTGTACCGGAGGCATCACAGTTTTTTGAAATAGTTCAGAAAGTGTACAACTTTTTTCGGGCTCTACCCACAGATGGAATATGTTAACAGAACATTTAGGTTCAAAAAAAGTTGTTAAGAGTCTTTCACAAACCAGATGGTCAGCCCGAGCTGATGCAGTAAGTGCTTTGCATGGGGGTTATAAAAGAATATTAGAAGCTTTAATCGACATCGCAAACGATATTGAACAGAGACGAGAAACAAGAGACGCAGCCCTTAGTCTGTCTAGAAAAATGGGAAATCTAGAATTTATTATACTGACGGAAATCTGGAGCACTATATTGGAAAGAGTAGACAAAACAAGTAATTATCTTCAGAAAGAAACAATAACACTGGACGTTGCAACCAATTTGTTGACTTCACTTTATGATTTTATTACTAACCTCAGGGATAAATTTGATAATTTCGAATCATCTACCAAAGAAAATAACCCAGAATCTGACTACAAGGATCTATCTCAAAGAACAAGACATAGAAGCTCACGGCAGAGTTTTTTTGATGGCTCTGCGCCATCAGTCCAATTGAACGGAAAAGAGCGATTCAACGTAGAAACCTTTCTGCCAATAATCGATACCTTGAGTGTTCATCTAAAACAGCGACAAAGTTCATATGAGACCGTCAGTCAACGTTTTAGTTTATTTTTTCACTTAAAAACTCTGAATTCCGAAGAGATACGACAAGGATGCAAAGAATTTTCTCAAATCTATCACGAAGATGTAAATGAAAAAGAGTTAGAAATAGAATGTCAACATTTAAAAGAATACTTAAAAAATGTTCGGAGTGAAAATGAAGCATCTAACAGTGTACAGGAAGTATATAATCTATTAAAGCAAAACAAAATTGAAGACACATTTCCTAACGTAGAAATTGCATTCAGAATATTTTTAAGCATGATGGTAACTAACTGCAGCGGAGAACGCTCCTTCTCCAAATTGAAACGAATAAAAAATGAATTAAGAAGTACAATGCTTCAAGAGAGATTAACTAGTTTGTCGCTGATGTCCATAGAATGTGATATTCTCAATACCATAGATTTTGAAGAAGTGATTAACGATTTTGCTCATCTTAAATCTAGAAGGGTACCTTTGCAATCAACATAGAATGAATCTAAGGATTTTAAGTTAAGCGAGACAGCGAGTTACTTTAGTAGATTATTTTTTATATTTCCTATTTTTTTATAGTTAGTAATTAAATAAAAATAAATTTAGAACCTTGTTTGTCTTTCTTTATCTATTGTAACTAAATAGTGTTTTCTCAAGGTCATAGGGGCCCCATGATCCTAATGTGCCCAGGGCCTCAAATAGTTTAAAGACGGCCCTGGCCAGAGGTGTAGAATGGCGAATTTTATTCGCATTTTTTACAAAATAATTCACCAAATTCACTGAAAGATATGCACCAAGCAACCAAAATAATATATGGGTTTCCAGCAAGACGACTTCACTATGCCCGTTCAGTTAGAGAATATCTCGATGAGGAATACCCGAACAGATTAATGGGGCGGTTTGGTACTCGTGACCTAACCGTTTAACTGCCTGAACCCGTTTGACTTTTTTGCTGGAGAACGGTGAAAGAAAAAGACGATCCAAGATGTAGCTGAACTACGGCACGAAATAATGAAAACAGTTGACTTAATTGAAAACGGACGACTCGCCCGTCTGATATTTATGTATTGTGTGTATTGCGAATGAAGGAAGGTAGGTTGAACATTTGTTATAATGTAATAAAACTTTGATTTCAACATGCCATATTATATTTAAAAGTTTTGTTAAACCGTACGCAAAGAACATTTGTTAAAAACTTGGCCCCTTTACGAAAAAAAATATACAAGAATTTTGCTATATTACTACCATTTTGAAATCAGTATTAACTGCGCCAACTTCTAAAGTTACTTGCCAAGCTAGCGTGGTAAATTTTTCTTGGTACAGATAGTTGAAATTGCACGAAATATCATTTTGAATCCATATTTGCGCGAAATGTGTCATATTTATATTTAAAATGAAAGAATCCTCAAAAAGCACAAGTTTCACGCCTACTACATTCAGATGCACCAGACGATAATGATATTGCAAATCGTCTGAATTTTTGTTACTGGGCTGTTTTTTAATTGAATTGAACCCTAGATTTTTTGATTTCGTTTTATTCAGCGATGACGAGACTTTTCACAATTCTGACTTTGTCAGTAGATCCAATTTCCACTATCATTCGTTCGAAAATCCAAGAAAGATAAGGGAAGCCGATTATCAACTCAAGTGGTCATTAAATGCCTGGGGAGCAGTTATCGACGATCATGTGATAGGTCCTCATTTTTTCTAAGAAAATCTCGACGGTGTTGCATATTTCCATTTCTTTCAATATGTTCTTTCTGAATTGTTAGCTGTGTTACCTCACAAATAAGGAACGAAATGTGGTTTGAGCATGACCCACTCATTATTCTCATCCTGTGAGAGATTTTCTGGATCACCAGTTTCCAAAAGGATGGATTTATAGGGCTGGATTGACAAGATGGCCTGCTAGCTCATCAGATCTGAACGAATCAGATTTTTTGTGGGGTCACATAAAGGTAATTGTATATGATGAAGTTCCAATAATAGCTCTCAATATGAGGGAGTGAACAGTGAATGCTCCTTGGAGATTTACTCTAACCATGCTGACCAGTGTTAGTAGTTCATTCCACGATCGGATTGTTTTGTGTTCGAGAGAAGGCAAAAGAAACTTTGGACATCTCATGGATGTGACATTTGAAAAAGTCGGGAAGTCATAATTTGAAGAACTTTATACTTGGCCATTAATAACCGTCACCCTGTTTATAACAGGTTGAGCATTTAGGAATGATGACTAGGCTAACGTTTCAGTTGACAAAAATTCCTAAGAATTCGTGTCACGATTTTTTCTGCAATGGGTAGAGGACTTTTAGCTAACTACTCTTCCCTCAACTTTCTGCAGTTTCTCTAAATAAGATTGCATTATGATAGAGTCGTTCGGTGATACGGAGTGATCCATATAAAAAAACTCCCATTTATTTACTCTTTTTATAATAAACAATAACTTCCTGGTATGCAGGAATAAAAATACAAGGAGCCTGTTTTCGAACGAGACTTCTAAGATATCTGCTTCGGCAGCTATGGAAGCGTAACGCACTAATGCAGGACCCTGTATACACATAAAATAGTTCCAGTACTAATACATAGAATTATCAGGACAGAAAAGTTATGGAATTCAGGTACCTTCTACTCGAGCGCGGAAAGCATGTGCCGATGAGAGTGATAATTTCCGAATATATTTTACTTTCTTCATCTACACTCGTAATTCATATTATTTCGCGTAGAAAATATGTGCCAAAATAAATGTTGATGAGTTACTTTGAGGGCCATGCACTTTAAAAAATGGACTTTGGCGGGGCCAGATTTCAGCGTGTACTTTGCCCACCCATGCTTTAGATGGTATTGCTGGACCCTGTTGTTAAGGCATTCCTGGTCACGTATTTATTCATATTTCCTAAATAAGCCGTTCATAATATTATGGAACACTATATATATACTCGTATTTCTCCGAATTAATTGCATCAGTGAGCACCATGCTGTATAAGCTGCTGGGCATCGTACCAGCAATATCTTTTCGAAAATATGAAATTCAAAAGAAAAATTAAGATCGCATATTATGCGTTATTGTACACTTATTTAGACCTTTTGATAACCCGTATAGCATATTCAGAAAAATTATTATTCGCTGCATGTTCTCAGTTATAGACCGAAAGATGGAAAAATTTGGTCACGTTTATTTTCAGATGCATATTTCTTTGTTATGAAAATGCAACCAAAACCAACTCTAGTTGTCATCTAAATGTTCTATGAAATGAAGATTTTCCATCCTGTTGATTTCGATTAGCGTGGAATCACAATCCAGATTGAATTTCCAGTTGGAAAGAATTCAAATCAAGGAGCTGTGCTTCCTTCACCACAAATTAGGAGAAGTTGAAGTCAAAACTTCGTTTATGAGTCAATTTACTTATTTCGTTATAAACTTCCATAGTCTTTTAACTTCTGAACTTTTCTCATCCGAACAACTACAAAGAATATGAAAGCACTATTTTCATTCGAAACGTTACTTCAATTACAATCTTATAAGTGCTAAATATTCCATAGAAATCAAAGATAGAAAAAGGGTGTCAAAGGGAGTACTCAATGAGATTTGAAAATTACCTATTAGAAATGTCTTGGTTCAACAAGTTCAATTGATATTGGATGCGGATTTCATCGTACTTCGAAATTGGATTTACACATTTTCAGTAAATCTTCAAAACTCAAATCCTGAATCAAATAAGGAAACTTTATCGAATACTCACTCCATCTGTGAATGCGCACGACTGCAGAATTGACATGACATAGCCCAATCATTACATACTTATACAAAATAGACATAAGTTTGTAGAGAACAGACTAATTATGAAAAAAATTAAATTGAAAATTTATGAAAATGCTGTATTTTACTTCACATCCTATAGTTTGCATCTCTTTTTGACATTTAGAAAAAATATGATGTCACAATTTAATATCATTATTAGATACATATGAACTCTCGAAACTATTTACTTATAAAATGCAATGGAATGATACCAAGCAATTGGTTGCAAAATAACGATGTGATGTTTTGTGGAAATCTGGTATTCTAATAATTCATCCTGATAATCCTAGATCTTCTGAAGATCCTAGGATATCTGTTGAATTTTGTATATATAAAAAAATATTAAATAGATTGAGCTGAGAGTTTGTATATGAAATTAGAACTTTGATAGCTTAAATAACCAGAAGCATCAACCATAGTCTTAGTGAAATAAGATTTATCTTATAGAACGGGTTTGCAATGGAAGTGACCGCAATTAAAATTCGAATGAATTATGAATAAGTGTATTTTCTAACTGATTTATTACGTGATAACTTTGTACCATTTATGATTTAAATAGTATAGATGTTTACGACATTTTATGATGAATCTGTACAGCATTTTTATATTGCCGCTGTGGTGTTATAGTCTATGCAATCTCACTTGACAAACTCTGAAATGTATCAAATAGATAAGGTTTGTCCTGGTTTCCAGTAATTCAATAGGAAACTGAGAATTAATTTTGTTTCGGTTATTTTTACCACCCTAAAATTTTTTAAACAACGCGTTCAAATCCAGTTTAGTATCTTTTGAGCTCGTTCATTGGTTAAAATAAAATTGTCATTATAAAATAAAACACTTGTTTACATTTTCTACTTTATTTTTGGTATTGACGTACGTTTCGTCTTTGCTTGAAAGACTTCATCAGAATACGAAGTAACTTTTTCAGACTGTTGGGGCTGTGGAAGGTGTGTCAACCTTCCATCGAGTGGTTGTTTATCGGGCTATTTTTGGAAGTATTTGCACTATGTGCTGATTGGGGGAATCACTGGTTTAGTGATTGTCATTGGGGTTGAATTGGAGTACAAGCTTGGGACGCCTGTATCTGGACGATGAGTTATCATAGTCGACGGCTTGTCTGACTAGTGGATTGGTATGGCTCGCTGCTTTAGCGAGTGTTTTCAGGGCGGTTTCATGGAGAAATTCTTTCAACGGTGGTAGGTTCGTCTCGCGGTGGAGTTGGGAATTGCGAACACACCAGGGTACGTTGAATATGGTTCTGAGTATTTTATTTTGGAAAACTTGTAACTGTTGGAACTTCGACGCAGAGGGTCCGTGGATCCAGCATGCGGAAGCGTAAGTTACTGTGGGTCGGATTATTGTTTTATAGAGGGTCAGTTTATTGGGGATGGACATTTTGCTGCGACGGCAAAGCAGCGGAGTTAGTTTTGATAGCACCATTTTTCCCTTTCGGACGACGTGGTCCAGGTGCTGATTGAATGAGAGTCGTTTATCAAGAATGACACCTAAGTATTTGACTTGCGACTCCCAGGGGATATTTTCGCCGAACATTTCGACGTGTCCTGACGGTGGTGCTGTTCTGCGTGCCATGAGCATAGCGGAACTTTTTTCGGGGTTGACTTTGATAAGCCATTTACAGCACCATTCTTCCAGTTTGTCAACGACTTCCTGGAGATATTTGGTAGCTAGCTCTGGCTTTTTGGATCGAACAAGTATTGCTGTGTCGTCTGCGAAGACGGCCAGCGAAGAGCGGTCAGTTTTGGGAATATCCGCTGTGTAAAGAGCGTATAGTAGTGGGGAGAGAACACTGCCCTGGGGCACCCCGGCTTCGAGATCTCTAGGTTGTGAGATCGCGTTGGAAATTTTCGCTTGGAAGGAGCGATTTTTTAGATAAGAATGGATGAGTTGACACAGCTGATTTGGTACTTTCGCTTCGTGGAGTTTGAAGACGAGGCCGTCGTGCCAAACTGTGTCGAACGCTTTCGAGATATCGAGAAATACTGCACCGGTTACTTGTTTCCATTCGAAACTAGTTTGGGCATGTTCTACGACTCTGAGTAGCTGTAAGGTGGTGGAATGTCGAGGTCGAAACCCGAATTGTTCATCGGGAAGAATATTGTTACTGATGGCGAAGTCAGATAAGCGGGAATGGATGAGTCTTTCGACAATTTTCCCTATAGACGACAGTAGACTAATGGGTCGATGATTTTGGGGGAATTTTAGATCTTTACCTGGTTTCGGAATGAAGATCACGGTCGCTTGCTTCCATCTGGCAGGGAAATGGCGTAGTTTAAATACTGCATTACAGATGTCTGTCAGGGCTGATACTGCGTTTTCCGGTAAATTCTTCAGCATCTTGTTAGAGACACAATGAGGTCCTGGGGCCTTCCTCAACTTGAAGCTGGAAATTATCTGGTAGATTTCCGACGATGTAATCGTCTCGGTGGAATCTACATCTGCTGGTTCGGATTCGATAATTTCGCTCACAGCTTCTTCGACTCTTTCCATATGGTCCAATTCGGCGTCACTTATGTTGTATCTACATTGGAGTTGTAGGTTGTTGGCAAATTCTTCGGCTTTTTCCTCTTCCGTATACACTATTTGACCAGCTGAACCGTGTATGGGTGGGATTGGCTTTCGTTCGGATTTCAGGACTTTTGACATCTTCCACAATGAGTTGTCCACAGTGTGGAGATCCTGAAGTTTTAGCTGCCATTGTTCTTCCCTGAACGTTTGCAGTGCTTTTCGTACTTCCCATTGGAGTTTGTTTGCAATCGTTTTGTCGGACTGGAGACCATACCGGTGGAACTTTCTTCTCGCTCGGTTTTTCTCCCTGATTAGATTCACGATCTCTTGTGGTAGCGTGCGTCTTCTGAACGGTTTGTTCTGGTTCAGTTTCTTAGTTGCGTCCGCAACTGAGTCCCTGAGTTTCTCCTCGAATCTTGCGACTGCTCGTTCGAGTTCGTCTTCGTTGTTGATGTCAACAGTCCTTTGGGATTTTTTCTCAACAATGCTTGAGAATTTGCTCCAGTTTATGTGGTCCTGTCGCTTTGCTTCTATATTCAAAGCGTTGTCTCCTACTTGCATAAGTACAGGTTGATGGTCTGAACTTAGTGCGTTGATTGTCGTTAATCGAACATCTCGATTGATGTTCTTCATGATGGCAATGTCCAGAGTATCGGGACAGCCGGTCGAGTAGTTGTGGTAGGTTGGCTCGACCGGAGCCATAACTACTACGTCTGGATTTTGATGGGTGAACGCCTCCAGTATACGGCCGTTTTGGTTACTCCTTCTACTGTTCCATTCAGTGCTTTTTGCATTGAAATCGCCGGCCGCGATTGTGGGAACAGAGTCGGTGAAAATTGCTTGAAGATCCGTTTCAAGCGGTGATCTGTTGCTAGGTTTATTGTAGCACGAGAAGATCCTAAGAGGTCCGTTCGTCGTGGAAACAATTATTCCGCTAGCTTCAAGCTGTTGGAGAGTCGGTGTTGGGATGGCGTGGTGACTGATTGTATCTCGGATATAGATAGCTGTTCCTCCGCCAGGACCGTTGATGCGGTCAGATCTGTACATAATGTAGCCCTGGATGCGTGGGTCTGGGGTGGAAGGATTGAGTTTGGTCTCACTAACCAGGATGACATCTAGATCCTCGTTGTAAGTGAATTGTTCCAGTTCGTTTCTGCCTGCCCTTAGTCCATTTGCATTCCAGAAGGCGATCTGTAAGTGTACAATTTTTGTTAATGCTGTACTAGACATTACTTACCAGTTGGGTGGCTTATGAATAGATGTCAGCGAAGATTTTCAGCATCTTCGCTATCTCACTTGCTGACGAACAGTTCTTCATCCCCTGGGTCACTCTTTTCATAATGTCCTCCTTGGTTTTGCTGGTCGGGTCTGGTCTGTCCTTCTTGGCCTTCTTTGCCTTCTTCTGAGACTTTCTGGCGGAGGATTTACCGGCTTTTTTCCCGGAAGCCTTCTTGGGGGTGGGTTCTGGCTTCTTAGGGGCTGGGCTTGGCTTCTTCTTTTGTAATTGGGGTTTCCAATTTGTCTTCGGTTTCGGGAACTTCGGGCATCCCCTATAGTTTACTGTATGTGCCCCCTCGCAGTTGGCACATTTTCCTGGTGTGGTTGCTGGTTTCTTGCACTCGTTTGCCCTGTGATTTTCGCCGCACTTGACGCATCGTGGGGTAACGTGGCAGTTGCTCTGTCCGTGTCGGAAGCCTTGGCATCTGTGGCACTGGGGTACTTCTGTGGGTTTATTGGCGGGTGCCATAATCACCTCTAGGCCGCATACCTTGGTGATCTGGAACGCCTTGTCTGCCTGTGTCTTGGGCACCAGTATTAAAGCCAGAGGTAGTTGCCTTCCTCTTCTGGTCATCCTTGACACCTGTCACACTGTGATTCCCTGTCTCTTCAAGTCCTGCTCGATTTCAGCCGGCTCGTAGAAAGTGGGAATTCCCCTGATAACCACCCTTTCAGGTGTGTCTTCTGGGAGGTTGTGGTGGAAGAAGTCCACCTCCATCTGCTCCAGCAGCTTGACCACTGCTCGGTACTTCTCAGCAGAATCGACGTTGATCTGTATCCTACAGTTCTTCGTCAGCTTGGATTTTGCCTGCAGATTTCTCACCTGCAGATTTCTCACCTGCATCTCCTGCTGTACTTGTTTCCATTTTTCGGTCCCCACAAGTACGATTCTGGGTATACGGATTTTGGGAACCTTCGGTCCAGCTGCTGACGTGGAAGGTTCGTTAATGTCCATGGGCACGTCCGATGCGGTGGACTTCTGGGTTTCCGGTTGGGTGTTACCCCAGTTGGAACTTGGCAGTGGGGTGTGTAGTGCTACATCTCTATCTTCATCGGTAACGGCCTGATGGCTGGCTTCGGGGGTGGCTTCTCGGCGGGGTCTTCTCTTCTCAGAGTTGTCCCTGCTCGGTACCCTCTGTCGTTTGCGCTGCTTCTGCTCGCTTTCCTGTTGACGGTCCTGCTTGAACTCATTGAACTGGTCCTGGAGTCCCTTAACCGCCAAACAAATTGTCTCCATATTATCCTGGAGTGTCCTCACGGTTTGTTGGAAGGCAGCAATGCAGGCTTCGACAGTTTGTGCCATCTTACTTGGATCTGTGCTTTGGATTCTGTAATAAATGTGTGGTGAAAACCACAAATTAGACCTACTTTGGCGTTAACAACTTTTTCCCGTGGAAATTGCGGTAAAAACCACAAATTTAGCGGTAAAAACCACAGTTTTTCTACGATGACTTCTTTAATTCAACCGGTAACGGCTGAATTTTACGCTCCAAGTCGACGGAACGCTAATTGGCCTGGGGCTGTATCGATCTTCAACCTGGTACGGTTGAAATTTGGCTCAAGTCGACGGAACGGTTGAGAACAGGTAGTAGTCGGGGCTTAGTGCTTGCAGCTGCTCTGGTAGAAGTCTTCGTGTCGGTAGTCGGAGAAGGCGAAGTAACAGTTGTTGTACAATGAATTTATAAGATTTTTCACAGAAGGTGTACATGTGCTTTTAATTGTTCGTCGGGTTGGTTTTCTCAAAGAATATTTCCTTCAGAATCGTGTTCACTCGATCCCTTGTAAATATTGAATAGAGGGGTGTAATAAAAATCTATTTGTTCATTTACTAGGTTATTGCTGTTTTTATGTTTATTTATTTCGTAAATTTCCCATAAGTTCAATTTTAGACCTTTATTTTCAACATGTAGAATTTCTATTTCTTTTGTGAAAGAATGGTTATTTCCAAGAAGGTGTTTGGCATAATGTGAATATTTTTTATTTTTATCGAAACTTCTTTTATGTTCTGTTAGGCGTG
The DNA here is from genome assembly GCA_034642435.1 of Megalocaria dilatata. NCBI lineage: Eukaryota > Metazoa > Arthropoda > Insecta > Coleoptera > Coccinellidae > Megalocaria > Megalocaria dilatata. The sequence continues at coordinate 95,130,964 of CM067854.1, read as the reverse complement.
TACCGAAATTTCTACCTGTTCTACCAATATAAATCTTTGGTCAATCTGGGCAAATGAGTTTGTATACACCTGATAATTGAAGTTTATCCATACTGCTTTTATTGTTTTTGATGTATTTTCTAATAGGATTGTTTGTCTTGAAAGAGACTTTAATATTTTTTTTTTGAGTAGGTTTTTTAGTTGAATACTAATGTTTCCGAGATATGTGAGGCTAACGTATTTGTGTTCAGATAGATCAGATGTTACTGGATAAATTTCTTTTATTGTGTTTTTGTGTATACGTTGGTTAATTAAATTATCTATTAGAGATGTATTATATCCATTGTTGTAAGCTATTTGTTTAATTATACATTTTTTTTTTGGAAATTGACTTGGTTTAGTGGAATGTTCAATAAACGGTATATCATACTATGGAGAGCTGCTAGTTTGTGTTGGAATGGATGAAAAGAATTGCGGTGTATAATGGTATCTGTTCGTGATGGTTTATGATAAATTGCGAAGTTATGTTTATTGTTTTCTCTAGTTATCGTGAGGTCAAGAAAGTTGATGGATTCATTATGTTCTATTTCTGAGATGAAAACTATTTTTGGGTGGAGATTATTTATAAAATTCTCAAATGTTGATATTTGTCTGTTAGTACCTACGAAACATGCAATTATATCATCCACATACCTATACCAATAAAGGATGTATTTTTTGAACGGATGTTTATGAATTTTGTTTTCTAGGAAATCCATGAAGATTTCCGCGAGTAAAGAGCTTAGTGGATTTCCCATGATTAAACCTTCTGCGCTAGTATATAAAGTATTGTTAAATTTGAAGAAATTTTGGTTTATGCAAATATTTAATAAGTGTATTATTTCTGATTTTATGACGGGGTTTACTTTGTTATAATTTAAAAGTTCTTCTATCAGTTTTAATGTTTCCATTGGGGGGACACTAGGAAAAAGGTTTTTAACATCCCACGAAAGCAATTTTGCATTGTTAGGTAAAGTTATATCTTTAATTTTTTTAGTTAGTTCTGCTGAGTTTTTTATGGAATATTTAGATGAAAATTTGGTGTTTTTTTTAATTATTTCAATGAGGTGTCTAGATAATTTGAAGGCCGGTGCTGTACAGTATGGAACTACGGGTCTGATGGGATAATTTTCTTTATGCAATTTAATGAAAGAGTATAATTCTGGTGGTTGGGGATTACTCTTAATCAATCTATATTTTTCTCTATCTGTTATAATGACTTGTGTATCTTTTAATGCATTTTTTATGGCTTTTTGAAACTTTTGAGTTGGGTCTTTGTTTAAGATGTTATATTTGGCAGAATTAATAAAATTTTCGGTTTTCTCAATGTAATCTGTCTTGTTTATTGCAATGATTGAATTGCCCTTATCGGCTTTAGTGAAAATTAGAGAGTTTGTTTTGGTTTTTGTTTTGATTGATTTGAGTGTGGAAAGATTTCTGTTTATAGATGTTTGAGGATTGAAAGATTTTATTATATCAATTGCGGCAAATTTTGTTTGATTATTAGAGTTTTTTAAAGCTAATTCTGTTTCTATAATTAATGTGTGGATATTTTGTTTATTTTTAATTACCATATTATGTTTAAAGCCTTTATTTAGGAGTGATATTTCTTTTGTGTTCATTCTACAACAACTGTTACTTCGTATTCTGATGAAGTCTTTCAAGCAAAGACGAAACGTACGTCAATACCAAAAATAAAGAAGAAAATGTAAACAAGTGTTTTATTTTATAATGACAATTACAACTGATTTCTACCAAGCAACGGCCCAATCTATCATAAATTTGAGAAATGCTGATACCAGCTTTTTGTCCCAGAAGTACTACAGTTATTTACTGAAATCATCTACATGTACACAAGATTTATGGTTCTTGAAGAAATGCCTCACCAACCAAGTATTTCCGAAATACATCAACCTAAGAACAAGCAACAAAAGCCATTCAGCAGAAGTAGGAAGCCATAAAGGAAAATTGATATGGCTTAAAGAAGACATGAAGTTTCTATACCGGAAGAGGAATAATATCATACTTTTTCTAAAGGTAATCCATTCAGAACTATGTTACAAACTCCATCCCATTGAATTTGATTGTCTAGACATAAATAAAAAAAGAAAAAAAATAGATAAACGTATTCATAAAAAATATTTGAATCAACGTAAAAAACTTAAAAACCTTATCAAAACACAAAAAACAGATAAAACTTCAGTCAACACCACCCACAAGTTCAAATTTTCAGATCATGTATTTTTTGAAAATTTCATAAATTTATCCACAACTCAGTTTAACACAAAAGGAATATCACTCCTAAATAAAGGCTTCAAACATAATATGGTAATTAAAAATAAACAAAATATCGACACATTAATTATAGAAACAGAATTAGCTTTAAAAAACTCTAATAATCAAACAAAATTTGCCGCAACTGATATAATAAAATCTTTCAATCCTCAAACACCTATAAACAGAAACCTTCCCACACTCAAATCAATCAAAACAAAAACCAAAACAAACTCTCTAATTTTCACTAAAGCCGATAAAGGCAATTCAATCATTGCAATAAACAAGACAGATTACATTGAGAAAACCGAAAATTTTATTAATTCTGCCAAATATAACATCTTAAACAAAGACCCAACTCAAAAGTTTCAAAAAGCCATAAAAAATGCATTAAAAGATACACAACTCATTATAACAGATAGAGAAAAATATAGATTGATTAAGAGTAATCCCCAACCACCAGAATTATACTCTTTCATTAAATTGCATAAAGAAAATTATCCCATCAGACCCGTAATTCCATACTGTACAGCACCAAATTATCTAGACACCTCATTGAAATAATAAAAAAACACCCAAATTTTCATCTAAATATTCCATAAAAAACTCAGCAGAACTAACTAAAAAAATTAAAGATATAACTTTACCTAACAATGCAAAATTGATTTCGTGGGATGTTAAAAACCTTTTTCCTAGTGTCCCCCCAATGGAAACATTAAAACTGATAGAAGAACTTTTAAATTATAACAAAGTAAACCCCGTCATAAAATCAGAAATAATACTCTTATTAAATATTTGCATAAACCAAAATTTCTTCAAATTTAACAATACTTTATATACTAGCGAAGAAGGTTTAATCATGGGAAATCCACTAAGCTCTTTACTCGCGGAAATCTTCATGGATTTCCTAGAAAACAAAATTCATAAACATCCGTTCAAAAAATACATCCTTTATTGGTATAGGTATGTGGATGATATAATTGCATGTTTCGTAGGTACTACCAGACAAATATCAACATTTGAGAATTTTATAAATAACCTCCACCCAAAAATAGTTTTCACCTCAGAAATAGAACATAATGAATCCATCAACTTTCTTGACCTCACGATAACTAGAGAAAACAATAAACATAACTTCGCAATTTATCATAAACCATCACAAACAGATACCATTATACAGCGTAATTCTTTTCATCCATTCCAACACAAACTAGCAGCTCTCCATAGTATGATATACCGTTTATTGAACATTCCACTAAACCAAGTCAATTTCCAAAAAGAAAAATGTATAATTAAACAAATAGCTTACAACAATGGATATAATACATCTCTAATAGATAATTCAATGAACCAACGTATACACAAAAACACAATAAAAGAAATTTATCCAGTAACATCTGATCTATCTGAACACAAATACGTTAGCCTCACATATCTCGGAAACATTAGTATTCAACTAAAAAACCTACTCAAAAAAGAAAATATTAAATTCTCTTTCAAGACAAACAATCCTATTAGCAAATACATCAAAAACAATAAAAACAGTATGGATAAACTTCAATTATCAGGTGTATACAAACTCACTTGCCCAGATTGCCCAAAGATTTATATTGGTAGAACAGGTAGAAATTTCGGTACACGCCTAACAGAACATAAAAGAAGTTTCGATAAAAATAAAAAAGATTCACATTATGCTGAACACCTTCTTGAAAATAACCATTCTTTCACAAAAGAAATAGAAATTCTACATGTTGAAAATAGAGGTCTAAAATTGAGCTTATGTGAAATTTACGAAATAAATAAACATAAAAACAGCAATAACCTAGTAAATGAACAACTAGATTTTTATTACACCCCTCTATTCAATATTTACAAGGGATCGAGTGAACACGATTCTGAAGGGAATATTCTTTGAGAAAACCAACCCGACGAACAATTAAAAACACATGTACACCTTCTGTAAAAAATCTTATAACTTCATTGTACAACAACTGTTACTTCGTATTCTGATGAAGTCTTTCTAGCAAAGACGAAACGTACGTCAATACCAAAAATAAAGTAGAAAATGTAAACAAGTGTTTTATTTTATAATGACAATTACAACTGATTTCTACCAAGCAACGGCCCAATCTATCATAAAAGTTAAAATAAAATACAATTTTGCACAAGTTTGGGTTGCGAATATTCAGTGTGTCAGGATAATATCAGCATTTTTACTTTTCACTTGAAAAATTAAAGTTGGATGTGTGAATAATTTGTCTTCTGAATTTTGATCATGGCTTTCTGGAGGTAACATTCGGAACTTGTTGAACCTAAAAAAAATATATTTTTCGTTTAGATTTAGTTGATCCGGAATCTGGACGCAGTAACATCCCATAATGCTTAACATTTATGACACTTTGAATATTATATAATCAACAAGAAAATAGCAAAAATGAGTCATTCGATAATTTTACGTTTTATTGATCATATAGACGATTAATCATTCTGTAAACGTATTGACCAAAAATATAAAAAACTACAAGACTTTGCAAGGGATATTATCAGACGGGTAGTGTATGATTTATATAGAGACGATATAGTGTCACACTTTGGAACTACTTGTTATAAAATATAGGAACTCTATTCTCCGAATATGACTATAAATCTTTATAAACCCTACGAAGTAATGAAATTAGGTTTTAGGCAAAACTTGATAGCAGAATGATAATGATGAATTCCATCTAGTAGTGGGCGATATAAATCGATACTAAAAAAAGTATCGATACATTACGCGATAATATCGCTTCCATCCGATATTATCGAAACGCCTAGTATCGAATTGAATATCGATATATTTCATCCGATATACCAAAAATCGAATCAGCATTAGCTATTGCTAGAATATTAGATCCAAGACTTAAAAAACTTCATTTTGAAGATGCCATGCTTCATTTTGAAGATGCCGTGTGCAAATGCCGCCATTAAAATTAAAGAGATGATTAAAAAGGATCAACAGGATGAATCTACTGTGGGTGTGGAATCTGACTCTGACAACTCAGACAAAATTAGTCTATCATCGGATCTCTGGAGTGATCACCATAAACTGGTTCAACGAAATTGGAAAACAAATAATACCAATGAAAGTCTTTCAGATGAGTTATCGCTTTATTTGAGGACTCCAGTGAGTAGATTTAACGAAAACCCATTAGAAGTGTGGGCAGACTATAAAATACAGTTCCCAACGTTATACAATGTGGCTTTTAAATATTTAACCATGGTGGCTAGCTCAGTTCCATCTGAACGACTTTTCTCAAAAGCCGCACAGGTTCTTACACAGCAGAGAAGCAGATTGCAAGCCAAAAAGGTCAATAAAATTTTGTTTTCACAAAGCTTGGAGAAGAAATACTGGGATTTATAAATCTTTCACTTATGGCCATTGATTTAATTTGCATGATATATAAATAAAGTTGATTTGTTCTAGGTGTTGTGACTCATATTAATAATATCAACCTTCCCTATTTAATATTAGAAACTAGTTTAATACGAGTAAGTAGGAAATTACTTACGATATTTTAAAAATATCGATATATATGTTCGATATATCGCAAAGTATCGATAGAACATTACGGTATATTATATCGAAAATAATGTCGATATTTTTTTAACATGAACATCACTAATTCCATCGTTTTAATAGCGTTTTGGAGAGAGGGCGCAACTGTGCCACTGTTCACTTCGTCTCTGTATACTTTAACGATTTAAAAGTGGAAATAGTGCGTATGAAGAACTAAAAAGATGAAAAGTGGAGAGATATACAGTTAATTCTCAACATACACTGTGGACAAAGTGAAACAATCGGTGAAAAACTAAAAAAAGTGCAAAATTACACCAGTGCAATAACTACTCTGTTTTGGAACTTTCGAACGTTTTTCCGTAAAAGAACGAAGTGTTTTATCAAATACAAGTGAAAAGAGTAATTTACCAAACAAGTCTTAAAGGGATAATAGGACAATTCAATAAAAACCACAAAATCTATTGCATGAGTTGGTAAAATAGAACGATTTTGGCAGAAATTGTTTATCAGCGCCATCTACCGATATCGGCGGGTACTAAGTTGTAAGTTATCGAACGTGCAGATCAACGTCCATTGAAATCAGTACTACTGTATGCAGTTTGGAAAATAAACACAAGAGGGCGTCATCAGTACCAAAACCGATTTGATAGCAAAACGTGTTCCTGTTCCTTTTTCAATTCGGATTGCGTAAAATATTAGCAATAAACCATGGAAGAAGTTATGAATGCACTTCGAAAAATTCAAAATGAACTTGATGAACAAAAAAATACCATTTTAAAAACTGGAGAAAAAGTGACGGAACAAGTAACTCTAAATATAAATAACATATTAGATGAGAAACTCAAGACCCTGAAAACAAAATACGACAACTTAAAAGAGCAGTTGGATAACCAGGAGAAAAGATTATACTTCATAGAAAAACAATCCAGACAGAGAAACTTCGTCTTTTTAGGAATCGAAGAAACAGAAACTTCTTATTCCGGACTGGAAAGTATCTTGATGGTCTTCATTAAGGAATATTTCTCAACACAGCTGGAGCGTAGAGATATACAGGAGGCCAGGAGGATAGGAAGAAAAGGAGATAAAGCTCGACCAATAACCGCCACCTTTTCAACCTTAGGTCTCAAAATAGACCTGTACAAACAAAGGAGGGTTCTGAACGACACCGCGTATTATATAGAAGAGGACTTCCCACAGAACGTCCTAGAAAAAAGGAAACAGCTACAAGAACAATTGCGCATAGAGAAAGAGAAGGGAAACTCAGCAACAATCAAATATGACAAACTTGTTATACGCAGCAAGAACCCGAACTCTATAAATAACAACAAAAGGATGCTTTCACTGTCACCTGAAAGTAACATACCATCTCAAGAAGACCCCAAAAAACAAAAAAAAAACAACCTAGCAAGAAAAACAAGACTCATGAGCCGCTCACGAGATCATCAAGCCCATCCGAGGGAATTATCAAACCGGGCATACTAAACTACTTAGTTCCCAAGAACCCAGACAACACACCAAAACAAGACACCACAAACACTACTTCATAGCAACCACCGCCTCTCTCTCGCACAGATTACACAGAAAACTCGATCACTAAAAACAATATACATCTTCCAAGCCGGTTGGTCACCGTGGAAGAATATGACCACAACCCTCCAATAAAAGGAATAAATACGAATAAACACCTTAAATTAGCCACCTACAATGTCAGATCACTCTCTACAGGAAACAACTGGCTTAAAGTGCCACATGACAGAGATAAGTGGAAGGAATTGGAGGAGACCTATACCCTGCCAAAGGGATCCCAACAAAAAACCGAGAGAGAGGAAACAAAATGAAAACATATACCTAAAGATAATTTCAACAGATAGCACAACAATACCTAGCATATAGTAACAAAATTTCATACATGTAGATATATTGTTTTTTTTTCTTTTTCTTTCTTAGTCTGTAAGGAAAAACAAACTGTAATTTAACATTTTTACGGAAAATAAAAGGTTTATTATTATTATAATAGCACTTTGGCAATAATATTTGCGACAAATGAAAGAACAACAGTTGCCAAAAAGAAATTTAATATATTCCAGTCTTCAGGGTTGAATAAGTAATTACTGTACATGCTGGGTAAACAGAGATTTGTTCCATAAGCATTGATATTATCTTCTAAAAATTATGAGAGTTTCTTGTTCATATTATCAGGGAAGCTTTTTGAGAAGTTATTTTTATAGCAATTTGTACCCAATATATCTGCAAATTCCGTGATTTTTATGGATAATGCATCATCCCCCTCCCGTATCTCATTGAATATCAAATACGTCGGCTAAAGAGTCGGATTTATTAGAGCTCCTGAAGTCTTAGAACATATAAATTCTGAATATTATTTCAAGCTAAAATGTAATCTTAGACCAAGTTAGAGGCAATTCGAAAAAAATATGTGGTTAATCAGCTTTACAGAGATCATGTTCGTTTCCTATAAAGATGAATTACCCTACTAGTGTATTTTAAATCCTACAGAACTCAGCAGGGGAATGACTGAGGGCCGTTTAAGAAACTATAATCAATCACAGATAGCAATCTTAAAAATAAGAGAAGTTTCAAATTATTTTTTGTCACATGATAAAAAAACTAGGGATTAATATTCCGCAATAAAATCTGTTACTTCATTTAACTTCGAAATCAGTTAGTAACTCATGTTCGGAAGATGATGATTAATAATCATAAAAACTAAGTAGATGCAGACCAAAATCATTTCAAAATATATTATTATTATTATTATCCTGATGCACCTAGATCTTGAAGATCCCTCAGAAGCTTTTTCAGCTTGTGCAAGTTAGGAGTTCAATTGTGTTCTGGGTAGGCTTTCTTACTGCTATCTTGCGCCACTTTAGGTTATCGGTTAAGAGCGAACCAACCCATTCATAAGGTGGCACTAATTGCCCCCTATCCAGCATTCCGATATGGCCCTTTCCTTTCGTTCCGCAGATCCCCGCTGGAGATGGCGCAGTGACCAGCCCAGCGGTGGACTGTCTCCTTGCCTGCTCCCAACGTCCTATTTCGTGACCTTATCTACGCTCACTGGAGGAGGAGTGTGTAGCGAACATTTTCTTCGCTCCTCGTCCAGAAACCTGCCTTGCTCTGTCGTAGTTTGACCGGCGTACCAATAGTGGACCAGACCAGTCAAAAGAATCGTGACACTAACCATCCCCGCCAGGTTCAAATAGAGCAAGGCACCGCGTTTGAAGATCAGCGTTCCAAGCGGACGCATGGTCACCGGCGTCACAGGCAAAGCCTGCGCATCACGCTTGTCTGACGAGTTTCAGATGCGCATGCTCGGAAACGAAACGCCATCTCGCGAACTAAAAGGTGGAAGCTTCCTGGCAACACCGAATTCATTCGCAAGCTTCACGATATTATTTGTCAAATCAATAACATCTTGTATAGATGTAGGCGAAAGGACAGAGTGATGGGTATTTTGTGTACTCTATCTACCCTCAGGTCACAGTTTCCATAGGCATTAAATTGGTAAACAACTTCTGGCGTGCCCGCTCCTGTCCCACAATTCTACTCTGCTCTGCTGCAGCCTCCCGGCGTAGCATGTAGAGGAGGCTACCGCTTCCTGAATACTGAGTTCACCGCCTCCGCCCGGTTCAAATGGAGTGCAGTACAAGCCTTCGAAAATCGAGTTTCGACGTGGAAGAAGGCCACGGGCATCATAGGCACCACGCCTATCTAATGAGTTTAGGTGCGCAAGTTTGGAACGAAACGCCGCCTACAAATTAAGAGGTAGAAGCTCCCTCATAAGAACCCCATTCACTTCGGAGCTTCAAACCAATCAACATGCAACGAGAGGCTCGCTGCTTTCAGTTTCCAAAAACGTTGGTAGGAGCGGGAAACTATCCAAGCTCTGTCAACTGTGCAGGTTAGCTCTCGCACCTCACACGCCAGAGGGAATGAAATTTCTCCAGTCTAGCATGCAGGCTGTCAACCACTGACTCCACTAAATATATCGCAACAAGGCGTAGAGGAATATTTTTGCGGGTACCCCTCTTCTATGGTAGCAAACATAGTGTTATTGGTAGGATACAATTTGGGAGAGCAACTTATGTTTGTAATCACTAAACTTTGATTTTCCAAAAGGTTTATTGTCTATTGACTAAAGTAGACAATGTTAAAATCACAACATTCAGTACAATAATGCCCTATCTAATCTTATAAACATAGGAAGTAAACTACTATTTCCCTACTTATGAGATAATTCTTGGAATAGGAATAACTTAGTCAGCAAACGATGATTTATAGATGTACAGGGGGATTCCAATATGTAACTCCCCTGCGCCTAAGAGAAAAAATGGGTTTTTTTTTCAATTAAAACTATAATTTTTTTAGCTCAATATCTTCCAAGGGATTATTTGTACTTTTTTTTTAGTCTAAAGTGTTTCTAATTTTATTATGTTGAAATGATTGATTAAGAACATCAAAATTATGAGAACTAGTACTACATATGTTATTAGAGTATAAAAACTAAAGTTGTCATAGTGAAAAATTGGACTTTTCATTGAAAATATTTGTTTAATCGAACGTTCTATCAGTAGTCCAATATGCCTTATGTCATCAAATTCGATATTGACTAATTCTATAGGAACTTGATCAATTTTTTCAATTGGATAATTCATTTCATCAATTTTAATGTTCCGCAGTTGAAGTATCTTTAGTCTGGATGAACTTTGTTTCCAGTTTTTAAGAGTTTATCTATTCACTTTCACTTCACAGCTTTCAGAAACGGAAATTACATATGTTCCGCACAAAACTGTTTTTTCTTCACTGTTTCCGCACTTCACTCGGGCGATTTTTTCTTCCGTAGTAATGACATCCAATAATCGGCCGCAAGTTGATGTATACTGGAGCCCTTCAGATTTGTTATTTTTGGGCTGCATCTTGAGTAGTTCTTGATGACGCTCTGTAGTTCGACTTCACATGGGTTACTCGATGATATGGGCTTTGAACTTTATTCGCACAGAAAATTAGCAGGAAAAATTTCTTTAAAGGGTCGATTGAATAATGCGTATTTTGTTTCACTTAAGGAAAGGATTTTTTTATGAGGGATGATTATTTGATATAGATTGTTCTTCAGGATTGGTAATGGAAATAATTCATAATAGTTATAATTATTAATTTCTGTAAGAGGAATTTCGAAAATGAATTTAACTTGATTTTCACTTATGAATCCCTTAACCTTAGTACAAACGTAATATAAAATTATATTTTCGTCTTAAATTGAAAAGGGCAATTTGTTTTCTTTAATTTTCTTTTGAATCTTTAGGAGTCTTTTTTCTTGAGTTCGTCCTGTGAACTGATGGATGAATGAAGAGTTTCTAGGTGAGAAAAAGAAATGGCTATTTCTATATCATTCAATATTTCATCTATGAAATTAATTGCTGAAGTAATATGTGTGACAACTGAGTTAAGAACAATGAAATTGAAGTCATCCCATGAATCCATAGCTGACGTGTTCATCCAGAAATTAATTTGGTCGATTTTATTTTCCAAAAGTACTTGATTATGGCAACTTGCTCATAGAATCATCAAAAATGTTCATTGAACTTTCTGTTGAACTGATCTGTGAATTTACCACATCAATTAACTTCTGCTGCGAGTCTTTTAGATTTTTCTGTCCGACCAACATTTTGTTTCGATTTATTACCTTCTAATTTTTGAATAAGGGCTTTACAACCTGGTAATATTTTTGTTATAATAAATGGTCCACTAAATGTAGGTCCACTTTTGTTACTTGCGTGTTTGTAGCTTTTTTCGTAAACTTTTTGTCCAACTTTGAAAGGATTTTTTGTATACTCATTATTTTCTTCGACAATTTTGTTTTTATGGGAAATTATATTTTCATTAACTTTATCATACACAAGTGCCAATTTCTCTTTATGTTTTTGTAAAAAGTCGCTGTACATTTGTTTGTCATAAAGGACGTCTAGAGGATCTTTCAATTTTGTATGGCCGAATGTAAGTTCAAGTGGTGTTAGTTTCGTTGTTCAATGGCATAATGGCATATTTCATAATTATTATAGGCTCCTTGGACTGCGACCTTAAGATTCTACAATGTTCCGCTATTGTTGAATGGAATCTCTCAATTATTCCATCAGAATCAAGGTGATGTGCTGTTGTGAAATGAATATTTATTTTATGTGTCTCTAAGAGTTCTTTTACATGTCCGAAAGATTCCATGCGTTGATCCGAGCTTATAAGTAAGGGGGTCCCGTAAAAAGAAAAATATTCTATTAATGCATGGAATATGTTGACTGAATTTCTAGATTTTAATTCGATCGCTTGGCGTAATTTTGTGAATGCGTCAACAATAGTTAGAAATTTTGTATTTTCCAGTGTATAAATGTCTAGATGTATTTTTTCAAAAGGTCTACTAGGGGTATCTGTTAGCATCATCTCGATTCTTGGGGGATTTCTCTCGTATTTATTTTTTTTGAAAATTTCGCAATTGGCTATGTAGTTGGAAACAAGTTCTTTCATTGACGGAAAGAAATATTCACGCTGAAGTTGCCTAAGTGTCTCATTTACACCTCGGTGATTTGTTTTTCCTTCGTGTTGGAATTTTATCGCCTGAATGATAAGTTCTTCATCTCGAATTACTTCTCTTCTCTTAGTACAATATATTATCTCTGATCCGTTTCTGTTGAACAGCTTGTTTACAACGTTGCTAAAAGTTCTAAACATGTTCTCGGATTCGAAGTGGAAATAATATCTCTTCTTATCGGCTGTGTATTCTTTCGGGAATCTGATGATCTCGGCTTCGTTATTCGAGCTGCTGATTTGTACGTAAAATTCTTTAATGTTTCCCACTGATTCTTTTCTCACAGGTTTTGGGTTATTATATACTTCTTGAACAAAATACTGATTAGATTTAAGACCTTCTGGTGTTGTGATGTGACCCAAAAATTGAAATTCTTTTTTTAAGAGCTCAGATTTATTCATTTGAATTTTTAAATTTGCTGCTCTGAGACGGTCGAAAACTTTGTGCAGTTTTTCAATGTGTTTCTGAAGTGATGTTGAAAATATAATTATATCATCTAAATAAACTAAACAGGCTTCGTTCATAATACCTCTCAAAATGTTATCCATTACTTTTTCAAATGTTCTGGGTGCATTTTTTAGTCCAAAAGGAAGTCTTTTATATGCATAATGATCTCGTTCTGTAGAAAATCCTGTTTTGAGAATGTCTCTACGGTGCATTTCGATTTGATGGTATCCCGATGCTAAATCCAGTGTGGAAAAATATTTGCATTTTCCTAGTTTGTCCAATACATCTCTGATGTTTGGGAGAGGGTATTGATCATCAATGCTTTTCTTGTTGAGTAATCTATAATCAACACATGAACGATATTTTTGTTCTCCAGATGCATCGACTTTTTTTTTTTGGAACAATGATTACTGGGCTGCTCCATGGGCTAGTAGACGATTGAATAATGTCGTTTTCCAAAATTTCTTCCACCTGTTTTTCGACTTCCCTTTTTGTGCTTCTGGCATTGTATATGACTTTTGGAATATTGGAGTTTCATCTAAAGTTCTTATTTAATTTTTATCTATATTAGTGAAACTCAAAGGTAACTTTTAACAATGAGAGATGTCTCTGTATTCGAAGCAGATTTTTCGAATTGCTTCTTTTTCTTCTTTATTCAGATGTTTCAACCTGAGATTTTTCATATTTTCTTTCAGTAAATTATCAGTCCCTATGTTTCCTTGGGAAATCGATATCGGAGTTATATTAGACTCATTAATTTCGAGGATTTGTATCGGATTCATCATAATATGTTGTTCTTTTTCGTTATCAAAAAAGTGATATGAAACGAAGTAATTTCTTGTTTATTCTATTTTCATATTAACTCCATGAAATAATTGCAATTAGGATGATCAATGAATATATTTCCATATATATGAGAATGTTTTAAAGACATTTTTTTAACTTAAGGCTTCATCTATATGGTTTTCTAACCCATATCAATTTTATGGCCGTATAATACTAAATTCTGCAAATGCAAGTCTATGTAAGGGATAGATTAATTTTGATATTTTTGACTCATAATTCTGTAGCTGCAGAATCAGACATCTTAGAAATTTATTTCGAAAGCAGGTTCCTAGAAATTTCATTTCTGCATCTCAGTAAATTATTTTCTAATATACAGGATGTTCTAAAAATAATTTCAAAAAATGGGTGCTTTTTAATTTAATCACCCCGTATATTTTCATATGTTTTCAATGGTCTTCAAAATCTCTATCATGACGCAAAATATTACAGATATTTTTCGAACGGTATAGATCTTATTCCGAGAAAACTACAAAAAGTGTAGGAAACAAAAGTTCGCTAAAAGTCTTCTACCGATTTCGAGATGCAATTAAAAAGAGAATTTGATTTTATTATTATTATGATGCTGATACTCCTAGATCTTCTGTGAAGATCCCTCAGAAGCTTTTTCAGCTTGTGCGAGTTAGAAGTTCAGTTGTGTTCTGGGTAGGCTTTGTTACTGCGATCTTGCGCCACTTTAGGTCACAGCACTATCAATTTTTGACCCAGCAGTGAAATGATGGCACACACCCGTCCAACTAAAAAATTTCCTTTCCACCTGAACAGGATTCGGACCCGGACCTCCTAGTCACGAGCCCGATGCTTTCCCACTGAGCTATCCACACAATATTGAACAAAAATTTCTTCAACTGAAGGATTTGCCTAGTCATCATTCCTGAAAAATCAAATTCAAATATGCAGCACCCTCGAGATTTCCTTTGAAAAAATGAGCACCTACAAGTATCATATAGATATGCCTATGACTACTCTTCAAACATGTAATGACCACCACTTGTTTTGATGGTCGACGTCCCTTATCATTCTTGGATTTTCGAAAGAGTGATAATGGAAATTGTACCTATTGACTAAACCAAAATTATTTAAATATTTTAATATTAGCCTTCTACATATTTGATTCAAAAAATTATATTCAATAATTATAACTTCTGAAAATAAATTGAAATAATGTCATATAAGTACCGCTTATATCAAATGACATGAAATAAACATTCATTATAAGACATCCAAATGGTAAAACAAAATCCAATAAATGAAAATTGTTAACCAAAATCCTATAAATTAAATATTTTGAACAGGCAGAATTTTGTTTCTGCTGATCAATCTTATGAAAACAAATATCTTTCAAAAATGTCTATCATAATCTTATGAATTTCCTCATAAAACTATCTTACTTAGATTATTCAATATTATTGGATATCTAACTAAATTACTTTCTATCAAAACTCAAGATATGTAAAAACATTACTGAAGATCAAGTTTTAAGAGAGACTTTGCTTCGTCAGTATTCAAATAATTCATATTCAATAAATATAACATCAATCAACAAATATTTACTCACCCTTCAACAATGATATAAGTGGTACTTATATGACATTATTTCAATTTATTTTCAGAAGTTATAATTATTAAATATAATTTATTGAAATTAAATATGTAGAAGGCTAATATTAAAATATTTAAATAATTTTATATACCTTCTCTCAAGAATTAACCTCTATTTATGGTATTTTATTCATAATATATAATTATTTGGTTCCCTTAACATTCTTTATACAGATAGTCCTTGTGCTATAACAGAGGCTGTTAAATTGTCTTTCAATCTTTTAGATCAAGGGTAAACCACAGAAATATTTATCTATAGTTAACCGTTACACTACATTTAAATTTTTCATATCCATTCACCAGAAGTTTTCTAAATTGTTGAAGGGTGAGTAAATATTTGTTGTTGATTGATGTTATATTTATTGAATATGAATTAATAAGAAGAATTGAGTTTGCGGTTGGTTCTAGGTGAAACATTATAATATTTATATTAAAAATAACACTCGGTTTATATTTCACAGTTTATTCAGAAATCTGACACGTGTTTCGGTATTTCAACCATCTTCGGAGGAGTACAAAAAGTAACTATACTTACTTTTTGTACTCCTCCGAAGATGGTTGAAATACCGAAACACGTGTCAGATTTCTGAATAAACTGTGAAATATAAACCGAGTGTTATTTTTAATATGAATATGAATTATTTGAATACTGACGAAGCAAAGTTTCTCTTAAAACTTGTTTTTCAGTAATTTTTTACATATCTTGAGTTTTTATATAGAGTAACTTAGTTAGATATCCAATAATATTGAATATTCTAAGTAAGATAGTTTTATGATGAAATTCAAGATTATGTTACACATTTTCGAACGATATTTGTTTTCATAAGATTGATTAGCAGAAACTAAATTTTGTCTGTTCAAAATATATAATTTATAGGATTTTGGATAACAATTTTTATTTATTGAATTTTGTTATACCATTTGGATGTCTTATAATGATTGTTTATTTTATATGTCATTTGATATAAGTGGTACTTATATGACATTATTTTAATTTATTTTCAGAAGTTATAATTATTAAATTAAATTTTTTGAAATTTAATATGTAGAAGGCTAATATCAAAATATTTAAATAATTTTATATACCTTCTATCAAGAATTAACCTCTATTTATGTTAAATCAGAATTGTGAAAAGATGCTTCATCGCGGAATAAAACAAAATCGAAAATTATAGGGTTCTGGTCAATTTGAAAACTGGCCCAGTTACAAACATTCAGACGGTTTTCAAAATAATTAGCGGCAAAAGCGTGGTGCAGCTGAATGTGATAGGCATGAAACTTGTGCTTTTTGAAGATTCTTCAAACTGGACGCTCTCTTATACCCTAGGCTACACTAAGCTATTTTTGGCCTATGTGTAGTTTAGACCTTTTGTTACAATCAGCAAAACCTCAAACTCCTTGTCTTCGTTAGTGACCGATTTTATCCTTTCTTTTCTTTGTACTTGACATCTCCTGTCTCTAGAAATCTATCCAAAACCTCTGACATCTCGATTTTTTTGGATGTCCTCCCTATGGATATTCTGCACCATAAGTTCGACTCGCTAATAAACAGTTTTTGTGGCACTGCGCAAACCATCGTATCAATCATATCAATGATTTCATTATTTTCTTAATTCATCCTGATTTATTGTATTCAAAAGTATCTTTGAACTCTAAAGAATAATAAATTGAGTGATAATCGATTTTTGGAATTCCGATAAAACACTAATGTATTTGTTGAATACACATGTGATCAATATGTGATGCTTATACGGAAAACCATTATCATTTTTATGTTGACGCCCAATGATCATGATTTTGTGAATGTTTTTAAGATTTGTAACTAGCTCAATGAAAGTAATTTAATGGATTTGGAATTTTTTTTCCTAGATTAAAAAATATATAAGAGACAACAATTGTTTCACCACGATGTGGCTTCTTCCGGTATCTACATTCTACTGGCTGATGGCGTCCAGTGATAGAGTTCAAATACAGTTAAGTTCGTGACAAAATAAAGAGAAAACAAGTCATTAATCGTAAGGGGGTTTATTGGAGTTTGCCTCTAAAAAATTCCATTAGGGAAAGATCTTCAGTAATGGAGATTTATCAACATCTGTTTTTTAAATTCAAGAAAATTAATACTGTGGTTCGAAGAAGATAATAACCACAGTATTAATTTTGTTGACCCCACAATAACAATAGTAGATAATTCAAAGGATTTTAGTATTTTCAAAAAACTCAGATACAGATATTACAAAAAAATAATTCAAATCACCCCACCAACCAAAAGGGACATATTGAATGTCCCCCTCAATTAAAATAACTTTTCAAGAGAATTAAACATTATTAAACAGATAGCTTCAAACAACGGTTACAACCACTTTCTTATGGTAAAATGGTATCCAATAAACAAAATAACATGTCATTAAATAATAAAAGTGGACAATAGACAGAAATACATTTTGTTAGCATATGTTGATGGATTATCTGAAAATATTGCTGAATATTTCAAAAACAGTTTCAATAACAAAGAAGTTTTAAAACCATTAATTACCTTAGTACTTACATGAAAAACAATAAGGATCCAACAAATAATAATAATAATGTTCATTTTCCAACAATTTGCAGAATGTAATAGAACAATAGATATAATTAGAATAGTAAAATAAACAAGATAAATCACTGAAGCTTTGAGCTTGTGTGTGATAATACCTTAATAATAATAAACTAATACCTATACAATAATTGTCATAAATAGACTCATGTGCAAAACATAATTATTTACTTATGTGAATGCGCTTAGGAGAGGTCCTTTTTGGTAATAAAATGGAAAGGCCTTTTACTTGATAGAAGAAATATAACAAAATTTGAATATTAGAACAAATTCAAATATGTTTATCTTCTACAATTTTAATTTCAAAAAAATTTTTATTCAAAAAACTTTTAGAATATAATTTATGTCTACACAAGCACCGCTTACATTTAATAGACGTATGTAATCAAAACTCAATATATAATGTCAAATGGAATAAATAACCCAACAGATATACGAAAGTAATTAAAATTAATAAATAAATATTTAAAGGAGACAAAATTTTGTTTCTGGTCTTACCTTTAAGAACACCAATTGCCTTTTAAAAACATGAACACACTTAAAGGACTTCTCAAAGAATATAATTTATTTGAAATATTTAATATATTTAAATATTCGAATAAATTATTACAAAAATCTCTAAAAAATGTGCACTATATCTTCAAAAAACAAATATAATTCTAGACAATCCCGTCTTCAGTCTTCATTTAATATTCCAAATATCAGAATCAAAAAACTAACCTATATCTCTGACGTGTTAAAGGACTAAAGCTTCGAAATACAGATCAACTATATAATTCAAGTATCAAGTAAAAGTTAGTTTTTTGATTTTGATATTTGGAATATTAAATGAGGACTGAAGACGGGATTGTCTAGAATTATATTTGTTTTTTGAAGATATAGTGCACATTTTTTAGAGATTTTTGTAATAATTTATTCGAATATTTAAATATATTAAATATTTCAAATAAATTATATTCTTTGAGAAGTCCTTTAAGTGTGTTCATGTTTTTAAAAGGCAATTGGTGTTCTTAAAGGTAAGACCAGAAACAAAATTTTGTCTCCTTTAAATATTTATTTATTAATTTTAATTACTTTCATATATCTGTTGGGTTATTTATTCCATTTGACATTATATATTGAGTTTTGATTATATACGTCTATTAAATGTAAGCGGTGCTTGTGTAGACATAAATTTAATTCCAAAAGTTTTTTGAATAAAAATTTTTTCGAAATTAAAATTGTAGAAGATAAACATATTTCAATTTGTTTTAATATTCAAATTTTCTTTTTGGTAATATTGGTCTAGTCCGGTTTAGTTTGACTTATTCGAGTAGTTCATATTAGTTTATATTAGGGTTTTGTCGTAATTCGGGAAAGGAGAAATGTATAATCTTTTATGTGGACAATAACATTTGGGTTATATGGTTCTTCACAAAAATTTCAAGTCGATGAGATCGTTAAAATAACTTCTGTCGGTGGTTGTTATCCACACTTTAACATGATACTTGAACGTCTTATAATTTTTCGTAGTCTTTATAATTTCCGGTAGCAAACTGTATACCTTAGGTGCCAGAAATTCAACGGATCGTTGACCGAAGTTTTTCCTCGGTTTGGCACAACCGTGGAATGCCCTTTTGTTCGGGTGTCGTATTGATGTACAATGGGTTGTAATTTTATCTTATTTTTATAGATATTTGTCAATATTCGGTGACAGAACAATTGCCTTATATCAAAAATAGAGTTCCCTGAGTATAGCAAGTCACTGGAATATCTTATGTTTCTTTTAAAAATTATTCGCAGAATCCATTTTTGTACAATATTCAAGTTATAAGGATTACTTCCTGCACCCCCCCAACCCAAGATTTCATAACTCAGTTGTGATTGTACGAGAGCAAAATATAATATTGTCAGATTTTTCGTATTCAGGATTTCAGCAAGGTATCTGAACTTGCTCAGTAAACCCCTGAATTTATTTTTTACATTCTCGATGTGATAGTCCCATCTCAAATGTCTGTCTATTATTATGCCCAGATACTTGGATCGATCTTTTTCTTGTATGCTCGTGTTGTTGTCTACTATGAGAGGTCCTAGATTGGGTAAGCGATTGGAATAAGAGGTAAAAGGAAGATAATACGTTTTTTGCTCGTTCAATGTAAGCTTGTTGAATTTGAACCAGTCACATATTCGTTTCAAGTTTTGTTCTGCTATTACCTTCAAACCTGCCCAGGTTTCCGCTTCATACAAAACGGCCATATCATCTGCAAAGCTGATTAGTTTACCTTCAGATCTAGATGTCATTAGACTGTTCACATAAATTGTGAATAAAAGCGGTCCGAGCACCGTCCCCTGTGGGACTCCATAAGTGACAGCTCCAGAGCCACTTCTAATTCCTTCAATTTCTACCATTTGTTTGCGATGTTGATGATATATATATATATATATATATATATCTGATGTTAAATTTAATATGGCATCTTCTGTACTACGTCCTTCTCTAAATCCGAACTAAATATCAGAATAAGGAAATAAATCTGGAATCTACAAATTGACTTGCAACGATTGCCCCTTAGTATATATTGGCCAGACAGGTAGATCATTCAAGAAAAATATCCAAGAACACCAAAGAAATTACATATTGGATTCCGTACATTCGACATATGCTAATCATCTTAAGGAATTCAGGCATTATTTCAACAATAACTATGAAATTATCCACGTCGAAAGCAAAAGTTCTAGATGAACACTTTTAGAAATACTTGAAATCAAGAGGTACAATGCCCGTAAAATCCTTTTGAATGAACAAACAGGTTTTGATAAATCCCCATTACTTTTCCTATTGGCATTTTTTAGCGGCAAACTCCAATAAACACCCTTACTTTTTATGACTTGTTTTTCCATTATTTTGTCACGTACTTAAATGTATTTGAATTCTATTACACTGGACACCATCAGTCAGTGTAGAATGTGGATACCTGAAAAAGCCACATCGTGGTGAAAAAATTGTTGTAGTATAAATATTTTTGTGTAAACTAAAACACCGTCTTTTATATATTTTTTAATTAAAATGAGTCTTCACCAAGTAAAGACCGAACCAAACAGACAGTTTTCTCTAGATTTTGAAAGATACTTCAACAAAATTTTCTAGAAGAAGTAGGAGAAATTCCGATAAATTATTCATTGATAAAGAAATGCTGTACCGAATATAACTTGAGTAATTTCTACTGTAAGTTTCATTGTTTCAATTATTTTTATCCGTTAGTTATTACGTCCATTATTCAAGTAGTGAAGTGATTTTTCGTATTCGCTGAACGCAAGAGTGAAATTAGCCCTAAGGTTACATCTGAGAAAATGTGAAGCATTCAAATCTTTACATTTCCGTGAAAAAAAATACAGGATGTTACATTAAAAAAATAGAAAAATAACAATTTAAAGTTCTACATATTTGGCCATTAATTTCGGACATCCTATATATGATAGATTTAGGACTGATAACTAGACTTATATTTCAGTTGAAATAATTTCTAATCAAATTCGTGTTACGATAACTTTTGGCAATGGGTAAAGGACTTTTAGAGAACTACTGCTACCTAACTTTTTGCAGTATATTCTGAATAAAATCTGTACCGTTGAAAAATATCTCTAATATTTTCCATCATGATAAAGATATTGAAGCCATTGAAAATATACGGGGTGATCCATTTAAAAAATCACCTATTTGTTGAATAATTTCTTTGTAAATAGCCTGTATATAAGAAAATAATTTTCTGAAATACAGAAATGAATGATTTCGAACGAAATTTCTGAGATGAGTAGTTCGGCACCTATGGAAGCGTAACGTACTATTGCAGGGCCCTATCTATATATTGAACAGTTTAGAATAATAATCTTCTTTTATTGCGAAAAAAAGCATTTGAAAATAAGTGACATTTAGCTTCGAAACTATTCTCACATCTGCAATGAGTAAAAAAAATCACATGGATTAAAATACTAAATATATAATGTTAAATATAATAATAAAAAACAAATGAAGGAATTTACATATTCCTGAAGGCACCTCTGTAAGAGTCTTTAAGTTTCATATACTTCATTGATCTTATAGTTCTCTTCTGTATTACAAAAAGTGAATGAATCTAGTAACTGCTTCCCCAGAACACATTGCCATCCATATCTGAGTACCGATTCTAAGTAGGCATGAGACAATATTTTCAACGTCTCATCATCCATATATCTAAATACCAATTTTTCAAATTAGTTTTCGATATAATGCCCAAAAATGAAGTAGCCTGAACAGGTTATCATTCGCTATCTCCCAGATGAATAGTGTCTGTCAGAGAGAGTTCCTTTTCAGAAAAATTATAAAATTTTGGTTTTGGATTGGTCAATCATATCAAACATTGCCAAACTTCAAGTACCCTAACTTCTGTTCTCTCTACTACTTCTGGAGGGGCTCTGCAAGAAACTAATAAGTTGATGTCTACATAATTGATTATCTCTACATAATTGATTATCTCATTCATGATTAGGTCATTAATATACATAATAAGAAGAATTGGACCTGCGATGCTACCTTCAGCTACCTATCTTTGGCAATAATCTTGAATTGATTTTCTTTCCCTTAGATAAGATCTAATCTCTTTATGAACTCTGCGTCTTATACTTAGTATAATTCTCAACTTATATGAGTAAATATTATGTTTCTTCCCAAATTCTTGAAAGATCGTATTAATATACAGATAAATGGCAGTATTTGTTTATTTGCCTGTAGATAATTATATTATCCGTTTGGAAACAGATTAAATTCATTGAGAGATCATAATAGTCTTGTTCCTGGAACACAAAACCATCTCAAAGATATAAGAGAAGTAAAATAAATTAATTCGGCTGATCTGTACCAAAAGTTATTACTATAGTTCATACTCCTTATGAATGATATAAGAGAAGTATTGAGGTGGGCCTGTAGTTTGGAGGATAAAATAAAAGGTTCCTCGACATTTACAGGTCTTAAAAATAACCACTGGTTATTCTCTTTTATGTAAAAATAACTACTGATTATTCTCTTTTATGTGACAAAGGATTGATGTTGTTTCCTGTCCACTAAATTCTATCTATGATTATTTCGGTCTTTACTTGATGAAAATTCATCTTTAAATTATGAATAAAAGACAATATTCTATTTCCGCTAATATTTGATTTCACAACAATTGTTTCGTCATACCATGACTTCCCTGATGAAGTCATGGTATGACTTAGTTACAGAGGTTGCGTGAACTGCTTGTACGGAGCTTTAAAGAAGGCTGCTATTTAAATAGGATTATATTAAACATCGATAAAACGGTATGCGTTCACTTTTCCTTGTCAGACGACTATGAGAATACATTGACTATTCGGCATTTGGATACAATTATTCCATGTAAACGAAGTACAAAGTTCCTAGGAATCCATATCGATCGACGACTTAAGTGGGATTCACATATTGATTATATCTGTAAAAATCTCAATTGCTCCTACTATGCTTTGAGTAGAATTAAGAATTCACCTCCTTTAATATTATTATCTCTTATTAATGTATAGTACCTGGTTGACCGAGCTTTGCTCGGTATTTTAGAAATTATATTCAAGTACGAATCACATACTAATAAAATGATGAAATATGAATAATATTTTTTGATCTTACCGACAGAATAATAAAAAAATATGAACTGGTTATTTAGATCCATCTGCTGGAATAGCTTAAGTGTTGTTGTGTGGTTGAAGCAATTAGTTGCTTAAAAAATAGTATTATTATTCGCCAATAGATGTCAGGAAGAGTCATATTTTTCAGTTTAAATTGGGACTATCCAAATGCCACCTTTTTGTTATTTTTCTGACAATAAAAAAAAGTGCATTAATTTATATATATAAATAATAATAATAATAATAATAAATATAAATAAACAATTGATTTTCTTAGTCTAACCTCAAAGCAAACACTCATTGGCTTCGTGTTACTTAACAACGCCATCTGCTGGAATAGCTTTAGTGTTGTTGTGTCGTTAAAGCAATTAGTTGTTAAAAAAATAGTATTATTATTCGCCAATAGACGTCAGGAAGAGTCATATTTAGTAAGCTTATGTTTAAGTTGATTAATTTCTATTATATATATATATATATCTTTTTTTTTTTTTTAACCACCGTGTCTTTTACGGGTCCTATCCTATGCACGCCGGGTTATTTACCAAGGCGTGCACCGCCGCTACGGGCCTTGGAGAAATTTTCTTACTATTCTTGTCATACTCAGAATTATTTGTTTTTGCGAACCGGAAATCACGCGCCGATCCAGGCAGAGTCTCCGAGTATTTTCAGGTAAGTGCTTTTCTATCAACCCATTCACCGATATAATCAGCGGGAGCACGTTTAAAGATTTCAACCAGTGCATTTCACGGAGTTGGAAGGCGAGATCAGAGTATTTTGTTATCTTCTCCGAGTATGCCCTCGCCAAACTATCATCGGCGGGTATAGTGAAGTCCAGCAGCAAACATGTTTCCTTTTCACTGTCGAAGATGGCAATATCTGGTCTGTTGTGAGCCACTCCTCTGTCGGTCACCAGCGTTGCGTCCCAATACACCTTATAGCGCTGATTCTCCAGGAGGGCTTTAGGTGAGTATAAATGTTGTTCCACCTCATTCTGAAGCAATCCTAACTTCAGGGCAATCTGCTGGTGATATATCTTTCCCATCGCGTTGTGCCTATCAAGATATTCCCTAGGAGCGAGTATGGGGCACGAGGAGGTGACATGCTCTATAGACTCCGCGCCCTGGGCGCACCTCCGACACCGATCTGATGGAATCACTTGTTGTTTCGCGATATGCTTCATGTACATCCTGGTGGGCATCACTTGATCTTGAATCGCCAAAAGCCTTCCTTATGTTTCCGGGTATAGATAGCCCGCACGCAGGTAAGTTATCGACTCTGTTTTTTCTACCTCTCTACTTTGCAGGTGAGTAGGGTATCTGCCGTGCAAGGCCTTGGCGCTCCACTCTTGAATACGTTCCTCCACAGAGGGCCAGGAGAGCTGATATGTCGGTTCAGCGAGCTTTAGCGCGGACATTTTATCATCAGCCTCACAGATCGCTCTCAAGAAAGGTGAGTTGTTCCTCAGGAAGTGTTCTCTTAGATGACTGACGTTTTTTCCGTGAGCTTTCTCTAAGCTCGTTAGTCCTCTTCCTCCTTGATGGAAGGTAAAGCCTGATTGTAGAGGAGTGGGGATGGTGAACTCCATATTTTGTCAGCATTGACCTGATATCTTTATCCAGCGCGCGGAGGTCAGTTGTTGACCAACTGAGGATTCCGAACGAATACGTCATGCTTGGGATTGCCCAGATGTTAATGGCCGTAAAGAGGGACTTTGAGTTAAGCTTTGCCTTAAGGAGCAGGGAAACTCTGGTCAGCAGCTTTTCTTTGAAGCATTGTTTCATTTCAGGGGTTTTTATTTCCAATGCCTGCTTGATTCCCAAGTATTTATATGGGACTTCCTTACTCAGAGCTGGTATGGTTATGTTATTGCTCAGTGTTGTCCCCTCCTTATTGTCCTCGATCTTACCCCTTCGGACATCCAATACGGCGCACTTAATGATCCCCAACTCCATCTCTATTGACTCGCTAAAAGCTGTGACCAACTCTAGCATTCTTCTTAGTTGTTCTGGGTTTGCGCCATAGAGTTTCAGGTCGTCCATAAACATGCGATGCGAGATAGCTATCTGTCTGCTTTTGTTCACAACATATCCGTACTTGGTGTTTTTCAGGATAATGCTAAGCGGATTGAGTGCTAAACAAAACCAGATGGGGCTTAATGTGTCACCCTGAAATATTCCCCGGCTAATCTTTATTTGTTCTAATTCTATAAGCATTTCTCCCATTCGCACTAGCAGCGATGTCCTCCATGTCTTCATCAGGTGTCTCAGGAGCTCTATAACGCTCCCAGCTACTCCATGCATCTCCAGCACCTTCAAGAGCCACGTATGTGGGATGGAGTCGAACGCCTTTTTGTAATCCACCCAAGCGATAGATATATTTCGAAGTCTCTTTCGAGCCTGTTTGGTGATTACATGGTCGATTAGTAGGAGTTCTTTGCATCCTTTCGTTTTTTCTCGGCATCCCCCCTGTTCTTCTGTGATCAGGCTGTGTTCCCTGATGTGTCTGCTAAGGTATTTGGTAATGACTCCAGTGAGGATTTTATATAACGATGAGAGGCAAGTGATCGGCCGGTAGTTTTTCGGGTCTTTCCTGTCGCCGTCCTTTGGTATAAGGTATGTGATTCCCAGTGTGAGGAAGGCAGGCACAGACGCGGGGTTGTTCAAGGCGTCCTGTACAAGAAGTGTCAGTTTTTCATGCACACTATCGAAGTACTTCCACCAATAATTGTGGAGCTTGTGTATTTCCCCCATTGGGTGTTTGGGGATATTCTATATATATATATATATATATATATATATATATATATATATATATATATATAAATATATATATATATATATATATATATTGTTATGGTATTAATAAATGAAATTTTTGAATGAATACTATTTAGATCACCCTTGTATGTATTTGCTTGTATTCTATGTTTCCAACTAGCTCTTAAGATTATAATTTTGAATAATTGAGATTTAAATATTATCAAATTTGATTCGCCCTTTTAGGGAGGGTTCAATTTGAGTTTTTAAAAGGTTGAATTTTTTTTAATTATATTATATGAAAGTAATTTGAAATATTAAGTGATTAATAACTTAAATTCTAATTCTATGTTCTCACCTAACCCTATCTAAATATCTTGACGTAATTCTAATAACGTAAACAATGATTGTTTATTCTAAATTTCTTTCTGGAAAGATTAACAGGATTGAATTATTACTACCTTTGGTAAGTTTGTTCATCAATTTATGATTGTTCCTTCTAATTGTCCTTTCTTCGTTTCAGGAAAAACACTGGTTTCGTTGGAAACAACACTTCTAGAACATTCTGAAATTCACAGGCTTCTTTGTTGATTTTCTTCGATATATCCAATTCGTTTGAAACTTGATTTCTATGTGGGATTTTTCCATTCACATTCAGGTAATGTATTTTCTGGATTCAATTTCCATTCACAATAACCAAATAATCTTCTTTTTTTAAATGATGATACTTTTTGGAACTTTTTTAATTATGGACCGACAAGGACTCTACTCTGCATATAATTGGAGACTGACCCAATTTTTCTGTGTCTGCCCTATTTATATTTTTCAAGAAAAATTGAATTTCAAAGCTTACTAGCTTCTGTCAAAATTATTGAAAAATGATGCTCTTGATGACTTTACAAAATTCACAATGCTTCTTGGTTTGAAAAATTACTGTTGAAAATTAGCTTATATTTTAAACTACATTTTGATGTATGTTTCATAATGAACGAAACAGTTAAAGTCTTGCTTTTCATCCGTGCAGTATTTCAAGTGTCAAAATTTAAGAAAGTTGAACTTCTAATGCTTATAACTTATAAATTATCTGAAATTTCTCATGAAATTGATTAAATTTCTTTATCTTAGATGCTATAACAATACTGTTGATGCCTAAACATCTGGAAAGATACCTCTTACATTAATCATTTGAAAATATCTGACGTAGATGCTATGTTTTTCTTAATTAATTGAATTTTAATTAAATTTGTCCTATTTACATAATTCGGGTAAGTTATATTTAATTGAGCTTGTTCTTTGTCAATAATTTCACTGAAGTTTATATGTGATTCATTATAATAACAAATCTTTTCAACAAATTCTTCATCAATTTCAAATTGGATATCTAAATTCAAATTACTTCTATTTATTGCAACTTTGGCTGTTTTTACATTGATTAATTGTAAATTGAAATCTCCCTGTGAATTCTATCATAAACTGTCAAAAAGATTACTGATTTTTGATTACCGTTCAAAGAATTTTCAATCGACTAGTCGTTATGTACTCTGAATATGCTTTCTCTTCATAATTTCAGCTTTTGAGTGTTTTTATGAATTGAATTATTAACATTTCTATCAGAATGGATATTATTTAATTAATTTTGGTCTGGTTACACTCTAACGAGTCAACTTATATACAACATTGAGTAGCATATATATATATACAAGTACAACATTCAACTATGGGATAATTCCATAATGACATAAACAGAGTTTTCATAATTCAGAAACGAATAATTCGCTTGATGTTCGACTGCGCCCCACGATCCTCTTGCAGACCTGTTTTCTTGGAAAATGGGATTTTTACTGTTGCCTCTATATTCATGTTGAACTGCCTTGAGTATGTAAAGGGTAATGAGTGCAGATGTGTGAAACTCTCTAGCTTTCGTTCCCACAATTCTAGAAATAAAGAATCCTTGTATTTTCCTGTACATAGGACCTTATCGTTTGAATCGTCGCCTTTGTATCAAGTCACCAAACTTTTTAATCATTTACCGCAGAGCAAACAATCACTGATTGTAAGTAGATTTAAGAAAGTAGTTAAGGAATTACTGTTAGAAAAATGTTTCTATACAGTCAGTGAGTTTTTCAGAGATAAGCTCGAAGATAATTGAATTCTTCTATCTTGACCTATCCTATACATATTCTGTTGTGTCTTAAAGGATTAATAAATTATTATCATCATCATTGTTATTATTATTAATGCATTGATACATGGGAGACATTTCAAACTTGGTTGTTTTATATTTATGGATAAATAGTGTTCCTCCACTTCTGGTATAGTAGCTATAAAAGCTAGGTTACATTATAATATTAAAATTTCTTACATTATCCTTCACATATATAAGGCATTTAAAAAAAATGGAGGACAATGTGAGAATACTAGTTTCTATAAATAAAGGTCTACAGGATGAATGCAGATGGAGTTGAATATCATACGCAAAATACGATTTTGCAATATAAAAGCTGAGCTTGCATCCGATGAGTTTCCCCATGACAAATAGGAATAGACCAAACTATAACAGATGTTTATTATCAAATCTAGGGGGAGTACATTTTTGACCCTAGTAGAAAATTCCCCTATTCCTTATTCTCCATAATTTTGATAGAGACTCCGATGTAGATTACTGAACTTCTGTGCAGAAACGTGACACAAGTGTAAAATCTTGAATATTTAATGCTGCATAATCTATTCCTTTGACACCCAGTGTTCTGTGATACATGATATTACAACCTCTGTATTTTTTTTAATTGTTATTCTTTTTTTTCCAGTGTTTTCCACCAATTGCATATTTTGATAAATTGTGCTGTGTTTTACTTTAAATCATATAGATTATGCTATGGTTGAACTTATTACCTATTTAGTTATTTCAAAGAATTTTTTCCCTCTAACGATGTGTGTATAAATGTCATTCAATGAAAAATAAATAACAGTGAAAATGTGTATTGAAAGCTTTATTTAGGTACACATAATACATCTTCACAATGAATGAATTAGTACAGAATTCTCTAATAAAAATAATTGGGAAAAGCCACTAACCCATTAGATCTTTTTTAGAGAATGAAATCGATATCCAATAAATAGTATTTTGAAACTATTACACATTCAGAATATTCAGAAATTCTGGATCATCAATTTATACACTAGCCTGGTAGAAAAAACTAACAATGACATTTTTCAAACCGATGTTAAACAAAATAAAACTTCTCAAAAACAAAATGTCATTGACAGTTCATACTACATTTCCTGTTTGTTTGAACTTTTCTATTTTCAGTTATTATTCTAATGTTGTTCAGAATACTATACATCAATTGGTCATGAAAAATCAACAAATTTAAAACCAGAATAATGACACTTATAGTGTACAAAGCAATATAAATAATAATATATAAATAGATATATCAATATACTCTACCATATTCTGAAAATATTATTCCATAAATATTTGCATAATAGGCAATTTGTCGATATGAAAGGCTCCCTCATGTTGATCTAGACAAAGTTAGTTGTCTTCAAAATTTTGTTTGATTCAATGTCTTCAAGCGGCAACATATGTTAAAGCAAAGCAGATTATATAATTGGTGTTAACATGGTTTCAACGATGATACAAAATTTAACTAGCTCAGCCAGTTTAACAGTTCCAATTGAAATTGTCTAACTAGGTAGGTATATTAAATAACAAGTTTATTTCTTGCTTGCTTCTTCCATTTCCTTGAGTAGTTCCTTCATTTCACTGGAGAGCTGATGCTGATCGATAGGCTGTTGCCTGAAAAACCGAATTGAAGAAGAGTTATTACTTGGTTATTGATAGATATAAAATTAAATTGAATAAATGGAGTATGTGGTTAGCTCTAGGTGAAACATTATAATAATTTTATTCAAAAAAATCACACAGATTATATGTTTCCTGGCCGGTGTTTCGGTTTTTCAACCATCTTTGAAGTACAAAAAGTCAGTAAACTTTAAATTAAAAAAGGGTTCTTTTATTAAATTTAAGACATCTGTGTTTTTTATGGTGCATGGAAATAACATCATCCAATACAGGGGTGTTCCCAAAGAGTATTTGGTAACTGGTTAAATTCTCCGTTTTCCCAATGGCTTTTTTGATTGAAAGAATCTCCAAACAGTCCATCGATTTATCTTTTTTTAACATTATATAGTAAAGTGATATATTTCTCATTAAAAAAATGATATTTTCTATACAATGTTCTGCAAACCGGTTGATTTATGGTTTTTCAAAATAGACATCCTATTTTCTTTGATTCTATGTTGTAAACATCGGCCTGTCTGTCCTATATACTACTCTGTCAAGAAAGTACCGGGAATTTTCAATTGAAACAACATTTTTACATTTAATCGTCAAAATTTATTGGGTCGCCTTCAAAATAGGCTCCATTTGCTCCAATTCATCTATGCCAACGGCACTTCCAATTATCGAAACATTTTTTATAGGCGCTTTCCGGGATGGACTTTAGCTCTCGCGCCGAATTTTGTTTTATGGCTTCAATCGACTCAAAACGGGTGCCACGAAGGGGCAATTTTAGTTTTGGGAAGAGGAAAAAGTCGCAGGGAGCCAAATCCGGCGAATACGGAGCCAAATCCGGCGAGCACGTTTGTTGAGTTTTTGGCGAGAAAGTCAGTCACAATCGT
Source organism: Megalocaria dilatata (assembly GCA_034642435.1). Taxonomy (NCBI): domain Eukaryota; kingdom Metazoa; phylum Arthropoda; class Insecta; order Coleoptera; family Coccinellidae; genus Megalocaria; species Megalocaria dilatata. The sequence continues at coordinate 95,099,939 of CM067854.1, read as the reverse complement.
AGCTCGGTGAGAAGGCGCGTTATCGTCATGCAAAATCCATGAATTGTTCGCCCACAAATTTGGCCGCTTCTTACGGATACGCTCACGCAAACGTTTCATAACGCCTAGGTAATACTCCTTGTTTACCGTCTGACCCTCTGGAACGAATTCGTAGTGCACCACGCCACAGATATTGAAGAAAACAATGAGCATCACCTTCATTTTCGAGCGGCTTTGGCGTGGTTTTTTCAGTTTCGGCTCATTTTTTGCCACCCATTCCGATGATTGCTGGCTTGTTTGCGTATCGTACTCGTAGACCCAGGTCTCATCACCAGTTATAATGCGTTCCATGAATGTAGAATCGGAATTACAGCGATCCAGCATGTCTGAAGCAACCTGTTCGCGATGACGTTTTTGAAGAAAATTCAGGTCTTTCGGTACGAGTCGTGCGGCCACCTTTCTCATGCCCAAAATATCAATCAAAATCGTACGTGCGGACTCGTGGGATATCTTAAGATCATGTGCTATCTCTCTCAAGCTGGTACGACGGTTTTCCAGCACCCTTTCCTTAATTTTATCGACGTTATCTTCGATCGAAGCCGTCGATGGGCGACCACTTCACGACCGTCCTTGAAGGCTCTGTACCACTGATATACACGAGTTTTCGATAGAGCATTATCACCAAAGGCCTTTTGCAACATTTTCAATGCATCGGCACACGAAAATTCATTTGCAACACAAAACTTTAAACAAATTCTTTGCTCAACGTAATCACCCATAGTAAAAATCGGCACGCACTCTGACATCGACTGACTTAATCAGCTGTTGCAAACATACTAGTTGACAGATCCCGCTCAAGCTTGGCATAGTAATTAAGGACAGTGGTACCAAACTAGGAAAAAAAAATTTTACCTGCCTCATTGCCCCGCCAGATTTAAATCGATAATTCCCGGTACTTTCTTGACAGAATGTATGTAGCATTACAATGATCACATTCAATTTGATAAATCACGAATTCGAAAAAGTTGGGGTTCCTTTCTCTATTGTTCACCAACATATTAGCTAAATTAATTCTATTTACTGATGAAGAATTAATTCCTATATGATGAAGACCATTAGAGATCCTACTACTGAAATTTTTCATATAAGCCATTAAGAACCATGTTTTCTTTTCTTCATAAAAATCATTTATATCTTGTCATGGATTTCAGTTCTATAGCCAGTTTTTACATCAATAGTTTTAATTATATTGTAAAATAATAAGAAGCGGTTTTTTACTTGATAGAAGGATTAGTAAAAGCTTTGAATATAAACACAGCTTAAATCTGGTAGTCTTTTATAATTTTAATTAAGAAAAATTTTATTCAAAAACTTTTAAAATTAAATTGAAGTCTTATAAGCACTCCTTATATTTAATAGACGTATAAAATCAAAACTCATTATACAATATCAAATGGAATAAAAAAAAATTAACATTGAAGGAGACCAACAGTTTAAATCTGTTTTAATATTGAAAGTTTTTAATTATATTGACTTCTTTTCGGAAATTTACTTCGTTCAAAAGTCTATTAATGAAACTATGGAAAGTTGACGTTTCAATTTACCCTGACTGATTGGATTTTAAATGGATTTTGTTATCAGTAGTGGTAGATTTTCTAAAAATGTAGAATTCGAACTTATTGTTACCACGACTTATATTAAGATCTAAGAAGATGATTGAACAATTTTCTTCTATTTCTATTGTGAATTCAATATTTTCAGGTTTTTTTGAATTATCTGAATAGCATGAATGAAAATATTGAATTCACAATAGAAATAGAACAAAATCCTTCAATCAAGTTCTTACATCTTAATATAAGTCATTGTAACAATAAGTTCGAATTCGAAATTTTTAGAAAATCTACCACTACTGATACCACAATTCATGCAAAATCCAATCAGTCATGTCAAATTAAAATGTCAACTTTCCATAGTTTCATTCATAAACTTTTGAGCATCCCGTTGAACGAAGTCAACTTCCGTAAACATTCAAAACTATAGCTGTGAACAGTAGCTATAGAACTGAAATCATTGGCAAAATTATCAGAAAGAAAACTTAACAGAATATTTTAAAACAATTTTATATCAATATGAACGATCCTTATGAAGAAAAGAAAATATGGTTTCCAATGGCTTATATAAAAGGTTTCAGCAGTAGGATCTCTTATGGTTTTCATAAAATGGGAATTAATTCTTTAGCAGAGTTAGTAGTTGAGGTAGTATGTATTGTTGAACGTCCATTGGTACAGAGACGACGACCACTTAGCCTAGATATCGACCCTAGCATCTTGGAAAATAGAAATCTATTTTCCATCTGATTATTATTTTAGGCTTTAAAGAAAAGACGTTATATATTATAAAATAAGAGGTTATTCACAGAAATTTCGAACTAAATCGATAAATCGGTAGAAAGTTCCAATATTAGATCGATTTACAGAAATATCGATAGCTTTCGGTAGCACAGAGAAATATTTCTGGGTGCACCTCATGCACAGAGGTTTATTTAACTACTTGATTGACAGTTAATTGCAGTAGATCACTTCTAAATTCAACAAAGAACAGATAATATAATGTACCCATCAATTTACGGTTTTTGCTATTAATTATGTGCAAGGATGCTATAGCCGCCACAATTTCGGTTGATCTACCGAATTTTGGAACTTTCTACCGATCTACTGATTCAGACAAAATTTTTACCTGAATTTCTAAAACTGCGAATTACTTCTGATTTTTCAGATTAAAACAATTTTTCATTCAAAGCCTTATATTATAATCAAATGAAAAATGTATTTATATATTTTAAGGCGTCAGAGTCGAGACTTAAGCTAAGTCAACAGATTATCCATAACGTATGTTTTTTTCTGTGCCAACGTAAGAGACTAGTTACTTCCCCGCGAATAGTTGACACGAGCAATAAAGAATTTTTCTAAATTTAGCTTACTACCTTCATAGAGATAGCAGTTAGTAATCTGTTATATGTAGATCTATTATTATATTGTAGAGCAATTTTTTTTAGTGACCATAATTTTTGAGCACAATATTTTATTTTTCGTTCTGTTAGATATTTTTAAGTTGAATTTCTCATTTTTCTCTATTAACATTTATCAATATTATTAATTTCTGAATCTTTATCTTTTTGTAATTAAAAAGCTTACACTTTCAACTCAGTATACTTTTTGGAATTTAATTATTTGCATCAGTTTATGATTAAAGCATAAATGATAATAATGCTTCAGAATTTCTATTTGCATTTATTGCTCTGAGAATAGAGAGCCCCCGGCATCCGAATAACGTTATTTTAAATCTATCGAAATTTTACGGAATCTACCGAAAGTATATCGTGCTATTGTTTTTTCCAAATGTCTGTTATTTTGGAATTTTGATCCGACTAGATTGTACTGATGAGGAATTTTATGTCAAAAGTAATTATGTCTGTCCGGCCTGTCCGGTGCAGCCATCCGTAAACACTCTAACTTTCGAACTGAAATAGCCAGAGACATGAAATTTTCAGAGTAGAGTTGAGACCTAAGAATCTCGGGTATGTTTTTGTTGATTGGCAGAATCAGTCTTATGGTTACGAAGTTATTCATATTTGAATATTTTTGTTATTTAATCCAGTAGTTCCGATTCTACTCATCATATTAAAACCAAATTTGGCATGTGAAGTGTATGAAACGACAAAAAGATTTATGCCAAATTTTTTGAACGACTGGATTGGATTTGGATTGATATATTATTCTGATACTCCTTGATCTTTAGCGAAGATCCCCCAGAAGCTTTTTCAGCTTGTGCGAGTTAGGAGTTCAGTTGTGTTTTGGTTAAGCTTTGTTACTGCGATCTTACGCCACTTTAGGTCACAGCACTGTTAATTTTCGACTCAACAGTGAAATGGTGGCCGAAACCCGTCCAACTAGTAAATTTCTTTCCTACCTGAACAGGATTTGAATCCGGGATCTTTCGGTTCTCAGCCCAATGACCTAACCACTGAGCTATCAGCACTCATTTTGAATTCTACTCATTTTGTAAACTGGATATGAAAATGCAAATTTTTGAACGAAAAGACCTAGAAACTCGAAATTTTCATGGCAGGTTTAGAGTCTGAATGTAGCAGTCATTTACGAAAATTATTATTCTCATTTAAAATTTTCTTTTTGGTATATTTCCTAAAGTACAAATCGGATGAGCTTCAAATTTAGTATTTAGATGTGAAATAATGAAACATAGACTCATACATCATTTCTGGAAACGAAATCACGAGAATCTTGATTTTTTTTCCATATCTGCTTTCGGAAAAAGTTGAAAAGTAGTAAATTTCGTTCAATATATCTTTTTTCTCTTAATTAAACAATACGCATATACAGTCTGAAACATAGGAAATTCAAGGTTAATCTTTGAATACTCTCCGTTCAGTGGAGCAGTGAAAGAATCAAAACCTCAGCGCGATGAGATGACTAATAAACGGGTGTTCTCTCTCAGTGGTAGTGGCTGGTGGGGGGATGCTTCAATCGAAAGGTTCTGTAGTCTGCGAATTATTCGCACTTCAAACATTAGATTCGTTAGTTCAAATCGGTTGAAAAATATTTAAATCGAAATGTTTAGTGTAGAAGAAAAATTCAGATCATAAAATGGTACTTTTGTGATCAATCGATTCAAGAGGCAATGAATTCATTTATTGTTGCCTTTGAAGATAGGACGATTCCTTCAAGTTCGGCTATTTCTAAAATAATAGAAAATTTCGGTAAATGTGGGTGTTAACGAACATGCAGGCATTGTAAGGTTGATAAACCACCGAAAACCATTAGTGAAAATCGCCTGTAAAAGAAGTAGATATGTGTGTCGCTATGAGCGATAGCATTGTTCGGAATATTTTAAAACGGACTGAATATTAGATTGATTCGGTCTTTACTTGGTGGAAACTCATTTTAATTAACAAATATATAGGAGAGAGTATCTTATTTCCACAAAAATGTTTGTACTCCAACACTTGCTTCACTACGATGTGGCTTCTTCAGGTATTTATATTATACTGGCTGCCAGTACAATGTATCAATTAATTTCGATGATGTCTGGTTTCAACAGGATGACTGTCCAAGTCACAACCCAAGAGTAGTCCAATATTTCAGGACGACTTTTTCGTACCGGATAATTTCTACAAATGGCACGATAAAACCGCCCCCCAGACCATCAGATTGATCTCCCAATGTTTTTTTTTTCTTTGGGGATATCTGAAAAATTTATTTTATGGGCATTAAATTGATAAACCGACGAATATTAATGAAGTAAGGTTCAAAATAATCCAACTTTGTGCCAAAATAGCAATCACGTCGAATCTGCTCAGAGATGTGAGATTATCTCTTTATAATAGATTTGGCTACTGTTTGGTTCAACAAGGTGGATTTTTGAACATTTAATTCAAATTTGTAGACCTTCGAATTCGCATTTTTTAGAATTTGTTTTTGTTTTAGAATTCCTTATTTTGTAGACTTTATTTTATTTTCAAGCTAGTTATGGCGAAAAAGAACTTAAGTACTCAGTTTCACATAGGAAGTTATTTGTATCTTTAATCGTGGCAAATAAATTCCTCACATACAATGGAATACGATTGTCGTATTTGTTTTCAACCGAAGTCCACGTTTCCTACGTCTTAACTGCGAATGATTCTGGTTGCTGAACTGAAACCAGTGCAGAGCCTCGTTTCGATCGAAGTTTCCCCCCACCAGACACTACCATTGAGGGATAACAATCGTTTATTCCTTATCGCATCACGGTGAGGATTTGATTCTTCCACTGCTCCACTGGACTGACGTTGTTTATATATTAACATTGAACGAGAATAAACGCAATACATGTGAACTGAATAACGCCGTCTGGTCCCATTTTAAGATTTTGTATAATGAAAATGAGGATCTGAAGCAATATTCTGTTTTTAATTTTGATTTGAATTACATGGATTCAGGAGATGTTAAATATTATTAAAGTAATATTTGTTTCCTTTGCACACAAAACCGAGTGGATGATTTCAAAGTAGATGTTGATGATTCAACTGAAAACTTTGAACATTCAGATCCAGAGAGATGAAGTGAGTAAAATTGAGAAAAATTCGTTTGTAGGTCATGAACCTAAATTTTTAATTAATTCTCACAATTCATATTTCTTGTTCACAAGAAATTTCTGATTCTTAATTTGTTACCTACAACTGCCACATAAATTTATTGTTATAATTGACTTCTTGATGAAACACATTTAATCCTGCTTTTTTTTAATGATATTAGCATATATTTCATCTATACTGGAACCGACTTCGTCAGAGTACTGTTAAAGTATGGACACCTATGAGTCAATTTTAATTAATTTCTACTAAGCATCCGGCAATAAACACTATTTTTTTAAATGTGTTAAGCAACAATAATTATTACCTGTGCTCTCCACCCTCTTTCTCTGATGAGAATTCTGGTTGACCTGTAAAGATGGCAAATATATTATTATTGCTAATAGCTACATATAACATGCAGTTACAAATATTTAGAAAATATGATATAAAAGACTTTTTAGGGGATGGTTTTGAGTAGGTATTGTAGTTACTTTGTGTAAACATCCATATAAAAAGGAATTACATACACATTTGAACACAGCATGAGCCCACAATAAAAAACATTTTAAACACCAATATTGATTGTTGCCCTATATTCATCTACAGCAGAACCATAAACAATGGAGATGAATAAACTGCAAATGACTGCTAATGAAATATCAATCTTTGTCAATTTTTGTGATAATAATTATGAATACAGGAATATATACCATGTTGTGTAATTAATTTACTGACATTGTTCAGACAAAATTAATTATGATTATATATCAGGATGTATATTAATATGACACTAAAATAAGATATTATTTCCTAAAATTTTTTGTTTCTTTTGATGTTTGAGAAGCCCTCTTGTTTGAGAAAGTCAATTTTGATAATTTTAGTATTAGAGTAGAGAATTTTAGTATTATTTTATCACATTTAATATTATATCTTTTTATCTTCTAACACTGATTGAATATCCACCAATACAAGCTAAGTAAGGATTTCAAAGAGAGAAGTAGTTGGAATGTGGATTTAAATTGAATAGTTCTGGCTGACTCTTAGACTTTAATCAGTTGGATTATTCTCTATGAGGCCATCTAAGTTCATTTGTTAATGACTCGTATTATCAGATTACATTTTATCCTTCATAACCGAATCGAATACGCAAAGTTTTCAGGGACAGAGAGAAAATAAAATCAAACACTTCCACAAAATCGTAGACTAATTTCATAAATGGTATTGCCTTAGGTTGTTTTCCTTCTTTAAATTCTCATTAAAAATGTCTGATTTGGCAGACAATTTGATTTCGAAAAATTATATGGTTGCTAGGTGTAAGTCAATAAGGAGCGACTTCAATCATATTGAGAAAGTTTGGCTGACAAAAAGGAGAAAATTTAATTTTTGTATTCGCGATGTGAGTTTAGTATTCATTTTCAAAACTTCTTGTGAATCCAAAACCTTTGCAAGTTATCGTAAAAATGTTATTGGCAATTTTTTTCGCAGCCTTTTGAATATAATGAAATATATTTTCAGAATATTCGAAGTAATAATCCTTCAAATTTCTGCTATACTTGTATATGTATGTATGTATATTTAATACATAACCTCAGTAATGTACTATAATGTTATATACTTCTGAGATAATATTATCAAACAACAACATTGACCTTCCAAAGAAGGGAGAGGTGTTTTATAATACCTGTTCAACTATTTAAAATTTCAGATCCAAACATTCATAAAACTTCGTGTGTATTTAAAAAATTCTTCAAGGTTTTTAAAATTGTATGAAATTTATAGTTTGCGAATGAAAGGATCAGTATATATGAAGCAACAATATTGAACTTTCAAATGTTTCGAGCCGAAAATGGTCTTAAACGACTAGGTTAGACTCAATGATGTCAAAATAAATCACCTGCCAGCCGGCCTTGAACACGCTAACTTTTGAACAGTAAGTGCTAGAAATATTATTATTATCCTGATACTACTAGATCTTCTGTGAAGATCCCTCAGAAGCTTTTTCAGCTTGAGTGAGTTAGGATTTCAGTTGTGTTCTGGTGGTAGGCTTTGTTACTGCAATCTTGCGACACTATAGGTCATAGCACTGTTAATTTTCGACTCAACAATGAAATGGTAGCCGAGACCCATCCAGCTAGAAAATTTCTTTCCCACCTGAACAGGATTCGAACCCGCGACCTTCCAGTTACGAGGCCTAAGTTCTACCACAGAGCTGCCGACCTACAGCCAGAGCCTCGAAGCTTTTAGGGAAGGTTTGGGGTCTAAATGCCACAGCTAAGTTCGTTCAAGAGCAAATCGGTATGATGTTTTGGCAGTTATTCACGTTTAAATATTTCTCATATTTTTTCTCAATATTTTCGAAACTACAGATTTTATCGATCTAAAAACCAGCATATAGAAGTAGAATACTAATGAGCATTTTATTGCAAAATTTCGTCAAGATCGTATAATTAGAAGACTAAAGAATTTTGAGAAGATCATGAGTGATATGAACTAGCCAAACAAAAGCTCCTGAGTGCACATCAAGTGATTGTCACCTTTTCTCTTTTATCATTGTCCCAAATAATATATGAGATTATTTAGTTCCTAACTGATTCTTGAATTAGGACTCACTATCCCGATTACTGATTTTATTGAGACTTAAACGAAAATTTTCTTGAAACATGACGCCTTATTGAGAACTGTTTTGAACATCCGCTTCTGAAAAAATATGCATCTGTTCTATTTTGTTTATCTCAATCAAGATAAATAATTCCATAAAGAATATGCTCATGACTGAAGTAACCAGTTTCCAATATAAGATACAATTTCTTCACATGTACTTACTATCATCACTTGACAAACCCAAACTTTCTTATCCCAGTATCATCAAAACAATACTAATAACATCAGTTTAAAAAAATGACTAATCAATGCTATCGATGATCTATGCAATTCATATTATACCAGTCATTAGAAGCATTACTGGAGCCAAGTATCTTTCATATTTGTCCTATCAGAAAGTATGTATTTTCCTCTTACCAAAACTGTAGACCAACATTTGGTAAATTACGCTTCCAATATAGTTTTTTACTTCAAAACAAACATTTGTTGATTAATGAGTCCAAGCAAGAGAATCATTTCAAACGTATGCCGATTCATAGTGTATTATATCCAAGATAAATTGAAGGAGCCAAGAGGTATCCAATCAGTTCTCTAAAAGCAGCTTTAGAAGGAGGAGAAGACAACGTACTAAGCTTTAAAGAACAAATCTTAATCACTACAACAATAATGAATTTACATCCTGTTTTCTGTTAACACACAAAGAAAGAATAGCTTCTGAAACCCCTGTTTGTTCAATGTGCTAGGAAGCTGTTCACATCGCCACTACCATTAACCAATGATTTGAGCACTACACCAAGTTCTTTTAGCATGTAAAACATTGAAATTACCATCTGACATATTTTAACAAAATTACAATTATACAAATATCACGAAACACAATTGAATGTAAGTAGCATGATCGAAGAAATCCTCAAGATATACACCAGCCTGCCTCAATTCTTTATCATTTATGATATCAATCAACATTAACTTAAATGTGGAAGTAGCAATTTTATGAATAAAAAATATTCTATGTAAATTGTCGTGAAATATTTCATCTGTTTTATTTTATTATATGAAACTGAAATAGTATCAAGGTTCAAACCTTTATGAATTGGTGACCTTCCAATTATGGACTTGTGTAGGAAAGTTTTAAAAATGTTGAGGTCTTGAAAAATACCTCAGCATACAGAAAAATTCCTATTTCAAATAATTAGAGAAAGATCAATATTTATAATTATCCTTAACTAGAAAATAAAAAGTAATAAGGGATTATGCGCAAGAAAACTCTCTCACAGCTCGAAAGCAATACAACTGGTGTGCTGATAAAAGATGTGGTTAAAATACCTCTACGTACTGCAAGGTTATGATATGACGAAAAATATAAGAGGATAAGTCAAATTGTAGTGTTTTACTTGATAACATCATTTTTAAAATTAACAATTTGTAACTAAAATTTTAAAAGGGTGAAATTTTTACTTGAAAGAAGACTTTTTCAATATTGAATTTGGCTCATTTCTATAGACTCATATAGTTGATAGTTGTTTAGTTTTGTTTTTATGCATAGATCGATGATTCGTCACCTTTCCCGATCTTATGAAGTCTTTTGAAGCACTTTTTCTAACATTTCTTTGAACCAATCGAAATGAGCTTTTTTTTTGGAGCGATTGACAAATAATATCTTTTTGGTGGCCAAATGTTCATGTAATATTGAATATATGCAAGTGGAACTAACGCCCAAGTATACTTCAATCTTAGATATGTCAAATAACGAGCTTGTAATATGAGTTCACGCACAGCATCGATGTTTTCTGACATAACAGCAGACTTTGGATAAAATTCGTCCTGTAGCGATGTGCGACCACGATTGAATTAGAAAAACCAGCAAAACACAGTGGCTCGAGATGGTGCTTCATCGACAAAAAACGAAGCGGGTTGATCGGCACACTGCTGTTGATTTAATTTATATCGTAAGTCGAAGAAAATCATCGCACGACAATCTTCACGATTTAACTCTGTCTTTATATCAAGATTAATGTTGCAAGTTACTATAAACAACACAAAAAGCACTTGTATGACAACACATTCTGACTATGTTCACTATTGAAAATGTTAATTCTTATGATGACAATGTAAAATTTTACATATTCACATCAGTGTTGACATAACCCTAAACTTAAGTAGCAGTCCTCTTATGGTGAGGCTAAGCACTTATGGCCTCTTATCATTTTTATAAAATAGATAAAGGAAGGAACCTGAAACTTCCTGACATCAGAGATATTTGAAAGTGAACAAATGCAGATTTCTGAACTAACATACCCGAATTTTTCAGGGTTTTTATTGAGGTTTAATATTTCGTGCCCAATAATTTAGTCAAATGAAGTAATTTTGAATAATTTTCAAAATTTGGCATGTACTGAAATTCTTTTACCACAACTTTGTTATCACGGATATGCTGCATGCATATTTCTATGATACTTCGTATCACGAGGCAATTATCAGTAGCATTATCATAAGGCAATTGGAAATTTTCAATAATTCTAGGATAACTTGCATTAATGAAAGTTGAAAGGAGGTTATAAATAGAGTCTCATTTAAAGGTTACAGCGGGAAGCATTCAAGTAGGTATAGAAGAGGAGGAGGAACTGCAATATACTACAAAAATATGAACCAGTGCAAAAAAATTATGGATGATAACAAACATGGAAATAACTACTGATAATTGTAGTCTCGGAGCCTAGCATGAAGGTAGATCATTTTACAAAAAACCCAGTTCTCTCAGTTACCTTCTTGGATCTTTCCTGGAGCTACTTGAAGAAATATTGAGCTCAAATCAAAACATTATGTCGATTCGTAATGCTAATAATAATATCTGCAGTGAAATTAATTCAATATATGAACACACGTCAATTACAATGGATACAGGATTGTAAATTATTTTATTCCTGTACTGGTATTCACAGTCTAAACAGTATTATCATAGATCACATAATCACAGATCAAGAAATGGACTAGAAAATAAAGGTTTTACCATAATATGCCTCTGACCATGAACTGATTGAGGTTACATATCGTTGCGAGATGAAAATACGAAAGCTGTGCAATTATAAAGAACTTAAAATGAATATTAAGAAAAACAAGATGTAACGGACACTGAAATTGATAAACTGGCTGAAAAATTCATAAAAATGATATAAAAAGGTGAAATTATGAGTGCAAGAGACAGCATATAAACTATTAAAAAGGAACCCTGGGCACGAAATTTTATCCTCTCAGTTCAAAAAATTTGGGAAACGAAGTGAAATCATTAAATAATGAAAACAACATACTATCTGTTGGATTTGATATTTCAACGCACTTGTTGTAATTTTCGAAATTTGAACTGCAAATGGTGATAAACGATAAACGAATCCGAGGTCAAAAGTAATTCTCTTCTGCCAATCCGACTGCCCGGTTCGTCCCTAAACTCGCCAACTTTTTTTTTCGCTGTTCCTCATTGAAAAGTTGTTTTTCATATATTTTCTAATGTACGAATCCGGTCGAGCTCAAATTAATATCTAGATGTGAAATAATGACGCGAAGGCTCGGCATAATTTCGTGAAGAAAAATTACAAGAATTTTTACTTTAAGATTTTGGCAAAAATATATATGAGAAGCTTTTCAACCTTTCATTTCAACCAGATCTTCATTTTTTCAGTTCCAAAACTGCAAAAAATTACGTTCATTTGACTTCGGATAACATATCTCGTAATCCTGTGTTTTAATCATCGTATATTATAGTTCTTCAAGAAGTAATTCACAAATTTTTGTGGGAAAATGGACTATTGAACCAGCGCGCAAAAGCTTCTAACTAAACGTCAGTGCTTTTGAGGATTTTGTTGGTTCAATTTCAACAAAATTTTCCTAAATAGATTATATAAAGCACTCACCAAAACGAGACATCTGACAGTTTCCAGTATTATTTATGGTTTTATAGCGATGGAATGTTTTCACAGTGTAGGGTAAATGTAGGCAATGGGAATCAGTAGGCAATGGTGATCACCTCAAAATAATAAAAATTGAACGCGAATCACCGATGCCAACATAACTACACGATAGCTATACGTCATTCCCGTGCGTGGCCGGTAGTTCACTCAGTTAGCGCGATGCGTTGGAGTGTGACGGGTGTGAGAAGGTTTCGCGCTATTTTCATCTAATTTTTCGAGTTGATAAATCCCGAGGTAAGTCACAAAATAACAAATATTTATTTCTGTACTTGCAAAGTGTAACAGTCGTAGCATTTTAGTGTTCAATTCAACAGCTATATTGTTGTTATAACCTATATTTTTTTTGCCAGGATTATTTTTCCGTCTTTTTGCCTATGTAGGTAATCGGAATCAGGTGATCCCAATTACCTACATAGTGATCCCCATTGCCCACACTACCTAATCTCGGTAAAACAGTATGATTTTTTGTTTTTAGATGCCGAAAGTACGTTCTAGAACGACTAATAAAGCTAACTGGACTATGGACGATCTGGAAAGGGCTATAAAGCTCATCGTTGAACAGAATTATTCGATAAGAAAAGCCGCGAAGACTATGAATATTCCATTTGCCAGTCTTTACAAGAGGTACAAAAAAATTTTGATAAGGCACCTCGTCTCGGCCGTCAAACTGTTTTCACTCCTAAAATAGAAAAAGAATTCGCGGACCTAATCAAGAAAATGGCCAACATTTTCTACGGCTGCACCCCGAATCAAATAAAAAGAGCAGCATTTGAATACGCTGAAGCCCTAAATCTGAAACACGATTTTAATAAGAGTACAAGATTGGCTGGTCGAGTTTGGTTTGAGGGATTTATTGCCAGGAATAATATTTCTGTGAGGAAACCCGAAGCTACTAGCATCAATAGGGTTACAGCTTTTAACAAGACTGAAGTTGGTCAATTCTACACGCTGCTCGAGGAACTAATGGGAAAATACAAATTTTTGCCGAAAAATATTTACAATTGTGACGAACCCGGCATCTCTACCGTCCAAGAGCCTGAAAGAGTATTAACTGCAACGGGACAAAAGAGAGTAGGGTCCATAACAAGTTGGGAGAGGGGTAAAAATATCACTATGCTCTGCGCCATGAGTGCTGGAAGTGGATATTTCTCGCCAATGTTCATTTTCCCCCGAAAGAGGATGACCCCGACTCTGGAAAAGGACGGACCAACAGGAGCAATATACAAATGTTCGGACAACGGATGGATAAATGAAGAACTTTTCCTTCAATGGCTCAAACATTTTACCCAGTGTGCCAAACCTTCTGCAGAAGAGCCGATACTTTTAATATTGGACAATCATGCTAGCCACAGTTCACTGGCCATCTTTGAGTATTGTTAGGAAAACTATGTCCATATGCTATCTCTTCCACCCCATACATCTCATCGCATGCAGCCTTTAGATGTGTCCTTTTTTGGTCCATTCAAAGCTGCGTACAGAAGAGAATGCGACTTTTTTATGAAGAACCAACTTCTACAACGAATAACACCCTACGATATTGCTTCGTTGGTAAAAAAAGCATTCTCTAATGTTGCCTCCATGAGTAAGGCCGAAGCAGGATTTAAAGCAACGGGCATATTTCCGATAAATTCCAATTTTTTCTTCAGATGAAGACTTTATAGCTAAGTCCTTCAGTCAGAGCCAATCGTTGTTCAAGATCTTGCTGACTCTATTTCAGGATCACCTTCTGTTGGTGCTATTGCCTCCATATCATCCATAACAGCTACTATCGAGTTAGAACGAAATAGTCCTATTCCAAGTACATCCACATTTTGTCCCACTACATCTGAACGAGCGACTACACGGTTGTCTCAATTTGATGTACCATCAACATCTAAGGATCTGCTAAGTGTTCAGAATTTCATTCAAATGCCTAAGAAAGTAACAGTTGCCAAGACAAGACAAGGAAGACAAAAACAGCACGCAACGATTTTGACATCTACACCTATCAAAGACGCCCTAGTTGAAAAAGAAAATAAAAAGAAGGCCAAAGCTGTGAAAACCCAAGGAAAAGGAAAAGGAATAGGAAAGAAAAGCAAGCCACAGGAAATCAGTCGTGAGAAGGTAAAGAAGAAAATACTGCAGGAATCCAATGATACTTCGATGTCAGACGTGAATACGGATGAGTTATGCCAGGACGACGAAAACGATGATACAGAAGATGCAAGCAACTTGTGTCTTGTATGTGGTGAATTTGGACGAAACAATGAAACATGGTACCGATGCACTTCTTGTGGGCTCTGGGCTCATGCCGATTGTACTGGATGGGACTCTGCGCACAATTATGTGTGCGATATGTGTTGATCACCATTGTCCACATGCTAATCACCATTGCCAACAGGTGTTGACAATCGTGATCAAACTGATTTTTTTTTTAATTTAATTTGGTACCAAAATTAATAAGCCAAAGTAATTAAAGTTGATCTCAATTGATAGTATTGTAAGTAAAGTTAATAATAAGAACAGAGCAATAAATAGTTGATTCACATATTTGCTTTTATTTTAATTTTCGCTTAAGTGATCCCCATTGCCTACATTTACCCTAATTATAATTCCCCAGAGCAACTACCGCTGTAATTTTTCTGATGATTGTATTCCTCTTATAAGACATTTTATACATGAATAAAAAATTCAGTATAATTATTTCCAATTGCTCAACATAACAATAAAGATGTCATCCATCGACAATATATGAACGTACCATAAAATCACACTTGAGAACTTCTTCAGTTTACATTTGAATGCCTGTGTTTTCATTCATTATTTTGATCAGAATATAAAAAATAAATAATAAAAAATTTCTAATCTCATTCATTTTTGTTTCAGGAAAAGGAAACAGTTCATAGCAATATGAGCTAATATGGAATGAACATGGAGAAGGCAAAATTTCAATTGAATTGAAAGCTTCTTA
The DNA here is from genome assembly GCA_034642435.1 of Megalocaria dilatata. Lineage (NCBI taxonomy): Eukaryota > Metazoa > Arthropoda > Insecta > Coleoptera > Coccinellidae > Megalocaria > Megalocaria dilatata. The sequence goes on along the minus strand of CM067854.1, from coordinate 95,084,314 downwards.
TATTCAATTGTGTGAATTAAAACATATATGGCAAATATCCTTGTATATTATTAAAATGCAATAAATGATTGATATTTCATTTTTTACCTTTTCGAACATGAATCATTTATGTTTATTATACAAGGAATCATTTATATTATGCAAGGAGAAATTATGTATCATAATACTCTTTTTATTTTGATCAACAAGAGTGTGATTCAAGTTCAAAACAGGAAGGAAACATAAAAAGTGAATTTTAAATTAAAATCAGTGAACATGAATTTAAAACTCCCATCTACCATCTTTGTTCAAATTAAAGAGCCAGTCGTGTTCTCTAGGGTCCACTTCAGTTTGATCGTCTACACTGATGTCATATCTCAGTGGTCTTCTACGGAAGGCTTGTGCTACATTTGAAACAAATATGTATAACTCACTATTCACAAAGTGATCTTTACAGGTTTGAATAAAAATTTCTCTCTGGATTATGTTGAAAACACAAATTGTTCACCATATAATGTGAAAGAATATTCATTATAGAAGCTTACCTTTTGAAATGGTTGTATCAGAGGGTCCAGATGATTGTGATGTTTCACCTGTAGAAGTATAAGAATTTATTGAAATGGTTCGTAAACAGAGTGAGTGTTAGAAGTCCACTGCATGCTTGTTCAATATAACTCAACATAAACCAGCTGTTTAAGAGCAAGGTAAGTAATATTATTTTTTTACAGTTATTTACATTCTGAAGCTCTAGCAAAAAATGTTCAAGAAATAAGTATAGGAATCTATTAATGGTGATAAAACGAACCTGTTGTTATTTTTGTTAATGTTGTTAGTACGGAAGGACACATTTCAAACTGTTGCCTTATAGCAAGATTTTCTCCCTCGCAATAAATTGCTTTGTCTAGATTTGTTGCTTCTTCTCCTGATCTGATTACAAAACGTTTCTGTATAATTCTTCTAGTATGTACATTACCATCTGCATCAATTTCTTCTGTTTCATGTATTTGTTCTTCATTTTCCCCAAAGTCTTTAATGAATTGCTCTACTTTTTCATCCGCATCTCCACCATGGAATGTAACTTTTCTTATTTCTACTGGCATTTGAACTCTTCTATGAATGGTGTGTGAAAACGCTGGATCATCACTAGGTTCAATAACTTCAGTTACATATGGCATGGATGATTCTTCAAAGAATTCTGTTGTTATATTTCTTCCGGATGACGTGGTACCTTCTTCAAACCATACTTTTCGAACGGCGGCAGCAATATCTACACTTTCCTTAGACATATTTGGATCTATCGTATCTGTAGAAGAGACCATTGTATTTGATCCGCCACTTGTGAAACTTCCAGAAAAAACTGAATCAGTTTCATATTGGTAGGTAGCATGGGTAGCTGTAGAACTTGTTGGTTCCAAGCTGTCAGTACTTCCAAGCATGAGTTCATGTAAATGCTCATCAGCATCATCTCTCACAGAGGAACTCAAGTCTTTTCCTGTATCAGAACTACTGTGATCAGCAAATATTTTAGGTTCATCCTCATCTAAAGAATCCATTTGAGGTCTAGTGCACATTGCGGCACCAATATCTAAAGAATCGCTGCAAACTATATTGCTGCCATCAGTTTTATTTTCAATGCTATCTGTAGTAATATTTTTACTGAGCTGATTATTGAATTCAATTGAGTCTGTACTGGCTGTCATTAAATCCATTCCAACATTTTTCTGATCTAAACTATCGGTACTTCCGTACTGAATAGGTTTGTCTTGTTCAATATCTAAGGAATCTGTGGATGTTACCATAGGGTCATCATCTTTATATGAGATTCGTTCAGAAGATTTGTTGAGTGGTGCATCAAGATCTAAATCTGGAACTTTTGAAACTTCTTCGATTGAATCTCCCCTACCTAAAGATTCCGTTTTCTCAGGTTCCTTGAGATCTATGAATCTTTCAACATTATTTTGTGCTTGTCGAATTATCTCATCAATTTCAAACATCCGTTTCTCGTAATCCTCTTCATCAGATTCTGTTACTTTACTTCTCTCAGTTACATCTTTCTCAATTTTTTCTACCTCCTGTACCTCTTCAATCTGAGAAAGTAATTCCTCTTCTTCTTTTACTTTTATTTCAGTTTTATATACAGCAATACAGGCTCTTTCTAATCCTTCAAATTCTTTCAGAGAACTAACAGAAATATCATCACCTTTATTAGTGTAATATCGTGTTTTGAAACTACCATTACTAGAAGATTCTTGAGATCCTGAACCATGATAAATTCTTTTTGTTTCCAAAGACATTGCTCTTTCTAAGTTCTCGAATTCCTGTAAACTAGACATGGAAATGTCGTCATGTTCTCCAGATCTTGTAAAATACCTTCTTCCAGCTAATACATCATATTCAGGTGTACTAGAGTAGGAATCTTTGATGCTTCCCAAACTACCGCCTGATTCTTTTTGAGATCCCAGACTTCCAATTCGACTAGATGCAAGATCTATATCATTTATGTCCTCTTCTTTGATATCTTCTAAAGGCCCTCTTTCAAATTCCATTTCATAACCATATCCTGCTGCACTCATAGCTGCATGATCACCATGAAACTGTTGTTCTATCCATTTTCTATTCGCTTCTAATTCTTGGTCATACTTAGATCCATAATCCTTCGTCGTTGCATCTCCTTTCGTTTGAGGCGGACTATCTTCAAATTCAAACTCTAATTCATAATTTGTGTCGGGAAAATATTTCAACTCTGTCATTTTTGTTAATGGAGTAGGATCAGACCTAGCTAAATATGCATCTATTTCTTCATCTCTTTTTCGGTGGGATTTTGGCTTAGCTTGAATTGCCATACTTTTACCTTCAGAATCCATTTCACTTGCTTCCTTTCCAATTTCTTCGATGACAACAAAATCATCTATTATATCAGGTTTTTCAACCAATTCAAAAGAATCACTATTTGGAGAATCAGAAGCTCTCTCATCCTCACTTATGGTTTTTTCAACTGAACCAATATCTCTCGATATTTTTTCTATTTTAAGTGGCTCCTCTTTCCTCGTTTCATATGCATTTTTTTTTGAGCTTTCCGTTCCTTCCAAAATAATATCTTCAGTTTCATAATAATATTGATTCATAGCCTTTTGTTCATCAGTACGAGAAATTTCAGTATCCGGAGACTTTCTATTTTCTTGTTCTAGTTCTTTACGCTCAATCTCTAATTCTGGGTATCTAAATTTACTTTCATCTAGAGGAGCCATGTGTTCTGTAACTTTTATGTCAGGTATTGATCCTGGACTAGCATCTTTTATTTGATTGGCTCTTTCTATTCTTTCTTTTTCAGCACGTTCCTTCGATTCCGATTCCGTTTTTTCAGCATCTATGTCTTCTATAATTGGACAAATTTGTTTTATCTTATGAACAGGTGAAATGTGGGCTACCATATTGAATGCAGCTTCGGCTTCAGCTTCTTCAAAGCTTGACTTTTCACTTGATGTATTACTTGACTTTCCATGGGAATCTCGTCTTTCAGTCGATTCTTGCCTAATAGATAAGTCCATTGCCTTATCATGGGGTGTTTCCAGCTTTGTAATTTCTGTATCTGGTTCCTGTTCATCTTCTAAAAGTGTCTGCGGTTCTGATGATTTGACAACACTATGAATCAAAGATGGAATAAATGAAGTGCTTTCTTGACGTCGATGTCCTTTCTTTTTCAATTCTTCATGACTTGACTTTTGAGTATCCATGGAAGATAGAGTTTCTGTGGTTACTTGGCTGCAAACACTTGATATTCCATTGTTGGTGATAGTTGCTGATAAAATAGTCACAGACTCTATCGGTTCCACAGATACAGCAGGAGTTGAAGTTGAGGAATCTGTGAATACAATGTTTTCTGAAGTTTTTGTCAATATTTCATTATCTTCAAGACTAAAATGATCTGAAAATGCTGATTGCAGGCTTTCTTCGGGTCCTCCAGATTCCGTTCTTGATAATTCTATCACAGTTCTCAACTGAGCACTTGAAGTACTAGACAAACTTACACTAAGAGCGCTTCCATCATCAAGACTTGTACCAAATTTCTCATCAATGTCATTGGATTCCATATGTGGAGAATCTGTAGTAAGAATTTTGGGTTCTGGTTGGAAGGTCATTTCATATGATCGTTTCATTTTGGAAGGAATATCTACAGTATCAGTAGAAGAAGGTATCGATGGCATTTGATTTGATTGATCTTCTGAAGTGAATCCATTATTTTCGAAATCCGGTGTTGGCCAAAATTCACTGTCTTCAAACATTTGTTGGTCAACTATGTCAATGTCAGCTTCAAGATCACTATTTGTGGGTACCAAAGTCTCAGAAGTTTCAGATATTTCGATACTAGCAAGATTTCCTGAGCTTTCACTTTCGATACTCATCATACTTTCTTTCGAACTCAAACTACTGATAGCAGTATGATATTCTCCGGAAGTAACTTGAGATTTCATTGATAGTTCTTGCGAATTCAAAGCTGATTCGTACTCTGAAGATCCTGTGGGAAGTATTCCTTCCAAATCAGATGAGCATGGCCTGCTTTTGTTGTCAATCTCAAAACTGTGATAATGACTTTCTCCAGAACTAGAATACGTTTCTAGATCTATGCCAGATTTTCTATCTACTTTTCTAAAACTGCTTTCATCATGTTTTTTTGATTTTCTGAATACTACTTCTACAGAGGTTTCAGAATCAATTTTTTTGCTTGATGAACAGGTGGAGTATAAATCATCAGGTGTTTTATTTGACCCTATACTTGATTTGGAGTCAGAACTTGAAGTACGTTTAATACTCTCTTTAGAATTCTCCTTTTCTTCACTAAGTTCTAGTTCATCTGATACACGTTCTCCTGCATATTTCTGCATTTCGGATTGCGTATCTGCTTTGAGTGAAGGCCATTCCTCTTTTTCAGCATAAGTAGTTTTAATGTGATCGTTGTTTTGTTCGTTTGGTGTATGAAATTCCTGACTAACATCAGAGCTGATCATTTCTCCTTTAATGGTTGTAGTATACTCGCTTTTAGTTTGTTCGCTCTCTTTTTCATTATTTGTGATTTGGTCTTTGTAATCAGTAGCAGAAATTTCAGTTTTTAATTGTGTTTGGCTTGAGCTTTGATCATCTACTTTCTGGAAATCTTCTGCTTTTGTTTTAATCTGAGTGTTATCTAGCTCATCTATTAATGATTCAGTGACATTTTCATCTTCCTCCAGTATGATATCTTTTCTCTGTACATATGATTTTTCACTTTTTATCAGTTCATCTTTATTCGTATACTCCTTTCTATCACTTATATTTTGATTTTCTTCAGCTTGCTTTGAGGGTACTGTACCATTAGATGAAATATTGATTGCACTCTGGTCTTCTACTAACGAATCGTAGACATTTTTCAGATGATCACTGTACTCTGCCTCTAGTTGGCCCATCTGTTGTTGAAGAACATTTGAATAGTCATAATCAGCTTCGCTATACCGAAGATCTTCATCGGTTATTTCCATACTTGAAGCTTGTGTGTCACCCCGACTCAACTTTGAAATTTGCCTCTGACGTCTCTCAAGAACAGACTCTACCAACTCAACTTCTCTTTGATCTAATCCCTTTGCTTCCGCTAGTTCTTTTAAATAATCTGTTACATGTTTTTCAGAATCTAAAGATTCGCTTTTACTTGTAAGTCCTCTGTTGAAATTTTCGACCTTCTGGATTTCAAGTTCAATTTCTTCGATTAGCGATTTAGCTATTAGTTTTGCTTCTTCGGGATCCACTTTTTGTTGATGTAAACTTTCCAATATAATTTTTTTCATATCATCATGATCATCAAATTCTAACTTATTGGAGGGTAATGAATCGGATGGTTCCTGATCAAATTTTTCAGATTCTAAATTTGTTTCATCTGTTGTATTTTCATCTATATATTTATCATCATTTATTTTATCAGATGTGGAATCTGATCTTGTATCGATGGATTCTCGGTTACATGAGGATGGTAAGGAAGTTAGTTTTTCTTCTTTCAAAATTTCTGATTCAACAGATACTTCCCATATTGTATTATCTATATCTTCTTTTGGTTGATTTATTACACTATAACTTTCAGACTTAGATTTTACTATATCTGATGATAATTTTGAATCCTTTGAAGTTTCTGCATATTTTCTACATATTTCTTCCCTTTGGTTACTTGGTTCCCCTGACATTTTTTCTTCCCTCTTAAATGGTGGTGTTCCTATCTTGAAATCAGCTATCATTTCAGACTTCAGTTCATAAGTTCCGCTTAATATCTTACTGTCTTCAGGTGGCTTAATTGCAATTTCTGTCCTTTTTACATAATGAATATCTTCTGGTCCTTTTATGCCTTGTTTACATTCGTCTCCAATCGAATCGGATGTAGCCTGATCATGAGAACCTTCAGAAATTTCGTTATTTTCAGGTGATATTGAGTAGCTTTCTGATATTTTTACTTGATCAATTTCTTGTTTTGAACTCTGTTTAAATTCTTGACTAGTTGGTTCCTCTGATATTCTGATTTCTTGTCGTGGTTTTCTCGTTCCAGTTTCTATTTGTTCGAGTTCTTCACTAATTATTTTGATCTGGGATGGACCTTGATCATGAATCTCCTCTGAAATTTTAATTTCGCAAAGTGATTTGATTGGAAGTTCTGGTTTCCTTTGATTCATTTCTTTATGGGAATCCATTAGCTCAAATTCTTCACTAACAGTTTTGATCTTTAAAGGGGCTTGATCATGAATCTCCTCAGATATTTCAATTTCTTCAGTATATTTTGTGGTAATTTTGATTTCTTTTTCCTGATCCACTTCAGGATGGAAATCCAGAAGTCCTTCGTTAGTAATTGAAACTTGTGATAAAGCTTGATCTTGTATATCTGCTGATATTGTTACTTCTTCAAGTGACTTTAATGATGATTCTAAATCTTTTATATCTTCTTCTTGGTGAGATTTCGTTTCAGTCACTGCTTCGCTAGCAATTTCGATTGGTGATGAAGCAGGTTCATGAATATTCTCAGATGGTTTAATTTCTTCGTGTGAATGTATTGGTGTTTCTGATTTTTTTATATGATCTACTGCTACTTGGGAATATATCTGCTTGTGTTCTTCACTTATAGGTTTGATTTCTGATGGAGAGAAATCGTGAATATCATCTGATATTTCAAGCTCTTCAATTGATTGCGTTGGAGTTTGTAATGTTTTTATATGACCTACTTCTGCTTGAGAATCCTTCTGCTTAATATTTCCACTTGTACTTTTTATCTTTTCTGAAGCGGTATCATACATATCTTCTGATATACCAATTTTTTCAACTGATTTTGTGGGACCTCCTGATTTTTCTGTTAGATTCAATTGTAGTTGTTCAGTTTCTCCACTACTTTTGATCGGTAGTGAAACTTGATCAGAGATCTGCTCTGATATTTTACTTTCTTTGGATGATATTGTTGAAATATCTGCTCTTTCTTTCAATATGTTCTCTGAAATTTCAATTTTCCTTGGTAATTTACTAAATCCTTTCAATTTTCTGATTTTGTGCATATTTTCTAATCGAGAAACAATAATTTTCAAATCTTCACTCCCCAAATCTATTTCAGATAGGTCATCAGTTTCTCCTGATATTTTATTTTCATCAACTCTATGGCAGTATGCAGACTCTTTTGATTGATCAATATCAGTTGGTCTTTCATTTAGAGATTGAATATCTGATGAACTTTCAATATTTATTTCCTGTGATATTTTGTCTTCGTCATGAAACATAACTGAAATTTTTGATGTTTTGTCCTCATTATCATTTTCTTGTTCAAATCCAATTTGTTGGATGTTTTGAATTGTTGATTTCTTCTCTGATGATATTTGATTTTCTAATGTTGGTATATTCTGTGTTGATATTTCTGATACCTTTTCATGATGACTATCATCCAACATTTTGATATGTTTTACTTCAGTAGCTGAGCTTATTTGGCCCTTTGCCGTTTGGGAATCTGACTGTTCTGATCTCTCAAAAGATGTGTTTGGATCAACAATGATATCTTCCGATTTAGAAATCCCATTTAAAGATTGGTCATCATTTATTATTTTTGTTTCAGATTGTTTAGATAATTCCAATATTTCGGAAGCAGGAATCTCATTGGCCTCTTGAATTTTGTCCATGTTAAATACTAATACGATTTCTTCTTGTTCTGAGACGGAAGTTATTTTTTCCACTTCATTTTCTACAGCAAACTCATCACTTTCTTCACTTATTCTTCTTTGTTTTCCTGATAATGTGAATGTTATTTCTGGTATATTTTCTTGTTTATCAAATTTAGATTTTTGTCCTCCTGAAAGAGTGTTGGAATCTACTTCTATTAGTTTTTCCGACTTTTCTGTTTCACTTTTGTCAACATGAATTTCCGCAGCTTCATTTTTCGGAATAATAAAATTCATGTCGTCATATTGTAAGTCTTGCACAGAGTATTTTTCATGTTCAGATGCTGATACAGTATCTGTCCTTTCATTTGTTGGCATGTCTTTTGAGAGGATTTGACCGGCTTCTTCCGATGTCACTTCAGGTGAAGCAATAGATTTTCTTTCAGGAGAACCTTCATCTTCAAGGTCAATCGTGAGTTGTTCCTTAATCATTTCTTTTTTGATCTGTTCTTCGTAATATTGTTTCCTTAATTTTGTACTTCTAGCTGATACTTCATACAAATCTTCAGTAGGTAATGAAGCTGATCGTTCATATCTTGTTCTTTGGGAGACAGAAGGAGGAATAAAGACACTCATTTGCCTCTCACGTATTTGTGGGACCCTGTCCTCAATTTCAGAATCTGAAATATAATGTTCAACGTCTCCGCTATCTGAAATATAGCCTGCATTATCGCCTTGGCTACTGGTTTCTTCAGGTCCTTCTGTATCTGTCTCAACACTGTCAGATTTATGGACTTCTTTCGATGAATCTTCAATGTCTTGTGGATGTTCTGTTTGTATTGGCTGTATATTTGCTGGTTTGTGTTCTTCATAAATTTCGATTTTATCGGATGATGATACTGTTTTGTTAAGTATAGGTTGATCTTTGAAAAGAGTACTAGTGGTTTCTATTTCATCCTTTGATTCTACCAAACTGATTTTCTCGGTGGTAGTTTCTGCAACACTGTGGGAGAATTGTAACGTTCCCCTTGGTTTGGGTACTGGTGGAGCATCTGTTCCTTGAATTGAATTCCTTTTGGAGAGGGTAATCATTTCAGACGGTTTTTTCGATGGATCTTTTGTAATATTTTCCCAGAATTTTTTCTTATCTTGATAGGATATATCTTCAGTTTTGTCATTCTCATCCAAAAGGTCATCTCGAACAGGTGATATTTGTTTGATTACTGTTTCTGTGTCCTTAGGATCATCGCTTTGCTCTTTGGACTTTTGATGTCTTGGCCTTGGCTGAGGGGGTTGAATGTTAGTTGGGAATTTTTGTGGAGAATCCGTTAGTTGTTTGCAGGAGATGTCTAAAAAGAGTTTATTAGAGGTTAGGTGGTTCTAGCAATACGAAAATCAACCATAAGTATTCATTAGTTGAAAATTAGCCTGAAGCCGAATGGGACCAAATAAACTTTTTAATACTTACTGATTGAGTCATGGTTGTATTTTACACGAAATATTAATAGTTTGATTTTGAAAGCCAAAGTTTGCTAGTGCCAGACATTTTTTGTAAAGTTTTAACAACAATTAAATACATGCAAATAAAATCAAACATATCGGGCCTATTCGTATATTCTTCAAGTGGCATAAATTTCAATTACCTATATAGTTAATAAAAAAGGAAATGTTCTGTTTATCCAGTAGTGTAGTTTTTCTCAAGTTATCATTCTGTCCTTCATTTCTTCGTAACAATTTCTTTGGTTTATTTGAACTAATTTTTGAATATTCTGATTTTTTGCTCCAGCTTTTTCTTGTAGGTGTTGTGAGCCATCCAACAACAGCATCCATTATGGGTCTTTCAGATGGAGTGGATATGTTACTAAGAGATTTAGTTGTCCATAATTCTGCATGAGGATGTGAACACAGGCCTTCATAAGCTGAATATTTCGATAAAAATCTCTTTGGATTGATTTCAAGAATTTTTTTTGTGAGAGATTCTTGCAGGTATGGCTTAGGGTATTCTTCCGGTGAACTGGAAATATGTTCTTGAGATTTATTGTAAGATTTTGATGGGATAAAACATTTTCTGTATTTCTTGAGCTTTGGGGACACATGTGGACTAGGCATTATGGGAATAACATCTACTTCTATCCCAGCTTTACTGACACTTTGATTTTTATTCAGTTTAACTGGTGCCATATATACAATATCACCTACGGGAACGGTAAAATTGAATATATTCGTTAAATGAGGTGCTAACTATGTATAGCAGGTCCCGATATGTTTGGTGAATTGATGAGTGTAAAGAGTTTGAAACATGCACACGGTGTATTGTAGTGTGTGTATTAATATGATAGATGAGTATACACTTGAAGCCACATTCAACATCTACCTTGTGGGAGTTCAAAGACATCTGCTTGACTCTCGGGCGTTTTAGAGTCCAATTCATTGCTTTTTGAGAAAGTGTATTCATCCCATAAATTATTATAATCACCCTGGAAGGACATTACCTCATCCTGACTCAGTTGTGATACCAATTGTTGGTATTGCTCATTTTCCGCAGGATTTGTTAATTCGACTGTTTGCTTACTAACAGTTGCTAATTCGTCAGTTTCGGACGCCATTCGTTCGAATTTTCTTTCGACCCTCCTGAGTTTTTTCTCCCTAACTTTATATTTTTCTGAAAGTTCAGTTTCATCTAGCTGTTCTAATGTATCTAACGCGTTTCCCAAGTCACGAAGCTTTTTTTCAATAGTTTCAATATCATCTTGGGCTGACTGATTAGTTTTCTCAGTGAGATCCACGTTTTCTTCTGGTTTAATATCAACATTTCTAATTTCTGAGTTACTCATTTTAAGATCACGAAGCAGATTATCTAGTTCTTCATTTATTGGGTTTATTGCATCCACTTCTGTACTATTAACAGAATGTTCTTCTTCTGATTCAATTCTGAATAAAGGTTTTCTTCTCGTGTTATTGGTAATAGTTTTATTTTCTTCAGAATGTGTTTGTTGGATTTCATCTGGGTGGCCCTTTGATTGTTTTTTGTACGGGGAGTATTCTATTTTCAAATCTGTAATGAAATCTTCAGGAACCTGCATTACTTCACTAAATATACTACCTCTTTCACTGAGTTTTGTGACGATAATTTTTTTCTTAGGACTTCTCTCGTTAGAACTTTCAAAGTTTTGATATTCTGAAGTTTGAGATCTTAATTTTTCTTTTTCACTAGTTTGTGTGAACTGAGTATTTTTTTCAATTCTTTGTTCTGCTATGTTGTCTTCAATGATAGGAAGCTGCTCATCAGAATATTCTTGGTATTTATCCATGAGCATTCTGTCAATTTCTTCACCATGTTGTGAATCGACAGAAGAGATTTCATCTGATGTGATATCATCCAAATCGGTCACAACCTCTTGTTCCTTATTCTTCAGTATGTTGGTTCCCCCCTCAAATAAGGATACATCTTCAACAATCGTACTTTCTGCTAATTTGTCATTCTTAAATTTTGGTAGACATTCATTTTCCATATGTTCCTGCACTTTCTCTAATTTTTTTATTTCTCTTGTTATGGTTTCATGTATATTCTTATTTCTATTACTTGCTTGATTCATGTTTTCGCTTAAGAAACCTCTGATTTGATCTTCATTTGATTCAGAAATACTCATATTAGTAGTCTCATGCATAGTCGAGTTTTCAGGTTTCTCCGATTCGGAAGACGCTAATTTGTTTATATTTAGTTGAGCTTTCAAGTCCTCATTGACTACCATCAGTTTTTTAAAAATTTCTTCTGAAGTATTATTTTTCAAGACATCTTTCATTTCCATAAGTTTTTCAGATATCACTATTTTCTTTGTAATTATTTCTTTTGGAGAATCCCCATCAATTGTTTCAACTTCTGTTTCAATTCTGATGGAGGAATCGACTTTGCTGGTGTTTGGTAATTTGGTTGCTTCAAATGTTTCTATTTCTTCTTTTATAAAATCAAAAGCCGTGTACTCTGGAATATTGACATAATATTCATCCTCCGGCTTTTCAGAATACGTTTGAATTTTGTTATCATAATAATTGTTGATTTCGTTTTGTATGAAAGTCGACGTATCCTTAAGTATATTGCCTATGTTTTCTTCAGAATCTTGAGATTCTGATTCTGTAGGAATATTTAGGATTAGTATATTTAAATTTTCAGATGTTAAATTACTTCTTATATCATGATACATTTCTGTTTCTTTATCCAGGAATGTTTTTGTATCTTCTAGAATTTTTAAGAACTCTTCAGCTTTATGATATGTGGAGGTTTTTTCTTTATTCTTGTATTTCTTATTTTTGAATAAAAATCCTAAAATGCGTTTTCTTGATTCTGTTGTCTCTACTTCATGTTTTGCATTTTTGTTCAATTCAAGTTTACTTTTAACCGAACTTTCATTTATTGCAGATTTCTTGGGCATTTCAGTTTCTTCTGTAAGATCATGAGGTTTGTCTATGTGAGGAGTTAATTTGGCCATTTCAAGAGGTGTCAATTTGTCAATTTTCTCTTGTGAAGTACTTCCCTTTCTCTTTAGTTGCAGTTGTGGTTTTGTATCAGTATGAAAACTATTTTCAGTTTCTTTAAATTTTTTCTTCAGAAAACCGAATATACCTCTCCTTTTATTCATTTTCATAGCGGTATTTTCGTTTTGACGATTTTCTGTTGTTATTTTGTCAGCAACTTTTGATTGTGAACCATCCAATTGATGTTTTGACGAAATTTCCACTTGTGGAATATTCGGTACTTGGATTCCTCTTTTTTCTGTTTTTGTACGCTCCCTTTGGTTTTCATTTTCAGTTACAAAATGTTTTCTTGATGTTTCAATATCCTTACCTGTGTCATACAATTGTTGTTCTGAAATCAAAAAATCTGTTGTTTCTTGGATATAATTGGGAGTGTAACAATCATCCTTGAATTTTGAAATCAATGCCCCTCTTAGCAATTCGAAAGTATTCTTCTTGTCCTTTTTTTGCGTTTTCAAATCTTCGTCTGGAACTCCTCTAATACTGACATTTATTATATCACCATCGATATTTCTTTCTCTATCGAGAAAAGTTCGAGTGATTTGTGCAAGTTCATGACTTATAACCATCGAGTCCACATTAGACAGGTTTTCATTTTGTTCTGCGAAGGCGCTGGATATTTGTTTGTTCTGCTCGATGGCTGAGCATTCCTCCCATCGAGTTTGTTCGCTTCTCTGTTCCCAAGGATCACTTGGTGATGATTGAATGGATATTCCATTGATTCTGATTTTTGATTCATTCTCGATCGAATTATTTCCTACTTCATATAGACTGTCTTCATATATTTCTTTTTCTTTGAACAAAAAAGCTGAAGATTCGTTTTTTAGTTGGGTTTTTTCGTATTCTTCCTGTTTTGAATTTTTTTCTGTTTCAGATTGCCCCATGTACCTTTTTTTCAATCTGTTTTTGAAATAATTCAATATTGCTGATTTTTCTTCCTTTTTAGAAGGCATTCGAATTTCAGTTGATATGTCACTTGAGATCTCCTGCTTGGCATTTGCTATTTCACTCGATGATTCTTGAATTATTTCATTCTTCACTTTAGATTCACTTTCAGTATTATATCTTCCTTCAGAGACGAATGGTTCAAATATATTTCTGTTTTCTTCATTCTTATTTTTTGAATATTTACTATCTTGATAATTTTCTATTTCACTACTAAGAAATTCACTTGTTAACAAGTATGGTCCACTATCAGTTTGTTCATGGCTGACTTTGTATATATCTTCGTTTTCACGTTCGTCTTCAATGTTGATTTTTTTATATTGTTCCTTCGTCATTTTAAATTGTTCATTTTTTTCTGACAGATTATGAGAATCGTTCATAGTTGTAGTTTTTGGGTTTTGAGTGAATATACTCATAAAAGCATTTTTCGCATGTTTTTTAGACTGTTTTGGTGTTTCTTTCAATCCTGTTTTTTCACTTTCATCAGTGTTGTCACACACTTCCTCAATAATTAATTCCTTATCTTTAGATTTCGTCATTGAATTGTTGAATTTTATGCAGTCATAAAATTGGATTTCGTTTTTGAGGAATTCATTCATTTGTGTAGGCGAACAATTTATATTTATTCTTTCATTCTGTAATGTGTCATCTCTTGTTATCATGTCAATCTGTTTTTCTTCTTCAAATGGCAATATTGCCAAGTGAGCTGGGCAATATTCACTTCTTTCAATTACCTGTCGACAATCCTCATATACTTCTTTTTCGTTGAATAGAAAAGCTGAAGAAGCTATTTTTAGTGCTAGAAGATCCTCTCCTTCATCACACTGTGCTATGTTATCCATAGTTACACAATCATCTTCTGTTTTAGTTTTCAAGTTATCTTTGAATAAGTCTGGAACAATGAAAGTATCAATCCGCATTTCTGTAGATTCATTGCCTTCTGATACTTTTCTGGAGCCGATGCTAAAATTTTCTTTCCTAGTTTCATCCTGCCTGAAATCGTTCAGTTGATTCAACTGTTCTAAATTAGAACTTCCAAGGTTGAACCCTCTATCAGAAGTTGTTGAATCTCTGAATAATGTGATTGCCCTTCTGTGTTCTAATATGTTTTCATTTATAGTCTTCATGTTTTCAGTTTCTGGCTCTATTGATTTTGAATATACTGCATCTTGATACAATTCTAATTCGCTATTCAGAAAGTCATTGCATAATTTTTGGAGAAGTATTGGCGACCAAATAATTTCGCTTTCATTGTGCATGTTGTCATCATTTTTTATTCCTTTATTCAATTCTTGTCTTCCAGAAAAAACAATTTTTTTATCTCTGACTTGGTCAGGTTCTGTAAACTCTCCATCTTCTTCTCTTTTTGATTCACTCTGAGTGTCACTGATTGATTTTCTCTTGAAGAAACTTATATTTCCAGTTTTTTCACTTTTCATGAGTTCCTCACTTTCTTTTGATGCTTTATAACTTACAGACGTTTTTGTAGTTTTATCACTCAGAATGCTGTGATCTGTATTGGAGCATTCACGATTTATTTCAACTGAATTAATTTGTTCGTCTTTTTGTTCCTCAGTTATATTGAAAAGCTGAGAATACTTTACATCATGATATTTATTCATTTCACTGGTTCGTAATTCTTTTGTTTTGTCGATTATTTCTTCGGAAGATAAATTTATTTCATCTTCATTTTGGTTAATATTATCATTTGAATTAAGGTCAAGCTTTTTGTCTCCAGGAGTCATTTGAGTGACTTCACTGTGTTTGGTTTCATTTTCCTCTTTTGACATTTCTTTGAATAAGCGGAAAACACCTCTTTTTTCATGCTTTTTAGGGAATAGTATACTTTCCTGTGTTATATCCTCATTAATAACAATTTTTTTATGATCACCATCAATTTTCAATGCAGCTTTATTTTCAGTTTGTTTCGGAAATGCATTGTGCTTTTTTTCTTTATCTGAATCAATTTCAATAGTTTTTTCTTCATTCTGGGGCATATCGATGGAACATATTTTTTCTCTGTTTATTTTTCTTTTTCTCTCACATTCCATGTCAAATTCATGATATTTCACATTATCATTGTAATTCCTGAGTTCCATGTTTAGAAATTCATTTGTAATATAACTAGTTTTATCCGAAGGCAATAATCCAGTTATAGCTTCTCCGCTTATAATATTCTGATTTTCACTTGGAATATTTATGAATGATTCATCGTTTGATGCAGGTATCTGAATATTGCTCAACCGAGAAATTCCGTCTTCATCTTTCCCTTTTTTTCGCGGAAGAAAATTTGTAATTTTTTCTTTCAACTCTGAATTGTCCTTTACAGATTTATTTTCCCGGGTCAATATCGGTTCCTTATCTATTGGTTTTTGTTTGTTCACTTTTTCTGTAACTAAACTGGTGGAAAAAGTTTTTGTTGTTGATTCCTCTGTGATATTATTAGGTTCTTCTAGTTCATTTTGATTTCCAAGTGGTATTTCTATAACGTTTTTTCCATTTTTTTTACGTATCTGAACCTTACTAGCTAGTGTTATTTCATCCTCACATTTAGTCTTTTCTTCTGCAAGAAAATGAGAAGTTATCTCTATCAATTTTGAATAGTTCTCCTTTGAATTTGTTTCCTTTTGTTCACCAGCCGTTTTAATAGTTTTTCCAGTGAACAAGGAACCAAAAAAAGTTTTTGTCGATGATTGTTTACCAGTTTTGTCAGATGCTTCTTTTAACTTTTTATTTCCGGGTGGCGAATCTATTATGACTTTTTCCTTCCTTGGCTCTTCTATTTTTATCTTGCTAGCATGATCTATACTGTCTTGATATTTTTCTTTTTCCCATAAAAGAAAATTTCTGGTTATCTCTCTAGATTTTGAATAATCCTCCTTCATCATATCTTTATCTCTTGAAACAAAGTCCGGAGCACTATCTCTGAGAATGTCTTTTTTCGATTTTTCCTTGAATGGACTGATAAAAACAGTTTTTTTTGATGATTCCTCTTCGATTTTTTTAAGAATATCTTTATTTTTCTGATTTTGAAGTGGTATTTCAATAACTTGTTCTTCATTTTTTTCGCGTATCTGAATCTTGCCAGTGAGATTTATCCCATCGTCATATTTATATTTTTCTTCTAGAAGAAAATTTGTTGTTATCTCTTTCATTTTTGAATAGGTTGAATATGTTTCCTTTAGAATAGAATTCTGTTCATCAGCGCTTGTAATATCTATTTTTGATTTTTCTGTGAAAAAGGTAGTAAAAAGTGATTTCTTAGAAGATTCCTTTTTGATTTTATTAAATTCTCCCTTTATTTCGGGATTTTCAAGTGGCTCCTCTGTAACTTCTTCCTTTGGTTTCTGTATTCGAAATTTACTAGAATCCTCATATTTTTCTCTTTCCTGTAACAGGAAATTTGCGGTTGTCTCTTTCGATTTCGAATTTTCATCCTCCTGATGGATATCGTTTGGAATATCTGGTTTTAATTTTCCTTCCAAAAAATGAGTTAGAAGTATTTTTTCTGATGATCCTTTGATTTCATCGGATTCTTCCTTCATTTTCTGATTTGCAAGTATCGTATGTATGACTTTTTCTTCCTTTGGCTCCTGTATTTGAATCTTTCTAGCGTGATATAAACCGTTTTCATTCTCCTTTTCTGGTGAATTTAAACTTGTTTTTATCAATTTTGTTTCTGAACAATTTCCCTTTAAATCTTTATTCTTCTTAACCAAGCTTGGTTTGTTATCTCTCGGAATATTTTTTTTCGATTTTTCTTTAAATAAATTAGTGGGAATAGTTTTTTCTAATGATTTCTCCTTATTATATTCAAGTTCATCCTTGTTCTTCCGATTTTCAAGAAATATTTCGTTTTTTTCGCGTATATGAATTATGTTAGTGATAGTTATTCCATCGTCATATTTATTTTTTTCTACTGACAGAAAATTTGTTGTAATCTGCTTCAATTTTGAAAAGTTGTCCTTTGAATCTGTTTCCTTTGAAATTAAGTCCTTTTGACCATCAATGCTTGTAATATCTTGTTTTGATTCTTCCGCGAAAAAAGGAACTACCAATGTTTTTGTCAATAGTTTATTTTTAATTCTATCAGATTCTTCATTTGTTTCGATATTTTCAAGTGGTGTTATAATGAATTCATCTTTCTTTAGTTTCTTTGTTTTAAAAGTGCTAGCGATATATATACCGTCATCATATTTGCCCTCTTCTTGCTCGAGAAAATTTGCGATTATCTGATTTGATTCTGGATATTCGCTCTTCTTAGAGGATTCGTGTTGATTATCGCATAAAATATTATTCTTAGATTTATCTGAGGAAAAACTAGGGAAAACAGATTTTTCAGATTTTTTCAGTGAATCTTCTTTCTTTTCAATAAGCTCATTTTTCATCTGTTGATTTTCAAGAGACCTCACTATGGTTTCTTCTTCGTTTAGTTCCTTTGGAATTCCTGTATTATCATTTTCAATGTTTCTATTTGAAACTTCATTTCTCTCCGAGGTTTCATCCTTCAAATATTTCTGTTTCATGTTGATTTCATCTGAATAAGTGTCAGATGCTCCGTGATTTGATTCATGTTTAAATTCAGTATCGCCCTCATTATTTTGTCCCTCTGTGGCAGATTCGTTTTTCACTGTAGTATACTTTACATCGTGAAAATGTTTCATTTCGTTGCTTATAAATCCCTTGGATTTTTCCTGAAGATATTCAGGCAAATCTTCTTCATTTTTGTTTTCTATTTCTCTGTAGTCTTTTAATTCCTTATACATTAATTTGCTATCTTCATATCTCTCTATTTCTTCCATAACAAAGGAAGAAGATGCTTTTTTCAATTCTGGATAATCTTCAATCTGTTGAATTTCTATTGCGACTATTTTTTTATTTAGGTGGCTTCTTTCTTCACTTTCATTAAGATTTTCTTTTCTGGTCGGTTTCAGTTCAATTTTATTAAATTTTTGTTGATTATCCTCGTTATTTGTCTCTATAGTTTTAATTCCCTGAGATCTTTGGAGTAGTTCAATTTGTTCTCTAACCTCATTTTTGTTGTTAAATATCACTTCTAATTTCGACCATTCCATATCATCATAATAATTTTTTTCAACGTTTAAGAAATTATCTGTTATTTTGCTCAGTTCAGATGTCCAACATATTGCAATATCCTGGGTCATTTCATTATAGTTTCTTTTATTACCAACTCCTTCCTCTTTGAGCGCACCTTTTTGATTTTCTGAAGTTGGCTCTTCTTTTAAAGAGATCTCTCTAGATTTATCATTTAGTTGCGAGCTATCTTCATTTTTTGGAGTATCTGAATGTTTATTTTCATTCAGCATTTCTTTTTCTGATTTATTCTGGCAAAATCTAACAAATCCTGAATTTTTAACTGGAGGCGATGTTTTTTCACCGTTTTTCATGCTTTTTATAGTTGTTTCTTTCTTCATATTGAAACTATCACTGATCTGTTCTATTTCCACTTCATTTTCTTGTTTGTTATCATAGTAGTTTTCCGCAAATATTGTGTTTTCCTCAAGTGTATTGAATAAGTCCAGAATTTCTTTACTTTTCACTACTTCATTCATTTTGCTGGTTACGTTGTTATTTTCGTACCCGGTTTTTGGAAGGAAACCTCTTCCGTCATTATAATTTTTTTTCTCACTGCTTAAAAATTGACTTGTTCTTTCGAGTATCTCTGCAGATAACCACTCATCTCCATTTTTCCTCACTGGCTTCTCATTGATCGAGATTTTCAGTTTCTGTTTTTCACCCGCTATTTTGGAAATTTTTACTCTCTCTGTTACTTCCATTAATTTTGACTCATCATGAGTTACAACTTTGTATTTTATAACTTGATCATCATCAACTCTTGGGGGACCATCCTCTTTGGTTTTATATTTCTCCGTATCTTGCAAACTTTCCTTTGATGTCTCGCAGTCTTGTTTTTCTATTATCATTGTTTCTTCTTTTGAATCAGTTGATAACAAAGCACCTTTCAATGAAGTTTCATTAAAAATTTTTGTTGCTTCTTTTCCTTCTGAAAATTTGCATTCTGCATCTATCCAAGTGTGTGAAAATTTTTTGTCTTCTGAAAGTGGTGATGATTTTGAATGTTCAAAATCCGATGTATGAGACACTTCCTCCAATTTTTTAGTTACTTGTATGGCAAAAAGTTTATTTTCTCCGAGATTTGGAATATTCACAACTTGAGGTATATTATATGCCAATTCGCTATTACTAAAAATGACATTTGGTTCATTTGAAATACTGCTTTCAAAATTTAAAGACTTAACAGGATTGAAAACACTTGTTTGGATGTCACTTTTCTCAATTTCAGTTTCGAACTGCAGAAAAGCGTTAGTTTCATTACAGTATGAAGTAAAATTGTTCAATTCAAAGTTAGGGTAGGCAACAATAGGAGGGTCTAGAGTTTTATCTGGCAACTTTTCTTCAAGCTTAATTAAATACTGTGTTGAAGTCGTATTTCCTGTAAGAACATGCAAATCTGACAAACAGAGATTCATTTACCTTGAAAGTAACCAATTATTCTTACGTCAGGCTATTTATTGGTTGTTATTGAAAATATTAAACTACAAACTCTCAATGAAACCCATGCGTATAAGTTAAGCCGTCTCACACATTACCTCCATGATTTTCAGTTTCTGTAGACCAATTGCAATAAGCTTCTGAGATCATAACATCAGAAGGAGGTACATAAGTTGTTATATTTGAAGGTTCAGATGTATAAGAACTAGTTTTATGACTATAAACTGGGTAGAATGGTCTGTTTGCAAAAAGATCAATTTTTGCTTGTTGATCCATATTATCTGTCTCTTGATTCATAGCTAATGGAAAATTATCATTAGGCATAGCAACAATATCATTTTTTCTCCTAGAGTACCCGGATACTGATACTTTAGAATGAGAACCTTTAATAAAAATTCTAGGTATTGTGAAAGATGGCCTTGTCATTTTTTTTTTCTCTGATTTTTCAATTTTCATCAGTGACATTTCGGATTCTGATTTCCGCTTATCTAAAATATTGATTAACTTATTCTTCAACTTGAGCTTCTTTTTTGGAATTTTATTTTTGATTGTTTCTACTTTATAATCATCCTCCAACATGAATTCCTTAACTGATTTCACCTCTATAGCATCTAATCCATCTTCTTGTGAAGTTATCATTAATTTCACTTCGGCTTTGATTAACTGATCGTTCATCTCACTATCGCTTTCTTCTGTGCTCAACGAAGAAAATATTTGACTTGATTCACTTCCACAGTCAATATTTTCGCCGAATGTTTGAGGAGGAAATACAGATATATCAGAATTTTTTTTCTGGTGCGGTTTGTTTATTTCTGTTCTATTATCACATATTCCATAATTATCTTCATCTTCCTCTACAACTATACTTAAATTTCTGTATGTTCCCTCCCACCATACATAATCGGGGTCTTCTGAATAGGGAGATAATTTCAAGTCAATAGGTTCATATAGATTTTCCGAAGTTTCATTGTTATTTGTATTATTATTAAAAAATATATCATCTTTGTAAAACGAATCTAAATATTCGCTAGAGGAAAAATCAATATCATCATTCTTATAAGCATCTGTATTATCCTCATTATTCAGGTAGAGTTCCATAGAATTTTCATCTTGATCCTTCAATTCATTTTCAGCGACAAAAATATTTGCAGTAGTTGTATAGACTTTCTTGCTTTTCAATTTTTTTATTGGAATTTCAATGAGAGCGTCTGACGATGGCTCCAACGTTAGAGAGTTTGTATGATTATCTATCGACATGTTGAATTCATCAACTGCAATTAACATTTTTTCTAGCATTACATCTATCTGAGCATAAGAATTAGTATCCATTGGACATCCAATTTTAGAATTCGGATGGAGCAAAATGCTTTCATATGTTATTTGCGGAATAGTCACAGATCGCTGTACTGAAGATGCTGAAAGCAGTATATGTGAATATTTAGTCCAGTAGCGAGTTCTGTAATATCTTCTGTGTGAATATTAACCAATAAAGTTTCGCCTGAGGTAAAAATACCTGGTTGATTCTTTCGATATTATTACAAGGTAATGATTGATGAACGATGGATGTGATATATATGATGGATATTGTTATATAATCTAGTTTTCTATATCAGAATTCAACACATCTTCCATATGTGACTTCCTTGCACTTCTTAATTTGAAGCTATGGTTGAGAATTCTATTTACTAAAAGTGTTTAAATTTTTCAAAATATTTATCAGACATGCATTGAGATATAAATCAAAATAAAGCTCATAATATTTACCGTACTACTACTGAAACATTAAAAACATTAATATAGTACAATATTGATTCATAGGGAAAAAATCCTTAAGTCGGTGCATATAATGTTTGAAGTATTCGAAAGAAAACAATGAAAATGCTAACAGTAAATGTATAAATAGCATTCTTTTCATGCCCATTAAAACAAATCATTCCAGGACAAGTAATAAAAACGAAATATTCTCTAAGCACATGGAGCAACCTCTGGCTTAAAAGTTCCAATTTGAAGCAGAATTCTGATTTACAGTTCAGATGATACACTTTTGAATAGCCAAATCGAATTTTCTGAATGAATGATGATGATTAATGATTGGTCAGTTACATTTAATTCCAATTTGAAATTACTTCGATTTAAAAAAACATTAGAATTTCCAATATCAGTTTTGCTTGTAATTATGATTTACCTGATATATCGTCTCCTACAGAAACAGGTTGTGATCTGGGTTTCTTCTCAGAATCTTCAGTTGCATTCCATTCTAGAAATTCATCTGGGGTTATATTTACGATAATATTGTTAGATTTATTTTTGATTTAGTAATCTGAACATGCGTACGTTACCTGATTAATTGTTGAGCAAATCAATTTGCATTTAGATTAATGATCTAATGTAGGGTAGGGTTACATTAAAAGCTTATAAATTTATTGCAGTGGACAATCTATAAAATATAATATTAATTTTCTGATACCTTTCTTTAATGGAGCATTAATCTCACCGTTTTGTTTGAAATACTCCCAGGCATCCATAACATCTTGAACGTATGGTTCTGCATCATCAAGAAACCATTCTTTATCAGTTTGGATCTCTTGGAATCCGCCACCTTTAAGGTACATAACTTCCTCTGGTGCTGAATAATCAATTTTAGATGAGTTTTCGATATCTAAATGAAAAGAACTCATATAATCCAATTCTTTTTTTATTTCATGGGGTGTTGCAGTATCAGCTCTAGAGTAATTGATTTCATCATCAGTTGAAGCAACGAGATCTTCTGTATCTGTCAATCCTTGTTGAATCAAAGTGGAAAATTTTAGTTTCAAACATGATTTTCTATAGCCTTGTAATTCCGTTCTAGAAAAGCTATCTTCGTCAGACGAATCCAGATATTCAAGATCCGTATGACCGTCAATCTCTGTTCTCTGAAGTACCTGCCCATATGATTGAAAATCGCTCATTTCTTTGTCTTCCAAATCGGTAAAATTACCTACTGTACTGTAGTTCGGTACTAAAAACCTTCCGCTTACCTTTTTTATGTCCTTTGTAGTTTCCCCATCTAAATCCTCTACATCTGTAGCAATTTCTTCAATCATTGATTCACTATTCAGGGGGTTAATGGAATTTTCACTCATTTTCACATTTTCTCCTTCAATATTAGGAAGCTGTGGGCTACTCAAGGGTCTTCTTCCTCTTAGTATGAATTCTGTATCTGAATTAATACTTTCATCTTCTGTTGAAGCCTCTTCAAGTTCCGAATCTGTTTCAAAATTATCATCCAAGGGGAGAATACGAACTGTTGGAATTAAGGATCTCTTTTCTTCCGCAATGACTAGCATTCTAGTTGGTGGTGGAAGAATTATATCTGGCACAAATTTTGTATCATTTGAAAGACCTTTAAATAACTCCTCTTCAGTATCATATTCTGAATGTACTTTTTGGTCAATTGTATCTATCTGCTCATGGTCTTGAGAATCTGAAATATTTTCCACGTCTGTTAATCCACCTTCCTCGAGTGGAGATGCGGAAATCAATAATTCCATTGAAGGTTTCAACATTTTTCCTTTATCTTGATCTTCCAAAGTTGTGGTATTTATATCCAAGCTGGAAGATTTAAATTTTTCTTTGTTCTCATCTTTTTTTTGTATTGTCTCACTTTTATCTTTGGAGAAACTATAACAGCTAGCCATTTCATCCAGTTGATTTTGAATTATAGTGCTATCAACTGATATACGCCTTCTGTATGTGTCAGATTCACATTCGAAATCTTCTATGTCAGTTTTAACATTCAAATCGAATTCAGGCATTTTCAGATGTAGTTTATTTTTTGTGAACGTCTTTTTACAAACTGGAAATTGAAGTTTGTTTTCTTCTTCAACATCAGATTCATAATTGAGGGAATTTCTTGGTAACGTGTATTTTATATTTTCGGTCTTAGAAGATTCATTCTCAGATGAATCATTTCCAGGAGTTTCTTTCTGTTCATTGAATTTGCGTGGATTGATTTTATTTCGTTTCCTCTTTCGCATTCTTGCATGTCCAGAACCATCTTTACACTTCATTATTTGACTAAATGTCGGAGGTTTTTTTGGACGTTTGATTACTTTTTCTTCTAGAAGTGAGTTGGGAAAAACTGTTGGTGTTAGAGGAGTGCCACATTCCAGAAAATTTTGATCCAGCTCTATCATCTTTCTATCTTGAACTTCATCCGATATTGTGATGATCTGTATAGTTTCAACATTATCTTCATGAATTTCAGGCTCTGGTATATTTATATCTTCCACAAACTCATTTTCAGTGTCATAATCTTCGACATCTGTCAAGGGTGAACTGTCTGATAATTCTACTGTTCTTAGAAGTAGTGTTTCATTACTGTTCGAAGATTGTGAATTCAAATATTCGAAATTATTCAGTTGCTTCTGTGCAATACCATAGTTTTCTTCAGTTGAATATTGTTCCATATCAATATCTTCGATGGATATTGGACACTTATGATGTACTATCTTTGGAGTTGAATCATCATCATCAGATGCTTCGACATCCTCAAGAGCAGTATTGTATCCATCATTATCAGTAACTTTGATTCTCAATTTTTTTCTGAATGAGTTTCTTTTCAACGAAACATGATCTTCAAATAACTCTTCGACATCTGTCAGTGCTTCTGCTAAATTCAGTAAATTATTATCATCTTCATCGTTTTCTTCATCTTCTGGTGTGATAGCAATCTTGGGGATATTGATGTGTAGTGACATTCTTTTATTATTATGAAAATCCTTTTCCTGAAGGAGAAGAAAGTGTAATTTTTGGATTCATATAAAAAAACACCATGTACTCCTGATATTTGTAGACTAACTTACCTGTTAGTTTCACGCTTTTCTCTGAAGGATCAAGTTTGGATCACTTTAAAAACAAAAAAATTCAAGAAAAACTCTAAAAGCAAAGTGTTTGCAGAACTGTTACTTTGAGCATTCCCGTTTTTTCTAATTGCAAAAGTATTTAAGCTACTACATAATACCTCAGTTGAGTTGCCTATTCGAGAAGCCATGCTCTGGGATGATATTTTCAGGAAACACAATTTGTGTGTTACCTTGTTGAGATGATTGACACATTTCTTCTTCAAAATCGAATTGGAATTTTCGTCTTTCTGGTGAAGTCATATCTACTGAATATTGCTCTTCTTCTAAGCTTTTATTCTCATCGAATCCTTTCGCTCTATCTTGTTTCTGATTATCTGAGTATTGCGATAAAACAAGATTTCTTGTAAGAGCAATTCCATTTTGATCTGATTCACTCAAATGTATTTCTTCCTTGGCAAATATTTCTGCACAATCCGCTAAATCCGATATCCTGTGTGCTGATTCATTTATGCACTCCAAAGATTTTCTTGATTTTGGAGATTGCACTTTGTGTTTGGTATTTGTTTCAATGCTCACATCCTGGTCCGATGGCGAACTTGGCAGAGCAACCGATTCCGATAAACTAGAGTCTGTTGTGTCGATTATAGAGAATTCAGTTTCATTTCGTAATGTTGATGCAACTCTTTTGATATTTTCATATGGTTGCCTATAAATCACTTCTGTAGAACCAGATAAATCTTGATTTCTAGTGAAAACTTCTGAAGTTATCATCTTATTGGATCCATTAGCTGATCTGGTTCTCAAAGGGCTTCCTGGTAACGATGTTGGACTTCCTCTCCCTTCCCATCGAAGTTCCTGATATGTCGTCGGTATAGTTGAGTGACTTCTCGTGTGATCCGAACATTGATCAGATTTCTCAAATTCTATGAATTTAACTGAACTCCTTTCGAATAATACTTTCTCAGCTCTTCTGGATTCAGTAATGACAGGTCTTTTAAATCTAGTTGGGGAGGGACTCGATTTTTTCCGGTAAACCTCATTTAAATCGTATTTGTAACTTTTATACATTTTTGATTCAGATTGAGTCTCATTTCCATTTTCCTTGTCACCTACCTTCATTTCCGTTTTCTTATAAATATCAATCTTTACTCCTAATTGGGAAGAATGAGCTAATTTAGGTGATGATGCTTTTGGTTGATTTCTGCTATATGCCATATATTTCTTGTCTAATCTGGTTATATCTGCAATTTTTTCACCCAACTCTTTACCGATTTTTAGGTCACGTGATACAGTAGAACACATATATCCTTTACGTACACTTGATCTCTTTTGTTTCGTGAAATTTTTTTCATCTGTTTTTTCCTTAGATTCTTCTTTCATCTTGAAATTTACTTTTTGTTTATCATGTTTTTCAAGATTCTGCGGAATGTCGTTCGGTTGGTAAAGCATGTTTGATTCGGGGGAAAGAACAACTGCAAGAACATCATCACTCATGTAAATGTCCGAATGTTTTATGTTTTTAGTGAAATTATTTGATTGCAGTTCTTGCAATTCTTCTTGAAAGTCTGAAGAGTCTTCTGTGGAATCTGTATATCCGTAGTGTGGTTTGTTTTCATTCGGATGCTTCATTTTCTTATAGAGTATTTGATGCTGAGGCTCGATGCTATATTTATACGAAGATTTGGAAATTATAGTTTTTTTGTTATGACTTAATGAAGGTGACATATCTTTGTGAATTCTTTCACTTCGATACTCAGAGATGGGTATTATTTTAGTTACATTTTTTGAATCTCCTACTTTTCCTCTATTTTGAATATATTCCATAGAGTATGGACTTTGATATTGATTATTTTTAATTTTTTTTGTCGTTGTTTTTTCAGAATCTTTAAAATTTTTTGTTTGCGGACGATACACTTTTCTATTATCTTCAACAGTAACTTCTTTTCGAACTGCAGTCTTGGTTTCTTTCTTTATCGACTTTATTTCTGATTGCACGATTGACCTAATGTTTGCTTTTTGGGAATGCCTTTGTGGATGCTCAATTTCATGGACTTTAATTGTACCTTTTCTACTTATCTCCTTATTCTCTTCCATTCTTGTATTTTTTTTAGATTCTTTAACTGTTTTTGCAGTGGTTGCAGTACACTTTTCTATAGTATCTTTTTGCAATTTATTTCCCCTTGGAGATTCAAGATTGTCCACTGAAATTCTTCGAGGAATGCCCGATATTTCAGAAGCAGATATTTTATGGATTGTATTTTCTCTACTTCCTTTTCTCTGTCGACTTTCCTGTATCATTTTGTCATTTGTTGTCTTTATTGTCTTTTTGGTTGACTTTGATGGAGTCTCTGTTTGTGGAGTATGATCCGAAAATCGTGAGATAGTTTTCCTTTTGTCTTCAGCCATATCAAATTCACCAGAACGCTTAGACGTTTTTCGTGAAATATGAAGTTCTTGTCGTGATTTTTTTAGTTTTCCGCTTGAATCTCTTGGTTCTCTAGTTTTAGGCTCAAGTGCATTGTAATTCAATCTATTGAATTTAGGTGATGGTGAAGAACTAGTTGAGTCGAGCAGTTTGACCAAATTCTGAGATTTCAATGGAGAAGTTTTTGTTGAGAGGGACCTAACTAAGATTTGTTTTTCAGTAATAGAAGATTCATCAATTGATGAAAATCTTTTCTTATTAAATCTGTTCGAACTGTTAAGGTTAGTTTGATCTAAATCCTTCTTAGATTTGTATGATTTTGTTGGGTGTTTTGGAGCATAGAGTTTGTTAAGTTCTCTATGCATTTCATTCTCTGCTGAAATAGATGAACCTTTTTTTCTTGAAATCTTCAACCCTTTAGAACCAATATATTTTTCTGTTAATTCGGAAACTTGTTCAGTTTTAGGTATGGGAAATTGTCTTGAAGCTTTTTGTGAAGAGGAAGAAAGAGTTTCAGGTATTGTTTCTTTTAGTACTTTGGCTTTCGATTCAACTGTCAATCCGGTTTTTTTTCTAGGCGGTACCTTACCAGACCACTCATCTTTCATTTCAGAGAAGTGCTGAATTGATGAATTAAAACTATCTATAAGTTTTCGGGAAGGATCAGTAGAAGTTACAGGTATTATTTTTCTCTTTTCTCCTTTCATTTCAGCGAGTTCCTTCCAACTAATCTGTTTTATAGATGGGCTTTGTTCTTTGCGTTTTACTTCTGGTAATATTTTAGGTTTGGGTGATGGAGTTCTTTTCGTTGATTTCACATGTTTTGATACATCTTTCACTGGTGACATGTGGGGTTTTTTCTTTTTAAAATCCCTTGATAGTTTTTCAGGTAGGTTTGTCGACGTTGCTAATGGCGATTTTTCTGCTGACGTTTTCGAAGATTGCATAATCTTTTCAGACTCAGATATTGGTGACATTTTCGCTGATTTAACTTCTGTAATCTCACTTGATTCGATCTGTTTTCTTTTTTCTGTTGGACTGAAAATTATTTGAGGTGATTCTGCTATCTTCTCAGCATTAGGTGTTGGCGATATTTTCTTTGGTTTAACTCCACTTATCTCTTCTGCTTCGGCCGGAATATCGATTAATGTTTGACTGAGCGATTTTTCCACTGATTTTGCAATATTTTCGGCCTCAAATATTGACGGTGTTTTTGCTGGTGTACTTTTACTAATCTCATTTGTTTCGACCAGTTTTTCTCTTCCAACTGGACAGAATAATTTTTCTGATGATTTTCTTTTCTTTTCAGCATCTAGAATTGGTGATATTTTTAGTAGTTCAACTTCACTAATCTCTTTCATTTCGACCGGTTTGTCTTTTTCTGTTGGACTGAGTAATTTTGCTGGTGATTCCGCAATATTTTCATTCCGAGGTGTTGGCGAGATTCTTGGTGGTTCAGTTTCTCTAATCTTGCTTGGTTCAACTTCAGTTAACTCAATTGTTTCTATCGGATTATCGATTACCAATTGAATTGATATTTTTTCTGGTGATTCAACATTCTTTTCAACCTCAAGCGTTAGTGATAGTTTCGATGGTTTAACTTCACTAATCTCGCTTGCTTCGACCGATGTTACTATTTCTTTTGGACTAAAGAGTTTTTCAGGTGATTTTATTATCCTTTCTACATCTGGTGTTCGTGATATTTTTGGGAGTCCAACACTCTCTCCTGGTTCGACCGGTTTTTCCATTTCTGTTGGACTGATAATTTCTTCTGGTGGTTTAGTCATCATTTCAGCTTCAGTTGTTGGTGATGTCTTCGCTGGTTTAACATCTGTAATCTCACTTACTTCGACCGCTTTTTCTATTTTTATTGGACTGAGTAGATTTTCAGATGATTTTATTATCTTCTCAGCATCCGGTTTTGGTGATATTTTTGGGGGTCCCACTTCACCAACCTTTCCTTTTTCTACTGGTTTCTCCTTTTCTGTTGGACTAAGTAATTCTGCTGGTGGCGAAATTTCTCCTTGTTTACTTTCACTTATTTTACCTGGTCTGACTGATATTTCCACCTCTGTGGGACTGAGTAATTTTTCTGGCGACTTTGCAATCCTTTCAGTCTCAGATACTGATAATATTTGCGCTGATTTAACTTCAGCTAGCTCAGTTGTTTCGATCGGTTCATCGATAACCGATTGACTGAATAAGTTTTCTCCTTGTTTCGCAATCTTTTCAGCCTCCGCTCTTGGTGATGGTTTCGATAGATTAACTCCACTGATCTCCCTTGCTTCGACCAACTCTTCTATTTCTATTAGTCCGGATAGTTTTTCACTTGATTTTGTTATCTTTTCCGTTTCAGGTGAAAATTTAGATAGTTCACCTTGAGTGGTATTACTCTCGACTGATTCCTCTTTTTCAACTCCACTGATCTCTTTTGGTTTGACTGTTTTTTCCATTCCTGTTGAACTGATCATTCTTTCTGGTGATGAAGTAACCTTTTCATACATAGGTGCCTTTGACTTCTTCTTTGGTTTGACTTCACTTGCCTCGACCGTTTTATCTATATCAATTGTATCGAATAGCTTTTCAGGTGGTTTTGCTATTGGCTCTACATCATTTGTTGAAGTTCCTTTTGAAAGTTCAACTTCACTAATCACTCTCGATTCAACCGACTTCTCTATTTCTGTTGGACTGACACATTCTTCTGGTGATTTCACCATCTTTTCAGATTCAGGTGTTGGTGATGTTTTTGCTATACACATCTCACTTGTTTTTACCTGTGTTTGTAATGGCTTCGGACTGAATAGCTTATCAGATGATTCTGCCATCTTTTCGGCTGATGTTGATGTTTTCTTAGGTTTTGCTTCAGTAATCTCACTTGCTTCAAATGGTTTTTTTATTATGATTGGACTAAGTAATCGTTCAGGTAATTCTGCCACTGGCTCTTTATCAGGTGTATATATCATTTTTGGTAGTTTTACTTCACTTATGTCCCTTGGTTCTAATGGTTTCCCTATATCAGATCGACCAATATGTTCCTCAGGTGATTTTACCATCTTTTCAGTTTTAGTTGTTGGTGATATTTCTACTGGTTTCACTACACTTAGCTCACACGGATCTACAGGTTTCTCTAATTGTTTAGGACGGAATAGCTTTTCGCAAACAGGAGAAGGTAATGTTTTCGGTAATTCAACACCACTTATCTCTTTTGGTTTGATTTCTTTCTCTGTTTCTGTTGGTCTGATATTTACTCCTGGAGATTTCGCAAACTTTTCATCCTCAGCTGATGTTGTTGTTTTTTTAGCTTCAGTAATCCCACTTGCTTCGAACGGTTTATCTACTACTGTTGGACTGCATAATTGTTCAGGTGGATTTGTTATTGGCTCTGAATCAGGAGATGATAATTCTTTTGGAAGTTCACCTCCACTTATCTCACTTGGTTCAACCGGTTCCTCTATTTCTGTTGGACTGATAATTCCTTCTGTTGATTTCGCTATTTTTTCAGCTTCAAGTGTTGGTGATGTTTCTGTTGATTTGAATGCACTAATCTCACTCGTTTCTAACGGGATTTCTAATTGTTTCGGACTGAAAAGCATTTCAAATGATTCGTTCATCGTTTCACCAACAAGTTTTGGTATCCTTTTTGGTAATTCAATTCCACTGATCTCTGTTAGTTTGACTGGTTTCTCTGATCTTGTTGGACTGATAATTTTTTCAGGCGGTATCCCAAATTTTTCATCGTGAGGTGATGTTGATTTTTTCATAGGTTCAACTTCAGTGATCTCACTTGCTTCAACCGGTTTTTCTATTTCTATTGGACTAAGAAATTGTTCAGGTAATTCTGACACTGGCTCTTTATCAGGGGTATATATCATTTTTGGTAGTTTTACTTCTCTTATGTCTCTTGGTTCAACCGGTTTCTCTATATCAGCTGGACTGATAATTTCTTCAGGTGAATTTTCCATCTTTTCAGCTTTAGGTGTTGGTGATGTTTCTGCTGGTTTGACTACTCTTATCTCAATCGTTTCTACATGTGTTTCTAATTGTTTTGGACTGAATAGCTTTTCAGGTGATTCTACCATCTTTTCGCCCACGGGTGTTGGTAAAGTTTTTGGTAATTCAATTCCGCTGAACTCTGTTGGTTCAAGTGATTTCTCTGTTTGTGTTGGACTGATAAGTCTGTCAGGCAATATCGCAAACTTTCCATCGTGAGGTGATGTCGATGTTTTCATAGGTTTAACTACAGTAATCGCACTTACTTCAACCGGTTTTTCTATTACTATTGTACTAAGTAATTGTTCAGCTAATACTGCCACTGGCTCTTTATCAGGTGTTGATATCTTTTTTGGAAGCTTAACATCACTTATCTCTCTTGGTTCAACAGATTTATCTATATCAGTTGAACTGATATATTCTTCAGGTGATTTTAACACTTTTTCAGCTTTAGGTCTTGGAGATGTTTTTGTTGGTTTGATTGAGCTTATCTCACTCGTTTCTACCGGTTTTTCTATATGTTTCGGACTGAATAGCTTTTCATGTGATTCATTCATCTTATCGCCGACAGGTGCTGGTAACGTATTTGGTAATTCAATTCCACTGATCTCAGTTGGTTTGAATGGTTTCTCTGTTTGTCTTGGACTGATGGTTTTTTCAGGCCATTTCACAAACGCTTCATCCTCAGGAGATGTTGATGTTTCCTTAGGATTAACTTCAGTAATTTCTCTTGCTTCAACTGGTTTATTTATCATTATTGGACTGAGTAATTGTTTAGCTAATTCTAACACTGGCTCTTTATCAGGTGTAGATAACTTTTTTGCTGGTTTCACTTTGCTAAGCTCACATGGTTCAACCGGTTTCTCTATATCTGTTGGACTGTCAGAATCTTCAGGTGATTCTGCCATCGTTTCGCTAACAGGTGAATGTAATGTTTTCGGTAATTCAACTTCACTGGTCACTCTTGGTTTGATTAGTTTCTCTGTATCTGTTGGTCTGATAATTTTTTCTGGTGATTTCGCAAACTTTTTGACCTCAGCTGAAGTTGATTTTATTTCAGCTTCAGAAATCCTACTATCTTGCACCGGTTTTTCTATTATGGATGAACTGCATAAGTGTTCAGGTGATTTTGCTATTGGCTCTGAAGCAGGAGTTGATAATTCTTTTGGAAGTTTAACTTCACTTATCTCACTTGGTTCAACCGGTTTCTCTATATCTATTGGACTGATAATTTCTTCTGGTGATTTCGTTATCTGTTCAGCTTCAGGTGTTGATGATATTTCTGTTGGTTTTAACGCACCTATCTCACTCCTTTCTACCAGGGTTTCTAATTGTTTCGGACTGAATATATTTTCTGGTGATTCTATCATCTTTTCTTCAACAGGTGTTGGTAACGTTTTTGGTAATTCAATTCCACTGAACACTGATGGTTTGCATGGTTTTTCTGTTTGTGCTGGACTGATAATTTTTCTAGGCGATATCGCAAATTTTTCATCCTGAGGTGATGTTGATGTTTTCATAGGTTTAACTTCAGTAAACTCACTTGCTTCAACCGGTTTTTCTATTACTATGGGACTAATTAATTGTTCAGGTAACTCTGCTACTGGCTCTTCATCAGGTGTTGATAAAGTTTCTGGTAGTTTTACTTCACTTGTCTCTCTTGGTTCAACAGATTTCTCTATATCATTTGGACTGATATATTCTTCACGTGATTTTACCATTTTTTTAGTTTTAGTTGTTGGTGATGTCTCTCTTGGTTTTAATGCACTTATCTCACTCATTTCTACCGGGGTTCCTAATTGTTTTGAACTGAATAGATTTTCAGGTGATTCTATCATATTTTCACCAACAGGTGTGGGTAACATTTTTGGTGATTCAATTCTACTGAACACTAATGGTTTGCATGGTTTTTCTGATTGTGCTGGACTGATAATTTTTTCAGGCGATATCGCAAATTTTTCATCCTGAGGTGATGCTGATGTTTTCATAGGTTTAACTTCAGTAATCTCACTTGCTTCAACCGGTTTTTCTATTGCTATGGGACTAAGTAAATGTTCAGGTAATTCTGCTACAGGCTCTTTATCAGGTGTTGATAACATTTCTGGAAGTTTTAATTCTTTTTTCTCTCTTAGTTCAACAGATTTCTCTATATCAGTTGGACTGATACATTCTTCTGGTGATTTCACCATTTTGTCAGTTTTAGGTGTTGGTGTTGTTTCTATTGGTTTGACTGCTTTAATCTCATTTGTTACTAGCGGTTTTTCTATTTGTTTCGGACTGATGAGATTTTCAGGTGATTCGTCCATCTTATCGCCAACAGCTTTTGATAAAGTTTTTGGAAATTCAATTGCACTGATCTCTGTTTGTTTGACTGGCTTTTCTGTTTGTATTAACCTGATGACATTTTCAGGCGATTTTACAAACTTTTCATCCTCAGGTGGTGTTGATGTTTCTTTAGGTTTAAGTTCAGTAATCTCACCAGCTTCAACCGGTTTTTCTAATACAATTGGAGTAATTATTTCTTCAGGTAATTCTGCCACTGGCTCTCTATCAGGTGTATATATCTTTTTTGGTTTTACTTCACATATGTCTCTTGGTTCAACCGGTTTCTGTATATCCGTTGGACTGATAATTTCTCCAGGTAATTTTACAATGCTTTCAGCTTTAGGTATTGGTGATGTTTCTGCTGGTTTGACTACACTTATCCCACTCGTTTCTACCGGGGCTTCTAATTGTTTTGGACTGAATAGCTTTTCAGGCGAGTCTACCATCTTTTCACCAACAGGTGTTGGTAAGGTTTTTGGTAGTTCAATTCCACTGATATCGGTTGGTTTGACTGGTTTCTCTGCTTGTATTGGACTGATGATTTTTTCAGGCGATTTAACAAACTTTTCATACTCAGGTAATATTGATGTTTTCTTAGGTTTAACAGTAATCTCACTTGCTTCAACCGGTTTTTCTAATTCCATTGAACTATATAATTGTTCAGGTAATTCTGCCACTGGGACTTTGTTAGGTGAAGATATCTTTTTTGGTAGTTTCACTTCACTTTTCTGACTGGGTTCAACCGGTTTCTCTATATCTGTTGTACTGTCAATTTCTTCCGGTGATTTCACTATTTTTTCAGCTTTCGGTGTTGTTGATGTTTGTGTTGGTTTGAACGCACTCATCTCACTCGATTCTACCGGTTTTTCTAATCGTTTCGGACTGAATAGCCTTTCAGGTGATTCCATATTCTTTTCGCTAACAGATGTTGGTAACGTTTTTGATAATTCAATTCCACTGATCTCTATTAGTTTGTCTGGTGTATAAGATTGTGCTGGACTGATAGGTTTTTCAGGTGATATCGCAAATTTTTCATCCTGAGGTGATGTTGATGTTTTTTTAGGTTTAAATTCAGTAATCTCACTTACTTCAACCGGTTTTTCTATCACTATGGGACTAAGTAATTGTTCAGGTAATCCTGCTACTGGCTCTTCATCAGGTGCAGCTAACTTTTCTGGTGGTTTTAGTTCATTTATCTTTCTTGGTTCAACAGATTTCCCTATATCAGTTGGACTGATACATTCTTCAGGTGATTTCACCATTTTTTCAGTTTTAGTTGTTGGTGATGTTTCTGTTGGTTTTAAAGCACTTATCTCACTCATTTCTACCGGGGTTTCTAATTGTTTTGAACTGAATATATTTTCAGGTGATATTATCATCTTTTGACCAACAGGTGAGGGTAACTTTTTTGGTAATTCAATTCCACTGAACTCTAATGGTTTGCCTGCTTTTTCTGTTTGAGTTGTGCTGATGATTTTTTCAGGCGATATCGCAAATTTTTTATCTTGAGGTGATGTTGATGTTT
The DNA here is from genome assembly GCA_034642435.1 of Megalocaria dilatata. NCBI lineage: Eukaryota > Metazoa > Arthropoda > Insecta > Coleoptera > Coccinellidae > Megalocaria > Megalocaria dilatata. The sequence continues at coordinate 95,049,067 of CM067854.1, read as the reverse complement.
TTATAGGATTAACTTCACTTATCTCACTTGCTTCAACCGGTTTTTCTATCACTATTGGACTATCTGGTGCTGATATCTCTTTTGGTTGTTTTACTTCACTTATCTCTCTTGGTTCAACCGGTTTTTCCATATCAGTTGGACTATCAATTTCTTCACGTGATTTCACCATCTTTTCAGCTCTAGATGTTGATGCTGTTTCTGTTGGTTTGACTACACTTATTTCGCTCTGTTCAACCAGGTTTTTAAATTGTTTGGGACTGAATAGCTCTTCAAGTGATTCTGCCATCGCTTCGCCAACAGGTGAAGGTAATGTTTTCGGTAATTCAACTCCACTGATCTCTTTTGGTTTGATTGGTTTTTCTGTTTCTGTTGGTCTGATAAGTTTTCCTGGAGATTTCGCAATCTTTTTAATCTCAGCTGTTGTTGATATTATTTCAACTTCAGAAATCCCACTTGCTTCGACCGGTTTTTGCATTATTGTTGGACTGCATAATTGTTCTATTGATTTTGCTATTGGCTCCGAATAAAGAGTTGATAATTCTATTGGTATTTTAACTTCACATAACTCACTGGGTTCAACCGGTTTCTCTATATCTGTTGGACAGTAAATTTCTTCTGGTGATTTCGTTATCTGTTCAGCTTCAGGTGTTGATGATATTTCTGTTGGCTTTAATGCACTCATCTCACTCGTTTCTACCGGGGTTTCTAATAGTTTGGGACTGAATAGATTTTCTAGTGATTCTATTATCTTTACTCCAACAGGTGTTGGTAATGTTTTTGGTAATTCAATTTCAATGATCTCAATTGGTTTGACTGATTTCTCAGATTGTGTTGAACTGATAATTTTTTCAGGCGATTTCGCCAACTTTTCATACTCAGGTGATGCTGATGTTTTCTTAGGTTTACCTCCAGAAATCTCACTTGCTTTAAATGATTTTTCTTTTACTATTGGACTAAGTAATATTTCAGGTAATTTTGACATTGGCTCTTTATCAGTTGTTGATATCTCTTTTGGTTTTTTTACTTCACTTATCTCTCTTGGTTTTTTTACTTCACTTATCTCTCTTTGTTCAGCTGTTTTCTGTATATCAGTAGGACTATCAATTTCTTCAGGTGATTTTACCATCTTTTCAGCTTCAGATATTGATGCTGTTTCTGCTGGTTTGACTATACTTATCTCAATCTTTTCTACAGGGGTTTCTAATTGTTTTGGATTGAATAGCTTTTCAGGTGATTCTATCATCTTCTCGCCAACAGATGTTGGTAACGTTTTTGGTAATTCAATTCCACTGAACTCTGTTGGTTTGAGTGATTTCTCTGTTTGTGTTGGACTGATAAGTTTGTCAGGCAATATTGCAAACTTTCCATCGTGGGGTGATGTTGATGTTTTCATAGGTTTAACTACAGTAATCGCACTTGCTTCAACTGGTTTTTCTATTACTATTGTACTAAGTAATTGTTCAGCTAATACTGGCTCTTCATCAGGTTTTGATATCTTTTTTGGTAGCTTAACTTCACTTATCTCTCTTGGTTCAACTGATTTATCTATATCAGTTGGACTCATATATTCTTCAGGTGATTTTAACACTTTTTCAGCTTTTGGTGTTGGAGATGTTTTTGTTGGTTTGACTGTGCTTATCTCACTCGTTTCTACCGGTTTTTCTATATGTTTCGGACTGAATAGCTTTTCATGTGATTCATTCATCTTATCGCCGACAGGTGTTGGTAACGTTTTTACTAATTCAATTCCACTGATCTCAGTTGGTTTGAATGGTTTCTCTGTTTGTCTTGGACTCATGATTTTTTCAGGCGATTTCACAAACGCTTCATCCTCAGGAGATGTTGATGTTTCCTTAGGTTTAACTTCAGTAATCTCTCTTGCTTCAACTGGTTTATTTATCATTATTGGACTGAGTAATTGTTTAGCTAATTCTACCACTGGCTCTTTATAAGGTGTCGATAACTTTTTTGCTGGTTTCACTTCACCTATCTCACATGTTACATCCGGTTTGTCTACATCTGTTGGACTGTTAATATCTTCAGGTGATTCTGCCATCGCTTCGCCAACAGGTGAATGTAATGTTTTCTTTAATTCAACTTCACTGGTATCCCTTGGTTTGATTAATTTCTCTGAATCTGTTGGTCTGATAATTTTTTCAGGAAACTTCGCAAACTTTTCAACCTCAACAGATGTTGATATTATTTCAGCTTCAGAAATCCCACTATCTTGCACCGATTTTTCTATTATTGTTGATCTGCATAAGAGTTCAGGTGATTTTGCTATTGGCTCTGAATCAGGAGTTGATAATTCTTTTGGAAGTTTAACTTCACATATCTCACTTGATTCAACCGGTTTCTCTATATCAGTTGGACTGATAATTTCTTCTGGTGATTTCGTTATCTGTTCAGCTTCAGGTGTCGATGATATTTCTGTTGGTTTTAATGCACTTATCTCACTCGTTTCTACCGGGGTTTCTAATTGTTTCGGACTGAATAAATTTTCAGGTGATTCTATCATCTTTTCTCCAACAGGTGTTGGTAACGTTTTCGCTAATTCAATTCCACTGAACACTGATGGTTTGCATAGTTTTTGTGTTTTTGCTGGAATAATAATTTTTTCAGGGGATATCGCAAATTTTTGTTCCTGAGGTGATGTTGATGTTTTCGTAGATTTAACTTCAGTAATCTCACTTGCTTCAACCGGTGTTTCTATTACTATGGGACTAAGTAATTGTTCAGGTAATTCTGCTACTTGCTCTTTATCAGGTGTTGTTAACGTTTCTGGTAATTTCACTTCACTTATCTCTCTTGGTTCAACAGATTTCTCTATATCAGTTGGACTGATATATTCTTCTACTGATTTTACCATTTTTTTAGTTTTAGATGTTGATGTTGTTTCTGTTGGTTTGACTGCTTTTATCTCACTTGTTTCTAGCGGTTTTTCTATTTGTTTTGGAATGATTAGATTTTCAGGTAATTCGTCTATCTTATTGCCAACAGCTGTTGATAACGTTTTTGGAAATTCAATTGCACTGATCTCTGTTTGTTTGACTGGCTTAACTGTTTGTATTAGACTGATGACATTTTCAGGCGATTTTACACAATTTTCATCCTCAGGTGATGTTGATATTTCTTTAGGTTTAAGTTCAGTAATCTCTCTTGCTTGAAATGGTTTTTCAAATACTATCGGGCTAAGTATTTCTTCAGGTAATTCTGCTACTGGCTCTCTATCAGGTGTAGATATCTGTTTTGGTTTTACTTCACATATGTCTCTTGGTTCAACCGGTTTCTGCATATCCGTTGGACTGATAATTTCTTCAGGTGATTTTACCATCATTTCAGCTTTAGGTATTGGTGATGTTTCTGCTGGTTTGACTTCACTTATCCCACTCGTTTTTACCGGGGCTTCTAATTGTTTTGGACTGAAAAGCTGTTCAGGTGATTCTACTATCTTTTCGTCAAAAGGTCTTGGTAATGGTTTTGGTAATTCAATTCCACTGATATCGGTTGGTTTGACTGGTTTATCTGCTTGTAATGGACTGATGATTTCTTCAGGCGATTTCACAAACTTTTCATCTTCAGGTAATGTTGATGATTGTGTAGGTTTAACTTCAGTAATCTCACTTGCTTCAACCGGTTTTTCTAATTCTAATGGACTAAGTAATTGTTCAGGTAATTCTGCCACTAGCTCTTTATCAGGTGTAGCTAACTTTTTTGGTAGTTTCACTTCACCTATCTCACTGGTTTCAACCGGTTTCTCTATATCTGTTGGACTGTTAATTTCTTCTGTTGATTTTAGTATTTTTTCAGCTTCGAGTGTTGGCGATGTTTCTGTTAGTTTGACCGCGGTCATCTCACTCGTTTCTACCGGTTTTTCTAATTGTTTTGGACTGAATAGCCTTTCTGTTGTTTCGATATTCTTTTCGCTCACAGGTGTAGTTAACGTTTTTGGTAATTCAGATTCAATGATCTCTATTGATTTGACTGGTTTCGCAGATTGTGTTGGACTGATTATTTTTTCAGGCGATTTCGCCAACTTTTCATACTCAGGTGATGCTGATGTTTTCTTAGGTTTAGCTTCAGTAATTTCACTTGCTTTAAATGGTTTTTCTATTACTATTGGACTAAGTAATATTTCAGGTAATTTTGACATTGGCTCTTTATCAGGTGTTGATATCTCTCTCGGTTTTTTCACTTCACTTATCTCTCTTGGTTCAACCGTTTTCTGTATATCTGTAGGACTATCAATTTCTTCAGGTGATACCATCTTTTCAGCTTCAGATATTGATGCTGTTTCTGCTGGTTTGACTATACTTATCTCAATATTTTCTTCCGGGGTTTCTAATTGTTTTGGACTGAATAGCTTTTCGGGTGAATCTACCATCTTCTCGCCTACAGGTGTTCGTAACGTTTTTGGTAATTCAATTCTACTGAACTCTGTTGGTTTAAGTGATTTCTCTGTTTGTGTTGGACTGATAAGTTTGTCAGGCAATATCGCAGACTTTCCATCGTGAGGTGATGTTGATGTTTTCATAGGTTTAACTACAGTAATCGCACTTGCTTCAACAGGTTTTTCTATTACTATTGTACTAAATAATTGTTCAGCTAATACTGCCACTGGGTCTTTATCAGGTTTTGATATCTTTTTTGGTAGCTTAACTTCACTTATCTCTCTTGGTTCAACAGATTTATCTATATTAGTTGGACTGATATATTCTTCAGGTGATTTTAACACTTTTTCAGCTTTAGGTGTTGGAGACGTTTTTGTTGGTTTGATTGTACTTATCTCACTCGTTTCTACCGGTTTTTCTATATGTTTCATCTTATCGCCGACAGGTGTTGGTAACGTTTTTAGTAATTTAGTTCCACTGATCTCAGTTGGTTTGAATGGTTTCTCTGTTTGTCTTGGACTAATGGTTTTTTCAGGCGATTTCACAAACGCGTCATCGTCAGGAGATGTTGATGTTTCCTTAGGTTTAACTTCAGTAAACTCTCTTGCTTCAACTGGTTTATTTATCATTATTGGACTGAGTAATTGTTTAGCTAATTCTACCACTGGCTCTTTATAAGGTATAGATATCTTTTTTGCTGGTTTCATTTCACATATCTCACATGTGACATCCGGTTTCTCTATATCTGTTGGACTGTCAATATCTTCAGGTGACTCTGCCATCGCTTCGCCAACAGGTGAATCTAATGTTTTCTTCAATTCAACTTCACTGGTATCTCTTGCTTTGATTAGTTTCTCTGTATCTGTTGGTCTGATAATTTCTTCTGGAAACTTCGCAGACTTTTCAACCTCAACTGATGTTGATATTATTTTAGCTTCAGAAATCTCACTATCTTGCACTGGTTTTTTTATTATTGTTGAACTGCATAAGTGTTCAGGTGATTTTGCTATTGGCTCTAAATCAGGAGTTGATAATTCTTTTGGAAGCTTAACTTCACATATCTCACTTGATTCAACCGGTTTCTCTGTATCAGTTGGACTGACAATTTCTTCTGGTGATTTCGTTATCTGTTCAGCTTCAGGTGTTGATAATATTTCTGTTGGTTTTAATGCACTTATCTTACTCGTTTCTACCGGGGTTTCTAATTGTTTCGGACTGAATAAATTTCCAGGTGATTCTATCATCTTTTCTCCAACAGGTGTTGGTAACGTTTTTGCTAATTCAATTCCACTGAACAATGATGGTTTGCATGGTTTTTCTGTTTGTGCTGGAATTATTATTTCATCAGGCGATATCGCAAATTTTTGTTCCTGAGGTGATGTTGATGTTTTCATAGGTATAACTTCAGTAATCTCACTTGCTTCAACCGGTGTTTCTATTACTATGGGACTAAGTAATTGTTCAGGTAATTCTGCTACTTGCTCTTTATCAGGTGTTGATAACGTTTCTGGTAATTTCACTTCACTTATCTCTCTTGGTTCAATAGATTTCTCTATATCAGTTGGACTGATATATTCTTCTACTGATTTTACCATTTTTTTAGTTTTAGGTGTTGATGTTGTTTCTGTTGGTTTGACTGTTTTTATCTCACTTGTTTCTAGCGGTTTTTCTATTTGTTTTGGACTGATTAGATTTTCAGGTAATTCGTCTATCTTATCGCCAACAGCTGTTGATAACGTTTTTGGAAATTCAATTGCACTGATCTCTGTTTGTTTGACTGGTTTAACTGTTTGTATTAGACTGATGACATTTTCAGGCGATTTTACACAATTTTCATCCTCAGGTGATGTTGATATTTCTTTAGGTTTAAGTTCAGTAATCTCTCTTGCTTCAAATGGTTTTTCAAATACTATCGGGCTAAGTATTTCTTCAGGTAATTCTGCTACTGGCTCTCTATCAGGTGTAGGTATCTGTTTTGGTTTTACTTCACATATGTCTCTTGGTTCAACCGGTTTCTGTATATCCGTTGGACTGATAATTTCTTCAGGTGATTTTACCATCATTTCAGCTTTAGGTATTGGTGATGTTTCTGCTGGTTTGACTTCACTTATCCCACTCGTTTTTACCGGGGCTTCTAATTGTTTTGGACTGAAAAGCTGTTCAGGTGATTCTACCATCTTTTCGTCAAAAGGTATTGGTAATGGTTTTGGTAATTCAATTCCACTGATATCGGTTGGTTTGACTGGTTTATCTGCTTGTAATAGACTGATGATTTCTTCAGGCGATTTCACAAACTTTTCATCTTCAGGTAATGTTGATGATTGTGTAGGTTTAACTTCAGTAATCACACTTGCTTCAACCGGTTTTTCTAATTCTAATGGACTAAGTAATTGTTCAGGTAATTCTGCCACTAGCTCTTTATCAGGTGTAGCTAACTTTTTTGGTAGTTTCACTTCACCTATCTCACTGGTTTCAACCGGTTTCTCTATATCTGTTGGACTATTAATTTCTTCTGTTGATTTTAGTATTTTTTCAGTTTCGAGTGTTGGTGATGTTTCTGTTAGTTTGACCGCGGTCATCTCACTCGTTTCTACCCGTTTTTCTAATTGTTTTGGACTGAATAGCCTTTCTGTTGTTTCGATATTCTTTTCGCTTACAGGTGTAGTTAACGTTTTTGGTAATTCAGATTCAATGATCTGTATTGATTCGACTGGTTTCGCAGATTGTGTTGGACTGATTATTTTTTCAGGCGATTTCGCCAACTTTTCATACTCAGGTGATGCTGAAGTTTTCTTAGGTTTAGCTTCAGTAATTTCACTTGCTTTAAATGGTTTTTCTATTACTATTGGACTAAGTAATATTTCAGGTAATTTTGACATTGGCTCTTTATCAGGTGTTGATATCTCTCTTGGTTTTTTTACTTCACTTATCTCTCTTGGTTCAACCGTTTTCTGTATATCTGTAGGACTATCAATTTCTTCAGGTGATACCATCTTTTCAGCTTCAGATATTGATGCTGTTTCTGCTGGTTTGACTATACTTATCTCAATATATTTTTCAGGGCTTTCTAATTGTTTTGGACTGAATAGCTTTTCGGGTGAATCTACCATCTTCTCGCCTACAGGTGTTCGTAACGTTTTTGGTAATTCAATTCTACTGAACTCTGTTGGTTTAAGTGATTTCTCTGTTTGTGTTGGACTGATAAGTTTGTCAGGCAATATCGCAGACTTTCCATCGTGAGGTGATGTTGATGTTTTCATAGGTATAACTTCGATAATCTCACTTGCTTCAACCGGTGTTTCTATTACTATGGGACTAAGTAATTGTTCAGGTAATTCTGCTACTTGCTCTTTATCAGGTGTTGATAACGTTTCTGGTAATTTCACTTCACTTATCTCTCTTGGTTCAATAGATTTCTCTATATCAGGTGGACTGATATATTCTTCTACTGATTTTACCATTTTTTCAGTTTTAGGTGTTGGTGTTGTTTCTGTTGGTTTGACTGCTATTATCTGATTTGTTTCTAGCGGTTTCTCTATTTGTTTCGGACTGATTAGATTTTCAGGTAATTCGTCAACAGCTGTTGATAACGTTTTTGGAAATTCGATTGCACTGATCTCTGTTTGTTTGAGTGGTTCAACTGTTTGAATTAGACTGATGATATGTTCAGGCGATTTTACACAATTTTCATCCTCAGGTGATGTTGATGATTCTTTAGGTTTAAGTTCAGTGATCTCACCAGCTTCAAACGGTTTTTCTAATACTGTCAGACTAAGTGTTTCTTCAGGTAATTCTGCCACTGGCTCTCTATCAGGTGTAAATATCTGTTTTGGTTTCACTTCACATATGTCTCTTGGTTCAACCGGTTTCTGTATATCTGTTGGACTGATAATTTCTTCCAATGATTTTACCATCACTTCAGCTTTGGGTATTGGTGATGTTTCTGATGGTTGGACTTCACTTATCCCACTCGTTTCTACCGGGGCTTCTAATTGTTTTGGACTGAAAAGCTTTTCAGGTGATTCTACCATCTTTTCGACAAAAGGTATTGGTGTTGGTTTTGGTAATTCAATTCCACTGATATCGGTTGGTTTGACTGATTTACCTGTTTGTAATGGACTGATGATTTTTTCAGGCGATTTCACAAACTTTTCATCTTCAGGTAATGTTGATGATTGTGTAGGTTTAACTTCAGTAATCTCACTTGCTTCAACCAGTTTTTCTAATTCCATTGGACTAAGTAATTGTTCAGGTGATTCTGTCACTGGGCCTTTATTAGGTGAAGATATCTTTTTTGGTAGTTTCACTTCACTTATCTCACTTGGTTCAACCGGTTTCTCTAGATCTGTTGGACTGTCAATTTCTTCTGGTGATCTCACTATTATTTCAGCTTCCGGTGATGTTAATGTTTCTGTTGGTTTGAACGCACTGATCTCACTCGTTTCTACCGGTTTTTCTAACCGTTTCGGAATGAATAGCCTTTCAGGTGATTCGATATGCTTTTCGCTAACAGATGTTGGTAACTTTTTCGATAATTCAATTCCACTGATCTCTATTAGTTTGACTGGTTTCTCATATGGTGTTGGACTGATAAGTTTTTCAGGCGATATGGCAAATTTTTCTTCCTGAGATGATGTCGATGTTTTCATAGGTTTAAATTCAGTAATCTCACTTGTTTCAACCGGTTTTTCTATCACTATGGGACTAAGTAATTGTTCAGGTGATTCTGCTACTGGCTCTTTATCAGGTACAGATATTTTTTCTGGTTGTTTTGCCTCATTTATCTTTCTTGGTTCAACAGATTTCTCCATTTCAATTGGACTGATATATTCCTCAGGTAATTTTACCTTTTCTTCAGTTTTTTGTGTAGGTAATGTTTCTGTTGGCTTTAATGTACTTATCTCACTCATTTCTACCGGGGTTTCTAATTGTTTTGAACTGAATAGAATTTCAGGTGATTCTATCATCTTTTCAATAACAGGTGTGGGTAATGTTTTTGGTAATTCAATTCCACTGAACTCTAATGGTTTGCCTGGTTTTTCTGTTTGTGTTGTACTGGTGATTTTTTCAGGCGATATCGCAAATTTTTCATCCTGAGGTGATGTTGAGGTTTTTATAGGTTTAACTTCTGTAATCTTACTTGCTTCAACCGGTTTTTCTATTACTATAGGTCTAAGTAATTGTTCAGGTAATTCTGCCACTGGCTCTGTATCAGGAGTTGATATCTTTTTTGGTAGTTTTACTTCACTTATTTCTCCTGGTTCTACAGATTTCACTGAATCATTTGGACTGATATATTCTTCAGGTGATTTCACCATTTTTTCAGTTTTAGGTGTTGGTGATGTTTCTGATGGTTTGACTGCATTTATCTCACTCGTTTCTACCGGTTTTTCTATTTGTTTTGGACTGAAAAGCTTTTCAGGTGATTCTGCCATCTTTTCGTCAAAAGGTGTTGGTAATGGTTTTGGTAATTCAATTCCTCTGATATCGGTTGGTTTGACTGGTTTATCAGTTTGTAATGGACTGATGATTTTTTCAGGCGATTTCACAAACTTTTCATATTTAGGTAATGTTGATGATTTTTTAGGTTCAACTTCAGTAATCTCACTTGCTTCAACCGATTTTTCTAATTCTAATGGACTAAGTGAATGTTCAGGTAATTCTGCCCCTAGTTCTTTATCAGGTGTAGCTAACTTTTTTGGTAGTTTCACTTCACCTATCTCACTGGTTTCAACCGGTTTCGCTATATCTGTTGGACTGTCAATTTCTTCTGGTGATTTCACTATTTTGTCAGCTTCGGGTGTTGGTGATGTATCTGTTAGTTTGACCGCACTCATCTCACTCGTTTCTACCGGTTTTTCTAATTGTTTTGGACTGAATAGCCTTTCTGTTGTTTCGATATTCTTTTCGCTTACAGGTGTAGGTAACGTTTTTGGTAATTCAATTTCAATCATCTCTATTGATTTGACTGGTTTTTCAGATTGTGTTGGACTGATAATTTTTTCAGGCGATTTCACCAACTTTTCATACTCAGGTGATGCTGATGTTTTCCTAGGTTTACCTTCAGTAATCTCACTTGCTTTAATTGGTTTTTCTATTACTATTGGACTAAGTAATATTTCAGGTGATTTTGACATTGGCTCTTTATCAGGTGTTGATATCTCTTTTGGTTTTTCTACTTCACTTATCTCTCTTGGTTCAACCGTTTTCTGTATATCAGTAGGACTATCAATTTCTTCAGGTGATTTTACCAAATTTTCAGCTTCAGATACTGATGCTGTTTCTGCTGGTTTGACTATACTTATCTCAATCTTTTCTACAGGGGTTTCTAATTGTTTTGGACTGAATAGCTTTTCAGGTGATTCTACCATCTTCTCGCCAACAGGTGTTGGTAACGATTTTGGTGATTCAATTTCACTTGCTTCAACCGGTTTTTCTATTTCTATTGGACTCAGTAATTCTGCTTCTTGCTCTTTATCAGGTGTTGATAACGTTTCTGGTAATTTCACTTCACTTATCTCTCTTGGTTCAACAGATTTCTTTATAACAGTTGGACTGATATATTCTTCTACTGATTTCAACATTTTTTCAGTTTTAGGTGTTGGTGTTGTTTCTGCTGGTTTGACTGATTTTATCTCATTTGTTTCTAGCGGTTTTTCTATTTGTTTTGGACTGATTAGATTTTCAGAAGATTCGTCTATCTTATAGTCAACAGCTGTTGATAACGTTTTCGGAAATTCAATTGCACTGATCTCTGTTTGTTTGAGTGGCTTAACTGTTTGTATTAGACTGATGACATTTTCAGGCGATTTTACACAAGTCTCATCATCAGGTGATGTTGATGTTTCTTTAGGTTCAAGTTCAGTAATCTCACTTGCTTCAACCGGTTTTTCTAATACTATTGGACTGAGTATTTCTTCAGGGAATTCTGCCACTGGCTCTCTATCAGGTGTAGATATCTGTTTTGGTTTTGCTTCACATATGTCTCTTGGTTCAACCGGTTTCTGTATATCCGTTGGACTGATAATTTCTTCAGGTGATTTTACCATCATTTCAGCTTTAGGTATTGGTGATGTTTCTGCTGGTTTGACTTCACTTATCCCACTCGTTTCTACCGGGGCTTCTAATTGTTTTGGACTGTAAAGCGTTTCAGGTGATTCTATCATCTTTTCGTCAAAAGGTGTTGGTGATGGTTTTGGTAATTCTATTCCACTGATATCGGTTGGTTTGACTGGTTTATATGTTTGTAATGGACTAATGATTTTTTTAGGCGATTTCACAAACTTTTCATCTTCAGGTAATGTTGATGATTTTGGAGGTTCAACTTCAGTAATCTCACTTGCTTCAACCGGTTTTTCTAATACCATTGGACTGAGTAATTGTTCAGGTGATTCAGTCACTGGGCCTTTGTTAGGTGAAGATATCTTTTTTGATAGTTTCACTTCACTTATCTCACTTTGATCATCCGGTTTCTCTATATCTGTTGTACTGTAAATTTCCTCTGGTGATCTCTCTATTATTTCAGCTTCCGGTGATGTCAATGTTTCTGTTGGTTTGAACGCACTGATCTCACACGTTTCTACCGGTTTTTCTAACCGTTTTGGAATCAAAAGTCTTTTAGGTGATTCGATATACTTTTCGCTAACAGATGTTGGAAACGTTTTCGATAATTCAATTCCACTGATCTCTATTAAATTGCCTGGTTTCTGAGATGGTGTTGGACTGATAGGTTTTTCAGGCGATATCGCAAATTTTTCTTCCTGAGATGATATTGATGTTTTTATAGGTTTAACTTCAGTAATGTCACTTGCTTCAACCGGTTTTTCTATTAATATAGAACTAAGGAATTGTTCAGATAATTCTGCCACTGGCTCTTTATCCGGTGTAAATATCTTTTTTGGTTGTTTTACTTCACTTATTTCTCCTGTTTCTACAGATTTCACTAAATCAGTTAGACAGATATATTCTTCAGGTGATTTTACCATTTTTTCAGCTTTTGGTATTTGTGATGTTTCTGCTGGTTTGACTTCACTTATCCCACTCGTTTCTACCGGCGCTTCTAATTGTTTTGGACTGAAAAGCTTTTCAGGTGATTCTATCATCTTTTCGTCAAAAGGTGTTGGTGATGGTTTTGGTAATTCAATTCCACTGATATCGGTTGGTTTGACTGGTTTATCTGTTTGTAATGGACTGATGATTTTTTCAGGCGATTTCATAAATTTTTCATCGTCAGGTAATGTTGATGATTTTGTAGGTTTAACTTCAGTAATCTCACTTGCTTCAACCGGTTTTTCTAATTCTAATGGACTAAGTAATTGTTCAGGTAATTCTGCCACTAGCTCTTTATCAGGTGTAGCTAACTTTTTTGGTAGTTTCACTTCACCTATCTCACTGGTTTCAACCGGTTTCTCTATATCTGTTGGACTGTCAATTTCTTCTGGTGATTTCACTATTTTTTCAGCTTCGGGTGTTGGTGTTGTTTCTGTTAGTTTGACCGCACTCATCTCACTCGTTTCTAGCGGTTTTTCTAATTGTTTTGCACTGAATAGTCTTTCTGTTGTTTCGATATTCTTTTCGCTTACAGGTGTAGGTACCGTTTTTGGTAATTCAATTTCAATCATCTCTATTGATTTGACTGGTTTCTCAGATTGTGTTGGACTGATAATTTTTTCAGGCGATTTCACCAACTTTTCATACTCAGGTGATGCTGATGTTTGCCTAGGTTTACCTTCAGTAATCTCACATATTTTAATTGGTTTCTCTATTACTATTGGACTAAGTAATATTTCAGGTAATTTTGACATTGGCCCTTTCTCAGGTGTTGATATCTTTTTTGGTTTTTCTACTTCAATTATCTTTCTTGGTTCAACCGTTTTCTGTATATCAGTAGGACTATCAATTTCTTCAGGTGATTTTACCAAATTTTCAGCTTCAGATACTGATGCTGTTTCTGCTGGTTTGACTATACTTATCTCACAATTTTCTACAGGGGTTTCTAATTGTTTTGGACTGAACAGCTTTTCAGGTGATTTTACCATCTTCCCGCCAACAGGTGTTGGTAACGATTTTGGTAATTCAATTCTACTGAACTCTGTTGGTTTGAGTGATTTCTCTGTTTGTGTTGGACTGATAAGTTTGTCAGGCAATATCTCAGACTTTCCATCCTGAGGTGATGATGATGTTTTCATAGCTTTAACTACAGTAATCGCACTTGCTTCAACCGGTTTTTGTATTACTATTGTACTAAGTAATTGTTCAGCTAATACTGCCACTGGCTCTTTATCAGGTGTTGATATCTTTTTTGGTAGCTTAACTTCACTTATCTCTCTTGGTTCAACAGATTTATCTATATCAGTTGGACTGATATATTCTTCAGGTGATTTTAACACTTTTTCAGCTTCAGGTGTTGGAGATGTTTTTGTTGGTTCGATTGTACTTATCTCACTCGTTTCCACCGGTTTTTCTATATGTTTCGGACTGAATAGCTTTTCATGTGATTCATTCATCTTATCGCCGACAGGTATTGGTAACGTTTTTAGTAATTCAGTTCCACTGATCTCAGTTGGATTGAATGGTTTCTCTGTTTGTCTTGGACTAATGGTTTTTTCAGGCGATTTCACAAACACTTCATCCTCAGGAGATGTTGATGTTTCCTTAGGTTTAACTTCAGTAATCTCTCTTGATTCAACTGGATTATTTATCCTAATTGGACTGAGTAATTGTTCAGCTGATTCTACCACTGGCTCTTTATAAGGTGTAGATAACTTTTTTGCTGGTTTCAATTCATATATCTCACATGTTACATCCGGTTTCTCTATATCTGTTGGACTGTCAATATCTTCAGGTGATTCTGCCATCGCTTCGCCAACAGGTGAATGTAATGTTTTCTTCAATTCAACGTCACTGGTATCTCTTGGTTTGATTAGTTTCTCTGTATCTGTTGGTCTGATAATTTCTTCTGGTAACTTCGCGAACTTTTCAACCTCAACTGATGTTGATATTATTTCAGCTTCAGAAATCCCACTATCTTGAACCGGTTTTTCTATTATTGTTGAACTGTATAAGTGTACAGGTGATTTTGCTATTGGCTCTGAATCAGGAGTTGATAATTCTTTCGGAATTTTATTTTCACATATCTCACCTGGTTCAACCGGTTTCTCTATATCAGTTGGACTGATAATTTCTTCTAGTGATTTCGTTATCTGTTCAGCTTCAGGTGTCGATGATATTTCTGTTGGTTTTAATGCACTTATCTCACTCGTTTCTACTGGGGTTTCTAATTGTTTCGGACTGAATAAATTTTCAGGTGATTCTATCATCTTTTCTCCAACAGGTGTTGGTAACGTTTTTGCTAATTCAATTCCACTGAACACTGATAGTTTGCATGGTTTTTCTGTTCGTGATGGAATGATTATTGTTTCAGGTGATAACCCAAATTTTTCTTCCTGAGGTGATGTTGATGTTTTCATAGGTATAACTTCAGTAATCTCACTTGCTTCAACCGGTGTTTCTATTACTGTGGGACTAAGTAATTGTTCAGGTAATTCTGCTACTTGCTCTTTATCAGGTGTTGATAACGTTTCTGGTAATATCACTTCACTTATCTCTCTCGATTGAATAGATTTCTCTATATCAGTTGGACTGATATATTCTTCTACTGATTTTGACATTTTTTCAGTTTTAGATGTTGGTGTTGTTTCTGTTGGTTTGACTGCTTTTATCTCTTTTGTTTCTAGCGGTTTTTCTATTTGTTTCTGTCTGATTAGATTTTCAGGTGATTCGTCTATCTTATCGTCAACAGCTGTTGATAACGTTTTCGGAAATTCAATTGAACTGATCTCTGGTTGTTTGAGTGACTTAACTGTTTGTATTAGACTGATGACATTTTCAGGCGATTTTACACAAGTCTCATCATCAGGTGATGTTGATGTTTCCTTAGGTTTCAGTTCAGTAATCTCACTTGCTCCAAACGGTTTTTCTAATACTATTGGACTAAGTATTTCTCCAGGTAATTCTGCCACTGGCTCTCTACCAGGTGTAAATATCTGTTTTGGTTTCACTTCACATATGTCTCTTGGTTCAACCGGTTTCTGTATATCCGTTGGACTGACAATTTCTTCAGGTGATTTTACCATCATTTCAGCTTTAGGTATTGGTGATGTTTCTGATGGTTTGACTTCACTTATCCCACTCGTTTCTACCGGGGCTTCTAATTGTTTTGGACTGAAAAGCTTTTCAGGTGATTCTATCATCTTTTCGTCAAAATGTGTTGGTAATGGTTTTGGTAATTCAATTCCACTGATTTCGGTTGGTTTATCTGTTTGTAATGGACTGATGATTTTTTCAGGCGATTTCACAAACTTTTCATCTTCAGATGATGTTGATAATTTTGTAGGTTTAACTTCAGTAATCTCACTTGCTTCAACCGGTTTTTCTAATTCCATTGGATTAAGTAATTTTTCAGGTGATTCTGTCACAGAGCCTTTATTAGGTGAAGATATCTTTTTTGGTAGTTTCACTTCACTTATCTCACTTGGTTCAACCGGTTTCTCTATATCTGTTGGACTGTCAATTTCTTCTGGTGATCTCACTATTATTTCAGCTTCCGGTGATCTTAATGTTTCTGTTGGTTTGAACGCACTCATCCCACTCGTTTCTACCGGTTTTTCTAACCGTTTCGCAATGACTAGACTTTCAAGTGATTCGATATGCTTTTCGCTAACAGATGTTGGTACCGTTTTTGATAATTCAATTCCACTGATCTCTATTAGTTTGACTGGTTTCTCAGATGGTGTTGGACTGATAAGTTTTTCAGGCGATATGGCCAATTTTTCTTCCTGAGATGATGTTGATGTTTTCATAGGTTTAAATTCAGTAATCTCACTTGTTTCAACCGGTTTTTCTATCACTATGGGACTAAGTAATTTTTTAGGTAATTCTGCTACTGGCTCTTTATCAGGTGCAGATATTTTCTCTGGTTGTTTTACTTCATTTATCCTTCTTGGTTCAACAGATTTCCCTATTTCAATTGGACTGATATATTCCTCAGGTAATTTTACCATTTTTTCAGTTTTAGGTGTTGGTGATGTTTCTGTTGGCTGTAATATACTTATCTCACTCATTTCTACCGGGGTTTCTAATTGTTTTGAACTGAATAGAATTTCAGGTGATTTTATCATCTTTTCAATAAGAGGTGTGGGTAATGTTTTTGGTAATTCAGTTCCACTGAACTCTAATGGTTTGCCTGGTTTTTGTGTTTGTGTTGGACTGATGATTTTTTCAGGCGATATCGCAAATTTTTCATCCTGAGGTAATGTTGTTGTTTTTATGGGTTTAACTTCAGTAATCTTACTTGCTTCAACCGATTTTTCTATTACTATAGGTCTAAGCAATTGTTCAGGTAATTCTGCCTCTGGCTCTTCATCAGGAGTTGATATCTTTTTTGGTAGTTTTACTTCACTTATTTCTCCTAGTTCTGCTGATTTCACTAAATCAGTTGGACTGAAATATTCTTCAGGTGATTTGACCATTTTTTCAGTTTTAGGTGTTGGTGATGTTTCTGATGGTTTGACTGCATTCATCTCACTAGTTTCTACCGGTTTTTCTATTGGTTTTGGACTGAAAAGCTTTTTAGGTGATTCTACCATCTTTTCGTCAAAAGGTGTTGGTAATGGTTTTGGTAATTCAATTCCACTGATATCGGTTGGTTTGACTGGTTTATCTGTTTGTAATGGACTGATGATTTTTTCAGGCGATTTCACAAACTTTTCATCTTCAGGTAATGTTGATGATTTTTTAGGTTTAACTTCAGTCATCTCACTTGCTTCAACCGGCTTTTTTAATTCTAATGGACTAAATAATTGTTCAGGCATTTCTGCCACTAGTTCTTTATCAGGTGTAGCTAACTTTTTTGGTAGTTTCACTTCACCTATCTCACTGGTTTCAACCGGTTTCACTATATCTGTTGGACTGTCACTTTCTTCTGGTGATTTCACTATTTTTTCAGCTTCAGATGTTGGTGATGTTGCTGTTAGTTTGATCGCACTCATCTCACTCGTTTCTAGCGGTTTTTCTAACCGTTTCGGAATGAATAGCCTTTCAGGTGATTCGATATGCTTTTCGCTAACAGATGTTGGTAACGTTTTTGATAATTCAATTCCACTGATCTCTATTAGTTTGACTGGTTTCTCAGATGTTGTTGGACTGATAAGTTTTTCAGGCGATATGGCAAATTTTTTTTCCTGAGTTGGTGTTGATGTTTTCATAGGTTTAAATTCAGTAATCTCACTTGTTTCAACCGGTTTTTTTATCACTATGGGACTAAGTAATTGTTCAGGTAATTCTGCTACTGGCTCTTTATCAGGTGCAGATATTTTTTCTGGTTGTTTTACTTCATTTATCTTTTTTGGTTCAACAGAATTCTCTATTTCAATTGGACTGATATATTCCTCAGGTAATTTGACTATTTTCTCAGTTTTAGGTGTTGGTGATGTTTCTGTTGGCTTTAATGTACTTATCTCACTCCTTTCTACCGGCGTTTCTAATTGTTTTGAACTGAATAGAATTTCAGGTGATTCTATCATCTTTTCAATTACAGGTGTGGGTAATGTTTTTGGTAATTCAATTCCACTGAACTCTAATGGTTTGCCTGGTTTTTCTGATTGAGTTGGACTGATGACTTTTTCAGGCGATATCGCAAATTTTTCATCCTGAAGTGATGTTGATGTTTTTATAGGTTTAACTTCAGTCATCTCACTTGCTTCAACCGGCTTTTTTAATTCTAATGGACTAAATAATTGTTCAGGCATTTCTGCCACTAGTTCTTTATCAGGTGTAGCTAACTTTTTTGGTAGTTTCACTTCACCTATCTCACTGGTTTCAACCGGTTTCACTATATCTGTTGGACTGTCACTTTCTTCTGGTGATTTCACTATTTTTTCAGCTTCAGATGTTGGTGATGTTGCTGTTAGTTTGATCGCACTCATCTCACTCGTTTCTAGCGGTTTTTCTAACCGTTTCGGAATGAATAGCCTTTCAGGTGATTCGATATGCTTTTCGCTAACAGATGTTGGTAACGTTTTTGATAATTCAATTCCACTGATCTCTATTAGTTTGACTGGTTTCTCAGATGTTGTTGGACTGATAAGTTTTTCAGGCGATATGGCAAATTTTTTTTCCTGAGATGGTGTTGATGTTTTCATAGGTTTAAATTCAGTAATCTCACTTGTTTCAACCGGTTTTTTTATCACTATGGGACTAAGTAATTGTTCAGGTAATTCTGCTACTGGCTCTTTATCAGGTGCAGATATTTTTTCTGGTTGTTTTACTTCATTTATCTTTCTTGGTTCAACAGAATTCTCTATTTCAATTGGACTGATATATTCCTCAGGTAATTTGACTATTTTCTCAGTTTTAGGTGTTGGTGATGTTTCTGTTGGCTTTAATGTACTTATCTCACTCCTTTCTACCGGGGTTTCTAATTGTTTTGAACTGAATAAAATTTCAGGTGATTCTATCATCTTTTCAATTACAGGTGTGGGTAATGTTTTTGGTAATTCAATTCCACTGAACTCTAATGGTTTGCCTGGTTTTTCTGATTGAGTTGGACTGATGACTTTTTCAGGCGATATCGCAAATTTTTCATCGTGAAGTGATGTTGATGTTTTTATAAGTTTAACTTCAGTAATCTTACTTGCTTCAACCGGTTTTTCTGTAACTATAGGTCTAAGTAATTGTTCAGATAATTCTGCCTTTGGCTCTTTATCAGGAGTTGATACCTTTTTTGGTAGTTTTACTTCATTTATTTCTCCTAGTTCTACAGATTTCACTAAATCAGTTGGACTGATATATTCTTCAGGTGATTTGACCATTTTTTCAGTTTTAGGTGTTGGTGATGTTTCTGATGGTTTGACTGCATTCATCCCACTCGTTTCTACCGCTTTTTCTATATGCTTTGGACTGAAAAGCTTTTCAGGTGATTTTACCATCTTTTCGTCAAAAGGTGTTTGTAATGGTTTTGGTAATTCAATTCCACTGATATCGGTTGGTTTGACTGGTTTATCTGTTTGTAATGGACTGATGATTTTTTCAGGCGATTTCACAAACTTTTCATCTTCAGGTAATGTTGATGATTTTGTAGGTTTAACTTCAGTAATCTCACTTGCTTCAACCGGTTTTTCTAATTCTAATGGACTAAGTAATTGTTCAGTTAATTCTGCCACTAGCACCTTATCAGGTGTAGCTATTTTTTTTGGTAGTTTCACTTCACCTATCTCACTGGTTTCAACCGGTTTCTCTTTATCTGTTGGACTGTCAATTTCTTCTGGTGCTTTCACTATTTTTTCAGCTTCGGATGTCGGTGATGTTTCTGTTAGTTTGACCGCACTCATCTCGCTCGTTTCTACCGGTTTTTCTAATCGTTTTGGACTGAATAGCCTTTCTGTTGTTTCGATATTCTTTTCGCTTACAGGCGTAGGTAACGTTTTTGGTAATTCATTTTCAAAGATCTGCATTGATTTGACTGGTTTCTCAGATTGTGTTGGACTGATAATTTTTTCAGGCGATTTCACCAAATTTTCATACTCAGGTGATGCTGATGTTTCCTTAGGTTTGCCTTCAGTAATATCACTTGATTTGAATGGTTTTTCTATTACTATTGGACTAAGTAATATTTCAGGTAATTTTGACATTTGCTCTTTATCAGGTGTTGATATAACTTTTGGTTTTTTTACTTCACTTATCCCTCTTGGTTCAACCGTTTTCTGTATATCAGTAGGACTATCAATTTCTTCAGGTGATTTTACCAACTTTTCAGCTTCAGATACTGATGCTGTTTCTGCTGGTTTGACTATGCTTATCTCAACCTTTTCTGCAGGGGTTTCTAATTTTTTTGGAGTGAATAGCTTTTCAGTTGATTCTACCATCTTCTCGCCAACAGGTGTTGGTAACGTTTTTGGTGATTCAATTCCATTGAACTCTGTTGGTTTAAGTGATTTCTCTGTTTGTGTTGGACTGATGAGTTTGTCAGGCAATATCGCAAACTTCCCATCGTGAGGTGATGTTGCGGTTTTCGTAGGTTTAACTACAGTAATCGCACTTGCTTCAACCGGTTTTTCAATTATTATTGTACTAAGTAATTGTTCAGCTAATACTGCCACTGGCTTTTTATCAGGTTTTGATATCTTTTTCGGTAGCTTAAATTCACTTATCTCTCTTGGTTCAACAGATTTATCTATATCAGTTGAACTGATATATTGTGTTGGAGTTGTTTTTGCTGGTTTGATTGTACTTATCTCACTCGTTTCTACCGGTTTTTCTATATGTTTCGGACTGAATAGCTTTTCATTTGATTCATTCATCTTATCGCCGATAGGTGTTGGTAACGTTTTTAGGAATTCAATTCCACTGATCTCAGATGGTTTGAATGGTTTCTCTGTTTGTCTTGGACTAATGGTTTTTTCAGACGATTTCACAAACGCCTCATCCTCAGGAGATATTGATGTTTCCTTAGGTTTAACTTCAGTAATCTCTCTTGCTTCAACTGGTTTATTTATAATTATTGGACTGAGTAATTGTTTAGCTAATTCTACCACTGACTCTTTATAAGGTGTAGATAACTTTTTTACTGGTTTCATTTCATATATCTCACATGTTACATCCGGTTTCTCTATATCTGTTGGACTGTCAATATCTTCAGGTGATTCTGCCATCGCTTCGCCAACAGGTGAATCTAATGTTTTCTTCAATTCAACTTCACTGGTATCTCTTGGTTTGATTAGTTTCTCTGTATCTGTTGGTCTGATAATTTTTTCTGGAAACTTCGCAAACTTTTCAACCTCAACTGATGTTGATATTATTTCAGCTTCAGAAATCCAACTATCTTGCACTGGTTTTTCTATTATTGTTGAACTGCATAAGTGTTCAGGTGATTTTGCTATTGGCTCTAAATCAGGACTTGATAATTCTTTTGTAAGCTTAACTTCACATATCTCACTTGATTCAACCGGTTTCTCTATATCAGTTGGACTGACAATTTCATCTGGTGATTTCGTTATCTGTTCAGCTTCAGGTGTCGATAATATTTCTGTTGGTTTTAATGCACTTATCTCACTCGTTTCTACCGGGGTTTCTAATTGTTTCGGACTGAATAAATTTTTAGGTGATTCTATCATCTTTTCTCCATCAGGTGTTGGTAACGTTTTTGCTAATTCAATTCCACTGAACACTGATGGTTTGCATGATTTTTCTGTTTGTGCTGGAATTATTATTTCATCAGGCGATATTGCAAATTTTTGTTCCTGAGGTGATGTTGATGTTTTCATAGGTTTAACTTCAGTAATCTCACTTGCTTCAACCGATGTTTCTATTACTATGGGACTAAGTAATTGTTCAGGTAATTCTGCTACTTGCTCTTTATCAGGTGTTGATAACGTTTCTAGTAATTTCACTTCACTTATCTCTCTTGGTTCAACAGATTTCTTTATATCAGTTGGACTGATATATTCTTCTACTGATTTTACCACTTTTTCAGTTTTAGGTGTTGGTGTTGTTTCTGTTGGTTTGACTGCTTTTATCTCATTTGTTTCTAGCGGTTTTTTTATTTGTTTCGGACTGATTAGATTTTCGGGTGATTCGTCTATCTTATCGACAACAGCTGTTGATAACATTTTTGGAAATTCAATTGCACTGATCTCTATTTGTTTAACTGGCTTAACTGTTTGTATTAGAGTGATGACATTTTCTGGCGATTTTACACAATTTTCATCCTCAGGTGATTTTGATATTTCTTTAGATTTAAGTTCAGTAATCTCACTTGCTTGAAACGGTTTTTCTAATACTATTGGACTTAGTATTTCTTCAGGTAATTCTGCCACTGGCTCTCTATCAGGTGTAGATATCTGTTTTGGTTTTACTTCACATATGTGTCTTGGTTCAACCGGTTTCTGTATATCCGTTGGACTGATAATTTCTTCAGGTGATTTTACCATCATTTCAGCTTTAGGTATTGCTGATGTTTCTGCTGGTTTGACTTCACTTATCCCACTCGTTTCTACTGGGGCTTCTAATTGTTTTGGACTGAAAAGCTTATCAGGTGATTCTACCATCTTTTCGTCAAAAGGTGTTGGTAATGGTTTTGGTAATTCAGTTCCACTGATATAGGTTGGTTTGGCTGGTTCATCTGTTTGTAATGGACTGATGATTTTTCCAGGCGATTTCACAAACTTTTCATCTTCTGGTAATGTTGATGATTTTGTAGGTTTAACTTCAGTAATCTCACTTGCTTCAACCAGGTTTTCTAATTCCATTGGACTAAGTAATTGTTCAGGTAATTCTGCTAGTGGCTCTTTATCAGGTGCTGATATTTTTTCTGGTTGTTTTACTTCATTTATCTTTCTTGTTTCAACAGATTTCTCTATTTCAATTGGACTGACATATTCCTCATGTAATTTTGCCATTTTTTCAGTTTTAGGTGTTGGTGATGTTTCTGTTGGCTTTAATGTACTTATCTCACTCATTTCTACCGGGGTTTTAAATTTTTCAATAACAGGTGTGGGTAATGTTTTTGGTGATTCAATTCCAGTGAACTCTAATGGTTTGCCTGGTTTTTCTGTTTGTGTTGGACTGACGATTTTTTCAGGCGATATCGCAAAATTTTCATCCTGAGGTGATGTTGATGTTTTTATAGCTTCAACATCAGTAATCTCACTTGCCTCAACCGGTTTTTCTATAACTATAGGACTAAGAAATTGTTCAGGTAATTCTGCCACTGGCTTTTTATCAGGTATTGATATCTTTTTTGGTAGTTTTACTTCACTTATTTCTCCTGGTTCTACAGATTTCATCTTATCGCCAACAGCTGTGGGTAAAATTTTTGGTAATTCAATTCCACTGATCTCGGTTAGTTTGACTGGTTTCTCTGTTTGTATAGAACTGATAATTTTTTCAGGCGATTTCACAAACTTTTCATCCTCAGGTGATGTTGATGTTTTCTCAGGATTAACTTCAGTAATCTCACTTGCTTCAACCGGTTTTTCAAATTCTAATGAACTAAGTAATTGTTCAGGTTTCTCTATATCCTTTGCACTGTCAATTTCTTCTGGTGATTTCACTATTTTTTTAGCTTCGGGTGTTGGTGATGTTTCTGTTAGTTTGACCGCACCCATCAAACTCGATTCTACCGGTTCTTCTAATCGTTTTGGACTGAATAACCTTTCTGTTGATTCTATATTCTTTTCGCTAACAGGTGTTGGTAACGTTTTTGGTAATTCAATTTCAATGATCTCTGTTGGTTTGACTCTTTTCTCAGATTGTGTTGGACTGATAATTTTTTCAGGCGATTTCACTAATTTCTCATACTCAGGTAATGCTAATGTTTCCTTAGGTTCACCTTCAGTAATCTCACTTACTATAAATGGTTTTTCTATTACTATTTGACTAAGTGATATTTCAGGTAATTCAGGCACTGGCTCTATATCAGGTGTTGATATCTGTTTTGGTTGTTTTATTTCACTTATCTTTCTTGGTTCAACTGGTTTCTCTATATCAGTTGGACTATCAATTTCTTCAGGTGATTTTGCCATCTTTTCAGCTCTAGATGTTGGTGCTGTTTCTGATGGTTTGACTATAATTATTTCACTCGGTTCATCCAGTTTTTCAAATTGTTTGGGACTGAATAGCTCTCCAGGTGATTCTGCCGTCTTTTCGCCAACAGATGATGGTAATGTTTTCGGTAATTCAACTTCACTGATCTCTGTTTGTTTGATTGGTTTCTCTGTATCTGTTGGTCTGATTATTTTTTCTGGAGATTTCGCAAACTTTTTAACCTCAGCTGATGTTGACATTATTTCAGCTTCAGAAATCCCACTTCCTTTCATCGGTTTTTCTATTGTTGATCTGCATAAATGTTCAGATGATTTTGCTATTGGCTCTGAATCAGGAGTTGATAATTCTTTTGGAAGTTTAAGTTCACTTATTCCACTTGGTTCAACCGGTTTCTCTATATCTCTTGGACTGGAAATTCCTTCTGGTGATTTCGTTATCTGTTCAGCTTCAGTTGTTGGTGATATTTCTGTTGATTTAAATGCACTTATCTCACTCGTTTGTAATGGGGTTGCTGACTGTTTTGGACTGAATAGATTTTCAGGTGATTCGTCCATCTTATCGCCAACAGGTGTTGATAACGTTTTTGGTAATTCAAATGCTCTGATCTCTGTTGGTTTGACTGGCTTCTCTGTTTGTATTGGTTCAACCAGGTTTTCTAATACTATTGGACTAAGTAATTGTTCAGGTAATTCTGCAACTGGCTCTCTATCCGGTGTAGATATCTTTTTTGGTAGTTTTAATTCACATATGTCCATTGGTTCAACCGGTTTCTCTATATCTGTTGGACTGATAATTTCTTCAGGTGATATTACCATCTTGTCAGCTTTAGTTATTGGTGGTGTTTCTGCTTGTTTGACTACACTTATTCCACTCGTTTCTACCGGGGTTTCTAATTCTTTTGGGCTTAATAACTTTTCAGGTGATACTACCAACTTTTCGCCAACAGGTGAAGGTGATATTTTCGGTAATTCAACTTCGCTGATCTCTTTTGGTTTGATTGGTTCCACTGTTTCTATTGGTCTGATAATTATGCCTGGAGATTTCGCAAACTTTTTAATCACAGCTGATGTTGATATGATTTCAACTTCAGGAATCCCACTTGCTTCGACCGGTATTTCTATTATTGTTGGACTGCATAATTGTTCAAGTGATTTTGCTATTGACTCTGAATCAAGAGTTGATAATTTTTTTGGAACATCACTTATCTCACTTGGTTCAACCGGATTCTCCATATCTGATGGACTGATAATTTCATCTGGTGATTTCGCTATCTTTTCAGCTTCAGGTGTTAGTGATATTTCTATTGGTTTGACTGCACTTATCTCACTCGTTTCTACCGGGGTGTCTAATTTTTTTTGACTGAATAGCTTTTCAGGTGATTCTACCATATTTTCACCAACTGATGTTGGTAACGTTTTTGGTAATTCAATTCCACTGAACTCTGTTCGTTTGAGTGGTTTCTCTGTTTGTGTTGGAATGATAATTTTTTCAGTCGGTATCGCAAACTTTTCATCCTCAGGTGATATAGATTTTTTCACATGTTCAACTTCAGTAATCTCACATGCTTCAACTGATTTTTCTATTTCTATTGAACTTACTAATTTTTCAGGTAATTCTGCCGCTGGCTCTTTACTCGTTGTTGTTATCTTTTTTGGTAGTTTTATTTCACTTATATATCTTGGTTCAATAGATTTCTGTATATCAGTTGGGCTGATATATTCTTCAGGTGATTTTACCATTTTTTCAGCTTTTGGTGTTGGTGATGTTTCTGCTGGTGTGACTACACTTATCTCCCTCGGTTCTACCAGTTTTTCTAATTGTTTGGGACGGAATAGATTTTCAGGTGTTTCTGCCATCTTTTCGTCAACATGCGAAGGTAATGTTTTCGGTAATTCAACTCCACTGATCTCTCTCGGTTCGATTGGTTTCTCTGTTTCTATAGGTGTGATAATTTTTTCTAGAGATTTCGCAAACTTTTGATCCTCAGCTGATGTTGATGTTTCCTCTACTTCAGTAATCCCCCTTGCTTCGACCGATGTTTCTATTACTGTTGGACTGCATAGCTGTTCAGGTGATTTTGCTATTGGCTCTGAATCAGGAGCTGATAATTCTTTTGGATGTTTCACTTCACTTATCTCACTTGGTTCAACCGGTTTCTCCATTTTTGTTGGCAAGATAATTTTTTCTGGCGATTTCAACATCTTTTCAGCTTCAGGTGTTGATAATGATTCTGTTGGTTTGGCCGCTCTAATCTCACTCGTTTCTACCGGTTTTTCTTTTCGTTTCGGACTGCATAGCCTATCAGGTGATTTTATATTCTTCTCACTAACGGGAGTTGGTGAAGTTTTTGGTGATTCAATTCCACTGATATCTGTTGGTTTGACTAGTTTTTCTGTTTGTGTTGGACAGATGAATTTTTCAGGCGATTCCACAAACTTTTCATCCTCAGTTGATGTTGATGTTTTCTTAGGTTTACCTTCAGTATTCTCACTTGCTTCAAATGGTTTTTCTATTACTATTGGACTGAGTAAGATTTCAGTTAATTCTGCCACTGGATCTTTATCAGGTGTTGATATCTTTTTTGGGAGTTTCACTTCACTGATCTCACTTGGTTCAACCGGTTTCTCTAAATCAGTTGGACTGTCAATTTCTTCAGGTGATTTTACCATCTTTTCAGCTCCAGATGTTGGTGCTGTTTCTGCTGGTTTGACTACATATATTTCACTCGGTTCAACCAGTTTTTCAAATTGTTTGGGACTGAATAGCTCTTCATGTGATTCTGCCATATTTTCGCCAACAGGTGAATATATTGTTTTCGGCAATTCAACTTCACTGGTCTCTTTTGATTTGATTGGTTTCTCTGTTTCTGTTAGTCTGATAATTTTTTCTGGAGATTTCGCAAACTTCTTAACCCCAGCTGATGTAGATATTATTTCAGCTACAGAAATCCCACTTGCTTGCACCGGTATTTCTATTATTGTTGAACTGCTTAAGTGTTCATGTAATTTTGCTATAAGCTCTGAATCAGGAGTTGATAGTTCTTTTAGAAGTTTAATTTCACAGATCTCACTTGGTTCAACCGGTTTCTCTATATCTGTTGGACTGATAATTTTTTCTGGTGATTTTGTTATCTGTTCAGCTTCAGGTGTTGGTGATATTTCTGTTGGTTTCAATGCACTTATCTCACTCGTTTCTACCGAGGTTTCAAATTGTTTCGGACTGAATAGATTTTCAGGTGATTCTATAATCTTTTCTCCAGCAGGTGTTGGTAAAGTTTTTGTTAATTCAATTCCACTGAACTCTGATGTTTTGCTTGGTTTTTCTGTTTGTGTTGGACTAATAATTTTTTTATGCGATATCGCAAATTTTTCATCCTCAGGTAATGTTGGTGTTTTCATAGGTTTAACTTCAGTAGTCTCACTCGCTACAACGGGTTTTTCTATTACTATGGGAGTAAGTAGTTGTTCAGGTAATTCTGCTACTGGCTCTTTATCAGGTGTTGATAATATTTCAGGTAGTTTTACTTTACTTATCTCTCTTGGTTCAACAGATTTCTCTATATCGGTTGGACTGATATATCCTTCAGGTGATTTTACCATTTTTTCAGCTTTTGGTGTTGGTGATGTTTTTGCTGGGTTGACTATACTTATCTCCCTCGGTTCTACCAGTTTTTCTAATTGTTTGGGATGGAATAAATTTTCAGTTGTCTCTGTCATCTTTTCGTCAAGATGCGAAGGTAATTTTTTCGTTAATTCAACTCCACTGCTCTCTCTCGTTTTGATTGGTATCTCTGTTTCTATAGGTCTGATAATTTTTTCTAGAGATTTCGCAAACTTTTCATCCTCATCTGATGTTGATGTTTTCTCTACTTCAGTAATCCTTCTTGCTTCGACCGGTATTTCTATTGCTGTTGGACTGCATAGTTGTTCAGGTGATTTTGCTCTTGGCTTTGAATCAGGAGTTGATAATTCTTTTGGATGTTTAACTTTACTTATCTCGATTGGTTCAACCGGTTTCTCCATTTCTGTTGGACAAATAATTTCTTCTGGTGATTTCATCAATTCAGCTTCATGTATTGGTGATGGTTCTGTTGGTTTGAGAGCACTAATCTCAATCGTTTCTACCGGTTTTTCTAATCTCGGACTGCAAAGCCCATCAGGTGATTCGATAGTCTTTTTACTAACAGG
Organism: Megalocaria dilatata; assembly: GCA_034642435.1. Taxonomy (NCBI): domain Eukaryota; kingdom Metazoa; phylum Arthropoda; class Insecta; order Coleoptera; family Coccinellidae; genus Megalocaria; species Megalocaria dilatata. The sequence goes on along the minus strand of CM067854.1, from coordinate 95,020,887 downwards.
TATTGGTAACGTTTTTGGTAATTCAATTCCATTGATCTCTGTTGATTTGTCTGGTTTCTCTGTTCGTGGACAGATGAATTTTTTAGGCAATTTCACCAACTTTTCATCCTCAGGTTCTATCACTATTGGACTAAGTAATTGTTCATGTAATTCTGCCCCTGTCTCTTTATCAGGTTTTGATATCTTTTTTCGTAGTTTTATTTCACTTATCTCTCTCGGTTCAACCAGTTTCTCTATATCTGTAGAACTATCAATTTCTTCAGGTGATTTTACCATCGTTTCAGCTTTAGGTGTAGGTGATGTTTTTCCTGGTTTGACTTCACTTATCTCACTCAATTCTACCAGTTTTTCGAATTGTTTGGGACTGAATAGTTTTTCAGGTGTTTTTGTCATCTTTTCGCCAACAGAAGAAGGTAATGTTTTCGGTAATTCAACTCCACTGATCTCTTTTGGTTTGATTGGTTTCTCTCTTTCTGTTGGTCTGATATATTTTTCTGGAGATTTCGCAACCTTTTCAGCCTCAGCTAATGTTGATGTTTTCTTAGCTTCAGTAATCCACCTTGGTTCGACCGGTTTTTCTATTAATGTTGAACTGCATGAATGTTCAGGTGATTTTGGTTTTGGCTCTATATCAGGAGTTGATAATGCTTTTGGAAGTTTAACTTCACTTATCTCACTTGGTTCAATCGGTTTCTCTATTTCTGTTGGACTGATAATTTCTTCTGGTGATTTCGCTTTCCTTTCAGCTTCAGGTGTTGGCGATGTTTCTGTTGGTTTCACCGCACTTATTTCTCTCGTTTCTACCGGGGTTTCTATATATTTCGGAATGAGTAGCTTTTCAGGTGATAACACCATCTTTTCGCCAACAGGTGTTGGTAACGTTTTTGGTAAATGGGTTCCACTGATCTCTGTTGGTTTGACTGTTTTCTCTGTAGATGCTGAACTGATAATTTTTTCAGGCGACTTCAGAAACGTTTCATTCTTAGAGGATGCTGATGTTTCCTTAGCTTTAACTTCAGTAATCTCATTTGCATTAATTGGTTTTGCCATAACTAATGGACTTAATAATTGTTCAGGTAAATCTGCCACTGGCTCTTCATTAAGTGTTGCTATCTTTTTTGGTAGTTTTAATTCACTTACCTCTCTTGGTTCATCCGTATTCTCTATATCAGTTGGACTGATAATTTCTTCAGGTGATTTTACCATAATTTCAGCTTTAGTTGTTGGTGATGTTTCTGCTAGTTTGACTACACTTATCTCACTCGGTTGAACCAGTTTTTCAAATGGTTTGGTACTGAATAGCTTTTCAGGTGATTCTGCCATCTTTTCGCCAACAAGAGAAGATAATGTTTTCTGTAACTCAACTCCACTGATCTCTTTAGGTTTGATTGGTTTCTCTGTTTCTGTTGGTCTGATAATCCTTCCTGGAGATTTCGAAAACTTTTTATACTCGGCTGATGTTGATATGATTTCAGCTTCAGTTATCCGACTTGCTTTTACCGGTGTTTCTGTTACTGTTGGACTGCGTAGCTGTTCAGTTGATTTTGCTATTGGCTTCGAATCTGGAGTTAATAATCCTTTTGCTTCTGGTGTTCGTGATGTTTTTACTGACTTGACTACAATTATCTCATTTGTTTCAACCGTCTTTTCTAATAGTTTATGACTGAATTGTTTCTCAGGTGATTCTGCTAACTTTTCTGCATCAGTTTTTCGTGGCCCTTCTGGAAGTTCAACTTCACTTATCTCTCTTGGTTCGAACGGTTTCGCTATTTCTGTTGGACGAATAATTTTTTGTGGCGATTTTGTGAACTTCTCATCCTCAGGTGTTGTTGATTTTTTCTTAGGTTTGACTTTAGTAATCTTACTTGCATTTATCGATTCTATTTCTGTCGGACTGATAATTTCCTCTGGTGAATTTGCTATCTCTTCAGCTTCAGTTGTTGGTGAAGTTTTTGCTGCTATGACTACAATTATCTGACTTGTTTCTACCGGTTTTTTCAATTGTTTGGGACTGAAAAGCTTTTCAGGCGATTCTGCCATCTTTTGGCCAACAGGTGTTGGTAATATTTTTGGTGGTTCAAGTCCACTGATATCTCTTGGTATGAGTGCTTTCTTTATTTCTGTTGGAATGATAAGTTTTTCTGGCGATCTTGCCAGATTTTCGTCCTCAGGTGTTGTAGAAGTTTTCTCTGGTTTGACTTCAGTAATCGTACTTGCCTCGACCTTTTTTTCTATATCTATTGTACCGAATTGTTTTTCAGGTGATTTTGCTATCTTCCCTGCATCAGGTGGTATTATTCCTTTTGGGAGTTTTACTTCACTGATCTCTCTTGATTCAACCGATTTCTCCATTTCTGTTGGACTAATAATTTCTTCTGGTGATTTCACCATCTTTTTAGCTTCAGGTGTTCGTAATGTCTTCGCTGGTGCAATTTCTGTAATCTCACTCGTTTTGACCAGGTTTTCTTTTGCAGCAGATATAGTAAATATTTCAGGTGATTTGGTAATGATTTCAGCTTCATCTACTGGTGGTATTTTCGCAAGTAAAACTTCACTCTTCTCATTTCTACCAATCGGTTCGACAAGCTCTGAAATGACTAATTTTTCTGGAGATGTCCTAATTATTTCAGCCTTAGGAGTTTGTGAGATTTTTGCTATTTTATCTTCACCAATTTCACTTTCTTCGACCTGTTTTTCTGTTTCTATTGGACCGTAGAGCTCTTCTGTCAATACTGCTATCTTCCCAGTATCCGGTGTTGGTGCTATTTTGGGTAGTTCAACTTCACAAATCTTTACAGTTTCTACCGCTTTCTCGATTTCATTTGAACTGAACAATTTTTCTGGTAGTTTCGCCTCACTAATGGGTGATTTTTTCGAAGTTTCAACATCTATAATCTCACTTACTTCGACCGATTTTTTTATTACTTTTGAACTGAATAGCTTATCATGTTCTGATTCTTCCATCTTTTCGCCCACCGGTATTGGTGACTCTTTATCATCAGGTATTGTCAATGTTTTCTCTGGTTTAATTTCGATAATCTCACTTGTTTCGACCGGTTTTTCCATAACTATTCTACCGAATAGTTTTTCATGTGATTTTTCTATCTTTTCTGACTCGGGTGATCGCTTAGAGAGTTCACCTTCAACAATCTTTCTTGGTTTGACTGGTTTATCTATTTCATTTGGACTGATTAATTTTTCTGGTAATTTCGTAAACTTTTCAATCTCAAGTGTTGTTGATGATTTCTTTGGTTTTCCTTTAGTAATTTCACTTGCTTTTACTGGTTTTTCCATATTTATTGTACCGGATAGTTTTTCAGGTGATTTTGCTATTTTTTCAGCATCTGGTGTTCGTGTTCCTTCGCGGAGACTGATAATTTCTTCTGGTGATTTGATCAACTTTTCAGCTTCAAGTGTTGGAGATATTTTTGCTGGTTTGACTACAATTGCCTCCCTTATTTCTACCGGTTCTTCTAATTGGTTGGGGCTGGAGAGCCTTTCGGGTGATTTCGCCTTTTTTTTGCCAACAGGTGATGGTAATAATTTTGGTAGTTCAACTTCACTGATCTCTCTTGGTTTTGCTTGTTTCTCTATTTCGGTTGGACTGATAATTTTTTCAGAAGATTTTTTGAACTCTTCATTCTTAGGTGTTGTTGAAGTTGTCTTAGGTTCAACTTCAGTAATTTCACTTGCTTCGACCGGTCTTGCTATTTTTAGTGAACCGAATAGTTTTTCAGGTGATTTTTCTATCTTTTCTACATCAGGTGTTCGTTTTCCGCTTGGGAGTTGAATAATCTCTCTTGTTTCGACCGGTTTCTCCATTTTTACTGGACTAATTATTTCTTCTATTGATTTCAAAATATTTTCAGCCTCGGGTGTTGCTGATGTGATTGGTGGTATAACGACATTTTTCTCACTTGTTTCTACGTGTTTTTCTAATTGTTTAGGACGGAGAAGCTTTTCAGATGATTCTGCCATCTTTTCGCCAACAGGTGATGGTAATATGTTTGGTAGTTCGACTCCACAGATCTTTGTTGATTTGACTGGTTTCTCTATTTCTGTTGGACTGATGGTTTTTTCTGGCAGTTTTGAAAACTTTTCATCCTCAGGTGTTGTTGAAGTTTTTTCAGGTTTAACTTCAAAAATCTCACTTGCTTTTACCGGGTTTTCTATGTCTATTGTACCGAATAGTTTTTCAGGCGATTTTGCTATATTTTCTGCATCAGGTTTTCGTGTTCCTTTTGAGAGTTCAACTTCACTTATCTCTTTTGGTTCGACCGGTTTCTCTATTTCTATTGGGCTAATAACTTCTTCTGGTAATTTCATCAACTTTTCAGCATCAAGTGTTGATGATATTTTGGCGGATTTGACTACAATTATCTCATTTGTTTCTACAGTTTTTTCTAATTCTTTGGTGCTAGAAAGCCTTCCAGGTGATTCTGCCATCTTTTCGCCAACAGGTGTTGGTAATATTTTTAGTAGTTCAACTCCACTAATCTCTCTTGGTTTGTCTGGTTTCTCCTTTTCTGTTGGACTGATTATTTTTTCTGGAGATTTTGCCAACATATTATTGTCAGGTGTTGTGGAAGTTATCTTAGATTTAATTTCAGTAATCTCACTTGCCTGGACCGGTTTTTTCATTGTGATAGTACCAAATACTTTTTCAGGTGATTTTGCTATCTTTTCTGCATCAGGTTTTTGTGATCGTTTTGAGAATTCATCTTCACTAATCTCTCTGGGTTCAAGAGGTTTCTCCATCTGGGTTGAACTGATGATATCTTCTGGAAATTCTGAAACCTTTTCAGCTTTAGGTGCAGGTGATGTCTTTGCTAGTTTAACTTCTCTTATCTCACTTGCTGCTACCAGTTTTTCTATTTCTGTTGGACTGAATATTCTTTCCGGTGATTTTGCTATGGGTACTCCTTTAGGTGTTGCTGGTTTTTTTTGAAGTTCAACTTCATTTATCTCACTATGTTTAATCGGTTTCTCTATTTCTGTTGGGCTGATAATTTCTTCTGGTGATTCTCCTATGTTTTCAGTTTGAGGTGTTGTTGATGCCATTACTTGTTTGATTACACTTATCTGAATAATTTCTACTTGTTTTTCTATTTGTTTCGGAATAAATAGCTCTTCTGGAAAATCTGCTAGTTTTTCAATACCAGACATATCAGGTAATATTTTGATTATTTTACCTTTAGTGATCTCCCTTGTTTCGACTGCTTTTTCTTTTTCTGTTAGATGAAATATCTCTTCGCCTGATTTCTCAATGCTTTCATCCTTAATTATTTGTGATTTTTTCTCTTGCTTAACGTCACTTATTTCCCGTGATTCGATCGGTTTTTTCATTTCTGCTGAACTGAGCAATTTCTCTGGTGATTTAGCAATCAGTTCAGTCTCAGATATTGGTGGTATCTTCGCTTGTGAAACTTCGCGTTTTTCAGTTGTTTCAAACGGTTCAATTAGGACTGCTCTAATGAATAATTTTTCTGGGGATTTCCTTTTCTTTGAAGCCTCAGGTGTTGGTGAAGTTTTCGCTGTTTTATCTTCACCAATTTCACTTCTTTCGACCTGTTTTTTTATTTGTATTGGACTGTAGAACTCTTCAGTTGATGCAGTTATCTTCTCAGAATCTGGTACTGGTGCTTTCTCGGGTTGATCAACTTTACAAATCTCAATTGTTTCTACTGGATTTTCCATTTCTTTTGGACTCAATAATTTTTCTGATGATTTCGCAATCTTTTCATTGTCAGGTATTTTCTTTGATTTTACTTCAGCAATCTCACTTACTTCTACCAGATTTTCCACATCTATTTTTGCGTATACTTTTTCAGGTGATTTAGCTATCTTTTCTGCATCAGATACGCCTGATTTTTTTAGATCAACTTCATTAATCTCTCTTGGTTTGACCGGTTTCTCCATTTTTGTTGGACTGATGATCTCTTCTGGAAATCCCGCCATCTTTTCAGCTACCGTTGCTGGTGATGTCTTCGCAGGTTTAACTGCTGTAATGTTATTTGCTACGATCAGTTTTTCTATTTCTTTTGGAATGAACATTTCTTCAGGCGATTTTGCTATCGACTCTGCATCAGATGTTCCTGATTTTTTTGTAAGTTCACCTTCACTTATCTCACTTGGTTCAATCAGTTTCCGCCTTTCTATTGGACTGATAATTTCTTTTATTGATTTAGCTTTAGCTTCAGCTTTTGGTGATGTTTCTGCTGGTTTGAGTGCAATTATCTCACTTCTTTCTACCGGTTTTTCTATGTGTTTGGGACTGATTAGTTTTTCAGGTGATCTTGCTATTTTCTCAGCATCAGGTATGTCAGGTGATATTTTGTCTAGTTCACCTTCAATAGTCTCTATTATTTCGACTGTTTTTTCCTTTTCTGTTAGGCTGAATATCTCTTCACCTAGTTTCGCCATGCTTTCATTCTTAATTGATGGTGATAATTTTAATTGTTTAACTTCACTAATCTCACGTGAGTCAACCGTTTTTTTTATTTCTACTAGACTGAGCAATTTTTCTTGTGATTTGGCAATCATTTCAGCCTCAGGTATTGTTGCTTGACTTGATTCCGGTAATCTTTCTGATATTTCTTCCCTTCTTTCATTTGATTCTCTGAGAACTCCAGGCATTCTTACCTGTTTGATCGTTACTTCTTTCAGTGGAATAAACTCTGTTTGGATTTGATCTTCTTTTTCGATTACACCTATTCTTTTTTCAGCTGTTATCTTAGCTTTTGGAACCAATGATTTTTCAACTGATTTTTGGAGCAATTTTATATTGTTTTCTTCAAGTTTCTCCATAACATATTCATCTCTCGCTATATAGATTGTACTTGATCCACCTTCAGTCTGTGACTTTTCATTCGGTATGATTAATTCTGTTACTTCCGAAGTTTTGTCAGCTCTTGGTGATGAGTATATTTCGTGAGCTTCTTCTTGTACTAGTTCAGTCATTTTCAGAGACACCATTTTCTCGATTTCTGGTACAGATTTCTTTTTTATTTCGATCAATGATTTATGTGCTTGCTGCTCTTCTGTCTTGAAAGTCTCACCAATAATTTTGTAGTATTCAGTTGTTGCTTCAGGAGTTTTAGTCTCTAAAGACATTATAGTTTTTTCATAAGTCTTTGATACTTCCGAGTCTTCTTTGTTTCCATCAACAATATTAACAAAAGGAAAAAGACTGACAGCCTGATCTTCTGGAGTAGGTGTTAAATCGGGTTTCAATTCCTTTACATCAGCTTTGATCAGCTCTGATATTTCTAATACCTCGGACATATATTTGTGCAAATCATCTGCGTTATATTCGAGATTTTGACCATCTATTTCGGAGGCAGTATGTACTGTGGGATGCAAATAATATTCTTTCTTACAAGGTTGCTCGATTATTTCTAAAGGAGCATCTGATATTTCTGAAATTACACGGTCATGAATATGAAATATATTTGTCGTTAGTGTCTGTAATGGTTTTGGCGCTGTCACCTCGGCCAATTCATCATCTTTTTCGATTTTTATTTCCTCAGGTGCGTCGATGCTTGAAGCATATTCCTTTCTGGCATGTAAGGTTGTTAATTGCATAGGATCCTTTGGAATATGCTTTACTTTTATACATTCTTGTTCTTCGACGGTATCTTCTCTTTGTAAAGTATATGATATATGGTTTGACATCGTATCAGTGTTGTTATCTATTTCTGTTTGGATATCTTGTTCAATTTGTTCTTCTAGTTCTAATAACCTCTGCGTAACTATAGATTCATCCAATGTTGATGTAGTTTCAGCTTTCTCCTTGGGAGTAGCTTGCAGAGTTATTTTGTTGGAAGTCTCATCCAAATTAATTGGAGAGTCAAGAGGCTTTAGTCTCCGGTTTTTGTAAGGTGGCACATGATCTCCTTTATCAGGATCTGTCATGATTTTATATGGAATTTTCTCTAAACTGGATAAACCTGTTTGGGACTTAGCTAATTTTTCGAATAGTTCTCTTTTTTGTTGTACTGTCATGGTTTTGTCTTCTTCTTTTATTGTCGTTGTTGTGAAATCGGTTTCGGCCTGAAAGTCATTAGATGAAGATTCTGATTTTTTAGGTGGCAATCGATGGTCTGAAGAAGTTGTAACGTTCCTGAATCTTTCATTTTGCATCGATAATCTGGATAATTTCCTCTCTTGGAAGTCTTTTTCGTCATGTACATTAGTGAATATTTTTTGCAGTTCGGAAATTTTGTGATCTACCACTTTTTTACGGATAGGTGATTCAGTTACACTATTGTTTGTAAGATGTTCTGAAACATCTTCATCCTGCACCCAACTCTTGTAGTCATCCTCCAATTGAGCCAAAGTTTCGGTTGAACCTCTTATAAAGAGCTCTTCGTCTTTCATGCTTGATATTTCATCTTCGGAATCAATAATGTCTCGTTTCCTTCTTTTGAAATCGTTTGATGATACGGAATTAGCATGTTCTTCCAACAATCTCACCTTGGATTTTACGTCACCTGAACCTCTTCGTTGAATGAGAACGATATCTTCTTCTTTCAATTTTTCTGAAAGATTTAGGTACATCTTATCTTCGTAATTTATTGGACTATTAGACGCATCCTTGGTTTCAACTGGATCGGTTAATGTTCCTGCTTCAGAGGTTTCAACTTGAGGCAAAATGTGTGTTCTTTCCAAACAATCAATAGGACTTGTCATAGCATCAGCATAATTAAGATTCGTTTCTAATATTACTACATCATCGGATTGTATCGGGCTCAGACCAGCATCTGTCAATTCGTGATCTTCTGTTATGACTCCTTTGGTATCAGATACGAATCCTGTAGATTCGAATATATCACGATTTGGATTTGCTGTAAGAGTCTCGTTTTCTGAGAATGTCTCTTTTGTTACTGATATCCCAGTATCAGATACCTGGGACGGGACATGGGATAAACTCTCTTCTTTTTCATATGATATATCACTATCTCTTTTATCAACTTCGTCATCAGTTCTTTCATCATTCACATTTTTATTATCTGTTTCAAATATATAAATATTTTTCTCTGCCACTATTTTTTCTCTTATTTGATGAATGTCAGTTAATTTTTTTTGTTCTATTTCTACCACAGAAATGCGAGATTCCTTCGAAACGGCAATCTCTACCCCATCTTCAGAATAATGTTCTAAGTAATTTTCAGTAGTTGTATGTTTTTCTGATCTTTCAATTGCCTTGGTCCCTATAGCTGATGAAAGTGTGAATTCCGTCTGTTTGAGATTTGCAAATTCCTCTCTGAATGGAGGTATCCTTTCAGAAATTTTCTCTCCTAGGACAGTTCTTTCGTCCTCAGTTGACTTGACAAGCTTTGGATCGGTTCTTTTTTCCAGGTTTCCAATGTGTTCCTTTTGTTGTCGTAGGTCATGATATTTTTCTGTCAACACTTTTCCTAAAGTTAATCCACCTTTATGTTTATCCGTTTCTTCGTAAGGTCTTTTTATATCCTGATCATCTGCGTCGCTTTCTATATATTTTAATTCGGTTGTCTTCAAGGGCGTATGTGTCGATGTTCGGAGTATATATTCAATATTTTCCCCTCCGTCAGTATGAAGTAAAGCTTCATCATAAAAATATTCTGTATCTATATCTAAATCTTCAGTAGATGCTAATCTTTTTCGCGGTTCAATGAAAATATGGTGATCGATAGTTTCAAATGTATCTCCAATACTTTTGTCTTCGGTACGTTCGGTTTTCTTTCGCTTCAAGTTTATTTGGTCATTAAACGTTTTCGCGGAGTATTCTACGAATCTATATTCATGGAAACCATCAGGATCCAAGGATTCGTCATCATCTTGTGGTGATGTCGCTGCCGTAAGGAAAATATATATGGATGGATAAGGAAATAGTATAATGTAATTGACATTTAGGTATGTTTTGTAAGGGTGTTAATTGTGCAACCGAATATACTTTTCCTTTTCTATTCCAGAAAATAAATCATGTCGTTGATCAGCCGGTATGATCTGATTGAATAACGAATGAATGAATTTTGTGAATCTGTGTGATAAGTGTAAATGGAATGGGAAAGAGAGGATACGACAGCAATTATATAAAGCCACTTGAGGCAATACTCATTTTAAGAAGCAAATTGTGAAAGCAGAAATTCTATAAGGAATGCTCAAAGTAGCCGTGTTTGTACATTCATAATATCGATATGAAAATTGCTAAAATTTCTTCATAAAATGTGTTAAAAACACATTAGGATATCAACTAACCTTTTTGTAGCCTTTGCTACTAGAGGTCCGAGGCCTGGATTTGACTGATGAATTTGATCAACTGTCAATTTTATCAATCACTATATTTCACTCAAATGCTATTTAAATTTTCAGAAATATGAGTGTTGAAAATTGTAATTGATCAAACTACTTTTCCTGTATTTAAAAATTCATTCAATAATGGAGTTTGCAATTGATTTTAGTGAGAAATTGAAAAGAAGGTAAATTTCATTCATCCATTTTTTTAGTGAGACCAATGAAATGAACATAATTTATAGATTCCTTATAATTGTTGTCAACTGAAAAGATTTTTACCTACTGGTTTATATATACATATCAAATCCAACGGTCAAGCTATAGATTTCTGGAAGATATCATCGTTTAGAAAAAAGAGGCATTTTAAAAGCGTACTCAAAGAATTACAGAAAAGCTTATACTAGCCACCACTACGCAACCAAAAAATTAGAACAGCAGGGGTTGGTTAGGATAAGATGAGATGATTAAAGATCTATGAATGCTATTATGATATGTTAACTGTACTTGTGAGCAATAATCTCTACGAATGAAATGACTTTCATGCATATGAACAACATTCAAGAAACGATTCTTCTATTAAATCTATGATTGTTTCGGTCTTTACTTGACGGAAATTCATCTTGAAAATATGAATAAAAACAATATTCTCATTTCCGCTAATATTTTATTGACACTACGATCGTTACGTCATACCATGACTTCTTCAGGTGATTATTACAAGATACTGAGTATACCGTGAACAAGAACTTCATTTTATAGTACATGGATATAACAAAAATAGAAGAGGGGGTGAAGAGAGTTTTACAATACTTTTGGGAAACTGAAAAATGGTTCAAAAAAGATTCAACAAAGGGGAGTTACTTAATTCAGTTTGGTCATTCAATAATATTTTTCTTTTGTGATATCTATTAGTTTCTAAAGTTTCTAATAAGTTTAATCTAAAACTTTTGTTTTCTAAGTGTAAAATTTCAAAGTTACTATTAAAACTATGTCCTGTGTCTAGAAGGTGCTCTGCGTAGGTTGAATTTCCCTTTTTGTTACAATAGCATTTTTCATGTTCCCTGAGTCTCGTCTGGAACGATCTTCCTGTCTGACCAACATATACGAAATGGCAAGTACCGCAAGTTAACTTATAAACACCTGATTTCTTGTTCTTAGATGATTTATCTTTATTATTTTTTATCAATTTTCCTAGGGAGTTATTCGTTTTATAAGAAATTCTAAAATTGTGATTCTTCATTAAATATCTAGCTACCTTTTCTGTTTTTGGTCCCAAGTATGTCAACGAAATGTATTTACTTTCAATTGGATCATTATTAATGGGATATACTAATTTCAAGGCCAGCTTTAATTGTATTTTTAAGAAAAGATTTTCAATAATCGGGACGTTGAAACCGTTGTTCAACGCAATCTGTTTGATGATGTTATATTCTTTGTCAAAATTCTCACGTGACATGGGTATGTTGGCTAATCTATATAACATGCTATTGTATGCTGCTAATTTTTGTGAGTATGATGTGAAGTGAATTGTGCTATCTGTGTGGGTTGGTTTCCGGTATATTGAAAAAACGTGTTTATTATTAATTTTTGTGATGGTTAAGTCTAAAAAGTTTATACTATTGTTTTTTTCCCCTTCATAAGTGAATTGTATGGTTGGGGATAATTTGTTTATGAAATCCACAAACAAAGAAAATTGTCTCTCAGTACGATCGTAGTGTCAATAAAATATTAGCGGAAATGAGAATATTGTTTTTATTCATAGATTCTTCTATTGATATACAGCAGGATGTTTCTAACTGGAAAGTTCGGAAACTTTTTCCTAATTATGAGTCATATTTCACTCAAAAAGTAATATCTGGAAACTGAATAATGTGAATTTCTACTTTAAACTAAGATAATACAGACTTTGATGGTAGCCTGTTCTCATTAGATTTTGAATTTTATTGAAAATAATGGTTTGACAACTGATCCATATTTGAGGACGTGGTATATGAACAGAATCGTTTCTTATTAATTATTGGAAAATTTCAGGCATATATACGATTACCATGAAACATATGAAGAGATAAATTAATTTATATATTTTTTTTAGCTTAAATCCACAAAAAAATTGAAAATCAGCGCGAAAAAAAGCTAAGGAGCTAAGGGGGACTAGAACATGATAAGAATATAAGTATGATTTATTTTCTGTTAGTCTATGCAACATTTACGTTAGTAAAGGCGTTAATGCATATATTTAAAGGAAAAATATCATTCACATTCTACTAGTTGCACGAATATATTGATTATTATGTGTCATTGAAAGATTGAGTATACAATAGTCTGAAAATGAATATTTCTAAATTGAAAATCACGAATTGATTATCTATTCTACTTATAAAGAATTTTAAAAATATACTCTTCAACTGCAAACTCCATAAATGTGGCATATTGATCAAGGATCGTTGGATCATTTCAGAGAGTACATGGTGGAAAAGAACATATATAAGTATATCACAATTAAGGGAGACTCACCTCACAAGCCTACTTCCACATTGGTTCACGAAACTAAACTGAATTTTAATTCTTCGGTACAAGAATAGAATATTGCTAATCCAATGAGTGAAAGAAACCATATCAGTTCCGTACCTCTATATATATACATTTATTGATTTCATTAATTAGGGATTGGTCGTAAACCTTCAATTTGCTTTCTTTTTCTTATAGGTTTTTTGAACTCAAAAAACTGCATACCTTACGATATTATGCTAGATATTCATAGATCCGTAATATTTCAGTTACACTCTATAGAAGTTCATTTCGGCCTATTGCTTGTATGGTTGATATATTTAGCATTTTCCAATTTGCAACCAGACATTTGGTTTCTATCTTAAATTTACTATTCGCGTACTTCAACTTTATCTCTGACCAAGGGAAATGTGTAAACTCATTCATGTAATCCAATCAATATGCCACACCGAAACTACAAAATATATATTTTTTATGTGAGAATTCGAGTAGGATGAAAAATATATATTTTGCACATATGTACTACTTTTAAAGCATTTGTCAAAAAAATACAAAAACTCACCTTGAATTGTGGTTGCCTGCTTCTCTTTCATGATGAAATCTGCCGGGCTCGGTGGCGGTGTTTTTGAAAACCTAGGCGAATTTGGATCTGAAAAACACCTTTATTTTAATACATGTTGTTCTCTTAATTTTAAATTATTTCTTTTGAGATCTTTCTATATAGAGACCATGAGACGAAGAGCCTCAAATTAGCGACATTAATTTTTGCCGGTTTGAAGTGCTTGGTTTTTGGAAATTCAACATGATTTTTTTTTATTTTTCTGGTTTTTACTTGCCAGTTATTCATTTTAAAATTTTTGATGGAACTCGGTTTAACTTCCGCTAAATACTATTTTGTACGCATAAATTGGGTCGTCATTTATCACTCCATCAAGTAATCATTTAAACAGAGTATCGGAATTGACAATTCCGACGCATTATCGGTGCGATTTCAGTAATTTCTTTTACTATTTGTGTATGTTAATTCTAACAGCTACATTGTTCCTCTTGCCCTTTTCGATAGTTTATAGACTTTTGTCAGATTATTTCTGATGAAGAACCGCCCCTATGTGTTCGAAATATAGAGTTACCTGAAGATTAGACGTTTTCACTAATACTGCCCTCAACCCTAAGAGTATCAGAATAATATTACAAATATGTTGCTCAGACAAGAAGTTTGTTCAATATTAACAAGGATAACGGAACTAGAAAACATAAAATTTAACAGATTCAAATTTTTTGCCAGAAATAGTACATAATATTGATAATGAATACAAAATATTACACATTCAGAATAAAAGCCATCGATTTAATCTTTCAGAAACCCTAAAAATCAATAGATACAAAAAAAGCAAATTATATTGGTCGATTAAATAGACTAAAACTATTAAAAAATATATAAGAGACAGTATTTTATTTTCTACAAAAATATTTATAATACAACTATTGTTTCACCACTATGCGACTTCTTAAGGTATCTACATTCTACTGACCTTGTAGTGAAACAATTGTTGTATTATAAACATTTTTGTGGAAATAAAAATACTGTCTCCTATATAATTTTTAGCCAAAATGAGTTTTCACAAAGTAAAGACCGAATCAATGAAACATAGACTAAAACAAATCCCCACCGCTTAATATTTTTGAATAACATTTTGAAATTCCCCTGATAATTGCAAACAATTTGCTACACCCCTATATTTTTTTACTACCTTCTCTATATTTTTTGTGAACAAAGTCCTGTATTTAATAATCATTTGGAGTTATATACTCAGTTTAATTACTCACCTGATGGAGTCATGTGAAATAATTGATAAATTGGTTTGAAAACATTTGAGAAACTGTTCGTACAGTACACACACCAAGGTATTGATAATGTGCCGCTATATATAGTCCGTCTAGAAAGTATCTAAAATTTATTATTTTTTCATAATTTTAATACACTTCTTTTTTGTAACATTCTAAGACAAAAGTAATGTATGAAATAAGTTGTGCAGATAGTCGGCTATGGCCAAAGTTGCATGGCAATACTATTTGTCAAATATTGTGGTTGTGAACAGGTATACAATTTATGGAATAATGTCGCAACTAGAAAAAAGGAAACAGGTTGAAAATTTGTATGGAAAAGGATTTCGAAAAAATTAGTGCACTTGACTGAACTGGGAAAAAGTGCTGTATATCAGACAATAAAGTGGATAAAAAATGTCTTGGATATGAGGCATAGACCAGTTTCAGAAAGACCGCGGAAGATTAAAGGAATCAATTTAAACGCTTTATTGGCCTTAGGACAACACAATCCGCGCCTAGGACAACCCAATTTTTCTGTACATTGTCGATTGTATGGGACTCAATCTGATGAATGACAGCTTCGATTTCGTGTTTCAGGGCATCAATCGTTTCTAGATGGTTAGCGTATCACTTATCCTCAACGAATATTACAAAAAATAGTTCTCCGAGTCGAAAATAAGCTTCATCACTAAAGATGATTTTTGTGGGAAAATGCTCATCTTCGGCCATGTGATCATTAGCCAATTGAGCGAAGTGGAAACGCATCGGTTGGTCCCGAGGGTTCACTTCTTGCACTATTTGAACTTTATAAAACTTCATACAGAGGTCTTTATACAAAATTCTCCTTTGAGAATTGCGAGAAATATTCAGTTCTTGAGCAAGATGACGAGTTGATGTTGATGGATGCCACATTCTGGGCTACAGAAAGTGGCATCTAGGGGTTTCGCAAATTAGCTAACTGATTTGGAAATCAACGAAATATAAAAGTATGTCCAGAAACCGTATGGAAAAAAAAGGCTACATATCGAGGAAACCAAAAAAACATCCCTATAATGACACCTTTACCAAAGGAACGGAGGATAGAATTTTGTCAACGTTTTCAAGAAGATTATTTCAATAATGTATTTATATCTGATGAAAGTTGTTTGCAACTTGGTGGAAATCACTTAAAAATCCTATCAAAATAATCTATTACCGTTCAAATTTCCCACCAAAATAATGGTTTGGGGAGCAATATCTCAGCGTGGTGCTACGCCTCTCTGTATAGTTGATGGTACTACCATTAATAGTGGCATTCCCTCTTTTGAAACGGCGCATGCTTTATATCTAGAGGGCTGGCCTTTTCAGCAGGATAGTGCAAGATGCCATACTTTGGCCTATACTCAAGCTTGGATGCAAGAATATCAAGTGACAACCATTTCAAGCCAGCAGCTTCACCAGATCTTAGTCCCATTGAAAACATATGGGGACTAATGAAGATTAAAGTGCCACGCCAAGAAATAAAGATGATTTAATTCAGTCAGTTTTACAGTCGAAACATCGAAAATTATGGAGGTTATCCAGTTTCGAGTGTAGCTCGATGTTTAGTCAAGTGGTTATAGTTAAATGTAGGTTGTATAAGCAAAAAAGATGAATATCTCGTTATAATTTTCTAATTCAAGAATTGAAAATATATACTAAATAATTACAATTGTAATGTATAGTATTGCTGATGATACAAATGTGTAATTTCCTCACACTCATCAACAAAAAATGGCTCTTATTTGAGATAGGAACTTAAAATTTTTTGGGGGCTCTTCAAAAAGTTCTAGAAATAAAATTACGAATCGGTATTTTTCAGCTACAGTATATGAAAATTATGAAAGGTATTTTTTTGTCGCCGGTTTATGTATATTGTTATCTCAAAAAATGTTGCTGGTAATTAATTCGATAGGTCCTTGTGTCTTATACATCTATGGAATTGTTGAACTGAGATCTTCTATCATCGGTGCAGAATTTAGTTTCAGTTAATTGTTTCGATATGTATAATATTACATTTATACTCCTAGATCTCCTGTGAAGAAGCTTTATCAGTTGTGAGGTGGTTAGGTTTTGATATTGTGTCCTTACGACACATAAGTAACAGAAATGTTAGTTTTCGACTCGATAGCAAATGATGTCTGGCCATACCGACGAGAAAAACTTTTCCCCCGCTAAGATGTGAATAGGAATCGAAGAGAAATTTCCGCTGATCATAACTCGGTTAGAATCATTTAATTCACATTAGCATACAGGGTGATTCGCGCAAGTCCAGCATAGTCCGTCTTCTTTATTTTAAATGGAACTTCCTTTATATTTTTGAAACTCCTTAATAAACTGATTTCAACGAACTATTTCACGTATGGTCTTTGTTATGATTACTGCCAGATGAATTTTCGAACGTATTTATTATTGGTTTCAAGAAAGTGAATACTTAATTTATATGATATAATTGATTCTAATACATTCAAATAGATGCTCAAAATGTTCTCCTCCTCGTTCTTGGCAATAACAGTCTCCTATAAAATACGTTCCTAGCTTTGTTTAAAGTTTGAGTTGAAATATTCCGCATTTCTATAGTTATCCTTCCTTTGAGGTCTGCGATGCTCGTCGGCTGTTTTGCATAAACTTTGTTCTTGAGATAACCTCACCGAAAAAATCCAACTGCGTAAGGTCTGGCGATCTAGCTGGCCACTCAGTCACCTCTTCGTCGGGGTGGGTGTTGCAACATAGTGCGCTCACCCATAAAATTGGCGTGGTTCTACTCTATTCCAGGTACTCTGTCCATAAGAACGAATACGTCAGAATTAAATCTGTACTAGCTTTAAGGGGAGGGGTGCTATGACGTAATAGTTTCTTGGAGTTCGTGGACTCTGGAATCAAGTTAATCTCTTCTTCGCGACCGTTAGCCTTCAATGGCTCCTTTGGAAAAAAGGCAACCACCGAAGTGGAGTGGCTCGTAGGAGTATTCATACTTCTGGCCACCCAATTTGGTTTTGGACTCATAAGGGCAGTGGTTGAAATCCTACATGCTTGACTAGAAGGGTACTTTGCCATTCAGGGTCGTAGTTTTTGCTCCTAGATAACCAGAACTGGCCTGGGGGTTTAGGGGTATCGACCACGCATTGGGCTGGCCTTGAATCTGGATCGATTGGGGTGTTTATAGCGAGTCTGGGCCTCGAGCGATCGAATGGACGGTGGATGCAAGAAGCCCCTTGTGTTGTGTGAGTTGCGTCCCCTAATAATGCATAGCGAGTAGAAGTAGGAGAGTGCTTCGAAGCTACCAGTTTACACTGAAAGCAAAGGAAGACTTATGTTTCGTTTTGCGTTTGTGCTGATTGGGCGTATCACAGTCCCACGCCCATTGGGGCAGTAACCATAGACCCAATGGCCAGGTGGACCACTTTAATCTCGACTGCGGAGAAACTTTTCGTCCAATCCATTTATTGGGGAAGATTGAGAAAGTTAGTTCTGACCATTGAAGTATAATGGGGTGGGGTCTATCCTGCTGGAACCCGACATTCTCATTCGGTAGGCTTGGATCTATTGCATTAAGGAATAGTTGCCTAATCAAACTTAAATATTTTTCGGCTGTCAAAGTCCCAAGGAACCAATCATATGGTCTGCCATCATACATGCCCAAAAGTTCACCTTTTGAGGATACTGCGTATGTGTCTCACGTATCCAATGAGGATTCTCGGCAGACCAATATCTACAATTTAGTCGATTTGATACATCAGAAGAATGGATTGTACCAACAGCTAATTAATTTCTATTCAGTTTATTCATCATTATTTCGCAGAAATACATTGTACGATCTGGATCGTCTTCTGTTAGCTCCTGGACAAAAGTCATTTTATATGGATGGAGCTTTTTCTTGTGGAGATACCTTATGACAGTTGTATAACTTACATTATTTCCACGGGCAATTTGACGTGTACTTATCGTTGGATCCTCTGCAACCCCCAAAAAACTATCCAATTTCACAGCATTTTCAACTAATTGCGCATGAATTTTAGACACAGTACCTTGTAAAATATGAGGCAATTGAGGATACCTCTGATTAAATAAGTCTGCCACTTCATCCTGACTTCGGCAATTATTCCCGTTACCGATCATCATTAAAATCTCAATTCGGTGAGTCTCAGTTAATTTCATTATTACTTCTGCAAGAAATATGTTTTCAATTGGGAATTTACTATTTCAATGTAAATATCAACAACCACAAAATCTGGCTGATAACAATCCACATTATTAGTAGATTTTCTTTATTTATCGGCATATGTAGATAATTTTTTAGGCAAAATGCAAAAAAATGTTAACAAAACCAAGATCCATGAGCGTATCAAGAATTTATTTTTGAAATTTTTGCAACTTATTTGATAGTTCAGGAAGTTCATAAGTCTGTATTCAGGTTATATAAAGAAGACCGTTATTAAACGCGTGATAAATTATTAATTTTATTATTTCAACCGATATAATACATAATAGACCATGCATTGGTTGAAATCAGGTTATCAACATGCTTTAAAAAATGTGAAATTTTACAAGGACTTCCATTTAAAATAAAGAGATCAGACTGTGCTGGCCTTCCGCGGATAACCCTGTGTATTTAAATTTATTCTTAAAAAGCGCACCATTGAATTTGAAGGTTGACTTGTCCCAGTATTTTTTATAATTTTCTAACATCGGGACACGAAGAATTTTATTCCATAAGTGGTTTTCACACTGTATAAAAAATATATATTTGAACCATTTGTTTTTACTACCATTTCAATCAAATACTGTTTGTATTGACGTGATGAAAAAATGAACGAATGTTGGTTTATTATTGAATTTGTTTTCAATTATAAAATGTCAGCGAATTGTGTAACGATGATATTATTGTTCATGTAATTTTTCAATTAGGATCATATTCTTGATTTTATTTTGTGCAATACGTCCAATTTCATAATAAGCCTTAAAGTAATATTTACCTGGAAAAAAGTATTTTTAAGACTGTAGTTATTTTCAGCAATAACTGGTTTACCGATGTTTCATTTGACATGTATTCGTTCATATAAATTCTGATTCTGAAAATTCACACTTTTCATGTATTCAATCATTATAAGAGCATTTAATCCTGAATAAAATGTAAGGCTACTCCGGAGTTATTTTATCCCAAAATGGTTTAGTTGTTGCAGATTATTCAAAGTAATTAGTATGAAATTTGAAATGAAAAGATAGTGATCATCCACAATTCCTAATGACGAAAATGATAATTTGCTTGAAATAAATTTCTAATAAAAAAGAAACTGTAGTCTCCATAGATGTCCATATATCTTGGCCAAATTTGAATCATTTGGTGTATCCCTTGTACCCCAAAATAAAATTAAAATATTTTTATTTTTGAGATTGCAGTTTGTAACTCAATTTCTTTCAGAAATCGAGTTCAAGCTATAATGTCGGTCCAATTTTGTGCATTACTAATGTTGCCCGCAAGTCGTCAGGTTTTATAAAAATATTACATTGGCCGGAATTCAGTATGCACGTTTATTACATTTCCTTGTAGCTACCATCACTGAACAAATCCATCCAACTAATCCATTAATTATTCTTTGACAGGAACGAAATCGTAACCCTTAGATAGACCTATCAAAAGTAGGCTCCCAAGCTATTACGCAAGCAATTTTTTTTGTAAAAAATCTCATGTATCTTTGCTTGTGGAAATTCAAATATATGTCCATAGTTACCTACGGTAGCCATTTGAATCATAAAAGATAAATTGCATATAATATCTTATATTTATACATATTCATTCAGATATTAAAAATTATTTCGCTGCACAGTAGCTTCTTCAACTATTACATTTTGAAAAATTTACTCAATCAGATATTCCACTTTGGTAAACTAACTTTCATTCATGAAATTCTATTTGTAAATAGTGGTGTTGGTACATATTTCAACAGAAGTCCGAAGAATTTCCTGTTTTCGTCAAGTATTAATGAAATCCAACAAAGGTTTCAAATATTATTTGAAAGAGATTGAATTTTCACATCTAAAATATAAACAATAGCCCAACCTTTGCAGGTTGTAGAGTTCAATTCCTGTGATGTTTGTTTCATTTACACAAGATTGTAGCAGCTCTTATAATATTTACCTTAATCTCTAGCTTTTTTACTGCTTGTACTAGTTATGAGACTGGAAACTTATCATACGCTTTTTCCAGATCGAACAATGCATATTTATGTTGTTTTGTGCCTTCTTTTCTGCCACGATTTTGATAATAAAAACATTGTCTATTGTTGATGGTCCTGCTGAAAAATCTACATGTTCTAAATGTTGTTTCATCTCAATCTCTAGTTCAATTAGATTATTTTCAATTCTGGAATATGCTCTTGCGATGGTGTTAAGGATCACCATGAATTTTATGTAAGTTTCTTTCCCATTTAAGCCGTTTCGAACAGTTTTCGAAGCAATTCAATTAGTTTCGGATTCAGTTCAGTATCTATTCAGTTTGGGGTTTATTTGCCCTGTCCCTGGATATTTCTTTAAGTTTTCACCTTTTCCTGCCTCTTGCATTACTCCATCTCGTATTCTCTTATGGAATTTCTGTTCCGTAATGAGAAGAATCTAGTCCTCTATTTCTACTCAATAAAAATCCCACAAATCGAAATTATAATGCGCAAAATAACATTAATATTAGTAGAACTCCCATAAATTTGAACCCTAATAGACCCCAACAATGGGCTAGGTTCTGAAATTCCTATGACAGCCAAAGTACCTTCAAATAAATGTTATGATCTTAAACCCCTAAAAACTGATAGTGATGTATCTAGATTTGATCCTAACAATAAGAAACCTTGGTATGAGTCTTAGAGCGGAGGTGTTTGAATATGATATCAACATTGACTGAACAACATGGTACATATTTTATAGTTCTTCTAGAAAACAATATTCAAAATATAAACTAGAAATATTATAATTACTCGCATGGTTAAGTGTATTCTTATAATTAATAATGTTCTCCAAAAATGAATTTGAATAGTTAATAAAACACAAATTATGGTATAAAAGATTGAATAACCTTCGAATCGAGATTCCAAATTGTGTTTCTTTCTGAAATATGCATTTTGTCGGGAATACCTCTAGACTTCAATTTAGTCGGTCTTTACTTGAATGAAATTCATTTTGATTAAATAAAATAATATAGATTATTTCCACAATTTATTAATTTAATGACAATTGTATAGCCAACAATGTGACTTCGACAAGTTTATAGTTTGAACTAGCTATTCCAAAATGTAAACTTGACGAAGTCAGTGTTGGCGAAACAATTGTTATTAAATCAATAAATTATGAAAATAATCTAAACTATTTCATTTAACCTCTAAAATTTTTCATGCAAATATATCTCAAACTTTCTCTTATTATCGGATATAGTATAATATGTTCATGATTTTTATTCACCAATAAATTATCTATAAATCTGGCATTGTACCAATGTTGTATCAGTAATTTTTTTTCTATTAATATTGAGCTTCAAGCTCAATATTATTATAATTTTCTTCATTTATTGGAGTGTTAATTATCCTGCAGATCATGCAGTATTACTTTCAAACAAACAGCTTATGATGATGATTTTAATGCGATATTGACAAAAAAGTTATAAATAATGACATCATAACATAATATCAATCACTTTAAACAAGAAATATCCGAATATTAAGTATGATATACTACTCTGTCAAGAAAGTACCGGGAATTTTCAATTAAAACAACATTTTTACATTTAATCGTCAAAATTTATTGGGTCGCCTTCAAAATAGGCTCCATTTGCTCCAATACATCTATGCCAACGGCACTTCTAATTATCGAAACATTTTTTATAGGCGCTTTCCGGGATGGACTTTAGCTCTCGCGCCGAATTTTGTTTTATGGCTTCAATCGACTCAAAACGGGTGCCACGAAGGGGCAATTTTAGTTTTGGGAAGAGGAAAAAGTCGCAGGAAGCCAAATCCAGCGAATACGGTGGTTGCTGAAGCACGTTTGTTGAGTTTTTGGCGAGAAAGTCAGTCACAATCGTAGCTCGGTGAGAAGGCGCGTTATCGTCATGCAAAATCCATGAGTTGTTCGCCCACAAATTTGGCCGCTTCTTACGGATACGGTCACGCAAACGTTTCATAACGCCTAGGTAATACTCCTTGTTTACCGTCTGACCCTCTGGAACGAATTCGTAGTGCACCACGCCACGGATATCGAAGAAAACAATGAGCATCACCTTCATTTTCGAGCGGCTTTGGCGTGTATTTTCTTCGGTTTCGGCTCATTTTTTGCCACCCATTCCGATGATTGCTGGCTTGTTTGCATATCGTACTCGTAGACCCAGGTCTCATCACCAGTTATAATGCGTTCCATGAATGTAGAATCGGAATTACAGCGATCCAGCATGTCTGAAGTAACCTGTTCGCGATGACGTTTTTAAAGAAAATTCAGGTCTTTCGGTACGAGGCGGCCACCTTTCTCATGCCCAAAATATCAATCAAAATCGTACGTGCGGACTCGTGGGATATCTTAAGATCATGTGCTATCTCTCTCAAGCTGGTACGACGGTTTTCCAGCACCCTTTCCTTAATTTTATCGACGTTATCTTCGATCGAAGCCGTCGATGGGCGACCACTTCACGACCGTCCTTGAAGGCTCTGTACCACTGATATGCACGAGTTTTCGATAGAGCATTATCACCAAAGGCCTTTTGCAACATTTTCAATGCATCGGCATACGAAAATTCATTTGCAACACAAAACTTTAAACAAATTCTTTGCTCAACGTAATCACCCATAGTAAAAATCGGCACGCACTCTGACATCAACTGACTTTTTTACCTGCCTCATTGCCCCGCCAGATTTAAATCGATAATTCCCGGTACTTTCTTGACAGAATGTATGATGCATGTATTGAAAAGGAGCATAATTCAATAACACAATAAGGACATTCGAAGATGATAAATTGGGAACTTATAAGTTGACTTGTGGTAATGGCATAAGATAAACTGATGAAACATCGTAAAAAGAGAGATATCTCCAAATTTATCTCAATCATTATAATAATTCCACTTAGTAGAAATAATAAATATCTTCAAAGTTTAGAAATTTTGCATGTTGAAAATATAAGCGACACCTTAAATTTATTAGACCGCTTAGAGATAATCAGGTGTCTTTATTCGATTTTCTTGTTACTTGTGGTAAACAAGTGTGGAACTCTTTAGACCTTTGCTGAAATGTTTATTCACACCACCATATATAGAGGAAATATTTCATGGAACTAAATTGCCTGGTAAAATATATTCTCTCATTAAGTTACTTTTCAAAATTTTATCAATTGCCGCTTAGTGGTAGAGCAGCGAACTGAGAACCAAAAGGTCCGAGTTCAAGTTCCGCTAAGGTTGAAAAGAAATTTTATAGTCAGGCGATTTCGATCACCACCTCACTGTATGAAAAAAAATTTAAAGTGCTGTACCAAAGGTGGCGTGAAGACAAATTAACAAAACCTAACCAAAATACAACTGAACGCCTAACTCGCACAAGCTTCGCTTAAGCTTCTGAAGGATCTACAAATTGAAATTATGTTATTCAGTATGAACGTCGGATGTCGTACTCGTAAGCAGGGATGTCTATTCGGTGCATCTTGGCGAGAAATTTTTTTTCGTAGGATGGCCGGCCACCATTTCAATGTTGGGTCAAAAATAACAATGTTGTGGAAATGCATGGCGTGATAATATAGAAACATAGTTTAACTAAAACACAACTGATCTCACACAAGCTAGACAAATGTCGACGCGAGGGTTGTCCAATCAATTAACTTGAAAATCAAATAACATTTTTTACTCTTTTATCTAGAAAGAAAATATTTTGACTCCACTCAGCCTATTATATGGAAGTTGCTCAAATTATTTCACATTTCACTAAGAGGTGAATTGTTGTTAATCAATTTTTAAATAAAATCAAAAAGAATAAAGAAATTTACCTTCTTGATCGATCAACTTAGTTACTGGTTTTTTAGTCTCCAGCAGCTGAGTAACTTCTTCCAATAGAACCGAATCTCTTCTGTCTGGTTTCTCTAGGTTGTCTAAATTGTTAATACTAACATCTTCTCTTTTTTCAGTTCTCTGTACGTCGATTTGTGTTTTCTCGGTGGTTTCTTCAGTTGTTACTTCCATATCAGCTTTTTCCGAAATAGACATTTTTTCTTGAATAATTTTTGATACTGGTTTTATTGTAGTTATTTTCATAGGTTCTATGTTCGCCTTTTGTTGAACCTCCGCTATTTTATCTTCTACAAGACTTTGCCTTTTGATTGAACTAATTTCCTGGACAATTTCGACTCGTTGTGAAGAAGCCGGAATAGTTCTTTCTGTTGAAAGTCTTTTTACAATTTGCTCACGTCTTTCGGGTACTGTTTTGTTGAAATCTTCCTCTTCGTCTGATGGTTCGAACGTTTTTTCTTCTGCAGAATATTTGTCGACGTTGTCTGGAACTCTCCTCATAACTGAAATGAAAAATATTTTCTTAATAGAATTTTTGATGTTCACACGTTTATTTGCTAGATTACTCGTAGCTTGCTTTCATTGGTTTCAATTAATTGCTTTTTTGTCGTATATGTGTAGTTTTCGCATAAAATAAATTATATCGTTTTATTCAAAATTTTCTTTTCAATGTAATATCAACGTCGTATGAACTACTTTTTAATCGGAATTCTTATCTGTTAACTTTTCTCATATATCTATATTTTGAGTTATAAGTCAACATTAAATAATCCTCCGTTTGAAGTTTTTTGAATAATTGATAAAATATTTCATCACAATTTGCTCTGAATAAACAGAAAATACATTGAAAGGTAGAAGAAATATAATAAGCTCATTCTCATAATGAGAATGTTTCTATACGTTGTTTGGTTCATTTTACTTTATGTTTTACAAATATATTCCCTTACTTAATTTGCTGAAATTATACTTTTGTTATTTAGTTGTTCAGATTCCAATTTATATATTACAGATATATGTCATTTAATGTTTATATTATATATTTGAATAAATACTCGAAGCTTGGAAGTAAAATATTGAAACTGTAAATAAGAATAAATTTCGAGGATTATTCAGAAATGTTAATAACTTTTGAGATGTTTCTATCCCATTGTAATAAATACAGAAATTTTAATAATTTATTATTCTGATTTATGTGGTTGCCCTCAAATTACCAGTTCAAAAACTGAATTTAAACTGGCTCGAACTCGTAGCCGAAGTTGGCATTGAAAACCATCAGGATATTATTTGAATTACGCGTCATTTCACTAGTTATGATTTCAAATAAAAGTGTCTCTGATCAGCAACGTGTCCCCGGTAGGGAATTTGGCAATCTAGAGAATGTAGTTTGTATATGGATGCCGAACCCGATCTACTCCGTTTATAAGACTCTTCAAAAGTGTAGCTTGTATCCTATCATTCACAATATGTTCAAACGCTAAAACCCTGAGATGATCAATTGAGACTAAATTTCTACGAATGGGCATTACGAAAAATTCGGGACCATTCCAAATATTTCATGATATTTTATTTGCTGATGTTACTCATTTCAATCAAGTATTTTTCAATTACCGTAACCTTCATTATTAAGATTATGAGATTCCTAATCAGATATGTCAACGGAATTAGCAAAAACGTTAGTCTGTGTATGTTTGAATAGGATACAGACTAGTGCAAATTACAGTTTCTTCGAACACATTGAGACTTCTGTTATAGGATATTCCACTACAACAAAGATCAACAGTGTGGTTTTAGAAGGATATTAGGCCTGCACACGCGACCTTACAGATATGGAATATTTTGGGCAGCCGTTTTCCTAATAAATGGATTGGATGTGATTGACTAATACCGGGGCCACCCAGGTCTCTAGACCTGACATAAGTAGATTTTCGTCTGAAGGAAAAGGTTGATTATACTGTTTCTTCCAGAGAGGTTGATACTAGTTCTTGATTCACGAAGCAGTGGTAGAATTAAACGAAGCTTATTTCGGTTCTGTTCTGGAATATTTTGTGCTAGGTTGCAAAAATTTTGGGGGTTAACATGAACTAAAAGTTTTATTTTTTCGGTATGCTTTATTTCTAAATGTAGAATACACATCCAACAGCTGAGAGTGATTTTTGTAATATTGATATCGATAGTTTCACTTGAAAATATAACTTGTATTTGGCTATTTGCTCTACTGATTCATGAAAATCAGAATTCAACCATACAAAAAAAGGAAAAGTATTGACGTAAAGTCAGGAGCTCTTGCGCAGTAGTTCATATCACCCACGATCCTCCTTTTGGTTTTCTGATCCTAACAAAATTATGCAAAAATATTCGCGTTATTATTCAATTTCTAACTGGTGAATTTTATTCCGAAGGAATTTGTAGTTCCGAAAGCATTTGGAAAAAATTTCAAACGTGAATAAATGCGAAACTATTGAACCGATTTCGGCCATTAAAAACTTAACTGCGGCATTTACACTCCAAATCTTCCCTGAAATTTTCGAAGTCCTAGCTCTTTTCGTTCGAAAGTTAGCGTGTTTACAGCCGGACAGAGTTACTTTTGACCTCGGATTCTTCATCAGTGAGTCCATCCTTGTCGTTCAATATCATTTTTGGCTCAAATTTCGAGTATTATACACATTTATGGAAACGATTGCATGCTGTTCCCTTGGAACTAGCATGCAAAAAGGTGAAAAGCACTGACGTGAAGTTAGGAGTTGTTCATAAGATCCACGATCCTCACACAATTTCTTTTTTGGTCTTCTAAATGAACTATCCTGACGAAATTCTGCTAGAACGTGCGCGTTATTATTCTACTACTAAATGCTGAATTTTAGATGGATCCAATCTGTAGTTTCGAAGTATTAAAGAAAATATGAAAAAATTTCAAAAGAGACTAACTGCGAAACCATTGAACCGATTTTGCCCACTAACAAACCGAGCGGCGCTACTCAGACCTTAAACCTTCCATGAAAGTTTCAAGACTCTACCTCTTTTCGTTTGAATATTAACTTGTTTACGGCCGGCCGGGCAGAATTACTTTTAGCCTCAGATTCTTCATCAGTGGGTCCATCCTAGTCGTTTAAAATCATTTTCGGCCCAAAATTCTAAAATAATATACATTTCGGAAAACGACCGCACTATGCTCCCCTAGAACTAGCGCGCAAATATTAAAATCATGAACAATGAATATTGAGCAATTGTGGTGGTTCTAACAGCTCTAACAGCAGTATGTACTTTCTATTTGCTAGAATGCAGTTACAATTTTTTAAACTCACCTATTTCTTCTTTAATATATTTTTCCTGATTAGGTATATCTTCAATTCTATTATCAGTGATCAGTCTATGTTTTTCTTTCTCTTCTGCTCTTATCCTTAAGATTTCTTGATTTCTGTTATCTACATTCAGGCACTGATTTGCTATATCATCTCTACCTATCCTACGCAAGGCATTTTCTAATGTATTTGTTTGTACTCTATTTCCGGACTGTGACAACCACATCCTTAACATAGACTGAGCTTGCTTTGCTACGCTATCAGGATATTCGGATTTTATCACATTTATTTCTGAACTAGTTAACCCTAATTGGTTTGCTAGTTCTACCCAGTCATCTCCGAGTAGATTACTTATGTCCGCTAATCTTGGATCTTGTCTGTAATAGTCAAAGTTTTCGTTAGCGTAGTATTTCCTCCTAATTGAATCAGAATCAGTCAGTGAAATGGTTTCGGAAACAATATCATCTGGTAGGACTATATTCAGAATGCAGATTGGTTGCTGTGGTGGTTCTCCTTTCTGGACCTGAAAGTTACAATCTAAAATGAGTCGAAGCCATTTAACACATTGAGGAACAATGTAAAGTGAGTCTATATAAAAGAGATATTTATTCAATGTAACTGGTTATCCTTCCCGTGGTTCGGTTTTCACAGCTCTGTTTCAGTGACATTTGTCGAACAGAACTGTGATCTGAAGCCTTATATGTTTAGTTTAAGGTTAGGCATTTAACAATTTGGATCGTTAATCTACTGCTGAACGTGTGAAAATTTACTACAAAAACAATGAGTTCGTTTCATGCATTACGAAAGATTATGTTCGACATAATCGTCCATCTGTCCTAAGTAGCATATATCATCGAAATGCATGATCGACCGAAAATATCTCTACTCTAAGTGAAAGATCCAAATTTATCAATTCATTTGCGTGCACAATCGGCGTATTTTGCATTTGCATTTGCATCTCCATCCTTATTAGGTTCAGTTGACATAAGAACTGAAGCCAGCGGATCATATAATGTGTAACATATGACAAAATTAAAGATACGAAATTGGAAGAGATGTGGTTCTAACAAGATGGTGCAGCAATCCACACAACGACCCGTTTTGGCTTTATTGCAAGTAAAAAATTCCCAGGACGCGTAATTTCTCGGTTCAGTGATGTGAATTGGCCACCAAGATCTTGTGATTTACCGCCTTTGGATTTTTTTGGGGTTTTGCGAAAGATCGTGTTTATGCCGATAATCCTCAGACTCACCCCCCAATTGTCCCTGTCATGGTGGGGGTGCTTTTCATGACTGAAATCCTCGTTTCATTATGAAATGGAGGATATGGCTATGATGCCTAAAGCAGACACTTTCTATCCAACTTCCCTACTTTGTTTCTATACCATCATGTTGTCCCGCAACCGTCCACATCCTTCAGCAAGATTTGGAATCGTACAGGGCAGTTGTGGCTCTGGTTAACGATGGAGTCACGCTACCCTGCGATCGATTAGAGTTTTGTAATCCATACACGGGCGAAGACGAAAGCCTGCTGAATCTCAGCGTGGGCTTTCCAACCTTCCTCACTTATCTGCTGATGGATCTGAAATAGTCCGCTAGAGGAAAAAGAAATCTCGGAAGACTCGCTCTGCTCGCTCCAACTTTGGCCCCATCTTTAGATCCTTAAGCTTCCGCTGCGGGGTCCTGATCGGTGCGCTGGAAGAAAAAGGGAGACTACGACGTTTCGACCAGAATGGTATCTTGGAAGATTCGCTCTGCTCGCCCCCAACTTCATCCCCTTTCGTGAAGCAACTTATCCGCTGCGGGTTCGAAAATGGTCCACTGGAGGAAAAACGGAGACTACGACATTTTCGCCCGGAAGACTCGCTCTGCTTGCCCCCAACATCGGCCCCATTTTTAGATCCATAAGCCAATCCTCTACGATGCTTCGGAGCCTCGCTTTTAGCAGTCGAAGAGCAACAGCGGTCCTTCGGGGGAGGGATCCAAACTATTTCGATGCTTCAGTCTTACACAACCACCAAATAAATACACTCTGTACATGCGGCTTGAGTGTTGGTGTAGACACTGCGATCCCTTTGGAAAGGGGGTAACCTGTGCTGGTTCTTCCTTGGTTGTACTGGCGCAAGTTCTCTATTATGTTCCTTCAAAAATCCTTTCTTTCTCTTTCAGCTTATCGGGGGTCTGCTGGACTGTCAAAACTTGAACAGAAACCCCAGACAGCAATGATGACAATGGTACTTTAACGTCTGTGAAGAGCTCTGCTCATATACCGACTTTTACGACTCTGAGTAATCCCCTGACTATTGACGATCTGAAAACCAACATCCGTCAAGTTATTGATGAGATATTACCCGAAATGTGCCGGCGAGTCATTGAAAACTACCTTACAAAGATCGAGTCCTATAAGAGGTCACGCGGAGGACATTTAAATGATGTTGTATTCCATTTATAATGGCTAAGTCCAAGAATTATATGGAAATGAAAATTTGATCGATATTCTAAATGAAAAAGTGTTTTATTTGCGTTTACTTCCAGAAGCACAAAATGAATAACCCCGTATAAACATATTTGGTTTTCGATAGATTATTGATATCAAATGAAGTTAAAATATTAGACAAATAGGTCGGACTCTTTTTGGTTTCAAAGAATAACTTCCAACCTTTATACTTCTATTAAGTATTGACTCACATTCAATTTAATATTTAAAAGAAAGCCTACTAATGACACTTCAAAATGAGGATGTTACGAGATGAAACAGTGGAATAATAAACAAGTGGCGACATATGTTTTGAAAACCATATGAAATTATTTATACTCGTAATATCTAGAAAAAGACGCAGTCTGAAGTTTGAAAGTATCAATTCTCTCTAAAATAAAGAAAGGAAGTTTATTTAAAGTACAGACACGGAAATACCAAGCTCAAATGAAATGTAAATCACAGAAATTTGTTCAATGAAAAAATTCATTCGCCCTTCAGAGATTGTTATTTCATTAATAAAAGTTGTTTAGTTTCAGAAAAATAATATCATTATTCGAAATATTGCTGACTTGATTAAGTTGAGAAGTACTCTGAAAGATTTTATTCGTTCTAATATTTTCGAATAATCCTAAGAAAATGCTATTGTCAGATGTTCAGTTAAAAATGAAGATTACTTCAGTAGATATATCTGAATAGAAATTGCCCGTTATGGAGGCGTTTCACAAGGAATGGTTCCGCAATCTTAGGTAAAATTTATAGAAGTAAGAAATCTAAAAAAGAAATGAAAAATTCGGTGGCAAAAAAATTCATTTGGGCAGCCCTGTAGATCTGGTGCTAACACATCATTCTACGGTTTTTAGGAAAGTTTTTCTGTCCACACAAATTAATGTTTCAGAGGTTATTAGCATCATGTACTAGAATTATAAAAGAATAGAAAGACCTCATTCGAGCTTGCATTAGGTAAATGGTGAAATGAATTCTTATATGATAAATCTCTTAGAAAGGCCACATTTTTCTTAAAATATTGAATTCTTTATGAATGTGCTGTCATGAAAGTGGATATAACATTTTACTCTCGTTATTATTCAAGAAATTTTATTTTAATTGCATCAATTTTATAGAAGTGTATACTGGAATGGAATCTACATCGACCTTAAAGTACATTGTCATAAGAGATACATTCCTTATGTCAAATATTGACAAATTTCATATCAATTCGGTTTATTTCACAATACACTAACTATCTTTTTAAAAAATTAACTTCAAATAGTCACAAATATTCAATCTACACAGGTTTATACATACCTTAGGTTCTCTCATAAAGAGGCACCTACTAACAGCCTCGGCATGTTGATCCTTTACTCTAACGGAGAAAGGTAGACGGTTTTCTTTGAAAGCCCTAAATGAAAACTGCAATTGTTCTCCACTTTTGGTAATCGGTACTAAATTTCCAGCAAATTCAATATATTGAGATTTTCCTTCCATCACTTCAACATCTCTACTCTTTGCTATTTCAGTAAATTGTTCTTGATATTCTAATGTTTTTTCTTCTTTGTCGTCAGTCATACAGAACACTCTCAATCTTGCTTCAAGTGGATCTATTCTCTTCGCAAACACCATAAATTTAGCGATGAATGGGACGTGAATAGCTTCTCTGGAATTTTCAAAATAACAATTATATGCTTTTTGTTTCGAAAACTTCAAGTATTTCTATTTTCAAAAGTTTCATATTGTAACGATCAAGCCCTCTACACCACTGCTTGTTTCCTTACACTCGAGAACTCTCAGGATATTACTATACGTTCGAGAAACTACGCCCATCTGTATAAAGGTACGGAGAAATCCTATTGGAATTAGTGGTACATGAGTTATCTGCAGTGCCGTACCAA
The DNA here is from genome assembly GCA_034642435.1 of Megalocaria dilatata. Classification (NCBI taxonomy): domain Eukaryota; kingdom Metazoa; phylum Arthropoda; class Insecta; order Coleoptera; family Coccinellidae; genus Megalocaria; species Megalocaria dilatata. Next base: position 94,988,566 of record CM067854.1, on the reverse strand, counting down.
GCAGTGAAGTAGAGATAAATTTGGTGTAGAAATAAAACCTGTGCGAATAATTTAGCTCTGTAAATATATCCGTTGTCTAGTGGAAAATAAATTAGTATAGTGGACATTAGACAATTCAATTAATTGAAAAAGTAACAAAATTATTTTAAATCCCTCTCAAAAAAAAAAAAATTCTTGGTTTATTATTCTACATATCACACTCATTATGTTTTGCGAAGGTATTTTCTCTTTTTCAGCCATATACAGGGTCTATTGAAGTTGTCAGATTCCACTCTGAAGTGAATGAAGAATTCAATAGAGAGTGTTTAACTGAATTAGTCTTCACTTGATGAAACTCCATATTGAATAAGGATATTCTTATTTTCACAAATTTTTATTGTTATTTAATACAACAATTATTTCGCTATCACAGTAGCATCTACAGGAAGGTTTACATTTTGAATAACTAAGTTTGTTTTCGAAAACGGGTAGTATTTATATTACAGTAGATACAAATATTTTTATTGAGCACTCAAACCCAAAAAAGGTCTCTGTGAAGTACGGCTTATCTGAATATGTTCAACAGGGTTGAGTTATTTAAATCTAATTATTCGTTAAGTAATATTCCAATTTTGTTGTGTGTATTTATCTCAAGGATCAAGGCATAACTTTCACTTTCTATATGTAAAATTTGAAATTTATGGTTAAAGTATGTCCTGTTTCTAACAAATGATTCGAATATGTGGAATTACTTTTGTTATTGAGAAAACTCTTCAAATGTTCACAAATTCTATGTCGGAAAGTTATTCCAGTCTATCCACTGTAAACTTTTGGGCAATCACCGCAGTTTAACATATAAACTCCTGATTTATTATCTTTATGTATGATGTCTATATTATTTTTAATAAATATACTCAGGTTTGAATAAGTTTTGAATGAAGTTCTCAAATCATATTTATTTTTGAGGTATGTAGCAGTTTTCTCAGAAACACCTTTAGTATGTTTGGAGGAAATTATTTAAAATTTTCTTTTATATTCGGATATACCATAATGAATAAAACATTATAAAATAGCTTTAAACATGGTGTATCCCAATATGAAAGAAAATTTTAAATACATTTCCTTAAAATACACCAAAGGTATTTCTGAGAAAATTGCTACATACCTCAGAAATAAATATTATTTAGGAACTTCATTCAAAACTCATAAGTTAACCTCAAGTTTACAAAAAGATGATAAATCGGGAATTCATAAGTTAACCTGCGGTGATTGCTCAAATGTTTACATTGGACAGATTGGAAGAACTTTCCGACATAGAATTTGTGAACATTTGAAAAGTTTCCTCAATAACAAAAGTAATTTCACATATTCGAACAATTTGTTAGAAACGGGACATTATTTCAACCATAATTTTGAAAGTTTGCATATAGAAAGTAAAAGTTATGCCTTGAACCTGTTGGAATTCCTTGAGATGAATAAACACAAAAAAATTGGAATATTACATAAAGAACAATTTGATACAAACAACTCACCCCTGATAAACATATTCAGATAAGCTGAAATTTATGTACCTACTATAATATATGAAGCAACCGATTTCGAAAACAAATTTACTTATTCAAAATCTAAACCTACCAGAAGATGCTACTGTGATAGCGAAAAATTTGTTGTATTAAATAACAATAAAAATTATTAGGAGTACAAATAAGTTTCCGCCGTTTATTAACACAAATTAAATATTTATTATAGAAGAACGGTGAGACTGCTTGCTGAGTGACTTCTAATGTTAGAGCAAGTTCTTTTTGTGTTTGAGATGAATCTTCCTCCAATAATTCCTCCAATTCTGCATCCTCGTAAATTTTTGGCCTTCCACTGCGATCTTTGTCTTCTATGTCGAAATCACCGTTTTTAAACTTTTGAAACCACTCTCGACACGTTCTCTCACTCAAAGCACCCTCACCATATGCTTCTACGAGCAATTGATGCGCCTCAGCAGCAGATTTCTTTAAATTAAAGGAGTAAACTAATATTTCCCGCAAATGACGCTTACTTGGCTCAAATTTTGACATTTTCAACTTATAAAAATTATATTTTACCAATATAAAATCAATGATAGTAATAGGTTATGTTGTTCTTGAATGTCCAAACTTTTTTTTAAGCCGGTTATCATCTGCGAAAGCTAACCGAAACTCCGTGCCGCGCCATCTACAATAAAACGGCGGAAACTTATTTGTACTCCTAATAGTAAAAATCTTAATAACCTTATTCAATATGATATAATAGAGAGGATGAGGAAACTGATTATCAGATTAAAAAAATTGAATCTAATTCTCAGGCCACGATTCAATATTTTCCAAAATAAAACGACCAATTAAGTTGAAAAGTATATGTAAGATAACTCGTAATTCGCGGCAAATGACACCTGTGTATGTGTCTACACATTGAAATTAAGTCATAATATATTATAAGAAGTTGTGAAAAGCAAATATGGCATTGATGTATTCTGTAAGAATGTTGATTTACAAGCAGATGCTCCAAGCGATGGAAAAGAGTTATTGCTTCAAAGGGTGCATGAATTCTTATCAACTGTCAAGTTTTTTGAAAAATATATCACTTTTTTCGGTAATTTGTTCGGCAAAATTTATTGATAAATAAGCTCTAAGAAAAATATCCGCTTGTGATAAAAAGCATTCTATATCATGAGTTAATTAATGGGATTTTTGAGTAAATATTAAATTTCGACCTGCATCATAAGTTAGAACCAATTGATCCATCAATAGTGTTTGACGTTTTTATTTTATTAATGGCACTAACGTTCGTTTCTTCTATACTTGATCGAAGTTCTTCATGTGTTTGGTACTTGACTCGAAAGTTTCAGAAAACTATACAGATGTTACATTTCTTCTCTACTTTTTTCACTTTTATATTTTTTCTGCGAAAGATCATTCAGAAAATAATCACTAATATGATGTGGATATTTATCAGTTTTGAAAATAGAAGTTTGAAACTAGTTTATGGAAAAATGAGTGAACATAAAATATCCTTCCGAATTAACAAATCGAACGAATAACATCAGTTGAGGCAATCCAATTATGATGCCAATTTCTGATATCTTCGAAATAAGTGAAGCGGTGACCCGCCGAATTGCGCTGCATCTGTCGGAATAGCTAGAAGTCAATAATATATAATAATAATAATAGTTTATTTACCCATTATTAATAAACAATATAAAGAATAAAATTCTTTCACAAAAAAAAACATAAACAAATTTTTATATAAATAAATAAATGACATGGCAAACAAACAAGATGATGAACAGAGGCTCACTAATGTATAGTTCGCCTGTTAGTTCTAATACTAGGAAACCTAAAACATTTTAGTAGCCGTCCCAAAAAATGAAAACAAAAATTTAACAAAGAATTTATACACATATAGCGAAGCAGGATGACCAGACAACCAATCATCCATCAATTTCACCCACAGTAGAAGAGAGGTGCAGCATGCATCATCTAATCTTGAGGATATAATTTATCATATAGTATCATAATTTGTTCAAAATAATAGTCAATTTCGGGAAATTATTGTCAATTTTTGGGGAAGCACTTAAATGATAAATGTCTTAAAACTGTTTAAAGCACTCGGCACAATTATCAAATTCGGTAAAACATAGCTTCTAACAAACACTTGAAACCTCTTACTTTGGTCCAGTCACAGAATCATAAGGTAAGTAAGTATATTTCTATATGCCACAATTTATTAAATCATGTATTCGTTTTCTACCAGTATTAAGAAGCCATATTTTAGTTTTCATCATGAATGATCTGTAGCTGTTCACTAGTCTAAGCTCCGAAGGTAAGAAAGCAAATATCCTGGGTGCCAGAAACGACCAGCACCTTTGTCCTGCTGTTTTGAGGGCTCGATGTGTCTGAAAACTGGTAAGTTTATATCTTGTCAAATGAGTATGTCGTATTGGCCGGAGTAAGATCTTTTTCTTTTTTATAAGAGCAATAATTTTTGAGAAGTATAACTGTCTTACATCCAGCACTCTTGATATCTTATAAAGTTCATCAGTGGGAAAGAGAAGGCTCTTTCCATGTATGATCTTCAGTAGCAGTCTTTGAACAATGTTGAATATCTCTACATGAGTTCCATGAGCTGCACCCCAACCAACGTTACCATATGACAAGTGAGACTGAACTAATGCAAAATACACCTTCATCAATTGAGTAACATTCATTTCTTTTTTTAGGTTTCTGAATATATGAAGAAGACCGCGGAGTTTTTTCGCTACGTATTCACAGTGATGATCCCAACGCATATGCCTGTCAATATGAATACCAAGATACTTAATGTGTCCTTCTGGATGTTCAAGAATAAAGTTTTGGTTATCGACTTTGAGGGGTCCCAAATTAGGAAGTCCCGATTCATATGATGTAAATGGTAGGTAAAATGACTTCTTTATGTTCAATGTGAGTTTATTCTTTCTAAGCCAATCCGAAAGTTTCTTCAAGTCTTTTTCAGCACTAACTTTGAGGTTTTCCCATATCCTGTCCTCGCAGATCACAGCTATATCATCAGCAAAACTTATGATCCTCCCAGACACCTTCATGTACAACATATCATTCATGTAGATAACGAACAGTAGTGGACCTAATATCGTACCTTGGGGGACTCCATAGGTTACAGCTTCCTCTCTACTACTCATTTCCTGAATTTGTACTATCTGCTTTCTATCTGTTAAGTAGCTTTTGAATAATTCTAAGGCAATTCCTCTTATACCATATTTATGCAATTTATTTAATAATATTTCGTGCTTCACGGTATCGAATGCCTTAGATAAGTCTAGGAAAACGCAAAGAAGAGGCACTTTTTGTCTAGTCCATCATTAATCAGTTTCGTTAAATCTCTTATAACTTCCTCAGTCGACATCCCCTCTCGAAAACCGTATTTCCGTTCAGACATTATTTTATTCTTAGTTAGGAAACCCAGCACTCTATTTCTCATCATTTTCTCCAAGATTTTGGCCACATTTGAAACTAAAGTAATGGGTCTATAATTGGATATCTCTAACTTATCACCACTTTTGTATATGGGCTTAATAACACCTGTTTTAAGAGTGTAAGGAAAGCATCCGTGAATGAAACATTCATTAATAATGTGAGCTAAGGGCGCAGATATGTTTGTTTTTATATTATTGAGTGTATCTGATCGTATTCCATCTATACCAGGTGCCTTTTCAATCTTCAAATCACCTACCATGCTTTCAATCTCCTTCGCATCAGTAGGTATAAGGAAGATACTGTCTCTCACGAAATTAACACCTTCATCTACAAAATCTTCAGGCTCGGTTATCTGTTCTGCATATTTCCCTCCCATTCGAGAGAAAAATCTATTAAATTCATCAGCGATCTCAGACCTGTCGAGCAGAATGTTACCTTGTTCACTTTTTATCTTTTTTATATCCTTTTCACCTGAATTTTTAGTGTAGATCTTCTTAACCTGGTTCCATATAATTTTCGATTCATTTCCACTCCTTTCAATGCTTTCACATAGATATTTTTTCTTCGACAACTTAATTAATTTAAGGAGCTTGTTTTTATATAGTACATATTTTTTTTTCAGGACATAATCAAGTTGATCCTTCCGGAGCCGCGAGTATAGCCGATTCTTTTCATTAATTGACTTCAACAGAGCCTTCGTAATCCAAGGACACCCCGACATCTCCCTCCGACTGCCTATCAACATTTTTGTATTATTTTGTATATGTGTTTGTAAAGTTTCAATGAAGTTCTCCTTTGTATTAGTGTCCTGTTCAGAATATACACTAGACCAACTCTCATTTTTTAAATCAAAATTCAAAGAATCATGATTTATTACTTTCTTGTTATATGCTCTACCTTTGGGTTTATCTGCAAGCTTATCTACACCTACGGTGAGAAACACTGGAAAATGGTCAGTAATATCGTAGTGTAGAATATAACCACGTATGCTGTCTCCACCAGATGGTAACCTTTCACCAACAAAATAATGGTCGATACATGATTGGCTCTCAAATCTAGTGCAGCCATTAATATAGGAATAATAGCCAAAATTACTCATATAATTTCTATACTCATCAGATTTCAAGTCATGTTGAGCTAGAATATTGATGTTTATATCTCCTCCTATAATATGATAATCAAAACTTCCTTCAACTTTTTTGAGGTATGGGTGCAGTTTTTCAATGAACAGAATGTCCGAAGAATTGGGTAATCTATATATTGCGGTCAACCTAATAATTTTACCGAAGAATTTTAAATCTATCTCTAGAGCATCAGTTTCTCCAATTCTAACAATACAGTGTTCAAATTCAATTTCCTTCTTGATATAACACATCACACTATCGTGGCTGTTATATTTGCCATAGTTGTAAACACCAACATATCCTGGGATGTTATAAATATTAGGATTTTGCAGCATGAAAATCTCCATCAAGAGAAGGAGCAATGTTCAAAGAATATAGCGGTGCGGTAAGATATGCTACTTGATCGTTTCTGAATATTTTTTGACAACTTTTGCGACGCGAGGCCGAACGAAAAACAATAACTTTATCATGTCTATCCTTACCTTCCGGCCGTTTTTCTCGTAATGCACGGTTCAAAAAGAAACGAAGAGAAAGAAAACAAATTCGGTAAGTTTATACTATTTGAAAGGTGATCACTGTACACTCCACAAAAGATGAAATCACTAAATTCATCTATATCTCGACGAATGGGCATTATTTGAGTGATATTATCGAATTAAAATATTTCCTTCCTCTTTCTATGGCCCAATGTTCAACCTATTTATCAGACTGAGTCCTCTGACCTTGACGTTACCTAGTGGTTGATCTTATTTCTCGTATCATATTCTGAATCTGTCATTCTGATTTTGATTTTCTGTGCTTTTAGATGAAGAAAAATCTGTATCACAAATAGTGACAAATTTAATTCTAAAATTTTTTTGAATAAAAAAGTTTTTTTGAAATTAAAATTGTAGAAGATAAACATATTTCAATTTGTTTTAATATTCATATTTTGTAATATTTCTTCTATCAAGTAAAAGGCCTTTCTATTTTATTTTATATATAATATATACTTATATTTTGGCTTCAATAAATCTCATTATGGAATGTCAATGAATTTAAATAAACCTTAAAATAACTCACACTGTTCTTTGATTTTGTTAAAACATAGATCAATCTTGAATTATATAGTTAATCTGTGTTTCGAAGTTTTAGTCTTTTTACACGTGTGAGAGATATAGGTTAGTTTTTGGATTTTGATATTTGGAATATTAAATGAGGGCTGAAGACGGGGTTGCTTAGAATTATATTTGTTCTTTGAAGATATAGTGCATTTTTTTTAGAGATTTTTGAATTAACTTATTCGAATATTTAAATATATTAAATATTTCAAATAAATTATATTCTTTGAGAAGTCCTTTAAGTGTGTTTATGTTTTTAAAAGGCAATTGGTGTTCTTAAAGGTAAGACCAGAAACAAAATTTTGTCTCCTTTAAATATTTATTTATTAATTTTAATTAATTTCGTATATCTGTTGGGTTATTTATTCCATTTGACATTATATATTGAGTTTTTATTATATACGTCTATTAAATGTAAGCGGTGCTTGTTTTTAGACATAAATTTAATTCTAAATGTTTTTTGAATAAAAATTTTTTTTTGAAATTAAAATTGTAGAAGATAAACATATTTCAATTCGTTTTAATATTCATATTTTGATACTGATCTATAATTAGCCATGACAGTTCTATTTCCTCACTTGAATATGGGTTTGATGGCACCTACCTTAAGTTTGTTAATAAATTCGCCATTTTCGAAACGAACATTGACCAAAAATGTAATTGGTTTCATTATCTATCCACTAATATTTTTTATAGGTTCGTTGCTCAATCCATTCTGGCCTAGAGTTCTTCCAGTTTTCAGATCTTAAATAATTTTCTTCACCTCACTTTCACATGTTGGGAACAAAAATAGTGTTTGTTCTATTAAACATTTACCTTCCTTCCTTTTTCTATATTATCAGGAATTTGTCCACATATGCCAGTAAAGTAGTTCTTCTACCATGTAATTGAAACGCATACTTAATTTTGAGGAAATTTTTATTAACGGTTAAAAGACACCAATATATGGCATAACTTATGAAAATATTGAATTTGATGCTTTTCGGGATCGATTCTACATAGAAACAACCATAAGTGCAGTCACATGAAACTGGATTATTTTTAGATTTTTATCAATATTATTTCAGCATTAAATCTACGTTCGGCTGAATATGACAATGGGAATCCTATTAGAAATCGTTCAACATTCGACCATAATCCTGGGTGGAGTTGTAAAATCGTTCTTTGAAGCCAAAAATTTTTCGTAGCAATTCTTGAATTTAATTTATAATTCCTCACTTTTCGTTAGATTATTTTCCGAACTGGGATCATCCTGGTGTTTCGATATGTGAGAAAGGGATCAAAACTCAGTCTAGTATGACCATGTTCAACATGTCTTGAAATCGTTCCTTGGAATCTTTGTAGAGGTTTTCTAAGTGTTGACAGTAAACAAGCAAGTCATCGTCATTCAATAATGCTGCCGATGAATTTGGAAACTTATTCAATTTCCGTCTGCTGATTTTTCTTTCATATAAAAGTACTTTGAATACAAAAGCAGCAATGCTATTTTTGTTTTGAAGTTTGAGGTGTACATCACTGAACAATTTATACTGGTCTGTCAAGTACTGAATATCGTTCTTTAATGATACCGAATATTGTGAATCTTGCGGTCGATTGTAGCAGCTCAAAATATACCAGCTGATCCCACCAAATCCACAGCATGATGTTCTTGTCATGAATATTCGGCTTGACAGTTGATGATAAGTTGCCCGACGTTTTAGATTATCGTTATAGACCTAATTTTCATCGTCAGTCAGAGTTCGATGCAAACACCCATTTCCTCTTTGCCGGTGGAGCAGTTGTTCACACGCGAAAAAGCGGCGTTCGACGTCTGTTGGTTCATTTCCATTGCTTTTAAGGGATGGCAAATGGCTGGTTGATTGAATTCAAGTGTTTTCACGATATCGTCTTGCATTTTTGATGGATCTTAATCAAACCTTGCTTCTAATTCCTCATCTTTAAACTTTGGTACCGCTCCGGTTTGTTCTTCGTCTTCCAAATGAAAATTGCACTTTTAAATCAGGCAAACCACTTGTGACACGTTCGTTCAGTTAGAGCGTGATCTCCGTAAACATCCACTAAAATACGATAATCAAGTAACGAAGTAGAAATCCGCGCAAAAATTTATCATTCGGTGCAAAAGTTGACATTTTCAAAACACGCAGAAACTAAGTTTTTACACAACAGCGAAATGACACGTATTGAAAAAAAGTCTAAGTAGTAAGCTATTACTATATTATAATAGTAGTGATATCTGTTATCAGAACAGCACGAACTTATTTCTACTCCTAATACAATATTAGAGATGTGAATGCCTTCGAACGTTATTGAGGTGATTCAATCATATAACTAGGTGTTCGTCCTATCAGAGCCTGAACGGGACTGGATCTGATGCAGTTTGGAAAATGAAAACTGAATACTGGGTCGTTTAAAAGTGAAATGATTATCCTACAGAATTCAAATATCTCACCTATATAGTTCAGTAGCCATCTTCGTAGCATCTCCTATGTTTCTGCAATCCATCAGCCAGAATCTAGCGGATACTGTAGTGGTAAAAGATACACAGTCGTTCACAAATGTCAGTGGCGTAGAACCGGTTACATCCTCCCACTGCGCTCTGGATGTTCCACCTGTATTGAAGATTTATCATTTATAAGTAAAAATTAAACCAAAAATGTTTTCACTACAAAATATCATGCCAGTGTAGGATGTGACAGGTATTCTGATGTTGTGAAATATTTCAGGAATTAAGAGAACTGTGAAGAAATATTTGCTTTTGTCTGCAACAAAGTTATTTTGCCGAAACTTCGAAATCTTTTGGTGCCTTGAAAATAATTGGAGCGAGGGGGAAGAAAATGAAAGATTTCTTAAACCCAGCTTTGCTCAGAATGAATAAAATGTGGTGAAATACGCCTGAACGGTAAAATGTATTTTAAAGTTATGAAATGAAACCTGTATGTTTTTATAGTTCAAATCACGTTTAAACGTTTCTTCATAATTTGTTTTCATCTTAATTTGATATTTTCTTTGTTTCTCTAGTGCTCATTAGTATTAGTCATTTTCGGGCATAAACACAATAAATGTTATGATTTTCGGAAATTGAATTGATTCAGATTTATAGAAATTCTTCACAAACGACTTATTAATGAAACACATATTTCTATTTCCACTACATGTGTTGATTGTTTAATAATTATTTTCGCTGTTCTTATTTGCAAATTTCAGTTGAATGCAACTTTCTACCAATCGTAGAATACTCCCATGTAATTTTCATTTACTTAAAATACTAATCAATATGAACGAAAGAAAAATATATCAATTTGTTTAACTTGATTGATAAATTAATGATGCGTTTTCCAAACACCTCACTCCAATCAAATTCTAGGTATCATTTTATGAAATTACATTAATTATATTGGGATTGTGTCACATATTCCATATTCATTATAACACAACAGTTTATATCGATGTGCATGCATAAGATCACCCATCAGCTCAACACGCCGGATTCTAATAGTGATTTCGTCTATTTCTTCCCTAATTTAACTCTGTTCTCATATCTGGTGTCAAGCTGACGTCTGAATTGTACGGAACTAGAGGCATACGTGTAATTTTTGGTTGCTTTACAGTTGGACCATATGATTCACATAGAGTGTAAACCCTTTCTAGTCGCAAACTGTTCTGCAATCAAGAATTGCATATTGCCACCAGCACAAACTTACAAAATTTTGTACAGTACGACACATGGAGATATAGTATCGTAAATATTATAGCAAAAGCAATATACAGGCAATTTATTACGGGCAATGTGAAAATGCAGTGATTTAAGCGGCAAGAAGCAAAGCATTCATTGGAACGGTTTCAGAAAAGACCAGTCGGGTGGCAACTAACTTTTATCTGTTAATTTTTCAACGCATTCGAATTCTTCAGGAAAGAAAATATAAAACGACTGATCTGATTATCTCAAAGGAAAATAAGTAAATTATAATGAAATGCAGCAAATCTATAAGGTGAAATTGTGTTTTGTGAATTTAAATTATTTAATAAAAAAGAAAAATACTCAACCACTAAAGGCAAAAGAAAATTCATTTGGATAATTTGAAGAAGAACTGAATATACACAGTAGTAGGTTTGAGTTATTCTTTTTAACTCTGAAATGTCATAATTAATATCGGTTTTGGTTTAAGAGTTTTTAGGAGATAACCTGCAGAAATATATTACTATATATTTTTTTATTCTCTTCCCAATAATTGTTATCGCCTAAAAGATATCACGTTGCAAACTGCTGTACCCATTCTAATTGGCCACCGCTTACTGAGGTAGGCCTAATCAGATATTTGTTTCATTCACAATTATTAATTCTATTCATATCTACTAGTTGTGGAATAAGCTGACCGAACGATTTAGAATTCTTCTGTGCAAAATGCTTTGAGGAGCAATCTTCGCTTAATATTTTTGAACTTGTGTTAGGAAACAATTTTTCATACATTTTCATCATTTGTGAATCTAATAATGTAATATTTGAATCGACTTCGGAACAACAGATTTATCCAGTGACTTCAGTTATTTCAGTTCATAAACGCATAATTTTCAATATACCACATTGAAGGAACAAAATTTATGGTGATATTTCAATATCTGCTTCGAGAACATTAGAGGTCGTTTACTTCCATAAAATTGCATTTCTCTTGAAATAGGAATTAATAGCCACTCTTAAGCCAATTTAGGATAAGTTTTCTCGTGTTTTGAAGTAATGCATGTTTATTTCAATTCGATGTTTTCTGGAATTTCTCATCAGAAAAAGTCCTATTTATGATTTTGATATTTAATTGAATATTTCCTTATGCATCGAAATGATTTCAATTTTTCATATATCAGAACAAATGTATCTATATATATATATATATATATATATATATAATTGGAAAACATTCAATCAATTTTACTCCGGCAATTTTTCTAATGGGCACAGCATGTTTGCAAGTGATCTCCAGAAAAATGATTCTCATTAAAATTGTATTCAACGACACTATCGCCTGCCAAACTGCGTACATTCATTTCTGGCATTCCTGACATAACTTTAAGATTACAATAAGATAGACATTCTAAAAGGGGGCCAGCTGATAATATTAGTTAGTTACCTTTGAGAGATCTTTTCCGAAACACCCCTGGGCACGCGCGTGAAAATTTTCATAAGCGCATTAGTTTCTTCACTATATCGAGGAGTCATTATGACGTTTCATTTGACATAACCATAAATGATATGAATGATTTTTTTTTAGAAAAGATGAATACATTTCATGAAATAATGAAATTCGTCATAATATTTAGATTCTAACGGATTTCTTATATTTAACTGGATCAACGTGAAGGTCCCAATTCAAATGATTTATTTATACACCTTAATTTGAATCCGGGCTCTTAAGATTATGGCTTATAATTTTTCTAGCATGAAAATTTCAATATCAGTAAATAATGATTATTGAAAGCTTAGCATTATATGAAATTATAAATTTTATACCTCAATTAATTTTGAATATTCATTTCTATTATTACCTCAAGAATAATGAATTCTTTCAATATTCTATCCGAAAATCTTCACACTTTTTCTTCAAACTAAATGGCACAATATTTTATGATATCCGCATTTTTCAAAATGGTCTGTAGGTGCCCGTAATAAAAATTTTATCTGACCACCGACAAGAAAGTCTAAAATGTGAACATGATATTCAACAATGATTTCGAATAATAACTTCACATTTGAATTGTTTTAATATTACCCTCAGGCGTTGCCTATGACGATAGCATTCGAAATATATAAAGAAGTCTGCACATTGTTCGAATTCTTATAGAACCACGCGTAGGTTCCAATAGGAACAAGAAGTTCATGAGTCTTTTATTGAGTTATTGTTTCACAATGGATGTCAGAGTTCGGAAACATTATGGAAAATATATTAAGATCATCATTTGCCATTCGAAATGAACAAATAAATTTGCGTAAACTAATGTCAAAACAATTTATATGAAAAAATTGGCACTGTTGCCATTTTACTTAAAGAAATTCAAGGAATACAGGAGTTCGTATAAATTATGCGGTTCCTTTATTGCCCAATTGAACGAAATATAAGGAGTGGGCCATTTAAAATGTGCATTTTTGATCGGCTATAAATAAAAAACAAATGAATATTCTCTCAATTACAAGTTCATTAGAATGGTTGAATCTTGACATTTGGGTATGAAAAACGATATCATTTAAATAATTTCCAAGACTGGTTCAATACCCCTTCCGATCAACTCATTTTTCAATACATTTTCTATTGTTTAGGGCTGAATCTAATGAATGACAACTTCGATTTCGTGTTTCAGGGTATCTATCGTTCCTGGATAGTTTGAGAAAAAATAGTGTAATGGAGTCAAATCGCTAAAGATGATTTTTCTGGGAAAATGGCCATCTATGGCATGCGATCATTAACCTATTTGGCGAAGTGAAACGCATCGGGTGGTCACGAGGCTCCACTTCTTGCACTAGTTGTACTTTTTAAGCTTTCATGCCAAATTCTCCTCAGAGAAGTGCGATAAATGTCCCGTTCTTGAGAAGGATACGTTGCTGTTGAGGGATGGTTAGCCACATTCTGGGTTACCGCAGCAATGTTTTCAGGCGTGCTCACTAGACGAAAACGTGAACGGGTTGTTTTATCAAATAATAATCCAATTTTCACGAAAAAATTGATCCACAAATTGCCGTGAAGGACTTTCAATTCTATTGAATTTTCCACATGAATTTCTAACAGTTTAAATAGAATATTCAGCACTTTGGAAATAAGTTTTTAATATTTCACAGCTTTGTTCAAACGTAAATCGACCGATTTCATTAATGTGAAACTAACTTTCTGTGAAAACACAGATGACAGAAGTGTTGCCAGACTCAAAATAACCATTACTTCAAAATGCAAACTCTAGATGGCCCACCTTTAGTTATATTCCATTCACTGCCCATACTCTGTAGTATTGCAGTATTAGTTCATCAGTTTCATGTTCGTTCACCGTTTTTAGTTTTATCGAGAAAAGAAGTAAAGATTTAATTAATCTGAAGAACTAAAATTATTCGCTCAAAAGTTACTTTGGGCTAATGTAACAGAAATTTATATTTCATTTAATTTGGTTCTCATCATATCGGTTATAATCTGTCATATTTTTTAAACTTTATTGTGATACTGAATCAAATCAAAATATAACATCTAACACAAGAATGAAGCTGTGACTACATTAGTGTTTGAACAAGAAATAAGCTTTGACAAACGTGAATTAAATCCTCAAAAGAAGGATTCGGTTCTGAATGAGACCTAGATAAACGCCATAATGACGCCACTTCAAATTGAAAAGCGCGAGGCTGGCAAACTCATTTGCGACTTATTCGACGTATAGACTTGTAAAGTTACCTATTTTTATATAAAATGACCTTTATCTGTGGCGAGGATGAGCGCAGCAGTGAACACTTTGAAGCATCTACATAACACTATTTATGTATCTATTGATATACTAAAATTTCCACTGTCCACTTGTGTATCCAGTAATTCTCGTATGCTGTAAATCCTAACTAATCTAAATAATATAAACTGCATACTTAATGAAAATAACACGTATAAAAGTTGAGGTCATGTACATGCTTCAAATTGCTATTCTATTATTCACCTATTCTATTTCCTGAAATTATAGCTACAACTACTTAAAATCGTTTCTATCTATAACAAGCTTGCCAACCTCTCAACAACAAGTAACAATAAAACAAACAAAAAACACACAACATTTAAATATTTCAACATGAGTATTTATTTCAAAGTTAAAACGTTTCGTAATAATAATAAATGCCAATAATATGTGTAGTTATCATGGAAAGATGTTTGAAAATCCAAGTTCTATTCTGGCAAACACGTAAGAGTACCATTTTTGCCTCTCTGTAGCTTGCAAGGCTAGTTTAACTCTAAATAAATATGATGAACTGAAAATTCTGTATCTTAAAAATATCACATTATAATATGTGACGGTTACAGAATATTCTGTAATTTGTTAATCTTCCTCATAATATTTAATTTTCATTTATTATTGCCTCATAGGAAGAACCTATCTTATAGTGCAACGAAAAACCTTTGTAACACATTCAGAAAATTTTCATAATTCATATTTCAGGAGGAGGGGTATAATTCTTCAAGCATACCATTCTTGAGTGGTATCATTCTTTTCTAGGAGAACCTGTTTAACAGTTTCTGATTTTATAGGGTAATTTTGTTCATGCTAGAGGAAAGTTTGAAAATTGTTGAAAAAACATTTTGAAGGACAAAGATCCAATCGGGAATTATGTACATTCGATTGTGTTCATTATCGTCATTAGAGGTATTAGTTTTCATGCTTGTGCGCTTTAATGGTTCGTAGAAGGTGTTTTTTTGTTAAATAGTTTTACTACAACTGAAAACTCTGAAATTGTGAAAAAATATAATACCCCGAATTCCTCAATGAGAGTGGTAGTCACACCAATTATATTTAATAACATGAATGGAGTATGCGGTTAGTTCTAGTTGAAACATTATAACAATTTTATTTAAAATATAATTCATAGAGTTTCTATGTTCCATAATTTATTCATAATCCTAACACGTGTTTCAGTCTTTCGATCATCTTCAAAGGAATACAACAAGGAACTAAACTTAAAATTGAAAAAGATTCTTTTATTGCACTAGGACATCTGTGTATTTATATAGCGCATGGAAATAACAGCATACTACTCTGTCAAGAAAGTACCGGGAATTTTCAATTAAAACAACATTTTCACATTTAATCGTCAAAATTTATTGGGTCGCCTTCAAAATAGGCTCCATTTGCTCCAATACATCTATGCCAACGGCACTTCCAATTATCGAAACATTTTTTATAGGCGCTTTCCGGGATGGACTTTAGCTCTCGCGCCGAATTTTGTTTTATGGCTTCAATCGACTCAAAAATGGGTGCCACGAAGGGGCAATTTTAGTTTTGGGGAGAGGAAAAAGTCGCAGGAAGCCAAATCCGGCGAATACGGTGGTTGCTGAAGCACGTTTGTTGAGTTTTTGGCGAGAAAGTCAGTCACAATCGTAGCTCGGTGAGAAGGCGCGTTATCGTCATGCAAAATCCATGAGTAGTTCGCCCACAAATTTGGCCGCTTCTTACGGATACGCTCACGCAAACGTTTCATAACGCCTAGGTAATACTTCTTGTTTACCGTCTGACCCTCTGGAACGAATTCGTAGTGCACCACGCCACGGATATCGAAGAAAACAATGAGCATCACCTTCATTTTCGAGCGGCTTTGGCGTGGTTTTTTCGGTCTCTGTACCACTGATATGCACGAGTTTTCGATAAAGCATTATCACCAAAGGCCTTTTGCAACATTTTCAATGCATCGGCACACGAAAATTCATTTGCAACACAAAACTTCAAACAAATTCTTCGCTCAACGTAATCACCCATAGTAAAAATCGTCACGCACTCTGACATCGACTGACTTAATCAGCTGTTGCAAACACACTAGCTGACAGATCCCGCTCAAGCTTGGCATAGTAATTAAGGACAGTGGTACCAACCTAGAAAAAAAAAATTTTACCTGCCTCATTGCCCCGCCAGATTTAAATCGATAATTCCCGGTACTTTCTATACAGAATGTATATGGGTGTTGCCGAATAGTATTTGAGAATTTGTTGAATTCTCCTTTTTCTCAACGGCTTTTTTGATTGAAAGTTCTCCAAATAATCCATCAATTTATTAACATTATTTAGTAAAGTGACAACTTTCTCATGAACAAAATATTGTAGTAAGTTTTCTTATTAATCCTTTTGTCAATGATTTTAGTTCTATAGCCATTGTTCATCGCTATAGTTTTAATTATATTGACTTCTTTTCGGAAATTGACTTCGTTTAACCGGATGCTCAAAAGTCTATGAATGAAAATATGGAATCTTGACATTTTAATTTACCATGACTGCTTGGATTTTGAATGGATTATGGTATCAGTAGTGGTAGGTTTTCTTCATATATAAATGCACCAGCTTATAATTTATGTAAAGATTTGGCTACGAATCTTCCGTCCATAATAAATTGTACTTCTCCGTATACTGTTGAAAATTCTTTAGAATTAATTAAGGAATTAGAACATACATTTCCAAATAAATATAAGTTCATCTCATTCCACGTGAAAAGCAGGCACGTAGCTAGAGAGGGGGGAGCGGGGGTCCGGGCATCCTCCCGAAAAAAACATATATCAAAAAGCTATTTTGTGAAATTCATAAAATAGTATCACTTCTTTCCTTTTATGGCATCACTGGATGAGGACGCTGGAGTTACGTCGCAAACAAACAAGAAAACGTTTATTGTGCTTCTCTCTCACATATCATAACAACCCTATAGTGCACAATAGGCCAGGCGAAACGGATTCTGTTTAAACCTCTTTTAAAAATATGGGAACATATTAGAGGGCAATATGAACTAGACCAGTTGATTTAAATGATAATGAGGTCGGCAAGTCGATCATAAATCATTACGAATGGAATATGCCGAAGCGAAAGGTATTCCATATCGCCTGTCAAGTGTTATCTTTATTACTCTTAATTGCCCGACAAAGCCACTGTGCTGTACGGATATTCCCCAAGATTTCAGTCTTCTTTCATGTTGCCGCAGATTTTATCCAGAACCACCCTACAGTTTATCGCCTATTCTCGGTGTGCGTGTGACACCAGAAATGACTAAGTATTTGTAGTGTATTATGAAACGTACCACTGATAATAATAGTAAATGCCAACCAAACATTATATCATTTTTTAATAAGGAGCCAAAACAGGATCACAATAGTAAGTTAAACTAATCACAACTAAATTACAAAGACAGTAGGATCTCTAATGGTCTTCATACAATGACAATTAATTATTTAGCAGTAAATAGAAATAATTTAGCTGAGATTTTGGTGAACAATAAAAAAAGGAACCCCAAATTTTCCGAATCGGGGATTTACCAAATTTATTGTGATGATTGTAATGCTACATATATAGGACAGACAGGCCGATGTTTACAGTTTAGAATCAAAGAACATAGGATGTCTTTTTTTGAAAAACCAGAAACCAACAGGATTCGCAGAACATTGTATAAAAAATAATAATTTTTTTAATGAGAAAAATGTCCCTTTACTATATAATGTTAATAAGGGTAAATTGATGGACTCTTTGGAGATTGTTTCAATCAAAAAAGTTGTTGAGAAAAAGGAGAAGTTAACAAATTTCCAAATACTATTCGGCAACACCTATATTGGATGCTGTTATCTCCATGCGCCATAAAAATACAGAGATGTCCTGAGTGTAATGAAAGAACCTTTTTCAATTTTAAGCTTAGTTTACGTGAATTGTGAAACATAAAAAGTGTGTGAATTATTTTGATTAAAATCAATTACATTTGAATGCACTGTAACAAATCTTTCAGTGGCAGTAAAATTGGGTACAGATTTTAATAATTATTTTGATTTGAAAACCAGTTTTGTAGACACCTTCACAAAAAATTTGTTTTGCTTCACATGATGGTCTGAAAGATGACATTAAAAGAGATATTAAGGAATTTTGTAAAGAATTTAGTAGAAATTAAAAATAGGGAGGGTGTACATTATTATTATTACCCTGATACTCCTAGATCTTCTTTGAAGATTCCTCAGAAGCTTTTTTAGCTTGTGCTAGTTAGGAGTTCAGTTGTATTCTTGGTAAGCTTTGTTACTACGATCTTGCGCCACTTTAGGTCACAGCACTGTTAATTTTTGACCCAATAGTGAAATGGTGGCCGACACCCGTCCAACTAGAAAATTTCTTTTTCACCTGAACAACATTCGAATCCGGACCTTTCAGTCACGAGCCTATTACTCTACCACTGAGCTGTCCGCGCTCACGAAGCAACAAAAATAAGAATGAGACATTAACAATGGTCAAATGTAAAAGAGAAGGTTAGGATAATAAATTTATGGTTTTTATGATTTCTTCGCTGATTTTTCAATTAAAATAATAACGATTCAAATGTAATTTTTGTGTGGTTGTTATACTTTCACCTATTTTACAGTTCAGATTTGTTTTATTGCTTTATAATCAGAGAGAACACAAATTAACCATTTGTTATTTTTAGTGAAATTCGTTAGCGGTAGAACTGAGGGCCGAGTCGAATACACACCTGAAACAGTAAAGTGGAACATTTGCTTAATATATGATGAAAGAGAATACGACTCTGTATAATGAAGACGCAATAGGGGGAAGTGGAACAAATACATATCTATGGCATATTAGCTCTTATGTATTGACTCGAGTGTTCCCATTTTTAACCTTAGATGAATCTCCTAATCCAAAATTTAATTTCTGAAACTGTAGGTCACTTGGAAAGTAGTTTGATGACTTCAGTATAAAAAATTTATTAATTAGTTCACAAAACCTTATGAAGTTATTAATTCAGTTATTCTTTTCTTGCACAGTTCAGCAGACGGGTAATTTTATAGTTATTTGTGGTCTCACGAACTTTCTCTTTGCATCATTTGAGTTCCAGGTTCTCAACTAAATATGACCATACTCCGAAATAAATAATTGCTATTTTATTTCAGTCAATCTTTCACATGATAACTAAACAATAAATTAAATGATTTCTTCAATTATTGTGAAGAACCTACCTGTTATAGAACATAGTAATCTCAACGTAGGGGTTGAACCTGAATATTGATTGATCATCCCTTGCGAATGCGCTCTAGGAGCTGGCATGCTTAAAGTGATAGCCTTGTGGAATTTTCTTCTCCTAGGTTCTACGGTAACAACAGGTGATACTGCTACGCCATGACCAAGAAGTTTTGCAGTCAATTCAGGATCTATGGGCTGGGCCTGAAGGACGAAGAACATATTGATAATCTCGGTTTAGTATACAATTCAAGACATTTTTTATTCACCTCAACATACATTCAACAATGCCATTTATTATATTGCAGAAAAACTTTTTTGAAACTATGCACAACGAATTATTTTTGTTATGAAAAAAACATGTTAAATTATTATTATATTGTTACTTTCACGAATTAGACTACATAGTGGGAATACTAATAAATTGTTTACAGAGTGTAGCTTCGGAATTGTTTCCAAATTATTGTTGGAGTAAGTTACTCGCAAGTATCTCCCAACTAGAATAATATATACGGTCTTCACTTGGTGGAAACTCATTTTAATTAAAAATTATATAAGAGACAGTATTTTTGTGGAAATCAAAACACTGTCTCTTATATATTTTTTAATTAATATATACGGGTATGTATTATGTATGTGTATAATTACTAGGGAATTACCTTGTATATTCTACGAGATGTTTACTGAATCAGAATTTTACTGAATCAGAAGTATTTTAAGCACAATATTATATAGTTCTCAAAGAAAATGTTTTTAGTTCTGCTAACTTACATGCTTTCCATATGTACATATATTATATGACGAAAAATTCAATTAACACTTAGAACCAGCCTTTCTTGAATCAGTAAGTTCCATTTTGCCTTAAATATTATCGTTCTCACTAAGAGCGCAGTTAAATGATATTGATATTAATGTTATCTGTCAATGCTGTTTGGAATATTTTTTATTGTCGTTACTACTGAATAGCATAGTTTTAGCTTGTTACTAATTATTGTAAGCTTTACTATTCTCGAATTTTTAATTTTCGAATATAGCACTGGTACCATAGTTCAAACGGCATAATATTTTTGGAAATGTGCTATTAAACACAATAGAATCATACAACTTGAAAATTAATATGTTACTAGGCGTATAACTCTGTTTCGTAGTTTCCTGTATGGTAAAATTCAACTTAGAATATTCGTTCATTCTCGAAGAATGGCAGAAAATACTTATCAAAGATAGCCAATACTTGGAATCCAAATTTTGTTATCAGTTTTTTTTGCAGTAATCGCCGGAAATATCAAAAAAAGATGTAAAACTATCTATCATTAAGGAATGGAAAATATACCACAACGAGTTGAATTTAATACTGTAAAAACTTATTGAATTATACCACAATACAATACAAATTGGCGTCATAAGAAAGAGCATATTTGGTTCGTTTAAAATGAACTTCAGTTTATCTTTCATGTCCTTAACGCCTTTTTAGAATATTAAGTTAGGGGCTAGAAGCTAACGGGTAAAAAGTCCCAACATACATATCACAGTGTAGAACTGGCATAGAAACCAGCGAACTACGAAATTGGAATCAGTGTGAGAAAAGAGTACGAAGTTGCGAGCCGTCAGTCGTCGCGGAACGCACATGCGAGTAACAGCTCTAATGATAATTTGTTGCACTCAGAAGTAACGAAAGAGTTTGTTTTTGTTTCCTCCATAGATCTGAACTGAAAGTCTACTAAATATTAAGGTAACTTTGTATTGCGTCTTAATCTATCTGCTTGTGATGCATGCCAACAATATTCCCTTGATGTTAACCGTTATTCTTTCATATCACTAGAAGTAGATAAGGGGTAAAAAGTACACTGATGGGACTTCTTGCCTCTTGAAAGGACTTTTTGCCCCGTATGTTCAGGTTCAGTGATCATATTTATTGAATGTACTTTTTTTGTTGTTTAAAAATGCGTCATTGTGAAAGAGTGACGAATAGAGTGACTATACCACTAAATATGATGAAATCAGCTGCAAATGAGGTCACAAAGAGTGAGAAGAAACTATGTCAAGCTGCAAGAGAAAACGATATCTGCAGACCTTCCCTTAAAAAGTTTATTGTGCGATATAAGAAAGAGCCGAATAACATATACTTTGGGTACCTTTTACACGTCAAGTATTTACTAAGGATCAAGAAAGGAGTTTAAGCAATTATCTGATTATTCTAGGTCAAATGTTTCATGATCTAAGTCCAAAAGATGTAAGTCGCTTAGCATACGATTGTGCAATGAAATTCGCAATAACTTTACCTGATTCTTGGCAAGAAAGGAAAATGGTGGGTAAAGACTGAGATACAGCTTTTCTGAAAAGAAAACCGAGGCTACGATCTCAGTAGAGCGATTTCATTCAACCGTTCAAATTTTCATAACTTTGTTGATAAATTGGCTGTTGTAATGGAGAGGAATGAATTTTCACCTCTTCTATTTGAAATGTAGATGAAATTGGGTTTTCGACTGTGTTAAAAGCTTCTTAAATAGTTGCTGCGAAAAGCAAACGAAACGGTGATCCTCTTACATTTGGAAAAAGGGGAACTAATGTCACTGTTATAATAGCAGTCTCGGCTACAGGCTCTCACATCCTTCCGATGTTTATTTTTCCGAGGAAAAATTATCCCGATCACTTTATTCGTGATGGTCCGCCAGACTGTATTGGAAAAGCAAATCAAAGTGGGTGGGTCACAGATGAAGAATTTTATTGATTCATTAAACTTTTTATCCACCATGTCAGACCTTCAAAAGACACTCCAATTATTCTTACACTTCTTCACATTTATGTGTCAAGACCATAGATTTGGCGAGAGAAAATGAGATAGTTATGCTGTCTTTGCCCCCTCACTGCTCACATAAATTGCAGCCCCTCGATGTTTCTGTATTGGGTCCATTCAAAACTTATTTGTCTAGAGCTCAAGACTCGTGGATGTAAACTAATGCAGGAAAAACTATGACAATATACGACAACCCGTCGCTCGTTCGTACATCATTACCAAATGCTCTTTCACCGGTTAGTATCATCAAGGGATTTGAGGAATCAGGTGTCAGTCCATTTAATCGCGATATATTTACTGATGCAGATTATACTCGCGAATAATGTTACAAATTGTACCAGTGCTACTGATAACACTGAAAATATAGCACCAATTGGAAAAATAACTAAGTCTGAGCAAGCTCAAACAATCTGCTGATATCATACAACGATCAAAAGCTATAGCTCCCCAACCTTTTACATCGGAAGAATCATTTTCCCCTAAAGTTGTTCTAACTGGACCAAAGAAAACCTCAAATGCTAGAAAACGCCGCAAAGCAACAATTTTAACTGATACTCTCTTGAACCAGGGCAATCAAGAAAATGATAAAAAAATAATAATAAAGAAGGGAGTTTTAAAAGAAGTGAGTTCTTCATCTTCATCAGTGTGGATAGCTCAGTGGGAGAGCATCGGGCTCGTGACCGAAAGGTCCGGGTTCGAATCTTGTTCAGGTGAAAAAGAAAGTTCTATTTGGACGGGTGTCTGCCACCATTTCACTGTTATATAATTAATAGTGTTGTGACCTAAAATGGCGCAACAACCAAAGCCTACCCAGAACACAACTGAACTCCTAATTCGCACAAGCTGAAAAAGCTTCTGAGGGATCTTTACAGAAGATCTAGGAATATCAGGATAATAATTAAAAAAAAAGGTGAAGAATATCTTTGTATTATATGTTGCGAATTTTATTCAGAGAGAAAGTCAATAGAGCAATGTTCAATCTTCAAAGATTGGGCACATGAACAGTGTGTGGGTTTTGGTTCAAATTTCAATTTCATCTGTGTTAATCGCAATAGTGATGATGATTGAAAAGGTTCCAATTAGTTAGTATTATTAATTAAGGCATTTCGAATTATTCGCATTATATTAAAAGACTAGCTTTTTTATCTGTTCCGTTGTGATTCTTATTTGATTTTATGTTAATAATGTTACAATATAGTGATATTATGTTGGTTATACTTAAGTTTTGAATGTAAACATATTATTAGATGTTGATATTCAAATAATTCTATTCCATTTACTCTAATTGACCATACATATCACTCATCACTCATATCACACATATCACTCATCATAAGATGAGTTTCTTACCCCCCAGTACGGGATTTCTCACCCCGTGTGGGTAATAACAATTACAGAATTTCAACTTGCCTTTATCTCTTAGTTTTGAGTAACTCGAATGAGTAGTCACAGTTTTTACTCTTGAAGTGTTAACTTGATAAGTATACGGTCTTTTAAACTTACTTTCATTCGATGTGAGTACTCGAGTTCAGAACCTACGTTTCTGATAATGAAAATTGGGACTATTAGCCCCGCCCTATCCTACTGACGTGAGTATTCACAGGAAATGAAATTGAGTAGAAATTTTTATCAAAAAATTATTCAAATATATTTCAATATCTTTTTCGTGACATATCCTTAACTGACATAAATAACTCGATAACTTTGAATGAATTCAGAATTTTTTTATGCAAATAGTTTTTGTGGCTAATATCCAAATCTTTTTGCCATCCATGTAGCCTTTATATACTATCCAGAACTTCCAAAAGTTCTAATATTTATTGCAGGACTCTTTTGTATAATGATCATTAGACATTTTTACTACACCTATAAGAAAAACTTAACAAAACACGTTCACATTCAATCATCTCATGATAATATGCATTACATAAAGTACATGGAACGGGATGATCTGTTTCGTAATGTATTTGAAGGAGCAAGTCATCAAACTACACTGATCAAAAGAATAATTCTTCAATTATTGTGTGTTTGCTTCTTTATTAATTGCTACTTCAATTCACGAACTTGAACGAAATGACGATTTGGAAGTGGGTGAAAATATCTGACGTCATATCCATCTGTGAGATGAATCCTATTACTCTACTTCTCACGAAAAGTTCCGCTTGACATTTCCGTTTCATGCAATAATATGTAAAGGGTTTTTAAACAGGAGCGACCTAATTTGAAATTGAATAAAGCGAATTTAGCAATTATGTTGACCAATGGTCCTATTGAATGGGAAATTGTATATCATTTATGATTTAAATAAGAAGAATGTTTCAATAACGCTTACAAAAAACAATAAATTAGAACCGTTATATAAAGTTTAACATTTCTGAAAAGTATGTTTTCAAATAAAGTGAATAGCTCATAAATAAACAAAAATATTCAAACCATAATGATCATTCATTCAAACCTTCTCAAAATATGTTCAAATTTTTATTTGCTTTGATTTTTCGGGCTTTGCGTCGAGAACTACAGCCCCATATGCAGTTAAGATTTAGGGAACATCCATAAAATTTTATTGAAGTAATTGCACTTTTAATAAATCTGTGTATAATGGTTTTTCGGACACCTCGCTTATACAAAACAGAGTAGATATTGATACTTCACATTCCTTCATATACACTATTATTAACCGAGTTATCTTTTTCACTTTTTTTGCACATTTCCTCAAGAACTTCTGTAATAGTAAAGGATTTCTTTCTGGAGGCATATCATTATCACTAGTAGAAAATTGATCCACAATTTCTCTATAAAGTGTAAGAAAGAGTTTGGGTTGTTCATCAAAAGTTTTTATATATCTTCTTGGATGAGATCAGAGAATCCAGCCTAGAAAAACATTTCTTGACTGCAGTAGAGATTGACTCTTCAAGCTTTATTTGGATTTTTTCATTTTCTTTTTAATAATTTTTACTCCTAATGAATGTCTGTAAGGAGTCTTTTAAAAAAATTTCAGTTCCAATTCGAAATGTTGAATGGTGTTTGTATAAAAAGACTATTGACAACGTGGTGTTTAGGACAGGAAGATGCCTTTTCTTTTCTTTTTTCTCAAATAAAAGCCACATTTCTGCAGCCGTCTTTTTCTATTTCTCATCATTTAAGCATTTTCGTTAACAGGGATACTCTTAAAACAGTAAAGATTCCTTACATTTTCCAACTATTTATAGATTTTTTCGTAACATTTTATTTTTTCATACAGTAGGAGATAAATTTATTTTACTACCTTCTTTCCGGCATATTAATTGTTTTTCAATGTTTATTTAGCATGGTGTGTTTTGTCAGCACTATAAAGAATAAATGAATATCTCGTGGGGAAAACATTCCAAAAATCAACGGTAACTTGATTTTACAGTCCTATTTATCATCCAAATCAATTTCTGTGAAGTCACTACAAATTGATTTCAAATTCATTTTGTGCCTTAAACTGCTAGTTGCTTCCAATGTTTTCTGTTTGAGTAGAGCTAACAAATGGGAATGGCTAAATTCCTGGCTTCGCGAAATCACATGATGCCTTTTGACAGCATCTGCTTCCTGTCACTTTCATTTTACGTATAAGTAATTTTTGTGTTATTCACTCCATATTTTCGGCAAATCTTAGCGAATTTAACGCACTTTCTCCACTTCTAGTTATAATATTCAATGTAGTCTTCAGCAATAATATTTTTCCATGGACCGATTTCGAATAGGGAAACATTTATGTTAACGCAAATTTGAGAATAAGGAAGTTTTTCGAATCAGTGCAACTGACATCTGTAACACAGTTCGAAACTCAAATAAAACCGAATAGGCTGTGTTGATCGTTGGGTATAGGCAGCAGACATGCATGTTTCATAGCTTTTTGGCTACTCATCAGTGCATTGCTCTACTGCCGACGAATGCAAAACTTTTTTTTTTATTGTCTCGGTCTTTACTTGATGGAAATTCATTTTCAATATAAAAAAACATGTGTTTACTTCCGCTATTTTATTGATTTACACGACAATTGTTTGGTCATACCATGACTTCATCAGGTGAGTATTAAAATTGAGGTGTACAATGCAAAACATGACTTTAAATACACAGCTCTATTAAAAAAATTAATTATAGACAATTAACTTGGTAAAATTAATCACAAGAAAGCAATATCACTTGCATGTTCAAAATTTCAAAATTCAGACGAAACAAAATTTATTCCATTAACTTACATAGGCCAAAAATCTGAAAAGATTGCTAGATATTTAAAGAAGAAAGAAAATGATAACATCTCCTTTAGAACCATAAATTCTTTAGGCAGATTAATGAAAAATTATAAAGACGTCATTCCTAAAAACAAAAAATCAGGGTTTACAAATTTTTTTGAATGATAAAATAGATTTAGACAGATTCCTTCTACTTAATATTTTTCATTGATTGTAAACCATCTCTTTCCACCCCTCTATTTTTTGTACTAGAGCAGTGTATTTAAGGTCATGTTTTGCATTGTATAGCTCAGTTTTAATACTCACCTGTTGAAGTCATGGTATGACGAAATAACTGTCGTATAAATCAATAAAATATAACTTAAAATTTGTTTTTCTTATATTGAATGCAATACTGCCACGCTCCTATATTCGCTCTGTATAGTAACCGTACTGTTTTTTCAAACAATAGCACCTTTTAATGCACGCGAATACACGTAAGCACCATATAACCCAGGCTAAATCAAGAAGCGAATAGTACTCCCAATTATATCTAACGTCACAGATGACTAAATCTTCCACATGCTCAATTAATATTCAATTTCAATACCATAGCATTTCTCTTCAGGTGAATTAGTTGAATCGAAGGATATTTATTCCGAATATGGTCGCACGAATTTGAATATTGCTTTATTTAAGTTTCGAACTGTATTACAGATGTTGCACTGTCTGGATTCGAAAAACTTCCTGCTCACCATAGTCAAATTCGTGTTAAAATATTCGTAACAAATATCCGCCGATTCAATCAATTCATTTGGATAGGAATGCTGATATTAGTATAGCGGCTTGAATGGATATTACTTGAGCATTTGGGAGATTTATTCGCGTAAAATTTTGGGTGAACATGCATGTTATTCTAATTTTTAATAATAGTCTGATTTTTAGTTTCGAAAATGCTAGGAAGAATAAACGAAAAATTCAGATGCTAATAACCATTGAACCAATTTTGACCATTAAAAACTGAGTCGAAATATTCTGGCACCAACTCTACCCTGAAATTCTGAAGACTGTGACTCTTTCTGTTCGAAAGTTTAAGTGTTTACGGACGGACCGGCCAAACAGAATAACCTTTGATCTAATATTCATCAGTGAGTGCCACCTAGCCTTCTGAGACCATTTTTGGTTCAAATTCGTGAATTACAGACTTTTAGACAAAGATAGCATGATATTCCCTAAAGCAGGCGCGCAAAGATGATGTCGAGAAGTCATAGAAACAATTTATAGATTGAATCAGGCGACCTAAGATATTACAGAATAATAACTGGAATTCATTCTCCAGAACCTCTACAGATTTTAATCTAAATGAATCTCATAAAAACATTCGGAATTATATTTAAAAACATGTCCTAAATACACTGTATCACTTTATAGACATATATATTGTCATCACATGTGATGGGACTTAACTAATAAAGAATGGAAAAAAATATAAAATAATGATATAAATAAAAACAATAATGAATGAGTGTGGACAGCTCAGTGGTAGAGCATCGGGTTCGTGACCGGAAGGTCCGGGTTCAAATCCTGTTCAGGTGGAAAGGAAGTTTTCTAATTGAACGGGTGTCGGCCACCATTCCACTGTTGGGTCCAAAATTAACAGTGCTGTGACCTAAAGTGGCGCAAGATCGCAGTAACAAAGCCTACCCAGAACACAACTGAATTTTTAACTCGCACAAGCTGAAAAAGCTTCTGAGGGATCTTCACAAAAGATCTAGGAGTATCAGGATAATAATACTAATAAATAATAATAAAAAAATGACCAAATTATTTAGACATCACCTTATGCATATATGTTTCGATTGGATGTTAAAGAATCACAAGTTCCATCACCAAAATATGTTCAACATATAATTCAAAAAACCTTTTTTATTTTCCTTTTTTAGAGCCCATATAGCATATTCTCCAGACAAAGAACCTAATAAATTCGGACCCAAAATCTCTTCAGTAAGGAGTTATTTGACTAAACAAAATAATCATTTAAAAATATGTAAAAATACTTTTGTATCACTAGACATTTCTGCAACAGCTAACTAATTTTGGGACAAGCATGGTCTATAGGAAAATTAGGATATATCACAGAGATATACAATGAAAGAAGATAAGACTTTGACTCTGAATTAGATAACCGCCACGTGCATGTGACGTAATACAAAGAAATTTCTCAATTATCAATATATACATAGAGTGAAAACTACTATGAAGAAGTATTTGCAAATTACAGAATTATAGCTGGAATTAATTCTCCAGAACCTCTTCAGATTTCAATCTAAATAAATCTCATGAAAACATTCAGACTTAAATTTGAAACATGTCGTAAATACACTGTATCACTTTATACACATAAATTATCATCAC
This sequence comes from Megalocaria dilatata, assembly GCA_034642435.1. NCBI lineage: Eukaryota > Metazoa > Arthropoda > Insecta > Coleoptera > Coccinellidae > Megalocaria > Megalocaria dilatata. Next base: position 94,959,266 of record CM067854.1, on the reverse strand, counting down.
ATGTGTTGGAAATGAACTGATGAAGAATCAAACGAAATATAAAAAAATGACCAAATTATTTAGACATCACCTTTTACATGTATGTTTCGATTCGATGTTAAAGAATCACAGGTTCCATCACCAAAAAATGTTCAACATATATTGAATTGTATCAGTCCTTACTTGGTGAAAATCCATATTAAATAATTTGAAATAAGGTTATTCTGATGATGATGATGATGCTACTGTGATAGCGAAACAATTGTTGTGAGTTTAACAATAAAAATTTGTGAAAATCAGAATAACCTTATTTCAAATTATTGTTCAACATATAATTCAATATGTATAATATATAAAATAATATTTTCCTTTTTAAAGTTTATAAAGCATATTTTCCAGAGAAAAAAACCTGATAAATTCGGACCCAAAATCTCTTCAGTAAGGAGTTATTTGAATAAACCAAATAAACATTTAATAACATATAAAATACTTTTTTATCACTAGACATTTCTGCGACAACTAACTAATTTGTTTCTTCTTTCATTGTATATTTCTGTGTATAACCTAATTTTCGTAAAAGTTTTTTCTCTGGATAATGTAGTATATATTTTTAAAAAAGGAAAATGAAAAAAGGCCTTTCTGATTTATATGTTGAACATTTTTGGTAATGGAACATGTGATTGTTTAACATCCAATCATATACATTCTGTCAAGAAAGTACCGGGAATTATCGATTTAAATCTGGCGGGGCAATGGGGCAGGTAAATTTTTTTTTCCTAGGTTGGTACCACTGTCCTTAATTACTATGCCAAGCTTGATCGGGATCTGTCAACTAGTGTGTTTGTAACAGCTGATTAAGTCAGTTGATGTCAGAGTGCGTGCCGATTTTTACTATGGGTGATTACGTTGAGCAAAGAATTTGTTTAAAGTTTTGTGCTGCAAATGAATTTTCGTGTGCCGATGCATTGAAAATGTTGCAAAAGGCCTTTGGTGATAATGCTCTATCGAAAACTCGTGCATATCAGTGGTACAGAGCCTTCAAGGACGGTCGCCCATCGACTGCTTCGATCGAAGATAACGTCGATAAAATTGAGGAAAGGGTGCTGGAAAACCGTCGTATCAGCTTGAGAGAGATAGCACATGATCTCAAGATATCCCACGAGTCCGCACGTACGATTTTGATTGATATTTTGGGCATGAGAAAGGTGGCCGCACGACTCGTACCGAAAGACCTGAATTTTCTTCAAAAACGTTATCGCGAACAGGTTACTTCAGACATGCTGGATCGCTGTAATTCCGATTCTACATTCATGGAACGCATTATAACTGGTGATGAGACCTGGGTCTACGAGTACGATATGCAAACAAGCCAGCAATCATCGGAATGGGTGGCAAAAAATGAGCCGAAACCGAAAAAACCACGCCAAAGCCGCTCGAAAATGAAGGTGATGCTCATTGTTTTCTTCGATATCCGTGGCGTGGTGCACTACGAATTCGTTCCAGAGGGTCAGACGGTAAACAAGGAGTATTACCTAGGCGTTATGAAACGTTTGCGTGAGCGTATCCGTAAGAAGCGAACAACTCATGGATTTTGCATGACGATAACGCGCCTTCTCACCGAGCTACGATTGTGACTGACTTTCTCGCCAAAAACTCAACAAACGTGCTTCAGCAACCACCGTATTCGCCGGATTTGGCTCTCTGCGACTTTTTACTCTTCCCAAAACTAAAATTGCTCCTTCGTGGCACCCGTTTTGAGTCGATTGAAGCCATAAAACAAAATTCGGCGCGAGAGCTAAAGTCCATCCCGGAAAGCGCCTATAAAAAATGTTTCGATAATTGGAAGTGCCATAGGCATAGATGTATTGGAGCAAATGGAGCCTATTTTGAAGGCGACCCAATAAATTTTGACGATTAAATGTAAAAATGTTGTTTTAATTGAAATTTCCCGGTACTTTCTTGACAGAGTAGTATGTATGTATAAAATGATGTCTAAATAATATGGTTATTATTCTATATTTCTTTTGATTCTTTATTAGTTAATTTCCACCACATGTAATGATGATATAAATGTCTATAAAGTGATAGAGTGTATTTAGGACATGTTCTAAAATTTAATTCTGAATGTACTTATGACTTTTATTGAGATTAAAATCTGTAGAGGTTCTGGGGAATTAATTCCAGCTATTATTCTGTAATATGCGAATACTTTTTTATAGTAATCTTCAATTTAACATAAGAGAATACTTTAATTGTTAAATATTGAACAAATAAATAAAAATGAGAAATTGTTTCACATATATGTTACAGAAAAAAAAACTCTTATAAATGGATCGAATCCGAAACAAGAAAAATAATTGTGATTTTATTGCGGTAGGTTCTGTTATGTGATATTATTGAGGTAACTTCTGTAATATACATTGTGAAAAACTAATCATATTGCGTTTAAGGGTTTTTTAATCAGCACGGTATCTCTGAGCGTCCATAAGTGAATTCTAACGGTCAGAGATACCTTAATAACAAATTGTGTGTTTCATGAGCTTTCGTTCATTAAGTTATCTATGGCCGTTTTCAAGTGTCGCTCACTGATTTCTGTCGAAATGTCGTGAAACACACAATATTCAGGGTGTTTCAGAATTCAACGTCAAGCCGGAACTACGTGACGAGGAAAGTCGTGCTGGTAATCACATAAATATGAAAAAAAATCTATGTGGCATGCTTTCAAAATTCAATTCAATAAAATTCTAAAGATTCTACACCCTGTGACGGTGTTTCTGCTCACTTTGCCACAAATCTTCACTTTTACTGAATTTTTTTTTTATGTAACCGTGAATAATTCTTCTCTGAACTGTTATCAAAATTTCAAGAGCAGCTGCTTCATGTTGGATGAAAAAAAGACATTTTTCCCAAAAAACTTGGGCCCGTTTTGAAGTGACTGTACTGAAAACAAATGTACTACGCGACTTCGGCACGTGACATCAAAATTTGGCACATTTAATGAGGATTCCAAAATAGTAAACGCTTGGTAAGTTCTTGCTGAAATTGCAGCCAATTTTTTCTTTGGAAATAATCCCGTTTTTAACGAATTTCCCTACCTTAGTTGAAAATTATTCTAATGTGCCATTTTAAGGTGCGTTTGAAATAAAATTCAGTGGATTCCTTGAGTTTTCAATTAAATTAAGATTTACGAGGAAGTTCGAACATTTACGGCAGCAGCGAAGACTTGCAGAAGCCGCTGAAGAAAACGAATCAAGAAGGTATGCTCGCCTTATCACGAGATAATTTTTAAGGATAGGTAGAGCTTGCATTGCAGCTAATGGTAAACATTTCGAACATTTGCTGTGAGAATTTTCTTATGTGGCACCATAATACGCTGGGTAGCCATCTTCTTGGTACCCCATGCTGCCGTAAATGTTCGGTGGAATTTCCTTGAAACCTTAATTCAAAAAAAAACTTGAGGAATCCACTGAATTTTATTTCAAACGCATCTTAAAATGGCTCATTAGAATAATTTTCAACTAAGATTCGTTGAAAACGGGATCAATTTCAAACAGAAAATTGTCTACAATTTCAGCAACAATTTATCAAGCGCTTACCATTTTGAAATTCTTACTAAATATTCCAAATTTTGACGTCACTTGCCAACCTCGCGTAGTAAAATTTTTTTCAGTACCGTCAGTTTTAACTGGACACAATTTTTATTTCGATATTTTGTTGGGAAAAATGTCTCTTTTTCATCTAAGCTGAAGCAGCTGGTTTTGAAATTTTAATAAAAGTTTAGAGAAAAGCATTATGCAGGGTTACATAACAAAAAAACTATTCGGAAAAAGTGAAGATTTGTAGCAACATGAGTAAAAAGACGTTCACAGGGTGTAGAATTTTTAGAACTTCAACACTTTGAAAACATTACACGCAGATTTTTTTAGGTATTTTTCTGATAACCTGTATGACTTGTATCGTCACCTAGTTCCGGATTGACGTTGATTTCTGGGACACCCTGTATAATAATAAATTAAAACAATAACTGGTTTTTGTCAATTTCTATAACATATAATTCTTTAATATCTCAGTAACTTTTAATATTTTTCTGTTTTCAGATTCAATGCGCAATAGTAATTTCTGTTTCATAATGTATTGCTAACATTCAATTAAATAAACATTAGAAATTAAAAATCGTTCCATTTTCAAATTCAGGATGAATTTCCGTCAAGTAAAGACCGAAAGAGTCAAATATTTGATATATTCAAAGAAACTTTTCATTTTCTTTAATATTTTTCAATTAAATCAATATCTTCTGTCGTCAGATTTAATCTCAAAATAGTTTTTGTTTCAGGATATTTTCTAATATATTTGACTATTAAACGAAATTTTTTGTATTCAATTCCGTGATTATTCATCCTAATCCTTCATTTGCAGTGAGGTTTTTTTATACATTAAGGCATATTCTGTAGAACAAACTCAGGCAATGGACGTCAGAAATCAAAATAAACTGGTTTAAATTCTAAGAAATCTGATATTAAATATTCAAGAACTTCAACTAAATTATATTAGGAGTAGAAATAAAATCGTGACGTTTTAATAACAGATGTTATTACGAGTTTATTATTCCATTGTTTTATCTGGCAACACCTTCATTTTGAAGTGTCATTATTAGGCTCTGTTTTCAATATATTTCATTTCGTTGCAGTGTAAATAACATAAATTCTGTGTGCTCTGATAATGCCACATTTTGTACAAAATAATGTGTTTTGCGGGAAGTTTTACTTCGCTACTACAATATTAGAGGAAAGTAACCAAATATGGAATAGGTTCTTAATATGGAATACCTACATTTCTCTCAAGTGCAAAGTCACACACGCAATAAAAGTGATCTTCCGTCTCATTCTGCTCCCGTTCACGCATACAAGCCGTGGCAAGTCAGTCGAGGGAGTCCTGTCATCGATGAGAGAGTGTTTTGTTTTGTCGCTCCCACATAACTTTCTAAGGTATGTAAAAAATAATTATTTTTCGTCCAGAAAGTTCACATAGTATTGTTTTTATAGTTTTTAGAGACAGTTTAGATGTTCTTTTGTATGTTTTAGCGGTATTAGATGGTATTACTTTCTTAAATATAAAAATTTAAATGTCAGTTTGAAACCGTTGGAAAATCCAAATATGGACAGATCGCGGTATCTAATTATGAACTATTCCATAATTGGATACCATATCCATCAGCTGATTTGATGACATTGTTAATTTTTTTTTTTGTTTTATCAGAATGGCCGGCGTGAACTCAAAGCGAAAAGCATGGAATACGGAGCTTATGGCGGAAGCCATAAAATTAGTAAAGGAGAAAAAAATGGGTTATTTAAGAGCTGCAAAACATTTTAATGTGCCAAGATCTACCTTGTTTAGATTATGCCAGAAAAGTGAATTTTCTCCAGAAGAAGCCGCAGCTACTACACTCGGAAGGAAAACTGTCTTAGGGACAACCCTTGAAAATCTTTTAGTAGATAGAGAGCAAATTTCATGGCTTGACGAGAAACGATGTTCGAAGAATGGCGTACATGTTAGCTAGACGTAATCAGTTGAAAAATCCATTTGGTGAGACTGGTATGGCTGGCAAAAAATGGCTTAAATTATTTCTAAAACGCCATAAGGATAAGCTATCACTGGCACGTCTTTTGCTAGAGCTTTTGGATTCAGCAAGGAAAAAGTAGACTCATTTTTTGATCTCCTCGAAGGCGTCTATGCTCAAAGAAACTATGGTCCAAGTCGTATATACAACGTAGATGAATCTGGGCTTACTGTAGTACAAAGCAAGATACCCCAAGTGATTGGGCATAGAGGAAAACGGCAGATAGCTTCACTTACCTCAGCGGAAAGGGGTTCATTAATGACGATTGTTGTTGCCATGAACGCCACTGGTCATTTTGTGCCTCCCTTTATTATATTCCCACGCAAGAATATGAGTGATCAGCTGATGAGAGGCTGTCCCCCAGGCTCTGTTGGCGTTGCACATCCATCCGGATGGATTCAAATGAACATATTCACTGAATGGTTCAAACATTTCATCAAACATACAAACCCTACTCCGGAATTGAAAGTATTACTTATCTTAGATGGTCATTTTTCTCACACTCGAAACATCGACGTGATAGAGCTTGCTAGGCAAAACAACGTAGAAATTGTCTCCTTATCTCCTCACACAACTCACAAGCTCCAGCCACTAGACAAAACGTTTATGGGACCACTAGAAACGTATTACAGTGAGGAAATACGCATGTGGATTAGAGATAATAATCGACCACTAAGCCCTTATGATGTTGTTGAGTTATTTGGCAGAGCGTATTTAAAAGTGCAAACTGGTGAGATTTCAACAAATGGATTTCGAGTAACTGGCTTATGGCCATTGAATAAAAATATATTCACCGAGGTCGACTATCTTGCTGCGCAGCGAGATGCAGTTAAAGATGGTAATACGGTCAACGTTCCATCAGGTCACCAACCTGAAGGACCATCGATGGCCAATTTAAGAACATCTGATAACTGTATGCCTTTAACGGAAGCATTCACACCCAGACAAGACATGAATATTGAACCTGTACCCTCAACTTCCGGACTTTCTCGCAGTGATTTAGGATTAGTGTCTCCATATGACATCAGTCCAGTACCAAAGAAGAAAATGAAATCTTCTAATAGAGGAAGAAAGGCATCTGTTGCAGCCGTCATTACGTCGTCACCGTACAAGAATGACCTTATAGACAAAAGCAAAAAAAAAAGATGAAAAAGAAAATAAATTGGCAAAAAACAAGAATAAAAAACAGAATGAGAAGAAATCAAAACATATAAAATCTAAAGGGAAGTCTAAGCCTGAGTCAGATGCAGATGATGAGGAGGTGATGCTTGATACAGACAGTGAACCCGATGACCTGATAGGTTATACAGCTCCAGACTCTGAAGATTCGGAGTGTATTTTCTGTGGCATGCTGTTTTCTAATGATACCCATGGGGAAACATGGGTCAAGTGCCTCATGTGTGGGCTCTGGGCACATTATGATTGCGCTGGACCAGAATTTGATACATGGATTTGTGATTTTTGTAAATAATTTTGTTAATTTCTACATTATACCAAAGTTAAAAATTTTCAATGAGTCTCATATATGTAAGTTAAGGTTAATTTTTCATAGTATTTACAGTATTCCATATTTGGGGTACCTATTCCATATATAGGTACCTTTCTCGTTATTTAATTTTTTATAATTTATCATACCTTAAAGTAATGGATATAAGCTAAAATTGTTTTAAACTTAAGTGCAAATATATAATTATTAATAATTATCACAAAAAGTTTTTTATTTATAACACTTGTGCAAATTATGCCTAAAAATCAAAATGGTATTCCATATTTGGTTACTCTCCTCTAACAAAAAGGCTGCCGAAGGCCATATTATTTCAGCTCTAGCTGAACGAAAGTGTGAGAAGTGGTTTACGCGATTTGAAAGTGGCAATTTTGATTTAGAAGATGAAGAACGATCAGTAGTGCCACCAAAGTTTAAGGATGAAGAATTATATTCATTATATAACGCAAAAGAAACTCGCAACACACTTTGAGTCACTCAATCAGTCATTTCACATCGTCTAAAAGCAATGAAAGTTGTCCGAACGATAGGAAATTGGGTGCCGTATTAACTGAAGCCAAGAGACGTCGAACGTCATTTTTTCACATGTGGACAACTGTTCCAACGGCAAAAAAGAAAGGGGATTTTGCATTGAATTGTGATTTGCGATAAATGATCCAAAACGTCGGGCAAAGTATGGATACTTCATCATCAACTGTCACGCTGAATATTCATGGCGAAAAAATCATGCTTTGTATTTGGTGGGACGAGCTGGGTGCTACAATCGATCGAACGTCTTCCGATTACAGTTGATGCGTTTAAACCGAGCATAGCGAAAAAACGGCCACAATACGACGACAAACACGACAAAGTTATTTAAAATGCATGACAATGGACGGCCACATATTTTGTCGCCCGTTAAAAGCTACATAATATAGATAGATGCTCAAACGGTAAGTCCTACCCCACTCGCCGTAGAGTCTAGACGATGCTCTTTCCAATTATTATCTCTTCCGATCGATGCAACATGGCCTAGCTGACCAGCACTTCTCCAATTACGATGAAGTCCAACAATTAAAGGTTTCATTATGATATTGAAAAAAACAATGGATGTTTATTTCATTGTAAAGAGGAAGGTATGCCGTTAACAATCGAAAATGATATCAGCCAAATAACCGCCACGGCTACGGTCACCATATCCTTTTCAGGAAAATTTCTATGACCAAGTCGTACATTTGCTGTTGTATGTCCTCGATAACTTCACAAATTCCATATCTAAGGTCTTGAATCGATTGTGAAGCATTGGCATAGACCTTATATTTCACGTGGCCCCAAAAAAACGTCTAAAGGTGTTCAATGACAAAATCTCGGTGGCCAATTGTGATCACCTCTTCGAGAAGAAGCACGGCTAGGAATTTTTTCTTGCAAAATCGCGATTGTTTCGTTGTTAGTGTGGCACGTAGCGCCGTTTTGTTGAAAATAAACGTACTCCTTATCAATATCTTTCAATTCCGGCCCTAAGAAATTATCAATCGTAGCTCAGTAGTGCAATCCATTCAATGTAACATTGGCACCAGCCTAATTGTCGAATAAGTCAGTTACAATCACAACACCAGCACCAAAAAGTGACACGTTAAGGATGGAGAGGCTTTTCAACAAACATTCTCGGATTTTCTGAGCCCCAAATGAAACAATTCTTGGTTGGAGTAGTCCGTTACTTTGTGATAGTTCATTTTAATGGAATGAAATAAGAAATTACTTGGTTTTCTATCACTTTTTATTATAACTGATATACAGTGACTCGAGTTTCGTAGTGTTTACTACATTTTCAAACTGAATGAACAAATTAGATCTCAACGATTATATATGGGGATTGTAGGCTTCGGCAGAGCTTCGAAGAGAGGGGTTTTCCAAAGTTGGAAAGTTCGTTAAGTAGTTTTATGATAGGTACGTGCCTTTTATATTTTTCAATTTCTATGGATTCCAGGATGTCAAGTTTTTTCCCTTTCGCTTCCACGTGCAAGATAACAAGGCTGTTCAATTCTGGGAACGTGTGATCTGTAGTGAAGAAATGGTTCGCAAAATTGGAATTATTCTTCCGGTTCCTAAACGCAGATTGATGCTCTTTGTACCTTTTATGGAAAGGTCGGCCCGTTTGTCCTATATACATACTATTACACTCTTGACAACTTAATTTATAGACTCCAGAATTATTCAGTCGGTTCTCTTTGTCTTTCGGATTAAAAAAGAGATTAGAAATTTTATGGGAGGGTGTGAAAGCTGTTACTATGTTAATTTTTGATAAAATTTGAGCTATCTTTTGTGAAATTGGTCCAAAATATGTTAGTTTTATGAATTTATTGTTATTATGATCTGATTTGGAGATGGGGTAAATTTGTTCACGAATTAGTTGCTTTTGTTTTTCGTTTATGATGGAATTTATAGTTTTGGTTTCGAACTGATTTTATGTGGCTATTTGTCTGATTGTATTCAATTCCCTCTTTAGCGTAATATTATCTAAAGGAATTGAAAATGCTCTATGTACCATTGATCTATAAGCAGCTAGTTTATGATTGACCGGATGGTTTGAAAATTTGGTATTATTGTATCAGTTGATGTGGGTTTTCTATATATATATCAAAGGAAATTTCATTATTACTGTTAATTAAAGTTATGTCCAGAAAATTTATTTTATTATCAAATTGTGTTTCCATGATGAATTTGACCTTATTGTGCAAACTATTAAGATATTCTAATGTTTCATTTTATTCTGAATGTGTTCCGCAGAAGCAAGCCAATATATCGTCTACATACCTGTACCAAAAAGTGATATGCTTTGCGTGTGTGGATTTTTGAATTTTTCTTTCAAAACGGGACATAAAGATTTCAGCAAGTAATGGGCTGAGAGGTGAACCCATGGCAAGTCCATCTTTCTGTTTGTAGAATTTACTATTGTATTGAAAGTAATTTTCTTCCACGCAAAGTTCGAAAAGGGTTAAAATTTCGTTTTTTATCACAGGATTGATGTTATTTTTTGTTAGGATATTTTCGATTATATTCATGCATTCTATATTTGGTATATTCAGGAACATATTAACTACATCAAACGACACTAGAATAATATTAACTGGAAGGATAACATTTTTTAGTTTTTTTGTGAGCTCGATTGAATTTTTTATTGAATAGGGTGAGTTGAATTGTGTTGTTTCTTTAAAAATTTGGTTTAATTTAGAGGCTAGTTTCACAAGGGGGCTATTAATATATGATACCACAGGGCGTATTGGACAATTATCTTTATGAATTTTAATAAGGCCATATAATTTGGGAGGTGTAGGATTCATATTAATAAGTTTGAATTTATCATAATCTGATAAAATAATTTGAACATCTTTGAGCGTTGTTTTTAGTTTTAGTTGAATTTTTGCGGTGGGATCCCACCGCAAAAATTCCTTTGTTATATATAGAAAACCCACATCAACTGATACAACAATACCAAATTTTTCAAACCATCCGATCAATCATAAACTAGCTGCTTATAGATCAATGGTACATAGAGCATTTTCAATTCCTTTAGATAATATTACGTTTAAGAGGGAATTGAATACAATCAGACAAATAGCCACAAAAAATCAGTTCGAAACCAAAACTATAAATTCCATCATAAACGAAAAACAAAAGCAACTAATTCGTGAACAAATTTACCCCATCTCCAAATCAGATCATAATAACAATAAATTCATAAAACTAACATATTTTGGACCAATTTCACAAAAGATAGCTCAAATTTTATCAAAAATTAACATAGTAACAGCTTTCACACCCTCCCATAAAATTTCTAATCTCTTTTTTAATCCGAAAGACAAAGAGAACCGACTGAATAATTCTGGAGTCTATAAATTAAGTTGTCAAGAGTGTAATAGTATGTATATAGGACAAACGGGCCGACCTTTCCATAAAAGGTACAAAGAGCATCAATCTGCGTTTAGGAACCGGAAGAATAATTCCAATTTTGCGAACCATTTCTTCACTACAGATCACACGTTCCCAGAATTGAACAGCCTTGTTATCTTGCACGTGGAAGCGAAAGGGAAAAAACTTGACATCCTGGAATCCATAGAAATTGAAAAATATAAAAGGCACGTACCTATCATAAAACTACTTAACGAACTTTCCAACTTTGGAAAACCCCTCTCTTCGAAGCTCTGCCGAAGCCTACAATCCCCATATATAATCGTTGAGATCTAATTTGTTCATTCAGTTTGAAAATGTAGTAAACACTACGAAACTCGAGTCACTGTATATCAGTTATAATAAAAAGTGATAGAAAACAAAGTAATTCCTTATTTCATTCCATGAAACAATTCTGCTTATTAACGTAGGATGCGAGGTGAAGATGATTTTTCGATGAAATTTGGGACAAAATCAATCAATTTAAAGGACTCAATCAGCGAAGATGCGACGTTGCTGGTGATCGAACGGCTTGAGTTCTTGTGTTAACTGAACTTTGAAGTATCATGATATTGTTATAATATATTATCCTGATAATTCTAGATCTTTTGTGGAGATCCCTCAGAAGCTTTTTCAGCTTGTACGAGTTAGGAGGTCGGTTCTGGGAAGGCTTTGCTACTGCAATCTTACGCCACTTTAGGTCACAGCAGTGTTAATTTTCTACATAACAGTGAAATGGTAGCCGAGACCCGTCCAACTAGAAAATTTATTTCCTGCCTGAACAGGATCTGAACCCGTGACCATTAGGTTCCCAGCCGAATGCTCTAACCACTAAGCTATCGATACTTGGGTGTTTGTTTACCTTCACTGAACAATTGATTGATGGCTAAAAAACACAGAAACACCTCATTCCGCTTTGGAAATTGAAGGTCCAGCTCACCCTTTCCTTGCAGAATAAATGGGTTCCCAAAGAGCAAGGAATAATCTGCTATTTCTAGATTACGAAAATCTACAGCTGAAATCACCTAGCACATAGTTGATCAAAAAAGTTCGGAGATATAATCGTGTCATCCCCAGAAGTTAAAGGTAAAACTTTCAGAGCTTTGCAAGTAAATAATTCACCCGGTTATGTTGGTATATGGTAACGTGATAATAGCTATTTGCTCATTACCAGTGTGGGATGTTATGTATTACATAAAAGTATTACAGATAAATTTGTAATTCAAAAATTCATATCCATTTTCATCCATATCTTGATGTTCTCATTAACCGATTTGTACGCTAAAAGGAACACTGTCATGGTTGAATATAATTTTCAGGGAGAAGTATGGAGTCAATCAGAATGGCGACCCGCTAAAACTGAAATGAATGCTACAGAGCCGAAGAATGTCAGATCTTCATCCTAGAAGATTGTATATTTCATGAACTACACGTTACAAAATTCAACTTCTGCGAAAGCCGTATAAAGAACAGTCGATAAAGATTACGAATTCACTATTTTCATCTTTAATGAAAATCACTTACGCCTGAACAATTATTAAAATTTTTATTTCAGTCAAATGAAATTGCTTGATAAAAATATTATTTCATAACTTGTGATTCAAAAATTTTGCTCTCAAAATCTCATAATTGCACAAAGTTACGAGATATTGAAATTATTATCTATGTTAAGCGTTGTACATTCTGTCAAGAAAGTACCGGGAATTATCGATTTAAATCTGGCGGGGCAATGAGGCAGGTAAATTTTTTTTTCCTAGGTTGGTACCACTGTCCTTAATTACTATGCCAAGCTTGAGTGGGATCTGTCAACTAGTGTGTTTGCTACAGCTGATTAAGTCAGTCGATGTCAGAGTGCGTGCCGATTTTTACTATGGGCGATTAGGTTGAGCAGAGAATTTGTTTAAAGTTTTGTGTTGCAAATGAATTTTCGTGTGCCGATGCATTGAAAATGTTGCAAAAGGCCTTTTGTTATAATGCTCTATCGAAAACTCCTGCATATCAGTGGTACAGAGCCTTCAAGGTCGGTCGTGAAGTGGTCGCCCATCGACGGCTTCGATCGAAGATAACGTCGATAAAATTAAGGAAAGGGTGCTGGAAAACCGTCGTACCAGCTTGAGAGAGATAGCACATGATCTTAAGATATCCCACGAGTCCGCACGTACGATTTTGATTGATATTTTGGGCATGAGAAAGGTGGCCACACGACTCGTACCGAAAGACCTGAATTTTCTTCAAAAACGTCATCGCGAACAGGTTGCTTCAGACATGCTGGATCGCTGTAATTCCGATTCTACATTCATGGAAGGCATTATAACTGGTGATGAGACCTGGGTCTACGAGTACGATATGCAAACAAGCCAGCAATCATCGGAATGGGTGGCAAAAAATGAGCCGAAACGAAAAGACCACGCCAAAGCCGCTCGAAAATGAAGGTGATGCTCATTGTTTTCTTCAATATCCGTGGCGTGGTGCACTATGAATTCGTTCCAGAGGGTCAGACGGTAAACAAGGAGTATTACCTAGGCGTTATGAAACGTTTGCGTGAGCGTATCCGTAAGAAGCGGCCAAATTTGTGGGCGAACAACTCATGGATTTTGCATGACGATAACGCGCCTTCTCAACTAGCTACGATTGTGACTGACTTTCTCGCCAAAAACTCAACAAACGTGCTTCAGCAACCACCGTATTCGCCGGATTTGGCTCTCTGCGACTTTTTCCTCTTCCCAAAACTAAAATTGCTCCTTCGTGGCACCCGTTTTGAGTCGATTGAAGCCATAAAACAAAATTCGGCGCGAGAGCTAAAGTCCATCCCGGAAAGCGCCTATAAAAAATGTTTCGATATTTGGAAGTGCCGTTGGCATAGATCTATTGGAGCAAATGGAGCCTATTTTGAAGGCGACCCAATAAATTTTGACGATTAAATGTAAAAATGTTGTTTTAATTGAAAATTCCCGGTACTTTCTTGACAGAGTAGTATATTCGAATATTCGTTGGATGTTTGAATATTCTCGAATTGTCCTGTCTTTTCTGAAAAATGAGCCATAATTTTCTAATATGAAATGTTATACGAAACAGTCGAACACTTAAGACGTACGAACACTTAACACGTAAGAGATACCAGTCGAAGTACTTTTGAAAACCAAAAGTAACCTAACCCTTTTTGCATTATAGTCAGCACTGCAGGGTAAATAGTTGCTTCACTGAGGAGATAATTTTCTAGGCTTTTTACTTAATATACTTACCCTTTCGAATAAAATGAAAAAAAAAATTGAATGTTATCCGAATTATATCATTTGAAAAACCTTGAAGTTTGGTTGCTGGATTTAACATTGAAGATCAAAATCCAACTACATAATACTTAATCATCGAACTTTATATTTTACATGATGCAAAAAATTATATTTTTCAGGATATTCGGCACACTTACTTTTCTCAAATCATTCCAATTTTTTCTTCAGTCTAAGTGAAGTTTAATCCCAACGTAATAAGAGATTTTTTTTTTTTGAGGTACAATATTGAACGACTTCAATCTAGTTTTGAAATATTTTTAAAGCTAAAGAATGTATTTTTCTTGAAATACGCTATCATAACAAACCAAAGTTCCAAAGCACGTTGAATAACATTGAAAATGAATCTTTGGTAACATTATAAAATGTTCATTTTCTTAGCTATATACAAGAAAAACTTGAAGTTTAGTATGTGCTTGAAATAACATATTAGAACAAATTATAAATAGGACAGCTCAGCCTTTTTCAAATCTTCATTTAATTTTTTTCTTTTGAATAAGCAAGCATTTGATTGAATTAAGAAATTACTGCAATCCAGCAGATAGCAAACTACAATTTACAAGAATCTTGAAGGAGAATTGGAAGCAAACCAACAAACCAATTTCATTCAAACAATAACCATAGTTAGCCAAAATGAATGTTTAATTCCAAAAAAACCGTAATATTGCAGATGCAATCCTAATAAGAGCCTCCGGAGTACATATTTTTTCATAGCAGTTTGATTAGTTTCATTTTATGAAAGCAGTATAAATTGAGCAATCCTCAAATCCACTTTGTTTGGTATCAAAAATGTCGTTTGCGTGAAAACTACATGTACTTTAAAATTTTTTGAATTAATTTCACAAAGTTATTCGGAAAGTAATTTCGTTTTTTCCTGGCAGGATTCAATTGTATTTTTTCGAACCCACCTTCACACTTAAGCCGCCTAATCATTATATGTTGTGAGAGCTGATATAGCAAGGCTTGTGTAAAAAACTTCAATTAATTCTACGCAGTATTTTTTGGTTGGTGCCCTTTTGAATATGGAGAACAATAATCATCCTTTTCGCCCTATTTAACTATAGGAAAGGTAAAAATTCTGAAAGCCAGAAAGAAATTAGCCTATGTATATGGAGAAGGTGTCGGTCAACACACCAGTGCCAGAAGTGGTTTGGAAAATTTCGATCAGGCAAATTTGATGTTGAAGATGCACCATGTTCCGGAAGGTCGGTTGAAGCTGATAAAGACACGATAAAGGTATAAGTTGATGCAAATCGGCTAATAATAACATGTGAGATCGGTAAGAGGTTGAATTTTTTGAATGCAACTGTTTATGACTACTTAAAAGGCCTATGTTAAATTAACCTCAATATATGGGTTCCCCATGTTCTCACGGAGAGAAATTTGTCTCGTCGCGTTGACGTCTGCGATTCGATTCTCAAACGTTACGAAAATGATGCATCTTGAAGTACATCATTACTAGGGGTGAAAAATGGTTTGTGTATAACAATGTCAAACGCAAAAGATCACAGAGCAAAAAAGATGAATCGGACAAACTGAATGATGTAATTCAATAGAAAAGGACAGAATTAATCAACAGAAAAGGTGTAGTGTTCCACCAAGATAATGCGAGACCTCATACAAGTTTGGTTACTCGCCAAAAGCTTTTACATCTTGAATGGGATACACTGCTACACCCACCATATTCTCCAGGTCTGGTGCCTTCGGATTATTATTTGTTCCGGTCATTGCAAACTTTTTTGGACGGTAAAACCTTTACTTCTAATGCAGAGTCCAAAAATCACCTTTTGCCAGCAAACACCAAAAATTTTTTTGAGCGTGGGATCATGCTACTACCAGAAAGACGGCTAAAGTTGTTGGACCAGAATGGTTTTATATAATTCAATGAAATATTTATTCATTATACGAAAATTGTCTTTCATTTCCCCCCAAAAAGAAAAAACGAAATTACTGTCAAAACAACCCAATATATTTAAACCATCAAGCAAATGTTTTTGGGAACACATATGATGAATATACTTACTGTAATGTTTGAGGAGAAAAATGCAGAAAAGGAAAGGAAAGCCAGCGACACAAAGCAAGGTTCGACGGCAACAAAACACACAAGAATCAGCGAAGTGCAACAAAAATTGAAATAAAAGTGCATAATTTGAGCAGAGAGCCCAATAAGTCGGTTATCATGGATCGAATTATATCGGATGTGCGAACCATGCTTTGTTGCCGAGAAGAATTTTCAGGTACATTCATAGTGAATGCAACTCAAAAAATCTTCCTCTAATTTTTTTGAATGAAAGTTAGTATGTTAGTTTAACTCATTTTTATTGGGCACTCTTACTTTTTTACATCCATCTCAGTGCAAAAAAAACTAGTGAAAAATATACATTTTTAAAAGATTCACAACAAAAGCGCATTTATACAGTACGAGTTTTGTTTGACAAATTTGTAACTTTTGAACGAAAGCACCAAAATTAAAAGAATAAATTCTTTTTACTCTGAATCATCATTTCATATTTATGAAAAGAATTTTCGCAAATATCAGATATAGGGTTTCAATAAGACAAGACTGAATTGTTGAGAAACTCAAGAACTGGCAGTCGGTTGACACATTTTTTAACATTTTAAGAGTAGTAAGTCTCTTGATTCAAGATTTAATTGTCCATCAGACAATGTTTTCCTTTGGACCATGCTCAACCAGATGCAAGTTTCAATTTTGTATGCATGTTTATAATTAATTTTGAGAATTAAATAAGAAAACTCACTATTAATATGATTAAATTATGGAAAATCGTTTAAAATGTTCATTTCATGTTCGCTTATATTAACACCCCTCATACCAAAGGTGTTTCATACATTAATAGTTTTTGAATTCTTGAACAGTTAACTTTCAAATTTCAGTGATTGATTTTTGGACTGTTGATAATCTTACTTACTCCTGAGTAATTTGTTTGCCCTTTTTCTGGTATAACGAAATTTATGTCGGATCATCACTCAAAAGATTGGTTAACTTATATTCTCCTTCATATCATGGAGAATATTTCATCAAGTCACGGATGTATCAAACAAACCTCGTATTATGACCTAATATTTTCATTTATTCTGTGGATACCACAAACAAATAATTTTAGAAAACACACTGAATGCTTCATACTTATAATAATCAATTTGACTCTTTTAGCTTCAATTATAACGGCAGAACATTGTTTGGTAGTGTTGATGAAAATATTAGATCAGAATAATATTTTTCATTGTCTCAGAATCTATGAACACTTTCAGAATCAGATTGTCAGAAATATCAATAATTCAAACGTAGAACATTCTGATTAATCGTATCCAATGTGTATATTCCAATTTCAATAACAATATATACTACAAACTGAGACTAGATTTGAAATCACTTCTTTCTTTAATTAATTATCTCACGGAGATAGTGAATACTTTGCGGTGCGAAAATATTCATCTTATATACACTTCTAGAAAATTTGGCATACTTTGATGTTCAACTGTATAACTAAGATGTCTAAGACCCTGGTGTATTAACTAGTTAATAGTTGAAAAAGTTTGGATCAATACAAGTAGATTTCTCATTCTTTAGAAAGAGAGATAATGGTAGTTACAGTCGTTTTAATGATAAGCACAGGGCTATTTATTCTATGCACTGAAAAGTTTATGGTTCAATCCAATTAAATGTATGTTTTGATATTGTGACCAACAGACGCAAAAATGAAATCTGATTTTTGAAATTTATGAACAGACAAATCGGAAAATTTGAGTATCATGTGGGATTTATGCGTTCAGTTGTGTTCTCAATAGGCTTTGTAACTGTATACTTGCGTCATCTTGAGCAGAGCACGATTAATTTTTACACCAATATTGAAATGATAGCAAACTATACTAGGCAGAAAAACATTTTTCCACCTCAAGATGAAATTCGCCACCAAAGAGAATTCTCCAATAACGTTCTGGATGTTCAAACTACAACAACACCGAACTCATTAGAATTTCATATTCAAGTAGTTCATTATATGCATTCTCATGAAGTCGACGTTACAACATTGAGCCAAACGAAATCGATTTAGTGAACACACAAGGGTTGTAGACATTTGTTCGATGAGTGCTTATATTTTATAAACTACAAATTGTATATGCCTTAGTATGAAAAAGTTTACTGAATCTTCATTCCAAACGATAGAGATTGTTTCAAAAATTTTCAAATTCAGCTCTTATGACAAGTATTCATTTCTGATCGTGATATATAAATTTGATGAATATTGCTCGAAACCGATTTTGGGATAAAGTTGGAACTTAATTATTGTCCTTTTATGTCACTGACGAAAATGTCAAATACACTTGGATAAGCATCGATTACTCATATTAATCTCGATAATTGTATGTCAGTTCTGGTACACTCCATGTATTTTCTTATCGAATTTTTCAATCTACGTATGCTTTACTTTACGTGATATAGAAGTTAATATTCTTATGCTCTCGCTACGGCTTCATCATTTTCTTCAGATAATCTGTTTTTAGGGTAAAAAGGTCTCACACGATTACATCAAATCAACGGACGAATAATTCCACACACTTGTTCATATATTCGCTCTTTTTTGTTGAAGACTTGAAATTTACTAGATGAATACACGGTTGAAATGGGAAGCACAAGTTCGAGCATGGTCGAAATAAGCCCTTCGAGTTACATAATATGCACATATAAGTACCAATACGATGCAGTACAAATGTAGTATTCAGAGGTGCAAAAACACGACAGCTCATACATATTTTTGTTGAGATACATTAAGAATTTTTTTTATCTAATATCTGCCGAAAATATGAAAAGTATATGAGGTTTTATTCAAAATAGTTTCTTCTTCTACCCTTACTTGTCTATATGTATCGATACAGATCGGAAGCAAGAGAATGGAGTCTTTAAACCGTTTATTCTTCATTTTCAAGAGTTTTCTTTATTTTTCAGGAGACCAGCTCTTACATGGAAAAATTACATTGATTTGACTCTAGGATCACATACAGAATTCTTTGTTTTTATTCATCATATGAGGTTCTTTGAGAAGTAATACTAAGATTTGAAATTTTTAAAGTAACTTGACTGTTGCACAAACGCGTAAATTCTTCTGACTTATTTATCAAAGTTAAATTATATGGAAATGTTGACAATGAATCCAGTTCCAATTTATTTCTGTAGAAAAATCTCATATTTAGTTCTTTGAATACTTCATTAATTCATCACTTTAGTTTATGAGTCCGATGACTTGGTACCGGCTAGAAATTCGACTAAAATGCTGTTGTTTGTGGTTTTGAGCCTCGCTTTCGTCAACCTGTTTTATGTATTTTCATCTTATGGTGGAAAAGTTTCAACATTCAGTCATAAATGAGATATGAATGAAGGGGATATTGAGAATGTTAAATGATGAACTTTTGTATGTATTCTAGGTGATTTCAAGCCCATATGGAATGCATGATGAACAAAATTACAATAATAAATATGACTTTTCCTACTGTCAATTCAACATAAACAAGTATATATAAATTTCTATATTAGCACCTAGAAAATTGGAAAAATTGAACCACAGAAAACTGAATGAATAGCGTAGATAAATGAAAATAAATAGACATGTTATTGTTGATATATTCATTTTTCTCAATGACAGAAAACAATCCTTGGAAAATTGAAATTAATTACGTCTACGCAAAAATATCCACATACTCGAATGATTTTACTTCAGTTTTAGTCAAAACACAAAAAAGAACCAGCAATATAGAAATTTATTATTATTATTGTTATGTATATATATATATATATATATATATATGCTCACACTTTGTAGATTTCTCAATTTCCTATAAGAATCGTCAAGGTTAAAGAATGATGATTTCTTACGTAAGCTTTATGTTATTTTGTTAATTCTATATCTAACAATGAATGGCGCTAGATACCGCAGTATTTTAATTCGGGATTTTTGTTCCCAATCCAAGAATGTATCGAGATTCAGTCAATGAAACACAAAACATATATTATTCATCTAAATACCCCCATCAATTAACAACCGAAAAAATGAAACAATCTATTTCACTATTAAAACAAATTGTAGAAATTACTATGTTTTACTACCAAAAAATATATATAACACATTTTCTTTTGACTCGAGTATCGGGAAATGAACTATCCCATCATCAGACAACTGAAGACCTAACAGTGGTACAGTGGTATTTAAACAAAAGTGATAATTATTTTGAATATTTCAACAGATTCTCGGTAACACCTAATAGTGGTACAGAGGTTTACAATGGGAACGTGATAAAAAACCGGGTTAAAAAAGAGTGGCCGTCTAACAGATATCGGAATGTCGGCAATCGACAAAGAAGGTTGTTAAACAGTTGGTACCCATTTAAATATCTCAAATATTTTTTGGAGTTACATAGCTCCGTAGTCATTCATTATTTTTACATTATTTTGTTGTTTATCTCAAATATTTGGATTTAGAAAGCTCCATACAGTCATTCAATATTTTTTACATTATTTTTATTGGGAACGAATTTGAAAATTTCAATAATCAAGTTCCTTTTCTTTTGAATCTACATGTAAAATTTTCTTAAGATTTCTTTTTGTCGAAAGGAATTACTGTTTTCTAAAGAATGAGTGGCAAAAGTAGAATTTTTGTTTACTTTTCATTAAATTCATTTTATGATCGTTAAAAAGGGTTTTAAACAGATGTTACTTCTTAAATATCTCAAATATTTTCGATTCACGTAGCTCCGTACCGTCATTCATTATTTTTACATTATTGTTATAAATAACAAAATTATTTTTATAAATAACAATAATGTAAAAATAATGAATGACGGTACGGAGCTACGTGAATCGAAAATATTTGAGATATTTAAGAAGTAACATCTGTTTAAAACCCTTTTTAACGATCATAAAATGAATTTAATGAAAAGTAAACAAAAATTCAGCTTTTGCCACTCATTCTTTAGAAAACAGTAATTCCTTTCGACAAAAGAAAATTTTGGATGTAGATTCAAAAGAAAAGAAACTTGATTATTGAAATTTCCACATTCGTTCACAATAAAAATAATGTGAAAAATATTGAATGACCGTATGGAGCTTTCTAAATCCAAATATTTGAGATATACAACAAAATAATGTAAAAATAATGAATGACTACGGAGCTATGTAACTCCAAAAAATATTTGAGATATTTAAATGGGTACCAACTGTTTAACAACCTTCTTTGTCGATTGCCGACATTCTGATATCTGTTAGAAGGCCCCTCTTTTTTAACCCGGTTTTTTATCACGTTCCGATTGTAAACCTCTGTACCACTATTAGGTGTTACCGAAAATCTGTTGAAATATTCAAAATATTTATCACTTTAAATACCACTATACCACTGTTAGTTCTTCAGTTGTCGTATGATAGGATAGTTCATTTCCCGAAACTCGAGTCACAAGAAAATGTTTATTATATATTTTTTGGTAGTAAAACATAGTAATTTCTACAATTTGTTTTAATTAAGATCAGCTACCAAATAATAACGGCTGAAACAATTCAGTATCTATTTCACTATTCGATTCAATAATGAAAAACTGCATATTTTTCTTGTGTACATCCACTCATGGAGCAAAATTAAGAGACAATATTCACAAAAGCCTCACATTAAATTATGTTATAATTATAGAAGATTTTAACGTGAACAAGGTCTAAAACAAACCAATTCCCAACTTCATAAACAAACAGTTTATGAAAGTGCCAACTCGCGACATCATACTACATACTTCGAATTTGAAAAACAATATAAAGAAAGTCGATGTGCTCTCAGATTTAGGATCTGATCACTTGGCAATTTTGATAGAATTGGATATTACAGTTATAACAAGAGAAGAAGCAAAAACTTCAGCAAATGCAATATCAGAAGAGTGAATAAAGAAATGAAATAATTTATGAAACATAAAACAAAATGGCGATGTAGAAAGTAACAGCAAACACATTGAATCATTCATTGAACAATTATCGAAAACCATCAGCGACAACACACCCACTACAATCCACGACTTTTTTCTTCACGAACTTCGTCCTTATATTATGAAAATGATAAATACTAAACGGAAGACTTCCAGGGAGTACTGCAATAATAGAGATCCTACTAACAAACATAAACTGAATAAGTACAATAAATGCATACAAAAAATTATTCATCAGTACAAAGTACATAAATCGATCAAAGCCTGCAACCGAATAAATCAGCCCAAGGAAAGAAATTTTTGCCAAGAAATAAAAAAACTTTCTAGATACTATAATAACAGTACAATAAATAACCTACATTGATGAGTAATGGAATAGTGTATAGTAAAGAGGAAGAAAAAACAATTTTATTTTCCAAACATTATGAGAATGCCTTTGGTTGTGATAGAAATAAAGAATATGATGAACACCACGAAAATGAAGTGACCAAATGGTATCGAAGACACTTCAACACATTGGAAATTAGAGAAAACTCAACAGAGGATATTGATTTGAAAATCGACAAAGACAGATATTTCAATCATCCAGAAATGTAAAAACAGTGCTTCAGGTAATGACTCCATTCCCTGGAAAAATAATTGAAGAACTCATTGTGGAAGTACATGAACATCTACCAAAAATTTACGAATATTGCTTAAACCAAAATATTTTTCTCGATATTTGGAATCAGGGATGCATTATAGCTATACCAAAAGCCAACACGGACGACACCAAGACTGAAAAATACAGATCCATCACGTTTCTTTCAGTGCTAGGAAAAATCTATGAAAAATCAATAAAATAGGAAATAACGGAACATATTGTTAACAGAATTCCCGGCTTTCAATTTGGGTTTCAATTCATAAATTCTACAACACACGCACTTTCAATCTTGGTATCAAACATCCAATGCAACACCTGCTGCAATAAGTCTAGATATAAATGAAACCTTTGACAGTGTTTGGCATAAAGGGCTAATATACAAACTATACCTCACTGAAACATCACGATCCTTGTTGAATATAATTGAAAACTTTTCAAAAAACAGAACATTATTCGTCAAAATTAACAACCACAGATAATTCATATTCACATCACAATAAGTCAAACCACAAGGTTCACTACTGTCACCGTTTCTGTACAATTTGTACTGTGCAGACATATTCACAAGTACATCCCAGAATCTTCAGCAATATATTCTACAATATGCAGATGACACTTTCCTTACTTCACATGAAAAGGTCTTCTAGAAATTTATACAAAAACTTGGTTTCGCACTTGGCGTATCAGGCCGAAACCAATGAAATCGCAATTTACCATCTTCAACCACCAATCATTAGCAAATTCCCTTACGGTCATAATCAATAATGGATGAAAGCAGCCTCAAGAACTTATAAAATATCTAGAAGTGCAAATAGATCACAAAATCAGTTTTAACCATTACACCAAAATGTTGAAGAAGAGAACAATTTCCAGAACTAAACACTTCGCCATTTCGTTTACTTTAGCAATGTCACGCTTTGTTAAAGACTTCGATGGCCGACCAGAGCGAATCAAACCTTCTGTCACATTCTCACCGCATTTGAAAATACTGCACCACTTAAACGCACATGTTTTCAAAAGAGTTTATTAACCGAGAGCCTCATGTGTAATATTTTCAGCGCTTTTGCATCTGAAATTCCATCTGCATTGCAAAATTTGAAATAGATATTCCATATTTCTATCTAGTGTAAAAACCGAAAAACACACTTTGATGAATTAACCAAATGGAGCATTGTAAACGAACTAAATGACGTTGACGCTCAAAAAGAATTTCCACAATCCCAACACGGAGGCATTTTAAATAATCTTTCTTGAAATTATGAATATTATGACTATAAAAGTTTCTACTAAATCCAACGGATGTATATCGAAAAACTGAAAACCTATTACTATGCATTTTCCATGCTTTCAGTGGTCTGATGTAACGGCATTTTATAGAAAAAAAATCAAAATTTTTCAAAGTCATATTTCCCCATTCCTGAAGGTAGATTTTGATGATTCACGAACCTGATATTTTCGTTTAAGATAAGAAATCTCACAAATTTCAAGTCTTTAAATTGTTTTTTTCTCAAATTATAATGTTTTCAAATAGAAGGACGGACGAACAGAAAAACAGGATTGAATTACTTCACGAGTTCATTCGTATCTTTTTGTAGGTCCAGTGCAATTGTTAAAGATCATTTTCATTTCCATCTGGAAATCGAAAAATACGGATATGCCGGCGCTCTGGTACTAATACGAAAGAATTGCAAAATAGAAAAAATATGAGAAATCGAATGTTAATCCTTGCATTGCAGCAGATCGAGAATATTTTTTCCAAAAACTAATGTTTTCTCAGTGTAATATGTTGGAAGCGAAAATTGCAGTTTGCACTTTTCAATAGACTCAGAAGTTGCTTGAGAAATACTCCCTCTGAAACAGGTTCCGCTCTGAAATCTCACATGAACATTTTTTTTAGATATAGTCGGTAGTCTTCATGACCATAAGCAATACACTGATATTTCGTAGGACTCTCAAAGCGACAGATCGTGTTGCTAACACTACTTTTTATACCTAAAATCGGAAATCAATTTGAGACACACAAGTATTAATGCAAAAAAATTTACTTCAATTACTAACAAATTTTCCTCAAATATTGAGGACATTCATTGTCCTCAATATTTCAAAGCTTTGTAGGTTATAGCTTCTGCCAAAAAATGGTGCGAGTGGACTAAATCAAAATACATACATAGGTAAAATTTTCAAGTTTCTCTTAATTAATGATAGATAGCACTTTGTGTAAGTTTTACTATCGATGAACAAGTTTCAAAGTTTGTTAAATACACAATTCTTTAACTGACGAATACAATCAACTGAGTAAGGAAAAAGCACTTGACTTAAGTTTCACTATTCATTCATGTAGTTACATGTTAAACCTACTGATGGGATACAGATATTGAAGCTGAAATAGAGGACAAAAGAAGGAAATATCAAAAATATCTAACGTCAAAGGATTGAAATGACAAACAAAGGTACAAGAAAGCCCAAGCGAGATTCCGAAAAATGATCAACCGAAAGAAAAAGGAACAACGGTAACATACAAACTCTAGACTGAATACATACATAGGAGAAAGATAGAGCTCGGAAAGTTCAAGAGTCTTGAAAAACTCAGACAAAATAAAAGCATAGATCTGATATCTCCAATAAGAGACAAACATGGGACAAATGCTTTGAGTAAATATTGATGGAGGATGGACCGGACTTCGCAGGAAGAAGCAGGACGGCGCACATAATAATTGAGGGTTCCCCCATTCGGTTAGGGACCAACGAGGTCAAAAAACTGAATACCGAATTGAAAAATGGTAAATCCCCTGGCACAGGAACTATTCCTCAAGAGATAATCAAATATGGCTCAGATAAACTGCTAAACAGCTTGCTCAGGGATCTTTTCCAGAAATGAGTCAACACTTCCCAAGTACCAGAAAAGTGGAGGATCTCCTACATTACAACTTTATATAAAAAAGGCGATAAAAGTAAATGTGACAATTATCGTGGAATATCTGTAACAAACTCCATTGGGAGAATTTATGGAGAAATATTGAAACAATGCATCGGAAGTGAATACAGTGAAATGGAGGTAGAAGATCAAGCCGGATTCAGGGCAGGAAAATCGACAATTGATCACTTGTTCACTTTATCCCAGATATTGGAGAAACAAATGGCGTACAACCAGGAGATCCATCTACTTTATGTGGATCTGAAAAAAGGCTATGATAGTGTTCCCTTGTTGAAACTTTGGGAAAATTTACAGCAAACAAACATCAATATAGAACTCATTAGAGCAGCGAAGTCATTATATGCAGATGCCAGTTCTATAATGAAAACGAAAACTGGTATAACTACTGGATTTAAAATTATTAAAGGCCTGAAACAGGGTTGCTGTTTGTCACCGACGTTGTTTAAAGTGTATCTCGAACAGGCTTTGAAAGGTTGGAAGAGAAAGTGTCAGAACATGGGATTACCACTGGACGACAGCACTACGCTATTTAATTTGTCCTTTGCTGACGATCAAATTGTGGTTGCGCAAGTGATCGACGACCTAAATTGCATGACCCGCAAACTTATCGACGAATATAAGTTTGAGGTCTTGAAGTGAACGTCCAGGAAAAGGAATATATGTGTGTGGGAGGTCCGCAACAGGATATGGTGCCGTCCGATGGAATCAAAATTAAAAACTGTAATGTGCAGAAGTATTTGGGTTTGAAAATTTCGAACAATAGATGAAGCAATCCGCGAAAGGAACGTACAGGGAAAAAGAGCAATTTTAATGTTGAACAGCATTATGTGGGATAAACATATAATAAAAGAGAATAAAAAGAGAATTTATAATAGAATGATAAAGAACATAATAACCTACAGTTGCAAGGTAAGGCCAGTGAAGGACAGAACGCTAAGGATGCTCATAGCCACAGAAATGGTTGTCTGGAGAAGGGCGGCTATAAGGTCCAGGCTGAAAAGGCTGACTAATATCCGAATAAAAGAAATAATAGGAGTGCAACACGACATCGTTGACGACATAAGAATAAAACAGCTTATATAGTTCGAACACGTACAAAGAATGTCAGATGACAGACCATACATATATAAAGCTGAAGGAAAGGAATAGACGGCAAGATCAGAGAAAGAGGCCTATGAGTTAACTTGTGGACAGATAGAAACGAGTGGAGATCATGAATCGGAAGACGGCGTAGAAAATTATTAACTGAAAATGGATTGAAAAAATCCAAAACATCTAATATATATTACATACATGTAATGTTTGGAATTTTTTCAGTCCATTTTCGGAACTGAAAGGAATGGATATAAAAGTATAGATATAATAATATAATACATTAAGGGATGCTTTTTTGGTAGTGTAAATTGTATTCTTTCAGTTTTGACAACGGATTGTAAAAATCCGAAACATGTTAGAAACATGAATAAATAGTGATATTTAATCCAAGTGTGTTTTTTTTCACTTTATCCATTCAAGAATATTTCATCAATGATTAGTAAGAAATCAATATCTTTTGGGGAATATAAGTTTTTCAGGCACTATGTCGATTTAAACAACTTCAGGGTGAGCAAATTTTTACGGTACCATTCTAGGACGCATATCACTTCGTCACAACGTCTGCACCGTTTGAATTTTGCGTCGAAAATGGTCTGGAATGCCCGCTTTATATGGATCCACATATAGATAATTCGTTTTCAAATTCAATTCTGGCTGTGCGTCCATTTGTTCGTTCAGCCGTTTGGAAGCACCCTAACATTCGAGAGTGAAAGCTCAGAAACTTTAAATTTGTAGGAGAGTTAAGTCCAAATGGGAAAATCTAGTTTTTTAATGGGTAAAATTTATTATTCGCTTCAGGAATATGTTCATAGATTTTTTTTTGCAACTCAAAAGAATAACATGAGTACTGGGAAGGAAGAATTAAGTACGCAACACAAAAAATGAATCCAGTTCGATTTAAAATTATTTTAGTATCTCATGGGATTGATCCCTGTAATGATTTTTTTTCGTTTCTCGTCTAGTAGGAAAATTTCGAGGAATATCAGACGGCTGCCAAGAATATGGAAATCAACCAAAGATATGGCTGAAAGTGAGCTGAGGCATTTTACGTCAAAAATTATTTTTATTCATTTTTGTGTTCCATAAATTTCTATGGATTTGCTTATAAAAGCGGTTTCAAAGCTAAATTCAGTATCAAAGTATATACTTCCTCGGAATGTTTAAAAGATGACATAGTATATATGAAACAATCTCTGTTTAACTCGTTATATGAATATCAAAAATAGTTCTACTAACTTCGTTGACAATCAATTGGGGCAAAAATCGTACCGAATAGCTCTATACATATATTCGTATATACTCATATAACATTTTTACCACACTAGTGACCATCTTTTCCTTTTGGGTATATGATTCACTGTGATTTTTCGCAACATTTCTAATTTTATACCTTTCCGAGGCTTAAATAAATTTACCTGAAGGCCCACTTTGATTTTCTTCGTCAACGCGCCTTGTGGAAACACAGCTTGAACTTGTGGAACTACCGTACTTGACACCATTCCCCCTTCAGGCCCGATTGCATGAACCTCTTGTCTTATCCTAGATATCACAGCAAAATACTGGGGAAAGTCTTGAGTAATAATTCTGGTAGTACGTCCACTGGATGTATCCTCCAACTGGTTTAGATCTAAAATTGAAATTTTTTTATTATTTTCATATCGTAATTTCGATGAAGAAAGAACATAGAGATACTAAATGACATGAAAATAAGAACACAGCTGAAATATTTTAATAATATTTGGGATACATAAGCTGAGATAAGGAAAGAATCAAATTCGGAAAGTTAATAGTCCAAGATTTTTTGTTTTTTTTTGGCCACATGCGCTAAGTTTTTCGACCAAAGACATATTTCGGTATTGTTATGTTTGATCCAAAATATTTGCTGCAATTTTACACGATTATAATGAAGTCCTCAGGCTATCCATCTTTCATTCCTTGTTTCTTTTTTTCAAATGTACATGAAGTTGAAATGAGATAGACAAAGGGTTTTTGCTCTTGAACAGGTCCATTTTGGTAGCCACTGGCGGTCAATTTGTTTTGGTGGCATTTTACTAAAAATATTTTTATTTTTTAGTTTTAGACGCCAAATCACAATAAGGATCAGTATGAGCAGCACGCCCAAGTAATAGAACTTTATTATCAAACTGAATGTTCGTCGGTGCAAACATTGCCTGCCTTACGGCCATTTAACGGCAGACGAGGTGGCTCTTCAAAGTGAATTCTCTATGGTAAATTCGGGACGACCGATTATGTGAACAAATATGTAACATCCTTACGTCAGAGCGCCAGATCGGGAATTTATTTTCTAATATACGAAGCAAATCTTGACGGCGCTGAATATTTTAACATTCTTCCTGGATTATTTGCAGTGTTACCTACGCAAATAAGAAACGAAATGTGGCTTTAACATAATGGAGTAACCGCTGTGAGAGATTTTCTGGAAGAGATAGATTGTTAGAGGTGAACCAGTTTTTTTTTGTGGGGCACATAAACGGAGTATATAGTGAATGTTTTTCGGAGCATTACTCCAGCTATGCTATCCAGGATCAGTGCGTCATCCCACGATCGGATTGCTTTGTGTTCGAGAGAAGGCAGGCGATACTTTAAACATCTCGTGAGCATTAAAATCAAGAAATATGTACCACATATTATTTGAATAGTTTTTACAGCAGATTTCATTGTTTCAAATATTTTTAATATCCGTGAACTCACAAATTATGTTTGTTATTCAAACAAAATTTTCGGTTGTGATGTTAATTCTATTGTCTGCTGAACGCAGGAGTGAAAAAAGCTTCTGAAAAAATATAAGGCATTCAATTTACTACATTACTGTAAGAAAAATATAAGCTACTACAGTTGAAAAAATCGAGAAATAGCGATATGAAGTTAGTCATATTTGGCTATTAAAAACGGACAACTTATATATGATAGTGCAAATCTTTGAAAACTATAAACTAGGCAAATCTTCAAGTTGAAAAATTTTTTGGATGAAATTCTTGGTGAGATTGCTTATGGCAATCGGTAGAGGTTTTTCACCGAACTACTATTCCCTCAACCCTTTGCAGTTTTCTGTGAATGAGATATGTACCGTTGGAAAAATATCTCTGGCATGAAATAATAAGAAAGTGGTTTTTTACTTGATAGAAGGAATATCACAAAATTGGAATATCAAAACAGATTTAATGTGTTAGTCTTCTACAACTTCAATTTCAAAAAATGTATTCAAGAAACTTCAAGAATTAAATTAATGTCTAATAAGCAATGCTTATATTTAATAGAGGTATATAATCGAAAATTATTATACAATATCAAATGGAATTAAGAAAAAACCAACGAATATAAATTGTCAATTAAAATTAATAAATAAATAAATGTTTTTTGTTTCGTTCCAAGCACGTGCACTGAACTCTTCAGACAAGCAGTAACGCAGCTTTGCTTGTTACAAAATGTTCACTTTTCTGATCTTATATTTATGAAATCTAAATCTGTCTCAAAAAATATACAACATAATTTTAAGAACTTCTCAAAAACTGATTTTTTTGGAATATTTATCTTAATGCCATTTGATAACCTCGGTATCGTATAGAACAGCTGCAGATATTACCAGAAAATTTCCTTTGAGCAATAGTTCTGTGAAAAGACGAATCGATGAGATGGCTAAAAACATTGAAGAATCCTTATGCAATTATCTACAAACTCAGCTGGATGAATCCACATTAGCGACCAATGAAGCATTATTATTACCCTAAGTGAGGTTCATCTGGGATAAGAAAATATGTCAAGAACTATTGTTTGCGACGAATTTGGAAACCGATACAAAGGGAGAATATTCCATACTCTAGAAAAAAATTGTATCGAAAAGGAAATTCCTTTGAGGAACATTATGTCCGATGTTACGGATGGTGCATCGGCTATAACAGGGCGTCACAAAGGCTTCATAACATATCTAAAGAATGAAATTCCTGACGTGCTCGCTGTGCATCGCCAGCATTTGGTTGAAAAAAAATCTCAGTGAACGCTCCCATACATCACCGCAATATGGTTATTAAAGCAGTTGATAAAATCAGAAGTAATTCGTTGAATGACAGATTGTTTGGTCAACTTTGCCTTGCTGATGATGTGAGTTCAGTCGATTGCTGCTTCACACAGAAGTGCGCTAACTGTCAAAAGGTTTGACTCGCTTTCCCAATCTTTTCAGATCTGTGATAGACTTTATCGAAAAGAAAGACCCAGAATTGCGTGAAAACCTCATATCATCAAAGAACATTACCTACTTGACAGACCTTTATAAGTTGCTCAAGTCATAAGTCATAAGTCAACCTCCAACTAAAACGTAATTATTTAAACTCAATAAAAAGAGAAAATAGCATGCTGCTTTAGTAGCAAAACTACTTTTATACAAAAAAAAATATCGACAGACGGGATTTCATTTACTTCCTAAATTTTTCAGCAGTACAATTAAATGGCGCCGATTTACTAATTTAATGTCAGCACTTGGAAAACCTCAATATTGATTTCAAGGAACGATTTCAGGAGATTTTGAATATGTTCATACGAGATTGGATTTTGGACCCTTTTTCGAATGTCAACACACCAGGATCATCCCAGTTAGAAGAAGAACTGATAGAACTCCACAAATTAGGAACTAAAACCTAAATTCAAAAATGGATATTAAAAATTTTGGCTGAAGGAGCCTCTTTCACAACTATATCCAGAATTATGGTGGATTAAGTGCGTTTTCCACCTTAATAACAAAAAATAGAAAAAGGCTTCATGTAACTGAATGCAACTTACGGTTGTTTTTGAGTAAAATGGAGCATGATATCAACAAACTGCAAGTTCATCAAGTTCAACCATCTCATTCATGTCTTCTGTATAAATTATTAATGATCTCTGAAAATATAACTTAAAACTAAGTTGCCTTTTAATTGCTTCCTTTGAAATATTTTCATTTCATTCTTCATTTTAAACTCAAATGTAGTATTAAGAAGGGTATATAATATAGATAGGAATATTCATTTCTAACCTAATGAAATCACAGTCTTTATAAATTTTTGTAAAAAAACTGTCGATTTCAACAAAATGAAACAGTATTTCTTCGTTGAATTAATTTAGTCATTTGTTTTTTCGAATATTTTTAAGGGGTTCTCAATGAAAAAAGTTAGTATTGTCCATTAATAGTATCAGATGGTAGGGAAAATTGAGGTAGGGGCAATAGAAGAATTCAAACTCCTAAAGCGTTGGGCAAAAAAAGGTTTGAAAATTGGAATCTAGAGCAATGAGCCTTTCAAAAAGGTTCGTTTGAAAGATACTCAAACATCATAAATTTCACCCCTATGAAATGAAGATTTAACAAGCGTACACAGATGAAGATCCTGATCGAATAATCGAATTTTGTAGAGTGATGACAGCGAGAATAATTGAATTGTTTGTTTATTCTAACTTACAAGCCAATAAACAAAATTGCATGTAATGGTGTCAGAAAAATTCTCATATTTTTGAGGAGAAAAATATTCATTGCCTCGAAAATTAAATATTTGGTTTGCGATTTGGTAAATAGAATAATGGGATCAATTTTTATTGAACAAAATAATAGGAGAGATTTGTACTTAAACTTGTTAGAAAATAATAATGCTATATTTATTATTGAAGAAACCAAAAATCTGCCAAATAAAGATGATAACCTGATACATAACGAGAAGAATTTCTTTTTAAGGCAATGATGCTTAGAGGATCCTTAAAGGGTCCCCCAAGATCGTCTAATTCAACCTATTTGAATTTGTATTTATACCATCACATTAAGTAGTTTATTGAGTAATATTAAGAGTTTGTTGATTCTTATATGATCTACGACATTGAATGAATGATGCGAAAAAGTACGAGAAGAAATTAAATCTAAAATGATAGATAATACTTTCAATTATATAATGAAAAAAAATTTTTTTTTACATTTTCAAACAAGATTCACCTAAATTATAGAAGAAAAAACAAATAAAAAAACTGATGATTGGTGGAACATTTACAAATCTTTGACTGATCTATATCGCTTGATTCGACAATTAGACAGTATAGTGGTAGTTAACTGAAGGAGAGGGAGAATGAATAATATATAAGTCCTTTTATTTAAATCAGAAAAACATAAAAAATTCAGTGTTTCACTTGTCGGTGAAAAATTAGCAGTGCTTTGGCTGAGGTGGCGTAAGAAAGTAGTACAAAGCCTAACCAGAACACATCTGATCTCCGAACTCGCATATGTTACACTGAATGAAGCTTACGAGACATCTTTATAAGAAATCTATGAGTATGAAAATAATATTTATATACAATATATGAAGATCTTTCAATAACGTTTTTGAATAACTTTGAAGAAAGGCATCACAAGTCCTACAGTGTCATTTAAGATTCTGAAGTAAAGGTGGCTACCGTCGAATGAATAAATCGGCGAGAGCTGAAAATAGTACGTCGAATCTTCGAAGTATTGTTTTGAAGACATTGGACATTAACAGTTTGCAGTGGGACAAAGTGTATAATATTGAAAATTCTGTTTAGCATTCGGCAAATATAATTCACTGAGGGGAGAAAGAATTATTTTATAAATTTTCTCACCTTCCGTGTCAAAACTTTCTCTCAACACTTCATTCAAAACATCTTCTGTTGCTTCAATTGTATGCTCCTTCCAGGATTCACCGTTGTCAGATCTCAGGATCACTATCTCCCGTTCCTTTCCTCTGAGAGCAGCGAAATGTGGAACCTCTATGATGACTGGTCTAAAAATTGACGAAAAGAAATTGTTTGTACTTATAAAATATTAATATCAACATATGGTGCCAATGAAATTAATTATAAAAAAAATCAGTAAATACTAGTTGGAATTAAAGATTTTTCTTCAGGAACAGACATAATCCGCTTGATTCAATTAGTAAACAATCTCCTGTGCTATGAATTCGCACTACTTCCATTATGTACAGTTTTTGATAATTAAATATTTACATACAAATTTTACTGAAGCCCTTAAATTGGACATTTCGCTCGATTTTCTTATTTATTCTACATAATTTGTATGAAATAGAATAGAAAAAGGCTTTTTACTTGATAAAAGAAATATAACAAAATTTGAATATCAAAACAAATTAAATATGTTAGTCTTCTACAATTTTAATTTCGAAAAAATTTTATTCAAAAAACTTTCAGAATCAAATTAATGTCTAAAATAAGCACCGCTTATGCACAGAACAGTGTAAGTTATTTTTAAGGTTATTTAAATTCATGACATTCCATAATGAGATTTATTGAAGCCAAAATATAATTATATATTATATATAAAATAAAATAGAAAAAGGCTTTTTACTTGATAGAAGAAATATAACAAAATTTTAATATCAAAGCAAATTAAATATGTTAGTATCCTACAATTTTAATTTCAAAAACATTTCATTCAAAAAACTTTTAGAATTAAATTAATGGCTAAAATAAGCACTGATTACGTTTAATAGACGTATATAATCAAAACTCAATATATAATGTCAAATGTAATAAATAAACCAACAGATATAAGAAAGTCATTGAAATTAATGAATAAATATTTGAAGGAGACAAAATTTTGTTTCTGATCTTACCTTCAAGAACACCAATTGCCTTTTAAAAACATGAACACACTTTGAGGACTTCTCAGAGAATATAATTCATTTGAAATATTCAATATATTTAGATATTCGAATAAGTTAATTCAGAAATCTCTCAAAACATGCACTATATCTTTAAAAAACAAATATAATTCTAATTAATCCCTTCTTCGGTCCTAGATAATATTCCAAATATCAAAATCAAAAAACTACAACTATATCACAACAAACACGTGCTAAGAATGAATGCTTCGACTTCTCTGAGAAGTCCTTAAGGTGTGTTCATGTTTTTAAAAGGCAATTGGAGTTCTTAAAGGTAAGATCAGAAACAAAATTTTGTCTCCTTTAAATATTTATTTATTAATTTTAATGACTTTCTTATATCTGTTGGTTTATTTATTACATTTGACATTATATATTGAGTTTTGATTATATACGTCTATTAAACGTAAGCGGTGCTTATTTTAGACATTAATTTAATTCTGAAAGCTTTTTGAATAAAAAGTTTTCTGAAATTAAAATTGTAGAAGACTAACATATTTAATTTGTTTTGATATTCATAATTTGTATGAGATCCAGATAACTGAAATTAATATACAAACTACTACAGCATTACTTCTTGAACATGTTGTTATAGATGTGATGAATGTGCTCGGAGAAATAAGCTATTTTAAAATATGGATTCCTTAATAATCCTTCGAATTTTGAGTTATACAATGTTTTCACACATCTGTATGTCACACATGTTAAGATAATAATAAAGAGAACTACTGAACACCATCAAGGAGGTGATGGACGCTGCAAATGAGTTGGTTTGGCAACAGTTCGCTCTTGAAGCAAACTTTCTATCTCTTGTGCCTCGACTTTTTTAATGCTTGATGCATCTTGATTTATGCTTGATGATCCGTTATCGGTTCGCATTTTGAGGGTTATTGCACTTTGAAGGAAAGTTATCGATATATGCCCATGCAACTTCGCGCCAACCATTGTTGGCTATTTCTTATATTCAAATAATCTGGGGAATCACATAAAAATAAATTCAAACTTACCCCAAAAACTTGGCGCCCACAGGTCCTAGCTCCAAAACTCTGCTCGCTAATGCCTCTCCTTCCATAAGGGGAGGAGGATGAGGTGTTCGTTGGGGTCTGACGTATCTGCATGTGATTCTAGTGGGACTTGGAGCACAACGTGGCGGAACTATGACTCTTACTCCAGAATGTCTGCAACCACGCATAGCACCACCTCTAGCATCTACCAGAAATGATACCAAGAAACTAGAAAAATCGATATATTATCAGTGCAAAATCGAACCTTTCAAGGCACATTCAAGATTAATAATATCTCATCAGTGACTTAATCTCTAGAGGAAACAGTAATGCTCAGAATACATTCCAAAAGTTTAAATTAGAGTAACTATTGCAATCTATTTTTGAAATTTTATGAATCTTAACTTTCTAAATTCGAAAACACACATGTGGTAAGACTAAAAAATGTTCCAAAATATACATTTGTTTCATCTAATCTAGTGGATTCCATATTTATTCATTCAAATCAATGGAAAACACCTAGATTTTTCAAACAACACTCTTTTAAGAACAAACGTTATACCTTACTTTTAATTGGAAGACGATCATTCAAAAAGTTCTTATATTATCCATTAAAAAATGTTTTTAATTTTTGAGTCGTTAATAACAACGAATTTTTCTGCTCTAGATTCTGCTCTAGAAAGTTCAAGTTTCCTGAGATGAATTTTTTCAAGTAAAAATTCTTATCTTTCAATTGAAACTCGTAAAATTTCAAATTCGAAGGGTTGACGTTTGATATTTCATTTGAGAAGTTTTTCTATTGTATATTCAGAAATTCTTTTAATTTCAAAAATGATGCTGAAATAATGTATGATTCCATCACATATTGTAAAGTACAGAAAAAATATAGCGTATTCATAGTAGTCCCTTGAAAATACGTTTATACGAGCTATCATTATCCCATATCTCTCATTTTTCATTTAATCCTGAGTTTGTTTCCAAAATACTCACTTTTTCCAATGCAATTTCCTGCGGCATTAAAAACAGAACTCATTAGAATTGAATAGAAAAATGGAATTGTAATTAAATTTTTCCATATAAGAATTTAATTGTATCGGTCTTTTCAGTACTCCATATTATGTATTTATGTTTCAAAATACAAGGTAACTTTGCAAATGTTATATAACTCTTTCGTAGAAATGGCTTAAGCGGTTATTAGTTAACGAAATTAATTCATCATCATGCAATAAAAATATGCATTTCTTATAAGGATCTCATAACAAAATTTTCATCGATTTGTAAGTGTCCTGATATAAATAATAATACTGAACGGTTTCAGCCGTTACTGTTTGGTAGTTGATAATAATTAAAACAAGTAGTAGAAATTACTATGTAAGTACTAGTAAGACATAGTAATTTCTACAACTTGTTTTAATACATAATAATGATGAATCAATTAAAGCGGCGGATATTTATTCTGAAATATGATAGAAGAGTATGAGCTATGCTGAGTAGGAAGTTCTTCGAATAGAGACAATGCAACTTAACTCTATGTTCAAAACACAAATACAGCCGAATAGGTTTTGTTGATCGTTGGGCATAAGCAGCATATCTTTATGCATTATAGCTTTTTGGCTACTCTTCAGTGTAATTCTGTAATGTTGACGAATGCAACACATCCACACAATTATATTCCCCCTGCATTGGAACACCAATGTTTTGCCAAACAACAGCGTCATAAAATACCACACCAAGCCAAGTCAAGGATTGAACTACATTCCCGATTACTTCCAGCGTCGTATAAGAAAAAACCTTCCTCACGTTCAAATAATATCCTATTAAGCAGCTATGCCGAAAACCCATAATAAAAATAGTAATAATGATACTAATTTCTCAAATTAATCAATTAAAATGGCAGATATTCATTCTGAAATATGCTAAAGAGTCTATGCTTCGGTAAATAGGAAGTTTTTCTAATCGGGACAGTGCAACTTTGAGCATATTTTCTCTTTTTGCTTCGACGTAGAATAATTTCTTGAAGCATTTAATATTCTTCCACTAATCACGGGCTTGCCATAAATATATGAGAATATTCAATCAGCCGCTTATTTCTAAATATAGAAGCAGAAAATTGATACCTTTTCAAAAATGCCCAGATTTCGGCTTCTAAACAAATATATTTAGTCCCAAATAACTCATTATTATTTATATATATAAGAAGGAGTATGAGCTATGCTAAATGGGAATTTTTTTAAATCGCGACAGTACAACTTGCTTCTATGTTACAGTTCAAGACTCAAATACTGCCGAATAGGTTCTGTTGATCGTCGGGCATAAGCATCATTGTACTGAAGAGTAGCCAAAAAGCTATGAAACATGCATGTCTACTGCTTATGCCTGACCATCAACAAAACATATTTCGCTGTAATTGAGTCTTGAACTGTAACATAGAGGCAAGCTGTACTGTTTTGATTTGAAAAATTTCCTATTTACCATAGCTCATACTTCTTCTCTTATTTATGAATAATAATGATATTTGTCACTAAATATGTTTATTTACGAGCCGGAATCTCGCCATTTTTTAAATAAATTTATCAATTTTTCGCTATTATATTTAGAAATAATAAGCGGCTGATCGAATATTCTCATGGCAAGGCCGTGATAAGCGGAAGAATATTTATTGAACACTTCAAGAAATTGTTCTACGTCGAAGCAGAAAGGGAAATAATTCTCAGAATAACTATTATGGATGCTTTACTAATAATAATTCATATGAACGTCGGAATTAATTGGATTGAGAATGATGTCTCAACAATTTTACTACATCTTTAAGGCATGATGTACAGAAAGGGTGCAGCAAGTGTTGTTGGCGAAGAACATTGAACAGCGTTTGTATGCTTGTTGATTTTTTCGACTTCTGTCTGTGATTTTCAAATTTTGAGGGGAAAATGGTCCCAGAAGACTTGGTTGAATTTACTGATGAGTAAACCAATGTCAAAAGTACTCCTGTCCTATCAGTCCGTTTCTAAACACTCTAACAGCCGAACCGAAGGAGGTAGAAACATGAAACTTTCAAAGTAAGTTAAGTAAATATTTCGACCAAGTTCTTTGATGAGCATAATTGGTTTTAAGATTCTGCAGTTATTCACATTCGAAACATTCTTTAATTTTACCAATAGTTACGAAACTGCTGATCCTACTGAAACAGAATTTTGTGTTTAGGAGTAGAATAGCGACACGAATATTTGTATCAAATTTCTTGAGGATGAGCGTTTCCGGGAGGTAAAAGTGATCATTTCCGAACGAAAACACCTATACACTCAAAATCTTCAGAGTAGCTTTAGAATCTGACTATATCAGTTATGTTAAAAATGGATAGAATCAGCTTAATAGTTCCTGAGTTACTCTCATTTAAAATTTGACTCTTCTAATACAGACTTATGCAGAATAAACTCAAGATAAATTATGAAGATCTTCAGAATATTTGTCCTATCTGATTTTTGAAAAATGTAAAAAATATAGGAAATTCTGTTCAATTCATTCAGTTTCCTATTTTTGGCAAACGTATAACGACCAAGATCGAAGGGAGAAGAGTAAATCATTTTAATCCTGTATTTTTGTTTCATGAGATTTCCGTTTCTTCAGTAGCTTTTCAAGTTATAATGTTGAAAAACATTACGTTTGTTTCACTTTCGTATCATAAAACTTTAGATTTTATTTTTGATAATCCGAATCATATGTAGCTTCTTTGAAGAATAATTCGCAGGTTTCAAATTTTCATTGTAAATGGAGTGTTGAACAAGCGCGTAAAAGATGTTACTTCAGTGCTCTTCGCCATTTCGACGTTAAGAGCTTATTTTGTCCAGAAAAACATGAGATTCGATATAATTGGCGAGATAAAATAGAAATGAAAGGAGTGAGGTGATGGGAATTATCAATTTATAAATGGTTGTTTAATGTTTGAAGGCGTGGATCATCATGGATTTCGTTTATTTTCAAGCAATATGAAAAAATCATTTCTAATCCTTTTCGGAATAGGAGGAGGATCTGGAGGTTGTTACTATCAATATGAGAATTGACACCTTTGATATGTTCAAAGACGGCCAACCTTTCGTCTGAAGTCGGATGCTCTTTCTGTGTTGATTCAAATCTCTTACCTATTCGACCCACGTAAGTTGCGTTACCAATTGGAACATATTGAAGCTGTCCCTCATTCTACAGATAGTAACAACTCCAAGATCCTTCATTGATGTCGGTAAGTATTGAAAATGAGTCTTTTAGCGTTCTTAAATATGAACAAAGATCCCGAACTTCAAATACTGAACAATGAAGCTAGAAATGAAATGCTTGCCACTCCTCTATAACACATGTAACCCCACTCTTTCCAAACGACAACATGAAATCGAGCCTTGTCCGTCTATATTATAATATTCAACATATTTGAATGCATTCTGCGAACCTACACACTTGAAGACGATGTTATGATCGAAGCGCATCATGTATCACATTCTCAATATTGCAGCGACCTGTCTCGCTCCTCGCCCAGAAATCTACTCTGCTGTGCTGGAGCTTCCCGGCATAGAAAATTAAGGACGCCACCGATTTCCGAATACCGAGCTCAACGCATTCGCCTGATTCAAGTAGAGCCGAGTGCGAGCGTTCCGAAAGCCGAGTTCCAACGTGGAACAAATTCACTGGCGCCATAGGTAGAGTTGCACCCATTGCCTATTTGTTGAGTTCAGGTGTGCAACTCGGAACGAAACGCTGCCTCCCGAACTGAGAGGTTGAAGCTCCCTCGTAACATCGCATTTGACTTCCACCGTTACCCCACTGGAGATTGCACCGCGTCCAGTCCAGCGGCAGACTGTTTCCTGCCACATAACCGCCAATTCTATGACCCTATCGACGCTCACGGGGGGAAGGGGGGTAGTGTGTAGCGACCTGTCTCGCTCCTCGCCAAGAATTCTACTCTGCTCTGCAGCAGCTTCCCGGCGTAGCATATAGAGGACGCTAGCATTTTCCGAATACCGAGCTCAATGTCCTCACCCAGTTCAAGTAGAGCAGAGTGCGAGCGTTCCAACAGCCGAGTTCCAACGTGAAACAGGGTCACAGGCGTCATAAGCAGAGTTGCACCCATTGCCTATCTAATGAGTTTAGGTGTGCCACCCGGAACGGAACACCGCCTCCTGAACTAGGAGGTTGAAGCTCCCTCGTAACGCCCCGTTTCACTTCAGAGCTTCAGTATAATAAGTAAAGGTCTATAATTTTTGATGAAACATATTGGTTTTTCTTCAATATACAGTGGCTTCTTATAAAATGAATGAGTCACAAACACAATGAAATAAATTATTTTCGAGAGATGATAAGAGAGCTGTATATAACATTTGCAAGCGAGTTTCTCTTTCGGAAATATTCTACTAGATATTGTTGTTCTAGATCGTTGCATAAATATTTAAATTTATCAAAAATATAGCAGAAGAGTTTGAAACATAATTCAAAATATAACTGGAAATTTTCAAATGAGATTATATTTTAGTGATTTTGCAAGAAAATATATTCAATACATATACGAATGATAAAAATAAGTAAACACACATATACGTTTTCCGATATATTATACTACTCTGTCAAGAAAGTACCGGGAATATTCAATTAAAACAACATTTTTACATTTAATCGTCAAAATTTATTGGGTCGCCTTCTAAATAGGCTCCATTTGCCCAATACATCTATGCCAACGGCACTTCCAATTATCGAAACATTTTTTATAGGCGCTTTCCGGGATGGACTTTAGCTCTTGCGCCGAATTTTGTTTTATGGCTTCAATCGACTCAAAACGGGTGCCACGAAGGGGCAATTTTAGTTTTGGGAAGAGGAAAAAGTCGCAGGGAGCCAAATCCGGTGGTTTGTTGAGTTTTTGGCGAGAAAGTCAGTCACAATCGTAGCTCGGTGAGAAGGCGCGTTATCGTCATGCAAAATCCATGAGTTGTTCGCCCACAAATTTGGCCGCTTCTTACGGATACGCTCACGCAAACGTTTCATAACGTCTAGGTAATACTCCTTGTTTACCGTCTGACCCTCTGGAACGAATTCGTAGTGCACCACGCCACGGATATCGAAGAAAACAATGAGCATCACCTTCATTTTCGAGCGGCTTTGGCGTGGTTTTTTCGGTTTCGGCTCATTTTTTGCCACCCATTCCGATGATTGCTGGCTTGTTTGCATATCGTACTCGTAGACCCAGGTCTCATCACCAGTTATAATGCGTTCCATGAATGTAGAATCGGAATTACAGCGATCCAGCATGTCTGAAGCAACCTGTTCGCGATGACGTTTTTGAAGAAAATTCAGGTCTTTCAGTACGAGTCGTGCGGCCACCTTTCTCATGCCCAAAATATCAATCAAAATCGTACGTGCGGACTCGTGGGATATCTTAAGATCATGTGCTATCTCTCTCAAGCTGGTACGGCAGTTTTCCAGCACCCTTTCCTT
Organism: Megalocaria dilatata; assembly: GCA_034642435.1. Taxonomy (NCBI): domain Eukaryota; kingdom Metazoa; phylum Arthropoda; class Insecta; order Coleoptera; family Coccinellidae; genus Megalocaria; species Megalocaria dilatata. The sequence goes on along the minus strand of CM067854.1, from coordinate 94,917,163 downwards.
AATTTTATCGACGTTATCTTCGATCGAAGCCGTCGATGGGCGACCACTTCACGACCGTCCTTGAAGGCTCTGTACCACTGATATGCACGAGTTTTCGATAGAGCATTATCACCAAAGGCCTTTTGAAATATTTTCAATGCATCGGCACACGTAAATTCATTTGCAACACAAAACTTTAAACAAATTCCTTGCTCAACGTAATCACCCATAGTAAAAATCGGCACGCACTCTGACATCGACTGACTTAATCAACTGTTGCAAACACACTAGTTGACAGATCCCGCTCAAGCTTGGCATAGTAATTAAGGACAGTGGTACCAACCTGCCTCATTGCCCCGCCAGATTTAAATCGATAATTTCCGGTACTTTCTTGACAGAATGTATATATTTTTCACATTTCAGTGTAGCTTATAAACAACTGATTAGATTTTCGAGTTCATCTGTTGAGTTTTTAAGATGGCTGCAAGCTCATTAAATGTTGAAGGAGGATTGCTTTGTCTAGAGTGTACTGTCTAAATAGTTTGGATCAAGATAAATAGAGTTGCGTGAAGCCGGTTTGTTGAGGAAAGTTTTCAGAAGAACTAGTAGATTTAAACACGGTGTGGACGAGCATGGTGCTAAGGAGGCCGAGGTCACAAAGCCAGGGGTGGCGAAAAAACAAAAAGAACACCTGATCTGTCTCTGATTGAATATATCTGGAGTATAAGTATTCGCAGGCTGTTGATATTGCTTCACAAACTCAAGCACTCCTTCATGAAGTTAGGGTAGCCTTGAATGAGATAATGACATTGCAATGAGTACAGAAGAATGTAGTAATATGCTGACAACGCGGGTAGCCAACCAGTTTTCTCAGTAAGTTGTCGAAAAATAAATTCCACCCATTTAGTAAGAGGCAGGAAACATGTATACCCAAAAAATAATTGAAATCAGATATGTTAAACTTTTTTGTAAGAAAATATACCACATTATAAAATGGATGATATTTTGAATCGAATCTGATGACATTAATTATTCAGCTGCAAATACGGATCAGTTATTTGGTAGGAATTTCTCAGATCTAAGCTATAATTGGAGTTTTACCCAATATTCATTGGATGCCTGGAAATGTCCACGTTGTCAGTTGCTTTCTTGATGTATTCAATATAATTGGGATGAATGTGTTCCGGGCTGATGGAATCCTCTATGTGCCTGGGAGGATATGCATTGGGATCATCATTTCCTTCCATCCTGTTCGAGTCTACTCTTTCGTCCCGTGTGACATCAATAGGAAGAGAATCATCCCCGAGAGATTTCATCTCATCTGCTGTCAAGTATCGGTATGTTTGATCACCTAGTAATGTATCTTCACCTGAAATTAAGAATTGTATTTTGATTTTCATGAATGTGAAATTATGATTCCAACTACTATTTAACAAAGTTCTATTTGTCGCTAGACGAACACAAGACTATTGGATTATGAAAAACATTGAATCTGCGGAAGCTCAGATATGAATGAAGCCGATTATCTTGAGTCAACTAACTGATTTAGTATAGTTCTTTATATTGTTCAAACTATAGCCATACTAACAAGTCTGTGCAAAAAGTACTAGTTAATTACTATTACAAGAATGCCCACAAATATATCGATTCGTTTTAGCTCTTTGTGTAATGTTTTGATCTCAATTTGGAGGAAACCTGAAACAAGTACAAACTGCATATTTCCTTTTCACGAAACATTAACTATAGCAGTTTTGATTCAAGAAAAATCAATTTTGTGGTTTAATGCTTGAGCAAGAACTCATTATGCTTTTTGATTCATTTAAAAACTTGAGTGCCAAAGTGGAAAGCAGATGATTATAGCCAACTTGGTTAACCCGTTAGATGTGATGCAGCTGCCTCAAGAAGAAGGTATATTAAAACTCAATTCGTAATGAGAAGAATAACAGTAAGCACTACATCAGGTAGCATAAGTACTAACGCGTCGTCCAATAAGGACTTCCGATGTTTACAGGTGATAGCGTCCATACTGTATAAGCTTTATCTGCCGAATTGGCTGTCATTTATACAGTCTGTTTCGGCAAATCATCATGATCAGAGTGTAAAATGACACGTTAAAATGATAAAATTGTTTAATCAAAATGGATGTTATCTGACGGTAATGTTCTGTGCACTTCGTTCTTTTACTGTCACCATAATCGTCCTGTCGGGAGGACTATTCGTAATGTGGTGGATAAATTTGAGTTCACTCATTCAGTAAACAATAAATCAGTATCCGTACGACGAAAACATCGCCGCTGTCCGAGAGAGTGCAGATGGAGGACAATTCGAGGCAGTCGATTTCGAGCCACTCGCAAGATCTCTACCTTTAGTAAACCACAACTTAGAGAATTTTTGCGTCTTGACTTAGGCCTGCACCCGCACAAAATTCAACTGATTTAGAAGATGAACGCAAAAGTCCATAAACAACGACGTGTTTTGGCTGATTGGGCTCTGGTACATCTGAAAGTTGACGATAATTCAAACCAAAAATCATCTTCAGTGATGAAGCCCATTTCTGGATGAATGGGTACGTCAGCAAACAAAATTTTCGAATTTGAGACGATACCAATCCACATGAAATCCAAGAGCGCCCGCTGTATTCCGAAAAAGTCATTGTTTGGTGTTCATTTTTTTTTTGAGATGGCGGCGTCATCGGTTCATATTCTTTTGAGAACAACCTTGGCCAAGCAATCATCGTCAACGGCGAGCGCTGTAGGTCGATGATTACCAACTTCTTTTGCCCTGAATTGGATTACGTGGAAACCAATTACATGTTCTTCCAATAGGACGGTCCTACGTGCTACACAGCTCATGCTACATTAGACATTATGCACGAGGAACTTGAGTGGATGGTCATCTCACGTGAAGGTGATGTGAAATGGCCATCGAGATCGTCGGATCTGACCTCGATAGACTTGATTTGTGCGGTTATCTTAGGCCACAAGTCTATGAGAATTAGTCATAAACTACAGCGATTATAAAAAACAATATAACCCAGACCATCGGTTAAATTCAGCCTGATTTATGCGCTAGAGTCACAGAAAATTGAACATTTTGGATACGCGCCACCCAGCGAATATTCGATGATATCTTATACACCTCTTTTCATTCAAATTGGAAGATAGGAAGCGTTCAATTAAAGACCCTTCATATATCACCCCCGTTTTAAACTGACGGAAATTCGTGAAACAAAGAAGTTCACTGAAAAGATTATTTTTGAATCTATATTGAATATTTGAATTTTTGAATATCAAAACAGATTTAATCTGTTAGTCTTCTACAACTTTAATTTCAGAATAATTTTTATTCAAAAAACTTTTAGAATTAATTTAATATCTACAATAAGCACCGCTTATATTCAATAGACGTATATAATCAAAACTCAATATATAATGTCAAATGGAATAAATAAACCAACAGATATAAAAAAGTCTCTAAAATCAATAAATAAATATTTAAAGGAGACAAAATTTTGTTTCTGATCTTACCATTCAGAACACCAATTGCCTTTCAAAAACATGAACACAACTTAAGGACTACTCAAAAAATAAAATTTATTTGAAATATTTAATATATTTAAATATTCAAATAAGCAAATTCAAAAATCTCTCAAAACATGCACTATATCTTCAAAAAAAATTATAATTCTGGTAATCTCTTCAGCGGCCCTAAATAATTTATTTTGATTATATACGTCTATTAAATATAAGCTGTGCTTATTGTAGACATTAATTTAATTCTGAAAGATTTTTGAATAAACATTTTTTTGAAATGAAAATTGTAGAAGACTAACAGATTAAATCTGTTTTGATATTCAAATTTTGTTATATTTCTTCTATCAAGTAAAAAGACTTTTTCTATTTTATGTTGAATATGTTTTACACAAAATGGAAATCAATTCGATCACTTCAGAAACAAAATCTATTTTGAATATGGAGAAATATAAAGTTTAATGATCAACTGGGAAATGAAATTAAGTTTCGGAATTTATAAAATTTCACACACATTCTTGGAAGTAATTCAATTACTATGAAAAATGTGTTGAATTAATTCGAAACGACATTTGAAGGGTAAATGATTTGAAGTAAAACACTTTATTTCCGCTTATTTTTATTTTTCAACGACAATTGTTTCGTCAATTACCTATTGACTTCGTCAGGTGAGTATGAGTGTGTATGAGTGAGTATGAGAATATTTACAAAATCTTTCTCCTTAAATACAAGTTTCACTAAAAATACGTGATAAAATGAAGTTTACAAGAAATTTATTAGAAAAGGTTCAACAACGGAGAACGGTTCACATCTGTTTGGTCGTTCAACAAAATATTCATTTTATGATGCCGGTTTTTTTCCATTGCTTCTAAAAGGTCTAATCTATTGCATTTGTTCTCGAAATGGAGAACTTCGAAGTTATGGTCAAAATCATGTCCGGATTCTTGTAGATGTCTGGCATAAGTGGAGTTTGATTTATTCTTAACGAATGAATTCCGGTGTTCCTAGATCCTACTCTCAAAAGATCTACCCGTTTGACCAATGTATACATATGGACATGTACCACAATTTAACCTATATACGCCTGATCTCTTCTTCTTATTGACGATATATTGGAGAGTAGGACCCAGGAACACCGGAAACTTGTATTTGGAGAAAGATTTTGTAAAAGTAGTTAGTTACCATACTCACCTGACGAAGTCAATATGTAATTGACGGAACAATTGTCGTTGAAAAATAAAAATAAGCGGAAATAAAGTGTTTTACTTCAAATCATTTACGATGAATTTCCGTCAAGTAGAGACCGAAACAATCAATAATTTGAAGGGTATATTCCAAGAAAAAAATGGCACCTACAAATTTTTTGTAAATTGAAGCAAAATTCTTTATGAATATAATAATAAGCCCCTGCGTTTGCGCATTTTCGATGAGAATTAAGAACTGCCTCAAATGATAATATAATTTCATGGCAACTGGTCTACTTCGAAAAAACACAGTATATTTTGATGATTTCCCAGTACTTTTCACACAGAAATTTCAGCACAAATAACAATATACTGATGTCATGTTCTATTTTACTACTTTTTTTTCTAATACTTGTCTATATAAAAATAAAAGCAATATATTAATATCTTCATAATCGAGTTCATTCTGTTTTGAACTGTAGGATCATTCCAGAAAAAAATTAACACACTGATAAGTCAATTGATAAACAAAGCGAAGCAACCACCAGGATAATTCATAGTTACATAAATATGTTCAAAACGTATATGAATTAGTATGTGAATCGGTTTAAGGAATGACACATATCCAATGTTATCTGACTTTATTATCGCCAATATCTGGTTTATTATATTAATACCGATTATGAATTCTGCTCGTTTCACCTCATATTTTATCGAATAATGCAGTGCTGTAATATTTATTTTATATTCAAATATAATAATTGTACATTTTACTTTTGCGTCAAAAACACAGCTTAGCCTAAGGTCCGCACCAGAACACAAATGATTTCCTTACACGAACCAGCTATATGAAGCTTATAAAGGATATGCATAGAAGATTCAGGAGGATCGGGATAAAATCAAAAACCAAAATGAAAAAATTTAGAATCGATTCTGAGAAAAGATAAGAACTATTACACGATTGTCTTACATCGTAGTTTCAGAGATTCTAGCATAAAATACATCAAACGTAGTCATTTCCATTTTCTTTTACTTTGTCGTTTTCCGTGTTTTGAATATCATGGCAGCTTTATTCAAAATAATGGAAATATCGTCAATTGTCATTTTATTGCAACAATTTGATCATTCATTAAGAGCGTGTTCTTGTTAGCCTCAATTTCATGAAAACAATCGTTTTTTCAAGAAGGATAACTGCATATTTTGACAAAATATTTGAGTTCACATCCGTAGTAGATAGGCTGAAGTCGCTCATATATTTGATCATTTGGCTTCAGAGGAATTCAAAAATCATAGGCATTGAACAATATGGGTATTTCAGATCATTAAACTATTGTTCAACAGAAAAATTGTCGTTATTATGTTATAGTATTCCTCGATAGACAAACGTTTTTCTTGTTTGTAGCATCAGACCTCATCTTTTTAAGAATGCAAATGGAGATGTAGTACCAGTAAATGGTAGCGTTATCGATCACTGTTACGAGATATTTTTATGAAAGAAATGAAGACGCAATGTTAATCGATTGGAAATAATTAATCTTGTATAATCAATAACAGATGATATCACACATGAGTTCGATTGTTAAATGATAATTGATATTGAAAAAGTCCACGTAAGACTCTTACCATCCGCATTCAAGATGCAAGATAACCACTTTCAGAACGCTAATCGGAACTGAACGACTGTTTGTAAGATATATACTTTTTGAAACATCAACATCAAAGGGATTTTGTTCATATGGTTATAATTTATGAGGTTCTGAGATTTTACTGATGACATGAGGATTAAAAGTACAAGAAACTTTATAGGATTGATCCCAAATTCTACGAATTTTCATGTGGTATAATAACTAGATATACTGTTTTCACATTGTTCATTCTTTATATTTTTGGTATGTTTTCATATTTGTGTGCTCACTTCTATGAGAATGTATTTAGATATTGAAGCCGATTCGTCAGTAGAATAATTTTGATCAGATACAGAGGTTAAACATTTTTATGTAGTTATGTCGAAAATATTTGTTTCAATAAATAGCTTTCTACTTTTTTTCCAGATCAAAAATATGATCGTTATCCCATTGTAGTAGCAGGATTATTCTAGATATACAGTTCACTGAATAATACTTTATCAACTGTATTTCTCGTAGATGTAAAGCTTTTATTACCCTGGTGGATTTAAATTTACCATCTTCGAAACTCATATTATTTTTGCTCAATACTTCTTATTTCAGTATATATTCTCAAATTTCAGTTCCCGATTACTCACGATATGAATTTTAGTAATTCGAAAATGTTTTCAATCGATAATAACGTGTACAACCAATATCGAATAGTTTCGGGCGACACCCTCTTACCTCATTAGTAATGAGTATGATCTATGGTAATAGAAAGTTCTACAAGTCGAGACAGTGTAACATATATCTGTTTAAAAATTCTGAACTCAAACAAACTCAAGTCGTGACTTGAGCATGAGGTATATTTTTTCATTGTTTGTAACGTGAAAATTTCGAGAATACATTTCTTTGCTCGAATTGTCTAGCTAAAAGGAATGTCTTGTAGCACAAGATGGGGCTAATGTATGATTAATACCTTTGTATTTTTGTCTATAGCTAATATAGGTGCTTGACAGATTTGTGGTCGTTGGCATTGCAGTGCACTGAAGAGAATCAACAAGTTGGAAACGTGCACATGTTTTCACTTTTGCCCCAGTGATCAAGTAAACCTTACAGTTCCAGTTTGAGTTTAGAATTGTTATACACTCTTACACTGTTTCGTTTTGTAGAACTTTCTATTACCTTATCTCACACTCATCACTAATGATATTTATTACAAATCAGCCGAATTAATTAATTTGAACTTTTTCAATTCATTTAGGATATATGACGAATCTCTTAGATATAAATAATTAATAGTCCAACTTATTAGTAGTATGATAAGGAATGTTATACCACAAATGATACATAAGCAGAAAAAAACAAGGTATTTTAACAGGAAAAGTCACATCAGGTTTGAGGCACTCACTGTATGCAGTGACTTAAAAAAGCCATTTTAAAGTTTTCATTGTGTACAGTAATTTTAAGGCTCTTCTTTCATTGAAAAGTGCAGAAAATTTTCTCAAATTTAGTGAAAGTACTAAGTTCGGAACAAAATCACATCTGTAACATTTTCATTGAATTTCTTAGGATAAGTGTTTCGAAGAATACATAGAGGAAATATCCTTAGTGGCTGAAACTGGAGGTTAATTTTGACTGGAGGCTTAGGATGAGTCTCAAGATAAAAACAACTTTCTAGAATTCTTTCGCATATTACATAGAATAATACTCCACTCAAAAAATTCTCTTCTAATTATATTCTGCTAAGTTTTCTATTTTATTTTCAACCACCACATTAACACGTTAAGTGCCATGCGAGATCACATAGGCTTCACACATTTTTGGGAGTGGTGTGCCGCGTGACACCACTCATGCCTCACGACCTACGTCTCGTATATAATTCGCGTATTTCTCCTGTGGTCTCTCCTTCACATCTGGAGAATAATGTATAGCGTAGAGCATGGCCTGCTACGACGAATTTTGTGTTTGGCCTGCGATTTGATGCATTGGGTTACTATTTAGGAAGGTTGAATTTTTTTAGGTAGTGAATATTCTCAATTTATTTTTTACCATTATTTTATTATTATTTTTCTCAAATAACCATAGAAAAAACTCATAATTTAAGAATAAAATGAAAAAAGAATATAAAAAACTCAAAAAAATACATCAAAACAGATTGTAAAAAACTTTAAAAAAAAAACAAGTTCAACAAAGAATACACATAAACTCTCATATTTTCATCTGTGCACTTCAAAAAAAAAGTCTCAAAAATGTTTGTCACATTTCAAACATTTTTTTGTAGTTTGAGGAGTTCTTTTGCTGGCAGTAATTCTACCTGATATGGCGACAATTTTTTGGTAGCAATTCGCACACCGTCGTCTTTGTGCTCGTCCGAAATCTTTCATAACATGTTGGTCATCCTCGTTTACGGTTGATTGCTCTTTACTTTGAATTTTGAGAAGACCCTCTACAACTGACTCTTTGAACTGTGTTATCGTTATATTTGTTTTAGTTACTTCTTTATGAACCAAGTATGCATTCACCATTGTGGTTCCGGTCAGAAGTTCGAATGCTAGTTTCCTGTACCACTTCATGCTTTTCCTTAGGGAAGTGTTGTAAGCTTTCAATTGGTCAGAAATATCAATGTATGATTTATATTTGTTATATTCTACTACGTTTTTAGGCTTTTGGATTTGTTTTCCCCTTTTTATTATTGTAACCCTTTCACTTCCATATTTTGTACTCAGCAATAGAACATCTCTCTTGTCTTTCTATTTTTGTACTACAATTCCTTGTTTACATTCATTCGTAATAGATTCTCCAATTCCCAATTTTTTTTCGATTACATCCTTCGGATTATACTTTCTGTTCGATCTCAGAGTCCCGATGAGGTTGGTTTTTCTTTGTAGAAGAGAATATGCAAGACTTACTGATGTGTAATAATTGTCTGTGCATAGAGTTCTTCCAGAATCTAAAAGATTGTTCATCAACTTCATCACTACGGAGGTAGATACGGCAGAATTAGCTTCTTTGGATTTTCCACAGTATATTTGAAAGTCATATGTATATCAATCGTTCAGGCATAGTTTGAAGAGTTTTTTTCTGAACTTATGCCTCTTGTTTGAAATGTACTGTCGAAATTTCAATCTTTCTCGAAATGGAACAAGAGTTTCATCAGCTGAACCATCTGTTTCGAAAACCTCATCTCATTCTTCATCAGACATGCACTCCTGCCACAATTTGAGCATTTGTGCTTGATTTTTCTCATAAGACATCGCGTAATATGCTTACAGTTCCAGCAGAAACTAAGACTGAATAAACTATGCGACATCGCTTATTCACAGGACGGCAAAAGTGCACGTTTCGACAGGAATTGTGCGGTGACACATTGGTCTCCCGGGGCCTGTTGGAACGTTTATACAACCCTGGGGCCGCGTGATACAAATGTGTCACCACAAGAAAATGGCATCAAAAGTACATCAAAAAACAAAAAATTGGTTTTTACATACAAAAATTTTATTCAATTGAACATCAAGGAAGATGAATATGTAATAAAAAAATTGTGGCCCCTGGGTCAGTTTTTTCGGAAAGCATGGTGGCACTTAACGTGTTAATTGCAGTTTAATATAGAAAAATCAAATATTCATTATTTCGTATTAATTAATTTTATTTGATCATTTGCTAAAGATATCAACTCATTAGATTCAAATTGAGAATTGACAACAGAAATTCGTTTAACCAAAAGTAATCTAGAATTTTGTATTATTATCAAAATATTTGCTCCTTTGAATGACTTTCTTATAGTCACCTTTGAAACATTCCATACTAGTTGAAACCTGATTTTAATTCAATGTGATTATTAACCATAAACAACAATTCATGAATTGATAATATAAAATTAAAAATTGATGATATTCAAATAAATATTCAAATATTAATTTTCCTGGAATAAATTTTTTTCAATCAACTATTTACCTACTGAATTTTAGGTCGTTTTTGCAGCGATCAAATTTCATCGATTATTACATTACTAAGTTACTCAAAATGCCACGCCTTATACAATTTATACACGCACAAGTATTTTTCATTATTCTTTCGTGAAATTTCAGAGCATTTTATCAGTTATATATGAAGTTTCGAAGATAAGTAGGGAAAATAATTGAGTTTCTATTATGAGCAATTGACATATCATTTTTGTTTCGAATAAGATGAAGCATATGAGATGGATAAATAACTAAAATAATATAAATATTTTCTTTCATTTTCATTTTTCGTTGAATTGAGAATTTTCGACTTACGCGTAAGTAAAGTTGTACCATTAAAATATGGCAGATACACATGTTGTTCGTGAAGTGCAGAACCGTATCCTTCCAAAATATCTTCGCCTGTTTTAGTGCCAAAAGAATTCAAAATTTATGAACACATATATAATGCAATTAGATTAACAATTAAAGCTCCAAGCATTAACCTTCTGATACTGAATTTTTCAAAGAAACACGAGCATTTTCCGTATGGTTTGTAAAAAATTATCAATAAGATTTGAGCATTCTTTATGTATCACTGTAAAATGGTGGGAAAGCTGTGTATGTTATTCTAATAGACGAAGTAAAAACTCTAAAAATTGAAAGCAGGTTAGTGTGATAAGTATCTGCTGGATGTTAATCATATATTCTTTTAAAATAAATCTAAAAATATGAAAATTAAACAAATTTGAAAGACTAAGGCCGGGTTCACTGAATAAAATTTAGTCTTTGATACTGCCTTGAGCGTAGTATTTTTCGTAATTCCAAATTCAGGAAAAGTGGTTGACACCAGTCGTAGAAGCATGTTTTCAAAGATGAGTTTTTCTTTAACAAATAGTATTCATCATAGGAATAAACCATTTCTTAAAAAACCGTTTTTGTTGTGAGATTCAAGTGAGATAAGGTCACTGTTAATTAAATAAGAAACTATTCCTGTTCTCAAAAGTTAGAATGAGCGGATCGTCATCAATCGGTTCTACAGAATAGTTCATGAGTAAGTACTACTCTGTATTAGCGAAACGCTAAATTGAAGTACAAGATGAGTACTTTTAACAAAATGTATATTTTTCTGAGCGAATCCTTCATTGAATTGTTAAATGTGGATACAAATTTGTTTGATTTAGAGTATTAAAGAAAAATTACTGCAACAAATCGATCAAACAGAAAGAATTCTACTAAATGCTTCGGTCCCGCGAGAGAAAATTGTTTGATAGTGCAGCAAATGAAGTCTTCTTGCTTATGTTGTGTATTCAGTCTTGAAGATAACGTCTAGTCCTAATCGCTAAATTAAAGTACAAGTTGAGTACTTTCAACAAAATGTATGTTCTGAGCGAATCCTTCATTGAATTGTTAAATGTGGATATACTAAATTTGTTCGATTTAGAGTATTAAAAAAAAGTACTGCAACAAATCGATCGAACAGAAAGAATTCTACTAAATGCTTCGGTCCCGCGAGAGAAAATTTTTTGATAGTGCAGGAAATGAAGTCTTCTTGCTTATGTTGTGTATTCAGTTTTAAAGATAACGTCTAGTCCTAATCCACTGAAACTGACATATTTTAGGCCACGCTTAATGAACAGATAAAGACTAAATTGCATATATGAAATCCGACCTTACACTACTAACGGAGTGAACGAATGGGTATTCTGTTTTCGATATCCAATAACTTTCAGTCAGGTTTATCCAATTCTTGATCAATATTTTAACGTAATGGATGTGAGTTTGGTATCGACACTAGTCTATTGGATACATTTTCTGAATGTGGAATATTCGAAGTGAAAATAATCAATAAATAAAAATCACTCAAAATATTGGGCATTTTTTCCGTAGTTTTTTAGAATCTCAAAAGTTAATGATGAACTAGTTTAAAATGATCAAAATAATAAATGAATAGTCGCGGAAGCTTGGAGTATTCGTACATTTTCTTAGTTTATCATTATGCCGTAAAAAATCACAAATTGTGTGAAAATGTATTGATCTGCATGATAAAATGGCATTTAATCAAAACCAACCTTTACAAAAATAATATGGTCATGCTATCATGAGAACACAAAAAGCAGAATTACATCGGCTTTCACATGATTTTCTCAACTCACCTTCTTCTTCGGAATCTGATAAGAAGGTTTCATGCATTAGTTCTGGGGCAACAACTCGATATTTCTCTTCGGAAAGTACTGGTGATTGAACGGAATCTGTAACTTCTTTCAACGTATCAATAACTGTGATGTAGCCCAATTTTTGGGCTATGTGTAATGGGGTTTGTCCGTTCTGAAAAGAGCCAATTCATTATCCAAAATCTTATGTGCTTCTCCTACAACTTACATTTGTAATTGCATTTGGTTGTGCTGAATTTTCTAATAGCAGATTAACAATATTGTTGTGACCTTGTTGGGCTGCTTGGTGAAGAGGTGTATATCCAAGGGAGGTTGTGGCTTTTACATCGGCTCCTTTGGACAACAAAAATTTCACCATATCTGCTTGCCCGTAATGACACGCTATATGCAATGGGGTATAACCGCCTTTGGTTTGTGTATCGATTTCTGCACCATTCATTTGAAGTAGCTCTGCAACTGCTACTTTGTTTTCTTGTGCGCATAAGTGCATAGGCGTAAGATCGTTCTGTAAGAAGAAGAAGGAATATTTGTAGATGTTCTATCACAAGTTGAATATGTTATGTCTATTTAATAATTTAGTGGAATGTTAATATGTTTTCTTGTTTCGTTTAGGATACGCAAAAAAATTGAATTTCGAAAAGAAGAATTCCATCCATAAAGGTATTATATAATTATATATAATTACCTAATGTTGTGATAATATTGTTTTGGCATGGGAATATATTTGTTTCAGTATGAGTTGTTTTTCTTTTTTGTTTATGGGAGAATATGTGGATAGAAAATGATGAACAAAAATTTGTAAAACTAACATATTATGGACCAATCTCGCAAGAAATAGCTCAAGTATTTTCAAAAACTAACATATAATTAGTGTTCACATAAAAATTCCAACCTGTTTTATAATGCTAAAGACAAAACTAAACGGCTGAATAATTCTGCAGTTTATTAACTAAGTTGTCAACAGTGCAGTAGCGAATATATACGACAAACCGAAAGAACTTTCCAAGAAAGTTTCAAAGAACATCAGTCTTCATTTAGGAACCGGGAAGATAACTTATTTTGCGAAACATAGTTTCTAAGCCAATCATATCTTCCCAGAATTGGACAATCTATAAGTATTACATCTGGAAGCGAAAGAAAAAACCAGACATCCTGAAATCCAAAGAAATATTCAAGCACATTTCAGAAATACAACTATTAAATGAACAGACAGACATTTGGCAACCCCACTCCTTGAAGTTTTGCACAAGCCCAAGTCTTCAACGAATATACAGGGTGAGAAGAATAACTTGGGCCAAATTTTACTGTGTTCTGTAACAAAAGTATTTTAGCGCAGCCAAATAATATTTGTTCTATTAGATTGTCTACACTTTCTTGTACTAATATGTGAATTTCTAGTTTGATATTACTCTATTTTGCAGAGTGTTAGAATATCAAACAGACATAGTGCAATTTTGGAGCTGTTTCGTCAAGATAAGCGCCAATGCGAAATTGTATGCTTGCCCAATATGCCTCGACGAACCGTGTCCGGTGCAATTTGCCGTTTCGAGAACCTTGGCCATGATGGTCGTCTTCCAGGAAATGGGAGAGAACGCACTGCTAATACGACTAGCAATCGCAACATCGTCAAGAAGCGAGTCAATCCAAATCTCTTAATGAGGAAAATAGCCCGTGAAACCGGTATCAACCGCGAATCCGTTCATAAAATGTCCAAAAAGGATCTCAATCTCAAGCCATACAAGCTCCAAAAAGTTCAACTCCTCACGGATGAAAACAAGCGCGTACGACGCCAAAGGTGCCGCCAATCCCTTCGTCTCGCCGCCGGTCAGCCATGGGAGCGCATTCTCTTCACAGACGAGAAGCTTTTCACCGTAGAACAATCCCACAACCAACAAAACGACAGAGTCTGGTCCGCAGAGGCTCCCGGTATGTCGGCCATCATCGAACATCGTCAAAATCCGCAATCCGTCATGGTCTGGAGCGAATTTTGCGCCAGCGGCAAAACCCCCTGTGTTTTCGTGGATCAAGGGGTCAAAATAAATGGAGAAGTCTACCGCTGCGACATTCTCGAGGCCGTAATACTTCCATGGTTCCTGGAGCACTTCGGCGACATCAAGAATTGTGTAAGACCCATATTCCGGGTTTCATCACATCTGCATAATGGCCGTCCTACCCGCCGGATCTCAACCCAATGGACTAAGGCGTGTGGTCGATTTTGGAGTTCAGAGCGTGTGCTAAACACCACAAAAGTTTGAAGTTGCTTAAGCAATCCCTGCGCCGGAAATGGGGCCGATTAACGGCCGAAGAGCTGCGGCCCAATGTCGAAAATTTCAAGAAGCGTCTGAAGCTATGTATCACCGCCAAAGGAAGCCACTTCGAAACCGCTCAAATATATTATTACCAAATGTTTATGTTATTATTATTTGTTGTTGTATTGTTCAGTTTCTTTTGTTTAATGAAGTTAAATCAAAAAATGTTTGTCCGAGGTTTTTCTTGTCACACTTTATATATAGTCATTGAGATAGAATTTATTTTATTCAATTTGAGAATGAAGTGAACAATACGAAACTCGCTTCATTGTATATTCCGTTCATGAAGAGTGATAGAAAACCAAGTAAATTTTTATTTCATTCCATTTCAAAATGAAATATCACAAAGTAACGGACTATTCCATACAATGTATAAAGATAATGAGTGTCTAAGTACTAACAGAATCTATCTTTGTAACATTATTGTTTAATAAACAAGCATCCAAAAACATGAAATTTAAGACATGTGGACTTCAAGAGAAAAATCAATACCCAATGATTAGCCGTAAGAAACAACAGGAAAATATTACATGTGTCCTTCTGCTTGTTTCTTAATCAAAAAAGTAACTGTCTTTGGAAAACTAAATTTCATATAATAGAGGATATACTCATTAAAATTTTGAGAACAGCTACACTACCATGATACCATGTGGGGTGCGATAAAGGAAAGCTCTGAAGTGCAGTGATTTATGTGATATATTTTGCTATAGTTACCTCAAGATACCAAGGTTACCAACAAATTAGTGATATATTAGAAAAAAAAAATTGATGACATAGTACTCAAACAAATGAACAATTTGATAGATATAATGCAAGAAATGGAAATAACGTGACTCAGCGAAATGTCATTTCCAGTCGATATAAAAACAATTTGTTAATTACATCAGTAATGATGATCTACAGAAAATAATAATAGAAAAATGAGAACAAAGGCAAAAGTAAGGAATTCACCGTTGAATTTGAAGAATCTGCGAAACAAAAGCACCTTGGAGTAGAGACGCAAATGATAATAAAAAATTATGAAGGTAGAAGTTATGATAGAGACAAAATGGATCTAGATAGAGAAAGAAGGCGAGGGATTCCGTACTGAATCCCGATAATGAAGATGTGAACGTCAGGTGAAGAGTATCGTAGTAAGTAAATATAGTTGACAGGTATATATTTTGAACTGACGTCCATTTCTTTTGAACAACTTTATAAGGAAAAAACTGAAAGTATTTCTCTTTCACTTCACATATGTAGAAAAAATACATTTAATTGTGTTTTTCTATTAGGAATTCTTCATTATTTCAAGGCAAATATTAGTTTTATATATCCGTTTTTAATTGCTCACAACTGAAAAACATTTTTTATGTTTTGAAAAGTTAAAAACTCATTTGAATTCAAAATCAAGTCGAGAATGGAAGGTGATATTAAAAAAAATCCTAAAATATTAGAATAAATAATTCGCATGCGTTACAATTATTCATACCTTTGACCGGTAGTCTGGAGTTGCTTTATGTTCTAATAGAAGTGAAGATATTTCAACATGACCTTTCTGTGCACTCAGGTGCAACGGCGTGAACCCAGCTTTACTCTCAACATCTGGTTTTGCACCATACTCCAATAAAGTGTTCGCAATATCCATTTGGTTCTTCCGAGCTGCAATATGGAGAGGTGTATGGCCATTCTTGGCATTCGCGTGCGGCGATGCACCCTTATCCAAAAGCAATAAGGCAACATTTTGGTGGTCGAAGTGAGATGCTACGTGTAAAGGTGTAACTCCGTTCTTTCCTTGTGCATCGACAGGTGCCTCCTTCTGCACCAGAAGCTTGGCAACTTTCAAATGTCCATATTTTGCTGCTAAATGTAAAGGAGTGAATCCTTTTTTGGTAGTTGAATTCAAAGAAGCTCCGTTTTCAATCAAAACAGCAGCAACCTGTAAATATGCGGATAAATAAACTTATAAACAAGGATTTTAGTCGAAAAAATACCTCGTCTTGTCCTTCCTTGGCTGCAATATGTAATGAAGTATACATATCTTTTGTAGTATTATCAATTTTCGCACCATGTTGCAGAAGTAGCATGACTATATCAACGTTTCCAAGACGAGATGCTACGTGAAGAGGAGTTTGTTGCTCCCGAGCGCGCGCGTCCACCTGTGCTCCATTTCTCAGAAGTATCCTGATGATGTCAGTCTAATAAAAAAAAAATTGTTTTATCTGAATCATTCTTCTTCAGAAAACTACCAACCTGATTGGCTCGTGCTGCTAGATGCAGAGGTGTTTCACCCCGCACTGTTGGAATGTCTGGACTAGCATCATGCTGAAGAAGATAAATAACGATATTCATGCATCCCATGAAACTTGCAACATGCAAAGGGGTCAATCCACTTTCAGTTGTAGCTCCAATACCTAAATGGGAATTCAAAGTCTCTTAAAAATGCACTCAAGAGCTATGAAAAAAAATTAAATAATTCAGATATCGATCATGATGAAACTATAAACCTCCAGATTTTCTTTCAATATTATACATCAAGTGATATATTTACTATGTGATATTAGAACATGCATTTGAAAATCGCTTTTGAATGGACGGGTGCTCAATATTTATCGCGTATGTAATAAATTTTCATTTTCAATATTCAGTTGTTATTTTTGCAGTCATAAACGACTAGGTTGGACTCACTGATGAAGAATGACAGACTGCGAGAATTCTCAATAAATTAAATGGCAAGAATATCAGTTGTCACTTATTTGATTTCCAAATTCATGAACACTTGATTCAATGCTAACGACAAACGTGAAAAGCATCACAGTGTTACTGAAGCAACCGCAAAAGTAGCAGTTCTCGGATATATCGGATTTAATCCTTCGCTGAGTACTAGAAAGGCAGCAAAAACTTCAGAAATTGCGGTAGTAAGTATTTACAGGATTTTGCAGAATTATCATTTCCATCCCTTCAAGATTCACCTTGTCCAAGAACTCAGTGCAGACTATCCTGATCAGCGGTTACAATATTATGAACTGATAATTGAAAATATTTTGTAATATTTTTTATATTCATTATGGTTTCTTGATGAATGCTGAACTTTTCTTAATTTTAATATTGACTAACGCAATTATAGATACCAAAGTGTTTCAAATCTAAGAATTCTAAGAGAAGAGTACACACGGCATCCAGAAAGGTTGAACATCTGAGCAGGAATTTTAGGAAATAGCAGCATGGTTCTTTTTTACCTTCCTAAAAATGACAGGTGAGTTTTATATTAATCTACTCTAAGATGTCATCTAGTCACGCACTGGAGCTAGAAAATGATAATTGGATATAAAACTTATTTTTTCCAACGAGATTGAGCTCCGTTAAACTGTGCAGCCCTAGTACATCACTTTCTGAATCATCATATTCCCGAGAATTGGATTCAGTGGAGAAGTGCTATTTAATGACCTCCAAGATCAAGACTCTTTTGTGGGGTCGTTCGAAGATTGTACTTCTCTAGAAAATATTCGGTAGAGAATTCAGTTACCATGTAACGAAATAACATCTAGAATGTTAAAAAATGTTAGAGAAAGTGTTGATCAGAGACCCAATCACTGTTTGAAAATGGACAGTAGGCTATTTGAACATCGATTAATATTTGTTCAGAAACATGACCACTTAATGCACTTTAACCCTCACTTGCAATGAGTAATATAACACCGAAAGAAATGCCGAGCGGATTTTTTTTTATAGGAAATTCGTTAACAGAATTCCGAAACATCCAAAATCATTTATCACTCGACACCTAATGTCGTTTGAGATTTTTGAAGGTGTTGCCACCCCGCGTAGGAGGATGATCGTACACCCACGAATTTGCTACCAAAAGATGTCACCCTATAAATAAGAAACAAGCAGCAGACATGCTTGGTTCGAAGCATCAATGGAATGTTCTAATGCTCGACAAGTGCAACATAACTGTGTTCCTATATTCACCCCGTAAAGGAATTTCGGAGTTTTCAGTAAACTCTAGAGAAGTTTATATACGAGATTACACATCACAGCATCTCCCACCAAGCTAATTCATGCAGTGATAGTTACCCTCGATAACTTCAAAAATTATTTTTTGTAGAAACATTGCTCATGTTCAAATCATTCTTCAAGTATCTTCCATGGTTCAAAATATTTGAAATTGGCTTCTCAATTACGCATAGTCTATTTCTTGTTAAATTAGACGTTAAAAAATACGTTGTTTAGAAGTGCGCAGAAGTGGGGTTCAAAATCACGGACTTTTGCGGAGGGTGAGAAACAGACCGGTGGGCCGGTTACGTAAACGGAGTCAGCTAGTCATTAAGCTAGTAAATGCGTAGAAAGACTTGAGGGAAGATATTTGGACGGCTAGAAAGACGGAGCAAATTAGACGTGGAAATTGTTAAAAAGACGCGAGGTTAAAGACGAAATTTCCGAGGGTGAATGAAATTCTTGAAAGCATTGACCCTACCACCGATTCGTATATAAGAGTTGAGTCATTAGTTTGTTTGTATATATACCTTTGAATGTACCTGCATAGAATATATTAGGTGCTTTTGATTGACGTGAATTCTACCAGGTAATGTCATTGGCATGTTGAGCCTAGCTCTTATCCAAGTGACTATTCAGCAGTCTCGACAGTCCACCCCAAGAGGTAGAAAGTGTGATATCATCGCGCGAAGCAAGAACCCCTCTGAAGAGGTGAACCCACCAGCTTCCAGTTTGGGCCCCGTCTCCAAAGCCAGAACCGTCTGACTGGTAGCAGCGAAGCACTATTCAACCTCTACTGGCTCTGTAGGTCAGTACCCGAGTTGGTTTGAGACGCAACTCACCCGTCAGAGGGAATTCTTATCCATTCATCCGAATGCAGTCCCACGAACTAAGATAATCCCAAGATTGACGACTACTATTGATCCTGGTACGAGCACCGTCTAGCGGCCTGTACGTCCTGACTTACCGAACTCATATGAAGTCATTTGATTGATCCTGGCGTCAAGCACTAATGCAGAGCCATTTCATCGAGATCCACAAACCCTAAATTGCTACGCATTGATCCGGTGCCAGGACAGGCCGGTCGAACCGTCAAGTCCCGCTAAACCCCTGCTGCGACAGACTCCCTGTCACTGAGTTAATCAACCGGCTCAGCCCTCCATTCCACCAGAACGGCAAAACTAGGGCCCCATTCGTAGATGTTACACCATACAGGTCCAGTGACTGGCGCGAATGGCATTACGTTAGGCACCAAGACTTAACCCGGGACGAAACTAGGGTCCTAGTCCTGACAAGCGCCCCTATCTCGTCAAGATCTAATGCCTGGGGGCGCTTTAATTAAAACAAGCGAGAGTATAGAAGAAGTGTTTGGCATTTGACAATCAACAGACGAATGATGTAAAAAATCTTTATGTTTTGCCACTGAGAATCGCCACATTACGGTAGTGCAGTACGATTACAATTTTCTTGATTGTTTCGGTCTCTGAATGACGGAAATTCATCGTATATGATTTAATTTCAATTAAACATTTAAAAAATTTTTTTTTCATTTATTTTTTTTTATTTCCGCCATTATTAACACAAATGAAGTGTTTTACTTTGAACGATTACTATTTCACTATAATATTTGTATTTTCCAACTTTTCAGCCCGAAATGATACTAAATTATTATTATATATTATTAGACATAATAGTTTCCGTCTGTTTACAACCACGATTATTTTGAAAACAAACAACATGTTGAAATTTAGGAAGTTGGTATGAAGCTAACAGGATGGTAGATGTCAAGATTTTCTTCTATTTTTCACAAATTTTTATTTCCTACATTAGAATTTCCGTGCACAAAAATTATTCCTCTTTTATAAGTTAATAAACTATTAATGTAAAGGTTTTTATCATCATGAAAGCAATAGCATATGGGCCTATAGATTATAACAGGCATTTATAATCATGAATTTCATGATCAAGTTTTGATTTTTGGATATTTCGACCAATAAAATAATTTCGACAAACTTATATAATTTCCATTGATATGATAAACAAGCATAGGATATTAATGAATTTTCGCACCCAAGCTCCTGGCATGAAGTATGTGCTTGCTTTCAGGAATTCATTTTCAGCCAGTTACCCATTCATTCATATTTATCAAATGTCAAACCGTGGCGCTAAAAATACTATTCAAATTGTATAGAAAGTTTTAAACTTTCAACAAGAAAATCGGATAATGATTTCTTGAGAGGTGTTTTTTTATAGTTCGACTCTAGAAACCATTTATTTGGTGAAAACATTTACAATTTCACTGCACTTTCGAAGAAGAATTGAGGAAGGTATATGGCGAATGGCCCCATTTTTCTGTTCGATTTTTGTATGTATGTATTTCAAAACTGTGATAATTTCAAGGAAGATTGAATTTGCTTCTTCTTCACTCGGTCGATTTTAATCTATTGGTTGAAAAAGTGAAAAACTAAGATCATTGAATTAAAAATTCCAAATATTGAATGGCATGAATCAAATTTTGGCCAATTACAGGAAACTATTACATCATACTCGTTCATCCAAAAATGTGTTATTTTATAGTGAGTTATTATGTACCGCGAGAATTACCTGCTGTCAAGGTAATTTTGGAAACTGATTATGGATAGACTTGGACCACAAGTTCAAACTGGATGTTGGTTCAAGTACTGACAGTGTCGTAATATTAGCGGAGTATAAGTAGAAATATGATCACGTCCGCGCATTCCCTAGTAATAACTATAGAAACGTGAATTTTAAGTTCAGACGAATTTATATTTATAACGGTTATATATTTTCAATCAATATAATAGATATTGCCACAATTTACTCAGGTCATGACCTGAGTATTTCATGAAATAGAAAATTACTGCTAGTTGTTCTGCTGCAGGAAACTCTGATTGCTAGAGGATGTTATTGGTCTTGGTTGAACCGTACTACTTCAGTTCGTTCTAGATATTACTTACTACTTCACTTACTGTTTGATAATAGTTACACATGTAGATTTTTTCTGTTATTTTGATATCTCCGGCTTTTAAGTGAAGTTATTCATCCCGGACACGTCAACTAGTTCCCTTTCACCAGAAATCCCACCCTCTATATTATCTATTGATTTAATGAATATAGATAGTCGGTGATATAGAGGTACATTCGCTTTTTGATTGAAATCAGATATGAAAATACATATCCACTTACATGCACCGTGTTTGAGAAGCAGCTCAACAACTTTTATCCTATTCTTCTTGCAGGCTATATGCAAAGGAGTGAAACCATTTAAGGCTCGAGCATTGGCATCAGCTTGACGATCGAGCAATAGTTTCGCTACTCTTACATGCCCACAGTGAGCCGCCACATGAAGTGCTGTCAAGTAATCCACAGTAACTTCGTCCACGGGGGCTCGATGATAGAGAAGAATCCTTGCAGCGTCTACATGATCTCCCTGCGCTGCCATATGTAATGGTGCTAAACCATTCTGTAAAAAGGTATCACTTCAGAGAACATATCAAGAAATGAGGATATTCTAGAAATTATTGAAGACTAGAATAATATTTTCAATGATAAGTTTGTATGAATATAGGTTGATTCCAACTTGTATATTGAAATTTTTTTTTTCATCAACTGAGAGAAAGGAAAATATTACTACAATATTTGTCTAGTTTGTTTATTATGGTTATATTTGAGTAAGTTTTCTGCAAAATATAAAATTTTAAAATTTGTATGAATTTGTTCCAAATGTGGTAAACATTCACACCCAAAGTAACCAAAGGGGGATTAATATATATATATATATATATATATATATATATATATATATATATATATATATATATATCGATCTCCATCTTCAGGAAGGCTTCGTTCATCAAAAATTTGTTTGGGTCATTCCTCTAAATTTCTGAAATGTAAATTATGAGTTTTGTGTCTACTTTATGAAAGGTTCTGAAAACTTTCGCTTCATATATACATAAATATGTGTTTCTCATTGATATAAAACTAATACTTCTAGAAAAATATTAATTTTTCAGTTACGACAGCGCATACATACATGAATACAAAAATTTATTCATTTGTGCGGAAAATCCAAAAACGACTACAAAAATTATGAAATACCTAATTCAACATAAAAGCATTACATTAGAACTGTTCTGTGATATTTTCTAGATGTTGACCGCGCAGGAGTAATCAGTCTTTCACTATAAACTCATCTTATTAGTTCAATTTTTCATCAATTATATCCGTTTCGTTCCACGGTTAGTTTAGTTTTTTTTTTGTTTTTTTTTTACTATTTTGAAATAATGGACAATTGCAAATTAATTAATCTGGATGATTCATTTCGAAAGGTTTAGTGGGCTGTATTTTTGATGTAGCTGGCAAATACTTTTACTTCAAGGGCACTTGTATGTAGTTATCTTGATGATAAACCAGCTTTGTTTATCTAATATGATAAACCAACGAAAATGTTAAGGAATTAAAGTAAAACACTCGTATTACACTATGATAACAGCTATACTTCTTGGTTTACAACTATAATTCTTGCTTTACTGTATATAAACTAAGTCAAAGGTATGATTATTACACAAACAACAAATGTAATTAATTTGCCAATACTTTGGCAATTGACTGGATTACTATATTACCAATAATAACCGCGATAACTTGGACCCAGATGTCACAGCTACATACAACAAATTTGACTATGCGAATGATAGTGCTTAATGTAGCTACGGCTACATGCGACAAGTTTGATTATTACTCGAAAAATAAATGCATGATGTAGCAAGGGCTACATGCGAACACTTTAACTATTATGAATAATAATGCATGATGTAGCAAAGGCTACATGCGACCGATCACTTTGACTATTACGAATAATAATGATTTTACAGTATTTTCAAAGACTGAAACTTATAGGTGCTCGATGCATCCCTTCTAACACAAAAAAAGGGAAATAAACGAAATTGATTGAAAAGTCCATTTGAATGTGGACTGAAAGAATGAAGCAAATCTTCTTATTGGTTACAGAAAAATTATGAACTTAATGCAAGTAAAGAAGGATAGAATCAGTTTGTAATTTCGAATGCTGCATCATGTGATATCAACAGGCATAAATATATCAAAATCTTTAAATGTCTTTCCATGTTTTCTAATGCCATATATAATCATTAGAAAACCAATAATCTGAAGTGTCGAGTAAAACTGAACAGTTCGAAAAAAATCTCAAAACTGCTAGATCGCATATCAACGTGAGAAACCTAAGTATAGAATGACAGAGTAATTTCGAACGACAGAGCCGTCTCTAATGAGACCGAGCAATATCAATTAGATCTAATTTTGCCGTTCACTTAATTTCTCTGAAAGATTAAAATGCCCATACGAGTTTATTGAGAATTACGTATATATTCATATTTTTTTCTCATGTAAAAATTTTTTGGAATATCAGAATGGTGGATATATTTTTAAGTCATCAAATGGAAGTAAAGGTTTTTCCTTAGCATATTATTCAGTATTGATCATTATAGTAATCAAATAAATTATATACTGTGAAGGATTTTAATTTGAAAATTTTTATGACTATTACTATTGATATCAAATATTAATCTTTGTTTAAACATGCATGTACGAAAGTGCACAAACCGTTAACCTCACCTTAGAATAATTTGTTACTTAGGTTACCTTCAATTGAAGGATATTATCTATATGCTTTAAATGTGATTGTGCACTGACATTTCAAAATTTATCAGTCATTGTAAACAAATAATCAGGTCGAAAATAACAACTGCTTTAACTTTTCTATGTTTATTATAAAATGTTCCATATTTATTCGAATATTGAATATATGGAGGTTCAATAAAAATGCAGCAGGATATTCAATCGAAAATCCATTATATTCATCACTGTTCAGTTGAAGAAGTGCCGAAATAAATACTTTAAGAGTGAGAGAGAGAGAGATTTTTTGGTGATCCTCACAAACATTACATTGTTTTCACACGTCAAGATAAACTTTAATTGATATAAATAGAGTAAAAAGACAAAAACAAACAACAGTTAAATGACCAAAAATTACACAAAACCAATGTCATCCAGAGTCAAATAAAATATATTAACTGCCAACATCATCTTTATTTTATCCTTAAACTTAACAAGTGGCAGATTTTTCTTCCCACCGGGAAGTCTATTGTACTGAGACACCGCGCAAAATCCTGGACCCTGTTGGGATTTACTCAATCTTAGGAAGTCCTTCCTAATGAGCGATTTGTTCCTTATATCGTATTTATGCATGTCAGACTGTAGCAGATATTTGTCTGCATTTCTATGAACGTAAATTAAATTTTCTAGAACAAACAGAGATGAGAACGTGAGTATACCCAGATCTTTAAAGGTATTCTTACAGCAGTCGCGATAGCTCAACCCCCCCAAGATCCTGATCGCCCGCCTCTGCAGTCTAAAAACGAACTCACGGTTCGCCCAGTCTCCCCACAACAAGTTTCCGTATTTCAAATGAGTCTCTACCAGAGCAAAGTAAACAGTTCGCAACACATTTCCAGATAGGGAAAATGACAGTGTTCTCAGGGCAAAAATATTTCGGCTAAGCTCAACAGGTGACCTTCAAGGAAGTGCAGAGTCTACATGAACACCGAGGAACCTAACCGAGTTGACCGCATCAAGCGCACTGGTCTCAAAGTCAGTGCCAAGTTTTACTCTCGTTAATCAGCAAACCATTCGAAGTAAACCATCCGATGACAACTCAAATAATGTCACACGTGACAACTCAAATAAGGTCAGCGTGTCCGAGGCCTCTACTGTCACTGTTCCGTCATCGACAGATAGTGCCGCATTTTTGGAATATCGTCTAGTAAATCATTCATTGAAATGAAACACAAGATGGGACCCAAAATTGATCCCTGAAACACACCCTCCAGCCTGGTACCTCTGGCTGAAAAAGGACTCGACCATATTCAGTGCTGTCACATCAAAACCGTATTTCCCAAGTTTTATGAGAAGTTTATCATGAGCAACATATTCCAAAGCATTTGCCAAATGGACAAATGTGGCCAGGCGGTAGCCTTCATTTTAGAAGCAGGCGAGAGTGCAGTTGACGAAGTCAATAATAGCCTTAATTGCATTTCTATTCTTGTGAAATTCAAATTGTCGATCAGAAAGTAACTTATTATACTAAAAAAACTACAATTTGGAAATACATTACTTTTTCTAATATTTTCGGAAAAATAGGTGCAAGTGAAATAGGACGGTAGTTGTCAGTAAGCAACGTATGTATATAAATTGACGACTATTCAAACTTCATTATTTTCATTTTTCTGAAATGGGTATTTTCAAAAGTGAATTTTTTCATGTCAGTGGAGTATAATTCATTACAATGAAACATTTCAGAAAAAATCGACAATAAGAGTAAGAAATACTGTAATGGGTCCATCAAAGAGAACTTGTAAACTCTGGCAGTTGACAGTGGCCATATTGTTCAAGTGACATTTGTTAAATTGGCTGTTATTTATTCAGTCTGTTTTATCAAATTATCATTGACAGATATACTGTTCGACAACACGTGCAAAGGATAAATTTGTTTCACCAAAATGGGCAACGCTTCATGCTCCGTCCATTTTACAGTCGCCATAATCGTCCTACCGAGAGGACTTTTCGCAGTGTGGTGGATGAATTTGAGTTCATTGGTTCACTAAACACTGAACCAGTACCCGTGAGATGAGGGAACTCAAGATCTGGAGAAAACATCACTGCTCTCGATGAGAGTTTGTAGAAGAATCCGAGGCAGTCGATTTGGCTTCGCTCACAAGAACTCACCTTGCGAATTTTGCGTCGTGACTTAATCCTGCACCCGTCCAAAATTCAACTGACCAAGGAGCTGAAGGAATGTTTGCTTCAAAATTTTAATCTTGATTCAACGTTTGAGTTGACACCTTTTGTTAATCGTGATCGCATGATCGCTGGCGTCGTCAGAACTAGCAGAACCACACCTAAATTGCTTTGAATTGAATTCGATTATCAGCTCTGTTCCTTCAAACATTTTATATGGGCGTTTTTTTGTTGACATGGTTTAGTCAGATGAGTTCTACCTTCTTTTGAAGAAGTCTCAAATATGAAACCGCCCTGAATAATATATGATGTTTCTGTTCTTCTTCAAATAGATTAAATAGATTGAGTTTTTAGGAAACGGTTTCGCTGACTATTCAAATGAACTACTTCAATAAGTGGTTAGTGTGAATCTATCAAACAATTAATGTGTGCACTACGTTTTCTTTTTTGCCGTTGCTTACCTTCGTCTTGGAACTTATTGGTGCACTTTTTTCCAGAAGCATATCAACAACCTGTTCATGCCCACTTCTGGCAGCACAATGCAGTGGTGTTAATCCATCCCTTGTTTTAGCTTCAATATGTGCACCTTGCTCTAGTAATAGGGACACCATATTGCTCTTTCCCCATTTAGCTGCCACATGCAGAGGCGTGATATTATGTTTAGCAGAATAGTTGACGTCAGCTCCTTTCTGAATTAACAGATTGGCAATCGATTGATTACCATAATGAGATGCTATGTGCAGGGGTGTAAATCCTGATTTAGATGTAACGTCAGGATTGTGGTCATTCTAGAAAGACAATAATGAAAGAATTCAGATAACAGGCTATAAATAAATGAATTTTATGATTTTGATCGAACAGAGTGTCCCAGAAAATGTGTAACAAACTGATAGGTTGGATTTGTACTAATTAAACTAACACAATTTTTCTGCAAACCTGGGTCATAACTTTTTTAACTTCTGAGACACTTCTGAATTCGGAAAAAATAATTCGTGTTTTGCAACAATCCCAAAATGGCTGAAGGTATGTCGAGGCAACTCAAAATAGCCACTTGCTTGTTGAGGGTTAACTTTTTAGGTTCCTTGCAGACATTCTCAATGACGTGATTCAGAGGGTAACTTGAACCCCACGGGTACTTTCTCGAATTTTCTGACGAAATTCAAATTCTTGAAGATTATTCTTTGAAAATAGTACACTTAGTCGAAAGCCCTAAACATCAACGTTAGGTAGGAAATGTGCTTGTGCTCCATTAAGTAGAAACCATGAATTCACATTGAATAAAATAATGAAATTAAATGTAGAAAAATATTTTCACGATTTATTAATTTACAGCTATTATTTAGCCACCACTGTAGCTTCGTCTGGTAATCATTATGAAATAACTCTAAAAATTACATCTTTCTATCTTATGAAGCTATGGTTTAGACAAAAAATTGAAAAAAGTGGGGTACAAATAACAGTCAACTTTTGTTATACAAAAGTAAAAATATGGCTTACACTGTTGGAAGCGGTATATATTATAAACAGGTACAAGTAGATGTCAACAGATCTCCGTTGTTGAATAGTTTTGCTCAGTCAGGTATTTACTATAACTGTTCCGAATATATTTCCGCTCATTTGTAACCCACTTTCTGCATATTTTTACTTGCTTCGATTTCTCAAAATTGACTGTTATCTGTACCCTCCTTTTCCAAAGTTTTGGCTAAACCGTAGCTTCATAAGATGTAAAGTTATAATTTTTAGAATTGGTTTAAAATGTGAATCTGATGAAGTCACAGTGTTGGCGATCAATTGTTGAAAATTGATGAATTCTGAAATTTATTTTCATCAAGTAAAAATCGATTCAATTAGATACATAAAATTCACCTAGTCTCCGCACCTTGTCGCGATGGGGGAGGTTGTCACGACTAGGATCTTAGCTTCGTTGTGTTGAAATGGAGGGCTAAATCATGATGCCTAAGGCAACTGTATTTTTTGCAGCACAGGGCTTACATCCTTAAAACTGGCCTAACCCAATCGCAGATTGATCTTTCAGATTTTTGTGCCCAATGCCGAATGCGTTATCTAATCTACTGCGGTACCTCGTATGGACGCCCAATTGATGTTGGACTTGAGGAGGCGGTGGTCGATAGTCTCCATGCTACACTAGAGGTATAGAAAGGTATTTCATTCATATGAACGTGCGGAATTCTTGCCTCGGGATTACTCGAGAAATGCTTTAGATGGTTTAGTTAGCCTTGACGACCGATCTTGTCGTGACGATACGACCGTGTTAGTCTCGAGACATTTCTAGGATTTTTGGGTCTTGACGAGACAGTTTTAGATCGTTGATGCTAGAACCAGGATCGATTGAAGCATCTACTTTTGATATTTTTCCAGTTTCTTGAGTTTAATGCTGGGCTTTGTATATCAAGCCCCTTCAGCTTGTGACTGGCGTCCAAAACAACTCAACCAGTAGCGGTAAAACAGTGCTTCATTACTACCAGTTACGGGGTAAGTTTTTGAACTGAAGCCGCGACTGGTGGGTTCAACGCCATTATAGGGGTTCTCTCTTTGCGCTTTGATAATGCGTAACCTTATCCTATAACCTGATTTCTGCGTTGTGAAGAACACTTAGTCGTTATCTGATGAAAGATCCAGACTCACAAACCAGTAA
The DNA here is from genome assembly GCA_034642435.1 of Megalocaria dilatata. Classification (NCBI taxonomy): domain Eukaryota; kingdom Metazoa; phylum Arthropoda; class Insecta; order Coleoptera; family Coccinellidae; genus Megalocaria; species Megalocaria dilatata. The sequence continues at coordinate 94,887,966 of CM067854.1, read as the reverse complement.
CTGCAATAGTGATATTTACCCTGATCTAGAAATATGGCTTATGGAAGAATAGGCAAATTATCCGTTAAAAAATGGAGTTAGTTATTGCCCTTAAGTCTTTTAAAGAAGTATATTGTAAAAAGCTACATTTATAGGAAGTAATTATTACAAAAACGCCTTTTAGGGAGAACTACAGGACGAAAAAGTCGATCACCATATGTTCACTTGTTTATAGAAAATCTTTCTTAATGGTCTGCGAAACTTCTCGCGAACTAGCTTCTGTCTAATGATAAGTACTGTGAAGATTTAAAGTACTGTGGCTGTTAAGCCTACTCCGTAAATAGAAAGAATATTACACAACAGATTGGGAGTTCTTGTCATTCTATTCAGAAACCACCGGCAGAAGTGAAGTAGCTGACGGTACTCTTCCGGATTCAATGCCTGCACTCTTTGAAGTTGGTAAGGATAAAGCCGTGGAATATATGGAGTCCCCCAAAACTGACATGTGACTACATCTTTAAACAGCAGCCAGTCTGTGGACGGATGTGCCAGGATTTTCTCTATGCAGAATTCTTGCTTTTGCAGCAGTGTGTTGTCTCCGTACACCACTATTTTTTTTTTTTTAAGATCAAAATGTCTACGGACGGATGTGCTAGGGTTTTCTCTATACGAAATTCTTCCTCCTACAGCAGAGTATCATCTACGCAAGGCACAATTTTTTTTTGAAGATCCAAATGAACATAGACAATTATCTATTTCTCCAAATATTCTATGGTAAGGAACTCTCGATTTGGACAAGCACCAAAATAAAGACGATAAGCTGCTTTGCTATTGACCGATAAGGATACATATCTGCTTATTCAACTAATGTGTGCGGTTCCTTAGTTTTCTTTGAAGTTCAAAAAATCAGAATAATACACTAAGTAAAGGCAATTTGTTACTACACCATACATAAACACAACTTGTCATATATATTATATATATATAGTTTTGTTTTATCGCCATTTTGATTTATTTTTATTATAGAGTTTTCTTTTAAAGTTTAAGTATGAATTCTTGTTAGGTTACCCTTGTATCTAATTGAATGTCCTGTGTTTTTCCGTAATATTTTAATTTTGTAATTGAAAATTTAAATATTATTGATTTTGATTTGCTTTAATAGTTCAATTTAAATTTCAATCATTTAATTTTTTAAATATATTGAATCAAAGTAATCTGAATTAGAAATCTGTAGACTAAAAACTAATCTTATTACTAAAGTCTATGTTCTTATGCTAACTTGCGAAAATTTCAGTGGCGTTCAAATTGTGTACTTTGTGATATCGAATTACCTTTTTATATACGCCACTAAAAATATTTGAAAAATGCAACCGAAACTTCAATGAAATTAAGTCGCATCGGAATATTTTCAGCCATTTTGGAATTGTGGTAAAAAGAATAGTGAGTTTTTCTGTTCGCAGGAAATTGGTCCTTATTTTAATTAGTACTATCTTCCTTACCAGTTTGTCACCACCTATTAAAAAAGTTTAAATAATCTTACTTGTTGTTAATCTCTGAGTACCTACCTCTAATAAAAGCTTTGCTGCTCTAACGTCGTCTTTTTTAGCAGCGATGTGTAAAGCAGGAAGTCTCACTTTTCCCCTGGTATCATTTTCCAGCAAAACAGTGACTACCTTATCGTGCCCTTGCTGCATGGCAACGGCCAGCGGTGTGAATCCATCCTGTAAATCAGATTTAGATTTATATTGGGATGAAAGCTACGAATCACTTCCAAATACGAATCAGATATACAATGATGGACTACATCCATTCCGATAACAATTTTAGTGGCCTTATTGATATTTATACCACTAAAAAATCATTTTGTAGGTAATTGGATTATCAAAGAAATGATAACACATTTGATTTGATTTTATGTAATGGAGCTCATAAAAGCAGTGGAATGCTTCACATAAATATCCAAAAAAATGGGGAATAAATTAATTACATGACTATGAGTTCTCTCACTCCATATTTGTCGAGCTTTTGTCAACTAAAGTTTTCGAAAATTTTACTGCCGGCAATAGGATGGATATTACCAATTTTTTTCAAATATTTATTTGATCTAACATTCCAAGTAGGAGAATTATAATATACTAGCTTTTTACCCGCGGCTTCGCCCGCAGTGGAGTCATTAAATAAGTATGAAAGATAAAGGGTAAGGGTATAATAATAGTAAAACTTCATTACTGAAGTAGCTAAATTTGACGATTTTTTGACAAACAATTGTTTTATCTTTCGTAAAAAAAATTTTTTTTTAAATATAAAGTACCCTATGTTACTTCTAATACCTTCAAGAGTATATGTACAAAGTTTCATGATGATCGGTTCAGTAGTTTTTGCGTGAAAGCGTAACAAACAAACTTACATTCGCATTTATAATATTAGTAGGGATGTTGAGGATATTTGCATTTTCAATTTGAAATGATATTAGTTTTATTGAAATATCTTTTTGAGGTATCGCTATAACTCAAACACATTCTGTAGTGAAAATCAAAAAAGTTTAGAAAGAGTTCTATAAATTACTGGTAATTGCTAGAACTCATTTAAATGTTTAATTATGATAAACTACTAACTAGTATGCCATAAAAGAGGTCTATACATATATATCACTCAAAGTACACTGATGATATTTGTTTTATCAACATTGTTTTCCAAAAATCTTTGTTATGAAGTTTTTCTTTTCACTTTTGTCTTGTTCATCTTTAACTGAGAAGCCACGGGGGAAATAATTATGGAAATTAGGTCTGTAGGTTCAAAACTTACGCGATCACACACAGATATGAAATATAAAAGAATTTACTGTTCTGGGATTGACTGAAACCAAATTTATACACAATCAACTCTAAATTCAGCCAATATTCAACGAAATGTCCATGTACTTGAAATATATTATTTACTCAAACTTTCTGTAACTATGAATATGCACCAACTATTATATTTATATCATCGAATATAATCCATTGGTTTGATTTTGAATTATAATTTTTACAACGAGTATAATTGTTGAGGCTTTTCTAAGAGTATTGGAAAAAGCTTTGAAATATACGTAGAGATAGTTAGGAACAATAATGCAACTGCTCCTGTGACTTCCGTTTGGTTAATCTCAAAATATACAAATTTAATGTTTTTACTTTGCCGGTTAGTTAGATCGAGAAAATCACGTGTCAAGTTAATTGTATTTGGATTTTTATTGCGGAAAGTATTGGGTTGTTCGAAAGGTAATTTCGTGTAATGATTAAATATTTTTTCGAATTATATATTGATCATTCTAGTCCAAAACATTTTGCCATCTTACTGGTAGTAACATGATTCCAGGCGCATAACATTTTTAATCTTGCTGGCAAAAAAACTGATCCAGGTGATTTTTCAAATGAATTAATTCGGCTGATCTGTAAATAATTACCATATCTCATACTACTTATTAATGATAGGTGATTTTCGGCCTATTCTTTTAAAGGTGAGGTTTTACCGTCCAAAAAATTTTGCAATGAACGAAACAAATAATAATCCGAAGGCGCCAGATCTAGAGAATATGGTGGTTGTGTCTGTATATCCCATTCAAACTGTAAGAGCTTTTGGCCAAACTTGTCCGAAATGTCGCATTATCTTTGTGAAACTCTACACCTTTTTTTTGATCAATTCTGGCCTTTTATGTTGAAGTGCATCATTCAGTTTGTCCAGCTGATGACAGTAGACTTCCGAATTAATTGTTGTGTTATCCGGTAAATGCTCAGAGAAAAACGATTTCTTAAAAACCCCACCAAACAGACAGCATCATCTTTTTTTGATGGATATTGGCTTTCGAAATGCTTGGAGCCGGTTCATCTATGTTGCTCCATGAACTCTTGCATTTGACCCATTTTTTGTCCCCAGTAATGATGCGCTTCAAAAATGGATCATTTTCGTGACGTTTGAGAAGCGAATCATAGACGTCAACGCGACGACACAAATTTTTCTCCGTGAGAACATGGAGAACCTATATATCGAGCTTCGAGATTAAACCCAGGCCTTTCAAGTGGCCATAAACAGTTGAATTCCACGAATTTAACCTTTCACGTGTTGTTAATCGCCAATTTGCATCAACTAATGCCTTTATTGTGTCTTTATCAGCTTCAACCGGCCTTCCGGAAAGTCGTACATCTTCGACATCAAACTTGCCTAATCGAAATTTTGTAAACCAGTTCTGGCACTGTCGTATAGTCAACACATCTTCTCTATACACATCGGTTAATTCTTTTCTGGCTGGGACAGCATTTTTACCTTTTCTAGAGTGAAAAAGTAAAAAATAACGAAAATGCTGTTTATTGCTTTCCATATTCAAAAGGGCCACAACCAATAAACCACTACATAGAATTGATTGAACTTTTTCACACAAAAGCCTTGCTCTATCAGATCTCAAAACATATAATGATTATGAGGCTGAAGTGTGAAGTTGGGATCGAAAAATACAACTAAATCCTTTGTCGCAAAAAACTAAATTACTTTCCAAACAACCTTAGAAAAATAATTAAAAAAAAAATTTAAAGTACATGTAGTTTTTAAGCAAAATATATTTTATATCTTATATTTCGGCTCAGTAAATTTTCAATTTTGTTTTCGTGTTCAATTTTGAATTGTTACAGTCATCAGATTGTTGAATATTTTCATGAACTACTAGTATGATGGCTTATATTTTTAATTGAGTATTTTATGCTTCTTATAGTTTTTTCAGGTCTTACACTAGTTATAAGGGTAAGCCATCTAGAATTTGCATCACTTATGCTTAGAAAAAACATCCTTTAAAAGAAATTATAATAGATATAGTTAAAATCCTTTCAACTTGTAATAACGAAACAATGACACAAATCTGGTTCGTAATTCGCTGATAGATTTGATCATTAACTTTGTCAAATCCAAAGATCAAAAAACAAATCAACGAAACAGAATTTTAATGAAATGAATCAGGGAAACAAAACAATGTCTTTGAACTAACAATAAAATCATTATAACAAAAGCTGATAAAGGAAAGGCAACCGTAGCTATATTCAAGAATATGACAAAAAACCTTCAGATATTTTGAGTGATAACACAACTTACTGCCAAACTTATGAGGGTCCAACCGAAAGTATTCGAACTAAATCTAATAGAATCATTACAAAATTATATAGAGATAAAAAAATTGGAGAGCAAACGTATAAAATACAATACTGTTTTATGTCCTAAGATTTACTTCCTACCAAAAACTCATAAAGAGAATAACCTACTAAGACCAATAGTCACATTCATTGGAAGCCACTTATATGATCCTAGTTAATTCTTAGCAGAACTTCTAAACCATGCCTTTGAGAAAGATAATAGATACACAAGGAATTAAATAATAAAGAGAGGTTTTCTCTTGATAGAAGGATTATTAAAAAAATTTAAATATCGTACAGATTTGATGATTAAAAGTAAAACAACTTAATTTCCGCTAATTTATTTAATTTCACAACAATTGTTTCGTTATGACAACATGACTTCGTCAGGTGAGTATGGTACCATTTTGGTACACGTCAGTGCCCTGTGATGTCCAATGATTGCAAATCTGTTATGCACTTATATTCGCTCTGTGCAGGAACACTTAAGTATTTAGCATACACTAGCGCCATCTAATACACGCAAATATACATACATGACATAACCTAGCAAGTCAGTTCAAGCAAAGAACTGAATTACCGATTTTTAAAAACGTATAAAATCTTTCTCATGCTCAGATGGCGTTACTGTCTGATAAATAGTTTAGTGTTCCTGTTCAGAGTGAAAATAAGTGAATGGCAGATTTGCAATCGTTACACATTACAGGGCACGGGCGAAAACAAACTAAATTCTATTAGACTGGATCCCGATTGATGAAATAACCTTAATGGGATATTAAAGTTGATTAGATTATATTTTATGAAAGGTTATGCTATTATTTCTAAATGAAGATATAAACTCACAAATGAAAGTAGCTCAGCATTTGGAAAACTTCAAGAAATCAGTGAAACCAATTTAATAATTAGAGTACTAATGCACCAAACCTGCCGACGTAATGTCAGCATATATCATATTTTTCATTTCACTCACCTCTGTGGATAGGCTCTGGTTGGCACCGTTTGCCAAAAGGAATTTAACAACGTTATCGTGATTTTCTTGCGCAGCCATGTACAGTGGAGTGAAGCCATTTTGGCTTTGTACGTTGACGGAAGCTCCATGTTGAACTAAAAGTTTGACAACTTCTTCTTGACCCGCGAGAGAAGCTATATGAAGTGCTGTGTTTCCTTTCTTTGTTGCAGCATCAACGATTGCTCCTCTTTTTAGGAGCTCCTCGACTATTTCCACATGCCCGTCTTTTGATGCCAAGTGGAGTGCATTTAGACCATTCTGGAATATAATATCATACATGAGCAAAATTTCATAGAGTCACAAAAATTTATTCAAGAACTAAAATTATCTGCGTTATATATTGAGCTTGTTCGGTGAATACTATTTGGTAGTTGATCCTAGTTAAAAGGAGTTCTTAGAGTTATGTCTTACGAACGAAAAATACGAATATTTACATATTTTTGTCAGTACAGTTACAACATTTCACCTCATCTTCGGACAGCTGAAAACAAACAACAAGTACTGGGTATTTTTGCACAACAGGTGGAGAGAGGGGTCAGTGAAAAAGCTGGTTATATTATGTGATTTAAATATAATAGTGAATTTTTCAGATTTACATGGATCCGATAGACTCACTGATCAAGTATTCGAAATCTAATTTAATTTGGTCCGGCCGTCCTTTCGACCGTAAAATCTCTAACTTTCGAACGGAAACAGCCAGAGACTTGAAACTTCCAGAGTAGATTTGAAGCCTAAATATCTCGATTGAGTTCGGTAACGGATGAAATAGATTCAATGGATTCGCAGTTATTGCCATTTGAAAATAACGTTCAATTGTTATAATTTGAACATTTGTTTCACTTTTACGAACGAGAACAAATGAATTTTCTATGCTGGAGAATATTCTGCAGTCAAAATTCTAACCATATGCTTCAAAACCAAACATAAAACTTCTCTTCTCTTCTCATCTGATCTCTCTCAAGTTAAGTTTTATATAAAAAACATTACTTTCTAGAAACTTGTTTATATGGTATATTGTTGAGTCTCATCATAGAAATATTCAGAATTGTGGTTCAAACTAGAAAGTACATTCCGAATGTGTCTATAGAGAATACTAAACTATTCTTATTTTAGTTTCACTCAAGATCGACGGGTAATTCCAACCACAAATTCCCCAAGTATAATGTCAGTCAGTATAAGGCTTTCGTGTCAAAGCGCATCCACTGAATAAAAATCAGTTTACGTAATAAAAGAAGAGCCAGGTGTGTTCAACAGTATAATGTGAGTCATGTGAACATAAAATAAACCTGTTAACTGTTTCTGGTGTTATCTACCAACTAGTACCCGAGTGATATATTCATCTCAAATAAATTACAGTCCACAATTCAAGGTGGATAGATCTCCGTAAGATCTGCCTATATGTTGAAGAACTTAATATTTCCACATCAGATACTGTGAGATGAGTTCTGATAGTCTGAAGTCGGACTGCAAGAAAAATACCAAATTCATTCATGCTTCTTCTTCGATCTAAATTCAATTCAAATCTGTAGGCAGCATACTTTATATTACGTAAAGACCTGTACACTTTTATAAACTGACTTCACACAGATTGGATACAAGGCACAACATCCCTTTTTAGCATATCATCCTTTCCAGTTCGCTTACTAGATGCATTTTCTTCAGAGAACGAGCGCTTCAAGTTTCGATTTATAATTTCCGCGTCCTTTTATATGGATTCTTTTTTTTTTCACCATAAGGATCATCGAATAGAAAACAGGAGTACATCTAAAAAGTTACATTGGTGACTCCAACATGGTCAATTTTGAACAATTCAAGCCCACCTCAATGTTCAATACGTTTTTCGCCATACATCAGTATTTATAATGAGTGTATGTTTGCGTCTATCCATGTCCAAATACTCCAGACAACTTACTGTCCCTTGGTATAGTAAATTCATGTGTGCTTATGCGGAGAGCAATCACGGCTCACACAAATCCATGTATGGAGAGACCTATAGTATCTCGGAACATTCTATCCTAAATTATCGCAGGGCATCTACATCACTCAGCAAGAAGTAGCATAAAAGCATTACGGCTTACAGCATGGACAACTATGGAGGTTAACCAAAGCAACTGTATCTCTTCTTCTCCCATTTAAGCTTCAATTTCAAGTCACGTCTACTTCACTGGCAAGAATCTTTTCGCATTCATACATTTTCGACTATACAGTTCGTCTATGACTACGGCTTCTATTCATTTACTCATACTCATACTATTTATTCATGCTATTATACAAAAGTATTTACATATATCAAACATCCATAATAAGTGTACAAGTATATAGAACAAACACTATATAACTCATTGTACAATGTACTTTGATTGGTATTACACCAAGTTGAGTTGAAAGCACTGAAATTCGATAGCGAAGCTCATCAATCAAGCATTTTTGTAGTCCTGAAAAATCTTCAAGCATGTCCAACCAATAGCTCCACGATCTTCCGCCTGAATGAAGGTATAGTTGAGCATCTTATGGAATCCGGCAACCTGTTGAGAAAACTGACACCCATTTGTCTCGGTCCAGTGAGGCATCTTGACAATCTTGCATAATTTGGTACCAGTCTAGAACTATTTCTTGTGTCATGATTATGGATGTCACGATGTGTTCTATATGTAGGGTGTTTTTTTGGAGTGATAGAACATTCGATAGGGATAACCGTAATTTGACAGAAGGTAGACACCATGTTGTTTTGACATTTCTGTTCAGTAACCGTTGACAAATAATCATGGAAAGACTCACGTCACAACAACGTTTACAAATTGTTGAAATTTATTTTCAAAATCAGTGTTCTATTCGCCAAACTTATAGAGCACTTCGTGAAATTTATGGTTTACATAATAATTCATCAGAGCAGCATATTCGTCGAACTATCGATAGATTTCGGACAACATTTTCCCTACTCGATGCAACAACAACAACACAAATAACTGTACGAGCAGAAGAAAATATCGCTGCTGTAAGTCATAATGTTAATGATGATCCTGATTTTTCTATTCGCCGACGTTCACAAGTTGGATAAGCGTTGTTTGTTTGCTGATTGGGCCTAGAACAGCTTGAAGTTGATCCATTTTTTATCGTTAAATTGTGTTCAGTGATGAAGCTCATTTCTGGTTGAACGGCTATGTAAACAAGCAAAATTGCCATTTATGAAGTGAAAACAATCCTCAAGAAGTTCTGCAGGTTCCATTGCATCCTGACAAATGTACTGTGTGGTGTGCTTCACACGCTGGAGGCATCATCGGTCCATATTTCTTTAAAAACGATGCTGCTAATGTTACAGTGAATGGTGCTTGTTACAGATCGATGATCAATAATTATTTGCTTCAAAATTTGAATGATATCGACCCAGAAGTATTTTGGTTCCAACAAGATGGTGCTACACCTCATGCCGCTACCGTAACAATTGATTTATTGAAAGAAAGATTTGGCGATAACATTATTTCGAGAAATGGTCCAATTAATTGGCCTCCAAGATCATGCGACATAACTCAACTGGATAATTTTCTTTGGGGTTATGTCAAGTCATTGGTTTATACTGATGAACCAGAAACAATAGACGCGTTTAAAGCCAACATAACTCGTGTTATTGATGAAATAAGGCCCGAATTACTCGAAAAAGTGTTCCAAAATTGGTCTGGTCGAATGCGGTTCCTCAGAGCTAGTCGTGGTGAACATATGCCGGAAATTATTTCCAAAACATAAATGTCATAAAATTATTCTTCAAATAAAAAAACAAATTTTGCTTCAATCTTCTTTTTCACTGTCTCCCAATAATCATTTATTTAATTTGATATAATAAGTTTATGAGTGGACAACAGATTAATAAATTGATTCTGAATATCCTTTAGATGATATGCACTAAAAACCTAAATAAATACTTGTGATCCAATATGAGAATCATTACAATAATCCAGATATTCTAAACAGCCTAAATGATTTCATTCTATTAATTTTGAACTATTATTATTATAAAGAAGTCTAATTACTATAGAATTATTTCAATTTAATGTTGATTCTCGTAATAAATGATGAATTGCAATGGTTGTTGAGAACACTTAATAGCATAATCAATATACAAAAAACGATATCAGGACATTTATTTGATAAAAAAGACTTGATAGCATAATGTCTGAAACATGTAGGTTTCAATGAGTGAATAATAATTTTTTGCAGAACCTTCACAGAAATATAGAGAAAAACAATAGTAAACATTGTGCCATAAATATTTAAGGGAAAAGATTTCAATTTATATTATATTAGCTCGGCTAGGAATATCAAACAATGAATGCAAATGAGATTATTTTATTCAAGGCAGAGTGATTTTTGAATGAATTAAGAAAATTAGTCCTCCTTTTGTTATATTCAAAACATTGAATTAAAAATGATCAACCAAATTAATATATCTTTTCGTGGTATCGCTCTCTCGTTAAGTACTGATTCTAATATATATAGAGGAATTAACTTTTGCTGAATATAACCTTAATATATTTGTCTGTTGAACAAATTTCTACTCACCGCATTGCTTGTGTTTATGTCAATGTTAGTTTTGAGATATTCTAATACTTTTTCTAGTTGGCCATTGCGTGCTGCCCGCAAAAAGGACGTATTTCCATCAGACTGAAACAAAGAAATGATTAAGTTTTATTGTTCACTTAATGTTACTGAAGAGAAGTCGATGACAATATGTGTAATACTCATACTGAAAATCTATGATTAGTATAATGGAATACTCCATCATTTTCATGCTCATATTATTAACATACATGGATTTGATCCCCTTGGTTATTGAATATAAAGAAAACTCAGCTTTCCTTTTTATCGTCTTGAAATAAGTGAGTTAGTCTTCGAACGAGTGAATTACCAAAGCAACCACTTTTCTGTGGGGTATTGAAGTAGACACTAAGGAAAATTATACCGAAATAGTTTCAGCTTCAAGCTTTCAATTATATAATTAGCATGATAAATGTATCTCACATGTATCGATATTCTGAAAAATATTTTGTATGTGGAGGTTAAAAACGTAGGAGGAATTTTTTTAAATTTCCTAAATTAAGCCTTTCGAGACGGGCTTATTTTCTGAAGTCGTGCCTCACAAACGGGAGTTTTCAGAGCTTCCGCATGCGACTTCCGCTTTCGCTCAGAGTATTCGAGGGCCGTCTCTAATGAGACGGCCCTGTCGCAACTACTTTTGATGTATGGAAAGTACTCAGCATGGTAACTTCGCGTTTGTCTGGCCATTTCAGATCTGACAGATTTTCAGAAATTCAACTTCGCCCTTTTTCAATTTGAATTTGAATGGCAGCATATTCTGCTTAACTGTGTCGCATGCATTAGTTTGTTTTGAATACAACAGGTTATATAAATTTGGGTCTGTATACCAATTGTCTGGATATAGTGTATGGCTAGCATTAATGTATTTTTCTATCAAAGTCGGGACAATATTTCCTGATATCCTAACATCATCAGCTTCATTCTTGATATCAGTACCGGAACCACAATATATTATAAAATTTAATATGTATGCTGTTTCACAGTCACAAAGATCAAAAAACTTGACCGCAAATCTATGCCTCCTTTTTCACGCAAAGAAACACGATAGACGCGCGAAAGAATACTAAGTTAAGGTGATTCAAACCAGGCGATGTTCTAGTCGTTTATTGATAACATGTTTCGACAAGAAACACCATTCTATATAACTAGAATGGATTTTTGTCACACGTTACAAGAAAAGAAAGCTCTCAATGCCAATTTTTTAACATGTATCCATTTTATCGATGAGGTCTCATTTCCGCGACAAAAAATTTTTAATTCACAAAATGCATACTAATAATAATTAATAAGTCCATAATTACTTTATAACAGCATAGGTTATAACTTCATGATTTTTAAATCAAAATATTCCGAAAACGGTACAGAGTATCGAGTTTTAACGAGAGAACCTTTTTGGTATAAAATTTACTTTGTACGAACCGTGTAACTAGCGTCCTCTATGCGAGTCAGATGTAATGAAAAATTCATGAGTTGTACCACCACCTTCCAAAACATATCCATATAAAATTTCATAACAATGTTGCCACTAGTTTCGGAAAAATCGTAAAATATGTGTATGATTTTTTCTTCAACGCCCTTCATCTTGAATAAGGATGACATTGCGAGAATTTTTCACTAAGCAAACCCGATTATTTTTCAGGTTTCTACTTATCCTAGAGACGGGGTCACCTTTCTCTGAAACACTCTGTATAAGATAAAAACTTAAAAGTAGAGTCATTTTCAAGACCCTCGGATACCGGATTAGATATTATAGATTCTAGCAAAGACAATGTATGATGATTCAGAGTACATTATTGTTGACTATGATAACATTCTGAATAAGTACTTCCCTCGATTTTGTTCAATTTATTTTTCACTTCGTTAATATAAGGATATTTAAAAGTAGTGCATTCAGTGTATATATCACATCTAACTATATGCATCTCTCGGACATATGAAAATATTTTCGATCAAATGAACTACAATAGTGTATGTAATTACTGGTTCTGGAAAGTATTCTTGTTTGAATAGTGAAACTTTTTGATTGAAGATAATTTTTAGCCACTTTTCAGGCGGTTCTGAAAAATTGAAACGAATAAACGTTTTTGAAATTACATATTCAGGGATTTCTTGGAAATTAAAGGGGTGCCCTGTCGGTTCTTTTGTAATTTTGTCTGAACACGGTACACAATACAGAAATGATTTATATAATTCACAACGCGAACAGAACTATGGAGTACTTTACATTATGTATTCACAAAAATTATTTTTACAAGCGTTAAAGTCAAACATTCACAGCATGCCCCTATCATTCGATATATTTACAAATTGTGTCAATTGTGTCTTTGATAATGTATCAACCGGTATATAAGGTTTCACCATCGTATTATGTCATAAAAAATATCAGAAACTGATATATCAACGGTTAGTACAATATTATCTTCGAATCAAGATAATTTAATTGAAAAGTGTCTATCTATTTGAGAGCCATATATCTAAATTTAGATTTAAATAAATCAAGAAAATGGAGAAGATATTATGGATAACGATTCTTCTCAAATATAACACAATTTTTAAACCGAATATTATTCACGTACATATCCGTCAAAGAATTAGTCTTTCTGAATTCTTCTGTAATCGAAAATGATGTCTAAGTCTTTGGGAATAAAATCAAAACTTCAATTCCAGTTGTCGAATTCAGAAATTATTTCCATTTGCGGCTAGATACCCTTTGTCAGGCACGCGCGACTTACAACCCCTGAGGGGTATTCACCCTAATATATAATTTATGCACTACGTCATTCACTGCAAGACGGTTTTCACCCCTCTTACTCATCGAATATGGGCCGGCAAGCGTAGCAAGATAGTTGAATCGATATCTATCTTCCTAATTTAATTATTTATATACTGATATATAAAGGATTCCATATTACAAGTATACAAGATATCGGGATTTAAACTCGGATAGGATTCTAGAGGTCGAGATATGTGAAAAACTTCTTATCAATCTGCCTCCTAGAATGCACCCCTAGGAAATTAGAACCCTCTTACCGTCTCCCCCAAGAAACCCTTTTTTGCCATTGAAATTGGGCAGATATAAATAGAATTCATTATGTGAGAGTATTTTGATGAACCATATTATTCAGTAATAACAAAATAATAATTTTCACGAGAAGCAGAGATCATTGTTGAACTTTCTTAAAATGACTTCTTATTCTGAGCTGGTGATATGTATTTTCAATAAAAAAAAACTTTCAATTATTAAAAAAAAACACTTGTCTGAAAGCGTTCCGACTCACCGTTCTCGAGGAAAAAGGTTTTTTTTTCATACAGAGCCACTGACTTTTTATCCCAAATAATTTTTCTCAATAGTTCTGTCACCTTGTAACTGTCGTCGGTGGAATGCATCGGATCATAAAGCCTTTATTTGTTGATAATGTTGCTTCATCATGCTTTCGACTAAGTGTAACTTTCTTCTTCGAAAATGTTTGGAGAATCTTATACATGGGCTTAATTTAAATCATATCACCAGCTCAAGAATTAGAAGTCATATTAAGAAAGTTCCTTTACTATCTGCGCCAGTGGTAGAAATAGGTATTTTTTTATCGCAAAAAACTTTGGCTACTCAAAAAACTCCGCATATTGAAGTTTATAAGTGTTCGCCGAATTTTGTTGACATAATCGACAAAATACAGATTTTCTGGATGTCATGATAAAGGAGCTCCAACTACCCAGGAGCACATTTCAGGATATAAGGTTTTCTGCATATCTTGGCTTCCGAATTATATTCCGAAAAATATGAACATTAAATACTGATACCTTGTTCCGATCTATTGTAAAAGAAGCTGGATGCTATCTTATATTATATTTACCAGATATTCAATGGAACCATCATAGCCACGGCGATTTATGAAGCATTATTTATCTGTTTATTATCGATTGAAAAAACGATATATTTCGCCAGAAGATTTATTACTTACGCATCAAAATCCCGGAATTCTGTCCATTCCTTATTAGGAATACTAATTGTTCTTCACAAATTCCACTATTATTTTAGCGTTGACTGATTTATATATCTTTGGATAAATGCGTTAAAATATTCCATCATATGAAAATGAATTCAAATATATATCGAACGTCTTGGCGATATGTCGACTTGTTCTAGAGAGGGAACAAAATTTCGAATAAAAGTATCTCTGAAATATAAACATTGAATATTTCAGAGGGATTCAAAGAATACTGCATAATTCTAAAGATTCAATCATTAAAAAATAATGAATAATTCAAGAAAACACGATATGACAATGATATATTATATCATAATATTCTTGAACATAAGAAAGAGTAGAATATCCTGTGACCTTTATAAAATGCTATGTATCTTTGAAAGGCCGTCGGTTTGGTGGCTAATTGTACTTTTTTTCAGATACAATTTTTGGAATCAGAAAAGTCTCAAGTTCTTTGATGTTATATACTCACGAGAAATGATTTCTTCAACTTGTTTTCGTGGTAACAGAATGACTTTATTTGGAGCATTTTTTTTTAAACTATAGTTCCGAGGTAGCTCGGATCATCATCTGCAGATATTTGAAGTATTTATGCAGGCTACGGTCTAAGTGCGAAAGAATTATAAGAGGTCAACAGATATTATTTAACTATATTGAATATTTAAGAATCACATAGATCAGTATACTAATTAACTACATCTGGATTATTTTCAATATGGACTAATTTTATATTTTCAACATATTCCAAATACACTGGCGATCATAAAATTGGGTTCATCACGTAATTTGAAAAAAAAATATTAGAAATATATTTTTTAATACCATTTGGGATGTTTTGATCGTGACCGCTTGTTTAAAAATGTTGTTGTTCCGATATGTGTCTGAAAAAACATATAATTTCCTTTAAACCTTTCTCAACATATCATTTCGTTTCAATTCACTTGTCAGCGCGAAAATTTGTTGTAAGTTTCTTCAGTGTGCAACGAGTATTTCAGCATTACGAAAGAACTGGTGTTCTCACAAGAAGAACTAGTTCATACCGAGGAAGAACTATGACAGTTGGAGATGACCGCTTTTTCGTGTCTAGTGCTTTAAGAATCCGGATGGCCACGATAGTTCACCTTCGAAATCAGTTTCAAGAAGTGAGAAATGTAAACAAATATGGGTGAGTAGACAGTTAGGAAGCGACTTCATACTGCTGGATGATTTTCTCGAACAGGTCCACTGGACCGCTGCCTTCACGTGAACAGTAGAATGCAAGGTTGAATTTAGCACAAGTATACTTAACTTGGATAATGGAGGGTTCAAAGCGCGTATTGCTTTCCGATGAGTCGTGATTTTATCTTATGGGCGTCGGGTAGACGTTTGAGAGTATGGGAACGACAAAGCGAGAGGTATGCCCGCCCAAGCGTGTTTTGCTGAGGGACTTAATTTGGTGGAAGCTCACTTATGACTAATGAAGTATAACTTCTGAAGCTTGGACGACTTTAGTCTTTATCCAGATTGAGACTTAGACGGCTTATAGATACAGCGATTCTAGAAGATCATCATTATTGTTAGAGAAGATGCAGCTATGTGCCAGCTCCTAGAAATTCTCCTAGACATACTGATGCAGAAATGGGACAATATTCAGCAGTATGTGATCTTAAGTCTGATCCAAAGCATGCCTGCTTGTTTGCAAGTTGTTATCATAGAAAGAGCAGTAAATACTCGCTACTGAAGTTCTTAAATATTTTTGTTTAACATGAGCGCATATCGAATAAAACTTCCAATAAGGATTAAACAAAACGGCAAAAGTTTTTCTGATTCAAGTGATCATTATAAGATCATCTCATGAAATTGGTACAACCGAAAAAGTAAAGAATTTCTGAAATAAATTCATATTACGGGATAACTCTAATTTTATTCAGGGCAGTGGAGCAAACCTTTTGATTCCAAATTTGAAATGAAATTTTTATAGGGTTTATTGCAGGAAAATCCAACATTTTTCTGGGCAATGGGTTGCCAATGTGAACGCTGGCTTGTTTTTTGTGAAATTCATTTTATATTCATAAGACATAACCACAAAAATAATTTCACGAAAAATAAATAAACTTATTTTAATGAAAATAATCTAAATATGATGAACTATGTAGATCAAAATCTCTCAATGAATTTAGAATGCATTTCTTGACTTCTCTTTACAAAACCCACATTTTTGAACACTTGCGTTTTTCTTATATGAGATGTTATATACTATGATACTCCAGATCTTCCGTTAAGATCCCTCAGAAGCTTTTTCTGCTCATGCGAATTAGAAGTTCAGTTGTGTTCTCGTAAGGATTTGTTACTGCGATCTTACGCCACTTTAGATCACAGCACTGTTAATTTTCAACCCAACAGTGAAATGGTGGCCGAAACCCGTCCAAGTAGAAAATTTATTTTCTACTTGACAGAACTTGAACACGGGACCTTTCGGCTTCATCCCAAGGCTTTCACCACTGAGCTATCGACCCACATACCTTTATCGGAACCTGCTTAAATACTCGTACCTATTGTTAAGCTTTCATCAATCTGAAGCTTGGATAACACCACGAAAATGCAGTCACAAAAAATAAGTGAACTCTGTTTTGTTTGGTAGAAAAATAATATCTTGAAACTTGCTTTAATTAAGTATCAAGATAGATGCTTCTGACATCTGGCTCTATGAGACCCATTTGCTAGTACACGTCAAATCGCTGAATGTTTTGGAGCAGGAGGTAAACTTATTACTATGTCTGCTCAATATCACCACATTAATCACGATTAATGATAATAATAATATAATCGCGATCATGCCTACCTAGTCGTATGCATAGATATACACAAGGGTCCTAGAACAGTAAAACGCCGCCTTGCAGGGCTACGTCATAATAAGTTTTCTGCTGAGATTCATACAGGACTGATGAAGTAATGGTTTAGGGGAGTGTTGCCTATTGTAGACGATCACCATTTATCTTCATTTGAGATGGTATAACAACTGTGTTGTCACGTTCTTTTCAAAGATAACGCAGGTTTCCAACTGCTTAAAGAACCGTGGACTTTCTCCAAGAAGGAGGTGTTACTGTTTTGCTATGACCACCCCGTTCAACGTATTTAAATTATATGAAACATGTGGGGATATTAAAGATAGGGGATAATCCTCCACAGGCTTCGACATAATCAATCTAAAAAGTTCAAGTTGCTTGGGACGAGGCGCTTCAAGTATATTAAAAACTACCTCCGTTTGTAGATGTGAACATTCATAGTTATACAATTGGTTGCGAATGATAACGTTATATTTTTGATATAAAATTACCACATTGCCAAAAAACCAAGTTGAAGAATTTATTCTTTCTCGGTTTAACACTGTTGACGTCACTTAGTTTAGGATGCTTTTACGTATGTATAAAATTTTTACGATCTTCCAGAAAATATCTAATATTTAAAATACATTCAATTATTACAGCTCTGCAAGCGATTTTGTTCACAACGAAAAGACAAATTTTAAATATGTACAAATGAAATCTTAAAATATTGGAAAAATAATCAATTTTATTACGTACACAACGTGTTTCAGTCTTAAAATAATATTTTCAAGACAATTCCCTTTAATGAAATAAAATAATGAAGGCTATTCCCACAATTGCCGTTGATTAATAAATTGTAGATACAGATGTATATTTTCAACACTGAATATAAAGCCGATGAGTATTTTCAGCTCTTTTCAACTCTATCACTGTAATCTTTCAGTTTATAGAAGTTTGGACAAATAATGTTTAAGAAAGATAATTCTGATTTTCACAAATTTTTATTGTTATGTTTACAACAACCGTTATTCAAAATGAAAACCTGCCTGATGATGCTACTGTGATAGCGAAACGATTGTTGTAAACATAACAATAAACATTTGTGAAATTCGGAACAACCTGTTGAAAATGATCAAAGCATGAATGTCAATTATTTTTCAAGGTTAGCTTCTGTTCTTTCTCCCTCAGTTAGAAAATGAATTATGGGAAAATTGAGCATTGGATACGGTCAAATTCTTTGAAGCCTATATCGAAAATATACGTTCAAACAAAAGCTATATTCGCCATGATTTTTTCGGCCCGAAAAACCGACCTACCGGAAATGCATCTGGCAAATTGTGAAAATTAAAAAACTGGGTCTCTAGGAACTGTTACGGAAACAGTGCGTGTTTGTGCAAGACGTTTTGTCGATAAGATTGCTGCTGCGAGGAATAACTGTGATTGCGAATTCAAACATCTCTCTTCGATATTTAGCACAGGAACTGCCGCAGCTTCTCTGCACCTTATATTCATAAAAGATCTATCATTTTACACGCTCAAAATTCAATTAAGTCAGTACGAAGTAAGCAAACCATTTAAAACTCCTCAGCAACGAAACATATTTTTTTAGTGGCTACGTTAACAAGGATAACTACAGAATATGGGCTGATGAGAAGTCAAGAATAATTATCAAAACAGCATTCTATCCACATAATGTGTATTCTTTTTGCTGGAAGAATCATTAGACGATATTCTTGAAATGATGCTTATCACAGTGAATAACAAGCGCTGTCATACAATATTGAACAATTTTTTGTGGCCAATATTGGACTTCTTTCATTAGGGCCATCTGAAGAGTAAACTGTATTCCAGCAATCATGATTGAGTAAATCTCCGTTTTTGTACATCGCTGATTTTCAGTTAACATTAACCCATCTTATTATAACAATCTCTCATAAAATTTGTATCACCTGTATCTACTAATCTATGTCTCACTGTGAATAATAAAACTAACAAATTGATACACTTAAATTTTATTATATCCTATAGCAAGAGGTTTACGTTTTCCTAGGCTGAGATGAATTTCGATTTTGAGCGAAATTTACTCATATTGCTAATGGTGAATACGCAGATTTCGGTAATTTATTTGTTTGCGGCAAATTTGGAGTATTCACTTACTTCATGTAAATCTCTTGAGATCCGGAAGAAATTTTAAATCCTACCACCTTGAATTTCTATCGTTCGCGTATCCAACTATTTAGAACTCAAAAACTGAATCAAAAAATTTCGACCGTCAACCACGTCTCGCAGATATGAAACTATATATAAGCTATGTCCCACAAGCTGAATTTTTTGAGTAAATCTGTTTTAGTCAGCTTTTCAAAATAATTATGATGGAATAAAATAGAAACGACCCAAAGCTCATGGCTAAACAATAAAATATATTTTCTCATTTGTTTTGATCGTCTGAACTAGAAGAACTGCCAGAGTTTGTCATAGAGCTTATAGAGCACCCTGTATATATGTTAACAACATATATTTTGCTGCGATTCGATTTTCACAACGAATTAAATACCGATAGCTCTATAGTTAGCGCCTTGGGCTGGGAAAGTAAGTAAGTAGGGAATAAATATTCTAGTTATATGGGTGTCGGCCATCTAATCAATCACTGTTGGGTAGAAAATCAACAGTGCTGTCACCTAAAGTGGCGAAAGCACAGTAACAAAACCTAACCAGAAGTTGGATATTCACAGAAGATGTAGAAGTATTGAAATAATATATGAATATATCAAGTGAACAGCATTTAATTGATATTTGTTTTAGATTGTTCAATATATTAGTTCCGAGATTTTTTTCAATTCCTTAACTGCGTTTGATATCATGATGGTTGATGATGTTCTTTATGAACAGAAACAAAATTCACTTCAATAGATGAAAATCTAGTTTAACAACTTGTGTCTGAAAACTTAAAGAAATAAAATATCACGAAGTGAAAATACAGTGATCATAAAAAACACAATCATTCTTTGTTCCTTATTAAACTCGAGAAGAAATACATTTCTAAAACTACCACGATAAAAATTCAAGAATTGAATTGCCTAGTTATCTGCACTGGACAATTTTTATGGTAAAATATAAACTCAGGACATATCAATAATATTATTAATTCAATATCCACATATTGATTACAAATATGACAATTGTTATGCTGCACAGAAGCATCTCATATATAAGATTTTGACAAACTAAAATCATTCATTTTATATTCAAGAATTGGTGTAGGTTTGCGGTTTAATTGAGGTCAAACATAATTTCTGTTTACCAGTATTGAAAAAAAAATTTAACTAGCATTTGTACCACGATTTCAAAGAGACCAATCATTTATCTTAAACGATTTTAATATCGAACAACTTTTATACCAACAAACACGACCCAAGAGTAATATCCCAAAAATAAATAGAAGTCATAATAAAATATGAATTCAGTATTTTCAATACCATTCCCAGAAATAATACACTTGTGGAAAAACATCAAGTTCCAAAAATGTATTGGATCTAATGACATAAACAAGATTATACTAATTGATACTGATCTGTTGTTTCATCAATAATCATAAAAAAAGGAAGTTTACACCACAATACCCAGTTAAAAATTTACCCTTATGTATGAAGAACGTAAATCTATAATAATTCCCGATCAATGTTATTTGATATTCTAAATTTATTTCAAAACCGACTTTCAGATGGAATAACCAAACTGAAATAGAAAAAGGCTTTTTACTCGATAGAAGAAATATAACGAAATTTGAATATCAAAACAGATTAAATCTGTTAGTCTTCTACAATTTTAATTTCAAAAAAATTTTTATTCAAAAAACTTTTAGAATTAAATTAATGTCTAAAATAAGCACCGCCTACGTTTAATAGACGTATATAATCAAAACTCAATATATAATGACAAATGGAATAAATAAACCAACAGATATAAGAAAGTCATCAAAATTAATAAATAAATATTTAGAGGAGACAAAATTTTGTTTCTGATCTTACCTTTAAGAACACCAATTGCCTTTTAAAAACATGAACATAACTTAAGGACTTCTCAAAGAATATAATTTATTTGAAATATTCAATATATTTAAATATTCGAATAAGTTGGTCTGTTTGAAGCATCCATTCCCAACACGTGTTTGTTGTGATATAATTGTAGTTATTTGATTTTGATATTTGGAATATTATCTAGGACCGAGGAAGAGGTTACCTAGAATTATATTTGTTTTTTGAAGATATAGTGCATGTTTTGAGAGATTTCTGAATTAACTTATTCGAATATTTAAATATATCAAATATTTCAAATAAATTATATTCTTTGAGAAGTCCTTAAGTTGTGTTCATGTTTTTAAAAGGCAATTGGTGTTCTTAAAGGTAAGACCAGAAAGAAAATTTTGTTCATTAATTTTAATGACTTTTTTATATCTGTGTGTTTATTTATTCCATTTGATATTATATAATGAGTTTTGATCATATACGTCTATTAAATATAAGCGGTGCTTATTTTAGACATTCATTTCATTCTAAAAGTTTTCTGAATACAAATTGTTTTGAAATTAAAATTGTAGAAGACTAACAGATTAAATATGTTTTGATATTCAAATTTTGTTATATTTCTTCTATCAAGTGAAAAGCCTTTTTCTATTTTATCAAATAGACAGCGTTTTGTGCGTGCTTGTTCCAGGGGAAAACGTGCTATCGTTTCGCCCAAATATCTGTAATTTTAGAATTTTCAGCTAAAATAGCCTTAAACGACTAGATTTAACTCACTTATGAAGAATCGGAGGTCAAAAGGAATTCTGTTCCGTGGTTCGAACACACGCTAATTTTCGAACGGATAGAGTAAGAATTTAAAACTTTCCACTAACATCAAGGGAGTGTACTAATGATGCCAAATTGGTTGAATAGTTTCGCAGTTATTCATGTTCGAAAATTTTTCAGAATTTCCCTAATATTTTCAGAGCTACAGATTTGATCGTTCTGAAATTTGGCATTTAGAAATAAAATAATAACACTCTTGTTCATGTATAATTTCGTGAAGATCTCATGATCAGAAGATAAGAGAAAAAAAAATTATGTTGTGGATCAGCGTTGAATATCACTTTAAACACTATAACTGTGGAAGGGAGATCGTGACTTGGAACTTTTAAGGTAGGTTTGAGGCTTGAATATCTCAATTGATTTCGTTGTTGTGCAAATTCAGTTTGATAGTTTCACAGTTATTCACATTTTAAATTTTCTGTTATTTCTATTAACATTTTACAAACTACAAATCCGATTGACCGAAAGTTTGACTCTAGAAGGAGAATGAGAAATAATACGTTTCTACGAAATTTCACGAGAATCGTATGATACGAAGGTTCGAAACAAAAACGAAAATTTTTAAGCGAATCGTTGAGCGCTATCATGCAAATGTAAATCAACAATACAAAGGATAATGCAAAATTTCGAGAATGCGTATAATTACAAAACAAAAAAAAATATTGTGAGCATAGCAGCTTCAAGTGCTACTGGAATCATAGCGACTGACCCTCCATTGAGTTTAAATTTTTATTTTAGATGTAAAATAGCGAAGAAGGCTTATGCAAAATTTCGTAACGATCAATGCCATTTCATATTAGCAACTCGAAAATCATACATATCTGCTTTATTATTGAAAGGTGTCTGGCTCCGATTGGAGATCAAAGTTAATGATTTTATGGATACGTTTGTTGATTCGATGAGAGGCAGTCGAGTAAAGGTATAGAACCGTCGACTCGTTCCAACCGAAAATATCCAGACTATTCGTTACAACATCCATATAACGTGCAACATCGATAGCATACATACCATTCGAAATAATTTAAGACATAAGGACATTCTCAATCCAACACGAACTCATTATTCATTCCTTCTTCATACAGTATACTGCACATGTGCTTCAGTCTTCCATCAACAGGTAAATCTGTGTGAAGTAGTTACAGTTAGCATAATGTACGGAAATCAATTTCTTATCCGATAATGTTCATTTATTTCTAACAGTTTACTGGTAAATTATTAATTAGGGTTGTTTTTTTCTTAAGAAGAGAGGCAACCATTTTCAGTTCAAATGGAAATTCGCTTCGATAAAGGAAATTGAAAAACAGGGCCAAACAAGCTTCATTTGGTAAATTGCCCTTATTTCAGTTTGAATGTAACACTTTGAAACAGTACGCGATTGAAATGAGGATATAGCGGAAAGACCTAGGCGTCGCCTCGTTACGTCATCGCTCAATACTGGCGTCGCGACGGCGCGTCTGGCTAGCGTCTGTACACTACCCTTGATGGGCCCATCTCTACGAGAATATATGACCGTGACATCTCTCCGGAATTTGCGCCATTCGCGAAATATGAATACAATTGAAATTACGCGATAGCTATGGCAGTAGGATTATCTAACTGGTCCATTAGTTTGAATGATTTAGCTCGTGTTGAAAATTAACTTATGGGTCACATAATGCTGTCACTGTCGGTTCGAGACTAAACCAACGACTTTTTCGCACGAAACTTGTTGGGAGTGGAGAATACTAATTGCTATTTCTATCACTTACTTCAACTACATTAATGTTGACAAAGGCCTCAAATATCATTTTTATTGTTTTGAAACTAGCACGTCAAATTTTTCATCACTTTCTCAATACAATAAAATGATTGTATTACTGCTGTTTGGATTTATTTATATATGCTGAATAATAAATAATATTTTATTTTTACTGCTCATATTATAAATGATATTCGTATAATATTAAATAAGGTTTTTCTTATTTTCACAACTTTATTGTTATTATAACACAACGATCGTTTCGGTAACATAGCAGCATCTTCAGGAAGGTAGTTTATCTAACATTTTTTGAATAACTTAATTTGTTTCCGAAATCGGTTTCTAAGGTTAGAGTGGGTACAAAATTCTTATTGAGCAATAAAACCCAAAAAAAAGGGTCTCTGAAAATCCCATTTCATCAGAATATATTCAACAGTTGATAGTTATTTGGGTCTAATTGTTTGTTAAGTACTATTCCGATTTTATTGTATTTATTAATTTATAGGGCCCCAAAACAGATTTAAGGCATAAATTTCAATTTCTATGCGTAAAATTTCGAAATTTTGGTTGAAAATATGTCTCATGTCTAACACCAGGTTCGAATATGTGAAATTACTTTTATTAGTGAGAATACTCTTCAGATGTTCGCCAATTTCCTGTTCATCGAAACTTTCAAAATAACTATTCAGATTATTCTGAAGAAAACTAAATTTCAATATGAATACTTCATCAAAATTCGCTACAGCTAATAAATAAGATAATAAATATTCACCCATCACTTTGTGCTAAATTCATTCCATTCGAGATTCAAAATGTCTTTTCGAGTATTGTACCTAATGAAACAATTGAACTAGTAGAAAATTTACTGATCAAAAACCTCTTTTTGGGTTTTAGTGCTCAATAAAAATTTTGTACCTACTCTAATATAAATAGAAGCCTATTGCGAAAACAAATTTAGTTTTTCAAAAATGTAAGATATACCACCTACCTGAAGAAACTACTGTGAAAATCAGAATAACGTCATTTAATATTCTTCAATATAGATTTTCATCAAGTAAAGAATGATTCAATTAAAAGTATGATATTCTTATACCTTAAATTTGTTCCTTTCGCAAATAACGATATGAAACAATAGACAATTGAATTTTAAACCGAATATGGCCTTAAATCTTTAGGTTGGACCTACTGATGAAGAATCCGAGGTCAAAAATAATACTGTCCGACAGGTGCAGCTGGCTGGTCTATCCATAAATCCGCTAACTTTTGAACGAAAAGAGCTAGAGCCTTGAATTTTACAGGGAAGTTTGGCGTCTAAATATCAAGGGCAAAGTTGTTAATGGGCAGAATTGGTTTGATAGTTTCGCAGTTATTAACGTATGAAAATGTTTTATATTTTTCTCAGTACTTTAGACACTATACATTTGATCGATATGAAGTTGAGTTACATAATAACGTGCAACTTTGTAGGATATTTCGTAAGGATCGGTATGATTAGAAATTTCAAAAAATATATATTTTGGGACGGGACATGCGTTTAGCGCCATCCTAAAAAATAGATATAACTTTCGAACGGAAAGAGATAGAAACATGAGGTTGAGCTCGTTATTGGGCTAAATGAATCCAATGGTTTCGCAGTTATTCACCTTTGAAATGTGGCAGAAGGAGAATGATAACTCGAACAAAATATATTTTGTTAGCGGAGCAGTGTTGATCGCTACCGAAACCATGATAGCAGTCCTACGACCAAGTTTCAATTTACCATTCAGATATGAATTAGCGCCAAACTTTTTTTGTGAAATTTCGTGAAGATCGTATAATCTGAAGTTTAAAAAAATTATTTTGTGAGCAGAGCAGTGTTCAGTGGAACCGAAACCACAGCAATAGTTATACGACTAGGTTTAGCATTTGGATGTTAAATAAGGACAAGAAGGCTAATGTAAAATCTTGTGATAAATTTACGGACAATTTTGAGTTTTTGCCTAATTTACCAAACTCTTGACTTACTGTCATGAAATTTTGATGCAAATCAATTCATAACCCTTGGAATTGTTTTTCTCTGAGCCATTCGATTTATTGATTACATGTTGTGGTGATATTAAAGTACCCTCGGTTCCGACAAATCTAGCGGAATGGGTAGAATCATCATAACCATTATTAATATTTTAATATGCAGGACAATTAAGGCAAATTTATCGATGGAATCCACTTATCCACAACTCTGGGTTGGCGTTGAAACATTGACCCATTAAAACTGGCGTATTCATGTAATCTTTTCAACGAGCGAATACATCAGTACTACGTTTGTACTAACTTAAGGGAAGGGGGACGATGGCGTGTTGGGTTTCCTGAGTTTGTGGTATCTAGTATCTGAGTTAAATTCACCTTAACTCCTCAACAACTGGGGTTGGACTAGGGCGGCAATATTGAAAGTCTGCGTGTTGAGATAGAAGAGTATTTCATTCACCTGGGTTCGTGGTTCTTGGGTCTGGATACGCCGGGATATTTCTTGAAGGTTTAAGGGTCTTGACCATGCGGTTAGTCTGTTAGAATCAAACCAAGATCGATTGAGATTATCCACAGCTTTTCTAAGACGTTGAACTCACGACAGGGTAGTCAATAAACCCCTTCTGCGTTATGTCCCACAAAACTCGGGTACTGACACCGCTTTGATGCTACCAGTCATGCCTAGGCTCAAAACAACCCTTAGCCAATAGGTATAATAACATATGGGCTGGTAGCCAAATGATATTCAACATATACGAGTATACGAGAGAGGTGATGGATAGACTAATTAGAGGCAAAATGTTGGCTTCCTATTTTATATTTGTTTTCCCGTGATACTTTCGAGGTTTTTCTGGAGTTTATCCTGTGTTTGTGTACCATTTGATATTGAATAAACATTTTTCATTATAATTTCTTCATGTGCAGCATATAATTTTGTAGTTAGGTTTGAAAAAGTGGCTGGGCATAAAATTTCATACATAACTATGCACAATGTATATGTAGTGATGTAGCGAATTTTTTACACAAAAATCACGAAAAATTTGATTCGGTGTAATCACAGACTTCCAAAGAATGAAATCATGAGAAGTAAGTGGGTCATCAGAAGAAGGGACTAAAGACCTTTCATTAATTGATTTGTTGTCAAGTAGTTCACATGCACTAGATAATTTGCTGAAAAACCTCGAAACATCTAGTGAAAATACCTATAAACAATATGAGCCAATATTTTGCCTTTTCTTACTCTATCCTTCACAAAATCAACCTGTCTCACATATGTTGGCCTGGAAGAACTCTCCTAAATTCACAGATACCCAGTCGGTTTTTTATCATATCTAGGAAAGTGGAAGGTAACTTTCTTTGCGCTCTAATTCGGCACATACGAATTTTGCGCCTATAGGACAGTGACCGTACGCCCTAGGATACAAAGGTAACTTTAATCTAAAATCGCAGTAACTGACTTTCGTTTTAAAAAATTCAATTTGATAATTTAATGTGAAAATTTTTAAATCTGGTAACTACCTTATCTGTTAAACAACATCACCATATGAAAAGCAATTGAGCCCGAATTATATTTCGCTCTGACATTTATCGAATCTTAATTATATCGACAGACTTATGAATATATGAATCGGAATAAGATATTCTAGGAAAACAAAGGTTTTGAAACTATTTTGAAAATTCACAAAAATCGATTGTGACCACGGAAAAACTTAAAAGTATCCAAAGACAAAAATTTCTCAAAACATAGAATAAAATATATTTTTGCGTCTGCAAATTACAAAGAAGACAAAATAGAGGAAATATGGCAAAAGTTTTTCGTCGTCCTGCAATGGACTTCGCCTATGGAAAAGCCTAATTCCTGACATCTTGATGATGGATATATGGCGTGGTATAAAATTGTGTAAACAAAATTTTATACTACGCCATCATCAAGATGTCAGGAATTAGGCGTTCCCGCAGGCGATATATATATATATATATATATATATATATATATATATTGTTATGGTATTATATTAATAAAATTTAGTAAAGAATACTTATTAGATCACCCTTGTATGTAAGTGATGTATTCTATGTTTCCGGCTAGCTCTTAAGATTATAATTTTGAATAATTGAAATTAAATTATTATCAAATTTGATTTGATATTTGAGGGAGGGTTCATATTTGAATTTTCTAAAAAGATTGAATTTTTAAATTATATTATATGAAAGTAATTTGAAATATTTTAATCAGTGATCAATAACCTAAATCTAATTCTATGTTAACCTAACCTTATCTAAATATCCTAACGTAATTCTAATGTAAACAGTGATTATTATTTCTACTCTTCTTTGGGAAAAGATTAACATTGAATTTTCAATACCTTTGGTAAGTTTGTTCTTCAATTTTTGATTGTTCCTTTTTACTGTCACTTCTAAGTTTCAGGAATAAAACTGGTTTCGTTGGAAACAACACTTCTAGAATGTTCTGAAATTCACAGGCTACTTTGTTGATTTTCTTCGATCTATCCAACTCGTTTGAAACTTGATTTCTATGTGATATTTTTCCATTCACATTCAGGTAATGTATTTTCTGGATTCACTTTCCATTCACAATAACCAAATAATCTTCTTTTTTCAGATGATGATACTTTTTTGGCACTTTTTTAATTATGGACCGACAAGGATTCTTCTCTGCATATAATTGGAGACTGCCGACTTTTTCTGTGTCTGCCCTATTTATAGTTTTCAAGAAAAGTTGAATTTCTAAGCTTACTAGCTTCTGTCAAAATTATATAAAAATGATGCTTTTGATGATTTTACAAAATTTACAATATTTCCTGGTTTAAAATTACTTTTGAAAATTAGCTTATTTTTTTAACTACATTTTGATGTATGTTTCATGTTAAACAGAACAGTAAAAGTTTTGCTTTTCCTTTGTAAAGTATTTCAAGTGTCAAAATTTAACAAATTTTAACTTCTAATGCTTATAACTCATAAAATACTCAATATTACTTATGAAATTGATTAAATTTCTTTAGCTTAGATGCTATTACAATACTATTGATGCCTAAACATTTTCAAGAATATCTCTTACATTAATCATTTGAAAATATCTGACGTAGATGCTATCTTTCATTGAATTAAGTGAATTTTGATCAAATTTGTCCTATTTACATATTTCTGGTAAGTTATATTTAATTTAGCTTGTTCTTTGTCAATAATTTCATTAAAGTTTATATGTGATTCATGATAATAACAAATCTTTTCAACAAATTCTTTATCAATTTCAAATTGGATATCTGAATTCAAATTACTTCTATTTTAAGCAACTTTGGCTGTTTTTACATTGAATAATTGTGAATTGAAATCTCCCTGTGAATTTTATTTATAAACTGTCAACAAGATTACTGTTTTTTGATTACCGTTCAAAGAATTTTAATTTGACTAGTCGTTATGTATCCTGAATATGCTTTTTCCTCATAATTTTTAGCTTGTGAGTATTTAAATGAATTGAATTATTAATATTTCTGTCTGAATGGATATAATTTAATGAAATTTGCTCTAGTTATACTCTAACGAGTCAACTTATAAATAACGGTGAGTGTTTTCCTTTATTTTTTATGTAATTATTTATTTTAACTGTAAATACCATGACAATATATATATATATATATATATATATATATATATATATATATATATATATATATATATATATATATATATATATATATATATATATGATATTTAAGATAGTGAAAAGGCAAAATCTGTATATGGGACCTCCAAATATATCCGCCACATATTTTGTCTCTGACTGAGTCGGTCTTCACTTGATTCAAACTCATTTTGAATAATATATTACGTAATATAGGAAGGAGAAGTTCGTTACTTTGTGATGGTTCATTTTTGAATGGAATGATATAAGAAATTTTTCAGTTTAATATCACTTAAAAAAGGAAATTTTCCGAAGACACTCTTGGGTAAACATTCTGGATTGCTGTGTTTGACGATTGAGACACAATTTGTAATTTCTTATTTCATTCCATCCAAATTATATGATTTTAAATTTAGACATATTCATTTCAAAATATAACAATTATTTCTTTATGCAGAAGCTTCTTCTGAGATTATTTTTCATCGCATCGCATTATAATGTATCCTGTTTATAACTTATTCCATAATTTGATGACCTTGAGCTATAATAACTCAATCATTCGCTGTGTTTACTTATACAATATTGACTCTTAATTACTCTCTTCGATTAAAGTGCACATACTCTACAGTATTGCAGATTAAAAAGATGAAAAATATCCAAAATATACAATACAAAACATAATTATAGAACATTCGGCAATTCTATCCGAATTATGTATAAACATAACACCAACATTTAATTTTTTGTATGCTAAACGTCCAGGTCTTTCCACCTTAACCAAAATAAAATTCAAAAATTCATACTTCAAAAAGATAATCCTAATATTTCAAGTGATAGTATGAATTATTTTTTTCTGCGATTTCTTATTCGAAAATAGTTATTCAAACATAATTCATGAGTGATATTTAATATGGAGAATAATTTACTACATATTACAATAGTAATATTAATATAATGATATATCATTAATTAACTATAGATTTTATTGAAGGAATCGCAATTCAATTCGGTTTAAACGTCGAACTATTTTCTCATAACAGTTCAACAGGATATATCCGTAGATTTTGGCCCCATTCCAATTATGTCAAGACTCCACTTCCGAACTGAACACTTCAGTTCTGATGGGTTGGTTCGATGTAAAATTTATTTTCGATCAACCTCAAGGACTCATTTTTAAATAATTATCCAGGATTGACTGAGTGTAGGATGAGGCAATCATTAAATTTCTTTTGAAATTGTGACATCTAATTGTAGAATTTCTTATTCCAAAGAATAAGCATACACGAATGTTATACGTCCGTGAATATGTCGTAGGCATACCTAATTAATATTTTATCGAGTTAACAGATATGCCAGATCATTTGCGAATCTAGTCAGTGTAGTGTAGGTAAGAAAAACCAATAATTTTTAGAAAAACAGATGAGAAGATATATGATAAAAAAATACAAATAACCATCAATCTTTGGAGACACAAAAAAAATAAGCAACAAGGGGATACAAACAACAGTAATATATATTGGGGCCAATTATAGAAATTATACAAACATACATTCTGTCAAGAAAGTACCGGGAATTATCGATTTAAATCTGGCGGGGCAATGAGGCAGGTAAACATTTTTTTTTCCTAGATTGGTACCACTGTACTTAATTACTATGCCAAGCTTGGGCGGGATCTGTCAACTAGTGTGTTTGCAACAGATGATTAAGTCAGTCGATGTCAGAGTGCGTGCCGATTTTTACTATGGGTGATTACGTTGAGCAAAGAATTTGTTTAAAGATTTGTGTTGCAAATGAATTTTCGTGTGCCGATGCATTGAAAATGTTGCAAAAGGCCTTTGGTGATAATGCTCTATCGAAAACTCGTGCATATCAGTGGTACAGAGCCTTCAAGAACGGTCGTGAAGTGGTCGCCCATCGACGGCTTCGATCGAAGATAACGTCGATAAAATTAAGGAAAGGGTGCTGGAAAACCGTCGTACCAGCTTGAGAGAGATAGCACATGATCTTAAGATATCCCACGAGTCCCCACGTATGATTTTGATTGATATTTTGGGCATGAGAAAGGTGGCCGCACGACTCGTACCGAAAGACCTGAATTTTCTTCAAAAACGTCATCGCGAACAAGTTGCTTCAGACATGCTGGATCGCTGTAATTCCGATTCTACATTCATGGAACGCATTATAACTGGTGATGAGACCTGGGTCTACGAGTACGATATGCAAACAAGCCAGCAATCATCGGAATGGGTGGCAAAAAATGAGCCGAAACCGAAAAAACCACGCCAAAGCCGCTCGAAAATGAAGGTGATGCTTATTGTTTTCTTCGATATCCGTGGCGTGGTGCACTACGAATTCGTTCCAGAGGGTCAGACGGTAAACAAGGAGTATTACCTAGGCGTTATGAAACGTTTGCGTGAGCGTATCCGTAAGAAGCGGCCAAATTTGTGGGCGAACAACTCATGGATTTTGCATGACGATAACGCGCCTTCTCACCGAGCTACGATTGTGACTAACTTTCTCGCCAAAAACTCAACAAACGTGTTTCAGCAACCACCGTATTCGCCGGATTTGGCTCCCTGCGACTTTTTCCTCTTCCCAAAACTAAAATTGTCCCTTCGTGGCACCCGGTTTGAGTCGATTGAAACCATAAAACAAAATTCGGCGCTAGAGCTAAAGTCCATCCCGGAAAGCGCCTATAAAAAATGTTTCGATAATTGGAAGTGCCGTTGGCATAGATGTATTGGAGCAAATGGAGCCTATTTTGAAGGCGACCCAATAAATTTTGACGATTAAATGTAAAAATGTTGTTTTAATTGAAAATTCCCGGTACTTTCTTGACAGAGTAGTATATAATATGTTTGTCCGACAAACATAAAATATATTTGTCTGACAATCATATTTTTTCCAATATGACCAAAAATATCACTAAACATTATCTCCACGTAAATCGATGAAGGAAAAAGGCAACATAAATTATTCAGTTTTCACACGAAAGGAAATTTTACAGCTATTACAAGAAAACAATATATCGAAAAATTCACTGATTTATGAAACTCCGGTACATTCAAAATAATTACCAAAGATTCTATTGAATAATTAAGAAAACAAACCAAAAGAGTAATAAGTCAATAGCTGAGCATTTTTCAGAATCTAACAACCTTATTCTCTGAATAAACTCCACAAGGATAATCCAATTAGATCAGTAGTTTCTTATATGACTTCGCCTAACGTTAAATTGTCCAAAGCAATAATTACAATTATTTAAACAGAAACCAAATTGCTACATATTAATATAGAAATTGTTTTGAATTTATATACAAAAATAAAAAATAGCCATTTACCAAACAATTCCGAATCAATTCAATTTGGTGTACGGAATTTATTTCCCAGTATTCCACCTAGAGAAACGATAGATATGATAGAAAACAGTTCGATTAAAAATAACAGTGAACCGATAAAAAGAAATGATATTTCGCATATTCTAGAAATTTATCTAGAACAAATCTTTTCGATATAGTGATGCTATTTACAGGTCAGATGAACTTGTAATTATGGGAGATCCAATTAGTCCGATTTTAGTAGAAATTTTTATGAATAATTTAGATAGAGAAACTCACTCAAATTTCTTGAGCAAATGTTTTGTTAATTAGTCTAGATATGAAGATAATATCATTCGGTTGTCTAAGGAAGCACTTAGACAAATATTCAATTTTTATGAGTTTATTGATGAAATCCGTCTAAACATTAAATTCGTTTTTGAGAAAGAAGAGGTTTGTATTATAATAATATATAAATTTCCTTGAACTTGAGATTTTGAGAAAGGATGGTTTGCATGACTATCAATTTTCGTAAACGGATATCATATTCATCACACATGGAACCATCCTATTAACTAGAAAATGACAGCATAATGGTCCATAAATTGGTTAACGTAGCTATGAAAAGCGATAACTTTTTTATAGAATTGAATACTTTTAGGCACATTGCATCCAATAACAACCATTTCAATTATGACACGATTTGAAACAAAAACAAAAAAAATTGCTTTGAATCTGGTTATAAAACGATTAAGCCAAAATAGTTATTTTCGTAAAAAGTGCGGAAAGTGATAACTTTACCCACAAAACTGCTGTTGTCGGTCAAGCAGTTGAGTGCAGGAAATGCATGTTCCGCAAGAGTTAGGCACAACATTTTTTCTACAACGAATAAATTGAATTGAAACTCAAATGGTCATAAATAAAAAAATTTCCAACAAAATTCTTAATTTGAATGGTCCGTCATCTTCAAACTGCAATTCAGAGCCATCATGTTCCTCCAAGGAGCAGTTGACTCTAACCGACAATTTCGCTTCGGCGATTAACTTGCATAACGCGTCTAACTGTAAGTTTATGATAAATATTGCTACTAATAGGCAAAAATGAATTCTACGTACTTATGCTGGTTTGATTAATTCTTATACACATGAACGACAGACATAATACTGCATTTCGTTACCATAGTTACATCATTGGTGTCTAGACGATTAGGCACAATTTATTCTTTATCATTTGCGTGTGGGAAAAACTCCTTCTATTTCTTTCCCCCACTACAATATATGTAGAAAATAAATAATATGAATATTTTAAAAAAATTTTTAAACAATTTTAAAAAATTAGCCTTCTTCATATTTAATTCCAAAAGATTATATTCAATGATTATAACTTCTGAAAATAAATTAAAATAATGTCGTATAAGTACCACTTATATCATGACATAAAATAAACATTCATTATAAGACATCCAAATGGTATAACAAAATCCAATAAATAAAAATCATTAACTAAAATCCTATAAATTAAACATTTTGAATAGACAAAATTTTGTTTCTGCTTATCAATCCTATGAAAACCAATATCTTTCAAGAATATCCAACATAATCTTAAGAATTTTAAAGATTATGTTGGATATTCTTGAAAGATATTGGTTTTCATAGGATTGATAAGCAGAAACAAAATTTTGTCTATTCAAAATTTTTAATTTATAGGATTTTAGTTAATGATTTTTATTTATTGGATTTTGTTATACCATTTGGATGTCTTATAATGAATGTTTATTTTATGTCATGATATAAGTGGTACTTATACGACATTATTTTAATTTATTTTCAGAAGTTATAATCATTGAATATAATCTTTTGGAATTAAATATGTAGAAGGCTAATTTTTTAAAATTGTTCAAAATTTTTTAAAATATTTATATTATTTTATATACCTTCTATCAAGAATGACCTCTATTTACGTTATTAGAAAATAAATATCAAGGATTTTTTCCGCAGAGAATGGGAAAGTGACTCTTTGTGAGTTGAAATGCATGTGGAAAAAGGGTTGGGCGCGCACGCTTGTAGAAAAAATATATTTCATTTCCCTACATGAAAAGAATATCGGATGATATTGCCAAGTGTTTTAAAATTGAATTTGACTCAAATACAGCATTTATAGTTAATGATTTGGAAATTTACATGAAAATTATAAAGATAAAACAAATAGAAACAATAAATATAGAATTGCTAAGTTGAATTGCAGTGATTGCTTTATGGTGTTTATTGGTCGAGCAGGTAGGTCCCTTAAGAAAAGAATTCATGAACACAAGGGGAATTATAACTCAAACACATCGCGCTCAACAGCCCGTCAGTTGATAGAATTTGGACATAATTTCAACAGCAAGTATGAAAATATTTATAATGAAATTAAAAGGACCACTCTTGCACTTTTGGAAGCAGTAGAAATTAGTGAGGGTGTAATTTTTAGAGTTCGTTTAAATTTAAACACAAAGAAGACATAGTGTTGACGAAACAATTATTATGAATCAATTAATTGAGGAAATTTTCTTCATTATTTTATTCAATTGGGAAATTTTTGCACGTGAACGAAGAAACAGATATCGAGTAGTCAATTATGAAACATCAATCAATATTTAAAAATTATAATTCAATCTAACCGTTCATACTAGATCATTTTATTATATTCATAAAATAATTAGAATATAGTAAACCACCACCCTTGAGTTTGTCAAGCAATTCGATCTCAGTTGGCTGGAATCTCGGTTGTTTGACATGCTCATTATTTCTCTTATTTTTAACCGTGTCTGTTGTCGTTATCAATATTGAATTTTTTGATAGTTATTTTACGGAAACGTTTATAAACCTACATTTATTGAGGCTCACGTCAACTAAATATTCAATTTCATAAAGTCGAGCTAAGAAAATCTCTTTCAGTAAGGTTTATCAGGCGATCAGTATTCTTCTGAAGGCTAAGAGGAAAAACTAGAAAATAATTTTTAAAATATTTCTTCTGCCTTCTAGAAGTGGTGAAACTACCAATCGAATCCCGTTCAAGTTTCGTTGGATGTAATAACTACACAAAAAATCATGCATCATTTTGTGTGGAAAAATTATGACAAATATTTCAATTATCGAATCAATAGAAGCTGAAGCTTGGAATCTTCAAATAATACATGTAGAAAGAAGTGGACAAAGCTACAAACTAACTAGATGACCGCAATAAAAGAGTTTGACTGTGGACTTTACCCATGCAAGGCATCTCTATGTTGTGGGTTTGAACCCACAGAGCTAATTAATAATATATATTTGAATTTTGTCGTAAAATTATGCATTTGCATATAAAGTTTTGATAAGTGATAGGAAAAATTGAATATAATTTGAAATTGTTTCTTATTCTTCCCAATATTTTCGAGACTACGGATTAGTAGAAATTCAGTACTTAGAAGTAGACTAACAACGCGCATTTCCTTGCAGAATTTCGTGAGAATCGTATGATCAGAAAGTCTTCAAAAAAAAAATTATAAGCAGAGAGTTGAGGGCTACTGGTACCATAGCTCGGTCCTAAGATCGAGAAGAAAGCTGATGCAAAATTTCATAAGGATTGTCGCTCATCTGAACAAGCGCGCAAAAGCTCCTGAATTCACGTCGAATCTTCTCCAGAATTGTTTCACTACAAAATAATGAACCTTTGTATAAAATTTGCATTTTTTGTTCATTTTCTGTGCACCATGGTATATACTTTAAAACAATTCTTTGTTGCTAATCATGGAGTTTCAATATACTGAATAATCAGTGCGTTTTATGTACATTTAATTCGATACCTCTGCAGTGGCAGACAGGTATGTTATTGAATTAGCTCATCAATGTGATTATCTCTCAAATCCTATCTATAATCCATGTAAGTAGATTTTAATTGAATAATTTCCACCGGATATGATATCATTGTAAATGGCCAAATTCTAACTTGTTCAATTGTAATTCTGAATAACGTCAACCCACTGAACATAGTAAAAGTGTGCATTCAAAGAGTTGTATTTCTAAAATTAGAAAACCTTGGTAACTGTCGAAATTGGCCGATTGAATACATTCAGGATATACGTTCCAATAATGTTTACGCCAGTTAGATTCATTTACCCAAAATTATTTGAATCTGAATGATCATACAATGAAAACGAATATTGACAAAATGTTTCGTTAATGGTACTAATATTACAGGTGATGAAAAAATATGCAAATTTTGTTCAAGCATTTTTTGTTGTTACATCCGGGTGCATCACTTCGGTTTATTTTTTCATATACTTCGATTTTGTCACTATCATTTCGAAACACAACTAGCAATAGCTCAGGGTAAAACTGCACCTGATATGACTGAATTGAACTAATATTTGTCTTTCTTTAACTAGGAAGTTGTGGAACAATATTTTTCCATATATTGTTTTTTCTTGGAAAGATCTATGTGAATAAAAATTTGAGCATCATTTAACACAATCAGATTCTTGTTTTTTTGATTATGTAGAGAATAATTTCTTTCTGGTAAAATTTCAGAAGTGGTTAGAAAAAAGTTTTCGCTGTTGGACTTCAAACAAAGATATTCGAAGATTTTAAAATAAAATTTGGAAGCAATATCGAAGAAATGAAAATCATAGCTGACTCTTATTGTTATAAATTTAGGTTTCATCAAGTTCCTCAAATTCCATGAATATCTAGTCCTTTTTCTAACTATCTATAGGATTTCAGCATACATGTCTATTATACGTTTTAAGCGAATCATATTTGATATGCATATTTAGATTTGATCAACTGCTCTAAGAATAATGAAGCATTACATTCTTTCCAGCGTGTGAGCTTATGGGCACTATGGGTATATTTTTTATATTTTTAAAGTTTCGGTACATTTTTTGATCGGTATAAACATATCCGTTATCCTTTAGGATATGAAAAATTGACTTGTATTTAAATCGCTGAAAATTAACATGAACAGTAATTTTTTGTGCGATACTTTTCCGAAAATTATATGTGGATTTTTCGCAATTCTGTTTATTAACATGTCCAAGAAGTGAAAAATTAGGCCTTATTGTTAAATAAACGGAAGTGAAAGTCTATGGGAGCAAACCGAGAATCAACATATCATTGAGTGTTGGTCAAAACGCAACCATATTCCAGGCAGAACTATTGGTCAGTGAGACCGCGGCAGATCTGCTGTTAAAACGGCAAATACCACCACGGCAAAATCAAAATATTTACTAATAGTCAGTCAGTACTAAAAGCTCTGGAATCCAGCTGTTGTACATCGAAAACAGTCTGAAATTGCTACACGGCTTTAAACAGGGTCGGTATGTATAACATAATCACTCTTGTTTGGATACTGCGCCACTCAAACTATTTGGGTAACGAAAAGGCAGATCGGCTGGCGTTTGCTGGAGCTGCGCTGCCTCTGGTAGGCCCTGAACCATTCCTGGGAATACCACATGACGTGGCTAAGCGGACGATAACAGGCAGAATGAACTCAAGACTAGAGTCTTTTTGGCTGAGCCATTATAGCCTGAAACATCCGAAGGTGTTCCTTGGAACAGCTTCGAACAGAAAGATGGCGGACCTAGTGGTAGGTCTGGATAAGGCCAAGCCAAGAATGCTTGTCGGAAGTATGACAAGTCACTACAGGCTGTGTCTTGAGGACACTGAAACAGCTATACACTTCGTTTTAGGATGCTGGGCCTGACCAAAGACATTGGTCACGCTTTCATAACTGAAAAAATCACCCCTGAACAAGATTATCGGTTTTATCCAAAAACTGAATCTCTTCGGGGAAATATAAATTAGGGGTGAACCACAACGGTCCGTGCGGACGCATTGGTAACCATAAAATCTTCTACATCCTCTACAAACTTGGATGACATTGCGGATAAACGTATGTGACGAGAAGAGCGTCGAACTCAAACCCTGAACACGATGACCCCTATATATTGGACTTAGTCACATTTCAGTTTACAGTTGATCTCCAAAAACTTTTAAAAACAGTGACACAATACAAGTGAACCAATTCTCAAAAACAATTAATTAATGATATAAAGTAACTTCGTTCTGTTGTTTGGAAGAGTTTATTTCAAGAAAGTTCGATTTCGAAACAGAGTTATTCGTCAATCTGCTTATGATAAAGATATAAAAAAATAAAAAATATATCAATGTTCATTTTTAGAAATCTAACGTTCCCTGATATTTTCCTATCAACCAAGTAGCTCAATTTTTTAAGTACGTTACTTGATACAAACTAAAAAATAGCTTACTGATTAGATTCTCAAGGATACCACTTTTATTTGAAATGTAATCTTTCTCTTAAATTATATGAAATTATAAACTTTTTGAAGCTTAATTCTGGAAAGAACTTCAACTTTGTCCGCATTTGGATTGTACGGTTTAACTGAACAATGTCAATATCGAGAGACCTAGAGAAAAAAATTCAAAAATTTAATGAAAAACCCAAAACATTGAAAATATATACTGCATGTGCAATTTTGGAAATATGACACTTTTTTCGTACATTGAACTATTCCTGTCGTTAAAATTTGGTAGTTGATCATAAAAAATAAGTTTTTAAAAATTATTAAGTTTTCCATGGAAAAACTTGAAAATATACTCATTTTCACTTCACTTAAATGAAACACATTATTGTTATTATTATCCCGATACTGCGAGATCTTCTGTGAAGATCCCTTCGAAGCTTTTTTAGCTTGTTTTCCACTTATTATCTTGAGTTATTCACATGACGCGTTTCGTTAACATAGTTAACTTCTTCAGAGTCTTACAGACAACTGTTAGATTTTAGATCCGAAAATCAAAAATTTTAGTATTTTCTGGTACAAGCGGTCATACATATAATGAAAAACATTTCAGGAGAATCGATCATGTCCATCAAATTAATGTTCGTGATGTTCGGTTGTCTGTTGAACAAAAATGTTTCTTGTTATTTGAAAAGCGCTCTCTCTCTCTCTATATATATATATATATATATATATATATATATATATATCCCTAGAGAGTGTTCTAAATATATTTTAGTATCCTTCTAGAACGAAAGTTCTGAAATTTCTTGAAACCAATACATCTTCTGGGATTTATTATAAAACTATATTATAATCATATTTCAGAATATTAGAAACTTATGGTAAAATATTAATACAGAAATTTTTCCGTTATTAATGAAACCAAATATGTTCGACTTTTGAAATATTAATGAAACACATTTTGTCCATTTTGTAGTACTCTTTCAGTTTCTGTTTTCAATTTATAGTTTTTGAAAAGAGTATACACATGAAATTTGAAGTAATTTATAACAGAAAGGTATTCCATCCATAATCACGTTTCAGATTATTCCCTCAAAAATATTTAATGAAGTCTCTGTTTTCAATACGTAAAATATCAAATCTATTTGAAAAGGAATGATAATTTTCTAAAAGGTGTTTCGGATAATGTGAATCTTTCTGAACTTTATCAGACTTCTTTTGTATACAGCTAATGGAATCACGAAATTTTTACTTATTTTACCAATGTAGATTTTTGAACAATATAGATGAGTTTATATATACCTGATAATTGAAAATTATCGTTTTATTATTTTTGATGTATCGTCAATATTGTTGGCTTCGGAAGCGACTTAAATATTTTCGCTTGAGAGTAGTATTTTTCATTGTTTATTTATTGAAAAAGTTAGACTAACGTATTTTTTTTGATGAGTTATAACCGAATGGATGAATTTCTCTTAAGGCATTCTTTATTTCACGTTGTTTCATTATTTTTCCATCAAAGATGTACGGTACCTATGCTGTTTGTTTTATGATATTTTTTCTAATATTTAATTGAATCAGTCTTTAGTCGATAAAAATCCATGCTAAATAAGATTGCTCTGATTTCCACAAATTTCATTTTTTTTTTATTTCACGTTGTTTCATTATTTTTCCATCAAATATGTACGGTACCCATGC
This sequence comes from Megalocaria dilatata, assembly GCA_034642435.1. Classification (NCBI taxonomy): domain Eukaryota; kingdom Metazoa; phylum Arthropoda; class Insecta; order Coleoptera; family Coccinellidae; genus Megalocaria; species Megalocaria dilatata. The sequence continues at coordinate 94,846,906 of CM067854.1, read as the reverse complement.
AGTTTGTTTTATGATATTTTTCTAATATTTAATTGAATCAGTCTTTACTCGATAAAAATCCATGCTAAATAAGATGTTCTGATTTTCACAAATTTCATTATTTTTACGACACAACGATCGTTTTACTAATACAGTAGCACATAAATATAAATATGAATGTTCAGGTAGATGGTATACTTACATTTTTTAATAACTGTGGGAATTTTGTTTTTCGTTTTCAACTCAATATATTTCGGGAACACATTTAGTTGCATTTTGTATAAAACCAAATATTTTGTGTATTTATACTGCAACTTTCTGGAGGCCTAAAATACCATGAGATTGGAAAACTAGTTTCAGGTTATCTCGAATATTTTATTGAATTAGCCCTTATATGATGAAAATCTATATTGAATAGTATTAAATATGGTTATTCTGTTAGTTATTCGAAAATTTAAGTGGGCCAACTAACTGACGATGCTACTGTGTTAGCGAATGGATCGTTGTATCATAATAATAAAATTTGTGAAAAGCAGAATAATCTTATTTAATATTATATATATATTTTTTTTTCAATAGTTTGAAAAATCGATGCAGCATGTTATGAAATATCGCCAAATTATGTTAAAATGGGTCTGGCTGAATTGATGGAAATATACGAAATAAATAAACATAAAGATAACAACATACTTTTAAACGACCAGATATACTTTTATTAAACCCGTTTTTAGAGGATTAAGCTGAAAATTAATTTGGACTAGAATATATTTCTGTTATTAACCACTAAAAATAACTTTTGTAGACTTAAAACAAAACAATGATGAAGTACTTTGAAATAGAACTATTAAAATAAAGTAGAAATAAAAATATCTGTTTCATTAATAAATCAATTATAAATAAAGTCAACCCAGAAAGGTACAAACCAATTCCATCCAAAATTATGTTCACCAATTTAATAACCATGAAGTATTCCTAAGTTGATTAATTTTTTGACGACGTTAAGTATCATATTTATCTGATGGTCCTCGATATTCTACCACGGAATTCAACGAAGGGTTATTTTCATACATTAACAAAACTTATAAAGATTACAACTTTCATCCAAGACTGCAATAGTCACCTTTCAATATAAATGCATATAAATGTCAGTAGTATTCAAATTTTCCTATCGGCATCATGAGTTTTCTCATAATAGTTCAGATGAAAATCCTTGAACGTATTGCAGAAAAACGAATTTTATAAATCTCCATATAATACATTTTTGAGCCCCCGCCCCGAAATTTTCCCAGCTTACGTTTTTGGAGTAACTATTCATTATAACTCAAGAATTATTTCATTGAAATTATTGGAAAAGATTCGATGGAAGTATGAAAATAATATGTTCAATCATTTTGCCTGAATATTATACGATGCATATATTTTTAGGATTTCAAAGCATGGTTTCAAGAATTTATACTCAGAATAAGAATTTATGCACAAGTTCAATTCAGCCCGTTCATTTGCAAGCACTAGAATCTAAGAAAAACGATTATATAGTTCAGAAATTTATAGGATTGTTTTTATCCCAAATAAAAAGACGAAGTGAATCGGCTGAATTGGTTTATAATCTCTACAAATGTATTTGTATGATAAATTACAAATGAATCTTATTTTCAGCAGACTATAATGTAATTAATTAGAATTACCACATACAAATTCGCAATTATGAAAATCGAATCGTAGTAACGATAAGAGTTATCCTGACAAACAATTTATAACCTCGAAAACTGGACCCATATAGAGACGTTTCATATTTAATTTGCAGAATCAAGACTTGTCTTTTTCCATTTGACAGAATAATTCCAAAAAAACACTTATTAAAATTCCCTAGGTCAAATAAATCAATACTACTCTCAATTTACTTTTTGTGATCTGAATATCAGTAGACTCAACCTGAGAAGATTGGGAGAGGTTCAAAAATTTGTGATTGTGATTGTGACTCTGATTCCAATATTTTCTGAGTATTATAAATCTGAAAATAAAATTTGACATTCCACTCGAATTTTTTGAAGTAAATCAATATTGATTCCATCTGCAATCTGCAATCTTTCCAGAACGTAATTTTGTTTGGAGTAGCATGAGAAAAAGTTGAAAACCAATCAATATAGAGAAAATCCATATCTGTTCCAATTTTCTTTTTACCAGAGGATATTGAAAGAAGGCATTCAAAGTTCCTCAAACATTTTGAGAAATTTTATTGGAATAGGAATCGAGAGAAAATTTCCTTGGGATCAGAATTTCTGCCCAAATATGCTTGGAATATGTTATTAAAATAATTTGTAATATACGACAAAAGGAAAATTTTTGTTCTTTCTGCTCACCTGTCCGTTTTCTGTGACCATCTCTGGACTGATCTCGAATCTCTACTACTAAAGAACCATTGAGCAAAACTTGAATTGACTGAAATTTGATATCACCGCGATATTTCAGGATACCGAGACACCATCGTTTCAGCACTGAAATGCGGAATGCGAACCTACCATACCGAGCAACCCCGTTATCGAGCGAGGAAGTCAGTTTTGATAGAATAGGGGTGTTTTCAGCGCTCTGCATTACGTAATCAAGAACGGGTCAGCGCAGCCGGAAAATGGGTATTTTCTTATTCGGTGGAGGAGCTACGAATATTTTTCCAGTGGCAGTCGAACAACCAAAAATTATTGAAAAAATTTGCATAAAACACCATTTTCATTGATTTGTTTGCAAAATTCCTTTTCCCAAAATCCATTATCATTGTGTAACATTCCCATGCTCAGCATTCTAACCAGGTATTTCCGTAGGTATGAGTTTTTCCAGAAAATGTCGAGGCAGTCAATTTTCATTTGAAGCAAATTTGGTGGTGTAAAATCATCCCTCTAAGCAGGGTTGGAAAGTGGAAATAAAGGTCGTATAATACATTTTTTTAAAGTTTTGCAATTCAATTTATGAATAAGCTATTTGGCGTTCGTTTCGGCGTAAAAAACTTGTTTGATGTGATAGGTGACGAGGACTAAGTGGTCGGGTTTCTCAACAAATTTTAATTATTAAGATGCTCAGTTTATCTACCGTCCATTTCTAAACAGTAATTCTGCCCTTGTTCAACATTTTCTTCTACATTTTCTAACCTTCTTCTCTGAAAGAAGTTCGCCAGAGAAAAGTGTTTGCATGTAATGAAATAATATCTGAAATATAACAGAATTTAAGAGAAAATACTAAATGAAAAAAGTACTCATATTACTGTTTTACTGAATTATTATCTGATTATTAAAAGTTCGTTCAAAAACTGGACTTCACCCATCACTCCCAATGAGGTTTTCCAATCGGAACGAATAACAAAGATAATTTTTTGGCATATTTATAAAAGGAGGTGCAAAACCTTCTGGCAATAATGATTAGTTTGTTGATAGCTGTTGGTTAGGTCAGGCCATCTCATAAATGCACGACGATTTTCACGATACACCCATAATTATATTTTGGCTTCAATAAATCTCATTATAGAATGTCAATGAATTTAAATAAACCTTAAAATAACTCACACTGTTCTTTGATTTTGTTAGAACATAGATCAATCTTGAATTATATAGTTGATCTGTATTTCGAAGCTTAAGTCTTTTAACACGTGAGTGATATAGGTTATGTTTTTGATATTTGGAATGTTAAAAGAGGACTGAAGACGGGATTGTCTAGAATTATATTTGTTTTTTGAAGATATAGTGCACATTCTTTTAGAGATTTTTGAAATAATTTATTCGAATATTTAAATATATTGAATATTTCAAATAAATTATATTCTTTGAGAAGTCCTTTAAGTGTGTTTATGTTTTTAAAATGCAATTGGTGTTCTTAACGGTAAGACCAGAAACAAAATTTTGTCTCCTTTAAATATTTATTTATTAATTTTAATTACTTTCGTATATCTTTTGGGTTATTTATTCCATTTGACATTATATATTGAGTTTTGATTATATACGTCTATTAAATGTAAGCGGTGCTTGTTAGACATAAATTTATTTCTAAAAGTTTTTTGAATAAAAATTTTTTTGAAATTAAAATTGTAGAAGATAAACATATAATAATAATATAATATATATTTTCAATATACATATTGAAAGTTCTTCAAATTTCTGATATTTTCAATTCTAAATTAGAGCTTACATCAAGTAGAATCAAATTCATAATTCATATAATCATCTTGATACATTTTGAACAGAGAAAAATTCTCGAAAGAGGTGAAAGGAATTATAGAAAATAAGTATATTTTACATGTCATTACAAGAGATGATGATCAATTTCAACATTATTCTATTAATTAATTTGAAAATTCAATTTGTCTTCAACTACTTAAGTTTCTTGTCGTTTTATTTTATAAATTGTGCTTCGATTCTATTGATGCTAAAATTTAAGATTCTTAATTTTGATTTCGAAAGATTTCCAAAAATATGTTTTAAATATGAATCAAAATTATTCAGATAACTATGTATGAACTTACTTAAGATAGTGATAGACAATATGATTCTGATATCATGATTTTATTGGTCATTTGAAGCCGTTGTTTCATAAAAGGCGTCCATCGAAATTAATAATTTTTTTTAATGTGATGGAGTAAAGAAAACACAGCACCAGCGCATTCTTATTGGTTTAAAATTGAAAATGTATCATTTCCTTGTACTTTTGGGATGTTAATAATATCTCCCCTCATAGAAATTTTAAATTTTAATGAATTCCTGTCTATATGGATTTCATAAAAAAATAATTGTAGATATATTGTATTTAACTATTCATATCGTATAAATATATATATATATATATATATATATAAAAGAACCAACATAGTCTCGCATAATAGAATACTTTTCCAATGTTCCCACTGCACCAAATGATACGCCCCTGAAATTAGGGGCTGGCTGCGACCTACGCTATATTTTCTAATGCGCCAATGTGAAAGCAAACTGTTCTGTGACGTAAAATTTGCCAATGGCCTTTCGATTTAGTTTGCGACAAAATCGAACACTCACGGACAAATAGATGTCATATGGGTCAAGATATCAGCAATCAATTTCTGTGTCTGTAAAATTGCCCCTTTAATATGTCATTTTGCATGCGAGAAATTGAGAACAGAATACTGGAACTTCTGAGTGAATCAGTTTCTCAATTTATTCCATAGATGAGGTTACAATTATGCGAAATATTTGTTCATGTTTTAATTTAATCCAAAATCCTTTATGGTGAAAATTCTCAGCCAAAAACTGACCGAAAATATGACACTAACCCTACTGATGGACAATTCGTGATCAGGTTGAATTTCTGTTCATCCGAGCGCCCGGATAACCAGCAAGATAGCAAAATATGTGGTTACTCAAATTTCGTTTTCTCAATATATCAAAAATACAGATTTAAGCACATTACGTTGACGTTAAATGAGGATGTGAAAGTAGATTCACGATTCTGTCGGAATTTTATAACGTGAAGCATATAGAAAATAATTTTATTGCCGAAGTGCACATATTTGTCAAGAAAAAATCTACAAATGCACTGGCGTGAAGGCAGAAGTTTTAGCGCGCTTATTAAACAGTCCGTTTCCACTGAAAATTTAAAATTTGAATTACTTCTTGAAGGGGCTATATGTGATGAATTAATTTTTCCGCCCGAAACACACCCTCAATGTTTCTAGCCTCGAACTTTTTTTTTCGACAGAAAGAATGTTTAAAGTAGCACTCTCAACGCTGCTCCGTTCAAAAAAATTTTGTTTGAAACTTCTCATACGATCCTCGCGTTATTCTGCAAGAACATGCAAGTTATTATTTTGCTTTTAGGTACCATATTTGAGTTCGATCGAATTTGAATTTTGGAAAATATTCAGGAAAATACGAAAACATTTTAAGTATGAATAAATATTAAACCCTTTAACCAATGTTGCTCATCAATGAACTAATATATTAAAGTTGCAAGGCTCTAGCTATTTCCGATCGAAAGTTAACATAACTAGTTGTTTAAGACTATTTGCGGCTCTAAATAATCAAATGAATCTAGATGAAACAATAGCGCGCACGCTGTTTCCCTGGAATCAGCGCGCAAAAATGGGATTTTTTTTTAGTCCTATGGCATCGATAGTTGTGGTCGTAGACAATGGGATTTGTACAATATCTATGTTGAAAAGCAATATCGTGCAGTTAAGAATATTTGTGCGTTTGTTCATTGAGCCCTCATGATCCTCACGAAATTTGCATTAGCATTGCTGTCGTTATTTTACATCTGAATAATTAATTTCAACCAAATCGTAGGACAGTTGCTATAATTTCGGAAGCACTTAACGCTTCTCTGCTCACAATATAATTTTGTTTGGTTTGCTAATAAAGCGATCTTCACGAAATTCTGCATCAGCCATTATGTCGTTAATTTACATCTAAATGGTATATTTACACACGATTGTGTTGCTATATCTTTAGCACTCAAATCTCCTGCGCTCACAATATTTTTGTTCTGTATAACGAAACTAAGATCCCGAATCTACCCCAAATGTTTCAAGTCTCTGGCTCTTTCCGTTCAAAAGCTTAAGTTTTCAAAATAGCTCTCAACGCTGATCCGACCCCAAAACATATATTTTTTTAACATTGATCATACTATCGTAAGAAATTTTCCTACGCATATGCGCCACATCATTTAACTTCTAATGGCCTAATTTCAAATCGATCTAACCTGTAGTTTAGAAAATAGTAGAAAAATATGAAAAATGTTCATAAGTGAATAACTACAGAACTATAAAACCGATTATACCCACTAACAAACTTTGCAGTCGGGATATATACATATACATATATATATATATATATATATATATATATATATATATATAAAAAAATAAATATATGAAAAAAAAATATATATATGTAAAAAATAAATATATAAAAAAAAATATATATATATATACCCTCATTCTTCTCTGAATGTTTCAAGGCTATATATATATATATATATATATATATATATATATATATTTTTATATATATATATATATTTTATATATATATATATATTTTATATATATATATATATATATATATTATATATATATATATATTTTATATATATATATCCTTATCCTTCCCTGAATGTTTCATGGCTCTAGCTTTATCCGTGTGAAAGTTAGCGTGTTTACAGTCGGATAGGCCGGCCTAGTCATTTAACACTTTTTTCGGCTCAAAATTCGAAAATAACAGAAATTTGATCGAAACGATAGCTCGCCGTTTTCTGGAAAAAGCGCGCAAAACACGTTATTCATGGTAATGACTTTGAGCTTTTTGCACCTTTGTCGATTTGTCCTTATTTCACAAGTTTCCAGTTAAAAGTGTTTTAGAATAATGCTGAGCTCACCGATGAAAAATTTATAGTCAAATTCAATATAATAATATAAGTACTTCCAAAAAAGTGACTCAGAATTATTTTTTCAAATAGAGCTATCGATCTGGCAAATGACTTAAGATCGATCCATGTAAGTTTTGATTTCCGATATCTCATTTATTACAGGTCAATGTGATATGATGAAATTAGATCATGAATAAGGATTTGATCCTTGTAACGAAGTTTCATGGAAAATTTTCGGGAATTACAAGTAGAAATAGTTTTTTATCTATTATTGTTCGATCTATTGAATTATTCTATCTTGGTATATCCAATCAATATAGATTGAAGAATGATAGGGAATAATTCAATAGATTGAAGGTTTGAAGAAAGTTCGTACATGATAAACTCAACAAAGAAATCACTCAAATGAACGTTTCAACACGAGAAAAAATAAGGAAGGTTTTCCTGAAAACTGACTCAATAGACAAAATTAATTTCCAGATCTTAAAATACTAACAGGATATTTTCTGAAAAAATTATCGAAATTGTTTACAAATAAGTTTGATTATTCGAATCAGCTCCTGAGAAAAGTGTAGAATACATATTGTTCGTTCCAATCAATCTTTCTGTCTTACTTCGTATGCCATTTTTTTATTTGGGGTACAGTACCTGAGCAGTTTCGTATGAAGGTGCTCTGGTGTCACGTACACTGTTTTTTTGGAAAACTCTTTATGACTCTCTTCTCATTATAATGACTTATTTTCATTTTAATAACATATTTTTTTAATAATGAGTATGAGCTATGGTAATAAAAAGTTATACAAATGAGACAGTGTAACGTTCAACTGTATAATAATTCTATACTCAAACAAACCCGATAAAGTTTTTCTTACCACTGGGGCCAATTGCAGATATGTGCACGTTTCGAACTTGCTGCTTTCCGTTACTGCAATGAATGCCAGCAATCACAAATCTATCAGATACCTTCACTCGCTATAAACAGAAACACTAAGGTATTAATTATACACTAGCACCATCTAGAGTATGCAAACATGAATTGGCTCGCGAGTGTATGTCTTGAATGTGTTTGCATAGTCTAGATGGAGCTAGTGTATGATTAATACCTAAGTGTTTCTGTGTATGACGAGTAGTACTTGACATATTTGGGGTCACTAGCATACATTGCACTGACGATATCCAACAAGTTCGAAATGTGCGCATGTCTGCAATTTTCCCCAGGGATCAGCAAAACTTATCGGGTTTGTTTCAGTACAGAAATGTTATATAGATGTATGCTGCACTGTTTCGATTTGCAGAACTTTCTATCACCTTAGCTACTACTCCTTATTAATGATATTTGGTACAGATCAGCCGAATTAATTTATTCACATATTTTTTTGATGAGGTTAGAGGAACAATATTTGTTTGGTTCAAATAAATTTTTTAAAGAAATTTCTGGCCATTTTTTTCAAAATGGACGTGGTGGACTAGTATATTTGATATTATTCATGTTTTTAGTTACAAAGAACTTTCTGGAATTCAGTTCATAAACAGTATATGAGTTAATCAACGGTGAAAAAAATATTGAAGGTAATGGATTGAGGTTCTGGATTTAAGAATTTCTCTTTTCTGAAGAATTTCCTATTCAATTTGAAAGATTAATCCTCAACCTTCTTTATTCTGAAGTTATTCTACAATATTAAGGCATTATCATTTTCTTCCTGAAATACCTATCTCTATTACGAAAGTCGCCAAGAAATTAAAATCTAATTATATTATTTTCACTTTTATTTCCAACTATATTGATTTAACTTAGAATGAATTTTATGCAAGTTCATGAAAACAAAGAAGTGCCTAGAACGTAACAAAATAAGCTAGAACATAAAAAAACACAGATTGCTTCCATCCATATATGTGAAAAAGACAAAGACAGTCCATATATAAGAAAAACAAATGTTAACTTCCGCTATTTTATTGATTTACACGGCAATTGTTTCGTCATACCATGACTTCATCAGTTTAAATACTCACCTGATGAAGTCATGGTATGACGAAACAATTGTCGTGTAAATCAATAAAATAGCGGAAGTTAACATTTGTTTTTCTTATATTGAAGATGAATTTCCGTCAAGTAAAGACCGAGACAATCAAAAAAAGACAGTCCATATAATGAAAAAGGTTACTTTAATCCTAAAGGATTCGTTATAAAGAGGAGAAACCATTATAATGAGGAAAACTCTCACTAATGAGTTTTAGAGAAAGCAAAATGTGTTTGAAATGAGGGTGTCTTCCTGGTTTTGAGTTGTTTTGCGAAACATCATCGTGAAATATATTTGTATACATGTGTAGACACAATTAATTAACATATACTTTGAAATCGTCATGATATTCGTTGAAGTGTAGAGATTCTGGCTCTGAATGATTAATCTGTTTGATGATATCCAATCGTCTTAACTATCGTGCAGTTCTTACTAGAAGACAAAATCGCAGGTCATGAAAATGATATTAGTTATTCAAAATATACTACTCTGTCAAGAAAGTACCGGGAATTTTCAATTAAACAACATTTTTACATTTAATCGTCAACATTTATTGGGTCGTCTTTAAAATAGGCTCCATTTCCTCCAATACATCTATGCCAACGGCACTTCCAATTATCGAAACATTTTTTATAGGCGCTTTCCGGGATGGACTTTAGCTCTCGCGCCGAATTTTGTTTTATGGCTTCAATCGACTCAAAACGGGTGCCACGAAGAGGCAATTTTAGTTTTGGGAAGAGGAAAAAATCGCAGGGAGCCAAATCCGGCGAATACGGTGGTTGCTGAAGCACGTTTGTTGAGTTTTTGGCGAGAAAGTCAGTCACAATCGTAGCTCGGTGAGAAGGCGCGTTATCGTCATGCAAAATCCATGAGTTGTTCGCCCACAAATTTGGCCACTTCTTACGGATACGCTCACGCAAACGTTTCATAACGCCTAGATAATACTCCTTGTTTACCGTCTGACCCTCTGGGACGAATTCGTAGTGCACCACGCCACGGATATCGAAGAAAACAATGAGCATCACCTTCATTTTCGAGCGGCTTTGGCGTGGTTTTTTCGGTTTCGGCTCATTTTTTGCCACCCATTCCGATGATTGCTGGCTTGTTTGCATATCGTACTCGTAGACCCAGGTCTCATCACCAGTTATAATGCGTTCCCTGAATGTAGAATCGGAATTACAGCGATCCAGCATGTCTGAAGCAACCTGTTCGCGATGACGTTTTTGAAGAAAATTCAGGTCTTTCGGTACGAGTCGTGCGGCCACCTTTCTCATGCCCAAAATATCAAATCAAAATCGTACGTGCGGACTCGTGGGATATCTTAAGATCATGTGCTATCTCTCTCAAGCTGGTACGACGGTTTTCCAGCACCCTTTCCTTAATTTTATCGACGTTATCTTCGATCGAAGCCGTCGATGGTCGACCACTTCACGACCGTCCTTGAAGGCTCTGTACCACTGATATGCACGAGTTTTCGATAGAGCATTATCACCAAAGGCCTTTTGCAACATTTTCAATGCATCGGCACACGAAAATTCATTTGCAACACAAAACTTTAAACAAATTCTTTGCTCAACGTAATCACCCATAGTAAAAATCGGCACGCACTCTGACATCGACTGACTTAATCAGCTGTTGCAAACACACTAGTTGACAGATCCCTGCCTCATTGCCCCGCCAGATTTAAATCGATAATTCCCGGTACTTTCTTGACAGAATGTATATTTATTTGGTTTCCTTAACATTCTTTATACAGATAGTCCTTGTGCTATAACAGAGACCGTTAAAGTATCTTTCAATCTTTTCGATCAAGGGTAAACCACAGAATTATATTTATTTTCAGTTAAACCGTTACACTACATTTAAAAATTTTTCAGTATTGATTTACCAGAAGTTTTCTAAATTGTTGAGAGGTAAGTAAATATTTGTTGTTGATTGATGTTATATTTATTGAATATGAATTATTTGAAAACTGACGAATCAGTATTCTCTTAAAACTTGTTTCTCCGTAATGTTTTTACATATCTTGAGTTTTTATATAAAGTAACTTAGATATCCAATAATATTGAATATTCTAAGTAAGATAGTTTTATGATGAAATTCTTAAGATTATGTTACACATGTTTGAAAGATATTTGTTTTTATAAGATTGATCAGCAGAAACAAAATTTTGTCTATTCAAAATATTTAATTTATAGGATTTTGGTTAACAATTTTTATTTATTGGATTTTGTTATACCATTTGGATGTCTTATAATGAATGTTTATTTTATATGTCATTTGATATAAGTGGTACTTATATGACATTATTTTAATTTATTTTCTGAAGTTATAATTATTGAATATAAGTTTTTCAAATTAAATATGTCGAAGGCTAATATTAAAATATTTAAATAATTTTATATACCTTCTATCAAGAATTAACCTCTATTTATGTAAGCGTACAAAATTTCAATTTTCTAGAATGAAAGCAGTGGGTTGCTTTAAAAACCGGAAACAGTTTCATAAACGCAAAGAGCGTGGTCGAAAAATAAGGTGAATAATGTGAACACATCTCAATTTGAACACATCTCAATAACCAACTCATGAATTCGCAAAATGCAGTTTGTCTCCTTGCTTCGCTTTCACGAGAACGGGTATTATCCCCAGAAAGAGGCTCCAAGGTCCTTTTGATGAGGCGGGTATATTACTTCCCTCATTACTACGTTTCTATTCATCCCCCTTTTCATCACAGTGAGGAAGGCTCGGTGTATAGTGTTGACACTGTCGGATCAATATTAACACGAGACCTGACGGACAAGTTGAAGCAGGTGGTTTACACAACCATTCACTCCCTATTTCCTTATAGAAATTTGTGTTATATTCCTTTGTGAAAAATATGCAAAGCATTATTGTATGCTTCAACAAAATTTGTTAAGTTTCAATGTTGAAATTTTATAACATGCCATAGGGAAAATAACGGTTCAAGGCAAAATCATTATGGCATCGATTATTAATTTTATTTCTGCGCGCTGGTACTAAGCGCCTGCCATGTTGTCTATTATTCAGCATTTTGCAAATTTCGAGTCGAAAATGGTCTGAAAATTTTACATTCAATACATACGTATCTGTTCAGCCTAATTAGATTTCCAGCTCTTCTTTTAATTTTGTGGTTTTCATATTTTAAATTTGTTTCAGCCATGTTTGCTCTGTTTTTTTTGAAAATTTTTTTTCAATCAATCCATATGTACAGGGATATCCATTTTTTTCTTCCAAAAGTAAACGTAAATAAAACACTTGTTCATTCAGAATATCGATGAAATTTTTTATTTCAGTATAATACTTGGACCTTGCCATTATGTGGAGTACAACATCATGTAAATGTCCTCCGCGTGATCTCTTACAGGACTCGATCCTTGTGAGTAATTTTCTATGACTGGGCGGCACATTTCGGGCAATATCTCATCAATAACTTGACGACTGTTGGTTTTCAGATCGTCAATAGTCTGAGAATTATCGGCAAAACAGGATCCTAAGCAAAACCCCACAAAAAATCCAAAGACGATAAATCACAAGATCTTGGTTTTCAATTCAAATTGCCAAAACAAGAAATTGCGCGTCCTGGGAATTTTTCTTGCAATAACGCCAAAACAGGTCTTGTTGTGCGGCTTGTTGCATAATCTTGCTGAAATCATATCTCTTCCAATTCCATATCATTAATTTCAGGCCAAAAAATATCGGTAATTATTTGACTATAGCGATGAGAATTGACGGTTTGAGTGACACCTTCTTCAATTTCAAAGAAGTTTGGGCCAATCGCTCCACCGAGTAAAAAATGTGCTTCGTCGCTGCAGAAAATTCGATGCGAAAAATCGTCATCTAAACGTTGTTGTTCAAGCACCCAATCGGCATATGTTCTACGCATTTTATGGCCAGCTGGCTTTAGTTCTTGTATCTTGTATATTATAAGGATGAAGATGCAAATCCAGATGCAAAATACGCCATAGCGTGCTGTAAGAGAGATCTAAATTTTGTGAACGCCGATGAATTGTTAAATTTGGATCCTCTTCAACACTTTTACTTACATTGCACATATTTTCGGTGTATCGTGCATTTCGATGATGTATGGGCCTTAAGTCATCAGTAACAGATCCAGTCTCTTTTAATTTTTTCACTGTGTTACCAATTGTACGCTCAGATGGACGATTATGTCGACCATATTCTGTCCGTAATGCACGAAACGTACTTACTACAGAATCATTGTTTTTGTAGTAAGTTTTCACAATTTTCACACGTTCAGCAGTAGATAAACGATCCATATTGTTTAATGGCTAACCTTCAACTAAACTTATGATGCTTTGGATCACAGTTATGTTCGACAAATGTCAATGAAATATGTTAGTTTGAACAAATTGAAATTAGATAATGATAAGCAGTTTTAGCTATGGTCATATTTCGGAGTAAATATCCACCCATTTAATTAATTCATTCAAATTGAAATTAATTGATTCTATATTATTACGGTCAGGGAGAAAACTAGAGATGCTAGTATTTCCATAAGAGACTACTTGCTTTTTCTGGAGAATGTGCTATCTTTTTTTTGAAAACGAAAAAAAAGAACTGGTTTGAATTCTATGTGGAACATTTTGTGGCAATTGAGCTTGTTATTCTTTAAAATCCAATCGAAACAATTTGTAGTAAGTGATGAATTTAAATAATTTGATCGATACTTTACATTTCCTCTGGTTTTTTATTGGTTAAGTACCACCAAATATGTCAATAAAGTGACACAGGGCATGTTTAAAATTTAATTCTAAATTTTTTCAAGAGATTTATTCAGATTAAAATCTGTTTAGGCTCCGGAGAATTAATCTAGCTATTTTCTGTAAGTGGAGCTATTGTTCCAATCGCTAGGCACGAGAATAACTTCAGTAGGTGTAATTAATGATGATGACGAATATTCAACTGGACTGCTCTTTGAACCTTTCCCTTATTTTTCCGACTGTCCAGAGTGGGAGAGAATTCATAGCTTTGCGCCGGCACGGCGATATCATTCAGATCCACCGATCCAGGTCTAGTGTTGATTACGTAGCTCCATGACGATGATGGAAAGACAAAATGAAAATAGCTCTTTCTTGAAAAAATTTATAATACTTTTCACTGATGAGTCATCATTTTATTTGAAAAAGAAAAATAATCCATCCGTTTTACGATAGTAGCCCCGAAACAATCAGCACCGGAGTATTTCCATCAAAACTCAGTATCCTAATAAACTCAATATTTGGACATGCATTATAGTAGATTTCATCTGTGATCCCTTTTTTATCGACGGAAACCTATATGCTGCCAAATATTTAGAGCTTTTACAAACTCGTCTTTTTTGACAGTTAATTTTGAAGATATTTGATTTCAACTGGATAGTTGCCCAAGTCATAACTCGCGAAAAGCGACACAGTTTCTCCAAAACACTTTTTCCGATCGAGTTATTATTACTAATGGTACAAGTTGGAGATTATTTGCGAAAGCAGGTGTATCAGGAATCGTTCCGAGTTGAAATTAAAATATTAACAGCTATATTAGGGAAACATGTACAAAAATTATGTTGACATGTAGCGGAAAATATCAGCTTGACAAGGTGATATATAATTTTTCCAGTTAGACCGAATACCAATAAGAAAATTTGTGAAAATTACTCAGATACTAACATCGTATAAGTGAGGAGTGTAGGCAAAAACGGAGTGATAAGAACGAATAAAAACCGGACTGATAAAGTTCTGTGAATATCTATACAGAGTCGGCCTCAGGTCGATTATTATGGGAGAAAACAAGAAATGCATAAAATGCAAACTTGACATCAATGAAAATAAAACAAGTTTTCAATGTGATGGATGCAATAGATTCTTACACACACAATGCGCCAATTTAACTGCCACTGAAGCTAAATGTTTGCAACTACAAACAAGAAAACTAAAATTTTTTTGTGAAGATTGTGAACTGGGACTTCAGCAGATTCCAGTATTGAGAGAAATGATCAACTCGCTTCAGTTTGAAGTAGAGAAACTTAAAAATAAGAAAGCTGAAAGTGTCTTGGAGAGCGAGTTGATAGTAAATGAAGTGTTTGAGCGTCAGAAAAGATCCACCAATCTGATCCTGTATAACCTACCGGAGTCTGTACAATCTGATGCAACTCAACGAAAGGAGCACGATAAAGTAGAAACACACACAATTCTGAGGAAAATAACTTCATCGTCGGTACGAGTTAAAAACATTATACGACTCGGAAAGAAGAAAGATAGTGTGAGACCAGTAAAAGTTATTTTGGAAGATGCTGAGGATGTTTTAGCAATCCTAAAAAACAAGAGAAACCTGAAGAACTCGCCTGTGCGTATATCAAATGATCAAACGCCGCAGCAGCAAGAATATTACCGGAATCTGAAAAACCAGCTGGAAGAAAGGAAAGCGCTAGGAGAAGAAGACATCAGCATAAGATATATTAGGGGAATCCCAAAAATAATGAAAATTACAAATAAGGTAGGATAGGTTTATTGTAATACTTGGTATATTTAGGTCGAATCATAGGTTTAAGGAAGATAAATAAGTAGGTTTGAACCAAAAAATGGACAGTAGGGAAATTGGGGAAATAATTGAGGAAGAAACTAAATCAAACACACTGATATGTGAAAATTTCGATGAGTATAAAGGTGCTGTAAAATATAAAAGTGAATTTAAAATCATATGCCAAAACATAAGAAGTATAGGAAAAAACTTTGAACATTTTCTCGTTGTTCTGGATTTGTTAAATTATGATTTTGATTGTATAATACTTACCGAGACATGGCAAATAGACAATCTGAGCTACTTTCAAATCGATGATTATGATATTTTTTACAATGAGGGTAAGTTCAACCAGAACGACGGGGTGATTGTTCTAATTAGAAGCAAATGGAATGCAAATATAACAAAACATCACATAGCTGGTATAACTGTTCTAAAATTGAGTGTATCCATAACATCAGATTACAAATGTAATTTCACAGCAGTTTATAGACCTCCAGAATAAAATGTAGTCGAGTTTTTGACAGGACTTGAAAATTTTTTACAAATGAATAGTGTTTCACAGACAGAATTCATCATGGGTGACGTTAACATAGATATATTAAAGGAACATAATAGAAATATAGTAGATGAGTATTTAGACATAATTCATGAATCAGGTTTTATATCCCTTGTCAACGAGTATACGAGGGAAGTGAATAATCAAAAAAGCTGTTTGGATCATGTTCTTATTGACAATACGCGGAATTTAAACAGAATAGCAACGTTCGTATTGAAGACTAAGATTACTGATCATCATGCTGTAGTTTTAACAATTGGTTATTCTAAAGGCGAAATAATAAAGCATTCTAAACAGGTACAAATAGTGAACTATAAAAGTTTGTGTCAGTCCCTGTCACAAGAAAAATGGGAAAACGTAATAAACATAATAGATCCAGAGCTTAGTACAAATAATTTCATGAAAACTTTAATAAGTCATATTGATACCGCAACATATAAGAGAAAGAATGATGAGAAATCTAAAAGAACACCATGGATAACGCATGGAATAATTGAGTCAATCAAAGTTAGAGACAAACTGCATAAAGATCTCAAGAAGAATCCAGAAAACATCAGTCTCAGACAAAAATACAAAGAATACAGAAATATAATACATAAGTTGATATATAAATCGAAAAATGATTTCTATCGAAATCAGTTGATAGAAGCTGGAAATAATTCTCGTAGATTTTGGGACACAATCAAAAGCGCAATGAATGTTACAAAAAAGGTTAATCAAATAGGTGATATATATAATGTTGACGGAAGCATATTAACTACAGATAGGGAGAAATCAGAGCGTTTCAATGATTTTTTTTCGTCGATAGGTAAAGAGTTAGCAGAAAAAATTGATACAAATTATCTAGAACAGTCAAACTATTTGTCAGAATTCAAAAAAAAGTATCAAATCAGAGAATCATTATTTTTAGATCCTACCTGTGAGCAAGAAATAAGAACGACGATCGGAGAGCTAAAAAACGGCACATCCCCTGGCCTAGACGGTTTAACACCTTATTTGCTTAAAAAAGTATGTAGTTATATAAGCCGCCCCCTCGAACATATATTCAATAACATTTTCGTAATTGGCAAATACCCCTCCTGCTTCAAAATGTCGAATATTAAACCCTTATACAAATCGGGTGATAAATCAAACGTCGCAAACTATCGGCCAATCTCACTCCTATCAAACATAGCTAAAATTTTTGAAAAATTATTCAAAGCAAGGATTATGAGTTTTGTGAGTAGAAATAAAATCTTAAAAGGTAACCAATTCGGATTTCAGAAAGGTATATGCACTGAGGATGCAATGATAGCTCTATCGAGATCTATCTATGGGGATATTGACAATACATTGCCGACAGCTGGTGTTTTCCTGGATCTGCGAAAAGCTTTTGACACCGTACACCATGAGCTACTTTTACAAAAGCTAGAAATTTTAGGTTTTCGCGGGAATGTACAAAATTTGGTTGAAAGCTACATAAAAAACAGAATACAAAAGGTGTCGATACAAGGGAGTAGTAGCTCAACACAACCAATTGATTTTGGAGTCCCACAAGGAACTGTTCTAGGCCCTATATTCTTTTTGATATACATAAACGATTTACTCGACCATGATCGGAACAGCAAATGCATATCATATGCAGATGATACAGTAGTTTTGGTGAACGGAAAAACTTGGGAAGAACTAAAAACTAATATGCAGAATTCAATGAAAAACATAAAAATTTGGCTTGATACCAACCTTCTAACTCTTAACTGGGAAAAAACTAAATGCTTGCCTTTTTTTGTGGACAGTCGTACAAGGCCAAATTTTAAAGAAATAATATTACACAAAAATCATTGCGTTGGTAATATGAATGCAACCTGTAATTGTGCATCAGCGGTGGCGGTGGTTGAGGATATTAGATATTTAGGAATAACCTTGGATACAGGCATGAGATTTGATAGACACGTGAAGATAACTGCAACCAAACTTCGAAAAAGTATTTTTATTTTGCGAAAATTAAGAAATTTCATGAATAAATCGAACTTGAAAATTGTTTACCACGCCTTATTTGAGTCCATCCTGCAGTACGGTTTATTAGCTTGGGGTAGTAGCTATCAAAATTCAATCAATCCGCTGAATATTTTGCAGAGAAGGGCTCTAAAACTTATACTGCACAAAAATCAAAGGTATCCCTCTCAGCTATTGTTCCAAGATATTCATGTACTTCCACTGAGGAAACTATATGCGTGCAAAGTCCTTCTGAATATTTCCAAAGATCAAAGTTTAATACAGCCTCTCAGTATGGAAAAATATAAAACTAGACAAATTTCGCAATTCATTGCAGAGATTCCGAAAAAGAACAAAAGAATAACTCAGAAATGTATTTCATATGTAGCACCCAAAATATTCAACTTACTCCCTTCATACATAAAAACACAAAATTTCAAACATGCACGTTTCAAAAAAGAATGTAAGAAATGGCTTTTCGCAGTCGATATCACGATATTAAACAGAGTATTCGATTGTTGATCTGCAGCATAGCTCAGTTGGTTAAATCCAATGTTGTTGTTATAAGTAAGAAAATAATATGTAATGCTGTAGAGTGTTCTGCGATTCATTTATTGATGTCATTTCAACATATATGGTTTAGTGTAGATTTGGTTCAGACCTAATATTATAATATTATATTGTATCTTCAAGTAGGTTTATAGACCTTATATAATTGTAACTATATTCTATATTAGTTGATGTTTTTTGTGAATGGAATTATTGTTTGGTACCAATTCTTGTTCGCCTGTAAGGAAGTGTAGTCACGCGCTGGCATATTGATGCCTTAGTGACAATAATTTTCTTTATTCGTGATGTAAAAATAGCTTAATGTATTACTGCACATTACCATGTACCTGTACCTTCTGAATAAAGAATCATTCATTCATTCATTCAATTTCGTGGCCCCAGATTTATCCCCAAATGATTTTTTCTATGAGGATATCTGAAAGTATCTATCTATGGACATGACTTCGGCAGAGCTTGAAATCTTGATGAATTAAGGCTGAAAATTATTCCACGTTGTGGCAACATTGAGCCACATCAACTCAGAGATATAGGATTATCTCTGTATAATAGATTTGGCCATTGTTTAGCTCAACAAGGTGGATTATTTGAACCCTTAATACATTGAATTTATGAGCTTGTGCTCCAAAGTCAGGGGTTTTCTCATGATATTTAGAATTTATTTCTATCAGAATTCATTTTATGTCCGTTGAATTTATTTCAATTAATCAGAATTCATTTTATATTTGGGGAATTTATTTTATTTCCAAAGTCGTAACGCCAAAAAAATTTGAAAGAATTATTTTCAGAATAGAAATCATTTGTGGCATTTATTGCAATAAATAAATTTCTTACATGCTAAGGAATGTCGTAAACAGCCTCTCTACAAGTAAGACAGACCCTCGCTCTAACATTTTCGTACTGACGATGTAAAGGGAAATTCATCTCATATTATTTAAAGTAAAACACCTTATTTCTGTTGCTATATATATAGTGAAGAAGATTCAAGCAGCCATCCAGTTGAATATTAGTCACCATCTTTCACGTAAAATGATGTTATTCATGTGCTGGGTGATTGGCTTATTAGCTCCTATTGTAAATGCAGTCATATATTCCATAATTATTTTCGTTGCCCGTATAATTTAATTTGTATTCGGTTAGATTCATCGTGTTCCGTTACACGCTGCTTTAGCGTTTATAATTCTTTCCAGACTTCTATGAATTTTAAATCAAAAAATTGCAAAATAAAGTCGTTTCTGCTCCTCCAGAGGAGCCAACGGAGCTAAACCTCCAACACGAGTTTAGAAGTAATTGTGAAGTGAATACTGATGAAGTGGGACAAGTGTTGAAATCGTTTCCATTCCAAGGTGTTCATAGGAACTGAAATTATTCAGGAATTTGGCGAATTTGATATTAATGAAATAATTTAAACCTACCCAGCATCCTTGACATCGAAAAATCACTTTCTCGGATGAGAAGACATCTAGTTTAACTATAATAATTTCATTAAAATAATAATGATATATGTTTCCTTGGACACATTTATACAATGTACATTAATTTGAGGTTAAAAATATGAATTCCCCACTAAAACCGAAATTCTTCGTGGGCATAAGATGTATTATTATGCTACAATAATATCAAAGGTAATATTTTTTCAAAAATGAGATAAACGTAGCGTACTGCGAATAATTATGGTAACGGTGTCGTACCACATTGATTTTTGTTTGCACATATTCAAGAAATCGATGAGGGTGATATTTCCCTCCGGAAAAAACAGTAAAAAGCTCCCAAACAACAGGCGTTAAGATAGATTTATTGCGTGAAATATCTAGGAAGTCGATTATATCAAGATCTGGCTATCAAAATCTTGTAATTCATCACTTTCAATAAAGATTATCCAGGAAAGAAAATCATTCAAGAATGAATCAAATAAGAAATTACTTCGTTTTTCATCACTTTTTTGTTATGGGGGGTACGGGTACAGTATGGTACCATACTCACTTGACGAAGTCATGTTGTCATGACGAAACAATTGTTGTGAACTTAAATAAATTAGCGGAAATTAAGTTGTTTTCTTTTAATCATTGAGATGTATGTCCGACAAGTAAAGACTGATACAATCAAACTTTTGGTAATTCTATATGAGAATGTAGAAGCTATTTTTATGTTATTTGTTGAAATTATCTGCACTGTTTTTTGACAAATTTATCCAGACTAGGTTAGTCGTACAAATTTTTTGTGATTATTTTCTGTTTTGGAAGTGAGGTATATTTGTTTTAGAATGAGCTTTTTCTTTTTGTTCGTGAGAAAATTTATAATTGTGTTTTTAAATGATTTTTTATAGTTTTATGATTGATTGCATTTACTTGCTCTATGTAACATTGATTCATGGTTAGCGATTTTATGTTAGTTTGGATTTTTTTAAAAGTAAGGGATGGTTGTTTGTGTCGTTGTGGGTTTCATGATTATATCAAAGGATATCTCAATATTATTCTTAATTAAAGTTATGTACAGAAAATTCATTCGGTTATTAGATTGCAGTTTCATAGTATATTTGACTTTATGGTGTAAAACATGTATTATAGAAGCAAAATTTGAATATCAAAACAGATTGAATCTGTTAGTCTTCTACAATTTCACTTTCAAAAAACGTTTAGAATTAAATTAATGTCTTAAATAAGTACCGCTTACGTTTAATAGACATATATAATCAAAACTCAATATATAATGTCAAATGGAATAAATAAACCAACAGATATAAGAAAGTCATTGAAATTAATAAATAAATCATTAAAGGAGACAAAATTTTGTTTCTGATCTTACCTTAAGGAACACCAATTGCCTTTTAAAACAACTTATGGACTTCTCAAAGAATATAATTTATTTGAAATATTTGATATATTTAAATATTCGAATAAGTGAATTCAGAAATCTCTCAAAACATGCACTATATCTTCAAAAAACAAATATAATTCAAGGTAATCTCTTCTTCGGTCCTAGATAATATTCCAGATATCAGAATCAAATAGCTACAACTATATCACAACTCATACGTGTTCAGGATGAATGCTTCAAACAAACTAACTTTAAAATTCAAGGTTGGTCTATGTTCTACCAAAATCACAGAACAGTGTAAGATATTTTCAAGGTTATATTTAAATTCATTGACATTCCATAATGAGATTTATTGAAGCCAAAATATAATTATATATTATATATATATTTTAATTACGTCTATGAAGTATCGACTCACGTTTCAATTCATATTGGCCAATATAAGCACATTTCGAAATGAATTTTATTTTTATTATATATAAAATAAAATAGAAAAAGGCTTTTCATATAAGAAATATAACAAAATTTGAATATCAAAACAGATTAAATCTGTTAGTCTTCTACAATTTTAATTTCAAAAAAATTTTATTCAAAAACTTTTAGAGTTAAATTAATGTCTAAAATAAGCACCGCTTACGTTTAATAGACGTATATAATCGAAACACAATATATGATGTCAAATGGAATAAATAAACCAACAGATATAAGTCTGTTTGAAGATTCCATCCTGAACGTGTGAGTTGTGTTATAGTTGTAGTTATTTGATTTTGATATTTGGAATATTATCTAGGACCGAAAAAGAGATTACCTAGAATGATATTTGTTTTTTGAAGATATAGGGCATGTTTTGAGAGATTTCTAAATTAACTTATTCTAATATTTAAATATAATAAATATTTTAAATAAATTATATTCTTTGAGAAGTCCTTAAGTTGTGTTTTAGTTTTTAAAAGGCAATTGGTGTTCTTAAAGGTAAGATCAGAAACAAAATTTTGTCTCCTTTAAATATTTATTTATTAATTTTAATGACTTTTTTATATCTGTTGGTTTATTTATTCCATTTGACAGTATATATTGAGTTTTGATTATATACGTTTATTAAACCCAAGCGGTGCTTATTTTAGACATTATTTCAATTCTAAAAGTTTTTTGAATAAAATTTTTTTGAAATTAAAATTGTAGAAGACTGACAGATTTAATCTGTTTTGATATTCAAATTTTGTTATATTTCTTCTATCAAGTAGAAAGCCTTTTTCTATTTTATTACAGAAGCAAACCATATGATTGCCATGTCTATTTTAGAAATTTTCTTTGGAGGAAGGACATAAGGATTACAGCGAGAAGTAGGGTTGGAAGTACGTCCAGTACAGTACATCTCTTTATATGCGAAGATGTTATTTTCTTCCATGTAAAGTTCAAAAGGGGTTGAATTTTCATTTCTAATGAGCAGTTTAATGTAATCTTCAGTTAGCATATTTTCATACATTCGGCCTTTGGTATACTCGAGAACATACTAGTGACATCAAACGATGCTATAATACTGTTAGATAGGGGGATACAATTTTTCGGTATTTTTGTGAGCTTTTTAAAAATTTTGTTTAACTTAGAGGCTAGTCTTGCAAGGGGACTATTGGTATATGATACAACATGGCATATTAGTTCAATAAGTCCATGTAGTTGAGGGATAGGATTCATTTTGATGATTTTGAATCTATCATAGTTTTTCAGAATAATTGGATTATCTTTGAGAGCTCCTTTTTGGTTAAGTTGAATTTTAGAAGTGGGTATCTTTTATAATTTCATGAAAGATGCTCTTTCGAAAATATTGTTTAAATTCTGGTCATATTCTTCTTTGAACAGAGTACCAACAGAATATACTCTGTCGGCTTTAGTCATTATTATAATGATTTATCACTTCGATTTTTAATTTAAATTGACTTTACTATTTTTACTTTTTTAGGTTCATAATTTTTAATTTCATCTCTAGGGGAGTTTGAGCCTGGTGTATTAATTAATGGTAACTCGGTTTCGAAAATTTAAGTTTCAATGATATTTTCGAGGCTATGAGGTTATTAAATTCCGGACCATTTTCAAGAAGCTGATTTTCTTCTGTGGAAACGGATAAGTTTATCCCATATTTAGTAAATATTTAGTCGATTTATTATTTAGTCTCTCAACAATTTCCGATATCTGTGGTGGGGTAAAGGTCCCTTTATAGGAACATATCTCAAGTTTCATTGGAATATTGATTTTGCCTTACGACTTCTTGTGGCTGGTAATTATAGATGTAGTACGATAGGAGAGGCTAAAATATTTCAGATAGTCATCTACGTTATATTTTCGTGCTGGCTTGTATATTTTACAGCTTACTTCTTTGAAATATACCTTTTTCAGTGGTGAGTAATTTTTACCCTTTGTGAGCGTACAATTGAAGCACAATTAAAGTACAAATACATTATATTGTATGAGTGTTCATCTACTTTTTACAACAGAACCCTCCTGAAAAAGTATATTTTAAAATAAGGTCATATTTCGCTCGATTAGACCACCTATTAGTTCCTAGGTAGGGCCGGTGCAAATTTAGTGTTTTTCGTTTTCTTCAAGGTGAATATCAAAAAAAAGTTTTCAGCAAGTACTTTGTTTTGTTACCAAAAAAATCAAAAGATTGCACATTTGTGCCCTCATCATGTTGTAACTCCAAACTTAACAATAGACATAAAGTTTGTGACTATTCTGGTGTTTCAGCATAAAGAAGACAAACGAATATAATATGTAGATGATATCGGAAGAATCATTTTTGCCCTATGAAACGGGGTATAGTTTTCGAAGCATAAACGAGATACAGACTGTTCAAAACATTTTTGAGCAATATTATATCGAATGTGGTGAGTTCTGTGTAACCTTTGAAGAAAGGGTTTCTGGTCACATCTTATTATTTTTTGTGCTTAATTCAAAATGGCGGAAAATATTCAAAGTTGGTGATTTTTTTCGCGTTTACCAATTTAAAATTCATCCCATGAACTAACTCGATTTTTTTTTAATTTTCCTTCTAATTTTTTTGAAAATTAGAACACAAATTTTTCTTACATTTTTACAGCAAAAACATTTCATCCGAAATTGATGACCTTTTTTTCGGTTGTATCATTTTTCAACCCAAACGAGGCTAGGCAAACAGAATCAAAAAATATCTATGGGTTTCTTTTTCATAGCCAGCCAAAGTTCACGCTCGGATTTCTAACTTTTTTTAAAAACTAATTGGGCTATGAAGGCCAAAATTTTTAAATTATACTGCTGAAGCATTCCAGAGGGTGATATAAATTCATAGGAAACATTTTTTTCACTAAAATTTCATTAAAACCCTGACGGAAATCGAACTCTGGACCTTGGGGTAGGTTTACTCTTAGCTCTAGATCAAGTTGAAATTTTTCGGAGCATATTGATTTGCTTTAATTGTGAATTGTTTCAGCCGTTACTATTCGGTAGTTGATCATAATTAAAACAAATTGTAGAAATTACTATGTTTTACTACCAAAAATTTTTGTTAGTAAAACATAGTAATTTCTACAATTTGTTTTAATTGCTTTGATTGTTTCCGATTACTTCAGTTACCATACTCATCCGATGAAGTCAAAATGCAATGACGAAACAATTGTTGCGTAAACTATAAATATTAGCGAAAATAAAGTGTTTTACTTTAAATCATATATTAATTGTCGTTAACAAATAACGGTTATTCATTGATTTTGACAGTATATTAGAATATAACTGAATATTATTTCGCAAGTTTCTTGAAAACAATTTCATTTCAAGTAGAAATGAAATATTCAATTTTGGAAAATAATGATTTGGTTCGGACTTATCATGAAGAGAATTCCTCAGGGAGAAAAACAGGAGAAATATACGACCGAAGCTGATTGCAGTAAGAGAAAAGAATTCTATCAATTCATTTTAAGAAGAACACGTGCGGATTAAGATTTTCCAGGTCTCATTCTATACAGCGATGAAGTGATTTTTGATAGAGATGGATTTTTCAACAAAAAAAGTAGTGTGGTATGGCAAATAGATAAACCACATGTGTTAGTTTAGATGAATAGCCAAAAGAGGTTTACAGTCAATGTTTGGGCGGGAATGAATGATACATTCATCATCGGATCTTACATTATCCCTGAAAATTTCAGGCAGAATGAATTTCTCGACGAGACTCTACTAGATCTCATGGAAAATATTCCTTTGAGTCAATTGAAAGATATTTGGTACCAACGCATTCTCGAGATCTTATATCACTGAATTTTTATTTCTGGGGTCATATGAGAAGTCTGGTCTACGACAAGTGAGTTCCGGTTGAATCAAAAAAAGAATTGAATCAGCTCCACAGGAAATTCGTCAAAATCAAGGAATGATTGGTGCAGCGGTAAAGAGTGTGGTGAAAATAGCGAGATTATGTCTTCAAAGAAGGGATATTTCTGATGAATTATAATCAAATATTTCTTCAGACTGATCCAATTAATCCGCCCCCCAGGCATTAGATCTTGACGTGATGGGGGCGCTCTCTTGACTAGGACCCTAGATTCGTCCCGGCGAATTGGAGGGTTAAGTCTTGGTGTCTAACGTAATGCCATTTCGCGCCAGTCACTGGACCTGTATGGTGGAAGATCTCCGAATGGGGTCCTAGTTTTACTCAGGTGAAATGGAGGGCTGAGCCGGTTGATTAACTCAGTGACAAGGGAGTCTGTCGCAGCACAGGGCTTCTCCCTTAAAACTGACGTACTCTACCCTATCGCAGTATAAATCTCCGGATTCTGTGTAATGGCCGAGTGCGTTAGGTAGCATACTGCGTTACCTCGGGGGGGTGGACTTGCCCTCAGGTGTTACTTGTACCACCTGGCCACCCCACTTGGTGTTGGACTCGAGGGGCAGTGGTTGAAAGTCCGCATGCTGGACTAGGGGGGTATTTCATTTATCTGTTCGCAGACCCCCATTTTCGGGATATTCTCATGAAACGACTCGGGGTTTAACGGGACTTGACGGTTCGACCGGCCTGTCCTGGCCCCTGGATCTGTGCGTAACTATTTAGGGTTTGTGGATCTCGACGAAATGGCTCCGCCATTAGTGCTTGACGCCAGGATCAATCAAATGACTTCACATGGGTTCGGTGGGTCAGGACGTATAGTCCGCTAGACGGTGCTCGTACCAGGATCAATTGTAGTCGTCAATCTTGAGTTTATCTTAGTTTATGGGACTGCGTTCGGGTGGATGGATAAGAATTCCCTCCGGCGGGTGAGTTGCGTCTCAAACCAACTCGGGTACTGACCTGCTGAGCCAGTAGAGGTTGGATAGTGCTTCGCTGCTACCAGTCAGACGGTTCTGGCTTTCGAGTCGGGGCCCAAACTGGAAGCTGGTGGGTTCATCTCTTCGGAGGGGTTCTCGCCGAGCGCGATGATATGGCGTAATCCTTATCACACTTTCTACCTCTGGGTGGACTGTGGAGACTGCTTGGTAGTCACTTGGAAAAGAGGCCTTCCTCAAATAGCCAATAACAATTCTGGTAGAATTCACCTGATCCAATTAGTCGCGCCCCCCAGGCATTAGATCTTGACGTGATGGGGGCGCTCTCTTGACTAGGACCCTAGATTCGTCCCGGCGAATTGGAGGGTTAAGTCTTGGTGTCTAACGTAATGCCATTTCGCGCCAGTCACTGGACCCGTATGGTGGAAGATCTCCGAATGGGGCCCTAGTTTTATTCAGGTGAAATGGAGGGCTGAGCCGGTTGATTAACTCAGTGACAAGGGAGTCTGTCGCAGCACAGGACTTCTCCCTTAAAACTGGCGTACTCTTCCCTATCGCAGTATAAATCTCCGGATTCTGTGTAATGGCCGAGTGCGTTATGTAGCATACTGCGTTACCTCGGGGGGGTGGTCTTGCCCTCAGGTGTTACTTGTACCACCTGGCCACCCCAATTGGTGTTGAACTCGAGGGGGCAGTGGTTGAAAGTCCGCATGCTGGACTATGGGGGTATTTCATCCGAGTGCGTTATGTAGCATACTGCGTTACCTCGGGGGGGTGGTCTTGCCCTCAGGTGTTACTTGTACCACCTGGCCACCCCAATTGGTGTTGGACTCGAGGGGGCAGTGGTTGAAAGTCCGCATGCTGGACTAGGGGGGTATTTCATTTATCTGTTCGCAGACCCCCATTTTCGGGATATTCTCATGAAACTACTCGGGGTTTAACGGGACTTGACGGTTCGACCGGCCTGTCCTGGTCCCTGGATCTGTGCGTAACTATTTAGGGTTTGTGGATCTCGACGAAATGGCTCCGCCATTAGTGCTTGACGCCAGGATCAATCAAATGACTTCACATGGGTTCGGTGGGTCAGGACGTATAGTCCGCTAGACGGTGCTCGTACCAGGATCAATTGTAGTCGTCAATCTTGAGTTTATCTTAGTTTATGGGACTGCGTTCGGGTGGATGGATAAGAATTCCCTCCGGCGGGTGAGTTGCGTCTCAAACAACTCGGGTACTGACCTGCTGAGCCAGTAGAGGTTGGATAGTGCTTTCGCTGCTACCAGTCAGACGGTTCTGGCTTTCGAGTCGGGGTCCAAACTGGAAGCTGGTGGGTTCATCTCTTCGGAGGGGTTCTCGCCGAGCGCGATGATATGGCGTAATCCTTATCACACTTTCTACCTCTAGGGGTGGACTGTGGAGACTGCTTGGTAGTCACTTGGAAAAGAGGCCTTCCTCAAATAGCCAATAACTATTCTGGTAGAATTCACCCGATCCAATAAGTCGTTCAATTTTTCTACTGATATGTTATTTTTTTGCGTTTGTGAAATGTAAATTTAAATATTTGTGAAAATTTCTCTAATCAGGCAATGCCATTAACGTTTTGAAAATTATAGGACGAACAGCTGCAAATTTTTCTTAATTTCCTTCCTGACTAATTCACTTCATAATAAGCCTGAACCATATCATTTAATTTCAGCTCAAATTCTAATTTTTCTCAAGAAACTTGTGAAATAATACTCAGTTAGATTCTAATATACTATTAAAATCAGTGAATTACCGTTGCTTGGTAACAAAAGTTACAAAAGGTTGATAGTTTAATTCCCGTCAGAGTTTTACCGAAATTTTAGTGAAATTTTTCTATCGATAAATTTGTATTAACATCTACAATATTTCGACAGTTCAGTTTAAAATTTTTGACCTTCATAGCCCAACCAGTTTAAAAAAGAAAATAAGTCATAAATCCGAGCTGGAGCTTTGGATGGTTATAAAAATAAATCCACCTTAATGTTTTATTTTTTTTTCATATTCTTCTTTATATTGAAGAATAGAATAACCGTGGAAAAGTGCCTTTGTTTCTGATGAAAAGTTTTTCTGTTGTAAAAACGTAGAGAAAAGTTGTGTTCAAATTGTGAAAAAATTATTTCAAGGAAAATCTTGGAAAATCGATATTTTTCATGGAATGAAATTCAAATTGATAACCGTAAAAAAAAATCACCAACTTCCCAGGTTTTCCGCCATTTTGAAATATTTTTTTCAGAATTTTATACCATTTCTGAATTGAGCACAAGAAATACTGAAATGTGACCAGAAACCGTTATTTCAAAGATTATACATAACTCACAGCACTCAATAGAGTATTGCTCAAAAATGACCTTGTATGTCCCTTATATTTTGAAAAAGGGGTATATGTCATAAGCCAAAAATGAATCTCCCAATGTCATCTACATGCTATATTCGTTTGTCCACTTTATGATGAAACACCTTGTAAATACCTGTTTTGCATAAATATCCTGAACCTATTGCTAAGTTTTAAGTTGTCCGATTATGAGATCAAACCTCGAAATAGCATACACAGATATGTGTGATCTTTGAATTTTTTGGTAGCAAAACATAGAAATGTCTGAAAACTTAGTTCAACTATGAACATCTGCCGAAAAGTAACGGCCGAAATATTTCATAATCCAAGGTGAATTTGTGACAAAGAAGAAAAAATGGAAAATTAGACAAAAACTGAATAAGCAGGAAAAGTTTTAAGCGTTTTTCAAAATGCAGCTTATGACGTTTGAATCAAAATTCATTCGTAGCCTAAATAATTGTTTTCTGAATCTATTCTTTTGGCTACTTCCTATTCATTTTTGCCTGTTTAATAAAATCTCTGCATTTGTAACAAGGTTGTCATCATCTTAAATATTTTTTATCTACATTTAATTCAAGGAATTTTCATTTCACAGAGTATACCTCTTCTTAAGGGATCAAATATAACGACAATTTCCTTATATAAATTGAATCAATCCAGATCTTATCTGTACTTTTCTCAATAGTTACTAGCGTGTTATTCGGTACATTCATGAATTTGAAATTTGAATACTTTTTCAAATACCCGTGTATAATATCGAATGTATCGTGTTCTGCCAGCTAACTGGTAATATTGGAAATTTTGTGAGTGCGAATTGCAAATTTAAATTTTATTAATTTCGATTTACTTTCTCAGGTAGGGATCAATTTGAATTTCCGATTGATTTTTAAAATTTCATTGAAACGAAGTAGTTTGAAATATAAAGTCTAACTAAACTATCCCATTCTAAGTTCCATTCTAACCTTTATCTCTATTCCGTTATTCTAGTAAACATGAAATTAACTTTAAATTGAAAAATTGATCGAATTTATTTCTACCTTTGGTAAGTTTGTTTATCACTTCCAGTTTCCCTTTCAGTAGTATCCTTTCTCATTTTTAGGAATTATACTGGATTCAAGTTCAACTGATTTTTCTAGAAGGTTTTGATTTCACAGCCGACCTCGTTGATTTTTTTCTATTGGGTTTTCTTGGTTGATACTTAATTTAGTTGTTGAGTTTTCCATTCAATATTCAGGTACTGTATTTATTGATGCTAATTCCTGCTCGTCATGTGTTTTTTATTTAGGTTTTGGAACTGGAATCTTGAAGAGTAATTCATTTTGAAACAGAGCGACGTGGTTTCGACTCTGGAGTTTTTCATACTGAATGACGTTTTCCCTCCCACCTCCTTTTATTGGTTTCACGATAAATTGAATTCTAAAGCTTCTTGAAGAATGATGGTTTCAAAGATTATACAAAATTCACACCATTTTCTGGTTTGAAAATATTCTTGATCATTAGCCTGAATTTCATCTAACTTTTGATACCTATTTTATATTCATAGGGACAGTGAGTCTTGCTTTTTGTCCGTAAAATATTCAAAGTCTCAAAAATTCATGAAGTTGAACTTTCAGTGGTTCTTACTTGAATATTACTTAAAATTATTCATGAAATTGATTACATTTCTTCAGCTCATATGCATTTACAACTTTATCTATGCTTAGACATCTTCGAGGATATTTCTGATATACACATTTTCAACATTACTTATGTAGACACTATGTTTCCTTACATCAATTGAATTTTGATTAATTTTGCCCAATTCACATCAAAAATTTGAATATCAAAACAGATTTAATCTGTCAGTCTCCTACAATTTTAATTTCAAAAAATGCATTTGTTTTTCGCCATCATTCAATAGTTTCGATAGAATTTATATTTCGTATGGCTAAAATCCTATTAGAAAATATTACCTTGCAATGATTATTCTATTCTCTGAATTTTGTGTTTGCCGATAAAACGAGATGAGCAGAAATGGGGACTAAACCCTCTCCCTCATCGGTAGAAGGTAATATTTGAATAAGGTTATTCTGATTTTCATAAATTTTTATTGTTATGTTTACAACAATCGTTTCGCTATCACAGTAGCATCATCAGGTAGGTGTAAATTTTGAATAACTCTTATTCTTATTACCAAGTAAGTACTGGTTCAATTCAACAGGTGGGAGGTAAATTTTTCGCTAATACTCATTGTCGATTTTTTCGAAATTCATAATCCCAAGTGTGTACATAATGACCTGGTCTGGCAGATACACGTTTCAAATAGCTTTCATAGTCCAACCCTGTTGGACAATTGGAAGATTTTATCATGTATAGTGTTGTTTCACCTTTTAATGTTTATTTGAAATTTATATCCTGAATTTCACGTTCACGCCATCAACAACCTAAAATCGGCAAATCCACAAATTTTGAGAATTTCCCACCATTCGAATTGAGGAAGATCTAAGTCAATGGGTTAGAATAGCATTGCTTACTGTTGTATCTTTATTACTCTTCAGCGTGCGTTTCAACTAGTCCTTTACTTGTTATAATTAATAATATATCCCTTTGGAACTTGCAGAACTTTTTTGTATAGGAAGGTCATTTGTATCATGGAGATTATAAGCAATTAATTTCAGTCCTTCAATATCAGATTTATGCACCAAAATTGGTGTTTAGGTACAACACCAACATAACAACGATTTGGAAACCATTTTACTGGTCACCAAAACCAGGATTGATAACCCAGATCAATCCAAAACTCGTTACGGTTAACTGATGGTGGGAAGAAACAAAAAATTGTTTAAGAAAAGAGAATGTAATTCTGAAGACATATTCAATCGATTCATTATTGTGTGTCTCTGATTTGTATTGTATACTTAGATTTTGTTCAAGCTATAGCTTTCAATCCAATCTATAACTCCTACATGCAGAATTTTTACTATAATCGACTTTTCAAGAATATAATATCAAATATATTTTCCTAATATTCAATCATAAAGCTGTTGAGTGAATATGGTTACATTTCAAGTCATGAATGCTTATAAATTCAGTAGGGATTTTTTCATGAATTCCTGATATATCATCACTCAAGGGCAAATATGGGAGTTCACACTCAGAGGAAGTGCAGTGACAAAATGAGAATAGGTGAAACTATTAAAGGAATAATCCACTACAAAAAAGCTATTTTAACTTTGAGTACTTTGTATCTTTATAGACTTCCTTTTTATATTACTGAATCCTTTTATTTTTCAATATAAATTGCTAAAGAATAGACTCGTTGTTTAAAGAATATTATTCAGAAGTTTCTTTTAATTGTTGCGAGATTCAGATAGATGTTAACAAATTTAGTACCGTTATTTATCAGGAAAACATCAGTTTTATTCATCAAGTATTGATATCAACAAATATTATTTTAAAGCAAAACTCAATAAACGGCATGTTTCAAATATTAAATAACTGCAATTGCACTTAAATGACACAAAAAATGATGTCTAATTCACGTTCTGAAGGGACATTTGTAAAAGAATATATTGTACCATTCTTCAACATCACTGTGTCTGTTATTGCATCATTTACATAACAGTTCATTATTTTCTGTTCAGAAACTTATTGTTATAATCACAGAAGACACGCTCAGCTATATATTGAATAAAGATTATTCCTTATATTTTTGATAACTTACCTCATTGTTTTCTATTCCACTGAATTCAGCATTTTCTGTTTTATTTTCCATTGTGATATTAACAACTCAGATGCAGTGATGTAATAAAAACCAGTATTAAAATTTCTTCAAGTTCTCTTCGATGATTCAAATATTTTTCACAACTGGATCAGAAAGTCAACTACAATTTTCAATCGAGTCGTAGAGTAATATGAAAAATAACAAAGGTCGATCTATTTTCGTATTTTTTATAATTTAATTCTTAAAAATTCATTAGATCAAATCGGAAATACGAAATACATATTAATGTTTTCATACCTACAGCAAGATGAAATTGCTCAAATAAAATTACTTTATTAATATATTATCTACAACCTCCAAATGAATTAATTGCTAGAACCTGAATTGCAAAATATTCTGAATGATGAAATAGAAAATATTTCGATATTTATGGATTCTATTTATTATACTACAAACATTATAATCAACAATACTGCACATGATCACTAACGGTCTAGAGCAGTGTTTTCCAACGTGGGGCCCACGCCCCACAGGGTGGCAATTTGATTGTGAATGGGGAAAATTCCAAAATGGACTCGACAGGAGTTTAATCCTTTCTCTCCGGGCCATTTAAATGCAATGCTAGATTTCGGTGCCAAATTGAACGAAAAAAGCAAATTCTTAAATAATTGCGGTAAATAATATATATATTTCGCTTGATGAGACAAAAATATCAACTGGGTGTTTGGCGTCGTCAAGTAAACTTCCCTGGGGCAGAAGGCAGGTTCCGCGGGAACCCCGGATGTTTTAAAATCTCGCTAAACAACGCAGTTGTTCGCACCTGAATGATCCATCGCAACTTCTATAGTGTTTCACAGCATTCCGTTGGTGTTAATTTGAAATAAGAAAATAACTGTTGTAAAATCTCGTTAATTTAAATAAATATATGAGTAGTTAGTATTTGATTTTATTTTGATGTGTTTTAATTTAAGAAGCATAATTTTCCAGAAAATTGTGTAAAATGGAAAAAATATATTATTTTGCGGTGACAGCGTATCAAATGTGTCAAATACACTCAAATAAATATTCTATTTTACTATACGTTCACTCCATGTCACATTAAATTAATTTTGATATATACTTTAATTTCAGTTTTTAATTGATCTTATATTTATTTCTTATAGCTCATAGTAGTAAAATGGTTGGAACAATGAGGAAAAAAACTCGTCAATATTCAGAGGAATATTTAAAATTTGGTTTCATACCCCCTGTCCATGATGACCGGATTCCTTTTTGTCTTTTATGCCAGCGATCCTTAACCAGCGAATGAAACGAGGTCATCTTGAGGCGCATTTGAAGGCGATAGAAACATAGTGCTCATATTAATTGAGATTTGAATTACTTTAAAACATTCGAGAAAATTTTTTATAAGAGAACAACATCAAAGTCTCTATTTACTGCTCTTATTTCAACTAATAATCGTGTTTTTGAGGCTAGTTATCAAAATTTCTTCATTCATCGCTAAAACCGGAAAAAAACATAGTATAGGAGAGAATTCAATAAAACCGTCAATATCAGCATTTCTTAAAACGGTTCTCGAAAAATATGACAAAGATGTAAAAGCTATGCCACTCATTAACGATACTGTTAGCAGAAGAATAGACGAAATTAGTGAAGATATTGAGAAACAACTTGTTGAAAAGCCGAAAACAAGAAATTTCGCAGTGCAATTGAATTATTCAACTTTGAGGGATAGTGAGGCAGCATTAATAACCTACTTAAGATATATTGAACACCTCTCCCAAAAAATATTTATATATATATATATATATATATATATATATATATATATATATATAGCTATAAAAATATTTAAATGATTATGATATACCAATAAAAAATATAACATCTTGTGCTGTAGGTGATGCTTCTAATATGATGAGCAAGAAAAATACCTGCTTCAAATTTATGAAAGATACGAATCTAGAAATGATTCTTGTGCATTGTGTTATTCATAGGGAAAACTTGGTAGCTAAAAACATCTCGCCTGTTTTAAATGAAGTACAACATTCAGTAATAAAGTGTGTTAATGCTATAAAAGCTGATGCCAAATGCAAGCATCTCTTCAAGTTATTTTGTGAAGAACAAAATGAAGACCATGTGAGACTTTTACTTCATACTGAATTAAGATGGCTATATAAAGGGAGCTGCTTGAAAAGATTTACGAAATTGTTTGATTCTCTTAGTGATTTTTTAAGCGACAAACCTGAGTTGAAGTATCTGTTAACAATCGATGGTAAAGCGTTCGTAAGTTGTTTAGTCGATATCTATGAAAAACCAAATATATTGAATAAGCAACTTCAGGGAATAAATAAAACTCTTGTTGATGCAGAAGCGAAGATATTTGGTTTCATTGCACATACTGAGTTATGTCAGAAACATATTAACAACAAAAACTTTGAATTGTTTCATCGGCTATAAAAATGTGAAGTAACTGATACCGCTCTACTTGTTATCGTCAATCATCTAAATATTCTATCGGATTTGAAAGAAAGTTTTTCTGATTTGAAACAAATTTATTTTCCTACATGGATGATGAAGCCAATGTTAGTGGATATGTCTGATATATGAATTATGCAGTAACAAGAACTCGCAGAATTGAAAAATGATGAGACAGTTAAAACATCATTTAATATAACAGGAGCAATGGCATACCTTTGTGAGGAAACAGAAATCAAATACCCAAATTCAACCACATATACAAGAAAACCTTTGCTACCGTTTCCATCTTCATTTTTAGCTGAATGTGGATTTAGCGCCGTTAATGATTTACTGGTTAAAATGAAAAAATCGACTGGTTATAACACAACGTGGAGACTTGAGACTGAACCTAACCAAATTGGAACCTAATATAAAATCTCTGTTTCGCAAGCATCAAGCACTCACTAAATTAAAATAATAAATTAATATAAAAAACCTTCATTAAAATTATTCAGAATTTGAATTTCAGTTTTTCATTATATGTTTTGAAAGTGTATTTACTGTGTTTTGTTAACAATTTCCTAGTGATTTCTTCCTAAAATCTATCGTTTAAGTTTCTTAAGTGAAAAATTTAATTTTTTAATATTAAAAATATGTATCTTACGTAGGGGGGAATAAGAATTTCAGAAAGGCTAAGGTGGGGCTTGCCACAAAAAATGTTGGGAAACACTGGTCTAGAGTGAAACAATGTGTTTACTTTGAACATATTTGGAGCGGAAATTTCGAGTCTTGTAGAAAGACCCACTGACTACTAGTTCTAAAACAGAAGTAATTGGAATGTTACATACTGAAATAAAGAAAATAAGATTAAATACTTAGTCATGTTCACCTGCATAAGCATTAAAACTTCAACACAATCAGCCAAAGGAAGGATATTAGCTGACTCCTCAGAATTAACAACTCAACTATGGAGATTATACAGATTCGTTTTCAATTATAAATAAAGTCACAACAAATAGTTCATAGATTATTTAAACAATTATTCATCACCATGATGGGTGGAGGAAATTATCCTGAAGATAGTATCAATACCGGCATGACTTGACAGGATGGTTTGTCCATCTATTTTATTTATTAATATCACTACTTAATAGCAAACTAACTCGACTCGACTAACAAATCTCAATTTTCTGGTAGAAACACGAAATATTGTTACCAAATCAATTTCATTCGGGAATATATTATTATTATTATCCGGATACTCCCATATTTTTATATATCTATATTTTTCTTGTTAATTCTTAAATTACTTACTGATTACCAAATTATTTTAAGGAAATATCCAGATATAGCACTAAAATATCAATTCATCTCTTACTTTCATCCCAATTTGCTGAGAGGTTTTCGACAAATATTCCCTTTAATTTCAACCCCAAATACACCTTATATTCTGCAAAAATTTCAAAGGCTCAGTAGTAGATGGCAACAAATTTCCCTAGCAAATTCCATGAATTTTCATTAAAATTTTTCTCTTCAAGAAAGTTTTAGAAGAAAACATAACCGAATAGATGCCATAAAAAGAAAACTGGAAAAATTTTATTTTATAGTACATAACCAAATTGAGGAAAAATTTCTTCATTTATTTTCTTCTCACATTTTATCCACTCTACTCCTTAGGTAGTAGGGTTAATTATTAAAATGATGTAAAATACCCCACAAATTTTCGTATTATTGAAAATGTATTGCAATTCGTCAAGCATGTTCTTTATCCAACTACACATTATATTTCTCTTCTCAAACATTTGAACCACACAATGGCAAATGTTTACAAAACTGCTTTGAAATAAATTTTGAATAAATATTTGAAATATTTGCTTGAAAACCCCTTCAACGTTATATTCAATTCACGTTTATTAGTAATAATTATAACTTGTTTTTTTCAGTCGCGAGCTTGGCAGTTTTCAGATATTGAATCTGTGAACATGTATTCTTTTCGAGATTTTTCTGTGGAAGCTTAGTTACATAAATGCTGTATATGCATATGGTGATCTGACCAATATGCCTATAAAAGAATGGTGTTTCTAATACATTTAATTTAATTTTAAGAAATTTTCATAGAATTTGCATAGGTTCAGAAAATTTAGCATAAGTCTAAACTTTGACGATATAAATTTATGATATTGTGGACCATTGATTTTTAAAATCGAGTTTCAATAAATAAAACGGATCAAAACAATGCAATCCGCATATTAGAAATGAGAGCAGTGAATTGCGGTGTTTGCTGTCAAATCTAAAAATAAACTGTAATGAGTTTCTGATCTACGTTCGATGCAAAATAAATTTCTAATTTTTCGGCAGTTCTTGTTTTTGACGGGATCAACAATAGTAAAAAATTCTTTGAAACTCGGATATTCTAACAGTACTTTACGCATAAAAACATATTTTTGTAACAGAAAGTGTTCATATGTTTATAAACGGTATTTTTGTAACAACTAAATTGAGCTGTTCCTCGATTTTTTTGTAGTTGACTGACCTCACCTTCTTTTAACAGTTGGAAATAAAACAGAGAGAACACAAGTTATCAATTTGATTCACTTTGAACCAGATAAATCTTTAAATTCACTATTTACGTATCCAAATGACCGCACCGGTCCGTCAATTCATCGCATCCAGTATCACCGTCGTCGTAGAGAAAACTGTTTCTGGCGAAATCTCAATATATTTTTAGCGGTTGTTCAATTCGGCTATTTCCATCTCAGCCATTATGCTATACTGATATTGACACAGAAACTCCTAATTTCAAATGGATGAAATATTTTATATACAAACTCGCAGACTACATAAACTGGTCAAACTGACAGGTTTTCATATTCCGATTATCTTTAGAGCTAATTCTCTCCTTAACCGAATGCAAAACCCAGTGAATAATTTAATGAAATGCACTACTGAGCATAAAATTAGGGTCATCTTTTAATTTGCATTTATTGCGAAAAAATTTGGTTTTTTCGATTGTTTCATAGCTCAATATCTGTATACGATGATTTTTATCTTGATTTTATCTTATCTGTCTATAGAACTGTTTGTTCTGTTGCCATTATGAGTGTTAAAATGGGTATAATGTTTTGTTACTTCCAATCGTGTTAGTCTTTACTTGATAGAAATCCATTTTACACTTTAGTTATATATTTCATATATACATGCTGATTTCTCTTTATTCTTGTGAGTTTCTTACATGACTCGTTTCCTTTCCATAATAACTTTTCCAAATGCTTATAAACAACTTGTCTGGAATTTGGTAATAGTCTACTACTCTGTCAAGAAAGTACCGGGAATTTTCAATTAGAACAACATTTTTACATTTAATCGTCAAAATTTATTGGGTCGCCTTCAAAATAGGCTCCATTTGCTCGAATACATCTATGCCAACGGCACTTCCAATTATCGAAACATTTTTTATAGGCGCTTTCCGAGATGAACTTTAGCTCTCGCGCCGAATTTTGTTTTATGGCTTCAATTGACTCAAAACGGGTGCCACGAAGGGGCAATTTTAGTTTTGGGAAGAGAAAAAAGTCGCAGGGAGCCAAATCCGGCGAATACGGTAGTTGCTGAAGCACGTTTGTCGAGTTTTTGGCGAGAAAGTCAGTCACAATCGTAGCTCGGTGAGAAGGCGCGTTATCGTCATGCAAAATCCATGAGTTGTTCGCCCACAAATTTGACCGCTTCTTACGGATACGCTCACGCAAACGTTTCATAACGCCTAGGTAATACTCCTTGTTTACCGTCTGACCCTCTGGAACGAATTCGTAGTGCACCACGCCACATATATCGAAGAAAACAATGAGCATCACCTTCATTTTCGAGCGGCTTTGGCGTGGTTTTTACCACTGGTTTTACCACTGATATGCACTAGTTTTCGATAGAGCATTATCACCAAAGGCCTTTTGCAACATTTTCAATGCATCGGCACACGAAAATTCATTTGCAACACAAAACTTTAAACAAATTCTTTGCTCAACGTAATCACCCATAGTAAAAATCGGCACGCACTCTGACATCGACTGACTTAATCAGCTGTTGAAAACACACTAGTTGACAGATCCCGCTCAAGCTTGGCATAGTAATTAAGGACAGTGGTACCAACATAGGAAAAAAAATTTTACCTGCCTCATTGCCCCGCCAGATTTAAATCAATAATTCCCGGTACTTTCTTGACAGAATGTATATATATATATATATATATATATATATATATATAAATATGTAACAATAAAATGGAAAACAACTCTGTAACTTCTATGTTCTATGTTCTATGATCTATGTTCTATGTCTAAGATTAACCTATAACTGTCAAATGTAATATTCAGTTAGCTGTTAGAAATGTGAATTGAGAAACCCGAAGAAATAGCATTGTTTTTGATTTCTTCCAGGTTAGTAAGCTATTTTTTTTAATTTCTTTGTATGTTATTATTTTATTTTGTGTATATTTGGTATATTTCTGGTATATTTTAAAATAAAGAAAATAAATTCTTCCATGATGATGACATCAAATCGTCTATTTCTTCAATTATAAAAATAAGAATTGATTACATTCTTATAAATCAAAAACGTAAGCTATAATGACGATATCCATGAAGATTTGCATCGCTTTGGAAGCATCCAAGACTGATAAGAAGAAAAATACATACAAATTCAAATGGATCCAAACTACGGTAACGGAAAATACATATTATGAAATACCAGAGGACAAACAGGATATATCTGACCATCATGAACTTTTGGCTCTACCGAAGGTGAAGAATATCCTGAAATCGATTTAAGTAAGAGGTTTATTTCGTAAGTGTGTCATTTCATTAACTCTGGAATTGAAAGAAATATCTTTTGATGCCGAAAAAGATGTGATGTTTGAGAATGAATATTTACAAATGATTTATTCACCCGCATACGTGAGAACAGTATTTGGACAAGAATCACCAAAACCACAGGTTACGGTAGAACTTTCAAGAAAAAGCAAGGAGAATAAAAAGGATTTCAAGAGGATAAAGGAGGATTTTGTGCTGAATAATTTTGATGGTAAAAGTGTTTCAGTGAATTTATGGTTAGAAAAATTCGAGACGGAATGCACGCGTTGTGAATTAGAAGACAGAGACAATATTTTGATTTTACGGTTGTTTCTGGATGGAATAGCGAAAGAATGGTTTGATTCTAAATTTATTACATTAGGTTTAGACAAAAGTTTTCAATTATGGAAAGATAACTGTTTAGAGAGTTTTTGAGAAACGAGTTGGCATAAATATAGAGAGGCGTATTCATTTAAGTACATAGGACGAAGTTTAGTTGACTACGCTTTTTGGAAAGAAAATTTATTGTTAAATCTCCGAAATGAGTTTCCAACTGAAATATTGATTGATTTAATTCTGACAAGTTTGCCAAATATTTAACAGAATAGAATTGATCGATCAAATGTAACAACTGAAAACTGAAATTATTGGGTGAGTTGCGAAAGCTAGAAAGTTCAAAAAAATATGACAACGATCGAAATAAAGAAAATCATAGAATGAATAAATCTGCCGAACAAATTCCTTCCTATTCACAAACAAATAGAAAACCAATTATAGATAGTATAGTAATAGAACACATTCAAAACAGTCTATGGCAGGACAAAATTTTCAGGAAAAATAATTACAGAAATGAGAATCAATAATATCATAAAAGAAGTTGTACTTTTTGTAGTTAATGAGAAAAATTTCGAGTATGATATTCTACTTGGACTAGATTCTATTTCCAATTTTCAGTTAAAACAAGATTTTGATTTGAATATTTATCAAAGATTATATATGAATGAAGAGAGAAAGATCGATTGTGTCCATAATAATAATGATAACAATGATTACACCATCAATTCCAATGAAGGGACACCAACAGAACATTTCGAAGCAAAATTAGACCATTTGGAAAAGAATCAGAGAAATAAAATTGAAGTTTCAATAAATAAATATGACCATATTTTTGCAAAACACAAGTTTAATATTGGTCAGGTGCAAAATAACGAGGCACATATAAAACTTTTAGAACACAAATTTATAGCAAAAAAACCATACAGATGCTCAATGGAGGATCAAAAAGAGATATAATTCCAAATAGGAAGATTGTTGAAGGCGAATCTGATTGAGGAGTCCTCCTCATCTTTTGCATCACCAGTCACTTTAGCATATAAGAGAGATGAAGGGTCTAAAACCAGATTATGTGTCGATTTTCTTGAACTCAATATATTAATTGTTCCCGAACCCCAGCCTTTCCCATTAATTGATGAAATCTTAGCCTTTTGGTCTATTCCTATTCGTATCAAAGATAGATATAAGACCG
The DNA here is from genome assembly GCA_034642435.1 of Megalocaria dilatata. Lineage (NCBI taxonomy): Eukaryota > Metazoa > Arthropoda > Insecta > Coleoptera > Coccinellidae > Megalocaria > Megalocaria dilatata. Next base: position 94,804,916 of record CM067854.1, on the reverse strand, counting down.
CTTTTGTGACACAGAATGGTCACTGGAAATGGAAATGTTTACTTTTTGGACTTAAAACATTCCCGGCCATATTTCAACATTGAATAATATTATCAGAAAATATAACCTGAATTTATTCTGCCTAAATTATATAGATGATATAATATTTTCTTCAACATTTGACCAACATATAGAACATTTGGAGAGTCTCTTGAAAGCAATATGTAATGAAGGAATCAGACTTAAATTTATCAAGTGTCATTTTGGAGAAGAAGTCCAATATTTAGGACAATTGTAGGAAACAATACAGTACGACGATAAATGACAATTTAATTTCCATTAGGAATTTTTCGACACAAGTGCTTATACTGATATACTATATGTACTGATGCCAGTATTCAAGGAGCAGGAGCTGTTCTTAAACAAAAACAGATTAATGAAATGAAACCCGTAGCGTATTTATATGGAAAACTAGAAAAATATCAAAAGAACAAGAAAGAAATATTCCTAGAATGTCTGGGAATTAAAGAGGCAATTAAATTTTGGAAATATTGGCTGATAGGACATAAATTCATTGTTGTTACTGACCATAAGCCATTAGCAATTAATAAAATTCAAGATAAACGACCAATGAAAACACTATTAACAGATCAGTACCCCAGTACCCAGGAATAAATTCGGAAAAATTCAGACAACACATGAGAAGTTTGAATATACAATTGATTTTCACAACAGTAGATTGTCCTTTTTCTAATGATCTGAATGAGCGACTAAATTAGACATTAGTGAACAGAATAAGGTGCAAACAAAACGAAAAAAAAACTAGGGCATGGACGAAAATAGCCGATGAATATATTGCAGAATACAATAGTACAGACCATTCTACAACTGGATATAGCCCAGAATCTTTACTTTGTGGCAGAACTGATCCCATTGCTCTAGAAGAACTTATTGAAGAGAGAAATTTACCAAAAGAATGAAATAGCATATAAAAATTCCTTGCGCTATCATGAATACAATAAAAGACTGATCGACAAGAATAGGAAACATTATGATTTTAAAATTGGAGACTATGTTTACGTTGAAAATAAATCAAAATTGAATAGAAAAAACCGTGATGAAATAAGAATAGGACGTTTTCCAATAGTGAAAAAAATTTCTAACACTATATATGAGATATATATGATATACGACTATATATTTCTAACACTATATATATTGCTAAAAAATGACCAAGATCATCAAAATTGCTAGAAACTTCGATGTAAGTCCCTCCAGTACGCGACGACTCTGTCTATGTTACGACTAAAACTGGTCTGCTTACTGAAATACTAGGTTCAATACAAGGAAGAATTACAGTAGCTAGATATAAACGCTTCGTCCTCACTAGTGCTTTTAGAAACAGATGGGTCACGACACTTTCCCTTCGAAATCATTTGCAAGAAGTGAGTGGACAATTAAGACTTCATGGCTGCTGCATTATCTTCTAGAAATTGGGAAACTGAACCACTGCTTTCTTGTGAATATCGGGTTGCAATGTTGAATTTTGCACAAGAACACTTGGCATGAACAATAGAGGATTGGAGTCTCGTATTGTTTTTTAATTCATCGCATTTTGCCTTATGGACTCACACAGACTGCAAGAGTGTAGCGACGACATGGCGAGAGATAATTTAGGAGTGTATGCCATTTGGTAGAGTCTCAATTATGAAATCGAGTGGCATACCGTAATCACGGAGCTAATTTTTATCCATAATTGTACTTCGAGGGCTGATAGATATCTGACAGAGGTTCTAGAAGACAATTTTGTTTTGGAGAAGACGCTACTATTATGCATGATACTGCTCGGCAGTGGTGACTCGTTGGTGAGAGGTGTTTTGCATCCAAATCAAAGTATTCAGAGCAAGCAGATAATGCATTGCAGGAGACCATTTCAACCTATTCAACCTCTTAAATAAAAGAAAGTTTTTTGTATTTTTTATCGTGCTTGAGAATCTTTTCTAGCATTGTTACGGATTAAATGTACCAAATTATATCTGAACAAAAATGGAAATTAAAAATAAAATAACTCACCGACAAATTTAATTGCTCCATATTTGAGAGAGAAAACACTTACACTTATCTCATATAATAAGTATAATAATAATAGGAATTTTTTCATTAAAAATATAGAAAAAATAAACTCTTCTAGATACTGTATAGTTGAACATCCTAGGATATCAACTGTGCACAGACCATATAATTTGAAATAAAATTCTTGAAACTAACACAAAAATATTCAATTCCCCAAACAATTACTCGTAACGTGCTCCATCACAGACATGCTCAGTTGATGTAGAATTCATGCTGTAAGTATGCGATTCCAATTTATTCATGTAATCAACCTATTTAATCATTTTCACTATCTAATTCGGGTACTCTACTAGATTTGATTTATTATTTAATGTATTTTTGCTCTATCGTAATCCATTATCTACTTCTTTAATCTCTTGAAAGTCATCTGGCATTTCCTGTTTCTTATCCCCTGGGGAACTAGAGGGACCAGCCTCAAAGCTATGTATGTGCAACATCTCTGGCCTATTCTTTTCGACGATTTTGGGCATTCAATGTTTTCCTTAGCAGTTCTTGTTTGATATTTATGGTTCTTTGCCTTAATATGAATATTCTTCTCATAAGATGTGATTATTTTCTGCACATATATTGTCTAACATCCAGTACCTTGGTCAATTCATAAATAACCTTACTACGGTAGGTAATTTTTTTCCATGTATTACTTTGAGGAAATATTTTTGCAATCTGTCTAATCTGTTTTTGTGACAGTTCAGTACCCCAACCCAACTAAATATTCTGTAGAATAGCTGTGATTGCACAATCGCATTATGAATAATGCTCAGGTGTTCTATGCTTCTTTTTAATATTTGAATCTACACAAAATACCCCTCAGTTTTCTCGTCAAATAAATCATGTATTCATCCGACTTTAAATTTTGGTCTATCATTATGCCCATGTACTTCATGGAGACCGTCTTTGCAATGTTTAACTCATTGGTGATATGTAGGTTCCCAAGACCTTCAACTCCAGCTTTAGTCAAGGTAAATGGTAAGTATTTTGTCTTTGTTTGATTCAAGATGAGCTTATTAAATTGGAACTATTTTTGTATGTTTTCAAAGTCCCCCAATAGCAATTTTTTTCAGGTCTGTCTACGATGAGCCCTCTTACAGAACCACGGTATCGCCTGCGAAACTTATAATTCCACATTCACTTCTCATCTCTAACAGATCAGTAATGTACAGAAGTACAATTCTATTTTTCGGAATTTCTAAGATGCAAATTTATCAATAACTTTTTCATTGAAATTTTCTATTTCACCTTGCTTTTTGTTAACCGCACGGGAGACCTATAAAAATACTTAAACCAGTTCCATTCGTTTTAGGTTTTTACGGTCGAAAAGCACCTCTTAGTCTCATTGCTAGAGTAGCAAGAATTTCTAATAATTTTTTTTCTGAATTGTTTTGCTAAGTGAATTTTAAGAATGGGGGAGTTCCTTTTAGATTTTTGCAGTCACTTCTCGAATAGATAACCGATAATTCAGTACGTTAACGTTAGTTGTTACATGGGATATGCAAGCCACATGTTTGAAGATAATTTATTTTGATATATGGAAAAATTTTCGGAAAAAAAATCAGAATTAGTCTGAAGATAACCATTAAAATTTAATAATGGGTTATCCATTGGGCGGTCCGGATTTCAGAGCCCTGTTTCAGTGACTTATGTCGAACAGAGTTGTGATCTGAAGCCTCACATGGTCAGTTGAAGGTTAGCCATTTGATTATTTCATCAGAAATAATTCACACAGTTTTTATGTTTCACAATGTATTCAGAATCCTGACAAATTATGATATGACAGAGATTTCATGCTCGACAGTGATGTAAATGATTCTAAAATGTTCCTACCTGCAAAAGATTTTAGCTTCCGACAATTCTCGAAATAGGTTTATCATCATTAGCTATTTCGGTAACAATGACACTTGCTTGGTATTGTTTTGCAAACAAAAAACTTCAGCAGGTCTGAACAATTTTATTTTATTTTCAATAATGTCTTCAACTAGAATGCTGTCAATATAATGGCTATATTTTAAATAAGTCATAGTTATAATGTCAACGTTTTAACTTTGATAATTTTTTGTGAGAGAAAAATTTTGTATTTAATTCTTATAACGAACCATTTATGAATATCGACTACTAGAGATATTTTCATTTATAAAACCTCCGTCTTAGGGCTGTTCCATCACAAAATTGGCAGTCATTTCAATTATATTGCAATAACATTAAGGCGTTTAGACAACAGAAGATAAACGTTATACGAGGAAAAATTAGTTTACAGAGTCGAACCACAGAGCATCAAGATATGTGTTTCATGCAACTAGCCTCTACGAGACCTAGCACGCATCAAATTGCTCATTAATGGTAAATAGATCTTTAACCTTGCGTACACCATATCGTCGCATTTCATTTTCATTCACTTTTTTCATACCGTGATCCTGCCACAATCAAAACTCATAAGGAAAATGAATAACTTCACTAAAGATCAAGATCTTATAGAAATTTCTATTAACTCGGCTATCTGAAATTCAAGAACTATATTTTTTTCAATGAGTCAATCCCTACTTGATGGAAATTCATATTAATTGAAAAAATAATACAGAGTATTTTCACATTTTCTTAATTTAACAGCAATTGTTTCGCCAGCGCTGGTATATAGGTTCAAAATGTAAACTTGACGAAGACACAGTGTTGGCAACACAATTTTCGTTAAATCAATAAATTGTGAGAATAATCTATATTATTTTATTCAATTAAACCCAAGAACTATTTACTACTATTTTGTGTGACATTACTCAATTTAATAAACATTATATAAACTGCTCATCAAAAGTTAAGTATATTGATGTTTTCCGAAGATGCATATTATCTGTATCATCTTAATATTTTTCTCAATAACATTAATTTATAACGATTATAGAAACGTTCTGGTCCATCGTGAAGCAAGTTTCTATCAAGTTTAGTTATTTTTTGTCCACGTGTGTCAGAAATACACTTTTGATGAAGTTCCTTTCAGTTTGTTTCGTTTTCAATTCAATCAAATGATTCTATGTTAGCTAAAATGTGTCATCACGTTTAGTGACGCGGTACTTTTCCACTAGTATTGTTTATCTCGTCAAAGACCCAAAAATGGTAGACCTTGTTCTACAATGTCAACAGGTATTTAAATTGTTTTGGTAGAAAGACAGCCTCTTAGCACATCTTCGAGATGCCACAAGTACTTCAGTTTTCTTCAGCCCAGTCAGAAGACGTCTCTATGAAGTTAATTTAATATCGAGATGCTTGTTAAGAAGAGTTCCACTCACTCGCGAACACAACGGTTAAAGTTGGCAAGTTGGCAGAGTGAGCAATGGAGGGAGTACAATGGCGAGACGAATGTCCAAATATGGACGTTTTTCTTATAGTCGACGAGTAAGGGTGTGGACAAGTCCACTCTTATGAAGAAACCGCCGGTCTGTTCAAGGGGTCCATCCTTTTCGAGCAGGAACAAGTATGGTTTGGCGTGGAGTTTGTTTCGATGGGAGGACTAACTTAAGTTTGGACCAGTATTTTCAAGAAACTAACTGAATTCAATGATATATAGAATGAAACACTCAAGTATTCTATAAAACTAATTCATTGTCAGTGTGCTCAAATGAATACCGTATGTTTTTAAATATCACGAGAATTGATAACAATTTAGTATCAGTGATTGTAGAACAATCACATGCAAAATTTTTGATACAGTGTCATTTTTATCACACTTTTAGAATGATGTCTGCAGAGAAACTAGTCTCAGTTTGATAATAAGATATATGAACCATCCACATGAGTTATAGCCTCAACATTGATTCCACCTTTTGCAGATATCCTAATGAAATGAATAGAAAACACAAATTTCAACTCAAATCAACGGTTGATTATTTAAGTGGTGACTGCTAATCAATATGTGGAAATTAGAATTACCTTATTTAGAAAATCATTTCAAATGAATTCTCATCAAGTGAAGACCGATCGAGTTAAATATTTTACACAATAAAATATATGATTTAGGT